>JAJQWJ010000019.1:11426047-12753547 GCA_023637945.1 Phaethornis superciliosus
ACACAGCAGCAAAAGCACAGCTGTGAGTCTATCAGATCAAAAGCAGCTGGTTCTTAATTAAAGAGACAAAAGATTAGATTTCCTGGGATCCTGTAGTTAATTGGTTAACCAGTAAGTGATTCATCTAGGATAACTACATTACTCAGTTTTCGATTAAATACAAACAAGTGTTCACAGTAGATGTAAAATACATTCCATAACCTAATGACATTAACAGTCTATTAATGTTGCACAGTTGAAGTAAGCAATGCCAACATTAACACTGCATGAGATACTTCAGAGTATTCCTCAGAGACAACTTCATTGTATATGCACATCTATCTTTGTAAAAGTGCCACATTCTGAATTTTCATAATTTTAAACCACATTTATGAACCTTTAATAATCTGTTAAGTTGTCTAAAAATAAGTCTTATTATCAGTAACAGGCATTTTAGTAAATTTCACAAACACTTTAAAAGATGCTTAAGAGGCCTGTTTTTTTTTTAATAAAATTAACATTTTACTAGTATTTAGATTGCTGATAAAATTTTATAACAAGCAGGTGTAAATTACTGCTTCTAGCAATTCAGTATAAAACAAGGAGAATTCTTTTGAAACGAGGCTTTTATACAGTATATGCAAGCAAACAGAAGGATCAAGCAATTACTGTCCTGTGACTTGCTATCAAAAACAAAACTCTGGAGGGAAAACTTCTCAAGTTATGAAGACAGTTTTTGGCCCTTTAAAAAAGTTCCAAGAAGACTTTGCTCATTTTAAACACTAAAGAAATCCCACACTGGATGTCTTCCATGCAGAAAGCAATTTTATACCATTCCATGTTTATTAATTTATTTAGAAATACAGAAGATAGTCTACCAATCTACCTGAATTTGAATTCTTATAGCCTGAAGCTCCAGCTGTCAAATTTAGCAATGATTCAACTGTACCACTGCACCCACCTCAGCAGCATTACTGTGCAGTTATATTTTGTTAAGTCTATAGCCACAACAATCTCTTCCCAAAACTATGGAGGTCCAAAAAAGCAGAGACCTCAGAGAACAGTGATGGCTTTTCTAACATTCCTCCAGTGCCATGAAACAAGGAATGACAATTCAGATTTTATTGCCTATGCTGCTACATGGATACTAAAAATTGAAAAGAAAAAAAAATAAAAGGGAAAAAAAAAAAAGGGGAAAAAAAAAAAAGGGAAAAAAAAAAAAAGGGAAAAAAAAAAAAGGGAAAAAAAAAAAGGGAAAAAAAAAAAGGGAAAAAAAGCTCAGAACAGAAAGGTTTTTACAAAGGTCAATGCAGCAAAATCAAAGTTTGCAGTGTGACTGTACCTCTGTCCCAGATCCTGAGGAATCTATTTTCCTTTTCTTTCTGGGACCGATCGCAGCTAATGCAGTCAAGTTGGCATCCCTCTGTCTCATCTGTGCTAGCTCTTGTTGTTGCATCTGCATTTGACAGAAAAAGTACAGTTAATATTTTTTTGTTTCAATTTCCAAAATAAAAGTTCACATTAAGGTGGACATTTACCTCCTTGGCCTTCTGTTTCAATCTAAGCTGTTCTGGATCTTCTTGTCGAGATCGAGACTGTTGATAAGGGATGAACATGGAATGGTTGAAAAAAAAGAAAAGAAAAAAAAATCAGTTAAACATAGTGGGTTTTATATCAATTAGTTTTTTCTTAAACTTCAGCAGGAAATGGAGAATACCTATCACTCCCGGGGGCAACAGGGGGAAACAATTTTTAGAAATCAAAAACAATTTTCCATTTCTTAGTTTCAAGTATCTGTTTTTGAAAAGGCATTCTCATTTTCAGCTTTGTTAAAAATAGCAAAGGAATAGCTAAGCATTTCTGCCTTTAACAAAACCATTACTAGACACAGATTACATAGATCGGTGAAGTGAAATATACACACTTTGCATATGAAAAAAAGGAATTAAACCTGTACTTTTTAGAAAAAATCCCTCTCCTCATTGTGTATCTACACACTAAGAGTCTATCTTTCTGCTGCACTTACACATACAAATCAGACATTATCAACTCACACTGGATCACAAAACCAATGGAAGATTTTTTTGTGAATCATTTTTAGCACACTCTTGTCAAGTATCCACCCTTCACGTGGGTCACTGAGTAAAACCAGAGTCTAAAGCTTTCATTTGTGCTTACACCGACTGCTTCCTATTTACTGTATTTTTCCAATTTTTTTAAATCTTTCTGAATTCTCTTTGTACTCCCCAATATACCAGTAACCTATTTCATTTAGCAGAACCACCAAGCCATCAAATTAGTATTTTTCACAAAGTGCATAAAACATACTTTAATTTAAACACACAACAAAACTGGCAAAGAAGCTGTCTCACATGCTTCATCATGATAAGCAGAGCTCTAAAGAACATACACATCAAGCCCCACGTTTGTGGGTTAGGCTTCTCTTTCATTGCCAGTGCTTTAGAATGAAAAGAAACTGCAGTTCTGATGACAAGAATGACACTTTGCAAACACGTGTGAAATCCAAGCACTTGCCTTTGCTGCACGCATTAAAATTTCCCTTTCTTGTTCATCTTTGCGCTGCTTTTCTATTTGATCAAGTTGTTCAAAGAACTTGAGCTGTGCCCGAACATCACTTGCTTGTTCGTATCTTTCATCATCCTGAAAACATGGCAAATATGTTTCTCATTACATTTCTTAAAAAACAAAGCTGTTAGCTTGTACTGTACTGTAGAACATATACATTTAAAACTCAAATGTTCACTTTGTCCCTTTCAAACAACAGCAGCTGTATATTTACACCAGTCAAATCAGATAGAATTCTTAAAAGCATTTTGTTCTGCTCCATGAATCATCAGATTTTGACTTCTAAACTAATATCATCACAGCTTTAACCTCACAAATATCCTTCACAGAGCTGTGTGGTTTCTTTAAACACTGTTTAGGCATTTGCATCCATTAAGAACACGCATCCATCAGATAGCAGTCTCTTGAGAATTCAAAGCAGTGCTTTTATCTGCCTATCTGATTGTACAATCACTCAGACTCTAAGCATTTGATATAATAAAAAGGGAGGGCACACATTCTCTGCAATTGTTTTAAAAACATTTTGTACATGCAAGTTGAAGAGTTCTAGCCATTCACATGTATTAATATCTTAATCTAAGATGAATCAGTCAGAGAGAATAAACAATCTAACTTCACAAAATGAAGAGCACCTGAACTCAATGCATTACTGCCAATGTGACAGCTGGCTGGATTTGTGCAATTCTGCCATTTTATATGTGCAAGTAAGCACAGTTACCTTGAAAGAAATATTCCTTTGTTGAGCAGTCTCTGATAATTTTTCCACAAGGTTTTGTATTCTTTGTTGTGTAGCATGTGACACGTAGCTAACTACATCAGGATGGATTTCTGTTATTCCATGTTTTTTACCTATGATCAGGACAGAAGTCACTTGTAAAAAATTATTATACAACACAGATAAACATGTGGCTCATCACAGTAATGGAAATCTAATTGCTGCTTGCAAAGTAAAGCTTTCAGGTATTTCTCAGACAAATACTAAACAGGAAAAGGCATACATATAAAAATTTACACTACCTTAATAAAATTCACTATCTATTAATAAATGCTGTATGCTACAGTATAACAAATAATTGAAGAATGCTATTTGTCCAACCACCAGTTTTAAACTAAAAAGTATGATAAAAGTCTTTCTGTATTTATTTTTTTAAAAAACAAATGCCATTATTTTTGCTACACCTTTCCAGTTTTCACAGTCAGAAATTTAACCAGGTCCAGAAATTTTGATGTTAAATTGCCATCATTTTAGAAGGCAACTCTATAGGTTTGCTATCCCTTAGCATTGTTCTCCTTTCATAAGATGAATGATTGCCCACAAGCATCAGAATACACAAAAATTACTCCAGCAACTTTAAACTCTTCAAATCAATTTCTATGCAAAACGCCTTCAGTTAAACACAAGACTAGTGAAATTTGTTTATTAAAGTTCAAGAAAAATCAACGTACCTATTTCTAATATCCTTCTTTGCAAAGGTGTTGGGAAAAGGAAGGTTTCATCTTTACAGGACCTTGTTAACGTGCCCACCAGCTCAGAGTTTGTTGCCAATATCCGAGCACTTTCTTCTGAGAGGTTGACTCCAGCCATTGATGCAACATCATTAATGTCATCATCATCCCTTAAATAAGGAAAACTCATTATAATCATAACATTTAATGCACATCTGCACACACTGCTACAATATCCCAGCTGCATGTAATGAATTCCACAATAAACCTGAATACTTTCCTTCGCTTTTGCATTTTATTTTCTTTTATTACATAATAAAATAAACCTAACATAATTTCATTCCAAAGAGCACTGAGGGTATTTTCACAGCTCTGTATTTCCTGTTTTCTCAAGATCCTTTCTTTTGTTATGTTTCAGACACAACACCACCACAACACAATAAGAAACTGCACCTGTAAGACAGGTTGTACACCTAGATAACCTGAGCAGAGTTGAAGGAGTGAAGGGACAAATTCTATTTGCTTGTTCAGGCAGGAATTGTTCATGCAGTTTGATATTTATCCTCAGTGCCAGATAAATGCTAAAACCAGTCTGGCACTAGTATGTCCACAGCTGTTTGTTGAAGTCTGCCCAGGAAAATCCACCTTAGTTTTTGCAAGTGAACACTGATTGAGCACTACTGGACCACACAGAAAGGTTCCCACTGAGTTCAGCAGCTTCCCAGGCAGCACAAGCACAAACAAGGGTATGGTTCCTCACCTAAAAGAGCCTCCCCCAGGTTCTTTGAGTTTATTCTTCTGAGCAGCAGCTACTTGTGTCGAAACAGTGGCAATAGCTTTGTTTCCAGGTAATACTGCTGGTTTTACAACAGGTACTGCAAGAAGACAGACAACATTTGTATTCCATCAGATTTGTAGGATAGTTCAGACTCACAGGCAGGTTGTGAGGAGTAATGTCAACAGGTCTGGTGCAAAGACTTTACCTCAAAATGTTCTGTCAGCACTTCACCCAACTAAAACAGGGTCCTCCCATTCAGTTCCAGTACCCAAACCATCTCTCTGACTGTAAGTGTTGCTCTAACACATTTGTATCCCCCAGACACTATGCACTGAACAACAGCAGTACAAGAGCAGTCATACAGCTGTGGGGTACTTAAGAACTAAGACTGATAAACTAGACTTCAGTTAATGCTCAAGTATTTTGACCTCTTACCTGTCTGAAGTTGATTCACTTGAATTTGAGGAGTAGTGACCATAATACGACTGTGTGGTTGTCTCAGTGCTACCATTGGTGTCTGTGTCAAGGTTACCTGTGGAGGCCTTATCAATGTCCCTGCTTTTTGAGACTGTTGGATTACCTGCAAAGAGGAAAAAAGAACTTCAGACAATCTGAAAAATAACTAAGGCTAAGAACAAACCCTAACGATCAACTTGTAAGTTGTGATCTTAACACATTGTCTGTTCATCACTCTAGAATCAACACATTTTAAAGTATTTAAAAGTTTCTTCAGATAAATTTGACCTTACAGGAAAACTACTATTCCACTTTCTGTGATTAAAAAAAAAAAAAAAAAAAAAAAAAAAAAACAACAACAAAAATAAAACAGTAACCTATCTCTATTAGGAAAAAACACCAAACAACAAATATCTACAATCACAAAGATCCAGTTACAAATTTCTATATGTGCTTTGTACGTTAGAGACAGAGGCAAACTGGATCTGCCTGAACAAATTCAAGAAGTAAAAATAATAGAAACATGATAATCCAGCTGTTTTCATTCAGAACCAGTATAAACTACAACTGTGCAGCTTTGTACCATTGGGTTGTTGGGTTAGACTGGGTCTCAGGCAACTGTAACCATGCTGCTTCTCAAAGTGAAGTAATACGAGGGTTACATCACAATGCTACAATCAGAGCCATTCAGCAAACTCATCTGGCCCCAGTAAATTTTCAGGAATTTACTTTCTAACTACTGCACAGAAATCTATCAACACTGTTTATTGTGCTAGCTTCCTTTCCATAACTCTGCAAGTCTTTCTGTTGCTACTATTTTAGATTTTTTTATTCAAGTTAAAGGCCAAATTATTTCCTTGTAACACCAGCACTGCTTAGTAATTGTTCAGTTTTTATTCCTTCCCTAGGTTCCTAATCTCTTTCTACAATACCTAGGTTATAAAGGCAGTGAGACCAGTATAATCACTACTTTTTTCACTCAAAGTAAGTGAAAAATACTTGTGAGTTGATAGATCTTGCCTTTTCATTTTACATGCAAATATTTGAACAGAGAAGCTCGGACAAATATTGCCAAATATTCTACAGGGAATGTTGAAGTACCAAGTAGTAAATAAAAAACCCTAGTGATTTAATAACGTATATTAATATAATACATATTTTAGGAAAAAAAAATCAAGTCAGACACAGCTTTGCTACAGTAAGAGTTAAAAAAGGTGGTGCACACTACACTGTTCTTGTTTGGTTTACGTGCAGGCCTAAGAAAGTCATTCTTTCTCTTCTTTTGGGGTGATCTCTTGTTAGACTTATGAAATGGGGAATGAAACATCCTAAAGAACACTGATCTTTTTGGATATGCAGTGATTGAGATGATCTCTCAATATTTCATGCTAAAATAGAAAATGATACAGAACTTTAATCAAGAATGGATTTTGAAGTGTACTTTTTTTTTTCCTTAGTTTCTCTAGAGAGACCAAAGCCCTCTGACCGAGCTAGACAACAAATTTAAGACAAGAAGTCACTGTATTACCAAAAAAAAAAAAACCAAGGCTACACTTCAGCTTACCAGTGGTGTAGACTGCCCTTGTTTACTAACACCAACTTGTGTAGGCTGCGTTATGCTGATTACGGGTTGTTGGAGAGTACTTGTTACAGTCGCAGTCGCCTTCCCTGCTGTGCGTTGAACAGAGGAGCTGAGGAGCACGGCTGCAGATGGAATCGATGCTATCGTGGCTTGTGTTGTTGGCTGCTGTTGGTGACTTTGCTGAATGAAAGCTGCAGAGTCTGGTGTTAACTGTCTCAAGGCAGGTAAACTCCTCTGCAAAGAAGAAAAAAGAATCTGCGTGAGTACTTTGACTCTGGGTCACACACAAAATATATTAATTATAAAAGGCAAGGTGTTTCATTTCAGTCCATTTTATCAGTTGGGGTGGGCCTGAGAAAAGGTGACAGCAGCACACACACAAACTTCACATTTAGAGAGTGACAGTCCCTTTAGTTGGGGAAGGTTGGATATTATTAGCATCTAGGTTATGCATGCCTACCTGGAACCCCTGGTATGCACTTAACAATCCCATGTCCTTCCTTGACTGTGTTCCTACATTTACCAATTCATCATATGATGAATTTAAAAGACATCCTGGAACAGAAGTGCAGATTTCATAATAGCTCAACAGAGACCCCAGTAGGGTTCTTCAGGTAGTTGTTTTCATATGGTAACCACTTGTGTACTCATCAACAGCTCAAGGTTGAACAAGTATTTAAGAAACATCACCACACACCTACAGCTATATCCCTTATACATTAATCAAGCAGAGTTATTCTCTGATCATAGAATAAACACCACTATTTTGAGATGCATCCAATTACTATAAAATTTATGACAAGTGGGATTTACTACCAAGAGGTGACAAATACCCTGTTTATCCACACAAACAGGTGTACAGTCCAGGCAAAAGAGGAGTAGTTTGTCCAGAAGGTAAAGTTTCTGTATCATTCAATGCTTTGTTTTCTTTCCAAGACTAAAAAACTAAACATACAGCCAATTCATGGGTTGGTGCTGTGGAAAGAAACTGCTTATAAAAGAAACAAAGAAAACTTTTCAGATTTCTCAACAGAGCTACAGTGTTACACTAGAGTAGAAATTACATAATATTGAGTGTGCTAGTGAACCATAATAAACTCTTGCAAGCAGGAGGCAGAATTTTCTTTTTTTTTTTGTCAAGGGAGCAAATGTCTAACCAGGAACCATTTAAGTCTTCCATTTACACCATTTTGGAATTTCATCTCTACTGAAGAAAGATGTGCTTTGTGTTCATTGCTGCAGACAGACAGGCACAAAAATATATAAGAACTTGTGAATACAAGTTACCTTCAGGAAAGGCACAAGGTAAGGTTGAGGTGAAGAATTAAGTTCTCTATACAGCCTGCTGGTAAAGTCTTCTGCTTCAATTTTTCCATCCTTCAAACCAGAAAATGTAAATTAACAAATTTGTAGAAATCAACTTTTACAGATATTCAACACCAAAAAACAATTAAGACAATGATTTATTGAAAATAAGTGGGTTTTATCAGCCCTTACTACTTTCAGTTACCAACAGCTTCAAGGTAGTAACTAATTTTACTACAGATTTCAACGAGTAACTCTTACAGTCCTGTCTTTCTTTTTCTTCTTGTCTTTCAATCAGTTTTAAGAAACATCTTCAGTTGTTCTCACCATTACAGGCATGCCCTATCTATAGATCAGAGAGCCAGGAAGAATCTATAGGAACTCTTCATGTGACCAGCAATTAGCCATCTATCAATTGCCCAGAACAGCCAGGCAGCCCCAGCCCTGGTGTTCTCTTTTCCAAAGGTAATATACTTTTTCCCTTTTAAATAACTCCAGTTGTGCCCACCAGATGTGCAAAAGGCAGATGTTTCTCACAAAACTAAATGTATATCCCTTGTGGGAAAACACACTTCAAATTTGGGTCTTGTGGCAGCCTCTGCTTATCATGTGATAACATCTGGAATACCCAGCACTATCTCAAAGGTTGCTAACAACTAGGCTAAGCAATACTAATACTCATTCTATAAATACTAAGTATGTCAAGCTTTAGCTTCAGATAATACTACTTTTTATTTTCTTACAAAAACTTGTTTCCTACACTCAGCTATTGCACTATCTCTAGTGTCTTTCCCCAACTATATAATTCATTTTTTCATTGTTTTATTAATAAAAAATGTCAAATGTAAAGTCATCATTTACATTACTTGCACTTCAGTGTAACTCCTTATGCATGAATATGAGCCATGTCTCATTTACAAACTGGAGTAAAATTTATGTATATGTTTCAATTCAGAAGCAGCAAAGTTCCTATTTGATTTCTCAGATTTTATAACCTCCCTCTTCTCAAAAAAACCCCAAACCCTCAGGTTTGAGTCTAAATTTGCTCAGATACTATTCCTTACAATTTTTAATGAACTTTTCTTACCAGCAGGTTCTGCACCAATTCTTTCACATTAGCTGCAGTCTCTGAAGACTGTTTTCCAGATGATGCCAGTTTTATTAATGTGGACAGAAAGTTTCGGCATTTATTCACATTCTCCATAGTTTCCTGTTACAGGAGGAAGAAGGGTAGAAGGGAAACAGAGAAGATAAACACTTTTTAATGCATGATCTGACAGCATACTCTGAGAAACAGCATCATTTTCTAGTGTATCACTGTGGAATATTATTCATACATTCATGTCTTTTACTGTGAAAGACATAATCAGCTTTAAATTATTATTTTGCTTTACATATACATATGTACTGTACTTTTTTGTACATACATACATGCCTACATGTATATGTGAATGAACAAAGACAAGATACTTAGAATCTTACTGCAGCAAAAGTGGTGGTTGCTGTTGCTCCTTGCACTGTTCTCTGAGGAGTTCCAGTTTGTACTGCTGTTGCTGTCCCCAATGTAGTTGTTTGGGCAGTACCACCCAGAACAATCTGAGACTGCAGAGAATAAAACCATAAGTTTATTTTACTTGGAACATATCAAAACTTGCTTTCCTGTACCATCAAACAGAAAGTGAGGCACAGGACAGTAGAGCATCTTTCACAGGTACTTAAAGAAGTTACTGATGTTGCATCTGTTGCAGTGGAAAGAGAGAGCCACCAGATGGCACAAAACACTGCACATTCAAAACTGAAATCCTAAAAGTTCATTAAGAATTGCACGATAACCATGAACAAACCCATCATACACTCTGGTTTCAAAACACAATTAAAGCTAGTACTAAATTTCAGTGAATAAAACAGGGGGTTTTGCCTGATCCCTTAAATGCCACTTTTAAAGGGAAGAATTTCTCCAAAGACACTGGGGACACAAAAGCTCAGGTCCTAGGTCTTTTTGATGAACAGTGGGGCAAAACATTTTTCTTATTTTGTAGACAAGTTGATAATTCAAAGTAGAAATGCCACCTTTAAAGAATCCACATTGTAAACAAGAACTCTGCACATCCACAGTTCATTCATGGGCTTCCAACACAGTCCAGTTATTAACAACAACCCAATCAGAGAGACAGGAATTCTTACCAAGCTAAAGCTAGCTCCCAGACTTTTAACAAATCATTTGTAAACTGACTCTTCATATAAAGATGCACAAGAAATGAGGCTGCAGTGCTGTCAAAGCCAACTTGCATTGGAATTTTAGGAGACAAGAATTTAATTTGTCTCATTTTTTGAAATCAGGATTAATGAAGTCTGTGGTATACTCATTACAGCAAAAAATATGCAGATGGAATGAATTTTTTTGTCCAGTGTAACAGCAGAGCAAATTAAGGAGACTCTGTTAGGTAATTTAACTCTCAGATCTGGAAAGATCACTGGCATAGGCAAAGGCTCTCTGAGGGGAAAAAGGTTAACTGGATACACAGGAAAACCTGCATGTTTGAATTTAAAATTCTCTAATCCTGTCTACTCAAAGGATGAAGAAAGGACCATGAAACACATCAGGCAACAGCAACCATATAGTATCACTGCTGCCTGGAAGTCATGTGAAGAATTTCATACTTTTGCATAGTGTTTTATACTCACACCATCACCCCTCAAGAAAAAATAAATCTACACAAAAGTCTACCACTAATACAGGCCAAGCTGTTTGAAGAGAGCCCACACACTAAGACACCACTATTTATCCTTGAGTTATCAGAATCTCCCTAAAGACACAGATCAAAGCAGAGACTTGTGTAAGCATGGGAAAGCTTGTGGAAGGCTACCAGCACAGTCTTTTTTGACACTGCAAATTTTGCTGAAGAATTCAGAGGACTACAGATCCATCCCAAGAGTAATATCACAGCCCCAAATGCAATGAGAACTGACATCATTTACTTGATGTAAAAAGCATGAAGGTATTTCAATCAATTCTGTGATTATACAAACTAGTAACAGGATAGTTTTGAATATACATGGAAAAAGCTATAATATCAAATAATAATATGAAATAATAATTGCAATTATTATAAATTATACATAGACATCCAAAATAAAGTTGAGATCTGCAAATATTTTAGAAAGGATAATCCAGATATTTCTTCCATGCACATAGCAATTGTATTTCCTGTGCTTCTGGCAGTCTCAAGCAGGTTTTCAGCTACTCTTAACAACTGATATCTCTCATGTATACAATACTTTTTTACAAACTCACTTGCACAACAGGGGGACGCTGTAGTGTTGTTGTGGGTTGCACTGTTGTTTGAGCCTGAGACACTTGCTTGATAATAGTAGTTGGTGTCACCTGTCTTGCAATAATAGGTGCCCCTGGAGCCTGGGGAAGAGGAAAAAAAACCCAAACACATTAGTTCCTGTATTTCAGAATAATCTAACTTATCTAGTAGTTTGTTTCTGGATTGTTGCCATTATTACAGACACGAAAGAAAGGATCTGGACCACTGTAAAATTGTGAGAAGGATTTTCAGTCTTCAATTTAATGCAACTGTGATGATCTCAGCCTACATATACCCATAACCACTTTTTTCCTTTTAGTCTTATAAAGAATAATGATTCCATGGGGAAAAAAAAGAGTTCTACACGTTAACCATATATGGTCTTGAATGGTGGTCTTTATAACAAACACTTTTAAACTCAATGCCATCCAGCTAGGTAAAAATATTTTTGATGAGTAACAGCCAAACTGTAACAGAATTAGGAGCAAAAGGCAATGCCATGTGGAAAAACCTGTACAGCACCAGTTTGACCAATGGTTTCTTCAAATCACTAACATCATACCTTACTTTCTGCTGCATTCTTCACAGGAAAAAAAAAATCTTACCACTTTTAACACTACAAATGAATGAACTAACCTGCACTGTTGATATCTGCACTGGAGGAGCATTGGTAGGTGTAGCAGGACGAGGAGTCATAGTATTCTGAGACTGAGACTGGGCATGGGCCTGTGCTTGCATCTGAGCCAAAGCTTGCTGAGGGATCACCAGCAACTGCCCATTCTCACTACGCACAAGGACCATGCCTGTTAAAAAAGAAACTGGTCAAGAAACATACATCCTTTCAAACATGAAAGAACATTTTTTCAGGTTATTTATATAAGCTGTATACATATGGAATTAATGTATTCTTGCAGGTCTACACAGCTACAAAGTGCTTTAGAGTAGAAGCAAAACATCCATCCGTACGATCACATTTTGTATAAAGCAGCTTAACCACAGAAATACTCTGTCTCTATCAAAATGCTCAGTATGGTGTGCATCAGAACACACAATGAATTGTATTCATTCCAACCACAAAATTCCATGTGATTAGAGGTTAAAATGAGCGATCATGTAAAAATCCTACCTGCTCTTCACTAAGAAATTTGTTATACGAAACAATGCAAATAGAAGAAAATCTTGCTATTAGGCAAGACTACTGTTGAGTTTTCTTTAAGAGGGGAAAAAGAATACAATCAAACATAGGCTTCACCATCATCAGGAACACAACTGTCTAGGTTTTAAATTAATTTCCCATAACAAATTTAGTAATGAAAGTGCCTATAAACTCATAATCTCTCTCATGTGCATCTGCAACAGACTGCATTGTGCCATGTTCACCCCAAAAGAAAAATAAAGTGGAGAGGGAAATGAGGCAGTCATTCCCTGCTCAGTCACTCAGATCAACAGACTAGGTAACTATAGGGAACCAGATTTTAATAGGCAGATTTTCAGATGATAGTCTCTCTTGAAGGCACAAACTGGGTCTGGACAACATGAACTTTTATTCAAGAGCTCATTCATTCAGCACGGCTCAGTCAGTCCATGAGAGCCTCAGGACCTCATCTGCTCTGAAAAAGCCACCTAAGGAAACAAACTGGGCACTCAAATTAGTTACCCTTTCTGAGCAACAAACTACAGGAGGAAACTTCACCATGAAAATCAAGAGGCACTACTGAAATCAGAAAGTTTTTCTGAAGTGTTGTTCAGTGAATAAAAAGCCTATACATGTTCCCCAACAATATCTGGAGATCTGGTCTCTGCCATTTCAGAACATGACTACTTCAAAAGAATAAAGCTTTTATTTGCTTTTCTTTTCAGATGAAGTGCTGAAATATTTATAGACAACTCCTCAAACTGTTTTCTTGGACTGTGAAAATCAGTGTTAAACTGCAGAAATTTCCACAAAAATTAGTTCAAAAGAAAAACCATTATATTAGTTGATCTGTCTCTCTTTTTTTCATTACATTGTCTACATTTGCTCTCTTTTAATGACACAGAGTCACACAGCGACTTTAAACTAGTTTACATCTAAAAGGTGACTTTCCATGGCAACTTATTTAGATGTGATAAGGTAGGACTGCAATGTGCTATGGGCGAGAATTATATCTGGAAGCAAGTATTTTCAAACTGTTTTTCTGTAGGCAAAGATAAAGTTTATCAGCTTTCAAGAAGGTAAAAAAAAAAAACCCTCAGTAGTGAATACAAACCTTGATCCTGCCAGCTGCTCATCAGAACCCTCACTACTTTCTCACTACCACCCTAATGCTATGGGAAGGAAGCTACAAAAAACAAAGAAATTCAGTATTTTAAAAACTAGAGAGTGAAACTACATCAAGCTCATTCCTGCACAAACAGAACTTAACATCCTCTGCCAACTTGCAGGTGTAAAATCTTGGAAATGAACTGCTGTTGCTCATTTTTGTCATCCCTGACAATAACCATCTCAAGCAGCTAAACAACAAATCAGTGGACATCTTCAAAGTCTGATTCAAGGAGCTATTTTCAGGTCGATGTCAAATATTAAGGCTTTTTAGTTACCATTTAGTTTCTAGCAACTGAAAATGCCATATATATGCCTGGGCTTTCAGGAGCCATTAAACGTCACAGAATTATCCTGACATTCCGTAAGAAACTTTTTTCTTAAAATTCAACATTTTCTGCACTCCCTGTGATATCCAAGGGCTAAGGTAGCATCCAAATTCTATATATTTTTCCCTTCCCAAAGCAATGTAATCTAGTTTTGGATTTAGGGAGGGGAGGTTGGTTGTTTTTTTCAACTTACCTCTCTATGCACAAGTGACTAAAGATATTTGGAAGGGCCAGCCCAAAGTAGCTCACCTCCATGAGAACTTTCACAGCATCAGGCACCAGCACACAGCTCTATGCTACCTGTTCCAGTTTCCAGCTCAATATACACCCCAGGCTCAAGAAGAGGTGTGCACTATGCATTAGTGTCCTGCAGAACAAGCACAAGCACCCCTCGGGACACCAGCTCTGTCAATTCATTGTTTTGGTTCCCAAAACATGAGAAAAGAGAGAAAAAAAAGGGAGATAACCACAAAATGAAGGTTGACTACCCCTGAAGAGCAAGCACAATGACTGAACAATGAAATATTCTCCCAGAGCTCCATGCAAAATTAGAACATGCCTACACATTAACACAGCACAACTGCTGAACCAGACAGTTGAAAAGCAGAGTAATGTGTGCTTTGGAAAACATATCAAGAAAGTTCAATTTTTGGCAGAAGAGACAAAACAATCTTTTATAATTCAAACCCTGACTCTAAGCACTATCCTGCTGGATTTCTAACTATGGGAAGTCTGAACCTTCCTTCAGGTATTGAAGTAATAATGAAAAGTAATTCTTAGAAAGCTACATTCACATCTGTCGCTGTTTAAATAGTTCTTTTATTCTGCACTCATATTTGATACATAATTATTTTCAATTTATACAGTTTTTAACATCTTAAGGTAGGGTCTGCCACTGATAAAATTGCCATGCACACTTTGTGGTCTATAGACAAACATGAGGGCAATTATAATTATCAGACTAGTCTTGCATAAACTTTAGTCATGGCATGATGAGATGTTTTGCCTGCTTGAAATTATATCTTGTTAGTATATGGGTGACTTCAGAAAAAAAGTAAAAATCCATACCATGATGAACTTTGTTACTGAAATTTCTGTGCAGAAATTCACCAGTTATAGTGAGCAGGCAAATAATTTTAACAGAACACTTAACACCTCTCCAGTCTTGCTAAGAACCCTTTGAGAAGGGAGATGGAGCTGCTCTCAGGCTTCCCTCACCTCAGCCCAACTACAGCCACTTTTTCCAACCTAATTAGCTAAAAAAGAAACTCACTAACCCAAAACCATACCTGAGCTGGCATTAAGTGGATTTTCAGTGAAGTTCAGAGAGATCATTGGTGTTAACTTGTTTAAGAATTAAAAAGAAAGCTGCACTTATTTCCTGCTTCTAAACAAAGTCAGTGCAGGACTCAGGCTCCTCTCTCCATACAATTAACCATCTCTCTGTTGATTCATTTGTTGCAACATAAAAAGGAGAGAGCACATGTGTAGAAAAAACAAAACCAAAACAAACTAACAACCAAAAAACCTCATTTCTTTATCTTATGTTCCAAAACTTGTATTTTAAATATTTAAATACAGGTAATTATCATAACCTCAAACTCCAATGCATAATGCAGCATGGACCACAGCAGAAATGGCCACCAAGTACTAGCAGAGATCTAGAATTAAACAGATTTTTAAATTAATTAATTTAATAAAACATATTTAAAGTAAGGATGAAAAATACTTTTCTCTTTCAAGTTCACCACCTAGGTTTTTATTCCACAAATGGATGAATTGGTATTTGATACCAAACAGCTTTATTAAAGATCATTGGAAATGTGCAATTACAAAAAGGTGACAATAAAACTGGCTATTTCACATCTCTCTGCCTTCTTTTTCCTAGAAAGTCTGATCACATGTACTCTAAAAAATCATATTCACTATTATAAATGCAAACATTTAAGCATTCTTTCCAAGTCTCTCATTAAAAAGTAATTAAAATTAAAACTAATTACCATTTTTGTTATAAGTTAGAGGCTTAAGAGAATCCTGAAAGAGGCTCATATTTTAGTTAGAATTAAACAATTCATCACTGCTCCAAGGGAAGGATTAACAAAATTGAGTTGGATTGCTCCTTATGCCAAAAAGATTTGTGTTCCTGACTAGCACAATGGTCACCTCGTGTTCTTGTGAAGACCTCCCCCAGTCTGACCATTTTTCAAGAGTCTTTGGATGGAAAAGCTAATTATTATATGCTGTACCTGCAGGATTCAGTAATATATTGGTTTTGCCTTTTGCTACTTGTGTTTCCATTTGTTAATGGCATTTCCATTTATGAAGTATTGTACTTTGGTTTGGGGTTTTTTTCTATTGTTATCCTGGGGTGGGGGGGTGTACTTTTTTAATTAATAAAACTTGTAAAATCACACATAGAAGTAAAAAGTGAAAAGCTCTGGCCATATGACATGTCAGAAAACCATCAACCATGATTCTCTTCCATGAGAAACTTTCTCAACCATGCTTTCCTCTTCCTTCCTTCTTTGAAACACGGCTTAGATTAAAGAAGACTAAAAAGAAAATATTATCAGAATAATAAAGAAGGAAAAAAATATTTTTTAACCTTCACAGACCACTCTAATTATCTGTTTAACTCCCCAGACATACAGCTTTCTTGGTAGAGAATCTCTACATGCAAAAAAGAAATACAAAGCAAAACAGTTTCCTGGTTTGTTAGCAGCTTTTGCTAGTAAATCTAGGTTAAAAATATTTATAGGGCCTGGACAGAGTCAAAACTTTTTGCAGACACAGAATGCATCTTCAGACTACTGTCCTGGCAAAATACACAGTCCATCAAATTGTCACCTCCAACAACTACACCTAGCAGGTGGCCACACAAACAGCAGCATATCTAGGTGTCACCTTCTCTCACAGTAAATGCTCCAGTTCTCAGGGTCTCAGTTCATCCAGCAGGTGAGATGCTGAAAGACTCCAGCTACAACAAGCAAGAACCTAGCACAAAGGCCATAAAACTGGATGCTTGTCACTGCCTGCAAGAAGGAAAAACTTGTGTATCTGTGAAATATAAAACAGAAAGTAGAAAGGATCCTTGACGCCATCAGATCACTAGTGACAACATCTCTGTTTCTGGCACAGATACTGAACAGAACAGAAGGTTCAAGTTTACAGGTTATATTCATTATTCACAATGTAAATTGTGGTCTAATCCAGATGATTACTAAGGAACCTAGACTTTTAATGAATTCTTTTTAGTAGCCAAGGCATAACAGAATTAATGGATGTGTGATCTTGAAATTGCATTGAGAACACCCTTTTCCAATCTCCTGAGGAAATTGTCTTCTTAAAGTAAAAAAAGTAAATAAATGTTATTTCCAGAGAAAAAACAGGGTCAAGGAGAACTGTTAGGTGCAAAGAATCACCTTCAATACACACGCATGATAATGTTCAGAAAAGAATGCCCAGGTTGGAAAAAATAACTAGAGCATTGGTGCTTCTGGTATAGGAAATCAAAGTCCTTACAACTATCTCTAGAAAAGAGGGTTATTGATCACAAAGCCCACCAACATCTAACAGATCTTCAAATCCTAACTAGATTTGCCAGGGAAGTTCACCAGGGGGTTATCTTAACGTCAAAGCAGTTTGTGCCTTAAGCTCTCAAGCACATACTCATTTGAGGCAAGATGCTGCAAACATTTGACATGGCAAAAAAAAAAATCTGACAGTAATGGTAAGTGGACTGTGCCATATTAGCAGAAGAAAGCTTTGTAATAGTATCCCTGCTGTATTGTCAGAAGAGATTCTGTTGCCAGAAAAAGGAAAGCAAGTGTCTGTAAGGTTATGCAAGCTGTTATCACACACACCACAAGTAACATATAAAGCAAAGGGGATGAGTCAGTGTTCTGTAGATTACTGGATCAGGCTATACAGACTCTGGAATGACAAAACCTTTGTAAAACAAAAAGTTTCTAAGATTTGCCCAAATTTTTAAAATGGTAGAATATTAGAGAAAAGCATCACTCCCTATACAAACTGCAGGAAGAACTTAGAGCATCAGTGATGTACATGCTATGGTCCCTTGTTGCAGCAAAGGAAATGATAACCTGGTACTGACACCAACACTGTCCAACAATCCACCATTCCTCCTCCTGTGATAACTGACTCACCTGGAAACATTCTCACTCCTTAGGAATGAAAGGCCAGAACAAGAGGGAAGTACCTTTCAGTGTCTGCTAACCCACTGCAGCTTCATACAAATCTGTGCAATTAGGGGAATCTTCCCTATCACAAGACAACTTTTAGCAGACTTACAATTATATACACACATCAAAGAAAAGCATCTGGAATAAATCAGCAGACGTGTAGCAGCTCATGAGGGAGAATCTGTACACCAACAGGAGAAAAAGTGATTAGAAATCAAGATGAGTAGCACAGAAGTTTAAATGGCAACACAATTGTGGAGCAGAAACTATTGAAGACAGATTATTCTGTACTGGGGAGAGGTGTGCACCACTACCTCAGATGCTCTATCTTAGTTTAGATGCTTCAAACCTCAGGTGATCTGTGCTGCACAACAAATCCAGAACAAACTTTTACTTGAACTTTCTTGTTGAAATCTTTGGCACAGTCAGCAACCCAGGCTCTTGAGTTTCATGAACAAATGTGGTTCATTTGTGATTTCTATAAAGGTGTCCTAGCTCCATGAGGATAACCACAGTTCTTACAGAGAAGTCTGCACACAGCAGGTATCAGCTCCTGCAAACCAGCTTGCTGAAAATGAACCCACCACTACCTGTGACTTCACCTGCTCCAAAAATGCACTGGCAGAGCTGAGGTCAGCCTGTACAAACAGGAGTCAGGAGGAGCCACATTCCCTGGCTGAGCTTTTACACACAACTCTACGGAGAGCACCCAGTGCACACCATGCCCTGCACACCCTAAAGGTGCCTGGTTAAACATTCAGCACCTGTTATGCTTAAGGTGAGCTACAAGTTGGCATGAAAAAAAACCTGACTGTCAGGTGTGGCTTCAGAGCAGCTCTAATACAAAAGACTTGGAGACAGGCACTGAACACCATCACAGTGAAGATCAGCATGGCACAGAGTTTTGGATAAAAATTACTATCGTGCTACAAAAGTACCTCATTCCATTCACTTTTCAACTCAGGTCACTCTGGAATAAAATAAAGTTTTACCCAGATAGAGTGCCTAGAAGTTTTGGTACAGCATTAGCTTACTACAGCACTCCACTTGGTCTGCATATCCAGATGGCCAAGCTGCACACACCAGTCACAGTCAGAACTAATGGCTATGGGCTGTGAAATACTAATTCCTGAACAGCTGATTTACAGTTATTGCCAACACACAGGTAAGACCCATTCTCAAAAATCACCAAAAATCCTGACTGCAGCGCATAGAAAACACATTTTATACAGACCAAGCACACAAGACCACATTATGAAAAACTGCTTTTGTTTCTTCTCATTAGGGAGTCAAAGGACAAAAGAAACTCAACCTCACAGTAAAAGCTTTTGCTTACTCTTACTACACAAGAATTCAAAGTACAGAACTCAACTGCAGTGTCTAAAAAGTGAAGAAGTGATTCACTTGTAAAGTATTGATTCACAAGTCTTTTAAGGATACAGTTAAAGGAATAATGTCATACTGGAGTGCCAAAAAGCACTGTATTTAAATATGATCCCATATGGAAAAAAAAATAATTTAAAATGCTCAGTTGAAAAGCCGTCTAAGAATTATTATAGGAAATAAGTCATTTTATGTATCAACAATTTGACAAATGCTTCAACAACAATGCATTTGGAAACTATTTTGACTTTTCTGGAAAGCTATATTCCTTGAAAGTGTGTTAACATTCCTTTCTAGTCAAGCATACAAAGCCAAAACACCAGAGTGCTCTGTCAAACTGCAACCCAATCATCACACAAATCTGCCTTGAGTCTGATGCAGAAAGAACCAAGAAAAACACTATCAAGCCCTAAACCAATTATTTTAATTATTGATCTCAAAGTCGTTCAGATTTAGCTCTCTCATTCATTTCAATATAATTACATCAAAGAACAATGCCCTTATACCAAAAATCAGATTTCTTTTTGAGAAGACATAAAATGTCATTAAGTCTTTTCATCTGTTATTCTAAATATCAGACTCTAAAACTCAAGTAGTCCTCATTTCTGGCACAGTTTGTGTATACCAAGAGATGTCGAGAGGAGTGCTGGTCAGTGGGAATGGGCACAACACTTTGCAGTCACCAGTCTGCACACAAATATTCATAAGGAGTAATGCATCAAATCCAAATTATCTTCCTTCCAAAAGCAATACCCTATTAACAAATAAGTTCATGAAAAAAAAAAAAACATAAACAATGCATTTCTTTAATCAGTCCCCTCTGTGAATGTCCTCTTCTAGGTATACATCCTTTGTGATTTTAGCAGTGACAAAACCCTTTGCTGATGCCACCTCTTCCCCAGGACTGGAGACCCAGCATCAGTTCCACAGACTGACAGCTCCCCAGGGCAGCCTGGGTGGAAATGTTCCCTTCAAACCCTCTCTAGAGAAACAGCCTCCAGTTTCATGACTCTCTCCCTGTTGATGCAGAAGTTATTCTGCTTTGAGAATAGGCCAAGCACTATGCCTGCGAGTCCAAATACAAACTGTCAACATGGACATGATATTACATGTTATTTGGCTGATAGCTACATTTATCAAACAGCATTGCTTTTTCAGTTAGCCTGAATACAGAAATAAAGGTATTTTCACACCTGTAAGCTTGAATAAAGAAAGCTTTTAAACAAAATCAAATCTAGTTTGGATTTTTACTAACCATCAAATGCACAGTCCTGGGTAATGACTAAGCTTAATGACTGGGTATGACTAACACTTATAAATAATTAGTGCCTTCTCCCCCCTCCCCCATGGAGGAGAGGGGAGGAAAGAAAACCAAATGATACATTGGAAAAAAGGAAGAATGAAAGGAAATAAGAGGTTTAAGTTCATGGCCTGAACACTTGCCTCTTCTTCCAAACCACTTTTAATGCTATTGCCAACAGGACTGCACGGATGTTTGTTAAAAACTAACACCTGCCCACACTTTTCCATAAAATCCTGCACGGGTTATCCACTCAGCCTTCCTACTCCAGATCTCTTTTGACCTCCCCAGCAAACACTCTTCTGGCCACCTCCACTGACTCTTTTGCCACAGGTGCTGCAATTCCTCAGTGCTGCTCCTTGGAGTTGCTACTTCTGACTCATGTGAGTACAACTGGTCCCACTCGCCACACCACCACTTATGCTGCATGCACCTGATGTCATTACCTTTTGAGAGAAGCACTAAATCTAACCCTCCCTTACAGAAATATTTGATTATTAAACTGAAGGAAGGTCTGAAGACAGCCTTGCTGACCCCTCAAACCATTTAAGAAAGACTAGTGCATGGCACCACAGCTCATTGCTTAGTTTGTGTTTATATTCTGGTATCTACAGCACACATTTTTCAACTCAGACTATACTGGTTGTAGAGTTTATCCAGCATGTGCCTTATTCTCTACAAAAGTACTGGGATGGCTTTTAACAGTTCAGCTACTCTCAGCAGCACATATTAATCAAGTCATAATGCTAACTTAGACCATTTTTACTAGACAGGCTTATTTGATTCAATACAAACCTTAGATGAGTCATGTTAGCAGTGCAGAATAATGCTACTACTGATGCAAGTTTTATGTTACAGGTTGTGTAGTTACTGGATACAATGTGTTACTGAAAAAGGTGTTTCAGTAATACTTTCAGCTTCAGGAAAAAGGCATCAAATTTAAAAGGTGAATGGTGTTCATAATTTGCAGTTCTGTTGTATAAACAAAGTTCTACACTGACAAGAAGCTACCGTATTTTTATCAATATTTTTAGCAACTTCTAAATCCCACCAAAGAGTTTGTGTAAGTAAAAGTGCTGTCCTTGGGTTAAAGGATTTATAACCTATTTATGGACTTTGCTGAGAATCAGCTGTTCATGTTCAAAGTGTAACTTTCTGAGCACTGGTAATACAAGTACAGAAACTTGTATTTTTAAAACATTATTTCTGACAACAATTACAGAGCCAAAGATTTTCTACACTTATGCAATGCCTTAAGACTGGTCTGCTGAGGTGCTGAACTCTGCTGAACCAGGACACAGCTGTATCAATACCATATGGTTATCACCTTCTTCTAGATAATTGATAATCTATACCATTACATAGTGATGATAAGGTTTTGTTCTCACTAAAAAAATATTCTGTATTTAAAAGAAAACCCTTAAAGGCAGAAATAAGGCCTCAGGACAATTATTTCAGTTTCCATTAAATATTATACTAAAGACACCTCAAGAAAATCAGTTCAAGACATGAGGCTATGTGGTAAAAACTGGGCTCTCAGTTCCTTGGGATATCAGTACCTCAGAAGACAACAAGGATTTCTGAAAGGAAATCCAAAATACCAGAAGCAGCAACCATAGAAGAAAACCAGGGTAAAAGTTTCTAGATAAAACTGGCTAAGTATATAAAATAAATATATAAATAAAAATTTCTCTCTTCATGTGTCTGTGGTATCAATAAAAAAAAAATTAAAAAAAAAGGAAGAAAAAAAAAAAGCGTCATCTAAGTTAAAATATGAGTGATCATAAAGCCTTTAATTACACCTGTTTAATTACAACCTCATCTCTGTACAGTTTTTAAGCTTCTCTCAACATTTGAGCTAGAAATGGGACCATTTTGCTGCAATAATTTAGTGGCACAGTTGTGAGAAACTCAATTTTCGATTTTTATTTCATGTCACTACCTCTTCAAATCTTCTTTCACAAGAGATAATACATCTAACATAGAAAAGTTAAACGTGCTAACACTTACTGTCTTTCAACTGGCAAAAGCCTTCTTTATAACATCAAACAATGGCATCAAATTCAAGGAACAGATTCAGCCAGATAAATGAAGTTATAAGCATTCATAAAGTTTAAACAGAGAAAAACCCTGACAAGAGCAGTTATTTCCAGGTAAAAATGCTGATTTCAACTATTTCTGACAAAAACTGCAAACTGCAAGTAACAGAAAATGTTTAACATGTTGTGTTCTTAAATGCCTTCCATGTCTAGTTCCTGCCAAGCAAACTCAGTACTTGAGCACACAGTTTTTATGAGAACAGAAAGCTAGAAAGCAAGCTCTCCACAAGCCAACCTCCTCCCCTTGCTAAAACCCACTTAGGCTAATACCAGTATTTTCAACTGCATTCCTGAATTACTTCATACATTTTTTTTTTTTTTTTATTTATTCTATTTACATATCATTTCCGGAAACACAGAAGACAAACAATACTCAGTTTTCATACACCAAAACATTTCATTTGAAAAGAATCCATGATACCCACTAATTTGTGTCTTATCAGTGCCCAAAACTGCTGCATTGTCATCTCAGATTGCTAACTCTGCTGCAGCATCCTATGCTAGTAAGTGATTCAAGCCTTGGGCAGCATCCAAATTTGTGGTCCTCAAACCAAGACACTGCATCTTAGAAGTAACCCACATAGATTTCTAGAGATGGAAAACTCGTTTAGCTCACTGAACATAGGAACACCATGTAACTTCTGAAGTAGCAGAGTGCAAAAAGGCTCAAAAGAAAAAAGAAATAAATCATTCATTTCTGGTCACTGACCAACAACCTTGATCATAAGCCTAGTGATGCCAAAAAAAAAAAAAGAAAAAGACCACAATTTGAAGCACAGATAGGAACAAATCCATACATCCTGTTCCAAAAGCTGTTGGAAACAGCAGTATTTTCTGTAACACAACAGAACAGTATGTAGTCAAAGTTAACAGCTTTCACAGTTGAATGGAATCAGAATTATTTTCCAATTAGATCCCATCACGTAAAGAGATGCCCTTATCAGATGTGCAAAAGGAGTCACTGGTTTGCCTCATGACACTCATTTTAACAAAAACAAAAATATCCTATCACACAGCTCTGTGAGTCTTAAATTCTTTGGGGTGCAAAGATAAGAATGCAGGATTCCTCAACTATCAAAGTTGCAATAAGAACAAACATAACTTTCAGTCTGGTGACATATGGCAGATCTGATGTAGCAGATTTCAAATAAAGCAGAATGTTCCTTTTGCTGATGCATGATTCCAACAAAAAAATCTACCCCTCACCCAGAAGAGTTCTGCAGAAGAGATCCACAACTATCTTTCAGAAAGAGAGATACCACTTTATGTGCCAAGTACAGGACTCCCAAGCTCTAATCTTGGCAAAATATCGATTCTCTTATGGCCTTGGGCAAGTCAGAACTTCTCTAACTTGCTCTTTCCCCCAGCTCTAAAGCAGAGTTCATACTACTTTATTTACCAACCACACAGGCATGTTGCAAGCACGAAGTTTTGTAAAATGCTTTGAAAGTAAAACATACTATAAATACTATAAGAAGCTCCTATTATCATTGTGCATTACAGACATTATTTTTAACAAAATACAGCCATGCCAACACAATTAACAGGCATAATATTGGCAGCACATGCAACACACAGGGAAACGAATCAGGATATGTTTGAACTCGCTTGCTAGTCAGTAAGAAATAGAAACAACTACATTCCACTACTTCACAGTATTTCTTCTGTTCCTTTCTATATTTCTGATATTATAGAATTCTGTAGATTTCCTCATCTACTTCTATCCTTGTTACTTTAGGCACTTCTGGCATCCATGTTTCAAGGGGAAAGTAACCCAAAGAAAGGCACATTTGGTATGAAAAAGTAACACAAATTGTTTTACAACAAAAAGGTTGTCTGATTAACAAACTCACCATTTTTCCCACCTCTTACCATACCATTGTATGTGATACATTAAATATTATTCTTTCAAGTACTCTATACAATCTCTTTTCAGTCACAGGTTTAAAGATGCTGCATCTTTATCACTGTAGAAACTCCTCTTCTTGCCCTCTAAAAAATTATCTGACAGTATTTTCATGTCTTTGCTAACATGCTGTAAATAAAGTTACTTCTAGACCTTCATGATCCAGATCAGCCCAGTTGGACAACAAAGGTCCAGACACAGGCTTCTGAAGAAAAGACTAAGCACAGTAGTCCTCTTCCTCAAAGAAATCCTTAGTGGAAAACCCTTAGTACTGAACAAATGCTCCAAACAACTCAGTTTCTTTGAGATGCAGTATCCCATCATCCAGTACAATCACAACAGCTATGGCTGTTGTAGCTCTTCAAACATCTCTAATTTGGTCACTATCTTGCACAATTGCCTTGATGCAACACAAAACATTATTCTAATAGTAATATGTTTTAAGGAGCACTGATGGAGCTTAGTTTCCAAATGCTCTTTTTAAGAGCACATCTGAAACCTTTCAAGGTTTCTATTTTCAAGTTCCAGGTTAGTAACACTTATTGACTGCTTTCCATGCATGTGAAACTGTAACTGCATTTTGGAGAGCTAGACACAGTAATTCAGGGAAGGAAAGTAACTATAAACACGTGCTGGTCCTTGGTCAAACCTTCCCTAGGAGTTTTCTTACTAAGTGTTTGTAAGCCTTGGTGTAAAAAGTGGAACGTGTGGTGTATGATCTCAAGCTCTCAAGTCTTACAAACTCTTCTTAGCATATATTCCTTCAAAAACATAGACTTGTGCATGCAAATTCCATGCATCCAGTGGATGCACAGCATCCAAGCACTGCAGTTGCAGCTTCATACTACCAAATTGCCTTTAAAAATCTGCCCTATGATGCTGCAGTTTGAAATAAAATTCCAAAACCATGTTCATCTGTTCTTTTGCTATGAATGCATACATCTGCATATATGTGGCTGGACTTCCAAAGGTGCTCAGCCCTTGCACCTGTGAGTTGTAAGAGCTCCACATCCATCAGTTCTTACATGTCCTTTAAGAAATCCTTTCTGTAAAACATTTTCAAAGCTGGCTGCTTTGCACAAGGTACAAAAAAAAGTAAAGCAAAGCAATTAAAAAAATAAATATCCATTCCACTAAAGAAATCTTTTCCAATATTGTCTGTCTAATCTTGCAAGAACTCAATTTCCAATTTCTGTGTATTCAGCCATGTATACTTGCTTATTTTAAGAGTCATGCTATTCTTTTGAAGTTATAAATATTTTTAAAGTGTAGGACAGACAAGGAAAGTGCTTAATAAAAAATCTCAACTGCTTAGAACCTATATTGTTTTACCTTGATCTATCAAGACCTCCAAAGGAACAATTTATGGTCCAATTATGCTTAAGGACTGGCAAAGGTTCTCCTAAGAGCAACACATTTAAGTATGCTATGGCAGTTTGAAACCAGCAGCTACTCAGAAAAACTCCCACTGGAAGCAAAAGAAGTATTTTTCCCATAATCAGGTTTTCTAATGCAGCATTAGTGAAAACGTGGGTATACATGGCCAGACTGTAAACCTAAAACCAAAAATCCTTTGATACACTGTGGCAACAAATACATAAATAAGGCTTTTCCAGCCTATCAATTTCCAAGCTTCAAATTAAGCACTGGGATTTCAAGGTCTGAGTTTTACCACTCTTTTTGAAGCTAGCAACATGTCATTCAAATTACTCATATAGGAAATAATCTCTACCAAAAATGAGGAGTATTTATGCCAGTTAGAACTCAGATACACAGGACGTGTGACAGACTTCACCAAATTCCATGGCATCACATCCCATAGATAGTATATTACACAAAAAGATGGTGTGTAGTAACACAGTATGGTTTCTGATCTACCTTATGTGACAGGTGTATTGCTTTAAGGTAGCTGACTTTCAACAGATGGATTTTTACTAAGACCAGATGAAATAGATGCTACACAATCACCACTGATTT
Source organism: Phaethornis superciliosus (assembly GCA_023637945.1). NCBI lineage: Eukaryota > Metazoa > Chordata > Aves > Apodiformes > Trochilidae > Phaethornis > Phaethornis superciliosus. The sequence goes on from JAJQWJ010000019.1 coordinate 11,452,992, forward strand.
GACTTGGTACTAGTAGTAAAATTTAACTAGTTGCTCTTTGTACACTGCCCCAAAAATAGTGAATAGTAAGAATACAGCTATTGCTATTTATTATTAAAAATGCAGAAAACTATGTGTCTAGTTATGCAAGCATTTTCAGTTAAAAATGAAACTGGATACAAGTACAAGCCTGGTTCAAAATCATAGCAAATATATAACCTTAAATCTCCAAATGCAGAATATTTAGGAAGGGACAGATGGTTCTCAGAACAGAAATGCTGCTCATCCTGCTTTTTACTCACCCTGAGTTCAGGACTAGATTCCTTGCCCAAAGATGCTCAGCAGCAAGCATGAGACTAGCTACTACAAAAGCTCCAACCCTAGACACAACAGAGTGAGCTAAGGACATAAGAAAAATGCTTTTTTGTATAGAACTCTAGTGACTAAAAAGATCATAATAAGCTTCAAATCTGTGAGTCTTTAAGTGAGACTTTGAAGGTATTTTTAGCAAAAGAAGGTAGTTTTCTTGTGTTGTATCTGCTGCTTCTCTGTCCATGAGTGCTCTGTGGTACTGGGGGCATGCAGGGACAGAGAGGGAACTGAACAGCACGTGAAGGTTATATGAACTACTGACAAAACCACCTTAAAAGTCAAAATGAAACAGCAACGTTTCATTTGATAACATTCCACTGTCATGCTTTGGCAGTTTGCAGTTTCATCCACACTCATGTTTTAACAAAGATACCAGGCAGAATTATTTTGAAATTATTACTGATGGAAAGACTTTCTGATCACCTAAAACCATGTGCTAAGAAGTGGAATGCCACTGTTCTACTACTCAAAACCAGAAGGTTCTCATTGCTAAGTGTAATGCCTTTTCCATAATTCACAATTGAATAGCAAGAAATGTTACTTGGATACCTTCCTTCCCGCAAGAAACACACTTCCAACACAAAACCCCTCAATCCTCTTACTTACCTGGCGGTAACTGAAAATTCTGAATGTTCGTTGGGTTCTGAGGTGGCTGAGGCAAACGAGGTGCTAAAACTGTAGGAGTCAAAGTTGCTCTGATTCCACTTGTAGTTGCTGTTGGAGTCCTTGGCAGACTTTGTGCCACCGTATTGGCAGTGCCTCTAGCCGCTCCGGCGGCAGTGCCGGGAGCTGCAGCAGGTATCCCACCAGGATTGGGAGCAACATTGGAGAGCCCAGCTTGCATAGTTTGCCCAATAATCATGTTACCCCCTGTAGTACTGGGCTGGCCACCAGTAGGGATGGTCTGCTGTTGAGATACCGCCTGGACTATAGTTTTAGGAGACTCGGATTTGATGACCTGCGCGGCCGGAGCTGCTGGCACAGCGGGACTGGACTGGCTGTTGGCAAGTGATGTTTGGAGGGAAACTCCAGATCCCACAGTGGCTGTAGCAACAGCAGGAAAACTCCCCACGCTGATGGTCGAATTGATCACGGTATTACTCCCGTTTTGAGTGGCTGCACCAGCTGCAGCCACTGCGGGGACTGCGGCGTTGATGGGTGGCCTGACAAGCGTCACTGTGGAGACCCCGGCTCCGATGCCGGGTGGGGGCTGTGAGGAGATAACTGTGGGTGAGGGGGAAGATGCAGAGGACACAGCAGTGTTAAGGAAAGAAGTCTGGATGACAGTGTTGGAAGCTGATGGTAAAACAGCATTAACAGTATTTCCTTTCCCCACAGATCCGGGTCCATTGTTAATGAGAGGGGCAACAGCAGGTGCAGAAGTGGGGTTAGCAGTTACAGGAGTTGCAGAGAAAGCCCCGCTCCCTGTATGGTGAGAGTTCATCACCACATTACTCCCATTCAAAGTTTGCACTGTTGTGGTCCCAATCTTGCCATTCCTGGTGGACAAGGCTGTTGCCATGGTGCTGATAACCACCGATTTGCCCTGGCTGAGGGTCCCTGGGGCAGCAGTGACTTCAGATCCTCCTGCTGCTGCACTGGTGGTGCTGGTGCTCGTTGTAGTGGCTCCATCCAGAGCTGAAGTCTGGGACCTGGTGTTATGATTAATAACACCCCCTTGCACTCCTCCTGCACCTGCAAAACAACAAGGTTAAGCAAAAAGAACAAGCAACAAGTCCAGCAAAGACAGAATGTTCGTGCTCATCAACAAGTCTTCTACATCTCCCAGGCTGCCTGCATGGAGCCAAGAAAATGACACGAAGTACAAACTGAAGATGGTTTTGAAGACATTAACTTGAAGCCTCCAATTGCCCACCCAGGACTAACAGGTTCAAAATTAATTGTAACACCTTCTTTCAACATTACAGAAGGACAAAATAGGAAAACAGATTTGATATGTACCAAGGGAAGGGAGAAGGAAGATCATCTCAGACCTATTTCCCATTCTAGAGCCCAAAATCAACAGGACTGCAATTGCATCTTTCTAATCCTTTCAGTTCCTTACGAGTAAGTCAGTTAGATCAGGAGGCTCAAGAACAGCAAAATATGAAAAAGTGAAAGAAAATTGTTAGCCTGGCAAGATAGGAAGTACTGCAAGGCCTGGAATAGGTTACCAATAGACCCTGGCTCTTTATTACAGAATTTTTCTTCTGGATCTGAAGTTCCCTCAGCCAGAGATAGTTAAAAATAAATTTAAAAAGAAGAAGCAAAGCTGGTTTTGAGAAGGGACAAGATGATGTAGCTTCTTGCCCTGAATAATCCTCATGCCCCTTGATGAGGCCTGGTGTTGTACATACAATCAGACACAGTCCAGGTCCTGGCCCTAAGGAAACAGAAATAGGAAAAGAATAGTGACAGACAGATACTGAGATGCATGCTATAAGAGTTAAGGAGATCCTCCTAGAAAAGCTTCATTAATCATGACAGAAGGTCTGTAACACACTTCAGCAATAAGAAAGAAAAAAAAAAAATGGGGGGAGGGGAGGAATTGCAGAGAGATTCTGGGGAGGCTTTTTTTTTTTTTTTTTAATTCCCCTGAAAAACAGCTTCCCTCCATTCTCATGTTGTGAGCCCCGAGACCCAGCCTGCACACTATCCCCCTACAATCTTCCCAACACGAAGAGGGGGAACGTTCCCAGGTAGCTACGAAGGGTGGGTGGGTGGGTGGGAGAAGACATTGTACAAGGTGGGGTGTTGTGGCCTGAATTCCCCCCCTTCCTGGGACCTGGTGTTGTGACAACCCCCCCTTGAGGGCAGAGGAGGAATGAGAGGTGTTGAATGCCCCCTCCAAGCCCCTGGAACAAGGGAGGGGGTGGGGGAAGGAATATCCAGGCAAGGAGATATGGGGGGGAAGCATTTTGAGGGACTTCCTCCCCTTGAAATCCCCCCTCGCTTCCTCCTCTACAGGAAATAGGTGTCATGATTAATAACACCCCCTTGCACTTCAGCAACAGAGAAGGGGGAGGGGAAAAGGAGCATTTACACAGACAGCTAAGGCGGCATTATCAAGAGGGAATCCCCCCCATAACCTCCACCCCTGGAAAGGGAAGGGGAGCAGGCAGAGACGGCATGGGAGGCACAGCCATTACCGAGGGGGTGGGCTCTGCCTCCCTCAGCCCCCGAGATTAAGAGAGCCCTTTTAGACTCCAGCAACAAGGGCAGGAAAAGAAGAGGGGACCGGCAGAGTCACGGACAGGCACTGCCGGCTTGTTCTGCGGGGAGGCTGTCCCCACACATGATAAAACACCCTCTAGTAAGCAGAAGCGAGGAGGGAAAATAAAGGGGAGGGAGCAGAGGCGCGGATACACACCGAGGGGGCATGATGAGGGGAGGCTCTCCCCCATATGATCGATACCACCCTTTGCACTCCCGCTCCTGCCACAACGAGAAGGAGGAGAGAGGGAAAAGGGGGGAAAGCAGTGAGGGAAGGAGGCAGCCGGAGCTGGGGAGTGGGGGGAGGGGAGGGCCCCTCTCCCTCAGAGCCCCCCACCCCTGCCCATGTTACCTGCTTTTGTGATCTCTGGGGCACTCAGTCCCATCTTGCTGCTGCTGCTGCTCTCTGTTTGGGCATTAGCATTGCCTCCTACTACTACTCCTCCAGGGCTAGGGCTAGGGCTGCTGCTGCTACTGCTGCTGCTCACAACATGGTTCCCCAGCAGCCCCCCAGCGGCCCTCAGGGGCTCCTGCGCCTTGTGGTGCTGGTGATGGTGGCCGGAGGCCGCCAGCTGGGACTCCAGGGAGCCCACCAGGTCGCTCACCACCTTCTCATCCACCTCCGTGTTCAGGAAAACCTCATCCAGCAGATCCGAGCCCGCCGCCATCTTTTTTTTGGAGGGTTCCTGTGAGCTGCTCCCTCCTCCCCCCCCCTCCCCTTCCACTCCTCCCTCCCTCCCCCCACCCCACACACACACACTCGGGCTGCAGCGCAAGGCGCATGCGCGCCGGCCCCAGCCTCACATCACCGGCCCGAGAGGGATTCCGCCCGCCGCCGATTGGCTGCCGCCCGCCTATAAAAGGCCGGGCAAATGGCTGCGGACGTTGAGTTGCGAGACGGGCGGCAGCGGTCGGGGTGTGCGGAGAAAGGCGGGGACGGATCGCGGGTTGGGTTGCGGCGGGGGGGGGGGGGGGAAAGGAAGGAAGGAAGGAGAGACAGGCGGCGAGCTGCGGCTGGAAGTGCGGGAGAGGTTGGGTGGGAAGGGGGTGAGTGTGTGAGTGGCCGGCCGAGCTGCGGGGGTGGCCGCGGTAGCCACGGCTCTTTGTCTGCCTCGGCCCAAAATGGCTGCATGTTTCCCTGCTGGCTCCCTGCGTCCGGGTCTTCCCCGCCGGCGCAAGTCTGAAGGGCGCCCCACACCTGTGCCAGCTGCGTGTAACTGATCCACCGGCAACGCGGGGGGGGGCCCGGGGAGAGCAGAGGGCGGGCGGGCGGCCGAGCCCCACGCCCAGCCCCGGGCGGGGGCAGCGAGCTAAGGAGGAGCGCGCCAGTTTCCGCGCCTCCCTCCGCGGCTGGCAGAGGCGGGCTGCCCCGGAAAGCTGCCCGCCCGGGCGGCCGGGGGCGGGGTGGGGGCTGCAGCCCTTCGGTTGGGGCCCGGCGGGTAGCTGCTCCGCCGTCCGGGCCGCGGGGGCGGTCGGCGTTGCCGCCTGTCAGGCGCGGTCTCCGCAGGCTTGGTTCGGCGGCCTGAGCGGTCTGACTCAGCAGGCCGGGCCTCGGCGGGCCCAGGGGCGGAGGGGTTGAGGCGAACCCCGTGAAAAACGCGGCGGAGGAAGAGAAAGGGGAGGTTGCGATTTCAGCGCTGGGAAGGGAAAAGGAAGAGAAGAGGGGAGGAGGGGGGGGGAAAAAAAGAGAGGGAGATGACAATTTTAAACGGTCCACTCGCAGCTCTGAGCCCGGCACCGCGAGGCGGGGGCCCTGCCGCGCTGGGGACGATCCCCGCCTGTGTGTCAGCCAGCGTTACACCCCCGCTGCCGCTTAACCCTTGGGGGGAGAGCCCTGGTTCTGCAAAACCGCGATTGGCGAGGAGCCGGGGATGTCTGCGGCTCCTTCAGGGCTGCTCCCGCATCCAGCCGGGTCTGCACCACCCCGGGGGTGCGGGGGGGCTCAGCCAGGCGCTGCCTGCAGGTGGATTCGTCTTGCTGAGCGCTGGCCTTACAGTAAGAGAGCTGCACTTCGACCTTATTGTGCAACCATCATAAAGAAAGTAAATACAGTTAAAATTACAACCTGCCTTCTAATAAATGGCTCCCCTTTTGCCGGGCACTGTTTACCCAGAAAAATGAACTATCGGAAAAATGTTAAAGATCAATCGTAGCACGTGTTAAGTTTGAAGGGGAATGGAGCAGAAGAGAGCATCCCCTAGTTCAATATTATAAAATATGCTTTTCTCTTGCATATTGGGAATGGCTGGAAGTAGAAGCTGGAACTGTGTTGCAGTGGGACTGACTCGGCATGTGCTAAAGCCCTGGTTGATGATGCCTGGAATTGAGTTGGTCTGACAGCTGGCTGAAGGCTGCAAAGGTGGAGACTTGGAAGACTAAGAGCTAGGAGTTATCTATGAGAAGGGATTGCTTTAAATAGGTCAGAGACAAAGTATTCTTTACTTAGGGTTGCCCAAAACATGGGTGTCAACACTTCCTGCATTACATATTTGTGGTCATCGCTTGTAGTACTGTTAAACATGAATTAAATTGCTTTTCTCACTAGCTGGCCCAGGAGTGACTGGGAAGAGTGCAGAAGACCTGGCCCATGTTTATTCTGCCCCCAAACATGTAAATGTGTCTACAAGGGAGAAGCTGTTTGCCAAAAGCTTGCAGGGGAAACATAAAAACTGAAAGGTATTTTTTCTTGGCATATAAACCTCAAATAATAGGGCAAGTAAATATTTTTAAATCAAAGGTCGTAGCAATTCACAGCTTATGTTAAAGGATATTATTGTGGTATTTTCTCATGCCTGCCTCTCACCTGCAGTAGACTTTGGCTGCTGAGTAAAAATTACAAGGCTGAGCCTTTCTGAGGGCTCTGATCAAAGACACAGAATGGCTCCAACTCTAGCATCTAACTAGGAGTGCAGCCCAAGGAGTGATGGAGGAAGAGAAGGACTGGAGAGATGGATGAAATTACCAAATGTCAGCAGTAGTCAGCATGAAGGGTCAGAGCAGCCTCTATTTTTCTAGTGCTTGTGTTCTAGGACAGCTTGAATGTGATTTACAGTTGCATAAAAAACTAGAAATAAAAACCTAGAAATCTTCCTGTCCTTGTTGGAACGCCGTCTTTAGTGTACCATATGGCATTTCTGCCATATTAGGTAAACAACTTTACAAAATTACAAGAGCAACTGAGGTTCACTACGACTTGTGCATTATAAGTGTGTAGGCTTCATTACTGAATAATTTATCTTTTCATAGTCTCTGACTCTAGTTTGGCATCAGAAGTAACTTTCTAGACTGAATTCCTCAGGACTGTGAATCCAGCTGCTCTGTATTATACTGCTCACCTTCTGATTTAAATGGCATAAAAGAGCAACCTGCATAAGAATTCTAGAATAACTACTTGGGTTGGTGGAGAAATAGTCAGGTTCAATATACATTGAATGCTTTGTATTTCACCCATCACCAATTTTATCAGAAATCTTGAACGTTAGACATGTGTGGATTCTCTCTAGTGTCAAAGAGCAGAAGCCACCAGGAGCTTTAAAATACTCCCCCTAACCCTAGAACTAGCCTGTGCAGAACATGGCACAGAGATTGTGTCTCAAGATGAAACAACTTTAATTCCTCTTTGCAGTCTGTATAATCTTACTGTCTTCTTGGAATCTCAAATACTGTTAAGTCTTTGTCCTTAGGTGAATCCCTGAAGAAGTTTAAATAGTTAGGGATTAATTAAGTATGGTATGCTCCAGCAAAAATGTCTTATTCTTTGCATTATAAAATAGAGATGATCAGAAGATTTGGAAACAACTATCCAGTCCCTTTTTATTTTACAATAATCATACCTATCTATGCTCCTATTTCCACTTGAGGACAGTGTCTGTCCAGATGTGTACTAGGCTGCATCTGCTACCTACAGAAGCACCAAAGCTTTGGCTGCAATTCAATGTTCCAGCCAGAACAATGCTGCTATGGGAGAGGTATGGAGAACCATCCATTTAGCTGAATTTTTATATCTGCATAACAGTTACTGGAGCTCCCAAAGCTGAGCAGAAAAACAAACTGTTCTTCATAAAGTAGATTTTTTTTATAGTGAGATACATAAAATAGTTATTCAATTATAACAGGTTAAGGGATATGCTCTTTTTAATAACAAGATATTTAACAATGCCCAATTATTAATTGGGAAATACACAGAAAAGGTCTTTTAGAGACTACTTAAAAGCTTGATTTTCAGAAGCAAAGGTAGCTGAGCACACAGCTGCCTTCACAATCTTCTCTAGTTTTTATGAGACAGAAGTCTCTGTCACTAGTAAATGCTACGTACAGTTCACATGGGAGTTAGTTAGGTATGGCTGTACTGAGGCATGCCAAAGTCCAACTCAGCCCAAAAGAAGATGCCCAGAAAATATACTGTCAGCTAAAGGATTCTTGTTTAAAGGCCTTCAAGGCCTTACAATATAAAAGAGCTGTGGAATACTGTTTATCTTGCCCACTGCTCTTAATCTAACTCCCCACACTTGCTACTGCCTGCCAAGATAGGAAGTATCAATATCCAGGCTCATCTGTAAAGGAAAAGCTAGGGCAATTTACAAAGAAAAAGGGACACTTGTATAAGATGGAAGTTTCCAACTGCATACTCCAGTAGCTAGCAGATACCTTCTGAATGGAGATTACTAGCAAACATCCATAATTATGTCTGTGGAAGGGGCAAGAAGCAGACAAGTCAACAAAGCTTTGTGGTTTTATTGGTTTGGAAAAATTTCTTGTGGAAGTCTACATGATTCATATTAAAAGATTAGTGGTCCTTCAGGTCACTACTCTAAGCTTCAATAATTTCACATATTTTGAATTATTAGTGCTGACTGGGAAAAATGAAAACGCTTTCATTTCTAAGCAATTTAAAGTAACTTTTGGAAAATGAATCACGATTTCCAACTGACACTCTGACTGAATATGTCAAGAAAAAGTGCCTACTGATGGGTCTCATTACGGTAAATCCAATTTACACATTTTGCAATCAGGATTTGTTAGAATGTGTTTGAACTATTTCTTTTTAGTGAGAGGTGACTTTGGCAAGTTTTTTTCAATTGTTCTGTGATTCTTTGCAAGCAAAGTATTATCCTGCCAGGGACGTTTTATCAACAATACACCCTCAGACAAGCTCAACAGTATTCTGAGAGGGTGGATATTCCAGTGCTAGACTCCTTTGGGCCCTCTTGATTCAGAGCTGTTCTAGTTTTCCCCTGAGCTTTCCAGTATCATTATACACCTCATATTCTCTCCACCAGTCTTCACTCTACTTTTTGAGCAGTGCAGATCACTGGTTCTGTCTTCTAGCTTCCAGCAATTTAAAAAGCAGTAGACAAACTGTTGGCTCCAGTCACAAGCTCAGGAGCTTCCTACAGTCAGAAGGTAACTTCTGTTCTGCTTACAGCTCTGTCCAGCTTCACACATGGCATACAAGAGTGGTCACTCAAGTCACCCTTAAGAGTTATAGTTGGGATGGCTTGACTTTGGATGTCAAAGCCACAGAAAATTTCCTTGTCCATGTCAACAGACTGACTGTGGTCACAGACCATGCTGTCCACACTGCCATGGCACTGCTCCCTCATCTCTAATAATCTGTACATCAGATGAAGCCAAGAGCCAAAGGAGATGGCAGCCTAGATGATGTAACAGCATCCATCACCTAGCTGTTACCCTCTCCATTCTGTGTGTCAAGAGCAGAGCAGCATGCTCTTTAAAAATGGAACTCCTTAAAGAACTGAAGACTGCTTGATTTTTTCCAGACAATGCCATGGTACAGCACTCCCAGATCATTGTCTTTGTGCCCCATCAGAAAGAGTTTTTACTGGAACTCTGAACAGTTGGCCAGTTTTGACAGTCAATGATATCCTCTTTCTTTACATGGTTCTCTCTGCTCACTCGCCTTCAAAAATTCATAAATAAAGACGAACAAAATAACTAAAGATAAATCTTCCTGTTTAGTCTTGGTCAGTGCCAAGAACAGGTGTAGTTAGTGCCATGTCAGTTGTGAAACAGCATTTGGTGTAGATGAAAATTTTTGTCCTAAGGAATTTATCATCTGTTTTATCACAATGCCTAGAGACAATAAGTTACAGGGCACGTTATTTGTTCCTATGTCCCTATCTAAATCATTCAATATCTCCATGGTGCTCCACTTTTAAAACAGGGGAGTCATTTAAAAAGAGGATTTTGTGTGTGATTGAATATACACATTTTTCCTCAACATTAAAAATGTCAGTTGAAACTAACAAGCTGGCAAAGTTGGCAAAACTTTCAGCGTATATATGCTACATGGGTCAAAATTCAGATTCCTGTAGATATGAACTAGAAGCATTTCTGAAAGTCATCTTCAGAGGGAAAAAAAGCTAAACAATTTTCCCTTCTCTGCCTCTAGTTCAAATGCTCTTACCAAGCCTTATGGTTTGACAGTATGCCTCAGAGCAACCTGACTAATCTTAGTGACATTATAAAGAAAACAGACACAAAAGACACTGAAATGGAAAGCCAGTGTAGACAGAAGAGGTATGGAAACATCATCATTTAAAAAAAATAAATAAAAAATAAACCTAGTAGAGGAGGTTTGTTTTGGTTATAATGAAATGAGATTGTATCTAAACGTTTTGTGGATTTGGAATGTAAGAAGTATGTAAGCAAAATTTTGCCAAGTTTTTTTTTAATGACTTCTCTGTAATGACTGATTAAAATAAATCATGCTGTAGTTTCTTTATTGAGCTGCCTCAGACTTAATGAAAACATAGCACAAAAGGCCATTATACAAGGGTTTTTTTCTGAATTCTCCAGCAGTATAAAATGGTTAGGGATCTGCTTCCAGACTATAGGTTACTTTCTTATACTGCCTAAAATATATTCTCACTCTCAGAGACAGAGTTCAAGGACTTGCCCCTGTTCCTTTAATGAGCCTGTGCTCATTTTTCAAACTCCAAACAAATCAAGTAACTCAAATATGGGATGTGTTCCCACAACTGATTGAAAAAAAAAGAGTAAGTCTTGAAGCAAGTCAGACAAATACTTTATCTCTCAGAATACAAGATGGGGAAAACTTCCAGCCCAAAGGAAATGACACACCCAGATGGAGGGCCAAGTTTTTTTATGTTAAGTTGTTCCTTATTTGTCAGTTTTGTCTTTGTGCAGTTACTTGCAATACTCTTCCATTACCACAGAAGTATAACAATATTGCTATCACTAACACGTATTTTCTAGCTAGGACACTAAACCTGCCATCTGCAGAAATTAACCATTTATTAACATCCAGACAAAAGGGCAGGCAATAAATACAGCATCTTGGTTAGGAAAGATGATTAGATAGAAAGAGGGAAGCAACAGACAATTCGTATGTTCTTGTGTAAGAAGGTCTAATTGGTTTTGTGAAACTATAAAACTTGTTTCTCTTAATTATTTTCAGCAGAGGGAGCTAGTTTGGCTGCTCTGTACAGTTTAGTGGGCCAGAAAGTTTACTGATTCATTACTATTCCTTGACATTAAGCCATCTAAGCAGAATTATATGATTTGGCAGCCCAAAGCCCTCCCTGCTACACCCTCATCCCCAGCAAGAACCCATCCAAACGTAATATCCTTGCAACTTTAAACACCATGTGAAACTCCATGTTAGTACCTGTGTTGGGATCATCACACAACATCCCACCTCTTCCCCCTGTACTCTTACCAACTTTTCCACAGACTCAAAGAGGAAAAGAAAGTCTGTGCAGGGCCAAGTTGCCTCCTTCTGAAAACTTTCCTGTCATAAGAGATTCACAGAAGAAGGAACTCTGAAAAGTTATCTGGCTGTTTCACTGCTTTTAGGCATTCTAAATGTAAACTTTTTAATTCAGAAGTGTCATCTCCTCTGCAGGAGCCACACCATCCTCTTTTATATCGGGGTGGAGTAGTGAACCACCTGCATCACACAGAGTCTGACTCATTAACCCTTGTCCTGTAAAGACCAGAGTCCATTATTATCCAGTACAGCTCAGATATTATTTGAAAAGTTATTCAGTACTGTGACACTTGTTAATTATGCAAATAACAGATTTCTTCCAGGTTAGAAGAAAAGAAGGTAGATTTTTTTTCTAACTCATGGCTTCACCCTCAATTCTACCTGGGGTTCTTTGTGCTTCATCAACAGCAAATAAGAGTTTTCAGATCAGTTTGTGCCCTGAGTTATTCCTGCACAAACCTTTTGCCTTCAAAACTAGAAACTCTCTGTCCCAAACAGCATTTAGAAGTTTGTCACAGGTGATGTTATGGGCAGAGTAAATGCTGAGGATGCTGATGAGTACAGTCTTGAGCCCAAGATGAAGCAGTGAGAATCTCTGGGAAAAATTAAGGCTGTTAATATGAATTAAGTGAGAAAAATGAAAAGTGTAATCTCATGTTATTATTAAGGTTACTTTAAAGAACAAGAATGTGCTTTAAAAGCTTAAGATTTTAATAAAATCCTTGTTATACATCATGTCATAGAGAAATGAGGTGTGAAGTACAAATAATGCAAAGGCTTTGGAACAGTAAATGTCAGAATTTTCAGGCATACATGGAAAGTTTGTACACAAGTACTACAAGAGCAAGGAGAAGCCCAAGTTAGAACTGGCCAGCCAAAGAGACACAGCTGTCTTATGTGAAGATTGATTTACAATTTAGCTTCTAAAATCTGAAGGAGATTAAACACCAGCTTGTTGTCATACAAAAATAAAATACTTTCTGAAACTGCATTAAAATTCTATTGCTATGGCTTACCTTACCACTCTTAGTATGTTTAACCTAAACCTGAATTAAACCCTCTAAAATCCAAACCATGTTTAGTATTATTTTAAAAAGTAAAATAACCAACATAAACGAAGAGCACCCTTGCAGATAAAACTATGCCTAGTAATTCACATCATCACAGACATTTCTGAAACAGGCCTTTAAAAACAAGTCCAAGAACAATTCAGGCTATCAGAACTGCAGCAGATGCTACACAGGGAAAGATCAGCAAGCTGCTGAGTCCAGGTAAGATGATAGGATGCCCAGCTGAAGAGAAAGCAGCAGAATCTACTAGGCATGTGTAAAACAGGTAAGAGGAAGATTCCTTTCTTTGCCTCAAGAACAGAATGCCCTACAGGGAATTAGTGCAAATGATGTCTCTGAACTAAAACATGTTATAAGGGAGCTCTTCTATGTTCTCAGCCCAGTGATGTGTGTCATCCTATGATTAGATTTGCACTAGGAGGAACTGGGCTGGAGGGTCTTGGTTCAAGCTCAGTGCCAATGAAATAGTGCTCAGTAGTGACAGCCTGAATGTGTTCAATAATTTGTAGGGAGAGAAGGAAACACTGAAAGGGAAGGAGGAGCTCTTAAAGAGACACTGCTGTGGAGCCTTCTGGAATTCTAGCCAAATCCAATTGGTAAAGACAGATTTCTGTCAAGGGAATTGTTAAATTTACTAGTCTGCAACATCCAGGGGTCTGAAGTATGCAGTGAATATAACTTGTACTTTCCAAAACACACATTTTTGGTCTGAAAAGACTGTCCACAGAGAAATTTATCCTGCTGTACTCCCACCTGCTCCTTTGTCTCTCCACTGAGACTCCTGTCAAGGGTACCAAGTGGGTCAGTTGTGATACTCCAGTTGTAGCTTAGACCTTTTTCAGCCTAGAAGAGGTCTTATATCATTGGTTGATATAAGCTCTTGACAGACAGCTCTTGAACCTCTTGGAAAGTTCAGCACGAAGCTAAATACACAGATTGTTATTCTTACAGTTAATGCATAAACCTGAAACCCTATGAATTCTTTATTTGCAGACTAACCCTCTGCAGCATTTCATCCCTCAAAGACATTTTTTCTCCTTTCTCCATTTGTTATCTTTTTTTGGGGGGTTGCTTTTTGTTTGTTTGGGGTGGGTTTTTTTGCTATCTTTTAGCACACTCTTTGCTCCACCTTTTGCACACTTCATGTCTGAAAAAACTTCATGAAAACTCACTTCCATCCCCCCACATCAGTGGATCTGTGAGGATACAGAGACTTCCACACAACACTGCCCAAGAAAATGCAGCACATGCAGAAAAAACAAAACAAAACACAAAACAAACAACAAAAAACCCCACAAACAAACAATCAAACAAAAAGTCAGAGATTTTTCCTAATGGAACTTTGTATTTTAGGCTGTGTTCAGTGTTCCCCACTGTCCTAGATAGACAACTATGTCTATTGCCCTAATTATTTCTAAACTTAGGTCTGAATCCTCTTACTCATCTGAATGGGAGATAGATGCCCAAACACCTTTTTTAGAATCTAGGTCTGGCTTGTAAGACTTCATACTTCAATTCTTGTGACCAAACTGCAAAATTCAGCTTTGTCAACCTTTTTTGTACCTGTCTTCATGAAAGGCTCTCTTAAAGCTGTCTCCAGCTTCCACATCCATGAATAAATCACCACCTGCTTAGCCAGGATAACTTTAAATTGCCATTTGTGATTCAGAAAGCCTCTGTATAAAAGGTGTTTGCACTTCTCTAATTGCTTCATCTCCCATTCCTCAACCATTAGATGAATTGCAACATCAGACAGGTTTTGGGGTTGTGTTCTTGGTCTTATGTTTAATACTGAGTATGGTTTCTTAGTCTCATTTCCACAGCTTGTAAAGTAGACACTGTAGGGTAGTAATGTGAGTGTGAACAAATTCTGGAACAGCAGTTTGATTTTATCCTAATGAGAGATATTATGCATGTCCAAGCTATTTCGGTTTTATAAAAATAAGTAAATGTGTGTTCCCTCCTTACTCTCTTGCATCAAAAGTGTCCTAATGACTTCTAACCTCTATAGGATTCACCACTGGATTTTCGTAAATACAAAAAGAAATTATCACTTGGCATTATAGCAAGGAATGGTCTTTCCCTGTAGAAAATGTTTAATTTAACAGGTAAACTGCCTACACTATGACAAGTCGTCATTAATACATGCCTGGAACAAACAAAGAAAGGTAAAATATTTTAATGTAAATGTATCAATAATAAAGCTGGTTTAAAAGTATAGATTGAGAGCCTGTTAAATTTAGTATGTAATTTAAAATGCTTCTTTTTAAATCTCAATAGCTAAAGCTTAATCTCATATACTGACACCATTCCTTATAAAGGTATACATATATATCCCTGTATCTGTACAAAATAATAAGATTGTTTTCAGCCAAAGTCCTGCAAATATTTTCTCCACTTTTATTTATATTTCATACAGTCTTGACTGTGCAACATACTTGGTGACTGCTGAGAAACACAGTGGAATAATGCAGATTTATGGCAGTTCCATAAGTACCTAGTCAAGGTACTAATTAAGGGAGTCAATCCCACACAAGCCTAAAACTATGACTATTTATAAAATATTTCATTTAAATCCAGGAGTTAAACTAGCTTTAAATTTGATATATGGGAGTGGAATATAAGATGTCAAAATTGAAATGTCTGAGGAATAGACTCAAAACTGAGAAAAAGAGAAAGAGAGGGAAGGGAAGAGAGGACAGAATGTATTTCATTCTCTGAATTGACTTCCAGAATAAAAAAGAAAACAATGCCTATTGTTCTGATGGATTTTTTTTTCAGAAGAGATACTTCTTTTCCTGGCAACACAAACTACATCACTGTATCTCATCTTAGACAGTAGGAAATACAGAAACTAATTGTATGACATACACATTATCTGAATAAAAGTTACTAAGTTTTAATTTCTTTCTACTTTTTCAGTTTTCTTTCTTTTTCCTTTAATTATTCTATTCTCCTATTCTTCTTTCCTTTCTCTTTTTTATTCTAGCTTCCTTCAACTGATTTTACATGGTTTTTTTTTTCTTTATTCTGCTTTCTCTGCTTATCTATAGTCAGAATAAAATCACTTACATTGACAATTTTCTTCCTTCTCATCTTTCCTGCATCTTTTCAGTTCCTCCATCTTTTTCCAGTCCCTCCTTCATTCTTGGGCTTTTATCTACTACCCATTCCCTGCACCAGTACAAATTGTGTTCTGTACTTCATGACTTTACTTCCCTGCAGCCACCACTTTTTTCTATAAAACTACTGTCATCTTTTAAATTTCTCTTCCTTCAGGGCTCACTCACATCTTTCTCTCTTCCTTTGCTTTATTTGCCACACCCAAATTAAAATCTCCTTTCCACTTTCACCTCCTTCATTTTCCATGCCAATCTCTCTCCTCTTCCTTTTGAGCCTTCCCTGTGCCCACTAGGGAAGAATTCCAGTCCTGCTACCATCAGCTGCAGTAATTCCTACTACATATCCCTCTGTCCCCAGGTGATGCTTCAGCAGCCAGTGCCTGGCTCATTTCTTCCAGCAGCTGGAGCTTCTTCCAGATGTCTTTTCAATCTCTTTCCCCTCTGTCACTAACTGCCAGACAGTTCAGCTCACAGTTCCATGGACATGGCCATCAGCCACCACATAACTGTTCCCTCACCATCATACACCCCACAAGTTCTCACCATTGCTTTATGTCACAGGTTTCTCTTTTGACTGCTTTGAAAGGACATGAGATGTATTGGTGAGCATCCCATATGTTACTACTTGCATTCCAGCTCTCCTTATTTCTGGCAACATAGGTTTTCCTCTCAGTGAACTAGCTGTGTGGCTATATTCTCTGGCTGTACCCTACTTACAGTCTCTGAGAACCACAGTTACCAATGGTCAAAAACACTGTTCTAAAAAAGCTGTGTCTGCTGCTATCACAGAGTGCAGCTCCACCAGGTTTCTTCCTAGTACCACGATGAACTACACTTGGCTTCTTCATATGAAGCCAAATATTTCCTCTTCATATGAAGGATGCCCAGGATCACACACTTTTCATGAATTTACACAGTGAAAGACAATCTTTCATTCCCCCTTCCAGAGCTTAATGGATGAATAACTGTATTTCTCAGCAGAATAAATAACACTAACAGGGCATTTAAAATGTCAGGTGTCATATTTCTTCTGGCTAATCACTTGTTATCTCTGACTGTTGTCAAACAAAAGATACTGAGGAAATTCATTACAATCAGAGTATCCTCCTGTGGCAGGTCAATTTATGGCCATGATGACTGTAACTAAAATTCTGTATGTTTGCATATCTCTTCTTACCAGTGTAGAGTTCATTCTGCTTTGGTGTATTCTTCATTTTCCACAATGCATTAATTGCTTGTGGCACCTGCATCACTGTAATGGTAGGTGTGATTGTCTCTTTCTCTGTCCTGGTATGTAAAAAAAAAAAAAAATCATAATCACTTTTGCTGAGTACAGAACAAAATACTGGGACTAGAGGTGCTTATGACTCAGTGATATTTTGGAGTGCATAAAGAATTAAAAAAAAAAAAAAGAGTTGAACTGAAAAACCCAGAGGAACATTTGCCATATCTTAAAAAAGTATTTTAAGAGTGGAAATAAGGAACATCTAACATAAAGTTAGATTTTTGTAGAGCTGGAGAATATAAACCAAAAGTGGAAGTACTGCTTCTCTACCTAGGTTGTGCTGCCCATACTGACAGAATTTTTCCCGTTCAAAAAAATTATTTTTTACTACCCCCAAAGTGAGCATTTTATTGTTTCTTGCCCTATTTTTTCTCCATTTCCACCTTCCCACATTGTTAAACTTGAAACTCTTCACACAGGGGAGCTAGATGAGTTCTTTCGTCAGAGAAGTTTCTAACCAGTGATTTGCCCGCTAAAGGGCACTGTTGACTGCAGTAAAAATCTTTTGCTCTGTATAGGGTGTACTGAGGCTGAGCTAAAAATCTATAAAGACTGAGTTTAAGGGCTTTCTGATTCAAAAATTGTTTGCCAAATTAATGGGCAAATAATTTACTTTTGTGGGTTTGTTGTGGGTTTTTTTGCAGTTCTGCCAATGCTACAACAATGAAAATTTAACAACAGAAAGACTGTACATGTGTTCCTAAGAGAGAAGGAAAGCATCTTGTACTAAAAAAGCAGCATGAAGAGCAGCACCATAAAATGTATAAGGTCAAAGGGCAGACAGTCAGGGGCATTTGGAGAATGGCTCTTTGAGGCACGGTGTGCAGGGAAGCAGGTTGTTGGGACATGAGTGTAAACCTGTGGACTGCACACTGCTGTGTCACTGTTTTATCACTGATGGAAGAGGTGTAAGCAAGGCACAGGCAAACCTCTTTACACCGAGACAAAGGCTCCCACTGTATCGTGGTTTTGAACCTTACTCACTTATGTCACACAAATCAGCAAGATCTGTGCCCTCTGACCCGCTGCCCCAAACCACCCTGCCTGATCCCCTTCCACCCCGGTGTTGGTGACTTCACCTCCTGTGCCTATGTCTGCCAGATGCTAACGGGTGTCTCTCATTGACCCCCAGATGGCTGGGGAGCTGGACAGGTCCCTGGAGACTGAAAGATTCATTCTCCAGCTGTGGCCTAGCATTGTGCTCCCCTCCTCACCGTGGCACTTGCCGCCTCCATCCCTCCTGGGGGTGTCCTGCAGCTCCCAGACGGGCTCCTCAGCAGCCATGGCACCGGAGGGAAGGGGCTGGGGGCAGGAGGCAGCCATCCCGCTTCTCCTCAGAGCGCTGCTGCGGGCGGGAAGACTGGGAACAGCCTCTGCGGATCCCCCGGGGGAGCGGGGTGAGGGTGGGAGATGTGGGGAGAGGGTGGGAGATGTGGGGAGAGGGTGGGAGATGTGGGGTGAGGGTGGGAGATGTGGGGAGAGGGTGAGAGACATGGGGTGAGGGTGGGAGATGTGGGGTGAGGGTGGGAGATGTGGGGAGAGGGTGGGAGATGTGGGGTGAGGGTGGGAGATGTGGGGAGAGGGTGAGAGACATGGGGTGAGGGTGGGAGATGTGGGGTGAGGGTGGGAGATGTGGGGTGAGGGTGGGAGATGTGGGGAGAGGGTGGGAGATGTGGGGTGAGGGTGGGAGATGTGGGGTGAGGGTGGGAGATGTGGGGTGAGGATGGGAGATGTGGGGTGAGGGCGGGAGATGCTCGTTCAGAGCCCAGGCACCCGATGTGACAGAATCACACTGACGAGGGTCAGGGGCAGCGGCCCACACCTTGCCCGGCTCAGCCTGTCAGTCAGCCCATCAGTTTTTTGTCAGTCTGTCCGTCTATCAGTCAGCCCATCAGTCAGTCAGCCTGTCCGTAAGTCAGACCGTCAGTCACTCAGTCAGTCCGTCAGCCAGCCTGTCAGTCAGTCAATCCGTCAGCTTGTCAGTCAGCCTGTCAGTCAGTTCGTCAGTCAGTCAGCCTGTCAGTCAGCCTGTCATTCCACCTGTCAATCAGTCAGTCAGCCTGTCAGTCAGTCACTCAGTCCGCCTGTCAGTCCGCCTGTCAGCCAGTCCGTCAGTCAGTCAGTCAGTCAGTCAGTCCGTCAGTCAGTCAGTCAGTCCGCCTGTCAGTCAGTCCGTCAGTCAGTCAGTCAGTCCGCCTGTCAGTCAGTCCGCCTGTCAGTCAGTCAGTCCGCCTGTCAGTCAGTCAGTCAGTCCGCCTGTCAGTCAGTCAGTCAGTCCGCCTGTCAGTCAGTCCGTCAGTCAGTCAGTCCGTCAGTCCGCCTGTCAGTCAGTCCGCCTGTCAGTCAGTCAGTCCGCCTGTCAGTCAGTCAGTCAGTCCGCCTGTCAGTCAGTCCGTCAGTCAGTCAGTCCGTCAGTCCGCCTGTCAGTCAGTCCGTCAGTCAGTCAGTCCGTCAGTCCCCCAGCCCTTGCCCGGTTACCGCTCACGGGGCGGGGCCCCCGTTCCCCCTCAGCCGCGCGGCGCTGGAGCGCGAGGAGGGCCGCGAGCTCCCGCTCCGCTCCGCCCCGCCCCGCCCACAGCGCACGTGGCAGCCGCGCCTGGGCCGGTCACGTGACGCAGGATCCGGGTTTCCCCCCCTCCCTCCCTCCCTCCCTCCCTTCCTTCCCCTTCCCCTCGCGCCTGACCCCGTCTCCCGTCTGGTCAATCGCAGGCGCTGGCGGCGCATGCGCAGTGAGGCCGCAGCACACCCCCCTCCCACCGCCCCCACCCCCCAGCCCGTCTCCCTCCGCCCTATATAAGGCGGGCGCGGCGGAGCTCCCCACTCCGCAGTGTCCGTGGGCGGGCGCGGAGGCTCCGCGGAGACCCGCGCGGCCTCTTCCCTCCCTTGCGTCCCTTCAGCCCGGCCCAGCGCCGCTGCCGCCGCCACCATGAGTTCGGGGACCCCCTACATCGGCAGCAAGATCAGCCTGATCTCCAAGGCGCAGATCCGCTATGAGGGCATCCTCTACACCATCGACACCGAGAACTCCACCGTGGCGCTGGCCAAGGGTGAGGCGGCGAAGGGGAAGGGGAGGGAGGGAAGGAAGGAAGGGGGGGTTCGGGCCTAGCGTGCCTCTGGAGCCCCGCGTCGCGGCCCTGCTCTCGCTGAGGGGAGGCGAGGGGCCCTCCCGCTTCGCCGGCCGCCTCCGTCCCCTGAACAATGAGCCCGGCCTGGGCGAACGGCGGCCGGAGGGGAGCCCGCCCGCCCTGAGGGGCTGCAGCGGGGGTTGGGGCGCGGTGCGGGGAAGCGGGGGGTGAACCCCGAGCCTTCGGCGCTGCTGGCTTTCCGTGAGTCAGCATTTGGGAGGCGGCTCCGCCGCACGGGCCGTGCTGGGGGCTCGGTGCTTCCCCAAAGGGGAGCTGGGATGAGGGGGAGGGAGGTGTTGTCCGGGATGCTGAGCAGCCCTGGGTCTTCCCGTGAAGTTCCCGGTGCTCTGAAGGGAAAGGAGCCAGCAATGCTGCCTGCCCTTGGTGTTGTCAGAGCCGGAGAGGTGATGGGCTGCATCACCCTGCGTGGTTTGGTTCTCTTCTCCTGTTTCTGTGTGGAGAGCTGGGAATATCTCGGAGCTTGGCCTGAGCAGGGCCCTAGGCCGGTGCTGGGGAGAGCAGGGTTGCTGTGTCTTTGTTCCTTTCCTGATCAATAATTGGACTCCGGTGAGGTGAAGAGGGTGAGAGCTGAGGCACAGAGTGCTGTGGGCTACCAGCCGGTGGGTCTGGCTCTTCCTACCTTGCAGGCTGCTCGACAAGACTTTGCATCTTGTTTCCATGTAGAAATAGTGATCTTTATCTTCTACTTAAGTGGTGGCATTTGGATTCACTTGTCAGCTGTGCTGGGAACTCCCGTATTTACTCTCAGAAAAACCGGCTCTGTCTTGTTTAGTCTATCAAACAAGATTGTTTTTCTGTACTGCTGTTCCTGTCCAGTTTGGCTACTCCAGCTAATGTGCATCAGGTTTGTTTTTTTTTTTTTTTTTCCCCAAGTTTTGTCCTTCCCTGTTCTGGGAAGTTCATAACTTCTTCTTTGCCTTCAGCAACCCAGTCAGGATTGTCCACAAACCAAACATCTTTTGTTTTGAAAGACTATCTGCTGTCAGGAGACACTGACTTGCCTGATTCTTAAATATCCTCAAGGCAGTCTGTGCCACAGTATTTAATCAGTATAATGATGTTTATGTAATGCTGGACTAGAGCATTTGACACCTACTAGTGCATATTCTGAAGTTTAAAACGTGAGTTTTCACATTCATTTTTTTCTAGGGATGTTTCTGATTATTTAAATGTACAGAAGGAGCTACTAATCTTTGTGCTTCACTCAAAGTAATTGAGAGGTTGCAGGAAAGGTGCAATCCTTTACTGCATGTGCAGAATGGTTTTCACGTTTACCCAGCAGCAAGTAATAATTGTTTTTCAGGTAGTTCTGCTTCCACATAGCATTCAGCTACTTCAGAAGTTAAAGTGGTGTGTTTCAAAGGCACGTGTGAATAAAGTGCTTTATGGTGTGAGAAAGCATGTGCTCTGTAAGATTTCTAGCAGTTCTTGTATTTATTGGTGTTCAGTTTTGATGAACTGGAATGCCTAGGAAATAGTTACAAAAGGCAGAGAATATATTTTTTCCCCACTTAAAGTGCTGCTCTATTTACAGCACCAACCCTGCTTTCCATCTTTTTTGTAAATTTAGAAAATTTTTGTCGAAAATTAGTGTTAGAATTATGAACACAGCAACAGTGTTGAAGTTGGTCATAGCATCAGCTCTGTGCTTGGGGAAGGCAGCAGATTAAAACACTTCATTTCTGAAGGGTTAGAACAACCATGAATTACTGACATGCAGATGAAGTTGTTCAAAGCTAATAAATTATTATGAAGCCCTAGATGCCACTTCTAAAGCCTCAGACAACTTCAGTATTTAATGTAAGTGCTGTTCTCTTTGCTTTTGTAATCCAAGTGATATATAAGTAAAAATTAGGATGAAAGAGACCTCCGGAAGGAATCAGGTTCTTATTTGAAGTAGGGCTGACTTCATTTGATTTGTATTTGGTTCCTGTTATGTCTCTTCACATGCACAGTATTTCTAAACAATGGATAAGGAGATTCCACTTGCTTAATTAAGCACTGCAAGGAAGTTGTCTGTTAGATGCTAACTTAAATTGCAAAGAAAGTTTAAGCCCAGTACTGTTCTGTCTGTAACAAACACCAGAAACTTGCTCCCTCTTCTGCAGAAGTCTGAAGAAATCAAAGTTTTTGAGCAAGAGGTACCCACCTAAGCTCTGCTTTCCAGACATTGCCACTCTTGTGATGCTTCCTGACCCTGCAGAGCTCTGGCTTCACAGACCCTACACGAGCACAAACTGTTGTAAAACCCCCTCTGCAGTGTGGTTTGGGATTGATTTCCTGTTCATCTGTAAACAATAGTTGCTGTAACTCTTCATGGGCAACAGCCTTTCAGCAACTTAAAAGCTGTGCCTTGTGGTGTGCTAGAAGCTGTTCAACACTTCAAAAGTAGGGGCAGGCATGCTGGACTCCCAGAGCCCTCTCAAATGCCCTCACTGCTGTTTTGCATACAACAGGGTCATAGTTTTCTGCCTTTTTACTTGGAAACCGTGGGATCAACCAACTGGTCCCAAGCTGCCTGGACAGCTTTGGGCTTTGGAGAATGTTTTTCTCCATGTGGAAGCTGTGACAGCCTGATCCCTGTGCTCAGAGAAGATGTGGTGCTTCTCAAGCTAGCTAAGAGATTCCACAATAGTGCCTGGATGATTTTAGTATAGCTTGCCCTGAGCTCTGTGCTGAAATAATTTAATCTTGAGCAGGGATACCAGTGGTACAGTTCATGTCTAAAAGGCCACGAGTGGTGCCTTCAGTGTTTAATCTGTTTCTAGTTGACTGGGTTACTGCTGTAATATGGTCAAACAGCAGCTGGAGATCTAAAATAACTCAGAGAGGTTTTATACCCTGGGAACTAAAGGAAGGCAGGCATCCACAGGGAGCAACTGACAGCTTGTTGTTGTACCACTTCAGGTACAACAGTCAGGTGAAAGCTGAGGTGCTAAAGAGCATCAAAGTTTGGCACTGAGCTGTACCCAGGCTTTCTGCTCCTGGTGAGCTCACAGCCATGTTGAACAGAGGTGACAACTGCCTGCAGCACTAAGGGCTGCTTGGTGGAGGTGAGGAAACACCTGGACAGTTTTTGACCTCTGAGAACACTTCTCTTGAGTAGCTCTGTCTACAATCACCAACATTCCTAGCAAGTTGGTATCAGTGTAGTGTACTGAAGATGCTCAACACGGGGCTTGAGTGGATCCACTGGTTTGCTGCCCCTTTTTCCAGGGAGGCTGTGGTGCCCCCCATCTCCTGGCATCTGTGGACAGGGTTGTCTGTGCTGTGGGAGTGGAAGCTGGCTGGCACTTCACTACAGACTGTGACATGGCAGATGCTTGTGAAAGGTCTGTAAAGGATGGAATTAAAGGTTCTATAGGAATTGTGGTGTGGTGACCTGTTAGAAGCAACTCATGCAACTCCAATACAGAATTCTCCTACTGACAGAAACCATACACCCAACCCCTGTGTGCTGGTGCCTATCTGAACTGGCAAAACCTCACAAAGACAAAAGACAACTACACTAATAAACTTAATGAGCTTCTGCAACTTGTGGCTGAAATGTCAAACTTTTGTGTGTCTGGTGTTACTATACAACTGATTTTTCTGCACTAATAATCCAGTAAGTCTGAGTCTGACCTCCTCTTTAATGGCTCAGATTCATTTATGCTTCTACCTAGTAGCTGCCACACAGTCAATTGCAGGTTTTTTCCACTGTAATGTGCAACATCCCTGGTTGGAACCTGTTCAGGTGTTTGGTAGATGGGCTTAGGAAAGTCTCAGTAGGCACTGAAGTTTTGGATTTATCACTAAAAGTTTGTGGAAATTAATCAGAAAACCAGTGGCATGCAGTGCAGGGAGAATTATAATAGGAAGCTCTTGTCATTGGGGAAACTTTACCTTTCTCTGTATAATAAATACATAAAAACAAAGGTGGAAGTTTGAGCTCTAAAGGTTTCTAACATTTCCCTTGCTGCTTCAGGGGCCTCCCCTGGGGTCTGTTGCAGGGGCAGTTGTGTCTCCAGTGGGATTCTTACAAGAGCTGGGGAAGGAGGTGGAATATGGCATTGTAGCACTGCAGGGCGGGGGGGGAAGTCCTTGCTTTTGGAGTAGGATTCCCCACTCCAGCTGGTCTGTGGTCTTTACCTTCACAGCTTGGTGTAAACAAAACTGTTTAGACAGGCTGCTGAAAAAGTTGGCATTCGAGGGAACAGAATGGTATGATAAGGAGATTCAGGGTTCTGGAGATAACCTTTTGTTGTTGCTCCTTTTGACAAGTATTAGAGTATTTTTTAATTCACATAAATCATAAACTTGCACAATGCTGCAGTGGGAACCCTGGCCTAACAGCAATCTTTCTAATGCTAAAGTGCGATCCTTTGGTACTGAAGACCGACCCACAGACAGACCTGCTCCTCCCAGAGAAGAGATCTATGAATACATCATTTTTCGAGGAAGTGACATCAAAGACATCACTGTCTGTGAACCTCCAAAAGCTCAGCACACTCTACCACAAGATCCTGCCATTGTTCAAGTAAGTTAGCCTGAAGTGTTGGTAGAAAGCTATGATATGTGATGAAAGACTTTGATTTTGGTATAAACTTATAAAAATGAAGGCCATTAAGAGTCTCCAGGAATCTCCAGCTGGAAGTATCCTGAATTTTGTTGTAATGTTTAAAAAAAAGCAGCAGCATTAAAGACTTCAGTCAACAGAAGTCAAAGCTAGTCTCCCTAGCTGAGAATGCAAGAAAATCATAGAGGTAAACTAACCCTTCTCAGTATTTGCTTAAGCTTTAGTAATGCTGTACCTGAAGTAGAAAATCACTGCCAAAGCAAATTGACTTCTGAACACTGTAAATGGAAATGTACTTTGTCTTGTTACAGTCATCACTGGGCTCTGCCTCTACATCATCCTTTCAGCCACATGTGCCTTACAGCCCGTTTAGAGGTATGCCACCTTACAGCCAGCTTGCTGCCAGCTCTTTACTTAGCCAGCAGTATGCAGCTTCCTTAGGTTTAGGTAAGTAAAAACTTTACTTGCTAGAATAAAGGTATGGTCCTTCTATGCAGCTACCATGAAACCAAATCACAGTAACTCACTGAATTCCTTGGCAAGCATCAGGCTGCAACACGGTGAACAAGTAGTTAAAAACTTTGAGCACTTTTATTATTGCAAGGAGGCCAGTGTTCCACTAACACACACACACACACACACACAGAGGTGTTCATGCAAGAGGAAACCATACTGAACAGCTAAAATTTCTTTCTGAAAGTAATGTGAATGCATATCAGTTGAGGCCAGTTAATTTCTAACCTATCATACCTTACATATACATCATATGTAAAAAACTTGCATTCCTGGAGAGGACTGTAAATAAGCTGCTCTAATGCTGTTCTAGAGATTCTTGTATCTCTTTCCAAGTCCTTCAGATGTTTCACTACCTTGTATCTTATCCAAGTATCTTTGCTTTCTCTTCTTCCCTCTATCTCTTTAGAGAAATTGGTAAGCCCTCCAGCATCAGCAGCTGCTTCCAGCCCTAGTTCTTCTCCGTCTCCACAACCTGTTTCAGAGCCTGACATGTCTTCAGAGCCCCATCAGCTCTCTTCCAAGGGTAACAGCAGTTTGAGGACTCCAAATATTTGGAAGAACTGCATGGCACTTGCAAACACTCTGTTCTTGTTAACCCTTCCAAGAAGGATAGTAATTATATGGGTAATGCTGGTAGAACTAGTTTGTTCTCAGCTGTTTTTTGCCTTTCGTTACATGAAATATTCCTCCTGTCCTAGAAGTATCAATTAGAGAGACAGGAGAAAGAAAAAGTACAGGACAGCAGATCCTCTTGTGTGTAAGTATCAAGGAGAGGGCTGAGATTTAGAGTTGTTGATGTGCTGCATCCTGTCCAGGAACATATCACCTCAGAGACTGGGTGAGGAATTAATTTTTCCTGGAAGTGCAAGCACACTGCTTAAATTGTGGGTGGCTTTGCTTTTAGAGACATAGGTTAATAGTGAATCCAGGAATATTGCTGTGATCAAGGAAACATCAGGACAGATTTCATGCATGATGGGGCATAGTACCTTGTCAAGACTCCCACTTAGCAGAGCATGACTAACAGTGAGCAACTTCTGAGTTGTGGTAGGCTGAGATAACAGTTCTGGGTGCTTGCTTCTATGTGTGAAAACTTTCAAAGGAAGTTGAGTAGAGATACTAGACTGACCATCCTCAGAGCAGAGAGACCAGGTGCAGCCTGCATTTAAACATGGTAATTAGTTTTGTCTGTTTTTAACTTCAGCATGTATGCTTGTGTTGGCATGAAACTTTTACTTACTCTCTAGTTTTGGCCATCTGTCTGTACATCCTTTCTCGATGTTCTGTCTGAGCTTTGAAACTTTCTCATGTTAAACTTGCACAGCAGCTTTGTCCTACTGAATAATCCTTAGGATATGTCTGTCTTCCTTGCAAGTTTTCCAGGTGTACATTAACTGGGAACCTGCATGATGTTACCTACTGGGTATATCTCATGTGGACTTGGGTGACCCAGAAGTGTCAGTGGCTTGGTTTGTGTGTACTCTTCAGCTTTTTGCATTTCTTGCTCTTAAAGTATGTTCAATTAAAGTTTGCTTCCAAGCAGTTCTTATGCATAACTACATAAACTCCAAAACTTCTAATTAAATCTAGAATGCAGTGTTTCTTCTGAGTACTGAAGACTGTCACTTTTTCATATAATTGGTGTGAGGTATACCAAACCATGAAAAGTATTTACATGTTTTGTAGTGTGAATATATAAGCCTGGATGGAAGAGCAACAGAAGTCTTGGTAACACTTTGGCCTTGACCAAGAAGGAGTTTAAAAGGGTAACTTTGAGATCCTGGTCTGGTTTCAGGTTTTCTTTGTCTGAAAGCTAACACTAAGCAATAAAGTTGAAGGACTTCTAAAAGCAGTTTACAAAATGGGCTGTAGTTGACATGGTTACGCTTTTGCTTCAAAACTTTGACAAAGTGGGGAAGCTTTCTTGAGTGGTTTCAAAATGGTGGATTTTTACTTCAGATTTAAAATATTGTGTAAAGTAAAATCCTGCATAAACGAGGATACACCTAGAAATTAGATTCTTGGTATAAAAGGTCTATGAGACTGACCTGGCTTGCTTATGTAATGTGTGCCTAACTTGTTTTAAGAAATAAATGGGTAGATTCCCTGATTTTAAGGCTCTGGATTTGAGAGCCAAGACTCGTATGGCAGTAGTGCCTTACCAAGTGTATGTGCCACTTAAATGGCACTTACATGTCACTGTACTGCTGCACACTCAAGGTTTTGAGTAATGCTTAACACAACGGTTTCTCTGTAGACAACGGTTTCTCTGTAGAAGCGGGTAGGGTTTGAATGGTGTTGGCAGGTTTTCTGAGAGGCACTTAGTCATTGGGATTTTTTCCAGGTGCTGGCTTTCCTCCTGTCCACCCAGTCCGCAAAAGCCCCATGGTAGAGCAGGCTGTTCAGACTGGCCCAGTTGACAACATGAACTCTCCAAAGCCACCCCCAGTGAAAGTCCCTCCAGGGGTTCCGCGCAACGGACGGCAGGTCCCACAGGGCAGCAGTAAGGCAGGAGGTATGTGTGCACCACTTCAGCTTTATAGTGCTGCT
Source organism: Phaethornis superciliosus (assembly GCA_023637945.1). NCBI lineage: Eukaryota > Metazoa > Chordata > Aves > Apodiformes > Trochilidae > Phaethornis > Phaethornis superciliosus. Next base: position 11,480,556 of record JAJQWJ010000019.1, read on the forward strand.
TTTAAGCATCCTTTAAAGGTGCATAGCAAGATGAAACTGGTTCTGTTTGGCCTTTGTGCTCAGTTAAGTTTATTCTTCTTGTTCAGCAGATCCAGTTCAGACAGCACCTGTGCCAACCCAGGGACAGGTGAATGATGAAAACAGAAGACCTCAGAGGAGAAGATCTGGTAGGTTAACCTGACATGAGATGGTCACTACAGATTATAAAGGCAAATACTGTTAATTTCAGAAGAATTATTGCACAGAAGATTGAGAGCAACATGAAACCAAATCTTTGAGACTCCATAGATGCTTCCCTAATAGAATAGGTCCTGGAGTCACAGAAGTTTAGAACATGTCAGGGACAAAGTTCTGGTGTCTTCTGGAAACCTGAAGGTGCATTATAAAAATCCATGCCATAACTTGATAGCAACAACTAGATTTCTTCTAAACATCAAGTATTTTTACTGGGAGGGGCAGTTTAATTATTTCCAGAGCTCTTATAACCGAGAGGAACTATGGAGCCCTTGCATCCATTTAGGAGAGTTCTTGTCTCAAGACTGCACTTTTAATTCTGCCCAAACAAAATGAGGGAACTTTGGACACCGAGGTCTTCAAATTAATTTGCCTGAGAGCAGCACTGTAGAAGGGGTTATTGCTTTTCCAAAAAAAGAGCTGGTAGCTTCTCAGTTGGAAAGCAGAACCTGTACAAAGTACAAGCTCCCCTTGTGGGTAGATGAGTCTTGGGTGAATTTTCTGAAACCAGCAACCTGCTGCTTCTAACTATTGTGACAGGTTTGTAGACTAATGCTTGCAGGAAATATAGTTTTTTCCCAGTTTTTCCAATTTACCTTGGCATTTCTTGACTTTCTCTAATCACCCTGGAAGGAAAGAGTGGTGTACTCATGTTTTAATGGTAAGACTGACATCCAGGAATGCTTTTCAGAAAGTTATATTGCTGTAGTAGGTCTTCTGCAGCCAAGTTCAGAATTTACTTTCAAAGTGGCCTAACCACAGGACCCGAAGCCAAAATTTCCCAAGTCTTAGCCCTGGTTACTAAGTGTTTAAACTCTCCTGCTTTCAGGAAACAGGAGAACCAGAAACCGTTCTAGAGGACAAAACAGACCAACAACTGTGAAGGAGAATACCATAAAGTTTGAAGGTGACTTTGACTTTGAAAGTGCAAATGCACAATTCAACAGAGAGGAACTTGATAAAGAATTCAAGAAGAAACTAAACTTTAAAGGTTTGTGACTTCATTAAATATAAGTTGCTGCGCTAGTAGTAAACACTGCATAGACGATCCCATTCTGGAAACTGCATGATTACATGTGGCAGCATCTCAAATCTTGAGGGAGGAAGAGAACAGATGGCTCTTCAGTATGCATCAAAGAAGTGTAATGCATTTTATTGTTTTCAGATGACAAAGCAGAGACGGGGGAAGAAAAAGGGGACCCTGGAGTGGCACCTCAAAACAATGACAGTAATGCAGAGGAGGATCTTCTGGGACCCAACTGCTATTATGATAAATCCAAGTCTTTCTTTGACAACATTTCTTCAGAACTGAAATCCAGGTGAGTAGTTTCTAAAAGCTTGCTTTCTGGAAGTGCACTTTTGGGCACTGAATTCTAGAGATAATCTGTGTTACATGGTTTAATTCTTCATAAAATCTTTGCCAAAAAGTCAGCAAAACAGTCGTTAGAAGGGAGTATTGCCATGTTTTTGGGAGCTCGTGAGTGGTATTAACCAAGCTTCATGCAGTGGGATAAAACAAAAAGCAGGGCTTTCAACTGATACTGATATACTTGCCTAAACTATGATACAGGAATTTCCAGTTCTGTTTCCATGTACTGACTTTGAACCCATGGATTTTAAACAAATTTCCAATCTCGTCTGTGGGAGGAGGCATCAGGGTCATGCTGTGCTGAAGATGGTGCAACTTGCAGACAGGAGCAAGCTAAGCCTGGAGTTTGGGCAGAGAGGAGGCCAGGTCTGTTTGTGGAAATGCATTAAATGAAATGTTGAGAATACTAAAAGAAAGCTTTTGCTGCTGACACAGATGCCAACTGCCTGGTGAACTCTGACATCTTTTTAGTGGCAGTGTGTGAAATTCTCATGGCAATGTTTCTGCTTTGCTCGAGCAAAGCTTCCTCCCCAGTGCTGGCTGTAGGAGGAAGGGACACGGTGCTGCTGTGGAGCTGCCCCTAGCAGTCTGCTGAGCCTCACCTGTGACAGGGCTCCCCAACTTTCTGGACCTGCTTCACTGGAGTTGTTTGCATTTTTCAAGAAAACAAGATGGGGTTTAAAGTACTAGTAAGATCATTTTCAGTGCTCTTCTAAGCACAGCTTTAGTTTTCCAGGATGAAAGTAGCTTACAAAAGCCAACAGCTGTCACTTTGAAATCCTTGCTTAGCAGAGGAATTGAGTTAGCCAGCTTGTTTACAATGCAGCTGCTTCTTGGTGCAGTTTAATTCAACAAAATAAGGTGCTTGATGCTTCCTAGCTAAACGATTTGGTGGCTTTTTAATGTTTATATTAAATCTGAATGCTTCTTGCCCAGTTCCAGGCGTACCACGTGGGCTGAAGAGAGGAAGCTCAACACAGAGACATTTGGAGTGTCTGGGCGCTTCCTGCGCGGCCGCAGCTTTCGTGGTGGATTCCGAGGTGGAAGGGGTAGTGGAGCAGCAAGGCGAAACCAAACCACTCACAGAGCTGGTACTGGCAGAGTGTAACTTAAAGGCAAGTTTTTTAGCAGGAATAAATACTGTCTCTGAGCCAGGGGTGTCCCTTACTCTTTGCTTTAACTGTCTGCACGACCTCTCTTGCTCTGCGCTCTCATGGATCTATCAAGAATTGTTCCTTATTGCATCTGTGTAAAAGGAAATAGTAGTGGTTTCAACATTTTCTTTAGGATGTTGCTTGTCCTCTTGATTTCTTGGGCTGGCATTTTGTCTGAGAAAGCAAGAGCTGCTTGTTAGAGCTGAGTCTCTAAGCATCTCAGCTGATACATAGGTGTGAACTTTGCTCCTTTGTTTTTTTCGTGGGAGAAGATCCCCATCATACCAAATCTAATTCTCCTGTTTTTTCTGAATAGGTTCTAACATCTCCCTCGAGAGGATGAAACTGTATATAGAAAGAAAACAACCAACTGCTGCACTAATGTGGGAAAATGGTTCATATTGTTTACTGTCTCGGCTCAAACGACAGAACTTCATGTACTACTGCTTATATTCTGGACTTATTTTGGACCAGCAGCTGTCAGCTGGAATATTCTTTGGAAGAGGGAATGTGTTCAGGGGTACCTTCTTCAGGGTGTCTTTTTGTTCGTGTGTTTTATGTTCTTTTTTAAGTGCAGACTAACTTACAAGGTTCTTCTTTCTGGGTTTCTCAAAGGCTGCTATAGTCTAAGCTTGAAGTCAGACTCCTTTTTTGAACCCTGAAGAAGATAAATCACGCTGTTTTAACATGGAACCAAAGCTCACTTGAAATAAACCAGCTATAATTTGTTTGTTCTGAGTAACCAAATGGATTCTTTGGTGCTGCTGGTCTCACTGTTCTCAGCAGCAGGTGTGAAGTTGCACTTGGTATCTGGAAGAATGGATTCCTGGTGCTGAGGAGCTATGTATATTGTCACTTGGGAATACTGGATTGTTGATCATGTAGTAGTGTAAATGACTGTACAACTGTTTGTTGGCTGGTACTGATGTGGAGGTACTACAGGTTTACACAGAACTGACTCTCCTTGGAGCTGAAGGGTTCTGGGTGCTCCTCAGAGGCTTGGAGCTCCTTACTGGGTCAGGGCAGTGTGGGGGCAGTGTGCTGTGCCCTCAGCAGGACAGGAGCAGCAAGTGCCTGCTCCTGTGTTCAGAATAAAGAGACTTTGGCAGTAAGTGGCTGTCTGGGACAGAGATCTGAAACTCTGACTTTATTGCCTGAATTTGTACCTTGCTCACAGGTAGTACCAAACACAACCAGTTCTCTGTACACTAGTAGACGTGGTGGAACACTATGGAATGTTTTCATTAAACTAGGGATGGGAGTCCATGTAATGAAGTTTAACAGATGGGCATGTTTAATTTGTTTCCTCTATACCCCCCCATACTGTAAATAGTTTAGTTGTTTTTCTTTTTAAAACTCTGTATGTGGGGAGAGGGGCTGGGGGGGTTACATTTCTTTGCATGAATAAGTGGGTTAAATTGCTATAGGCATGTGTCCCTTTTTTGGTTGGTAGGGAATTTTGTTGAAAAAGCACCTTGATGACTGAACCCCTTACATTGCTAGAATTTTTTAGTTATGCATTGACCTAGGTTACTGTAAAAGCTTGGATTTATTTTTGTAGGACTTTATTGCTAAGAATTAGAACATAGCAGTGGGGCTGCTCTTTGGAGTAATGTAAATTGTAATTATAATAAACATGTAAATGTTTAATGTTTGGCTCTTACTTTGTCCTGTACATAGCTCAGTAGCATCAGTCTGTACAACTCATCCTAGCAAGGCTCCTGTCAGAGTTCTGGCAGGCTGGGAAAGTATTGCACAGTGTTTGAGATGGGCTTAAACCCCAGTCCAGGCAGTGACCCCCTTGTCACTGTCACCCCCTGTTTCTGTGCTCTGCTGCTTGCTAAGGAATGGGCCTCATGAGTGTGACTGCCCCAACCTCTGTGTGATCCCAGCCCCCCTGGGCTGGGGGATTGGATTGAGAGCTTGTTTTGGGTGGCAGAGCTGTGGTTTCAGCAGCCACAACTGGCTGCAAGCCCTGGGCTCATGTGCAGGAGCAGCTTCTGTGGAACCTCCTGCAAGCATTTCATTTCTCTGCTGGCAAAACAGTCAGTGTGGCAATAAGTGTGAGGAGGGAATTGGCACTGCCAGAGTCTGAGGGGGTGAAAGGAGAAATCATCATTAACTTCTGTGTAATAATGCCTTTTTATTTATTTTTAAGGCAGTAGTTCTTGTTTCTCCAGTAAAGCCTTAGTTCTGACACCCGAGACAGGATCATTGTTGCTGATGAAGTGACTGTGCTGGAGGGGTGTCCCTGTGTCTCCCAGCTGAGTGCTGCTGTACCTGGCTGGGTTCTGAGCAATGTCAGGGCACTAATGGCTGGGCCTTGGCCCCTGGGCTAGGGGACTGTGAGCCTGTCCCCAGGAACAAGCCCTGTCACCTTTCAGCTGGGAGATTGCCAACAGGAGGGCAAGATGCTGGTGGCTTGTGTGGGAACCCAGACACAGCTCTTCTAACCTCTAAACTCAACCCAAGGACTGATAAATGGAACACTCCCAGCAACTGGCTTGCTCCAGCTGATGGGCTCTGATGCTTTCCTGAGAAGCTCTGCAGCTCTCCTGTCCTTGAGCCTGGGGAGAGCCTCTGCCCACGCTTTGCTTGGCATCAGTCAGCTCTGAACAGCCAGGTTGTGGGCTGAGCCCAGGGAACCCCTGAGAGCTCCAGCAGCCTGGTGTCTGGAGCAGTGCAGACCAAGTGGCCTGGGGACCCTTGGGGTGTCCTGGGGAAGGGCTGAGCTCCCTCTGGCCAGGGACTGGGACACTTGGTCCTTGCTGTGCCTGCTGCCAGACCAGTCCTGCTTTAGAGCTGTAACACCAGGTCCTGGTTGGCAAGAGGCTGATGAGCTGCTTTCAGAGGCTGTGCCAGTTCCACCCCCTTGGTGGATATCAAGGGGAAACCTTTTCAAGTGGCACCTATTGTTAGTGCAGGTGGTGCTGAGCCTTGTGGGCAAGAGACCCTTGGAACACAGGCTGTGGTCACCAGAGGACTGTCCTGGTCAGCCCTCCTGCAGTGCAGAGATGGTCAGAGCAGATAAATCAGCTGGAAAAGGGTTTTACAAGAGTCAGGATGGGAGAGTGGAGAGGCCATGACTCAAAATCTGAAATAAAGCTCCCGATTCCCAGGCACGGCTCCTTTGGGCTAGTTTCAAAGCACTGAACAGCTGTTGCCTTCAAATGTGCCTGTTTCTAAATTGGTAACATTGTACATGTTAACATCTTCAGCAGGTCAATGGCACAGAGCAGGTCCTGCCCCTCAGGAGCAATGTGACTCTGGGGCAGAGGAGCAAGTCCTGCCCCTCTACAGAATGTGAGCAACCTCCTCCTGCTGAAGGGAAGAGGGAATTGGCTGAGGGGACTGGGAGCAGTGAACAGGCTGGACCAGAAACCAAGTTAACCCCAGGTCCTGGGGGTGAGAGGTAGAGGGAAAGCAGCACGAGGGTGCATACAAAAGGAGAAACGGGAGTAGAGCATAACTATGTTGGATGGAGCATTCTTTCTAGTTATTTTTAGCATTAGGAAGCAACTGGTCTGTAAATCCCCCAGTGGGCAATCACAACAGCAATGCTTTATTCTGAACCAGATGAATCATGCAAGGTCTATGGAAGCACCATGGCATGCACCCTGGCTGGGATGATATCTCAGTTCTCCTGCTGACCTCCCAGAACGTCACCCCCAAATCCCTGTCCCAGCCTTCAGGGGTAAAACACACCCCTGCTGGCACAGGCTTCTGCAAGGCTCCTGTCCAGACCCAGCTGGTTAAAGGTGAAGATGCCAGCTAGGGAAGAAAAAGCATAATTCTGTATTAGTTATCTTCTATTGAGGCTGCAATACAACTCTTGAGACACTTACCAAAAAAAAAAAAACAAAAAGGGGGGAGCCTAAGAAGTGAGACTGTGGAAAGGAATCATTAAACAAACTGAACTGTCCAAGGAAAAAAAGGCAGTCTTTGTCCTTTAATCAGTCAGTACTGCTGATTTGTAACCAACCAAATAATCCCAGGTAATGAAAATCCAAGGAATAGACAGATATTTTTAAAATAACAGCTTTAAAAAAAAATCAATAGGTTTATTGTAGGTCTCAAGAGGGGCACAAGATGAGTAAGTGGAATGCCTACATGTTGTCTATACAGAATAACCCATCACTTGATTTAAAAAGCAGCTAAGCAGTTGAATTTCATTCATCATGATGTTTTCTTCTGTTTTTTCTTTTCATTTTCTTCCTTTTCTTTTTCAATTTCAGCAACATACTTCTCAATTTCTTCAGGGTTTAGGATCTGAAATAAAAACACAGGTGACCCTCTAGATACCAATATTAACTGAGAGGATTTTATTTATACAGTTTAGTTCTGACATGGACAGAAAGTTAACTGATATTTATCCAGACACCTGTAGACATAACATTCCTTGGCCACTAAAAATAAACTGAAGCATTTGACAGGGCAGAATTTGAGATAACACAGAAGTTAACACAGATCAACAAGGACACTATCAGCAAAACCTTCACACAAAGCCAAACAAAGACCTTACCTTCAGTGGCTGTTCTCTCCTCATCACTGCCAGCTCAATGTTCTTCCCACCAGACTGCACAACCTAAACAAGAGTTGGGTGTCAGGAGCATGTCCATGAATTAATTCTAACCCTTTCCTGTCTTCTGAGAACAGGTGTGGATGGGGAGGGTTTTGATTATTAGCTCTAAGCTCCAGTAACTTGTAACTCAAAAATAAGTTTTAATTCTGGCATCACTGCACTCAGGTGGCTGGTGAAAAACACCTCATTTCCACCACCTGACTTGGGGTATTTCCTGTATCTCAAATTTCAACACAAAAGTAAAATATCCTGCATATGGTTTAGCTCATCTTTGGTGCACCTGTTTTAATGCCCAGATCTGAAGTCTCTTTCCCTCCCCAGAAAACTGCTAGGAAATTCAGTGTAAGCTATGGAAAATGTTACCTGAAACCCTGAATTTAATCCCACAGTGATCCTTTTACAGGACTTACCCTGGCACGCAGCAAGATTTTCATGTACTCACACTTACAGTTAATCCAAACTTCCAATGAAAACTCACACGAGGGATCTGAAGCAGACTCACCTCCAGAAGAGCCTTGATGACAAGTTTAATAGTTAGATCATCTGTTTCAATGGCTTCATCAGTGTAGTTCTTCTCCAGGAACTCACGCACAGATTTGGCTCCTCTGCCAATGGCATTGGCCTGGAAACATTGAGGGGAAAAGAGAGGATGAGTGGATGTTCAGAAGAGACTTCATTTACAGAATAAGCAAGAAATAAGAATTGGGGAAGTACATAATCTGGAACCATTCTGTGATCACCACGTATTTTTCAGGACACTGAACATGTAACTTTTCCCATACCTCACACAAAGAAAGGTGTCAAGCACAGGTGGGTTTGTTTCTTTGGTGTTTTTATTGGAAAACAGGACAAAATTTCCCAAATAAAGCTGAGCTGCAGACCACCATTCTCAGTAAATCTGATCATTAAGGATTTTTGCAGCTGTCAGCCAGCAAGATCTCCTTTGTCCACTGGTCTCTCTTAAAAGGAGCCATTAACTCACAAATATTTCACTACATCTCCCAACAGACAGAATCAACTCACCTTCCAAGCATGGTATGTGCCAGAGGGATCAGTCTGGTACAGCCTGGGGGTTCCATCAAAATCAAATCCCACAATAAGAGCAGAGATCCCAAAAGGTCTGCGACCATTGCTTTGTGTGTACCTCTGATGAGAAAGAAGAGAGACTGATTTCAGAAGCAGTTCTAAAAACATTTGTAGAATGGAAAGCAGACACTGGAGAAGTTACAACCAGAAGAGGCACCAGAAATAACTTTTAGCAGGCTTTCTCAGCAGTCTACATATTGAAGTCAGGATCCTGTCCCTTACACAAGACCCTGAGCCTGGTGCTGAGAGGCAGAGCTGTGTCTGCAAGCCCAGCTGTAACCCTCTGCTTGGACAAAAGCAGATGACACCTGAACACCAGGTCAGTTTGCACCAAAAGTCTGCAGCAATTCCATCAGGAAGTGTGGCACCTCTGTGGCAGCTACAGCAGACCCTGTGGAACAGCCCCTCTGGCTGATCAAAACCAAAACCAAAACCATCAGGATGCCAGAGTGAGAGGCACAAATGTGAGAGTACTGTAAAGGAGTAAAATGAAACTCTGGAAAGGGGCATGGTGCTCTGGCAGGCCAATGATCAGTACAAGAACTACACTGCCATCATCACTGTACACATCAGGGCACAATTACACTTTTTCTAATCTCCACCAGTTGCTGAAAATCAGTTAAATACACTGGCAAATCAGTAATGTTATCACAGAATGCAGTTGGGCATATTTTGACATTGTAATTAGTTTTAAATTCATTAATATCAAATATAAAATATATTAAACACTGATTCACTCTGCTTTTTCCCATCCCTGCAATGTCTTAGTAGGAGGAAAAAACCAACAGGAGCCAGGAAGATGTTTTGACAATAACACAGCACCATTGTTAGGAGAGCAAGTTAGAGCTGCAGATTAGCAGAGTGTTCCTGATGATATCACGAGTGTAATTATGCAGTCTTTACAAGTACTAATTAATTTCTTCATCTTTAGAAAAAAAAACTAACAGTAATCAATCCTCCTCTTTTATTACTCCCTCCCTGTTTGAAATAAACACCCACGGTGTGTTTTGTGATGCTGACTTTTACCAGCTGAGTAGAACAAGGCCAGGACAGACATTTCTCACACTTGGTCCCCAGCCCTGTGCAGCAGGAGAGTTTTTTCAGCATCTCTGTGTGCCCCAACCTACCTGTTTCAGGCTAGCAATGTAGCGTGTGATGTACTCCACGGTGACAGGATCCTCCACAGTCAGCCTGTGGCTCTGACACTCCACACGAGCTCTGTTTATAACTATTCTGGCATCAGCTGTCAGCCCTGAAATGACAGTGGATCCTCAGCTTCCTGCTCCATACCCTTGGCACAAATAAAACAACTCCTCTTGCCCCAAAAGGGCTCTCAAGGTCACTGCTGGCAGCAATGAAAAAGAGAGCTCCCACTCTCCCAGGTTTGCTGAGCAAGATAAGCACTTCTAAAGCAACAGAAAGAAGTTAATGTACCAAAATAAGTTGGGGATTTAGTTTAAAGCTTTGATGTTTGAGTTGGAGGCCCAACACGTGCTGGTTTGAAGCAGGTAATAGGACTGACAACCTGACAGCATTCCATCTAACAGCAAATAACAAAGCAATCTCTGCTCTCACAGGTGTTGGGTTTATTTCTTACTTCACTTTTCAGCTAATGGTAACATTTTGAATTGACAGCCTTGTCTGTAGTACAGAATTTTTAATTCAAGCTTGTGAACTCGTGCATGTATCATAACAGTTAGGGAAGCAAGGCAGCAGAAGTAGCTGAGCCTATCACTCCTGCACACTACATCTAAAAAACTTCTTATTTTTTTTCCTGGTTAAATCAGACCTCCCCCTAAAGCATTACTAACACTGACACAAAGATTCTAAACTACTTGAGGAGAGGAAACAACCTTCTGAAATACATGTTATCTCCCTTTACATTGTGGTTTTTAAAATTTTCATGCCTTCTGTTCAAGCTTTCAACAATGAAAATTCAGGCATTTGGAACATGAAGAATGTGGAACTTGAATATTCATGTTTCAGATCCAGAGCTGTTCATTCAGGAGGAATCTTCTGAACTTGAATGGAAAACATTTTTTTAAAATGCAAGATGGCAAAATTTGGCTTTTTGGCTTGATGCACGTGGGAAAAGGTCCCTGTAACTGACAGATGTCTCTTATAGCTCCTGCAATAGGTATTGATAGTATGTTTTATATAAAATATATACAATTTTAAATAATACTTCATCCTAGAAGACCTGAGTAACTAAACCTAGAGGATCTGAGTAACTTCAACAGTAGACTAAGCAACTATGGAAACATACATACTCCTTTCCCAGAGTCCTCAGCCAGTTATGCTAAGTATTTACATTCTCATAATCCATAAACATACCCAAAAGTGTTTCAGGAACTTCCAAAAACCCTGAAGGGGTCACATACCTGCAAAAGCCATGCAGACATTGTCATCGAGAGCACAGATCTTTCGTACAGTTCTTTCATCCTGAAGTTTTGCCACAGACTTCTTTTCCACCCCCAGAACAACAATATCCTTCCCCCTTACTCCAACCTTCAATGCATCAAAAGGAGGAGAAAAACAAAGTTAAGCTCAGCCCAGTAAACCTAGCAGCTGCAGACCTTACTGAGTAGTGAAAAAAAAATAAAAGAAACAAAAATCCCAAACTGCAAACACGATTTCAACTTGACATCAATGTTTTAATCCCTATTGCCACAACCTAGACAAAGGACTGATGTAACAAAAATTGCATTAGAATCCAGGGTGCAGTTTCATTATCAGCTTATACCAATTTAAATTCACCTGGCTCCCAAGACACACATTCCCACCCCTCTTACCAAGTGTGTTTTCCCAACTCCTCCCAATACCAGCAGTCCCATTGACAGCAGCAGGACTGGCAACAAAAGTACCACTAAAACTGGTCCACTAGTATTGCTCAAGTCAGAACCCCAAACACTTAATACTAAACCAAACACCCCAAGCAGCTTGCCAGTAGCTTGCTGCCTTCATGTTCTAATTCATACTTTTAATGTACCATTTTCAGCACCAGGGAGGAAAAAAGAAATTGACATTTCACACTTATTCCCACTACTTCTCAGAGGGAGAAGGGAACAATTTTGTTTTACAGGGTGTCCCTGCTGTTAGTCTGTTGCAGATGTTTCCAAAACCATTAAACTGAACCAAGTAGAGACTCTGTGAGACATTGGAACAGGCTGTCCACGGAAGCTGTGGAAGCTCCATTCCTGGAAACATTCAAGGCCAGGTTGGATGGGGCTCTGAGCAACCTGATCTAGTGGAAGGTGTCCCTGCCCATGCAGGAGAGTTGGAACTGGGTGATCTTTAAGGTTCTTTCCAACTCTAACCATCCTACAATTCTAAGAGACAAGGCAAAGGTAGATTGTATTGCATGTTAGCTCCATGGTTACAGGGGTTTTAATTTCTGGGAGGGGGAAAAAAAAAAAAAAAAAAAAGCCTATCTTATTTGGCACTAAGTCTTGTTAAGTTTAATCTCATCCCAAAGGCAGTAAATTTTCTTCTGGGTATCTTCTTAATTTGGGAATTACTATTTGCCCCTGCCCAAGGTAAAAAAAAACAAAAAAAACAAAAAAAAAAACCCAAACAAAAAAACCCCCACGACCTTCTTTGAGAAGAAGTTTGGGAAAACTGGAAGTGAAGAGCCAGGAAGTTACCTCTTTGTCTCCTTTACTGCCTTTCCCTAACGCCCATGGGATGTGTCCAGGCAGGGCCAGGCAGCAGGGATGCTCCTCCCGTGGGACCCCCGGGCACCCACCCACTCACCCACTCACCCACCCGCTGCACCGGGCCTGGCGTTCAATGCCTCAATGCACAAAATCTCCAACATTTCCTCCCCCTCCCAAATAAAAAAAAAAAAGAAACCACAACCCCACAGCAGAGGCCTGAAACACAACCGGAGCTTTCCCGGCAGCCACAGACAGACAGCTCCAGCCCTGGGGACATCTCTCTGGAGGAGATCACAGCCCGCAGGGACCACCCCGTCCCGGGGAGAGGCCGGGGGACAGGGTGAGGGGGGACGGGGTGAGGGGGGGACGGGGTGAGGGGAAAGGGGTGAGGGGGGGACGGGGTGAGGGGAAAGGGGTGAGGGGGGGACGGGGTGAGGGGGACGAGGGGGACGGGGTGAGGGGGGGACGGGGTGAGGGGAAAGGGGTGAGGGGGAAGGGGTGAGGGGGACGGGGTGAGGGGGACGGGGTGAGGGGGACGGGGTGAGGGGGACGGGGTGAGGGGAAAGGGGTGAGGGGAAAGGGGTGAGGGGGAAGGGGTGAGGGGGAAGGGGTGAGGGGGAAGGGGTGAGGGGAAAGGGGTGAGGGGAAAGGGGTGAGGGGAAAGGGGTGAGGGGAAAGGGGTGAGGGGAAAGGGGTGAGGGGGAAGGGGTGAGGGGGAAGGGGTGAGGGGGAAGGGGTGAGGGGGACAGGGTGAGGTGCAGGCCCGCTGCCCGCCTCCCCTCACCCACCCGGCGCGGCCACGGCGCTCCCTCACTCCCTCACTCACCGCCGTGGAGCCTTTCTTCACCGCCTCCTGGGCGTACTCCACTTGGAAGAGGTGCCCGTCCGGGGAGAAGACGGTGATGGCCCGGTCGTAGCTCATGGCTGCCACCCGTGCGTCCCCGCGGGGCCGGAACCAGCCGCCTCCCTCAAAACAGCACACTCATCCCCCCGCCCCTCGCTTCCGGAGCCCGCGCCATGCCGCCGCTACGCCGACGGCGCCCCCTGCGCCAACTCCGCACGCTGCACCCAGCCAGAAGAAAGGGGGTGCGGCTACGCTATTAGCGTACCGAGCCTGGCTTTACGCTATCTGCGCAGGGAGTCCCGCGTTGTCGCGCCGGCCGGGTTCTACGCAGTTGGCGCAGCGAGGAGTTGCGACAGGAAGCCCCGCGGCAGGGCCGCACCATGTGCGGCGGGCGGGGAGGAGGAGGAGGGGGAAGCGGCGGCCGCATCCCGCCCCTTCCCCAAATCCCCGCCGCCCCTTCCCCGCCCTGAGGCAGCGGGGAGGGAGCGGAGGGGGCGAGGGAGGTGCGTGGCCGGCGGGCGGTGCGGTGCCCGCGGCTGATTGCGGGGCGCAGATCGTACCATCTGCGGCGGCTCCCCTCCCCGTGCACTGCGGAGAATCTGTGCACGGCAATAGGAGCCAGATAATAACAATATTATTAGAGCCTGGAACCAATATATTATAGACACGTTTAAAAAAAAAAAAAAAAAAAAAAAAAAAACCTAAAAAAAACCTAAAAAAAAACAACAACAAAAAAAAAAAAAAATAAAAACACCACCATGTCGGTTGCCTTTGCTTCTGCTCGCCCAAGAGGCAAAGGGGAGGTCACCCAGCAAACTATCCAGAAGGTAAAAAAGCATGCTTTTATACAGACAATTTTAGACATTTATTCCCCTCCGTGCTCCTGCAGCCGAGGAAGGAGGCTTATTTCTAGGGCGATCAGGAAAACTAGTGAATTGGCGAGAGCTGCAAAGATGGACAGCTGGAGAGAGAGGTGGGGGAAGGAGGAGGAGGAGGAGGTGGAACAAAGCAAAGGTGTTCAGATCACTGCAAGGAGAGAACGAGAGAAGGACTTGGGGAATAAAATTAGGACGGCACGTTATCTGCTGCTGGCAGAGGGGAAAATTCCCCAATAACGCATTGGGGAATTGCAATAAAATCTGCAAATGTATGATTAATTTCTGATGGCATGTCAGCTGCTGCCCCCCCCCCAAAAAAAAAAAATCTTCAAAAAATAAATTAAAATCCTGAGTTTGCAAGGTTGTGCTATTGTATTTGGATGCAGAATTTTAGTCTCGCAGAAGGTAGAGGGAGCACCAATCACTGGTATTTTTGATATACTATTATTATTATTTGTGATGTGTTTATTCGTGTTTCGTGGAAAACAAAGGTTTTGAAAGATTTTATCCGGAGAGGAGCTCTGCACATGGGTCTCATGTGGAGGCCAAAGCAGAGGGTTCCTACTTGGGAAGTTATTGTGTGGCAGGAACCACACACAGATGCCTGACACCCTTTCCTCCTGTGGAAGGGAACAGTCGGCGTGGAGGAGGCTGGAAATGGTCATGGAGAAGATGCATGTTTGTACTTTGCCTGCTATTTATCATTTGTGCTTCACCCTGCTGCTTTTTGCATGTTTCGCACCTGACAGGTGTTCGGTTCGTGTGGAGTTGTGGGGGATTGGTGGACCCAACTGGTCCATGTTCTGCATGGTCCATTTATAATTAGTGACTGATGAAGAAGTGTAATTGCCAGCACAGCAATGGGCTGGTTAGCAGTGGGGTTTGCAGATCAAACATTGTCTGCTGCCAGTTTCTGAATTCTTCTCTGAATTCTCCACCTCGGTGGTGGACGGTGACAGAGCAGAGATTAATGCAGAGCAAACTGCTGTGAGAGACTAAAGAGATGACTTGAATCTCAGGAGTCTGTAAACTCATCCCATTTTGGGTAGCTTTTGCAGCACATGTAGTATTGTGAACCACTTAAGTTTAAACACTAAAATATCTCAGACTCGGTGGGTAAGTTTTTCTCTTACTTCCAGGTTGGTTTGGGTTAGGACAAAATTTCATAATTCACATTATTTGTGGTTAAAACCATGACTGTATCCACAGGAAATGGGCAGCCAAAGTATCTTCAGTTTGATTTCCCAGCCCTTTCCTTTTTGCATATGTATAAACTTTATGGAATCTTCAAAACACTATTTCTTCACCAGGAATATATAAAAACCTTTCCCATCTCAGGTACTGACCTGTTAACTTCAGGACTGTCATCTGTTGGGCTGTTGGCAGGGATTTTCTTTGGCTGAGTGGTGATGCTGAGGACGAGGTTTGCAGGCACAGGGTCTGGGTGGGCTGTAAAGTCAAGTGTAGAAACAGAGCAGTGAGAGAAGGAGCAGGTGCTGAGCTAGGAACTCAAAAAATCCTCATAAAAACCAGATTTTTCAAACACATACCAGTTCCACTAAAAAACAGGATTATTTTTTACTTGTATTTGTATTACATGAGAAGCTTACTTTTATTTATTGACTCAGTTTTTATAGTCTTTCAAAGCTGTTAGTATTCTAGTACCAATTATTCCTAAAATAAGTTTAACATGAGGGATGTAGGACCTTTTGACAAGAGAGCAGTGATGGAGATTCTTTAAAATAGTTCATCAGATAGTATTTGCAGGGCAGTAAACTTCAGTTCCTTCTGTGTAATGGAGATCAGAACTTGGTTCTTTTCCTAGTAAGTTAGGAAAAGAGCTATTCCTGATTACTTTTCAGTAAGCAAAATGTTCTTTAGCTAATTGTAGAAGCCCTTTTCTGATGAAGATATCTGTAATATTGCTTGGGATCTTACTGTTGAATACGTATCTTAGCTGAATGCAAAAATATTGTCAGTGATATCCATTGTGGCAACTGAAAAGGATAGGTTTATATCCTTTGCTTATCCTGTATCACTGCAAGCTCCAGCAGTCAGAGTCTGAGATGGACAAGGGTGTCCAGCAAAGTTAAGATCAACTTGCAAATTCCAAGCAAGCAGCAGGACAAGCTGAGTTCTTTAAGGGAGTGACTGGGTAGAATCCCAGTGCAAATTGGTTTAGTAGTGAGCTTGAGGTGTTGGTCAAAGGTTGGACTGGATGATCTTGGAGGTCTCTTCCAACCTAAAACATTCTGTGATTCTGTGCATCAAATGAAACTACATTTCATAGTGATATGTTCAGAGGCAAATCGAAATTTGTAAAGACTGGTGTTATTTTTCCACTCATCCACCTGCAGAAAGCTTGCTGCATTCCCAAGAAAGATGGGAGAGAGAGACAAAGTACTGTATACAAACTCTTAAACAAAACCAAAAAATCTTATTTTAAGCTCTTAATTGTGTTATAAGTTAAATAAATAAAGGTATCATCATTTTCTCCAGCAGCTCTGATCTTCTTGGAATAATTCAATCACAAGAATTTACTTAAAGGAAGCAAGCTAGCAGCCACTGATACACGTAAATTAACTGATACATAATTACTCTGTGTTTTCATTGTAAGTATTAGAAGTGAATCACCCTGAAGGACATACTGGAATGTGATTCTCTTAAATGTGGGCTCAATAGATCCAGTAAACACAAATTTTGTACTTCCTCAGGCTCAGTAGTCTGCACATGCTAGTCCTGTGCAGGAAAACTAGTAGGATTAAATTGCTTGTAAGTATGTTTCTGATTTGAAAATAGGCATGTTAGTGAATCTGAAGTTCTGGAAAGGGTTGGGTGTTACTTTAGAATCAGGCAGAAGTATTTAATAGTGAAAGCATTTTCCTTCTTCAGCATAAAAATCTGTGTGCCATTTGGGGAGCAAAAAATAAGTCCATTAAATATTCTGTGTTGGGTATAGGTCCTTTACAGAGAACTATTCATAAATGAATGATTGTGGCTCAATGAAGTCACATGTAGGTACTTCAGAATATTCTGATAACACAAAACTGCACAAAACAGCATCCACTGCCAAGAGGGGTGAATGTGGAGTACCACAAAACCAGAACTTTAATGTGATTCTCACAGTAACATGTTTTGATTAAATTTCTTTTATGCAGATGCTAGATGAAAATCACCACCTAATACAATGTATTATGGATTATCAGAGCAAGGGGAAAACTGCAGAATGTACTCAGTGAGTATGATGAGTTTTAGAGTGTGTTAGAAAGTCTTGGTGTTTTATTTTGCTCAAGAACAGTACCATAAACACTTCTGTTCACTGATCACTGACAAAAAAATACTTTTTTTTTTTTTTCAATTCACGTGTACTAAGACGTGTATTGCTTTTGCAACAGAGATGGTTTTCACTATTATTTTAGTATTACAATATTTTAAATAATTTATTACAATCATTGTAAGCAATTATGATTATTAGACCACTTGCTCTTTGCAGAGTCATGAAAAACAAGTAGAATTGGCAACAAAGTTGAAACAACACAGTTGAAGCAACAAAGAAAGTTAAGAATTAAGAATCAGCAATATTACTTTCTATATCTAAAACAATATGCATGTAGACACACGTTTGTGTCACTACTTACTATTCCTAATCGTGAAAACAAAATGCTTTTATGAACCTCAGGCATTAAATCTCAGTCAGGAATGGCCAACCTGCCTCATGAAAGGGCAAGTTATGGGGACAAACCCAGAATGTTGTACTCTCAAAAAAAATTGCCTAAAAAAGAGACCTTTGCTAAAGAAGTCATGTCACCATTCTGGCTTCATTTTTTGCCACTTTCCCCTGTTTCCAGCCTTTATTAGGAGAAAGCTCATGATAAAAAAATATTTTCTTTCACCTTCTTGGGACCTTCCCTGTTTCCAAAAGCTGAGCTCTTTGCTCAGTGGACAGCTGCTGGTTTTCTTTTCATGCCCTCCTGATCTTTATTATGAGCTTTTCCAGTTTCCTGACAACTGTGAAGAAGCAGAAATGATTCTGGTGGTGCTTACATGAGTAAACACTCCAGTTAGAGCACTCTTGAAAAAATCTTGTTCTTCTCAGCTTGATGATAGGACAAACAGGATTGGGGTTTTGGAGTTCAGGAGTATCATTACCTCTGGGACCCTGCATTCTATGATTCTATGATGAGCAAGGAGAAAAAGTGGCTAATATTTAGGGCAGCTGACCATCTGTCAGCACTCAAAAAGTGAGGCCCCAGCTTCCCAAAGTGTTTTAAAAAGAGAGTGTATTATACCTCTCCCTTACCCCAAGTTTGCCCATTTGTAAAAGATGTTTTGAACACACTTTTCCTTGATGGAAAGCATGACAGCATAGATACAGGCCATTACTATTGCTGTTTATTATGACAGATGAAACGCCATCTAATATAATTTAACTAATAATTCATAAATAGTAAAAGAAAAGAAAAAAAAAAAAGGTTTGGAATTTTCTGTATTTTTAACCCTTTCCAAATAAGCTTTACTCCTTATTCTGTAGATACCAACAAATCTTGCACAGAAACCTGGTTTACTTGGCAACAATAGCAGATTCTAACCAGAATATGCAGTCCTTGCTTCCTGCTGTAAGTACCAGTGTTACCATCAGATACATTTACTGTGCCAGAGGGAAATGTTCTTTGATTCTGTTACTGATCACTGTCAGTAAAATATTCTTGCTAAGTGGCTTGATTTTGGAGGTATCACACATAACACAGCACAGCTTTATGTTTGATAAAGGTCAGTTTGTCAACACCCTTCTGTATTGCCTTTGCTAAAGCAAATCCCCCCAGCAGTTATTTTCTGACCAGCACAAAAAGAAATTCATCTAAGTATGGAAAATGGCCACAGAGGCCAGATTTTATTATAAGCACAATTTTAAGATCTTCATTGCTGGCTTCTCTACAACATGCTGGATGGCATTCAAACCTTGAAGAAAGGTTTATGCAAGCGAGCCCAAAAAGTGAAGGAAGCACGTATTGTGTTGAGGCAGATTTTAGTCACTCCGGTTAAATCAGGGGTTATTATTTTTTCTAATTGAAACCTAATGAAAATTTCACTTCTCCCCCTTGTTATTTGCAGCCACCAACGCAAAACATCAACTTGGGCCCAGGAGGAATGACTCAGAGTGCATCCAACCAATCTCTCCATTCCCAGAGCAATCTCAGTGATGCAATCGGGACGGGCCTTCCTCCTTCCTCCCTCATGCAGAGTCAGATTAGCAATGGTGAGCTTCAGTCCCTTTTGTGCTGCTTTGCTGTTGCTTGGCAACAAAATCATTAATGCAGAATATACTTGCAGAGCTGTAAGAGACCTCTCCTAACTCACCTTTCAGGCATATGGGGATTTCAGGCACATGCTGAAATCATCACAAAATGGCTACGGTCAGTCACGCTCTTGGCTTCTGCAAGGACTCGAATCTGCTTAGTATTTCTCTAGAAAAAATAATTAATTTTTTTTTTTTTAATGCATCATGACAATCACCGAGTAAAAATGCATCCAAATTTTTCCTAAGAAAAACCCTATATTGTGGTATTTTTCTCTAGAAGGTGGTGGGGTTGGCCAGGGTAAAATGGAATTGCTTGCCTGGCTAATCACACAACCAAGCCTTTAGATTGCAAAGACCTTCCAGGACACAGGTCTTCTTCAAAATAATTTGATGCTGCCTCAGTCTTTGTCCTCTACAGAAGCTTGGAAAGGTGGTACCACATAACCAAAGAGTCTGCACAGACATTTCATATGAACAACTTAATATATTTGTCTGTTTCTTTTGTTCATATAACTAAATCTTTTTGGAAATACATCTTTTTGATTCTGCATTTGATAGCATGAATAACTTTTTATTTATTTTGTAGTTCCCAGTTATTTAGTCAGTTTTTGTTTCTGTGAGTGCTTCTCAGAGTGTCAGAGGGAGAAGACAGTTTCTATAAATAGAAATATCTGATTGTAAAATCACAGACCTTGGCAGGGGGACTCAAGAGCAGATGCAATTACTTCTGACTTTTAAAAAATGTATTTGTGGTGAAGTGATGGTACCTTTTAACCTAATGGACAAGGTACCTCCTTTAAACAGCTACAGATTGTGAAGTGAACTTCTTACATTTGTCTGGGACTTCCTTTTGAAAGATTTATTACCTAGTTTAAGGATTATAATAAGTTGGTCAAAACGTTGTTTTGTGTTACTCTTCTCAGTGTTACAGGGAAACACAGGGCTAGGTCTCTGTAGTGCAATACTGACCTGGCTCCACTGATTTCAGTAGAGCTGGATCTCCATCTCTCTTGTTGAAAATGCTGCTTGCATCTCTCCATCAAAGAAAATACAATAATCTACAGCAAATTCTATCATTTTCATTTCTATAAATAACATGAAGTGTCGTTAATGAGGTTTGTACTAAGAATTAGATGTTTTTCAGAGGTTCTAGATACACTTATTAACTGCGAATCAAAAACTTATGACCTAAGCATGACAACATAATTGTCTCTTCTAAGGGTTCTTGCATGCCTTCCATTGTGTCTAAATTTAGACTGACAACAATGCAGCTGAATTTAGATAGAAAACAATACACAGGATCACAATTTAGATACTAACAATACACAATGAAAACAATTGTCCAAAACTCATTCATAAAAGTATATTTACAGCCACTGCTCTGCCTTCCCCATGTCCCCATCCGTGTGATGGGGGAAGAGGAGCAAGACACGAGGAAGGAAAAGACAAATTTCAGGAAGCTGGGATGTTTCCACAGTCCATGTGTTTTCTGAAGTGTCTGGACATGACTGGCATTTGTTGATCTGCTGTCTGGGAGGAACTGGTTGTGGGGCATTGCTGTGGATTCTTCCTGTCTGCAGTTCCCTACAGCCTGGATGTGGCTGCAGGAAGAGGATGATCTCTCTGACTGTGCAGCAGGCAGTTTGAATTTGTCTGTAGACAACAGGGAATTTTGATAATTCGGATTTTTTGTTTGTTTGTTTAGTTTTGCCTTACCACCAGGTACTTCAGAAAGGCTGCAAGGGTTTTAATACTCGCTGTACAATGCCAACAACAGCACAGAATTTCTTGTTGCTCTTTTTAATTTTTCCAGGTCCTAACCACGTGTCTATGCAGCAGTCAGGCCAGAACACTATGCCCACCACCTCTCTGAGTATGACTGTCAGCAGTCACGGAACTGGGCCTGGGTACAGCCACACAGTGCCTGCATCTCAGAATGTGCCAATGCAAGGCCAGGGCTCAATAGGCAATTATGTCTCTCGAACAAACATCAACATGCAGTCTAATCCAGGTAAACTCCCTCTTCCTCCTTCTGGGCCAGCTTGACTTTGCAGTGACCTCAGAGGTTCACCAGGCATGAATTTCTTCTGTAAATATTTTCCGTAGACAGCGGCGAACACACAAGAGGCAGAGGCAGCTCTAAGACATCTCTGAATTTCAAGGTGTCAGACACCAGTGGAAGTCAGGACAGTTTCAGACTTGCTTTAATTTACACTGATCTGCTATGGTTAGCAGTGAGCTCGGGAAAAGTGAGTCAGCTAAAAGTCCAGCAGCACTATCTGATAGCCCCTGGCAGCAAATCCCACAACCGTGGGAGGGATCTGAGAAGCACCTTTATCCTGTCTGAGAGAGCCTGCCAAAAAATATTACACATTTATTATTACTTGCACATTACTAGCCCTTTTTTGTTATTTTATTGATACTTCATACTGCTTGCAGGGCACAGAGAGGCTAGCAGACAACTCAGAATTAATCTATTAATTTGTGAAAATGTTTACTAATGAGCATGGAATGGGATGTCCAGTGATTAAGAATTCTTTACAATAATATGAAATTTAGCGATCAAATAAATCCTAGGATGTCAGTTTATTTAAATTGTATCATCACCAGGTTTATAGTAAGATTCAAGTAGAAGAGAATCGATTAGAAAAGAAAAGCAGCAGTGAATTAGTCAGGAAGGAACAAATATCAGTTCTTCCTTTCTTTAATCCTACTCTAATAATGATTACATTCTTTTAAATAAAATAATAATAATCAAGGCTAGATGAGATCCGTTCTATGATTCTGTGACTCTAGATGTATTTTTTAAAAGTCTGACTGAAGCACATGGCAAGAACTGACCATATAATAACATCCTTTCTGGATCACAGTGCGGGAGAGTTGAATACATGCAGCAGGAAAACATCTCCCCCTGTGGAAAATTCACAGAATTATCAGGGTGCCTGTTAGTTGAAAGTTTGAACTTCCTTCCAAAGAGAGCAGGGAGAGAAGTGATGCCTCCTTTGAGAAAGCAGTGTTTTCCATGTGTCTTGTAGTCTCCATGATGCACCAACAAGCAGCAACATCCCATTACAACTCTGCCCAAGGAGGGAGCCAGCACTACCAGGGCCAGTCCTCCATTGCCATGATGAGCCAGAGCAACCAAGGCAACAGCATGATGGGGCAGAGGCCCATGGGCCCCTACAGAGCTTCACAGCAAGGTAAAATCTGTTATGAAATTATTGAGAGAATTTGGGTTAGAACGGTGATATTCAGTCCGTGCTGGGGGGTAGGGAAGTCAACAAAATTTGCAAGTCACATGGATGGATAGGGAATCCCATCCGGGAACACAGGAAATCTCAAATGGAAGTATCGTGACAATCAGATGATCTATTTTTCAAGATTTAGCTATTTAATTATTTCAGGTGTTTGGAAAAATAATTCTGTCTAAAAGGGATCCTATGTCTCTAAAGAAAAGATGAATAAATTGATATGCAGCTCACTCAAGCCACTGGGAATCTTTGCAGTTCTCTCAAATGGTATTGGATCAGCTGTAACATAGTTAACAAGAAATACATTTCTGCAATGAAGATGTAGTTTGCCAGCAATTAGTATAAAAAATTAGGCCAAGGAAAGGAAAACACCAGAGGATAACTAATATCCTCTAAGACCTCTCTCAAAAAAGTTCTAAGAGATAATAAAGCTGCTAGACTGATTCTAACATAAACTGAATTTTGTGAAGAAACACATTGCCACATTAATTAAAATATATTTAATTCTGTGTTCTTGGGCATGGAATACATTTCTGGGCTTTCTAATAACTCCAATCAGAAGATTAAATGTAGTCACTACTTTTGCTATTGGCACAGAAGTGAGTGGTTTCTGGACATGCTCCTGATCATTGTGTAATTTCACTTTCAACCAGGTTTTTCTGAGAATGCAGATTTATTGCCTTTATCTACTGGGCAAAACATCTTCGAAACTGCTCTCAACATCCATAGCTTGTTTACATATCTGGATTTTCTTTGAAAACTAATTAGATAAGGAGAAAACCCACTCCTTTGGAGTCCATGGTCTCAGTTGGCTCTCTCTTCCCTTTTCCTTGCAGGTTCCTCACAGCAATACATGGGTCAGGAAGAATATTACAGTGAACAGTACAGCCATGGTCAAGGCTCCTCAGAACCCATGAATCAGCAGTACTACCCCGATGGTAATGCCTCTGGGCTCCAGGCCCTCTGATACTGATGAAGTGTAGACCAGCATGACTGCCTCATCCAAGGACCTGCCAAACGCCTGACAGTTCATTTCCAATTTAAATGCTTGGAAATTCTAATCCCAAAGCACGGGAGCCTGGTACACAAATATATACATCAGGGCACCCTGCTATCCTAGCAGCTCCACAGCGGGCACAAAGCCAAGTTTGGATTAGAGATTTTTTTGACTTTGTATTTGACTTCCTACCTAAGGGATCTGTATTTCCTCTTAGCCTCGCTTTTATGAACTAGCAGCTTCATATTATACCCTTCAGTGATATATCTCTAGCTGTATTAACAGTGTATCTGATAAATCTTTGTGGTTCCTTGTAGGACATGGTGATTATGCCTATCAGCAGTCATCCTACACTGAGCAGAGCTATGACAGGTCATTTGATGATTCTACACAACACTATTATGAAGGAGGTAAGAACATCTCTTGGCAGTCCCTGTAAAGCAAAGCTTTAATGCCTTAAAATACCAATAAAACACATATGAAAATGTAAAATATGACTTGCAGCTTCTGCATCACCAACTGCAACTTAGCTAATATTTAAGGCGTGCCCAGGAAATAGAATTTAGCTATTTAGAGCATTTTTTTTATAGCAAGACTACATATGTACATGTCTCATGTCAGTAACTGTATTGTGAGACAGTTGTGCTCTGCAGCCTTGTGGGATCACTAACATATTCATTAGAAAAATGATCCTTAGTTGTAGCTGAGACAGGTGGAATTGTAGCTATGGATATTGAACATTTTTTGCAGTAAGAGAAAAGAATTCCAAGATATCAGTAGCCTCTACACTTACAAATAAAAATGTCTGTATTAAAGCAAAAGGTTGTGTTAACAAATGTAAACTAAGGCACTGCAGTTAAAAATAGGGTTCATAGAAAATAGGGGAAAAAGGAGCAGCTGTAAATGGAAATTTCTCTGAAGTAAACAAGTCTACTGGACAATAATTTTTTTTAATCTTACTTAATCCACCTTACAAATTGTGAAAAACAATGGTTTAAATGAAACTCATCTTTGAAAATTGTCACTCCTCTGAGTTTGCAATTCTGCCACTGAAAGACTCTCAGCAGTACTATATCAGTAAATTCAGTGATCCCATTAAGATACCTGAACTCTAAATTAACAGCAAAACATGATCATTAACTTAATCATGATACAGCAAGGTGGCATGTAGGAAAAGCAATGTCATCTCTGGAGTCTTTGTTAATTTTGTTGTTTCAGGATACTTCAAATGGAATTTTCACCATAGGTATTTAAAAAAAAACAGCAGTAACAATTAGATGAGTGGTCTTTCTGTTTGTTTTTTTAATGATGCCTATAAATAAATAATTCTCTTCTGTTCAAAAGAACTGAAAAGAAATAAACATCCTGATTGTCAAAATCCAATCATCTGTTTTGAAAAGATTGCTTGTCTGTGAGTCTCAGGCCAAGGCTCCTTATGCCTTTATTTTCCCTATAATTTACACATACAGTGAAACACCTGCCTCATCTGTAACCAAACTATTTCAATTTTCCCTGCTTTAGGAAATTCTCAGTACAGCCAGCAGCAGGCAGGATACCAACAGGGAGCAGCACAACAGCAAACATATTCCCAGCAGCAATACCCAAATCAACAAAGTTACCCAGGACAACAGCAAGGATATGGTAAGAAAACCATCACTGCCTGGGCAGGTGTTTCCAGTCCTTCATCCTGATGCCTCCATTCCTAAGCTAAAATATGCTGTAAACTAATGATTAATTTTGGACATCCACATAGCAAAACTGGCCAAAGAGCACAGCATGTAAAGAGATTTTGGGCAATAATATATATTAGTATAGCACTGTGTTCCAGACTGTTGTGTTGCCAGCCTGAATCCCTTTCTCTTTGGAAAAAAACTTCGAAAATACACTTTTGCCCTATTTTGCCTTCTCTGTAAGTGTTGTTAGGAGGTGACTCCCTGGGTTCTCAGGATTCCTGCTCATCTTATAGTTCTGCAATTGTTCTTGCTTTACATGAACACCCCTGAGCAAATCAAGATGTAGTGACAGATTCTTCTGTCTTCTCAGGTCCTGCACAAGGAGCTTCTTCACAGTATTCCAGCTACCAACAAGGACAGGGGCAGCAATATGGAAGTTACAGAGCTTCCCAGACAGGCCCATCTGCTCAGCAGCAGAGGCCTTATGGCTATGAGCAGGTAAATTCTCTCATGCTCTGCTATGAAAAAGCAGATCTGGCTGTTAGTTCTGCATAAAGCTGGTAATTTGGGGGGATACTTCAGTGGATCTTTCAAAATACATAGGCTAAAAGAAATTGTCTAACTCACTGTTCATAAACCTCTGACATGTCACTCAACATTCTCATTTCTTCTTTTTTTTTTTTTTTTATAGGGACAATATGGAAATTACCAGCAATAAAAGAATACGATCCTGTGTCAGATTGGTTTCAATAGTATCTCCATCTTTTGAACTGGATGTACAGGCAGTTTTGATTAATTGTAATATGTTGGTTACCCCTTAGCACAAAGCAGCGTCTGTATGTGAACAGTGTTCATTTCATGCTGGATATGAAGCAGTGCACTACTGGTAACAAGACAATGCTTTAATGGTTTGATATTTGGTGCTGTGTATAGTACTGTATGTTGATACAATGCAGAAGTTTTTCATTTACCCTCTCCCCCTCTCCTCACCCCATTCTTGATGTTTCTGTATAGCTTTAGGATCGTTTGATCACTGTTGTGCCCCATTCTGGAAACCAGCCAGGTTATTCTGGCTCACTACAAAGCCATTCAGTCATATCTCAGCCCAAGGAAGTATCCTGTGGTAGGTTGTTGGTCTTTTTTTAACTGAATGTGTTGAAGATTACCTGCCAGCCTCTGAAATCTATGACTTTCCTTCTTAAGAATAAGGGGATGAATACATGGGTACATTCCCTACGTGAAGGCAGTTCTTTGCTGTATGTTAAAAAATAAAATTACCTGCAACTTCTGCAATACCTGCCAGGGCTAACTACCCAAGTCTTATAATTCAATATCTGCTTAAGTCCACATTTCCATTTTAAAGTGTACAGGAAGAGGATCGAAACCTGTATTCAAGGAAATGTTAATCACCAGAGGCACCTTTTATATATCCATGTAAACTAAGGTATTTCTATCATGGAAAGAAAAACAGAGAGGAGCTCTGGGATCTGCCTACTAGACATCTGTATTGCTTCATATTGTGCTTAGCTGAGAAAAACATCTGGCAACACTCCAGTCTTCAATATGCTACTCAGAATTTTATAACTCACATTTACATTTTCATGCCAAATTTTGCAAGCAGGTGGCTGGCATCCTGCTTTATTTCTGATTTTTCCATTGCCCTTGCTCAGATTTTCCAGCAGGTATTATAACCATAAATATTGTCCATTTTTGGGGTCTATTGTTCTTGCAGCTCATCATCATTTTTATTTTTCTCTTTTAGCTTGACAGAAATAGTTCAGAAGTAAATGAAAAAACACCCATTGTTATTGCAGAGAAGGAACTAAATTCAGCTTTAACTGTGAAACAATGTTATGCATATAGAGAGGGAAACTATTAATGGGGTCAACCAGTGAGAGAATACCTGTAGAGGAAGAATTTAGAAATAAAAAATAGTGGTATGTAAAAGGCAGTATGAACAATGTAAGTTACTTCTATTCAGTTTTATATGTTCCTATAAAGTGTTGAAAAAAAAAGCACTTATAAAGTGCTGAACTAAATACCGCATCCAAACTAGGCTAGGATGACCATACTCCATGAGCATTTTTTAATACAAGATTAACTGCAAATTTACTATGTAGAGTAAATACACCCTCTATAGGATGTTCTTTTCTTTGTCTGAATTGTTGTATTTATGGGATTTCGAGTTCTAGTACTTTACATTTTGAAAAAGCAAGACCACAAGGACAATAAAAGACCTCTCAATTCATTATTTTTTTTCCTGTAGAAGACAGACTCTACTGGACAAGTTAGGAGTTTACTATTAAATGTTGTTCAAGCACTGTCCTTGCTAAACTAATAATTTTAATTACTGATAAAATAGAAGACATTTTTAGAGTCAGTCTTCTTTCATCTTTCCTGCTGGTGTTTTCATAGAAATCAGTACTCTCAAACAGCAAGGACCAGAAGGGAAATAAGATTGCTTTCTTTACAATGTATTATTATTACAGGTAGCCAGAAGAATGTGATATTGCTCTTTGCCAGCTTGGAAATATGCCTTTTATGTGGTGTTTGAAAGTGCTGAAATACTTTTGAGAGAATATGAACAACACTTAAAATGAAACAGCAACATTACATCAATCTGAGATGTCTTACATTAAGAACTTCTTGAATGTTGTGTATATAATGTATTTGAAAGAGCACTTTGGAAATAGTTTGTACATTTATTTCCTAATTTATACATGATTTTTGGTGTTAATATTTCTAATTGTTAATAACAAAATGTTTATTTAATGTGTTGTCCATTTTTATGTATTACTGTGGAAACAAAGTGATGCCAGCATTTTGACTTCTTCCATTAATTGTATCATTTTCTGTTTTGTAATACAGAATGCTTGAAAATTGTTTAGGGTAAATATTCTCTGGAAATGAAATTGGTGGTACTTTTCTTACAACACAGACTTTTTGAAGGGGAACAACAGATCCAGGGAGATCCTTTGGCGTTGCAGCTTCTCTGACACACTTTGCAGATTAATTATATCCGACAAAAAGCTCGCCCCAGCTTTCAAATTATTTGATAGAAACTGAAAATTCCATCAAAATCAACCCAACAGGGTGGGTGGGTGTCATTGGCAGATAAGGAGGGGACATGTGGCTCTGTCACTGAGGACCCAATGACCCCCGGGCACCCACCGAGCCCCACGGGACCGACACCCCCGACACCCCCTCCTCAATCCCCGAACCCCACTGTGGGGACAGCGACTTCCAGCGCCCCGAAACCGAAGCACAGGGACTCCACGTTATCCCCTCTGTGAGGGGTGGCTGAGGGATGAGGGGAAAACTCACCCCGGGTGGAGGAACCGCGCTCCCCGCCTTTTCTCCAACCGGGAGCAGCTGCGCCTGTGCGGCCGGGCCGGGGCGGGACCGCGGCTGCGCCCTGCGGGGCTGTCCCGGCGGCTACCGCGGGGTTGTCCCGGTGTCTGGCAGGCTCATGCCGTTGGGGTGTTGGGCATTACGGGGTTTCGGGTCCGTCCCGCTGTCTGCCGTCTTCATGCTGCGGCGGTGCTGGGCCGTGCTGAGCGGTCGCTCCCTGTGGAGATCGGGTCCGGTCCCCCTCAGCCCGGTGCTGCTGCTGCCGGAGCGGGGCAAGCTGTTGTTTTTCTCCACAAGCTGTGTGAGGTGTTCAAAGAACAGGCGGCTGAGGCAAAAAAGAGTAATTTCGGAAAGGAAACTGGTAAGTTCTGAGGTAAAGCAGTTGTTGGGGGGCGGTCGCTTCCCAGCCACGCGTCAGAAAACGGAGCTGAGCCGCCCCTCACCTCCCGGTGATCAGATACGTGCCCTTGAGGGGAGGAAAGATGCTTCAAAACTCGGATAAATTCTCTGAATTGAGGAAATGAGACTGCCGGGTGACATTGTGGGTGTGCAGCAGCCGCAGCTTGGGCTGAGAAGGCAAAAATCTCGCAGAGATTTAAAGCTGAACTGCGCATTTGTTTCTCCCGGTTAGGGCCGTGCCTGGCGCTCAGCTGCCAAACACCGAGCTCAGAGGTACTGCGGGGCCCCGACACTTTTCCTTGGTGTTCTGTTCCTAATTACGCATCTATGGAAGGTGTTATTTTGTAATGATCGATAAATGCCTTCTCATTCAACACACACGAGTTTCCTGTCTTGCCATGTGGTGGTGCCAAATGCTTTTCTGTAAGAGACTTTTTAAGAAATCACTGGTTATAGTATACCTTTAATTTAGCCTTTTTTTTTTTTTTTTTTTTTTTTCCAGTTGCTTTTCTTGGTATCATCATACTAATAAGACTTTTCCCCTCACGCTGTTTGAGCTAATTAAAGTGATTCACATTGTTCATTCTCATGATGAAGTTATTTAGTAATTGATAAAATCTAAATGTTACCACAATGAAGAAGGTCAGGCTTTCTCTTTTCATCCCTACATATAAATAATTTCACCTCTTCCTACAAATGTGTTTTCTAATGTTTTCCTTTGGGGATTTCAGCCCATTTCCTGGAGGCAGGTAGGTATCATCCAACCTGCTTTGCTGACCAAATAGCTGCAACATGGTGCAATGTAATTAGTTTGCTGTAAGTCAAATATTAAGTTAATGTCAGAAACAGCCAAGATCTGGAATTATCTTTTAGCCCCTGAGAAACTGGTGGTGGCATATATTAAGATTTCCTGTGCTTATTCTGTTTGCTAATACTGTCTCTTTTTCTTTTAATACTATTTTTGATTGTTAGAAGATTGAAATTTCTCCTAATTTCATAACCCTGGTACAGAACGCATGAATCAGTCTGAGAATATCCTCCTCACACATGCTCTATTTCTTTTTGTCTTTTAAAATTTCAGTTTGACTTGAAATAAAAAGTTTAGAATTTTTTTTTAATTGTTTTCATGAGTAGGAACCTGGTTATTGAGTGATTTTGTCTTGCAGTGATGTAGCTCTCTTGAGCTACCTGTCAGCACTATATAACTCTATTAAAAGGATACTTTTCCTGCTTTTAGTTTCTTTAATGTGAATTTTGCACTTCCAGTATCTGAGCTGCAGCATTAGCTAATATTGGCATAGCCTCGGGCATGTACTTTAAAGAGAACTCTTAAAAAATACCTGAAAAATGAGACCTATTTTTTTTTACTATTATACTTAATATGCTGTATTTAGTTGATCTGGGAATGGCAGCAGAGTTAGGGGTTTGTGGGGGGTTTTTTTTACTATTAAGTAGAACTGATCATAGCAGTTCTACTTATTACTAAGTTTTGCAAGACAGCTTGCTGGAAGGTGTCTCTGATAAGCTGTACTTGAAGGGTACAAACCCCATTTTTTTTCCAGACACGTTATTTCGTGGATCACCGGAAGGTCCGTGTGGTTGGAGGACAAGGAGGAGGTGGGGCTTTTTCTTTTTATAGTGAACCCAGGAAAATATTTGGAGGTCCTGATGGTGGAAATGGAGGTGATGGGGGTCATGTCATTTTGAAAGGTAAAGCTCACTTCACCTGTTTTTTTTCATGTTTTCCTAATGCTTAACACCCCCACCCCTTAGCAAAACCAACCCTGCAACATTCTGTAGGGTGGGAGCTGGTAAAGGTAAATTTCAAAAATGTTAAAATCCTTGTTTCCATATAAGATGTCTTTGGTTTTTAAGTTTTGTCTTCAGCTGTGGTAACAGGGACATAAATGACATTGACAGCCTTATAAATAATTTTGAAAATTAAGATATTTTGCAGGCCTTTTAGTGGCTAGTGCCTGACTGTGTTATGATGAGGCTGGGACCTGATCAAACCTTGCTCTTGAGATAGATAAAGGTGCTGCTTCTACCACCCTGCTGCAAAAATCTGCTAACCTATCAAATAAAAACTATCATATTGAACTATCAATTTTTCAGAATATTTAGTAAGATTTTGGAGTAACCACATAATAAAGTGTATGGTTAATAAATCAAAGTAAAGGCAGTTTAAACTTCATTACAATTTATGTAGTTGTTTTCCCTGACATATGTTACTGTTGAGATATTAAATAGGATATGCATTCATGGAGTATTCAGGAAGGGGAAGGAATGTCAGAAGGTTTCTCTTCTATGCCTGTTCTAACACTATGTGTTTAAAATATGTTTATTTTGCTTTACAGCTGACCAGCAAACAAAGTCACTTTCTTCAATCCTCCCCTTCTATCGGGGATTTCAAGGAGAGAGAGGAGGGAGAAAAAACTGCTATGGAGCTAATGGTGCTTGCTTGTATGTTAAAGTAAGTGAAGGTTGAGTGTTAGCTTTGTATTAACACTGCTGATTTTCAAGCTGGATGACCTTATTGTGAAAGAGTTTCATATTTTTCTTTTTTTAGGGAGCCTTATGTGCTGTCTCTGCTGGGACAGGGCTGGGTGGCACACAGGCAAATAAAGCTGCTTTAAATTGTTACTAAAAAACCCTTCTTTGGAGGGCATGTTGAGCCAAACCAAATATGTTTCTGGATTTTATGATTCTTCTTGGGGTCATATGCCTGAAGCATTCAGAACACAAAAAATTTTAAATATGATCAGACTTTTTTCTTTCATACTTCTTTTAATTAAACAAGCCTGTTTTTGTGCACACCTACAATGTGTTTCTTAGCTCACTGCTGTGATTGGGCTTCTCTGCAGGAAAAGGGAGAGAGGATGGTTATGATATTAACATTTTAATGAAGAGTAAAACTCTGTCAGCACTGTTTGGCTCCAGAAAGTGAGCCTCATGAAATACTCTTTTTGGAGGAATGATTTTCAACAAACGTGAACTCTGGCTGGATCTGCTGAAGCCAGAGTTTCAGCAGCAGTGCAGTGCTTGTGTCTCTCTTCACTTTAGGTCCCTCTAGGTACGATGGTCAAGGAGGATGGGAAAGTTGTGGCTGACCTCACTCAGCATGGTGAAGAGTATGTGGCAGCTTATGGAGGAGCTGGAGGGAAAGGAAACCACTTTTTTCTTTCCAATGAAAACCGAGCTCCAACATTATTTACTCCAGGAGAGCCAGGGCAGGAAAGAGTCCTCCATCTGGAACTGAAGACAACAGCTCATGCAGGATTGGTGAGTGTTCAGTGGTTCTTCAACTTCCTTATCACTGTAGCTTGACTGACTGAAGTAATAATGTTTGATGACATTTTTCTTAGCCTTTTGGCTTGCCTGTGTAGAGATGCAACTCAGTGCTTTCCTTCTCTTACATGGTAGAAGGGTGTCTGAAGTGATTTGCAGATTTGTCACTCTCTTGGTACTTGATGTCTTCTTACTTTTGCTAAAATCAACACCAGATAAAGAAAAGCAATGTGCAAGATTGATCCATGATTAACAGAGTTGCTGATGGTATACAGCAGGCTTTGTCTGCCAGTTCTGCAGATGAAAAGTATGGAGAGTTCTAAATAATTTGTTTGCCAATTCTGAATTCTTTTGCAAAATAGTAAATCAGAGTTAGAAAACACAGGTAAAATGGGAAATGCAGGACAAAGAGTCAAAAATTCAGGGTAAAAGAGATCTTATAGTGTATACCCTTCTGGCTGTTAAAAAAGTAAATACTTAAGATGGCACAAAAAAAGCTAAGAGGGCCCTCCTGTGTTTAGGGGCCCCTTCTGTGCTTTATCTATTTAATATTTATGAGAAAATCTGTATATAAATAAAACAGAGTTTAGGAGAAACAAAAAAGGGAAACCAAGATGCATCAAAACTGATGTTGATATGTTCATGATGGAAGAACCTTCCCACATCCACAAAAGCTTTTTAAAATTGGGATTAACCTAGAGCTGTGGTTTTCATGAGTGTTTGTATTCCAGGTGGGCTTTCCCAACGTGGGTAAATCATCACTTTTGAGAGCCATCTCCAGGGCAAAGCCAGCAGTGGCTGCCTACCCATTCACAACCCTAAATCCCCACGTCGGCATCGTCCACTATCAAGACTATGAACAAATAGCTGGTAAGAACTGTAGTATGCTGTGTGTAACTTGTGGGCAATAACTCACCTGAGTTATTCTTTGAAATGCTCCAGAAGTAAGTGTTCTGGAGAATTCTGGCTAGTTCTAAAGAATTCAGACAATATTGAAAGCCCATTTCACATTCAGTTAGATATTCCCTTAATGTGAAACTAGTAATCTGTACTCTGTCTGCACTGGGATAATCTAAATTTTGGGAGGGCCCATTTCACATTCAAATAGATATTCCCTAGTAATCTGTACTCTGTCTGCACTGGGATAATCTAAATTTTGGAGTTTTAGAAGATAGTAGCAGCCAAACTTACCACGATGTTTGCATTCATATTGATGCATTGAGATCTAATTCTGAAAGTATTGCACTGGTCTGTAAAAGACTGTGTTTGGGTATTCTGGTGGGGTTTTTTTAGTATGTTTGATTCACTGTGGAATTTCTCTCATTGTAGT
Source organism: Phaethornis superciliosus (assembly GCA_023637945.1). Taxonomy (NCBI): domain Eukaryota; kingdom Metazoa; phylum Chordata; class Aves; order Apodiformes; family Trochilidae; genus Phaethornis; species Phaethornis superciliosus. The sequence goes on from JAJQWJ010000019.1 coordinate 11,513,947, forward strand.
TGCTGACATTCCTGGCCTAATAAAAGGAGCTCATCAAAACAGGGGGCTCGGGATGTCCTTCTTGAGGCATATTGAACGCTGCCACTTTCTCTTATATGTGGTGGATCTCTCTGTGCCTCAGCCATGGCTTCAGCTGCAAGACTTAAAATATGAACTGGAACAATATCAAAAAGGATTGTCTGAAAGGCCTTGTGTTGTCATCGGGAATAAAATTGACCTTGCTGAATCCAGGATCAATCTGCCACTTCTTAAAGAACAGATAGGTGACCGGGTCATAGCGTTGTCTGCGTTGAAAGGAGACAACTTAGAGGAACTGTTCTTCCATTTGAGAGAACTGTATGACACTTACGTGAAGACAGAACAATCAAGAGGGCAAAGACCAGTCAAGTGGTAGAAATCAGAACTACTGTGAACTGCAGTGAAGCAAGAAGGGGGGAAAAAACAATCATAATTTGATGAGGTTGCATCCGCGTGGTTTTGGTTTTCTTTGTGGATTTGTTTCTTTGTTTTTTAAGTGCAGGTGGATTTGTTCTGGGCTGCTACATTGTAAAGATTTTTATTTTTGTTTGGTGTCCTGGGTGTTTTACAACAATTTGAAAATTGTAGTCATGGTTGGTGTTGAATTGGAAATCTGGATCTTGTTTGGTGTGAGGTGTTTAATTGTGGAATGCAGAGAAGGCTGTCTAGTAGAAATGAAATAAGATGGTCCCATGTTTCTGTTTTTATGCCATAAGCACTTTAATTAATCTTAAACTTTTCTCCTGCTTTGTTATGTTTTTTGTTTGTTTATCAGAGATGGCAGAAGATTACACAGATGCTCAGTATTCTTTAGGGGGGAGCAGCTGCAATAAATGATGCAGCTGCAATAAATGATCAAAATTATTTTCTTGTTAGTGTAAATAATTAAATATCTACATGCTGGGAGTGGCTAACTTATAACTTAAAAACAGAGAGCAGTCATTTGAGATTGAATTGTAAGTTCTTCTCCAATTTCCTTGAGGAATCTCAGGAAATGTTCTGTGTGAAATCCTGGGCTTAGATATTCCAAATAAAGAAAAATACAGTTTACTTTTTTTGTTTTAACAGTTTCATTTTGTGGACAGTTTTCTTAACTTTTATTCCCTAGGATTTCAGAAATCTTCATTTAGAACACTGTCTTTGCCCTCTCCTCATGCTGAAAGATGAACAACTTCTGAATATTCTGGTTATATCTGTGTAAAAGATTATTATCTTGATAAAGTAAAAAATTATCAAAATGTATTATTCAGCTTTTTCATAAGGGACTCAAGCAGACTTGTGGGATACTGAGACACAAATAGTTAGGGAGTCAAGAAAAACAATTGTTCTTGAGCCTTTACTTATGTTTCTTCATTTTTAAAGCAGGTGAACTTGGCCTTCCAAACCAGCAGACTGGAATTACAGACCTTGCACATCACAAAGTACAAAGTAAACTCATTAGCACCATTGTAAAATAGAAAGATGTGATGTTGTTATGCTTGGTTTTGTTTTTTTTCAGGAAATACATTACTTAAGGTTAAGGAGAGTTAGGTGAATGTTCTACAATGCACAAATCACTTGGTTTTGATTCAGTTTTGTTAGCTTACAAAGAAGGATTTTGGTATGTTTAAACTAAAATGTTCTGTTTTCTACAGCCTCAGCAGTCACAGGAACTCCTCAGCATGTTAAAATAATCCAAGTAGCCTCTAATTACCTCTTTCTGTACATCACAGCAAAGGTGGTAATTTTCTCTGCTTCTGTCACTTTGCACATTTTGTTTGTTTTCATCTCAAAAGCTTCTGAATGGTGCATCCTTGAAAGAATGGATTGCTTGGATTCAATGAGTAATGTTCTTTTTCCCCTGACTGCCTGTAAGTGGAAAGGGGCAGTCTTGTTCAATCTCTAAATTAAAACTCAATTTGAAGCCTTCTGGTCTGTAAGTTTTGGGATCAGCTCTGTGAGTGTATGATTATGAATTAGAATTAACTTTAGTTATAATTTAACTGTATAAGAAAGAAGACACATACCCCTTCTCATTAGGAGCAGCAGGTTTGTATTCTGAAAAGGTGTGAGGTTGGATGAAATGTCTGTCTTATTTAATAAAAAAATATGGGCAAAAAAGTTAATTACCTCTCCTAAATTCACAATCTGAGTATTTCTGTCTGTAATCAGGTGTGGAAACTCATCTATGCAATGGTACTGGAATAAATATGATCAGGAAAAAAATGAAAGCAAATATTAAATGCTGAAGGTGCTCTCACGTTTTGTTTCATTCTTCCTTCATCCCTGGGATTTACCAGACTGAATTAGGTAGAAGTTCACATCAGTTCTCTCCTTCTCTTTGGTTTTGCACAGCATTTTGGGGCTTTATTTTTCCTTCTGTCGGTACATTTAATAAAACCAGGAACAGCTTCTCCAAACACAAAAGCTGGTGCAGCTTCTTTACAAAACATTTGATACCTACAAATACTTTGCACTCTCTCCCACTGCACTTCAGTATTTGGCACTCTTTGACCCAGGCTCTCTTAAAAGCCTCTGGACTCTCAGGAACTTTCACCCTTCCTTACACAACCTCAGCTCTTGGAGTGCCGAGTATTTTACACTCACAAGTGCTGAAACACAGGGTTCAAAGAGGCTAAAAGGAGTATTCACTCCTTCATCTGTGTACTCCTTGCCTGGTGATGAAAAGGGCTCCATCTGTAAGGTTGGAACAATGTTTCCAGGAGTCAATACACATCCTTACCAAAGGGAACCTCATGTGGAGGTCCCTGTGTTGATTCCAGACAGAAGGAGTGGGGGTTTGCTGCTCAGCACCATGCTGGGTTCCTGGCAGCTTGGGTCACATTTCCCTCTGGTGCTCCTTCAGTTTTAGAGGGAAGTTCTCTTGTATTCTGTTTGAATTTTAAGGCACATGTATTATGTTATTAAGAGTAAGCTCTGGTTCTCTTGAAAATGAGGGGTTTACAAGGGAACCTTGTTTTACATCTAGGAAGAGAGGGGGAAAAGATCAGATAAAGAGAATGATGAAATATTTCAGAGAAAAGTGATGTACAAGAGGATTACTTTTCAGTATTTTGTTTTGGCTGGAGTTTTTTTTGTTTGTTTGTTTGTTTGAGGTTTTCATGGCTTCTGCATGGCTTTCCTTAACTAGCTTCTGCTTTCCTGTGCTGAAACCTTTGATGTTGTCATGTCCTGTTCTTGATTTTTAAGTTAACAAGAGATGGGGGGGTTGTATTTCTCATTCTGACGACCTTCATTTTGAAGTCCAGGTTATATTTCTTAGAGAAGCTTGAGCTATAATTTTGTTTAGCACTTTACAGTTCTAGTGCTCATGTTTTAATACATTTTTTGTCATACACAATTACAAGCGTATTTTAGTGCCAATTGTGGTTTTTTATATTTATTTCCAGTCTCCCCCTTCATAGGTTCTTGGACAGTGTAGGTGAATGCAACATGAACATTAAAAAGGGCCACACTTTTTAAACAATCTGATATTGCAGTACCTTAAATAAACCACTGAATCCGTGCATTTAAGCATTATATATTTTGCAATCTGCTTTACTTAGATGGTTTTGTTAAGCACTTTTTTTGTGGTATGTCTTTATGTATGTCTTCCATACTGTAGTTTCCAGTGCCATTCCCCATTAGCAACTTTCCCCCATCTTGTTAAATAGAGATTAATTGTGCCTGCACTACAGATATCTGGAAAGACTAAAGTTGTTAATATTCAGAGGGGAGGTTATATATGTGTGCCAATAATTGTAAGGGATGATTTTGCAACAGAACAAAGCTGCCTTCAGGCTGCACTCTCAGTATTCCTACTTGCAGTTCTGAAATGAGATGCTATGTGCCCATTTTTCTGAGACATAAAACATAGCTGGTAGGACAAAGGCAAGAGATTTTTATCAGCCTTGGTTTAATACTGAGATGGTCTTTGCCCTTCATTTTCCCACTGAGAGTAATTTTTCATCTCTCCTGATTGAAATAGAATTGTCCAAGGAGGCATTAACAGCTTCTGGTTTCTTATCCACAGAAGTTTGGGGGTTTTTTTCTCTGCCTTTGTTTGTGTGAAATATTGTTTTAACTCCTGGAAGTGCACATTCCTTGCTTAGGATCTGTTCTCTGCTTCTTGCTGTACTGTTATGTCACCAAGGTGGAAGTATTTGTATATTACATACGTATTTCTGGAATGATGAGTGAAGACAAAAGACCAGTGGTACTACTGAACCATACGATTATGATTTAATAACTAACTCATGTCTGCATGCTCATTTTCAGGAAGAGGTAATGTGCATGGCTGGTTACTTTGTTACCATCCATTTTATTCTGCTAACTTTCTGTTGATTTTAATTGGGGTCACTCTGGCACAATGCAGTGGTGACCCAGGCTCAGGTCGTTGGGATTTTTAACCTTTATGCAGCATTAGAGTATACTCAAATGCTGTTATTTTATGTCATGGTTATTGGGTAAAATAAGACACAAAACATGAAGAGCCTTGTGCTTATACACATATGCTGAAAATGATTTACACAGACTAAATCAGCTTTCAAAATGCACCCTTTAGAAATGCATTTAGATCCAGACTTAGCAGCACTGATTGAAAATGGACTACAAGCTAACTGCAGAACAAATTCTCTTTTGTTATTCAAATCCTCAGTGAGTGCCTTTTTGTCTGAAGAAATCAATCGTCAATTAATGTGTAGTTAAGAGTCAGTATTTTAGCAAACATCGAGGAGATCTGATTGGTTTTAGCACGAGGAAAAGCTTGGTCATGATTTTAAAGATGTTTCATTGCATCTTGACATTTGGTTCCCCGGTGTTTAATTACCATTGAGACAGGAACATCACTATTTTCTGAAGACATTTGATTCCCCACCCAGTGCTCCCTTTGTACAAACACTAATCAGCCTTTGATGGAAGTTAGCTATTCATTGCCTAAATCTAAATAAATTAATCTTTCACTAAAAGTGGAAAATGCTTATGAAAAAATATTTGCATGAGGCAATTCAATTGCTAAGAAAACTGGTTGACAAGACATCTGTGATATTACAGATGAAGTATCCCTATTTTGATTATCTTATTCATGAAATCATACTGTTTTGTGGCTATTCATTTCCTGTTGTTTTCCTCTGCCACAAACTAGGAAGATGAGTTTGAGCAGTTAGTTTGCCTTGTCCAGACAGGACACACATTTATCACATTTAAAAAATAAGCTGGTAAAAGGTCATCATATTAAATCAACTTTTTTTTTTTTTTTACTGCCTTATTTTAGCAAATGTTTATTTTCTTCATTTACCCACCCCCACACCAGACATGTAATGGATGTTGAAACTAGTAATTCACATCAACAATAAGTAGGGGAAGGAGCTCTGTCTAGAAAAACAAAAACTTGTAAAATTTAGTAAGGGCAGTACCAGAAGTTGTGCTGTTGAATCTTGCACATCTATGTGATGGGTTAGGTCCCATGCAAGCTGTACAAGGACCTTGTGGCCCCTTTAACTATAGTTTAAAAAAAAAGTATTTTATTTTGGTAAGCTAACTCTTTCTGTTTCAACAAAAAATTTCTAGCTTCATTCATTAATTTATTGCCATTAGGAAAGTAGTTTTAAGAGCTGAAAACTTCATGTGTTTTATATCCTGGGTGTTTGCTTGTTTGTTTTAAAATATAACAATACCTTATGTTTGAGAGGGATTTATTAACCTTATCTCACTGCTAGAAACTGAATCCCAGGAACCTGAGGTCCAAATTGAGTCAGTCTGGGAAAAGCTGAGGAAACACTTGATTTTTAGAAAATTTGAATTTAAGTATCTGTTTGGATTTGGACCCCTGCAACTTGCCCAGTCACATAGGAAATCTGTAGCAAGGCAGAGGACCTGGATTTGGAAAAAATGGAGTGCAGTGCTAGTCCTGTAACATTACTGTTCTCGTTCCAGCTCCTTCTGTCATTTATAGCTCACTGTGTGTCATATTTGTATTTGTAGCTTCAAAGTACTTCATCTAAATGTGTGCAGGAATAGCACAAGAATACACAGCTCCCTGCACACCTGCCCTGTTCAGCTTCTCATCTGCCCTCACCAAAAATCTGCAGTATCCATTTTACCCACTCCATGATACTGCAGTCACTTTTAGTGTTCAGGAGTTTTCTGTGGCATGACTTAAGATATCTCCTATTTTTAAAAGGCTCTTAGTTTTTTTTTTCACAGTGAACAAAACTCGATTTGTGGATGAATAACAAAAATTGCCATGTGACACATGTACACTTTATTAATAGGTGCTGATAATTAATGTCAATTATCACCAATTAAATGTTCTGAAGATAGTTATTTTTTAATGCTTATTAAATAAATTGAAGTAGCTTATGAAACTGATCAGCACAGAACAGTTCTAGAATTGTAAATTCAATCTAAATTAAGTTAGTGCTAGGGAAGTTAATTTCCTAATGTATTTAGTTTGGAACAAACCCAATAATACATTTAATTAACCCATCAAGGTCACTTGATGAATAAATGCACAGTTGAAAATTTGCTCTAAGTGAATATTCAAGCTGAAAAATAGCTGTATTCCCATGCTCATGGTAGGAAAGCCTGAGTACTTACACATTAATGGAGAAAATAACTGCAGAGTGTCACAAATGTAATTGAATTAAGAAGGAACTCATTCAGATTTTCTCAGAAAATATTTTATGCTAGTTCCTCTCACGTATAGTTAATAATCTGCTTTTCTAAGGCAATTTGGTAGCTCCTGTTGGCACACAAATACCTCAGCACAGACTTGGAGAGGTTGCATTTAGGCTAATTAAAGTCCATGTTTTGTTTTGTGCTGCTTTGGTGTGGAGGAGGCAATTCTGCTGTGTTACCTTGTGTGATTGGATACCTCCTGATGCCACGAATAGGAGTGAGAAGAATTGATTAGAAATTCTTCCTATTTACAAATTGTGATTGAAAAGCACTCTGCTAAAGTGATGCATAGTGATGGTACACAGCGGATTAATTGCTGAGGTAAAAACATAGTTATTAAGATGCTTTCATCCTCCTGGCCTTAAATAGTTTATTTCCCAGTTCCTAGTCTTCTGTTCTGTACTTCAGCTGGGGCAGCCCCTCAAGTGATGAACAGAGGAAGATTGAATTTATAGTTTTTCAAAGGAAATTGCTATAAAACCCATGTTATCAGAAACAATTTTTGAGATGGTCACTTTGAAACAGAGATCAGGAGCATGTGGGATTTTTGAGTGGGAATTTCTAAGGGATTTCAGCTCTTCCTGAACGAGATGACTTCAGTCTTCCCCTTACTCTAGTATTAGCTATATATCAGCATTGTTCTGTCTGAGTACTTCTGTAAAATGCTTTGCAACCTTCATTTTGATTAAAAGTTATTAGTGGCAGCAGCACAGAATATTCTTACTCATTACTTTTATGTAAAACTCTCGCATAATACCTTAATTCCTAGCTCTCAGAGCATTTGCCATAGACTTCATGAAAATATACAGATTATGTTATAGTTAATACAACCTGTATCAGAGATATTAAACAATTCTTTAGCTGTAATTGTCTAGTAAATGTGAGCTTCTTAGAGTGTAAGTTATTTGCATCGTGGAGGATGATCACTGAGCTTTGCCAACTTCTCATCAGTTCATGAGCACTGCAGGGTGTACGTGCAACCTCATGGTTAAGGAATTATATATGCAACTCCCATTATTGTTTGTTGTTCCATCAACAGCTCCTAATGACTAATGCTGTGTGAGAGCTGTTACTTAACAGCTAAAAAAATTGGCAGAACTGTCATTGCCCTCCGAGCAGAGAGCTGTTTGTCTGTGAATGTTCAGAGATATCTTGAATGAGATTATTAACTACTTTGCAATCAGTTTTCCTTCAGTGTTAATTGTACTGCTAAATCCTAGGGTACTATGATAAAAACCATTCAAAAGGCAGTGTTGCATCACAGCTACATTTTTGTGCTTAGAGGAACAGATGCAGTCTGACCATAAAAGCTCTCTTTTGGTCACAAATTGTGCATTTACATGCACAGGGGGGATATTTGTGATGTTTGTACAGTCACGCTCCACAGCCATCTACCTTCACACCCTTTTCCCTGACATCTTTAACACATAATCACTGTATGTTGTGGCAGGGGGGTCTGGGAATTACTGGCAGGTATTTGATGTGTAAGAAAAGCCTTTATGACACAAGAGAAAGTCCCGCTCAGTGTGGTAATTTAAAAAATTGTTTCAGGTTGCAAAATTTTACAAATGGAAAAATAATAGGCTTGTTCTTCCCCCGCAAATGTGTTAGGATAGCTCTACCTATGATGTATGGTAATTTGATTAAATATTATTTCCCTTTTGTGCCCAGTCTGTGCAAGCATCTTGTAAATTACAGTGTAAAAAAGTGGAGCTTGTAAATACCCAGTAATAACTGATGCTCACGCATCCTGGACCATAGCAATAGAAATGGTGCTGATTTAATGACTCATCAGCATTCCTAAGCTCACAAGGAGAGGTTTAGGGACAGATCTGTGGTTTTTTGCCTTTGAGGTATGTAAAAGTCTTCCTCTCCCAGGTAGCAGTTGAGTTTTTCAAAGTGAATGCTAATGGTAGTTCTGTACCTCAATAAAATGATGGTATGAGGTTAATAATAGTTTTCACACTGCAGAATTCCTAGTTGCTTTTCTAAACCCCAGACTTCCTTAATCCTGCAAATAGTGGCAGAAAAGCATGTTGTGTGGTGGCAGGAGGAAAGGAGAATTACATCAAGGTTTAGGGAACACAGAAGTGCTATGAGTTCCCTACTATGCACTACCCATCTCCAAAATCTTCCATGAAAGGCTCGTAGAAATTAAGATCACTTTTCCCTTTTGTGGCACTCAGCCAGGATGGCTAGTGAAGCAGTTTGACTCTGGCCTGTAATTCCCACATCAGAAGTAAAGATAATTATTGTGTTTCATGTATTTGCAGGATAAGTCCTGTGGAGTGGAGGTCTCTTCCAAGACTGGGTCTATCCTGCAAAGCTGGGTTTGTATCACTGCATGGGAGCTGGAGTTATGAAAAATTAATCCTCCCTTATAGAAATCATGTTGTTAAATTTCTTTCTAGCAAGGATACTAACCTACTGTCTTTCCACCCTAGTTCTGCTATGGAAATGAAAGTTCATTAACAAACATGGAAGGAAGACCAACAGCATCTTATCAAATAAAAACATAATCACATCGTCTTGATTTCAAAGCCCACCCCTCTCAGCAAATCTCATTAATTATCCTAGACAGGTGTTTTCCAACAAAAGCTCCTTGCATTCTCCCTTCTTCTCTAGCCTCCTACTTGAGCTAATGAAGCTTCAGTAATGCCTCTGGAACAATGGAGCAATTTGGATAACTGCAGGTTGGAGATAACAAATAAGGAATGGTAATTGAGGGAGGGTGCTGAGAAGAGGCACTGGCAGCAAAGTTCCTCTGTGTGTGTAAAGAGATTTCTCATTATTGGTGATTAGAGAGGAAGCACTATAGAGCCAGAAAGTAGCTGTGTTGGAAAATGTTCTTTAATAGTTTATTGGTATGCAGATGTTGCTTCCTGAAGAGAGCCACAGAGCTGTCTGTGGTGGCCTTTACATCCCCAATGAGTGAAGTGTAGATTTGTGTTAGGAGAAGGGCACTGGCATTACTTCTGACAGATCTTATAGAAAGTCACCTAGACTGCTGCTTTGAAAAGGTCCTGGGTAGTGTTTACACCTGGAGGAATGTTGTTTGCTGACACTCCAGGTGTAAATTGGATACCTCTCCCTGGAAATAGCTGGGTTTCTTGTCTGTGTGGACTCCTATGTGCTTCCACAAATATTTGCATACTCATAATTACATCAAGTCTTTCCTTGGTTTTGAAAACAGGTCCTGCCTGCATAGGAATGGGGAAAATTTTTAGCAGATATGGTAACAAAATCCATTTATAGGTGTTTTGCTAGGCTAGTTGACAAGCCCTACCTTGTCTGATGGTAATGTGTTTTCACAGTTCATATTTGATTATGCCTTGAAGCTCCCTAGTCCCTGTCTTGTCCAAATACATATAGGCATTTATATTCTGAACACTAAAAATTGTCAGAATTCAAATACTCTTTTAAGTGTATTTGAAATGGTTATCAGCTACTCTGAAACTTCAAACCAGCTCAGAACATTTTCAGTATGAAGCCTATGCTCATGTGTGACCTCAAGCCAGGCATAAGCAGTTATTTTTCTTTTTTATTTCACAAGGCAAGAGCTCTTATTTCAGGAACGAATGCAAGTACCTTCCCTGCAAAATCCATCAAAGAATAAATTTACTTTCAGTTAAGTTTAGATAATTCTGGAGGTCCCATATGGAGGTCAGAGACCATAAAAATACTCTGCAAAAGGCTTACAGTGAAATGTGTCCATTTCTTCACTCATCTGAAAGCTCAGAGGAAAGTACCATTAGGATTTTAAGTGATACAGAACTGTATTTATGCTGCCAGTGGAACTCTTAAGAAAGTGTGGCACCTGCCCAGATGGGACGTGCACTTCAGTGCAGGCACATCCTGGGTTTATGGATGTCTGAAGGGAACCCAATCTCCACCAGCTCCCTGTGAGGATTATTAATTTTGAGTCTCTTAAAACTGGGTATTTTGCTTACAGCTTTAGTTCTTTGTGTGAATAGATGGAAGGAAAGAATTCCTAGCCCAAGTGATTGCAGCTTGAAATGTAAAGCTTGTCTCATTGCTTTTAAGCAGTTACTACCAATGCATGGAGGAGAAAGCTTCCTGTTTGCCTTCAGCTCACAAATACTTAATCATAAACTAAGAATTTGAGAATGGAGTCATAGAGCACCAGGAGAAAACTCAGACTCAGAATTTAAACAGATGCAACTGCTTTTCTAAATGTCTGGTTGCTCAGCTCCTCATGTGGAGGAAAACCAGTTCTGTAGCTAGAAGTGTTAATGTATTGTGGGGTTTTTGTTTGCTTTTTTATTTGTTTCAATTAAATCGAGTTCCAAGAAGGGAAAATTTGTAGAAAGGGGAGGGAAACAGCCTGTGAACATAACTCAGTATATGCTTCCTTCTGCTTTGCTCTGCTCTTACTGCATAATAATGTTTTAATTTAATTTGACATGTATTGGAATGTGGAGGAAATAAGAAAACAAAACCACCCCCCTCTGTCACCTTCCTATTTTAATTCTAATAGAAAGTCCACTTACTGGTCCCTGCTCAGGCAAACATCTCAGGTAAGAATTGATAAATTTTATGTTCATGCATTTGTTTAGTCAGAAGTAACACAGCCACAGTGTGGAAGGTTTTCTCACATTTAGTTTATCAGAGATCTGGCTGTTAACCCAGAGAGCTGTGAGAGTTTGTTCAGATGAGCTTTCATCTTTTCTTTTAAGTCTGTTCTCTCTCAAAATAAAAGAAAAAGTGTCTGTGCTAATGTGATCCCAGGGCTTTCGGTCATGTTTGGCATTATTCCTGTGAAAAAAACAAACCTTCAAAAAAAGGGAGAAGAGAAAGAATGCAGCAAAGTGGTTTTTGTGCTGTAATTCCACTATTGCTAATTACCTGGTATCTGGCTTGAATTTCAGGAGCTACCTGTAGCATCTTACTCATTTTGGTGACAGTAGATGGCACACAATATTTCCTTGCAAGAACACCGAGGACTGCTGAGCAGAAATAGGAATATCAGAGGGATGTGTGCTCTAAGGAGGCAAGAAATAGGTTTTTGTGTCAGGCAGGGGCAAAAAGAAGTGGTACAGGAGCAAGTGTTGTGGCCATGACTTCAGAAGCTGGTAAAATCTTTTTGGAGAATGTTGGCTCTTTGAGTGATGGAAGATCACATGAAATGTGGCCTGTTTTCTCTTTTGCAACCAATTTAGTATCATTTGAACAGTTATTTGGCCTCTACTGCATTTCAAAGACTTTGCACTGCTCCAGTTAAGGTTATGCAGGATAATCTTTAAAAGAGGAAAACAAACTCCTTTTTCTGGAGGATGAGAGTGTGAAGTAGGTAGCCACTGTTCAATACCAGGTTAAAAATAAAAAAGGCAAATAAAAAAATTTCTCCACCCTTTCCTTTAGGTGTAATGAAGCTTTTTACTTTTGTCAGACTGAATGATCTAGTCATCCTACTTCTCTTGATGAAAAATGAAGAGAACCACAGCTGGAAACCAGTACCTTGGTCACATTATGACTTTGCCATTTTGGGGCAGTCCAGTGGATTTTGGACATCACAGGAAGAGTTGGTGTTAGTGTAACCTATTCAGATATAATATAACACCTTCTGGAAAAGAACCAGAGTTGGAAAGAATTAAGTGTTATGTTCTCACTGCATCCTTAGTGTGGTGTCATGAACCTGCTAATCAGAGGTAAGAAAAACTCAGATGTTTCAGGAGCTATATTTTTGCAAAATGTGTAGGCTTTAATCACCTTCTCAGGCAAATCCGTAGATGCTTTGCTTTCAGTTGGATTTTTATAATTTTCAGCAACACCCTGCTTACTGTGAAATACTTGGCAATCTTTGTATAAAAATACTTTATTGTGGTTTTCAGAAGGCAGCAGACACAAGGAAAGGTACAAGCAGGCTCAACAGCACATACTGACAATTCTCAGTACACTTACTTCAAAGGATATATTTTAACCCATCTATGATGGTCTGACTGAACTTGTCACAAGCCTGAAATTTGTCATATTCACAAAACAAGACACAGCTGAAATCCTGACTTCAGATTACAACACTGATCTACTCAGCAAGTGTCACTGCAACAAAGTTGGACAGGATTTTCTTTTATTCCTAGCAGCAGCCAAAAGCAGTTTGCTTACAGCAGTGAACTGGCAATCACAACAACAGAAGCTTTTGGGTACTACTTTACAGCAGCTGGGTTTCTATTTGTTAATGTAGTTTTCAGGCTTTTAATCTTGAGTTTCCCTGTACAACACTGTTAAATATGAGCTTTTGTCATTGCAACTAATTCCATATTTGTATTGCTGTGCCACTGAGCAGTGCTGACAAAGATGAGAAGGTGAAGTCTTTTGCTTTATGGTCAGACTCCCTCTGTTCTCAAAGAGTCTGCAGAATAAAAGGGTAAGTATGATGAAGCACAAGATGAGAAGCAGAGAGAAAATGCCCAAGATTTTACATTAATACTGAGGCTACAGCCCTGGTCTCTTGAATCTGGTGTTCTATCTGTTGAATTAGTTTTCTGCTTTAAAATAGTTTTTTAAAAAATAAATTAATGTTTATGTGGCCCTGGGATCAGGTCAGCCCAGGTCTCCATTCAAATAATGTATTTTAAAAGTCAGCACGCAACAGTTCTGGAACTTGCTAAAATGAAGAGGTTTGAAACTAACTTAAAAAAATAACTGAACACAAGATTTCCTTCCCTCAGGGCCTGATCCTGCTGCTCAGCTCTGGGCAGGAGAGAAGCACTCCCATGTGCTGTGGAAACACTGCTCAGTGTGTGGCTGGACACAAAGGAAATGGAATCAGTTTTGAAGCAGGGGTCAGGGAATACCAACAGGGTGTTTCAGGATATTTGGCACCTCTGAGTCTGGCTGTAAACCCCTCAGGGAAGAGATTTGTTCCTTTTGGGGGAGGGGAAGGGACATCTATTCCACCACATGCAACATGGATCTAGTCTGTGGCTGTAGCTGCTGTAGCAATAATGATAAATGAGATGTTTTGCTTCTGAGGTGTATTCTCTCCTTTCTGGATCATCAGATGCCAGTAATATCTTAAGTGTAAGAAAAACCACTCCCATTTACAGGAAAAATGAGATCTGCAAACAGGTAAACTGTACTTTCGTCCAGTTGTCTTGGGCCAGATATTTATTTTTGTTAGCTTTTATTTTTCAGTTTTCTTTTTTTTTTTTTATTAGCCATTACCTACAATGGCTGTGTAGGTGGCAGCAGAGTTCTTTATGACACCTGCAAGTGGAGGACACAGATTTCACTGCCTGTAGTTAATGTAAAAAAACCTCTTACCCTTCTATTCTGCGTGGTTTGGGATTTTGATGGACTAGGATAAATTAATAGTGGTCTCGCTGCTGCCTTCCTCACATGTCCCAGGCCAGTCCTCCAAGGAAGCAAGCTACAGAACTTTTCCATAACACAGGTATGTGAAACCAAGGCTCTTCTCATCCCCACACAGGGCTGGCTTCACTTCCAGCAGTTCTGAAGGGGATCATGAGGTTGAACCTTCAGCTTCTTGGGACAGAGGAGTTTAATAAAAGCTCTTCTGAAGCTGTAGTGGCAGAGAGGGTACAGGATGGGGTTGACAGCTGAGTTGATCCACAGGAGCCAGAAAGAAGTCTCGTACCAGTAGTCAGAGATGCAGTGGCCATGGCAGCCAGCACGGATGATCATCAGGAGAGTGTATGGTGCCCAGCAAATCCCAAAAATGCCCACAATGATTGCCAGTGATTTAGCCACTTTCTTGTCTCTAGAGAGCCTGAAGCGTTGAGTCATGCTCTGGGACACAACCTTCACCCGTTTCTCTAAGGACAGAGTGGATGCTGAATTTTTACAGCTCTTTTTGTTGTAACATTTGGGTTTCCCAGAGCTCTCAGAGCTTGTTGACAGCAGGTCTTTGGCACCAAGGCTGGCAGTGGAGGCTGCTGCTTCATCTTTGTTCTTGGAGAGGTCGAGGGTTTCAGCTGACTCCTTCTGCTCCCACTTGCAGCATTTCAAAGGAAGCTTTGCATCTGGGCTCATTTCCATCTCTTCAGTGAAGGACTGGTTCTGCACTTCGTGGAAGATATCCAGGCGTGTTTTGGTACGTTTCTGTATGTTCAGGTAAATGCTGAGGTTGAAAAACAGTACACTGATGAAAGGTGTGAAAAACTCCAGTGTGGAGGCTGTCATGAGAAAATACCAGTTGTAGAAAAACTCAGCATAGCATTCCCCGGTGGGTATGATACTCTGGCCCGAAATATACTCCCAGCTGATAATGGCAGGTCCATAAAGCAGGAATGCTAACACCCATACCATCACCATCTTCAGCACTGCTTGCTTGGTGTTACCTTGCTGGGCTCTGTAGGCGACCTGAAATGGGAAAATCTTAAGTATGGCCACACAGCCCAACTGGTTGAGGCTCTTCCCAAATAAGTGGTTAGTATTCCTGGTAAAGTTGCTAGGCAATATCTTAGCAGCCTTACAGATTTCATATGCCATAGCCAGGAGAAGCAATTGCTAGATAAATCACACTGCTGCAGGGAAGACTTAGAATCCTCACCTTGCAATTCCAAAACCAGACCTAGCATCTGCACAGTGGAAATGTACTGACTTGGTTGGAGCCTGCTGCATCCCACCAGTTCCCTGAGCTGTCCCAAGGTCCTCTCTGCAACTCCCAGGGAGGGAGATGCCTCAAACTCCTGGGCTAGGCAAGCATCAGCTCTGAGCCTGTACCTAATCCACGTTGTATTTGGATTATGGCAACAACCAGAGAGCAGTGGAGATGATCTGCTTACAAATTGCTCATTTTCTCCCGTGAAAGGTTGGGAGTTTTCATCTTGCCTTGTAGCCAGAGATCTCAGGGCAGTGTCCTGCCAATTGATACTGCAACCTACTGCCTCTGGAGCCAGGGAGAAGCTGAGAGTCCAGCTGCAAGGCACCTGTTTGTCCTGGAGATTCTAAGTCTCTTCAAGTTAGCACTGGATCTGCTTACCCCACTGACTCACTTGTTCGCTCCTTCTCTTTCATCTGGGAAGGGAACACCTGCACAATGGGGTCTGAGCCTTAAATGATTTAATTACTCCAGAAATACTAACGTGAAAAGCACAGCTGAATTATGTATTTGTGGGTAATTATTGCTTTCCATCACCAGGCTGAAAGATTCATAATTTCTGGAGGACTCGGAGAGCTTTTAATTATTGCAAAAGGATCTGAAGAGGAAAACAGAAGGAGAGTTATTCCTCTCCCAGCTGCCATGACAGGACTCACCGCTCTTGTCACCGAGAGGAATCTGTCATAGCTAATTAGGACGATGTTGAAGACCGAAGAGGTGCAGAGCAGGTAATCAACTACCAGCCAGAGTTTGCAGAGGCTTCTCCCGAAGATCCATCTCCCCGTCAGCACATAGGGCACGTACAAGGGGATGCAGAAAGCCCCTGTAACCAGAGGGGGCGGCGGGCATCGGGATGCGGGGGCTGCACGGCGGTGCCCCCCCCCCCCGCACCTCTCCGTGACCCCGGGGGGGGGGGGTTAGGAGGGACCCGGGTGTGCGGGAAGGTGTTGGGGGGAGGGATTGGGACACGGCCGGAGGGGACGCGGGGTTGGGGGTGTGGGGACCCGGGAGGGATCGGGCAGGTGGCATCAGGTGGCATCCCGGGAATCGCTGCCCCCTTCCCCACTAAGTTTCTGCCGGGCCGGGCAGGAGCCCCCCCCTCCCCCTCCCAGAGGAGGGGGAAAGGGGAGAGATGGGGAGGGCACTTTACCTACTAGGAAATCCGAGATGGCCAGATTGAGGAGGAAGAAGTTGTTCTGGGTCCGTAAGCTGGAGTCTGCCACGAAGGCCAACATCACCAGCGCGTTACCGGCCACGGTGACGGCGATCAGCAGGGCCATCAGGGCTCCCAGAGCCGCCGTGCCAGCGGCTGCCAAGCTCCCGGTGCTGGCGGAGCCGTTCAGGGTTCCGGAGCTCTCCATGGCCCCGCAGATCCGCGCTGCAACCGCGGGGCTCCCGCCCCTCCCCGCCCCTCCTCCCGCCCCCCGGCATTCTGTCACCCAGCATCCCTGCATCCCCCCCCCCCCCCCCGAAGCATCCCTAGAGAGCATCCCCACCTTCTTCCTTCCCTCTCATCCGTGAATACTCCTAAAGGGTCCTTGCGTTCCCCGCAGGAACATTGCTGCATCTCCTGGAGATAAAGGCCCCGGGGAGTGCTCATGGTTCCCACTTCAGTGGAGGTCAAGGCCTGGTTTGTCTTTTAATCAGACTCCAGGTCAGGCAGGAGGGCTCTGCAAGTGAGTGGAGGAAAGCAGAGGACCAGCAGGAGGAAGAGGTGAAGCTGCCTGGGAGCAGGTAGCCCTTACCTACCTTTTGCAGGTCTGCAAACCGAGGAGTCCTTGCTCACAGTCCCCAGCTCCAGGAGTATTATTAATACTCCCTTTTCTTTCCACTGGTTTGATTTTTCTTTGCTAAATAGAATAACTTTTGTTTCAATACTTTCTTCAGTTGGTGATACTCCAGGATGAAGTTCCCTGCTGTGAAACCCCTGTGTGCAGTGCCTGTTCCAGAATGCAGGAGTGGAAATGTCCTCAGGGGTTTCTTGTCACCAGGGCAGCTTAACACAATCACTGCTTCTGGAGAATGGCATGGGGATGAGCAGCACTGGAAGCCAGAGAGGGATACTGGCTGGACACCCTGGCCAAGCACCTTTTTTTTGGGAAAACGTGGTGAGTTCTGTACACCGTTGAAAAATACAGATCAAAAAGCAAAGCAAGAACATTGTGCAGACCCAGGAACATGCATGAAACTGATTGCCGGGGATTTTGCTGCCTTCTGATTACTCCAAAAGCTATTTTCACATCAGGAACTGTTACAGCCTCAATCCAAACCCACTACCAGGTGTGCTGGCTTGATAGCTGATGCTGATCCTGGTGAGGAGGCTGAAAGGGCTCTTTCAAATCCCCGTAAATGGTTTGCAGCCAGCAGAGCCGGGAGGTGAGAACACCTCTCCTCCCAGCACAGCCAGGGACCTCACCAAGCAGCAGGGGTGGCCTTTGGTGGCACCTTGCCACTGGCAAGGACCAGCCTCATCCTGTCCCTTCCCTTCCCCAGCACTGAGGCAACTTTCTGGCTCCCAGTTTAGCTCTGGTCTCTCTGTTTGCAGCTCAGAGCAGGCAGCTGGGCAAGCACAAGACTGCCACCAGTTGCCAACTGGCTGGTGAGGTGTCCTGGGTCCCCTCTGCTGCCGTGTCCCGACAGAGGATGTCACTGTGGGCTTGTGGGAGCCACGGGAGGGCGAGCGGAGGATGGGATAAAGGCTGGAGGCTGCAGTGGTGGGAGGCTTGGGGGAATTTTGTGCAGGGCTTCAGTGCTGCTTTGGGGAAGATGAGATTTAGCAACAAACCCGGCAGAATTCCCAGCAGGGTGGTGAACAGCCTGGCTGTGCAGCCACAGGACAGCTGCAGTGGAGAGGACCTGAATTTTGTGCATATCACCTGAGATGTGATGGAGCAAGGGCTTCTATTTTTTCCCCTGTTTAATGAACTCTCAGACAGCTTTCATTCTGTGACTGTCATCTGGTGTTATTTGTAATCTCTAGCTATTCAGACAATCATCAGTATTCATTGCAATGTTTACAAATCCTAAATTATTGCGTGCATGTTGCAGCATTATCACTAGAAGCTGTTTGGTGTTTGTTAACAATAATTCATTATTCAGAGTTTCCACCATCCGGATAGAAAGCAGAAACTGTGCTTTGTACCCAAGGTAGTTTATAAAGTGTTTGCAAAATGCAGCATGGACAAATCTCAGTTATTGTTTATCTAGAGTAATTTGTCAGGAGTGTTAGATAAATAAGAGATGACAGAGCTGAGCAGACTAGGGTTATCCTCATCCTGATATTTTTCTCTTGCTTCAGTTGATTTATAACATATTTCAGGAAACATGCTATTTTGGTAATAACACAAAGGAAATCACCTAACCTAGAAGGAGTAGTTAAAGCAGATTACATATAGCAGATGGTATGATAGCTAACTAGCTCTTTGACCTGGCTTACACAGTACATGTGCCACATGTAGACATCTCATTGTTCATTAGTTTTTATAAATGTTCACCTAGGTTGCACTGATCCTCCTGCAGTCAGCCCATGGGGTTGTCTTCTGGGCTAGCAGCTGTGAATACTGCTACATCCTTGTGTGGATAGGGGAGCTAAAATGAAGCTATAAGCTCTCCTGAGCCTGGTTTCTGTTTATTCAAAGGTTGTGACTAAGAAGCAAGGACTAGGGATGGCAGATGTAGAGGTTTCATCCCAGAGGTTCCACCCGAGCCTGCTCCTGAGGGTTTCTGCCCTGCTTCAGGGACACCTCAGCCATGGCTCTCCTCTGCTTCCTTCCCTGTTTCATTTTTGAGAAACATTTGGCTTGAACATGAATTTTGCAGACATTCTGTATCTTTAAAAGAGGCCAGGGTAATGTGTGGCTTTTTAAGTTTGCTTTGTACAGGAAGAAAATTCTGCACTTGGCAGATGTTTCACATTCAATAGGAGAGTGAGTAAGAAGTGAATAACTCTCTTGTAAGACAACTGTTGAGTTCTGGAGAGTTTCTCTGTGGTGTGAAGTCTTCAGGCTAAGAGACAAAAAGCTTCTGCAGCCTCCTGGTGTTTGGGAGGCTTTGGACGTAATTTAACAGCTGACCCTACCCTGGGTTGTGGGCACTGCAAAGTTTGTGTGTGTTTTAGCACAGTGCCTGAGGCCCATCAACTGCTGCTGGCTTTGCTAAGCCTTGCTGGTGACTGTCACCTCCCTGCTTGGTGCTGGTTACTGTGGGGAAATGAGGCATTGGTCTGACTCATGGGGTGTTCTGAAGATGCTTTGTGTGTGTGTGGCTTAGTGCCACTTGCTCCTGTGTCTGCTGCTTGTTATTTTAGCTTGGAGATCCTAGAGGGACCAATTTGATCTTTCTTTTGCAGAGATATATTTCCTCTGTTTAGCATCTCATTTATGTTTTCTCTGGTGATTTGTAGAACTGCACATAGATTTGCATGTTCAACAGGGGAGAAGTTCTGTCTTCCCCAAGACCTCACATCCAAATAAATACAGTTTCTCTGCAAACTGATGATGCTGGCCACTGAAGACACAGTGCTGGGATTCACTCTTCTCAGTGGAACACCTTCTTGTCCAGGTCAGCTTTAATTCTCCTCCTTTCTAAAATTTAGCATCCTTGTAGTTTTGTTAAAACCTCATAAGTCCCATATTATAAAATACTATGGTTTTCTTTAACACACAGTTCAAGATCTTTTCACTGTAACACTCGTGTGATTCTTTTAGCTAAAAGGCACATGCTATCAGGTCAGAGCCTGTTACACATGCATCTGTTTTGCCTTGGACCACTCTCACTGCTTACCTCATGCATTTATTTACAATTCATTAAATCTCCAGATGATGTACTCCAAAACACTGGATGTGGAGAGCTATGCTATGAAATCTGTTTTTGGCTTCTTAGGAATGCTGTAGAGGTGCTGAGATTTTTGTTAAATGCTTGTTCAGGTTCTTAGCTTTTGTTAAATGCTTCTTATCTTTCTAATGAACCAAGAAATCCAGACGCAAGAACTGGATTGTTCCTCACTCTGGAAGGCCTATCACTATGCCTGTAACAAAATAATATTTTTTTATTGCTTTGTTACTTTTATCTGCTCCACTTAAGTTTTATTCCATAAATAGCTATTCTATAAGTAGCTCTGAATAGTACATTGAAGAGTTTCTTACAAATAGCACCATCTTGGCCCACAGTAGCTCTTGTGTACAGTAAACCTAGAGCTTGAAGAATATTCCTTTTTAGCTCGTTGATTAAATATTGCTACATAATTGACAGCATCCCCCACCTTCAGAGACTGTGATCTTCCACAAATGACAAAGTAACAATGATGCCTGAGTCACTAAAATGAAAACAAATTTATACTTAATACACACTCTCTCCAGATGGTTTATCTCAGGGAAAAAACAACCTGAAATTGCTTTCATGCACATCCCAGTCCAAACTGACCAAGTTGGTCACAGTCAAATTCTATGTAGAAATACCCTTGACTCCACAAAGCAGCAGAGGGCTGAAGAAAGAGAAAGTCTCTGAGAAAGACCAGAAATGCTGGAGGGGATGACCTGTCCCTCTGTATTCAAAACAAGCCCAACACCTTTTTACTTCTTTCTTTTCCTTTCTTCTTTCCTTTCTTTCCTTCCTTCTTTCTCCGTGTTCACCCCGTAGATGTAAACTGCAAATCCAAACTCCCAAAGTGTCAAAAAAAATCTCTTTTACCACAGGGAGACTGTTGGTAGTTGGACCTGTCCCAGACTGTCATCTCTGGTTTTGGTTTCTAGGGAACTAACTTCTTAAAATTACAAATCACCATGTCATCAAAGAAAGTCACATTCCTAGTCTAGTGCAAACCAACTGCACTTTTGTGAGCATGAAAATGCTGAGATTATTTTCTCTGGGGGAGGAAAAGGCAATAAAGCAGGATGAGTAATACAGTTAGTAATGAAGTAACTGTCTGATCAGAATTAGCACCTGGTTCTAGTCCAGGCCAATTCAATATTGCACTTTGAAACAAAGATTTCAGAGCACAAGGAGAATAAAAACAAAAGTCATCCAGCATCTGTCAGCTTGGCCCGAGCTGGCAGCTGCTGTTAAGACCAATAGATATTTTCAGAGAGAGACAGCAGGGTCTGAATAACAAGACTTGATATCCATATGCAGCTGCTACCAATAGAAGCATTTTGCTATGTGGAGAAGTAAAAGTTACAGATCTGTTAAAAAAATATCCATTACATTTGGTACTCCATCAGGGGGTGGTTTAAGAAGCAGGGCTGATCTTTATTCCTAATACTCTTAATGACAGTAAATGGTGTATGCTAGGTGTGATGTGAGGACACCTGAGAAGGACTAAATAATTTCTAGCTGAAGCCAGGGCTGTTCCCAGGCAGATGGAAAAACAGAGCAGCTGTAGAGACACAAGCTGAGTTTCTCTGGGCTTTGGTGCAAGCTGTGGCTCAGCGTGCTCCTTAACATCTCATCAAACTTTCTAAAACTTCATGGCACAAAGCAATTAGAGTGGTAGAGTTTAAGGCTACTTGTGGAGTCCAGAGTTTTCTTCAGAGCTGCCACCAGGTTCTCATGGGAGAAGCCCTACAAATGTCATCTCCCTCACCTCCCACTGGCCCGCGGGAGCCTGGGGATGGGGAGCTCATTGGTAACTCATGTAATATTTAACAGACTTCCTAGGCTAATTAAGTATAGTACTTTTTATAGTAACTAACATATCTCTAATATATGTCAACATTTAATTCGGTTTAATTCATTACTGCTGCTCACTGTGGTCCCAATTCTCTTCTCCCTTATAAAGATGCAACCCCATTAATTTATTGTGTGCATCAGGGAGGACAACGTAGCTCACATTCTGCCAGATCATTTCCAAGCAGAAAAATAAACACAATTTTGCTTTTGTCTCTGCAGAACTTGGCTGAACCAAGAGGTTTCCATCAGAGCCATCCTGGAGTAACTGAGAGCAGAAGCTGTCCTCAAACTCCTCCATCAGGTGGTCAGTGCCTTACAAACTGGAGAGTCCTCAAGGCACAGCATTTGGGGGGCTTTTCTGTAAGTCAAAGCTTGGATTCACTGTCTGGTACTAACTCCCCAAGCATAAGAGGCACAAGAACAACACAACACTGAAGGAAAGGTATTTCTCTGAGGAGCAGAAGGCAAACAAGATGTCTGTCAAGCTTTAATTTGTTTATTTGACCCTTTGACTTCTGCAAAGCCTTTGACAACAAAGCCTGGGGTCTCCAAGCTGCTGGACAGTGTCTTGCCAAGAGGGACTGAAGCTTGGTGTTCTTCTCTCCCTCTTCAGCATCCCCCTCCTCTCTCCACCTCCATTCCTGTGAAATAATCCAGCAGCCTGGGAGGGCAGGGAAGAGATGCTTTCTTTGTAGAAAGATGGAGGCAGAATTGGCTTGATGGGACTGAAGCTGCCTGTCCAAAAAATCACTGAACTGTTACTGGTTGTGACCAGCACCTTTGTCAAACCAGTGCCCTGGGCTGAGCCACAGACTCATCTCCCAAGGGATCCTGGAGCTGAAGGGCAGGCAAAAGTTACTGGAGATGCTGCTGTTGTCACTCTAAGCAGGAATTTCAAGTGGCTGTGCTGCTAAAAGCACATTTAGGGGCAGTCTGTGAAAGGCTGTAATGGCAAACAGCTTCAGAGTCAGCCATCAAGCATATTTTCCCTGGAGGACTGGACCCTTCCTGGAGAAAGGGGAACATGTGCCAGTGTCCTGCCAGCCCTCATCAGCTCGGGTGGGTACTCTCTTCCACTCCCTGAAAGCAGCCCTTCTTTTCTGTGTTTGAAGAAGCTGGATTCTGCTTAGCTCCTGGGTTACAAGTTTTCAGCAGAGAGGTTTTTAGCAGAGGGGTTTTTATTTTTTTTAGCTGCCCCCCCCTTCCCTGCTGGCTGCCTTCCACAGCCTGACCCCAGCAGCCTCCAGATCAGTGTAATTTAGGGAGACCCTCACCTGTACAAGGATTTTTCCTGACTTCTGGATTTTCTCATACACCTCCCTATCTCAACCCCATCTCGTGCTGCTCATGACAACGCCCTTAGATCTGTCTAACAAAGGCAGCATAAAATGTAATTCACATGAAGCCTCTGTGTGCCTAATGTATTCTCTCCTGTTAGCCATTGCTCCAGGTCCTGGTCTCTGGTTCCCCATCTTTTCAGGCTTCCATTTGATATGCATTGCAAGGCAGCAGAGACTAATAAAGAATATGTCAGGCTTCTGACTACAAAAGCATGGTGAAGAGGGATTAGAAGGGACACGGTGACAGGAGGAAGACAAAGCATTTAGGAAGCATCAACTCCCTGCAGGCGAAGCTTCAAGGATGCTCAGGATGTTTTTGCCTGTGCTGCTTTATACCATCCTCCCCTTCCAAGCCCAAATTTACATTCCTGGAGCTGTTGGGCCTTTAGACAAGCCAGTCATCTGGATTCAGAAATAGCACAAGATAAAGGAACCAGAGCCCTCCCGGATCAGGAGAGGAGCTGAAACCCCCCAGCAGATGTGTTTATTGAGCTGACTTACAGCAAACAGGTTCTTTAGCAATAAAATCAATCACACCACCCAGTTTGGTGTTTGCTGAGGTTTCTGGGCTGTTCCTCCCTAAAGAGAAGGAGATTGCTGCTCTGGTAAGTAACAAGATTCTCATTTTCCTGCCTGCATTTATGATTGTCCCCTTCCTGTGAAACGACTCAGCTGTCTTGGGTTGTTCCAAGTGCTACAGAGCTGCCACCAAATGTAACAGTCACTGTGATCTTGAGCAGTTCAGAGCATCCTGTGACAAAGAAGGGGGGAAAGAAAAAGGAAAAACTGATTTTTTTTCCAAAAATAAGAAATAATCATGTCCTGCCAGCACTGCCCTCTGCCTGACCAGGGTGCAGCTGTGTGGTTGGTGGGATGTTGGGGTGCTGAGAGAAGCTGGGGACAAGGAACAACATTAAACTCCTCTGGTGTGAATTAAGGGACCAAATCACACAAGAGCTGTAGGAAAATAAGTTGTGCAGGAGCGAAGTCTTCCTTCTGGAGGTTGTTTCCTGTCACCCCCCCCCCAGGTTGTCCTCAGCATGGTTGGCCATGCAGGGGGTCACTGATCAGATCCCACACCTCCAGGGGATGATGGTCAATCAGCAATTTTCCTGGATACTGTAGCACAGGACTGCATGTTACAGGAGTGAGAATTTGGGGAATAGCAGGACCCATTCTCCTTTTAGCTTGCATGAGAAACCCTCTCTGCTTATCCCCAAACCATCAGCCACAGAACCTCCTCTTACCCTGCCACTTCCCACGCCTCCCCACCATGCAGAGGCTGTGAAACATCACCTGTTAGCAGGGAAGGGGAAGTGAGAAATTATTCCCTGCCTGCCTCTTTTGTTCTTCTTTCCTTTCTTTCACAGGGCCTACAAGGCACAGGGAAGCTTGAAAATTAATGCCAACCAGACACAAAATTCTGTCATGCAATTTTTTTGGGTGGTACGAGCAGATGAAGGCTGGGTTGGTGCTAGGTGGGTGTGGGACTTCTCAATAATTTGCTTGGAAAACACAGGAAAGCAGCAAAAATAGGAATGAGATGCAAAACTACATTCAGTGAGGGCACTGAAGTTTTCTGTGGTTACACAAATTCCCTGGGCTATCTCTCTGGCCACTGTGTAGATGTAGTTTTCCTGTTTCCCAATCAGATGCTGAAGGAGACAAAAAGCAACAATTCCCCATGGGCAGAGGGATGTTCCTCAGAGTTCCCACCAGTGCTGAGGCTGTGTGGAAAAGCACTGTCTGGGTAACTGGGAATGGGGAGGGGACCAAAATGCTGCTGGTTACCTTTAGTATTTTGCTGGTGGTGAAAAGCTTTGGTAGGAGTTAAGGAGCTGGGTTATTCACCTGCCTCCCCTCTCACCAGAGCCCGGGTCCCACCTTCCAGCTAGGACCTGGACAGAAAAATTGGACCCAAGACAATTTATCTTTTAACTTCCTCTTGTCTTTAACTTCCTCTTTCACTCTGTGAGTTAGGTGGTTTGCTGGAAAGGCTCTACATGTCACTTCAGCTGCTATTTCCCCTTCTCCTTGCTTTCTGCTGTCTGTCAGTACTGTCTAATGGCACGACATGGCACGATTAAAAAAGGACAGCATCACGGAGCACAGCAATAGATTAATTTCATTTGCTCAAGTACAAGATGAATAGTCCAAATAATTTTGCAAACCATTGTGTGTAGAGGCAGAGAGCAGTTTTCTGAAATGGAGCTAATCATTCCAGTTATTAATAATGCATCACAGGCAGCTGATGCTGTTCCCAGTGCCCACAGCCAGGCATTGTGGATCCCACTTGTTTGCAGGCAGGCTGGGAAGGAGAGAGAAGTGATTCTTAAGAGCATTTCACGTTGACACTTGGAATTTAAGAAGGTTATGGCGTTGTTTTAAAGCACTTTGCTGGTTTCAAAGCAAATACTGTTCGAGCTTGCATGGGTTAAAAATGTGCTCACTGGTTTGCATGTGTCAATGTCATATGTGTGATCTACCCCCCTGCCACAACCCTTTTCTGATCATTGGCACACACTGCCAGGTTTTCACACCCTAACTAATTGTGCAAAGTACACTGCACCTTGAAAAACTGTTCCTAAATAGAAACTCTGTATTGAAGGGGAAAAAAAAAATTGATTGGGAAAGCGCTTGGGTTGCCAGACTTCAAAAAGTTTTAGCAAGTTACAGCCTCTGATGCAAACAAGCAGGAAATATTCCATAATAATCATTTCATTCAACTATCATGATTAAGATTTTCTCTTTTTTTAGGTGTTACTAATTCTGGCAGCTCAGACCAGGCTGAAGAAAACCTCTCCCTC
Organism: Phaethornis superciliosus; assembly: GCA_023637945.1. Classification (NCBI taxonomy): domain Eukaryota; kingdom Metazoa; phylum Chordata; class Aves; order Apodiformes; family Trochilidae; genus Phaethornis; species Phaethornis superciliosus. Next base: position 11,540,019 of record JAJQWJ010000019.1, read on the forward strand.
CCTGCCCTGGCAGTCCTGCAGCCCCACATGGTGAGGAGATGATCTGGGCTGATGGGGCAACAAGGGATGGACTTCAAAAAAGCTTTTCTATTGCTCTGCTCATCTTCAGAGCTCCGGTGGTTGTGTCAGGCTCACGGCAAGTTGTAGCAGTGGGAAAAGCAGCGTGAGGATGAGGAGAGAGGATTGTGTGGGTAATTGCTGGCCCGTTCTGTTAGCTCTTCCTGCTTCTCATTAGCATAGAGCCAGGAAAATATTTAATTGCAACCCCGCTGCCTGTGGCTTTATCAGCAAGCAGAGCAGATCAAATCAGCCCTGCCTTGGGGTGAGGAGGGAGCCATCAGATTCTGCAGGGCAGCGGGGTACAGCTGATGAAAACTCGAGAGGATGAATACAAATGGCAGGGTGCTGGGCTCCAGCCTGTGGTTACCCCAGTGCTGCCTTGAGCGGGGATTTTCTCTCCTCTTCTTTCTGCTGATCACTTGGTGGAGGCAGAGTCCCACAATCCCTAAAGTGCTTTTGCCATGTCAGGCTGGCTTCCCAAAGAGCAGGCAGTGGGGACGGGGAGATGAAGTAGGGTGACAGCTTGGGACCTGGGTTGGAGCCATTGTCACTGTGTCCCCTGCATGGTCACTGCACACTGGGACAGGAACAGAACCCCAGAGGCTGAGCGGGCAGGAGGAGGACAAGATTGCTCCTCCTGGGAGGGGGTGTGAGGGGAAATGATGGGGAAGAAAGCACGGAATTAAGGTTCATCTTGCAAGAAAGAGGCTCTGTAAGAGTGAGCTGCAGCTGGTCTGGTTTTATCGATGCCTGTGCAATGCAGCATCAATCTGAGCTGCTGCATGCAGAGCCACACAAAGTGGAGACAAAACTTCCCAGGCTCGACCTGCCGCCTGCTTTCTGGCAGAGTGAGAGATAAAAAAGCTTCCCCTTGCTCAATTCCTGCTCTTTTCATCCAGGTTGGAAGCTTCAGCTCAGCCCCAGTTCAGCCTCCAAGGTGTGGGTTGTCCCTGGGCACAGGGTGTAGGTGAGTGTGGCTCCAGGCTGGCTGAGCTGCCCTCAGACTGCAGGCAAACACTGTGCTTCCAGAGCACCTTAAGAAGGGTTCTGGCAGCATTTCCCCCTCCTGGTTTGTGCCACAAAGTGAGGAGCTTGGTTTCCAACCAATACTCTGCTCCTGGACATCCTCTTCCATGCAGGCAAAGGAGTTTTTCCACGGCTGGGTCTGTGCTCAGCAGCTGATTTGATCAGGGTGCTGGTGTTGGCACTATTACTCTGGACTATTATCCTGAACTCCTAACTCATCACACCCCTCTGCAGCCACCTGCTCTCCAGCACCAGCTCCCACAGCCTCTGTGCTGCCACCAGCATCAGACATAAACCCAGATTTAATTAAAGGATGGCAGCCTGACAGCATCCAAGAGGCAGAGCCAAGCTGGCTGGGTTGCTTTCAAAGGGGCATTTAAAAAAAAAAAACACTGGAAACTACAGGGCAAGCCCTACCATGCTGATGCTGGTGTGCGTCAAGAATCTGTTTTTGCTTTTTTTTTTTTTTTAGGTGTCCATTCCTCACTGTGGGGGGCTCTGCTGGCCCCCAGTCCTGTGCCTATCACTGCTCCTGGGATGCTGCTGGGGACCTTTCCCAGGGGGGTGCAGAGTTTCATCTCCATCCCACATGGCTGGAATGGGGCCTGATGGAAAAGGAAGGTTCCCCCATTTCTGTGGGCTGGGGTGGAGATCAGGGGAGCTCCTGTGTGTGACAGGGACTTGCAGGCAGTGGGCCACAGCCTCATGCTCCAGATGTGGGCTGGCAGAGAGCTGAAAACCCAGACCTGCTGCCCTGCCTGCTCCCCTGCACCAGCCCCATGGCAGTCCTGTTGATTTCTCACTTTTTGGACCCTTAAATTCATTCACCTCTCTGACAAAATGAGATGAAACAATGTATTTCCATGGCTATCAGGGATCTGAACATCCTCTCCCAAGACACACCAGCAGGAATGGAGGATGGTGGCAACCTGACTTGGAGCCCAGCCCTGATAGGAATTTGTCACAGCATCTGCCCCTCTGTGCCCCTCCATCCCAAAGCCACACACTCTCTGCCAATGGCAGTGCTATCTTGATGCTGGAACATCCCCACAGATGGATACTGGTTGCCCATCCTCGGAGGACAAAAGCATTTTTGGATCTGGAACCACATAAAAGCAGGACAGGGATGAGCCGATGGAGGAGGAAGGTAAAATCCTTGGTAAAAGGTAAAATCCACTTTGGAGCAGGCAGATCCCTGAGACACACGTGCTTCTCAGCTCTGGGCAGATAACAGACAAAGCCCTGATTATGGAGATGCTTTTAGCATTGTGCACTAAATTGTGGGAAGAGTAGTTATTCCAGCAGAAAAAAAAAAAGAAGACTGGAGAGAAAGAAATCAGCATTTGGTTTCTAAGTCATTGCTTTGCTTTGCACTCAGGAGTTGATCTGCTCTGTGTTCAGAATAATTATCGAGCAAGCTCTGATAGAATTTTATTTATCCATCCTCAAAAAAGGAAGAAAAGAATCCTTAATAGTTGATTAGATCAAAAAAACGTAATTTATTTTTCAATAAGTGCTTTAGATGTAAGATCAATGGCCTGAGGCTGATTGATAGGAGCTGTTTGCAAAGACCTTAGATCTCATGGTACTCAGGCAGTCACATGGATTTTTTTCCTTGACTGATACAAGGCACCATCCTTCTTAAACAAATGGGGGAGGTTCCAGAAAATAGCAATACTTTGCACTGGAGAGTTGCTCAGCAACTGCCCCATATTATTTTTGAAGTTGTCCCTGACTACAGTCTCCTTTCTCTTTGATCTCTGTGTAATTTTTGTTGCTGCTGCTTCTCAAAAAAGGTAGCATATCTACAGAATTCCATGTCCATTTGCCACAATTTATTATTTTTTTCCCCCAAACACAACTGAAACCTGATGACCCCAGAGAAAGCAGTGAATTTCTTTGCAGAGGAGAGGAAATTAAGGTCCATTTACACCGCTAAAGCCCTTCATGGGGTGTTGGGGAACCCAGGCTCCTACAGAGATTTAGCATCTGTTTCTGTGCATGGGCCATGTAAGAGATTCAGAGGCAAAATGAGGATGCTCAGCTCTTGCCACTCAGCTGAGTTTGGGCAGACAAGCTGTAGAAGCAATGCCATTTTGGCAACATTTGATTAGGAAATGGCAATGGGGTGATTTATTTGGAGAGTGCCAGGGCTGGGATTTCTCTTCCCACTGTAATCCCAGATGGAGTTTGGCATGAAAGGCCATGGTCCTGATTTGGAAGGAGCATCACATCTCACTTACCAGTTATTGTCAGCTCTGCTGATAAACCCCTTTATGTGATGCAAAAAAAATCCAACCCTGAGCTGCTCATCCTGAACCAGTGCTTCTGCCATGTTCTGCCCCTGCAGAAATGAGCTTCTGGTTATTGTGGTCTGTCTGGTGCTTTTCTCTCATTTATTTTCTGCTGCTGTCATGCAGAAATGGGCAGTGAGGTTTGTGTTGTGTTTTGGTCTCTTCTGGATCCCACACCCAGAAGAAGAGCAACAAGTGAAACACCAAGTCCCTGTAATATGAAAAAAAAACCCCCAACAAACTCCGAAAACCCTCTAGAGAATAAATTTAAACAGTATTTGCAGATGCAAGGCAGGAGCATCTTTTAGGAAATCTCTAGACAGCAGCACTGTAAAACTGGTGCCAGCCACATGGATTAAAATTGGAATAATTTGTCCAGGGTTGCTTGAGGAGGACACAGCTCTTGAGCCAGGATATTTCCTAGCTGGAGGATGCCATCAAAGGAAAAAACCAATTTCATCATTTCTCTGTGGTCTCTCACGAACCCCTTGGGCAATCTGTGGAGGAGCCACACGTGGAAGGTTCCTTCTTGTGCCCTTTCTCACTCTTGGGGAGCAGAAAGCAGATGATTTGTTTTGCTGGTTCTTGGCTGTGTGCCACCCAAGAGGCTGAAAAAGAAAACCCTGAAACTTTTAGTGCAAATTAACACCCCAGGCAGCTGAAGGAAGCAAACTTCTACATCTAGGGAAAAATTCAGCTTGAAAGGTCTAAAAATAGACTTTTCTTGCCTGGAGAATTCTAACCTTGCCTTGCAGCTCGAGGTGCTGCAGATTATTGCATTCATAATTTAAATGTTGGATGGGTATAAAATGACTCACGTGGGAGTTATTCAATTTCTGATAAGTACATTTACATTAAATAGTGGCTGCACATACAAAAGAAGGGAAAAAGTCTTTCCAGTTCCGTTTGCCTGAAGCAGCAAGAACATGTGCAGCCTCACAAGGCTGCTGCTGTGAGCAGATAATCTTTTTCTTCCCTACTGAACACCTGATAAAGTTCACCATGGCTGAAGGGCACTTTTATGTCCTCTGCCACTTGGCACAGGGCACCTCTGGACTAATCCCTCTCTGGGCAAGAAAAACACCCAGTGCTGATCTGGGAGCTTCCAGGGATGGCTCTTTGTCAGCTTTCCAACCATAACGTTTTGTCACCTTGGTGCCTGTGAACCTGGAAATCCCAGTTTCACAATGTCCCTCTCCTGGGAGTGTTTTTATTTCCCTCTACAACCAGACAGAGGTTTGGGCTTGCTGAGCATCATCAGGTGGACCATGTATGGGGCTGCTGACACTTGGTGGGCTGAAATCTCCTCCCTGATTTTCCCAGTTGCCTCTGTGTTTGGTTTTGGCTGTGCTCACACAGATGGGTGCAGGAGACCCAAATTTATGAGCTTGGATTGAGAAGGTGGGAAGAGGAACAGATTGGGAAAGTGATTTCACCTCGCAGCAGGCCCTGATGAGTGGAGGGTTTTGGCAAGGCAGAGGTGGCCATAAGTCACAAAAGTTTCAGTCCAGCCTTTAACATGGAAGTAGGAGTTGGGATTCCCCTTGAGGTCCATCATCCCTGCTGCTGAAATCCCTCCAGATCTCTGCTCTGTGCTTCTGGAGTGGATGCTGTGTGTTAATGCAACCAAAACATTAAATTGAGGAAGTCAGCGACTAATTGACCTTCCTTCCTTCCTTCCTTCCTTCCTTCCTTCCTTCCTTCCTTCCTTCCTTCCTTCCTTCCTTCCGTCCAAGAAGTCTTGACCATCCCCTACCAGGATCTCAGGGTTACTGGGGAACCTTCTTGCCAGACAGCCTGGGGGTTTCAGTGTTTGGTGGGGTTTTTTGGTTTTTTTGTTTGGTTTTTTTTTTTTTAATGCCATTTCGATTCAGACCATTCAAGCTTCCTAATGAATCACATCTTGTTCAATTAGAAGCTTCCAGCGAGTTGTGCTTTCTTGGACATCATTTACTGTGCTTGGAGCCAAAAGTGAGATCCTTCAGCCACGGAGAAACTCTTCTTATGTGCAAATGAAGAGAAAGCACCTGCAAAATCCACTTCCTGAGGACAGGACTTGAAAAATGCAAAGGTGCTTTGCATCCAGAGCAACCAGGCACAGGTAAAGGGGCTTCTCCTCCTCTCCCAGACAGGTTCTCATGGCCAGTGGTGGGGAAATCAATGGAAATGTGAAGGGGAACCTGGGCAGGGGTACAGGCTGGGCAGGGATGCAGGGAGGATGCAGGGTGAGCAGGGGAGCAGGGATGCAGGGATGAAGGGATGCAGGGATGAAGGGATGCTGGGGTACAGGGATGCAGGGATGTTGGGATACAGGGATGCAAGGATGCTGGGATACAGGCTGGGCAGTTTCTCACTGCTGGAAGCCCTGAGCAGGCAGGCAGAAGCCATGGGGCTGTGTGGATGGGGATGTTTGTGGCCAGCCAGGGACCTGGGGAGCATTTCTCTCCTCACAAAGCTCAGTGCTTGGATTTTCACCCCTGGTGAGCACCCACCCGCAACGCTAGGCAGGAGCAGGGCTGTGCTTTGCACTCAGGACATTGTTTCCTTTGGGTGGAAATGGGGTCAAGGAGGGATTTGATCCTTCTCTCCATCAGGGTGAGGGAAGTGCTATTTGCCAGCTGCAATTTCAGCCACTCTGCCTTCATCATTAGACTTTTAATCTGGCACTGAGCTTAGCTGAGGCAGCAAACCCTGGTTTTCCACAGTGCCCAGACTAAGTCCACCTCACTTTTCTGTTATCAAATATATGCATAATAATCAAAATGATTCATGGTGCTTTAATAGGCAGGGTAATACAGCCCCTTCCTCCACAATATAGTCCTTTTTTCACTCCTGATAGCCATTCTTCCACTTAATGACTTCTTTTCTCCCATTTTCTTGAAGACCTCCCTTGGACAAAAATAATGCTGAACCTATAAGACATCATTGTGAATGTCAATGAAGGTTTTTTTCTTTTCCTCCTGCTCCCAGTCCCTCCTGTGGGCTAAAAGTAAAGAGTGAGCTGTAGCTGAGACAGAGCTGATGAGGGAGGCACATAAGTTTGTTTACTTGTTGGACATTGTCTGAAGTCCAGAGCCAAACTTCCCATCTCCATTTGGGACAGGATTTGATTTTCACTGTTGTTGTTCTGTTCATGCTCAAACATCTTATCTATTTTCTTACTTTTTTTTCTTTTTTTTTTTTTTTTTTTTTTTTATTTCATTATGAGTCCCTTTTTATACTTATTTTTAAAACCAATCTGTAAATTAGTATCATTTGTTTTGGGCAAAAAGTTTAGATGCTAATTTTCAGGCACAGAGGGTACTGAGGCTGCATAAAATTAATCTGGATCTTATTTTGATGGATATGTGTGAATTTGTATTACTAATTAGTTAGTTCTAGTGGTTGCCTAGGGACCAGTGAACAGGACTTTATTACACTGAGTACAAGAGACTGTCCCAGCAAGTAATATGTGTATATAAATATTTGCTTGATAAAAGGTGCTTATTTCACAAAGATAAAGAAAATTACACACTGAATTGATCTGGGACAGTCTATAGTGCATCAGTAATAAAAGCCATATCCACTGGTTTTGTTTGCTTTTTTTCCTTCTTTTTGCAGGTGTTGCTGGTAACTTCAAATGGCAAGGTTAAAATCCAGGGATTTTTTAGCAAAACCCAGGGCTGAACTGGCCTGAGCTCCATGCTGCATCCTGAGGTCGTGGTACCTGACTGTGAGAGCAGTTGTCCTCATGCCACGACCTCTGCCAGCCCCTGTGGCTCTTTCCTGTCCTGGGGGACACAGTATAAATGTGTCATCAGGAACACTCGAAAAAATATGTGTGCAGACCACAGCAAACACTCCTCTTGCTGTCTGTTCATCTGCAAAGCCAGCAAGATGGAAAGGTGACTGGTGCTGACCCAGGGAAAGAATTAATTAATAGTGTTTAATTCACTAAATAACTCAATGAAGCTAATTTAGATGACACCAGCAACACCTCCAAGTTACCTGGGCAGTAGAAATCTATTCTACTCTCTGACTTAGCATGGGGAGCATCTGAAGGAAAGGATCCCTCATATGGCAGCTGCATCCCTCCCTGCACACCCACCCTGCTCAAGTTAACAAGGAAAAACCCAAGTTAAATCCTACTCACACATCAGTTCTGACCTTTCTTCAATCAGCAGAATTACCTTCTACTGACTTTAGTTTCCTGAAAGAAAGGATCATGCAAGCCCTTGAATTAACCACAGCTGTCCATAGACAGAAATTTGGTCTCAAGAGCACAAGGGTGACTTGCCATGCTGCTGGACATGGAGCTAAAACCAGACGTTGGAATTAACTCTAAATAAGACACTCTTGTAGCCAAGTTTGACAAATAAACCTCTATTAGGGAATAAAGCACCACTGATTGTTGGCAGGTCGACTTTGACCACGGAGATTTTTAAAACTTTATTTTATACTGGAGAGAATTGGCTCAAACCCTGAGCTGCCCTCAGCTGAATGGGTGCAGCTCCCAGGGAAACTGCTGCTGAAGTGGAGGCCGCAGGATCTTGTCTTTTCCTTTCCATGCCCTTACAAAGAACATGCTTATTCAGCCTTTTAACAGACTGGCTATTTCTACTTATTCAACTCTTGCCATGTTCCTCATTATTCACAGGTTCCTTTTTCTCTTGAATTGCTTTTCTTCAAGATTCTGGTGAAAATTCATGTGGTTTCAGAATTACCATCTTTTTTTTCACTAGAGCTTTATCAGTGTTACCAAATTTGGGGTTTAAAATGTCTTTTTTAAAGTAAATAAATGTTGGTGACTCTAGCTAGATGACAATATATTCCCTTTTTTAGTGCCAGCAACTCCAACCACTCCATCATCAGACAGAATGAATAATGTCTGTCCTGTACCAGTGCCAGGACGTGCAACCTTCTTTTCTTTTGAGCACCTTTATTTCCCTTCTCCACTGATTTTGCAACTACTCACGGGACATTTAACCAGTTGTGTTGATACCTCGAGGCTTATCTGCCCAGAGATATTTTGGGATTCTTACTCTGCTGTTAATTCACACCTTCCCTTAACCCAAATTAGCTTTCAGGTGGGGACAAGCCCTGCCATACCCCTCTGTGGTGTGGCTGTGGGTTTTTCCAATCATGTTCTGCACAGAATCCAAGGATAAAGCTGTGGTTTGGTAGGGCTGTGGAGGCTCAGTGTCCAGGGAACCCCACAGCAGATGGGCACAGCATGAAGGAAACACCAGTGCTGGGCAGGAGGTGCTGAATGGATGGGTTTGGTTCTGAAGCTCTCTGGCAAGGGGTTGTTCTCTGGAAAAAAGCTTCCAAGTGGCAGAGGTGAGCACTTGCCTGCACTTGTTGGGACTGAAGCAGCTGCCTTGGGCTTACTTCTAGCTTATTTGAAGGAGAGAGGAGTCATTTGTCTCTGCCAACATACAGCTGGGGAAAGGTGAACTGCATTTTTTTGCTGTAACGTGTCACTTCTACTCCTTGCCTTATCTCTGGCTCACAGGATCAATGTGTTTTGTTTTCCCATTTTGCCCTTCCTTATTCTGTCACAATTTAGGGTTTGTAAATCTGCAGCAGGTTTGCTCAGACCAGTTTTCTAGGCAGATTGCATTGCTCTGCAGGAGGGGAGCAGTGGGTTTATTATAGGTGGAGCTGATAGTTACACCTATGTCTGAGACAGTTGCTCAATACTTTCCACTGTGAAACTTGGTTTTAATTACTTTTAAGGTTGCAAAACATTTGCCAGCAAGGCAAAATTTTCCATGCTAGCTCTTTCAAAAGCTAACTGCTCTCCCCCCTCATTGCCAACACAAGAGGGAGAAAAATACAGAGCTAGATTCTTCTCACAGTCCAATTTTGGGGTTTTGTGATTTTAGATTGCTGGAGAGCAGCCCCTGAATATTTAATACAGGAAGAAATTTTCAGTTAGCCTCATTTTTGCTAAGAATGGGCATTTAGCTCAAAAGCCCGTGGAATACCTGGGAGAAGGATTTTTGTGGCAGGCTTGGAATGAGGTCTTCAGTTAAGACCACAATTCACAAATTCAGTGTTCCCTGGGCATCTAATCAGTGGATTTCTCTTTCCATGATCCTTTGGGAGAAAATAATTTAAATTCAGTCTTTCTTTCTGCTTGTGAGCCTTTGCTAAAAAGCTGCAGCAGAAATATTTCTGTGCTTGCTGTTGAGCCTACGGTGCTGTGCACCCCAGAAGTGGGTTGCTGTGTCAGGGGTTAAAGCAATGAAAAATAAGGTCACTTTTTAAGGCAAATCAGGAAAATCTTAAACACAGGTTTGGAATGATACAAATTTATCCTCTGCTCCCAAAGATTTGTATTCCCTAAAGAGGAGTCCGGCATCAACTGCCTTGCAACTTCTCCTGGGTTAATGCAGGGGTGAAAGAAGATGTGGGTAGAGCAGGACTGGATCCAGAGAGGCTGACAGACATCCTCAGAGCCAGCTGTGCCAAGACACTTCTCAGTCCCAGTGTGTGTGAGAAATTTTCCCTGGAGATTCATTTAAAACCTTGCATTTGTGCCAGAGCAAAGGGAGGTATCACTGTTAATTCCTGTCTCCTACATTGTCAGCACATGGATGGGGGCCAGGAGCTGTCAGCTCATCTAGGGCTGAGTAATGCTCCAGAATCAACAGTTTGCCAGGTAAAGGATTTGGGGAGGGCAAGGGGGACCCATGTGCTTTGTATTTTTTGCTGCTGCACCTCTGAAAAACATATTTGGCACAAGTGCAGGTGGAAGAATAAATCCCCTCGGGATGTGGGTCTCTGACCACCACCCTTCCTGAGAGGTGCCTGCAGCAGATTTCCACCTCTGAGGGACAAGTTCCATGCTACAGAATTAACCTGCTAATTCCTGGGTTTGCTTGAGAAGTGTGTCAGTGGTAGGAGATCATTTTGAGGATAAATATTTCTGTGACTCATCTCTCTCTTTCACCCCCTGCCATTCCTTACTCAGGCTCCAGCTCATCATTCCCAAGTGGGTTTTGTTCACTCTTGTGCTGGACCTTTCTGACATTCCATCTTATTTTCTTGGACAAGGTCTCAGCAATTATATTCACGGGTTGTTTTGTCTTAGGGATATAAATACTTCCTCCAGACCCATCCGTTTGGAGCTGTTCAGGATGGATCCGTGTTGTCACCACGGCTGTTCTGCTGAACCATTTTGCTCTGTGAATGCTTCACAATCTTTTTTAGTTTTAATTTTCTTTTCCTTTTAAAGTCATGGTTGCTGAGCCAAGGGAGATTTCGGTCTATTCTTAGCTCTCAGGTATGAAAAGGGAGGGAAGGAGATATTTTAGTGAAGGCTTTCAAATCTCTGATCACGGAGGGAGCCTCAGCATATGTGAAGTTAAACACCTTGCAGACATGGGAATGAGGAGGCAAGTTAAAAGAAAGGCAAGGTAGAGAGGGAATAAAAAGAAAGGTAAATAAAAAGAAGGTAAATAATACGTGCAGCGGAAGCATTATCTCAGAGAAATGTGAGTCAAATTAATTTAAACTCCTGACTCATGGCTTTGATACGTGCATTGACATCTACACAGCCTCAGCGGCTGTAGCAGGGCAGTAATTACTCTGAAGGGAAGGGACTGTTATGAATTTGCCTCCAGTCACCTCTTGTGTCTGCACAAGTTCGGGGTGACAGGAATAAAGCCACCTGCCAGCTTTCCTCCTGCCTGGCAGCGACTTTGACCCGGCAGCCCCCAGCCCACGGGTTTGTGGCCGCTTCTCTGTGATTTCCAGAGGTCTGCAGGGGGGGATTTGGGTCACTTAGAAGACAGGGGCTGAGTGATAGGACAGGGACACGGAGGTTCTTGGAGCTCATTGGGATGAAGTGATGCGCTGAGACTCGGAGTCACACCCCGTGGCCCCAGGGTGACACGTCCCACACCTGGCAAGACTGAAAGTATAACAGAAAATGTGTATTTAAAGCGATACACCGCAAAATTCCTGTAAGGCACAATCCGCCACAACGTTCAGCACAAACAGACAGCGAACAAACAAAAAAGTTCTCATCCTTTTCTCCTCACTCTTATCAAAAATGCTTTGTTGTAAGGTTACAGTGAGCAGAGCTCTCTCTCCGCACCTACCTAACAATAAACCCATTGCACAAAGCACATTTTCACGATGTCACCACAGCACAACCGTGTCCGTTCGTGCAGCGGAAACGACACCGTCCCCTCCGCAGCGCTCCCGGTGAGGCCGCTCAGCGCCGCGGGGGCTGCCGGGTCCTTTCATTTGCATATCCCCGCCCCCAACGCTCCATTGGCGGCGGTGCGGGCCGGCACTGTGAGGTTGAGCGCCTCATTAGCATTCGCCCCGCCTCCCACCGGGGATGGGGGGGGAACGAGGAAGCTGATTCGTTCCCGGGACAGCAGAGGGGCGAGGCCTCGCTCTATGATTGGTTGCCCGGCACGTCACTCCGCCGCTGCTAGGGCCGCACTTCCGCCTCGGTGTCAGCGGTTGCCGGGCCGGCCCGGGGGGGTTGTTGCGGCGGGGCCATCGCGGGAGCGCGGTGTCAGGTAATGCCGCCCGCCTGACCCGGGGACGGTACCGGTACCGGGTAGCTCCGCTCTCCCCGCTCCGCCGCTCCCTTCAGGGGACTCGGCTCCCCTCACACCCCCACCTGCCGTAGCGGCGCCCCCGCTGAGGGAAGGACGGGAGCACCTCCCCCAGCCCCGCCCGGGCCTGGCGCGGCCCTGCCCTGCCCTGTGCGGGGGGCTCCCCCTGGGTGCGGGGTCTCCTCCTCCGTGCGGGGGTCTCCTCCGCCTGGGTGCGGGGGTCTCCTGCCTGGCGTGGGGGGTCTCCCCTTCCCCGGGTGCGGGGTTCTCCTCAGGGCCGCGGGGTTCTCCTCCTGGGTGCGGGGGTCTCCTCCCGGGTGCGGGGTCTCCTCAGGGCTGTGGGGGTCTCCTCCTCCGTGCGGGGTCTCCTCAGGGCCGCGGGGTTCTCCCCCCCCCCGGGTGCGGGGTTCTTCCCCCCCCCGGGTGCGGGGGTCTCCTCCTCCGTGCGGGGGTCTCCTCAGGGCCGCGGGGTTCTCCTCCTCCCGGGTGCGGGGTCTCTTCCGCGGCGTGGGGGTCTCCCCCCGGGTGCGGGGTTCTCCTCCCCCCCGGGTGCGGGGTTCTCCTGCCCGTTGCGGGGTTCTCCTCTTCCCGGGTGCGGGGTTCTCCTGCCGGTTGCGGGGTCTCCTGCGGGTAGCCGTGTCGGTCAGGCGGCGGGCGGGATGCGGCTGTGCGGGGCAGGGGGCTGAGGGAATTGGGCTCCCCCAGCGCTCCCCTCGTTCTCTCCCCGGTGGCTGCGGGATCCGGGCCCCGCTCGGGTTTTTTTTTTTTCTCCGGGCTCCGTGTGCCTGGGTCGGTGTCGTCTCGAACCGAACCCGCTTTCGGGTCGTTCCCCGGGTGACTGCGGAGGTCCCGGGGCAGGGAATTTTTCTCCTTTTCTTTGCTCTCCCCTGATGGCTTTGGGAGTCTTGGTTGGGGCTGTTGGTTCCCTGGGGGACTCCGTGGAGCTGAGCACAGGAGCCTCAGGGGGGGTTTTAGCCCAGAGCTGAAGCACAGTTAAGGTTTGACTTGAGGAGATTTTTTTATTTTTGTGTTCTGCAGTTGCCTACTCAATGTTTCTCTCATAGAGCTTCTGAAAGGGAGACGAGCAAGATGGGAAAAGTAGCAGGAAAAAAGGGTTTTTTAAAACATAACCTGCCACCAGAAGTTCTGTGTGGTAACCAAGGTATAAATTGTGTTGCTGTTTATTTAATTTGGATATTAATCATGTCTGTGCTCTTTGCCTGCTTGGGTTCAGGACCCCTTTTGGAAGTGTTTTGTAACTCTGCAGCACTTGAAGGGCAGAATTTCAGATACGGGTTTGAATTCACCTGTTTTTTTATGTCTGCAGCAGCCCTGTGTTCCCCCTTGGAAGTATCTGCCAAAGCACGTTGAATGCAAGCAGAAACTGCTTTTATTTACTGTGAAATTTCTCAATTTAAATCCCTAGCCTTTGTTTAAGATTTCAAAAAAGAAGATGCAGATCTGCAGTGTAGAATAGCTCTACCACTCTTCTCATCACGGGGCCTTTTTTAAGCTTCTGCATGCAAGAAAAAACAAGTTTGTTTTGTTCTAACTTAGCCCTCCAAAGTTCAGTAACTTTGCCTTCATGTTGGCATCTGTGGGTAACCACATATTTGTCTTTTTAACAGATTTTATACCAGTATGCTCTGAGACTGCTAAATCCTCAGGGCAATTTCTGGAAGCAGTGACTTGGGTAACTTCCAAACATAAAGCACTGTGCCATGGGATGGAAGTAGGAGAACTGGCTAAACTAGCACAGAAGCAAGAAATTCCAAGCAGTGATTTTCCCCTGAGTAAACCCCCTTGGGTTTTCAGTTACTGTAAACATAACTTTTCTTAAAATAGTTGTCAAGTCATACAAATGTTCTACCATGTGACAGAAAGTTGAGGGCAGTCTAGGATAAAAACAGAACTGATTCTTAATGTTGCTCTCCTGAGGGCTCGGAAAGCAACACAGACATGAGCCATTTTTCTCTTCAGCCATACCAGGATAATATTATAAGCAGAAGACAAAAGTTAAATATAGAAAATTACAATTAGACAACAAACTGTGCCTGAAAGTAGTTGAAGAATAGACAGGTTAAAGGTGTCAGGTGATGCAATATTGAAAATGTGAGGTAGAGGTAGTTATTTGTTTGCTAACATGCAGCTGTACTGGATTTGGTAGCTGATTATGGAGGGTGGTTTGCAGTGTTGGATGGTTTCTTTAAAAAAATTCTAATAGTTATTGCTTTCTATTATACTTATCATCTTAAGCTCACAACTTATATGCTTGAAACTGTTATTTCTTTCAGCCTTTCATCTTGTGAATTCTACTCTGTGAACTTCACACATGCTGACCTAGAACAAAGGTGGAAAGCTTAGCTTTCTGTTGTTTTATTTTTGGCCAGAAAACATACCAATCAGGCTCATCACTTTGATAAGGCTGTATTTTTAAATCACTGTTTGTAGTGCCAGTCAGATTATTTTCTTGGTGGTGGTGTTTGAAAGCAAGATCCACATGTAAGTACACTGAATTTTTAAGCAGATAATTCTTAGCTTTGGTATTTGAAGTAACTTGTCCTTGAACAATGCAATGTTACATCATACTACTTGATAATTAGAACTCCCCCTTACAATTTGGTATTTTTTCTAGTTCTCAGTATCTGTTTTGTCATCTGAGTCACGAAGCTAACTGATAAAAAAGTCTGTATTTGGTGCTCATAGTGTTTTAAAATGCTCGTTTTTTAGTCTCTGTGAAATAGCTAAAATGTTTCTTTCTTGTATGGTTTTTTGGAAGAAGTGCCCAAATTCAGGAATTCAAAAAATATGCCTTTAAATATGGAATGCTCAACATCTTGAATCTTTTTGCTGAGTTTGAATGGGTAACTGATCACAGGGACATATTCACCTGGCTGAATAAATTTGAAAGTGAGAGCAATGAAAAAATTGGTCACCCTCTGTCTGCCACTTGGGTAGATGTGTCACTTTGATGTGTTTCCTGGTGCAAAAAAAATATAGGTTATGTGTTATATTGCTTGTTTTATAGTTTTCATTGTTTTACAGAATAGACCAGTGTCTTGGAACTTGGAATCAAAGAACAGAGTATCTCAGGCCTTGAATCTTCATAATTACTATGCAGAAGAATGTATGATGATGTAATGATTTACTTTGTATTCTTAAAGGCTCATAATAGCAAGCTGAGCAGTGAGCAATTAGAATGTGTCAAATGTGGCTTACCATTGCTTTCAGTTATATTCTTCAAAAATTTATTGTTGATTCAGTGCACAAAGATAATGTCTTAATTTTCAGGATCAATAAATTACAAGAATAGACTAAACTCACGTAAAATTGATTTTTTAAAAAAAATACAATTGGAAGTTCATTTACTAGTCTAGACGGATCCTTTAGATGATTTCAGGATATTTCATTATGCACATAATTTAATGAGACAGATTTGTAGTGAATTGCAGCAACCCTCCATTCAGAAAATGCAGGGGGCTGGAGAGCATTGGCTTCCTGTGATTGTTCAGGAGTGTGCACAAAAGGTGAATTGTGCCTGCAGCTGCAGAAATACATCTGGACCTTTTCATCTTGGCCCTGGTGGTTTAACGGTCCAAAACTTAAACTGCATAATGTGCTGTTGGACACCTCATGTCTGTGCTTGGCATCAGGCTGAATGAAAACCTTGAGCTGCTTGAGTTCAGTCCCTTTGCTCTGCTAAAACCCAGAGTTTTAGGTGAGATGAGGCTCGTGGCTCTTGGGATGGAACAAATCTTTGGGGTATTACAATGAAGTTTGGATGCATATGGGATTTGTCAAGAACTGTGGTTTAGTGATGGATAACTTAATTTTTACTCTCATTATTTTTTATTTTTTTTTCCTAGGGCTCCCAAAAGGAACTGCTAATACACCTCACTGAGTTTTGGTTCTAGTGATAGCTCCAAATTAATAAGGATATGGAAAGTTTGAAGATGGTAGGCACTTGAATTCCGAGGTGTCTGTGGTTCATGTCACTCATTGCAGCCCTAACCAGCTCTGGCCACTGAGGTGACAGAGGCTGATGTCAGCTCTGTTCCCTGAAACAGAGCAGTGCAGTCAACTGAGAATGAGAATACTGCCACTCTCAATTATAAAACTTGCATGTGTTAAGGCTGCAGAGAAATTAGCTCACCAGCCTCATGGTAATGGTCCCTTTAGCAGTGTTTATTTACTGGAGGAAATGAGAACTGGGTTGGGAGAGCAGAACTGCTCCCCTGTGCATGTGTTGTGTTCTCTCTAGGTTTTGCACAATGCCACTGAAACAGTTGAATGATTGTTTAATAGGGAAACAAAAATGCTGTCTATATTTAGAGATGCAAATGACCTTATTTTCCTATCCTTATTTTGTCTTAAATGTAGTTCTCAGTGCTGTGTAACCATTTCAGTATCCAAGTGGATTAATGTTACCAAGTAGATAGCTGTGGGGATTTTTTTATTAAACTGAACTCTATTTAGAGAAAGTTTATCTTTTTTTCTTCTTTTTATCTCTTGACAACAGCAAACATAGTATTGTCCTTGTACTGGAATTCACTGTGCTGGAATCTATTAAGTATCCATTATAAATATACCTGTAAAGGAAATATAACCATAGCAGAAACTCTGAATCTATTAAGTATCCATTATAAATATACCTGTAAAGGAAATATAACCATAGCAGAAACTCTGACGTTCTAAAGCTTTCATAAATTTGTGGTATCATCTTGAAACCCTTTAGCAAATAGTCTGCTAGTTCTGTGCATGAGGCACATCCTGCAGAATTTCAGTGGGTGAGGAATTGTTGGTAGGCATAAAAGTACAGCTTCTTATACTGTAGGGCTTTACATCAAGCTAGTCAGCTTTATTTGCAATATGATTGTTGTCATAATTGTTTAACAGTCTCCATTAAAATGATTTGTAAGATACCTCATACAGAATAAATGTAAAACTACACCTACCTGGAGAGAATGAGTCAGAGACAAAGCTTAAAAAGTGCTTTTTAGTAGGAAGATCTATAAACTAAAACTGTAATTATTTTTACTGTCCTAGGGATTTTCTCCAGAGATGTTGTATGCTGTAGTTGTCTTCACATCCTTAAACTTCAGTGATCAGTTTGTAGGGGTGGTTATGTTTGACAAATGTTCCAGCATGTTTAATTTAACCTTCAAAGTAAGTTTTGATTCAAAGAGAATTGCTTATAAATGATGAATTATATACCAATGGACAGCTGTGGCCAAAGCCACTGTGCTTGAAATTATTGATTACTTCCTACCTTGTGTCTCTTACAGAGAAGATTAAAAAAAAATCCTTCATGAAACAGTAAGAAGTAGCTAGTTTTACAAGGTGATATTGAATTACTGATTTTTTATTTTTTTTTTAGCTGCCTAGAAATGAGCCAGTGTATCAGTCATGATCAAGCCTAGGGTATGTGTGAAGGGTAGGGAAGGCTGTAAACCAGAATTTTGTCTTCTTTCATACTCGGGGACAATGGCAGTTTCCAAGGGGAGGCAACAGAGTCCAAAGAATGCTGCGCCAGATGCTTTCAGGTGTAAAAGTTGCCTCAGATATTGATGTAGTGTTAAAGAAGAACCCTTCCAGAGTTCTGTGGGAATTCTGGTGAAGTGTTTTTCATCAGTAAATATTAATCTGCTGGAACCAAGTTTCCTTGGTCTTTTTATTGCTTGTTAGTTTTGGTAGAAGTTCTGGGCCAGTATCCTCAGAGATAGAACAGAATTTTTGGCTGAAGTGAAAGTGGGTATAGCTGATAGCTCTGTGGGTAACTGAGTACTACATTGCCAGGCTATTTGCTGTCCAATTTCACCTTTATAGTCTTTCTTTTCCATAAATAATGCTCCTCATAGCAGTGCTATAGTTTTGTGCAGAAACATTTTTTTTTGTAGCCTGAACTCAGCTGCAAACCAGACTTCTAGTGTTTCCGTTGGCTCTGATTCTGGTGAAGTATCACCAAAGCTCTGTATTCCTGAGAGAACAGCATGTGATTCTCTCTGCCATAAATCTGTTTGGCTCATGTGCTCCAAGCTAAACTTTGAGATGTTCAGTTTGCTGCCACCATTGTTCCAAATAATTTAAAAAATCAGTCCAGCTAAACTCTATCAGCTTAGGATGCTTTGGGTTGGTCCTGGGTCTCCCACCCTGGGATGTGGGAGAGAATTGGAAGGGGAGAAGTGGGAAAACTTGGGGGTAGAGACAAATACAATTTAATAAGTAAAGGCAGGGTAAAAAGCTAAATAGAAATAAAGAGATGCAAAACTATTACTCATTGTCAGCTGACCCATGTCCCAGCTACACTGAGGCCTCTATCAGGGAGAGCTGCAGTCTTCAAAGCAAAGGAAAAGTGACAGTGAACCAGGTCTTGAGCTGATGCTCTTTCCTCAACCTCTCTGCTCTTTAACAGACTTGAGGAGGAGGTTGCCCTTCTCTTACTGGGAATGCAGAGGGAGTTTCATCTTGCCAAGACATCTTGATGAAAGATGCTATTGCATTCAGACTTTGGAGTAAGAACCAAGTCTCTCTTGGTAAATAAAATGCTCTCCTGGATTCTGCCATCTGTGTAGCTGCTCTCTGGCTGAAGAGATTTTAAGTGCATAATAATTGCAGCAGGTACCTACACTGCCAATTAAATTGACTTCTTGGCTTATTTTTATAGGTGCTTTAAATCCAATGTTGTTGGTAACCTAATTTCATGAGTCAATTAAGATTCATCCTTGCTGAAGCTTTCATTCAGAGATGAAACACTGCAGTTGGCTGCTTTCAAGATGTGTATGAAGCAAAAATACATTAATATTTATCTCTGGTTCAAGCTATTTATTTGCATCCCTTAAAGTACTACAGCTGTGTTTATTTCAGCTGGCAAATGAAGAGATGTGGTGGGCTCTCATTCCACCAGTCATGTTGTAGGACTGCTGAGGTTTTTTTTTTTCTTTTGTTTGCTCATATTTTTTAACAACAGTGTGAAGGGTGTGTATATTTGATCTGGTCCTTTTATCACCTGTATATTTGATCTGGTGCTTTTATCACCTGTATATTTGATCTGGTGCTTTTATCATCTGTTTCTGGACAGAAGGTGCATCCCAAAGCCAGCATATCAAACTAATGAAAATGTTGTTCCTCACTCCCATGTGCTGTTAGGTGGATTAAAGGGGCATGTAGTGAGTTTTCCTTTGTGTTACACTAATTTTAAATTCTGTCCATGCAATTTCTGTTAAATTGAGCTTGTGTCCTTTTGACTTATTAAAGAAAAGCAAAAACCTGAAAATTCAGTGTCTTTCCAGACTTTGTGGGATTTGCCTCCTTCTCCCCCTGTAGCAATACTTGTACAGCATTTCTATCACATGAGATTTGACACAATACATTCCCCACCTTTTTTTTTTTTTCCTCTCCTTGCTTGCAAGTTTTCTGCTTTCAAGTTAATAAACTTAATTTGTTTTAAAATTTGCTGTGGAAGTGCATAGCCAGTAAAACCTTGCTAGGCATGTGAAAAAGCTGATGAATGTGCTAGTTCATTAATTCTTTGATGGCACTCTAATTATTCCAGTGTATTAAACTCCTGCCATCCTACCTGCTGAAGCTCTGTGTTGGTTTGGTGACTGCTTACTGTTTCCAAACTTGGTTTTACTTAAATTCTCCTTGATCTCACAAGTAAGGAACATGACCAAGTGTTTTGTGTATGTCTCAGAGAGGTAGAACAGGTGCTTTCAGAGGGAAAAGAGCAGGATTTGTAAAAGTTAGTAGGGATGGTGTTCACAAAGCAGAGGCTTTCCAGAATGATGTGAAATTTCAACTTAAATCTGGAAGAAAAGGACATGGAGCTGTAGCCAGCCAGCCAGACTTCAAAACTGAGCTTGCAAGGCCACATTCCAGTCAAATTGGCTTCTCCATGCTTACCTTTCCCTAGAAATGTAAATGTTATTTTAAGGAGGAGTAACTTGGTTAACCAGCTGGGTCCTTGTAGAGGATTAGCATAGAAGAACAAGTTAGTACGGTGTAGCTAGTTATGTTGAATAAAGTAAGGCATAGTAATTCCATGTTTAAACTCTTAGAGGCTGTTTTGAACAGGTTTGAACTAATGTTTGGATTTTTTAAGAAATGTACAAGTTGTGAGGATCTTGGTGACACAGACATGAGGTGGTTTTCCCTTTTTTTGTGTTGAGAAAGGAGTGAGGATATCCGGTGGCAAATTTGAGGGAATGATTAACCTATCCAGATAAATGGCATAAGATATTTCAACTTTTAATATTTGATTGAGCTGTAAGCAGATAAAATTAACTCCAAAGCCTCCTCTGTTAGAGAGGTGTGGAGAGTACAGGTGCCAGAAAGCACTTAGGTTTCAGAGAGGAGCTCTGAAGGTAGAATCTCTTTTTAGGAGTGTCAAAAAGATTTGGAGAATCTTTTTTTTTTGGAGTGCCTCCAATTCTCCTCAAGTAGACACTCATATGTACGTCACAGATTGCACTGAGCAAATGACATATTTTATAAAGTGATTGCAAAGTCTTGCACTTTTTTTTTTTTTTCTTTGTCCTGGTTTTAAAAATAAATTCACTTGAGAGGAATTTATGGTTTAAAATAGGTGGGGACTGTGCAAAGCTTGTGACTGTGTTGTGAATATTCTGGACAACCTTTTAGTTGTACAGATGCTTCAAAAATAGCATCTCATATTTATTATAAAAAATATGGCAGGCTTTTTTTTCATGCACACAGATCCCACAGTAATCCAATTAGTATAGATAAATCTGTAGCTTTAAAATATGAGGAAATAGATGACCTTTATCACCCTATAAACCACAAAATCTGGGCTGCTTGTGGTCAGGGGTGTATTGTCACCATTAAATTATGAACTTCCAGTTCTCTTAAGGTGCCTCTACTTGCAGCCTTTTCCTGTTACATAGAAATTGATTTTTATGCAGTCTGTCTCTGGCCAGAAACATGGCAATGCAGCTGGGCTGCAGTCCCTGGGCTAAAGCATCTTTCTGGGTGTAAATCTGCCCTGAGTACCCAGCCCCAGCCCATTAGCACCAGCTGGTAAAGTGAGAATTCTAAGATAATTTTAACTGGTGAAGCAGCAAACCCTGCTTGCTGAAACAGTGAGTGAAGTCCTGTGTGGAAAACCTGTTTGTTGCATTTCTGATGACCCCAACCTGTGTGTAAGAAAATCTCTCAATATACTTTGGGTTTATTCTATCCTCTAGGACTAAAAGATGTGAACTTAATATGATGTTTATGCTTTGTGAAAGATTTTCCAGGCTAGCAACTGAATGGCAACTTTGATAAAGCTTTTACCTACTGTTGCTGGTTTGTAAGTGAATTCTTCTGGGTCCATGATGAACAGGGAGGAGGAAATACAGATTGCAAATGCTGAGTATGAAGCTAACAGAATGTTTTTGATTTCTGGGATTTCAATCTGGTTGAAAGTAACTTTTTGCTGTAGCTTTTGGTAAGAGAAAAGGACTCAATCCTTGCTTTTTGGCTCATTAAAGCTAAATGCTGTTATCACTGTATGTTCAGGTACATGCAAATTCACATTAACTTCTGCTGAATAGAAGAACTGAATGTCAAAGAAGTGCTATGAGTGTTAATTTATTCCTAGTGTAACTGATGGAAAGTATACTATTTTATCCTTTTAAAAGCATTACTAGCACCTTAGGAGCAACTATAATTTAAAGTGACTTCCATGAATATTTTGTTCTTCAGGTAAGAGCTACAAAACTTGTGTTTGGCATTCAGGGAAACTTCTTGCTTTCAAACTACAATGAGCTTAAGGTGTGGTGAGAGGTGCATGTCAGGAGAAGGCAACACAACTCTTGCTTTCACTTAACTCAGGTTTTCATTCCAGCTGCTTCATCCGTACTTGGTGAGTGGTTTTAGAGGAAAGCTTCCTTGTGTTTTGTAGAGAGACTGCCTGACTTCACAGGTCCTCTTGTGATGCAATTCTGATGGTGAAGGAGGGGAGAAAGGAGAAACTGGCATTCATCCGTGGGACTTGGTTTACTCTAAGGTTCTTGATGTTATCTGGCAGGTTTTAAAGTCAATCTTTATTTCTTAATACCTTCTGTATTAGCATAGTGTAGTTCCAGTTACAAAGCATCTCTGGAGCTTGCAGTTTGGCATGTAACCAGGCTGTGTTTGCAGAGGGACCTCAAGGAAGATTGCTGTTTGCATTTGAACTGAACAGAGATGGGTCCAGGACATCCCACTGCATGCAACAAGAGGGTAGTCCTGCTGCAAGAGCTTAGATAAAACTGTATCTTGTGCATATACAGGTTTCCTTCTGGAAATACTGACTGCTGCTTTCCTAGAAGGATGCTATACTTGTGAGCAATTGAAATGATAAATGTCTTGTATCTTCAAGGATGCAGTAGCTTGGAGGGTTAAAACCTTTAATGTGACTTCTTTTTTTGGTTTTGGATTTTCTGTTGGAATGAGTGAAGGAGTCATTCCAGTGGGGTGCTGATGGAAAGTGACAAACTGAGTTACCTGGCCTTGATAGACATAACACTTCAAGGCAAAAGCTACATTCATTAACTTAGATGAGTCCCAAAATAGGCTATTTTAGCTCTTCCTTATGAATGGAGAATTGTGAGGACTGTATGTGTGTGAGACATTCAAATAGCTTTTTCTGGGCAGTGAGATAAAAAGACTTAAAATACAGGAGGAATAAGGATGCAGTTTGGTTTCTTGGAGAGAGGAAGAGAGAAGAAATTGGCTTCAAAGATGGCAAGCTCTTTTACTAGGAGCAGAGTGCACTTCTGGCTTTGTTTCTCTTAATTGGAATGGAATTGTGCAAGTTACAATTACTCAGGAAAAACTCCTGGCACAAAAGCAATGGGATCTTCAAGGATCATGAAGAAATTGAGACTGACAGATTGAGGTTGTTTTGGAGGAGATACTGATAGCATTGCCATGCTGCTGTTCATCATTGTGTACTTGTCTTATTTTTGGTACCTGCTGAACATTTTAAAGAGTGAAATCTGAATTTTCTCATTAGTTTCCATTGACTAAAATTGAGTGAAGCAAAAAATGTTTACACCACTACCAACCATCTGGAAAAAAAATCAAATTCTGTCTATCCATATAGTAGAGCTGGAGTGATTCATGAATCTCTTAAGTTATTTGCAGTGTTCTTGGCTCTACTGGGAAAAAGTTTTCATTTTTTTGTACTGTCCCTCCAGAAAAATCTCCATTTGTCCCCAAGTGTTCCTAGCAGTAGCCTGACACAACTTTCTAATGGTCAGTAAATGCTGATTGCATGATACACAGTAAGGGCCAACATTTTATGCAACAGGGAGTTTTTGAGATAGAAGAATCTCATTCTTGTTCCCATCTTTTCTTGGTTAAGGATGCTGTAAGGCTTATCCTTTTGGTAAAGAGGAGAATTTTAGTTTTGCTTCCTGTCTTTTTCTTCCTTCAGTTCTCTGCTCCTTCTAGCTGTACTTGCTTGAAATTCAACTTGCTGTAAAGTGGATTTTTCAGTTATGTATATGATGCATTTATACAGAGAGAAATGTGGCATAGTGTGTCCCTGTTCTTGTGGTAGGTAGTATTCATCTTCAGAATTACTTTGTTATCAGAGAAGGCTCTTATGAATGCAAAAATCCATCTTTTTGCTATGGGAAGAAATAGAAGAATGGGTATTTGTCAGGCATTCATGTTTGTGCACATAAGAAATGTAGAGATTGCTAATTCTGTTGCCCTGTCTTGTTAAATAGATCATCTAAAGGAGCTGCCTGTTTGCAAAAGAAGACTTTGACAGCACATAGATACTTTCCCTCTAAATCAAGTCCAACAATGCATTAGAGGAAGCTGGATTGGCTGTACAGAGATTTCACACTGAAGGATGAATAGTGAAGAAGAGTTTTACGATGCCGTTACGGGTGAGTGATGGCCATCCTGCCAAAACAAACAAAATAATAAAAAAAGCCTGCTATAAACTACACTGTGTATGTTGTGAGGAACTGGTAATATATTGCTGTTAAGAAAGAAATAAAATGCTTTTGGTTAAACTTGTAGTGCTATCTTCTGAAAAGAAGGAAGAATTTTAATTCAGGTTCAGACTTGGAAATGAGGGCTTTTTTATTAAAGCTGTAATTTTATCACTATAACAGTACTTTAGTGGCTAAGTCTTGGTTTCATTTTCTATAAAATGCAGGTGATTTAATAGCAACTTGAGAAGTAATGCTTTTCATACCCTTTGAAAAGTGAAATATTTTCCATGGATTACTTTTGTTGGTATTTTACTTATTTTAATGGAAAACATATCCTGAAAGGTTGAAGTAGAAAATGTCTTTCTAGTTAGAAACAGATTACTGTAAAAATGTGCTTTCAAGATAGAGAGCCAAAAATCTTTGCAAACCAGTGCTGTTTCTAGAAAAGCAAACATGAATCACTTCACACTTCAGCAGTGTATGAAATAGTACTTTTCTTTGAAGTAGTAAGGGTGAATGGTTGCTTGCCTTACATGGTTTCAGTGGTGAAAGCAAAATGCTAGAAGTATTTTAATTGGAAAAAAAAAAAAAAGCTTTCAGAGATCTCAAACAATTTGAAAGTCTTCCACTTCAGTGTCTCCTCAGAAGTCCTCTAATAGAGGTGAAATGAGAAATGCTGACAACAGTGAGTGTGAAGTGTTTAATGCAGAATCATGGGAGGGGAAAGAGAATAATGAGAAGCATGAAAGCTGAAGGGATGGAAGTGTGTAGATGGTAGGTACAAATGGGTAAGGTAGGTGTGGTAGGTTGGAAATTCCTATGGGGAATAAACAGGGGTCTGGAGGAGGAAGTGTGACTGACAGTGGACTCTGCAGGACTTGTCACAATTATGTCATGGAGAAGAGAAGGAAATCTGGCTTTCATTCATGCTAGCTAGGAGTGATAGGGGCTAGTACTCCAAATTCATTTGCAAAATCAAATCATTCTACCATAAATATCTGGAAAACACAATGGATATTTCCTGTATATCTTTCAGTAATCTTTCAATTCTAAGAGCTCAGGACCACAATGATAAATGAGCTAGGGTTTTGGTGTTTTTGTTTGTTTTGGGGGGTTTTGTTTAGTTTGTTTTTGTTTTCTACTGAAAAAGGTGAACAGAAATGTGTGCCTCTGAGTATGAGGTCTGTGTGGTACAGCTTTGATGTTGATGCATTCCTTTGTATCTTGCTGCAGAACTACACAGCCCTCAGTGTTTAACTCATCTGCATTTGAACACTCTGCTTTTGTCCTCTTTCCTCTTCTTTTTCACTTTCTCTGAACCACAAAAGGTTGATTCTCCCTGCAAGTGCTCAAGGTGGTAGTGACTGCTGTGCTGTTGTGTATGAGATGTTCTTGTACCTTGCAGTCTGGGCTGGCTCTGATCACAAGTGGAGTTTCCGTGAGCACTCCTTGTCCTGACCTTGTCCCTGTCCTCAGGGAGCAATGTGGTGGCAGGAAGGAAATTTCTCAGCAAAAGAAGATCTGGTTTCTTTCTACACTCTCAGCACAGCTCTCCTCTGATGGAATGTGTTCAGCCTGCAGCAGCTGCTTCAGGAATTAAATGAGGTTGAACCCTTTTCCCTTATGTCCTCAAGTGTGCCCCATCGATCCTTGCTGAGCCAAGGTGAGCTGTCAGGCTCCACAGGGAAAACTTCAGGACTTGGGGTTTCAAATTCTGATTAAAAAAATTAAATGCCCTTGGCAGACTCCTCAGTCTGTTCTTTCCAGGGATACTCTCCTTCCTTCAGGTCAGATCAGTAGATGGGCCGAAGGCATTTTCAGACACGTTCTTGTTCTGCACCAAGTCTGGGTTTGGTAAATGGCTACCAGGACAAAGCTCATCTTGAATGTGTGTTTTAGCTCCACATTGAGATAAAAACTGTGCACACCATATTCCTCTCCTCTTGCTCCCCCAGAGCCCTGGGTCCTGGTTTCCCCAGAGGGAGCTGCACTGTGTTCTCACAAGTTCAGTGCTTGGGTGCTGTGGGTTGTGTCCTGTAAGTAGCACACCAGGCTCAGTAGAAGACTTGAGCTCTGAAATTGTGCTTGAGAATTCTGCATTGGTCTCAGCAGCCCAAGTAGCATGCTGCCTCCTTTAAGATACTATGAGATCACTCCTTGAATAAGCCACAGGTTTCTTGTAGTTATTAATTGCTAACATCTCTTTCTAGAATGTGAATCTGTCTTAAAGAGACCCCTGTTTTTTTGTTGTGGTAGATTTCACCTCTTTGGCTAAGAAGTTTCCTGCTCCCAACACTGTTCTCATCACATTCAAAAGACATGCTCATGTGATGGAATTCCATGCTGCATGGTTGGGAATCATCCTCCTGGCAGATGGTTTGACCTTGACTGGATGATGATTATGCTTGAAAATGTTAAGGATGGGCTGTGTTATATAGGTGATGAATCCAAGTTGGGACTGCTGAAGAGTTTCCATGGAAGGAAGCTGCTTTGCATTCAGAGGTTATTAGCATTGCTGATTAGTTGGACACTTGACATCCTTACTTCTTGAATGAATATTCATCTTGGGAATCTCTTGGAAATTTTACTTTTGGTTTCAGCTAAATCTCAACAGCTCAGCATCTTCTTTTTCCCAAATAAAGGAGGTATTCTTCTCAGGGTTAGTGATCTCCCTGCAGGCTTGTTGGAGTTACCAGGAAAGTTTTTTTTTGACAAACACAAATAGTTTAGTTCCTCTTTTTTAAACATTAACATGCAGTTCCCTCAATCTCCTCTTCTGTGCCCACAGGGTTAAGCTGGCTCAGGGCATTTTTGAGGATGTTGCCTTCTGTTTCCTGTTGCTTGGCTGAGAAGATGGACTTGTTCTGAAAAGTGAGGAATGGTCACTTGTGTCATCACTTGCTCTCCATATTGTCAGCATATTGTCTCTATTCTTTATGCACTTTTTAGGGCTGAAGGTTCTTAGTACTCTTGATTCCCTTCCTGTCCCGAGTGACAAGGCTTAATTAGTACTTAAGGGAGTTGATGACTACAAAAGGGGTGGTCTTGTGTCTCTGCATGTGACTCAGCACAGTGTGCCTCTGCTCCCTTGTATGTGGATGTATAGCATAGTCTGAGTGGACTTTTCATTTGCAGGATGAAGAAGAAGGCTAAGAAAACTAGACTTTCTGGCAAGTCACTTTTCTTTAAGCTCTTAAAATAGATTAATGCTGGCACCCAACTTAAGTATTTTTTTTGAAACAGTTTTTATTTCAGATCAGTATTTCCTTTGTGAAGAACATTCTTTGGATAGTTCTTCACAGAGCCAGAATGCTTACAATTTCATTGAGAGGCAGCTTTTAAAATATTCACAATGGACTTAAGTAGACCAGCCAGCTGATATTTGAGGTTGAAGGTATAGCTGAAGGTCTGGTAATTATCTAGCTGTGTTTGCTACTTGGGTTTTTGTTTGGTTTGTTTTTCTAAAGTACTTAGGTGGAACTGTACTCTAGAAAAGGAGACTTCTACACTTCTGATATATCTTGTTTTTCTGGAGTCAGGGATATAGTTTTTGTTGTTTGGATGCAACACTTGTTTCAGTTGGCATTTATTTACTTACCAATGGCATGTGTTTGGCCATAAACTCTGTGAATCTCTGAATTCCCATTGGACTGTACTCAAGCAGGGGCAAAACAATTCTGAACCCTGGAGAAGCAGAAATATTAGTGTGGGTAAAAACCCTGATCATTTGATCAGATCTGCAAGGCTTCAGGTATAATGTAAAGACTGTAATTCTAGTATTTTTTATAACTATTCCCTTCTAAGCCTGTTGACTAGTTCTGTTATGAATCTTTACTTTTGCATCCAGGTGTGTTTCTTTCATTGAAGTGCCCATTAAATGTGGTGCTGGTCCTTATGTTGTGTGTGCTTGATCTGCTTTGTGGGTGGAGGGCACATGTACCAGAAAGCTCATCTGTTTTTTCCAACTTCATCAGGCAAACTAATAAAAGTTATTTTGTTATGCTCTACAGTACTTACCTTTTCTACCTCCTTGTACTGTAACAGGTTCCAAAAAAAAGCTAATATGTGTTTAGAAATGAATTTTTAAATTAGAAATACTTTCTTGTGGGTTGACTGAAGACAAGCATGTGATTTTTAAGTCAGGTGTCTCAGGTCTTCATTTTAATGACCTGAATATATATATATGTGACTATCATACTTGCCAATTAAGTACTAAGAGTGCTGAGGTGTGGTTATTGCTGCATATAATTACATGCTTGTGACACCAAAAGGTAGGAGACAGTTTAAAACATGACATCACCCAACAGCTGCTGTTTACCAAATAAGATCATATCTCTGGTACTTCCTTGTGCAGTTTTGAATGTTATTATCATGGTCTTGGTACAATGGCAACTTTTTGGTTCTGAATGAGCCCCTTGCATGAATTGCATTAATAAGTAAGAGGACCCTATTGGAGATGTTAAAAAAAAAAAAAGTTGAAGTACTATTTGTGGTACATACTCTCAGTTTAAAGAGGCTAATGACAGAGGATCACAGCATCATACTCTATTTAAAATTAAAATAATCTTTGTCAAAATTAGGTGTCTTTTTACACTGTGTGGTATTTCAGAATCTTCTCTAACAACATCTGGACTTTGGGATAGGCTGTAGCTGTGTGTAACTGTCAGCACATAGACAAGTGGTGGCCCAGGCTGTGATAGTTGGAATGAAAGGAATACAAAACTGATGTGAGTTTATTTCTTAAAACTGTGGCAAGAATTGTATGCCAGCAAATACACGTGTTTGTGTTGCTTTTGGATTCTGACTCTTTAATTGGAAGCTGGAAACCAAGTATTTCTCGATGATGAAATCACCCTTGTGGCTCTCAGAAAGGACTTGAGGCTCTTTGAATTCCTGTCAACAAAAATGTTCCTTTATTACACTGAATGACCAGCAGTGCTTTCTGTGGTGGGACTGTGGCAGTGGTGAAGGAGGACTGGATCCAAGCATGGGTGTAAAGTGCTCTGGATTGGTGCTCTAACAGAGATCTTTTGCTGTTGAAAGTGCCCAAGTGTGTGTATCTATGCATAAAGCATTTTCTTACAATTTTCTTGGTTAAAAGCACATGCAGAAAGTCATTGTCATTGTTCAGAGTGTGTGTGGGAAGTTGTGTGACTTAAAGAAACCATAAAATCACTGGACTCAAGTCTTGGATTGTTGGTTTAGTCCAACTTGCTGCTTGATTACAGAAGCCTGTGATCATGTAGAGTCCTGTTGGTTGAACTTTTTTAATGGATAAATCTCTTCAGAGCATGTTTGTCTTGGGGGTGCTGACATTTAGTTACAACAGTTTAATTACAACATTTAGTTCCAGTTGGTGTCCACCCAAACTGGAATTGGTCATAGGAAATGGAGCCACTTTACCTGAGGTCATGATCAGGGAATTCATCCTGGTGTCCCCATGTTCTTGCTGTAACCATCAGGGAGGTGTCATGCTTTGCACATATGTATGCTAAAAAGCTGGTATCCTACATTTCAGTTGTTCTGGTAGTCTGGAAGTTGGCTGCTGAGTTGTGAAAGAACCATTTTCTCTTTCTTTTTGTTCCTTGCCTGCTAGTGGTGTAAGTAGGCGAAGTTGAATTTTTTTTTTCAAGATCTTCAGGGAAAACTACATAACTGAACAAAATTACTGTAATCACAGTGCAGCTTTGAAGAAGAGACAATATAACTAATCTGATTAGGAGCTACTGAAGAACTTTTCAGATTCTAAATTGGTTTTCTATTGAGCAGTGTGAAAAATTAGTTGGGAATGCTTGATTCTAATGCAATTCTTGACTGTAATACTCTTGGAAATTAGGTCGCTTAATAAAGGGTTTTCACTCTGCTATTCTTTAAAATAAAATAACCTGGTATAAGTGTACTTAGGCTGTGAGAGTTACAAAATGTGAGTGGCACTCTGTGGCATAATATGGTTCTTAAGAAAACTTGCCCTGTGGTTTTTATGCAGGCTTTGATTCTGACAATTCTTCAGGAGACTTTTCAGAAGCAAATCATAAAGTTGCAGAAATGCTGGATCTAGATCCACACCAAAGCAATAGGACTGGAAAACGTAATGGAGAGACAGAGATTCAAGAAAATGGAATTAGAAGACACAGGTAAGCATGTGGTACTTCATAGTACATGAGAAGTGAATATGTGCTGGCTCATTTATCAGCACTGCTGTTCTCACTGGAAGAGGTTCATTCTCACTGTACCTGAAAAGGCATTTCACTTGTCTGCTTCCTATGTCAACTCTAGGTTAATGTTTTGCTTCTTTATAAATTACTTCAATACCTACAAATGAAAAATCTCTTGTTGCTTAAGGGGCTGATAATGACACTTGTTTTTTTCCAATTATAGGACATCATTACCTGCCCCAATGTTTTCCAGAAGTGATTTTAGTGTGTGGAGCATATTAAAAAAATGCATTGGACTGGTAAGTTCGCTTGGATGAAACATGATGATGATACATCTCTTAACTTCAGCTGGCTAATTTCATTGGTTAAAACTTACAATACAGAATAAAAACTGGTGCATTTTGAATTTTTTCTGTAAGCAATATAACCTTCATCTGCAGCTCTCTAAATTTCAGCATCCATTTACTAACAATACTATTTCTGTACTAGCTGTTGAAGCAGGTTGGAATACCACCTCCTCTTACCCCAGCTTCAGCAGTTTGTGCCAAAAAAATGTATTTCACCTGACTGAAGGGATAGAAGAGTTTGGGACAGAGTTTTAGAGAACCCAGGGTAGTCTTGAGGCATTAGTGGTGTGATACAATTGCATCCCAAGATTTATTCTTGGACCCCAAAACACAGGCTTTTACATTGCTGTGTTGTAAAGGATTCCACTGCTGTTTTCCCTTAATTCTTTAAGAATTCAGTTACATGTTTGATGACTCCATTCTTACTAGGAATGAAAATGAAGTTCTACACTGGAGGCCCTTGCTGCCATAGCCACTTTTTAGAAGCTTTAAGCCATTACATTTATGTGGGTCTGCCAGCACAGTCTGTTTGGATGCAGCAGACAAGTCAGCCCTTCTGCTAGCTTAATTTCTGTCATCTAAAGAGATACAGCTGTCCTGTCAGAACTCCTTTTGTGTAGGATGAGTGACCTATCTACTAGAATGCTTTGCTGGCACCAACTCAATCTAAATCTGTTGGGGGTAACTTGTTTCCCCTTACTGCCTGTGACAATGTGAGGAAAATGTTGCATTAGCTTAACTGGTGGCTTTCTGGTTTTCATTAAGTTTTAAGCACTTAAATGGTGCACTAGTGTTCAGTCATGAGTGCAGCTTTTTCATTAAGCAGCCAAATTTGCTTGGCTCTAGCAGACCTGTGAACTTCATGTCTGTCTTGTAGCCACATGGGAAAGGAGAAACATTCCGACACAAATAGCAGGGTGCTTAAAGAAAGCCTCAAAAATTCGTTAGAGCAATTCAAACCCTATTCTTTATGTAACAGTTCTTCTTAAAAAATAATTTGTGGTTTCTTAAGTAAAATAGAATTTATGCAAATAGGTATGTGAGGTTTTCAGAGGAATGTGTGGTTGTTAAATATCTGTAGTGAACTGCTTGACACATTATTGCTGCTATCTACAGAATTTTTAACCTCTTATATAGACCATAGAATAGAAGATAACAATTTTCTTGAATTTACCAGGTTAACTGGATCAATTCTTGAAGTTGTTTATTCCCCCAGATTGCAAGTAGGGTTGTGCAGATCTTCTAACCCCTTTCAGCTGTAGCACTGGGAAGTCTATAATAGTCTTGCCAAGTGTCTTTTAAATAATGCTACAAACAAACTTAAGGCAACTAATTTTCAAATTTCCTGTTGTTAGCTCTTAACTTAGTGTTGTGTCTAAAAAATTAACATAGCCCTTTTGATACTTAGGAGCTGTCTAAGATTACAATGCCAATTGTCTTCAATGAGCCATTGAGTTTTCTTCAACGGATAACAGAATATATGGAACACATATACCTCATTAATAAGGCTTGTAGCCATGCAGACCCCCTGGAAAGAATGCAGGTAAGCCATAGGTACCACTTTGGGGTCAGTTCACAAGAAGATAATTTCTTGCTTGAGGCTTTTGGGTTTTTTTGCTTGTTTTTCTCTGGGGTTATCATAAGAATGCCCATATTTGTTTGTCTAGACAAGATTCTTATTTCCTAGTGGCTGTGTCAGATGTTTGTGGTACTTGTACATGTGGTGCTCAAGAAAGAGCTTGAGCCAGGAGAGTGCCACTACTGTCAATATGTAGTGCTTTCTTTTTTTTTTAATAATATATATCATATATAAAAGTTTTAATGTGCTATTCTCATAACATGTTTTTAATTTGCTTGTAGGCTGTAGCTGCTTTTGCAGTTTCTGCTGTAGCTTCTCAGTGGGAGAGAACTGGCAAGCCATTTAACCCACTCTTAGGAGAAACCTATGAATTAACCAGGTAATAATTGCTTTAAATTGGGAGCTGGGGCTGTTAGAAGTGTGTAACTTGTGGGTTAGCATCCTCTCATGCTAGTTTGGTTGTTTATTCAGTGAAAGAAAGAAAAGTCTACTAAAATATATTTCTGAGGATAGATAAAGTTCTTTTACCCAAACTGTCTCAAAGTCTTAGAGAAGTTGTTATAAAAGCCAATGATTTTGTTTAAGCAGAGTATTGTTTGAATTATTGAGAAGAAAAAATGGTTTATGTTCTTCCACCAGACACTTCCTGACCAGAGACTATTAATTAATTTAAGTGGTGTTTTGCTGATCATGTCAGTCTGAAGGACTTCCAGCTTGCTTAGATAAATGTGTAGTAAGTGTGTATGGGAGAGAAGAATATTCAGTCAGACCTTCTACTGCTGCCCAAAGAGTTTTATTTATTTCAGTGGGACTTCTTCAAATGTTTTTCTGGTTAGAAAGTCACTTAAGTGTTTGAATGTGGGGTGATTTGGGGTATGAAGAAGTGTTCAGAGTACAGTTTTTTGCATTACTTGTAAAAGTGTCGTGGGGCTAGAAAGGGAAAGTCTCAGCTTCATTTTAATCTAAAAATCCTTCAGGCATTTTTAAAGTATCAAGTAGCTCTTTTCTCCTGTAACAATTAAAAAAAATAGTGTTTAATGCTCTCTTTTTTTGTTGTTGCTAGGGAGGATCTAGGATTTAGGTTTATATCTGAACAAGTGAGCCACCACCCACCTATTAGTGCATTTTATTCTGAAGGCCTCAATAAGGACTTTATTTTTCATGGATCTATCTATCCCAAACTAAAGTTCTGGGGAAAGAGTATAGAAGCAGAGCCTCGGGGAACAATTACTTTGGAGCTTCTGAAGTGAGTATGAGAAATAAATACCTTTTTTATGTTGATCTCCTTATCATTTAGTTTAGTAAAAAAAAGTTAGGTGATAATCATATTATTGGATCTTTATAGGTCTAAAAACATCTTGCTACAGAGGTTATAAGAGCTAACTTACAAGTTATTTTTCTCTGCTTAATTTCAGGCCTCTGTTCCTTCTAAAGTTAGTCTGTGTTTGTATACCTGCAGCAATTTGATCCAGTTTTTCTGCTATGAAAACGAGCATTTATTAAAAATGAGATGGTGCTGAAAGGTAGTTCTGTGAAGGCGTGTGAAATTGAAGTCATCTTGCTTTTAAATCTTGTGGGTTTTGATAGTTTGTGTGCAACTTTGTGCATCTTCAGCATAGCTGTGCTGTGTGATACAGGCACGTGAGAAACTTGTCAGGGTTGCCTCCTCTCCTATTTAAACACTTCCTGTGTATGACCACCTTGCTATCAAACTCAAAAATGCCTCTCCAGATTATTTCCAGGCTTTGTATGGCTCTGATAAATGGAGTGACTTTCCCTAAGTTTGTGCCCTGGTGGCACAAAGGCTCCTGAGTTTTCCCATGTAGGTCACAGGGATGCCCAAGGTAACAGTTGCAGGAAAAACATTCTGCAATGGAACACTTAAAATGTGCTTTATTGAAAGCTTTCCTGAGACCTGGCTTTGAGGTTGTTTTGAAATAGCTGCTTACTTCTAGACATTTGATTTCAATAAAAAGTCAGCTTGCCTGCCATATCAAGCAGTGACTTTTCCTGTAGTTTCTTTTGAAAGTATAATTTATTTGTTTGAGCTGCTGGCATCTAATCTTCCAGAGCTTATGAAAGTATGAACTAGCCTTGGATATAAATGGTGATGGAAATGAGGAAATTTCTTCTGAATGTAGAAAAAAGCTGTGACTGTTACTGTAGAATGCAGACATGACAGAAATAAAATTTGTTGCTGGAGAGAGAGACTTTATTTAGAAGACTATTAAGATTCTTGCTCTGCCTGCTCAAATTACAGGGCCCAGAATTAAACTGGAGTATAAATGATTAAAGCATTTATGATAAATAATTTCTTTGAGTTAGCAGCAGAAATTGAAGTGAAATTTTGAGCCTCTTAATGTTGATTCTTACTGTCCTGTTGGTTTGAGGAGCCTGAGAGCTGCCCAGGGCCTGAGTGAACACATAACTGTTTAGGAAGCAAAATTAGAAGTCAGTGAAGTACTGCACTGATGTTAACCAGGGCTGTGTTCTCAAAACATGCATTAGAAAACTTGTTTCTTCATCACCTTTTCAGCTCCAATGTTTCAGTTTATCATCACTGGCCATGAGTGTCTTGCCTTCTGTTTTGTGCTACACAGCTTTCAGTGTCAAGTAATAAATTAATAATATTGTGTGCTAAGGCTGGTAAGATGAATTTGGGGGATTTTGGGGTGGTTTTTTTTTTTTCCCCACTTGAAGAGTAGTTATTGTCAATTACAGCTGAAGACAATTTGCTGTGGAGAAGAATCAGACTTCCATGATTTTTTTTTCCCCCTCTCTCTGTATTGGAAAAGGACAGACTGCTTTGAACCATTAAATGGGAGTCTTCTCTCCAGACTTAGTGGAAGTAGAAGTGCAATGCATGTGTTAGAAATGTGTCTTGTATCAAAACAGAGTTTGCAAGATTTCCTAAGATGGACTGGTTGCCAACCAGTTAACTTCAGCATTTCTTTTACCAGCATGGAAAGAGAAGTGAGAATATATAGCTTTGACTCCAGCTTGACAGTGATAGTAGGAATCCTGTTGTTTATAGGATAATGTCTTTTAAGGATGTAGGATCTGTTAACTTATTTTTGTAAAACTTTTCACAAAACATTAAAACCAAAATTAAATAAGGTGGAAAATTCTTCAATTCTAGGACTTCTGCTTAGTAAATCTTAGGGAAAAGGATGGGCTTGAGTAATAGATTAGACTTTTAAATGTCACATTTATGAAGCTTGAATGTAGTGCTGGCTTTCCCCACTGGAGTTAACCAACCAACCAACCAGCCAAACCATACCCATCCCTAAAATGTCCTTCAGTGACACTGGAGCAGGACTCATGTTCTGATGTGGAAACTTCTGGCAGATTTGTGGGAGCCTCTTTGCTGACTCATCCCATGCTCTTCAGGTTCAAAAGTCTTCTGACCATGAAGGAGAATGTCTTCATATCAAACCTTTGTCAGAACTGGTAGTCACCAACTTCTCTGCTGAAAGACTCAATGTCTTCAGTGCTTTTTTTTTAACCAGAAAAAAAGTACTCTTAGATAATGAGAGAGGTTTACAAGGAAGAGCTTTAGGAAGAGGCTTGCAGTGCTGCCACAGCAGTTGAACAGAAGGCACTGTTAGGTGTTAGGCTGTCAGTTCTGCAAATATTATGCTTTGTCACACACAGCTTTAAAAGCATAAATTCCTGGACTGCTGTTTATGTTGAGCTGGAATTTTATAATCAAAAGCACAGCAGTTGTAAAACTTTGAATTCCAGCTCTATGAGAAGGAAGAAGAATAAGGGGGATATCACTTTGTTAGTTTGCACTAATGTTTCGTTATAACACATTATTGGCTTATAAACAAAAAGTCTGTTTCTTTTCTGTTTTAAATTTAAGTTCTGGCTGTTCATAACAGTGCTAAATATTTTGCTCTGCTGTGAACAGAATTGGAAACAGGCTTCCACTCCATCTCACACTCAAGAGAATTATTTATTTCTCTATTTCCTTTGCAGACATAATGAAGCTTACACATGGACAAATCCAACCTGTTGTGTACATAATGTAATTATTGGTAAACTGTGGTTAGAACAATATGGAACAGTAGAAATTGTAAATCACAGGTAATGTTTTATTCCTACTACTTTGGTAAATTTTAGATATATATGAAACTTAAAAGTATTGTCATGTTTTCAGCTGGCTTTCACATGCTGATGTCTTCATGTGCACATTGATTTTTTTAATTTATTTTTTTTCCTTACTATGGGATTTTGAAATTTGTGTTTCTTTTTAGTGAGCTTGTCAGATAATCCATAGATTAGAATGGTAAAAATAACTACTCCCCAGCTAACTAACTATATTTAAAAATCTAAATAAGTTTAAGAAGTTAACTTACTAAAGCATTCAGTGGGTTGCTTCTGTAAGCATTTGCTTATTTCCTCTACAGTACTGGAGATAAATGTGTCCTTAATTTTAAACCATGTGGCCTGTTTGGGAAAGAGCTTCACAGAGTAGAGGGACACATTCAAGACAAAAAGTAAGTGATAAAAAGCCCCTTGCTGTCTCCATTTCTAAGCACTGTGAGATTTCTTTTGTGCTTTCATAGTGACCATGACTGATGTGACTGCAAAGTTGCAAGTAATGCAGATTGTAACTCATTTCTCTTCTCTGTGTCAGCATTAGAACCCCTTGATTACTCAATGATCGTTTTAAGCATTATTGGAAAAAGCCTCCAGTCCAGTCTTTGGAAATGAAAGTATACAAGGAAAATGAAGAGAAGTCACAATTGATTTCACTGTTGAACAGTTATAATTCTAGTCTTTGGTTTAAAATAAAGAGGATATGGTTATTAGAAATTTTTAATCAAACCTATTTTGTGATTCTGAGTCTTCATATTGTAAACTGTTGGCCTGATTGCACCCACGTGTGCTTTAACAGTGGCAAAAGGATGCAACTCAGTCACAAGGATGTGTTCTGCAGGACTGAATGCCTGAAAGACTGGAATAAA
This sequence comes from Phaethornis superciliosus, assembly GCA_023637945.1. Lineage (NCBI taxonomy): Eukaryota > Metazoa > Chordata > Aves > Apodiformes > Trochilidae > Phaethornis > Phaethornis superciliosus. The sequence goes on from JAJQWJ010000019.1 coordinate 11,576,950, forward strand.
CTGAAACCTTTAATCTGGATTATCAAATACCTGACCTTTATGTTTCTTTGCAGATTTCTTAAAATACAACAAAGTAGGAAGCTTTTAGTATAGATCAGAATCTTCGTGGCTTGGTTTGGGTGGTTTTATCAGAAGCAAAAACTGAGTTTCCTTTGCTTTCTCTGCAGCAGAAAGAAGCTGTGTATGATCTATGGCAAGTGGACAGAATGCTTGTGGTGCACAGATCCCACTACGTATGAGACTTACAAAAAGAATGAGAAGAGAGGTGGTGAGCAGAAGAAACTGAAAGCGGTGAGGTTCAGGATTCATTAGGGAGGAAAGATACTGAAATGTGAGAAATGAAAAGGGAATGTCTTCTTTATGGAAATGCCCAGGTGGTGCTGAATGGAGTGTTAAAATAGCCTTTTGGTAGGAGTTCTTCTGTAGACTTCAGTGTGAGCTGCTGATCTTAAAGAGAGCTGATAGGAATGGTGCTTGCTAGAGCTTTGTCATCAAATAGCAACACCTAAGCTGATGGTGTCCAGTCCTTGAGTGAGGAAAGTAGCTCTATTGCCAACTCCAGGTGTAAAAATGCTAGGATTTGTGCATTTAAAACAAAACAAAACCCCAACATTTTTTTAAAGTCAGTTGTGCTTTTTGGTGATGCAGCATCAGAATTTATCCCTGGAAGGATGCAGGGTGTTTTCATCACATGCAAGCAGTGTCAGGTAAGTTACTGCTAAAGCCTCAGTGTTATATGGAAAATCCAGACTGTTGGATGGTGCAGCAGAGGACAGTTGGGCTTCCTGATATCAGCAGGGTCTTGGTCACTGAAAATAATAAGTTAAACAGAGGTTAATCACTCAACATTAAGAAGCTTAAGTTTTTATTAAAAGTATTGGGATTAGAAGAATCTAGAGTAGCAACAACATTCATGATTCCATCATGATACAGGCTTGTATTTTGACTTGTTTTTTTTTTAAAAAGAAAGGTTCTGTTCATCTATGAAAATCATCTTTTTCCTTCCTTCCTTCCTGTTAAATCTATATTTAGATGGGGAACTGTCTAACAGTAAACCAGATGTTGACATGGAAAATAGCCTAAAAGAATCTTTTAAAAACTCCACATGATTGAAATTAGACTCTTAACCATATGAAGCTGTTTTCTAGTGTATGAAACAGGCCCTGTTTAACTCAGTGTATTTTTCAATAAAATAAAAGAACCATGTCAGAGGGGGCAGAAAGAAAACAGTAAGGGAGTCAGGGAAGGGAGGAAGACTTGATGCTACTATTCTAGAAAGTTATTGCCTTAAACTTCCTTTCTTCTTGTTGTGATTTTAAATGGTTTCTCCTGGTAAAACCTTCTGAAATCCCACCATGTAGCTGTCTGTGTCCTGTGACAGTCAGATTGTCTCAGATGCTGAGAGCAGCCTCTTGAAGAACTGTGTTTGATTTCCTGTGTGCATTACATCAGTGCATATGGTAACAAAAGACCTTGGAAGGAAAGACACTGTATTTATAAATTTAAGTACAGTCTTCATAGAGAAAAAATTGGCAGTGATAATAGTTATTAGAATCTAGATCACAGGAAATCAGACTGAAACAAGGGCATATCTGTTTTACAATCTTGCATCCAAATCTTTTGCAAGTGATGAAGCAATATCCAAAAGCAGGCATATCTTACCTTTCTCAGGTCATAATGGGAACTGATTTAAATTGCAGTCTTGGCTCATTTCAAACTGAAGAGGTAATAGTCATGTTAGGTGAAATTAAGCTATTGCATGGCATAGAAAGGAAGCTAGAGACAAGAATTCTGAAAGACATTAATTTACTATTATTAATTTTTTTTAAACACATTCACGTTGCACATAGGTGGTGGGAGACTATTCAGAGATGTCAGGAGCAAGACATTGTGATAAAAATGAGCAAGAGTACAGAGTGAGGAAAAGCAAATGTGGGGGGTGAGGCAGAGGTACAAGAGTGTGTTTAATATCTCAAATTTGAATGGATTCTTCAACACTCACTGTAGGACTCTAGGTGAAACTGTCAAATTTCCCTTGGATCCCTTGTCAAATATAATCTCTGTTTCAGAGTGAAGATGTTATTAAATCTGAAAATGATGAGGCTGATGATATGCCAGAGGTTCAAGAGACAGTGCAGTACATACCAGGCAGCAAATTGCTTTGGAGAATAAACTGTAGGCCACCAAACTCATCACAGGTAACTGTTCCAATCAGTCTGTGGATTGCTGTCTATCTCAATCCTCCGAAACAAAGGCTGCTTAAAAAATGACCAGTGTGATCTGCATCCCCTTTTGCCCTCCCTTCCTCGTTCCTCCCTTCCAACAACAACAAAAAAATAGTTTTGTATGAACCTAATGTTGCTTCCAGGGTAGCCAGTGGGAAAAGGTTTGACTGGGGAATTTCTCTTGGAAATTCTGTTGTGCCCAGTCAGTACAGGGAACCCAGTGCCACTTTGCCAAAATAACTTATCTTTAATTTGCTTTCAAGATGTACAATTTCACCAGTTTTGCTGTGAGCCTCAATGAGCTGGAAGAGGGCATGGAAGCAATATTGGCTCCCACTGACTGTCGGCTACGTCCAGACATCAGAAATATGGAGAATGGAAACATGGGTATGTGTTTGCTGCTGTGTTTGCTGGGGGAAATATTTTCACATTCGTAAGTTATGAGAGGGGTGACTGAAGGAAGGTTGATAGATACAGAACACTGACTTCATCCCCAGAGCAGCCTTAATTCTTTTTCATCCAGTGCTAAAGCACATGCTTTGGAACAATGCTCAATCTCTGTTTTCTCCCAGAAAAATCTGGGAGTAAATTTGTCCAAGGTGGATCCCAAGACTGCTGTTCTATGTTTGGGTGTGTTTGGATGTTTGTTAACTTGGGAGAACTGCAAAGCATGCTCTCTGTCTGGAAGGACCTGTGATGAGCAGACTTGCTCTATTGCTCTGATGTTTGTCAGAAAAAAACCCCAACAGGGACAAATACTGAAAGAAATCACTCTATTTTACCTAATCTGAGTTCTTTTCTGCTATCTCAGTGCAATGTATCTGATAAATAAAACATCATTTCAGTTTCAACTCTGTGTTTGTAACAGCAACTATTCTGAAATGACACTTTTAACATTTTTTTTCCTGAGATTTATGTGTTCAGTGAGATGATTTCTTTTGCTTAAATGAACTGTCTCATTTCTGTGCATTTTTTCCTGTTTTCTGCATTTTTGTTTCTATTTTGCTAAGTAACCAATATCTCTGGGTGTTTGTTAGATGTGGCTACAAAAGAAAAAGAGAGATTAGAGGAGAAACAAAGAGCTGCTCGCAAGGAGCGTGCAAAAGATGAAGAGGAGTGGCACACACGGTAAGGGGGCAGTTGGGCATTTTGTCTGAAGCTTGGAAGGGTTTGGTTTACCAACAACATTTTGATTTTGAAATCAAAATGTTTTTATTTGAAACTGTGCTTTTGATTTCCTGCGTGGCAGCACAGTTTGTAGTGACACTGAAAGGATTTTTTCAGTTAATGTAGCGGGAAGCCAAAAGTGCTGCTAACTTTGTCCTGGAGAAATTATCTAATAATAAATGCTGAAACCTGTCATAATTAATTACTGTGGTAATGCTGGATTTTGTTGTTGTTTTTTTAAAACCTACAGAGGTCATATTTTGGGTAGAATGAGTAACATGTTAAGTCTCATCTCTCCTTTAACTAATTCCAGTCTGGCTCTTGGCAGCTGAGTATGACATGGTGGCCCTCAAGGGATTTTTAGTTTCAGACTTTTAGGACTTCTTGGCTTGGATGCCTCGGAAATTGCCTCTTTGTTTGGGTATTCAAGTGACTTCTCAGTCACAGAATGCATCAGGAGTAAGGTGTGATTTGGCTCCTGCTCCCAGCACTTGCTTTTCACAGATGCCAATGCTGTGCAGTCAAGTGTGTGTTCACGGCCAGTTACTGCAGCTGCTTCCTTCAAAGGCAAGAACTTTGGGATGCTCCCATGATTTCATGAAATTCAGAAGAGAAAATACTCTTCTAAAGCCTGCAGGAGCAGCTACAGACAAATTCCAGTTAATGCCTTTGAAAGTCTCTTCCAGGGAACATAAAATTGTTTTCAGTCAACGTGGCTAAAAAATGAGCATCTGTTAATGCTCTGTAGAACAAAACTGTTTCCTGTTCAGACAGGTTTACAAAAAGGATTGCATAACTGATTTGGCATTCTTTTTAACCAAAAATTAATGTATATAATCAATATTATTTTTATTTGGAATAGGGCAGCAATTTTAAAATGAATTTCAAATTCCTTGACTTTGTGGTGTATTAAGGCATGGACCCAGATTCATTTAATTACTTAGTGTAATTTTTTTAATACTTTACAAGTAATAATAATTGCATAGGAAATTCAATGCTCTATTTTCACATTCAAAATTTTTTGAGTTTTTTTTTCCCAATAAGACAGGCCAGTGTGATTTTATAATGTTGTGTGATAGAAGTAAAGTTGTGGTTTTCCCCTAATAAGTGCTCACTGTTTGCTTTTGTCTTTTATTCTTTTTTTCCTTTTTCTTTTTTTTTTTTTTCACAGATGGTTTCATCAAGGCACTAACCCATACACTGGGACTTCAGATTGGCTGTACTCAGGTGGCTATTTTGATAGAAATTTCTCAGACTGTCCAGACATATACTGAAGTTCCAGAACCAATTGCTCATCTCATCTGGACATCTAGTTACTAGATTTCATTCCAAGCCAGTTCCTCTGGTTTTGTTGATGGCAAAACCCAGCTTTTCTAAGTAAATTTTAACAAAAATTCTGTTGGTCAACAATCAAGGGTTTAATTGTCACTAATGTTGGATTGCCAAATATTTTAAGTTCTGTTGCGTTCTTTCCACAAAGCTACACCTGAAATCATGTTTCCACTAATTTTCAAAGGGACTTTTGGTTCTTCATTTTTTCTCTAGTTGCTTTGTCAGGAAGATACCCTATATCTGGTAGAGCACATAACATCCTTGAAAAACTAGGTAACTTCAATAAAATAGAGATAATATCCTTGTTACTTAGTACGATAGTGAAGAATCTGAAGTCTTTGGAACTGGGAGCAGGGATGAAAAGCTAAGATGGTATCAACAGGATCAAATCTAGTACTGTCACCACTCGTGGAGAGATGGATGTGAACCCTCTATATGGTATGTAGCACCACGTGGGGACTGGAGCTCCTGACCCCCCCTTTCTCAGTACAATTCAATAATTCAGAGACTGGGGGAAACAAAACCCAACCCGAGCTTCTCAAACTGTAGTTGTCTCTTACAGAGTCTTCACAACTTTTGGACACTGTGAGCATTAAACTCTATACCTGTGATGATAAAAACTGCAGAAAGTGTACATGAGGAGAAGGGAAAGGCACGTTAAAAAGTGGCTTTCCTGGAGTCAAATGCTGTTCTGAAAATAGGAGAAACTTTGGAAGCAGTTCTAGGAATGTAGAGGTGGTTACAATGTAAAATATATTGCTTGCTACCACTCCGAGGCTTAAATCTTCTGCACTACCTTTGGCAGCTTTGGCACTGTGTATGCTTCTAGACTGAACTTTTATTTGGAAGCACTTTGGTATGTGTATCCACACAGGCTCATGTTTTGGGGAAGTTTTGGTTTGCATGGTTTTCATTATTAGGTCATGTCTGTTTTGTATGTTGTGAAAAAGCTGAATCAGTTTAAAGCTTTGGCAGAGTTATATCTATTACAAGTTTTCTGTGAGCACACGATGTCAAAAAGTGGGATTTTTTTTATTCCATATGAGCCCATCAAAGCCATATAATACTGGAAATAATCTATTACTGAACTGATAGATCTGTTTTCTTTCCAGTGGTACACTCCAGAGGGTAAGGAGGGACAGAGGCTTTAAAAATTAGGTCCAGTAATTAAAACTAATCCTTATGTTGCTGCTGCTTTTATGAAAGGTTTTAATTGAGTAACCAGCCAGAAATGTAGAGTGGCTGCACTGCTGTTTATAGTAATTCAGTAATTCCTGGTGTTAAGAACCAGCAGCTTGAATTCATGGAAAAACTGGTCTGGTTGATGTCCAAAACATCTGTGGTTTCATCCACAGGGTAGGTCTTTGAAGTGCTTCTCTCCCAGCCACAGAATTAAAAATTAAAAACATTTTATATCAAATCATGCATCTGCTGATTGGATTAATGTAAAAATTTTGAGAGGTCTAGCTGTCTTCATTGGAAAAATAAGAGAAGCAGTAAAAATTCAAGGCAGTGAGTCAGGGCCTGATGTGAAATATTCTCATGGCAACTTTATTGCTAGAAATGGGACCTTGTGCTGGCTGCAGGGCTGTAGATCCCCAATCCAGACTTAGCCCAAGGTGCAGACACTCAGAATGTTTGTTCCTGCTAAGAGAGACTTTGTAAAGGACATTGCTGGTCCCTACAGGGCAGCATAAAAATTCTTTTATGAAAAAAATGAACTGTATTGACTGTGCCAAGCACTGTAATCCCCCTTCCAAACTCGCTGCAAGCAGCACAGGGAACCCTTAGTGAGGTGAGGATTGAAAGGATCCACCCGTTAAACCAGTTTAATGTCTCGTGGGACTCTAAAACTTGCTTAAATTAAATAGTATGTTTAATGCTGGAGTAGTGTTTTTAAACCAATACATATAAACAAAAATTGCCTGGGTGGAAAAAAACGTGGAGTAGTTGCTAAAGAAATACTCTGTTTAGGAGAAGTCCAGGTTAGCATCCCTCTCACCTAAGCTGTGATTTAAATTCCAACACTTAAATCCATGTCACTATGCAAAGCATGAAGAAATTCCAACAATTTGTTTAATCCAAACTTCAGTATAGGATCTTCATGAGATTTAAAAAGACGCTGAGAAGATTTCTAAAATAAGAACGCTTCACTAGTTATGTCTTTACCCCCTTCTCCTCTTCCTATGGTGTAACATTTTTAATAAAATTTCAGATTAGTTCCAAATTTATTTTTTTTTTTTAAATTGATCTTCACTGACAATATTTACAGAGTCCTTTCCCCTCACTGTTGACACATCTGTGCTTGGCTTAGCCGTGAGACTTCTAATGCTCTGAAAGTTTTATTTTCAATGCAGATCTCACCTCGAGTAGTTTACGTGTCAAAACATTTAATAACTTTGCACCTTTTGAAAGAACAATGTCACTTTTATAACTTGATTATTAAACACTGTATATAAGATAACTGTTAGTATATGTTAATACAGCTCTGTAGAGAAACCGTCTAGAAAGAAATTATAATAAATTCTGCATACCCTTTGGGCCTCTAGATGGTGACAGAGGTTTTTTTGGTTTTTTTTTAACTGAGACTTTTGAACCAGGGCATGAGGAGGGTTGGGTGGGATGGTGGAGAGGCTGGACCAAGGCAGTGGGCAGACAAAAACGTGGCAGAAAATTAATGAAAATTAATCTTAATTGTTGGCACTGTTGTATTTGTGCATTGGGTGCTGATGTATTGTCCCTGGGGTCATGGGGGTGGGAAGTGTGTACCCTAAATTACCTAGAAAAACCCAACAAATTAGCAGTCTTTATTCCTGTTTAATAGTTGATTTCTCAGTAATTTCATTTGTGTTTTCTGGAAAATGTTTTAAAAACACAAACCCGAGACTTTTCCTCCAGCCAGGCCAGGCCCTAGCTCCGGCTCGCTGGAAACACCCAGGATTTGGGTCATCTGCACCATAAATCAATATTTTACTGAGTGAAGGTTCTGCTGGGAGCCGGGCCCGGCTTGTACCGCTCGGCCTCCGTCCCTCCCTCTTTTAAGCGAGACGCAGCGGTGAAGCGGATTTCTTTTATTTATTTAATAACCGTCGCTCCCTTCCCTGCTCTGCACAACTCCCCGGCCACCCTGGAAAAGGGGAATACAGGCGGAGTTGGAACCGAGCCGAGCTCCCGGCTCCATCCCCTCCTTGAGGGGGAGCGGGGGCGCCGCCATTTTGCGCCGCCGTGACACAGCAGGGCCGCGGCCGTTGAGTGACAGCGGCGGCAGCCAATAGGAAGAGCCGAGGGCCGCTTTGTCCCGCCCCGCGGTGGGCGGGGTTCCGGTGTGCGGGGCAGGAAGAGCCGTGCGGGGCGGGGCGGGGCCTGCGGGGCGGAAGGGACCGGGACGGGCAGGTACCGGAGGGACCCAACCGGACCGGACCGGACCCGACCCCCAGGCAGCCCCGCACAGCCGCCGCCATCGCTGAGAGCGGTTCCGTCCCTTTCCGGGGAGCGGGGTTTCCTGCGGGGGAAGGTCCGGTGGGGAAGGGGGGGGTGAGGGGGGAGATGGCGGCTTCGGAGCGGGCGGGGGGTGCCGCGGGCTGGATCGGACCGGGCTGGAGGGCTGGGTTCCCCCCGCATCTCCGGTGCCGGTGTGGGGTGAGGGGGGGCCGGGCGGAGGTGCGGGATCGGAGCGGGCGCTACCGGGCTGTGCGCTCGGCTCGGTCCCGCCGGGCGGTTCGGTTCGGTTCGGTTCGGTTGGGTTGGGTTCGGTTGGGTGGTGGGAGCTGTAGAACAACTGCAGAGTCATGCAGGCCCAGCCCGGTTCCCGTGGTACCGGATCACCTCGGGACACACGGAGGGACGCGGGGCTGTGGGGCCGGTACCGGGCGGTCCGCTGGGTACTGGGTCAGGAGCCTGAGGATGAGCGGTACCAGGCGGGCTGCTGGCAAGGAAAAAGTCCCCAATGCAGTGAGTGGAGAGGGGAGGCAGTGAGGGGAACCGAACCTCGGGGGAATGATGGTTGCGTTTCCAAGTCCCTCAGCAGGTCCGGTCCGGTCCGATCCGATTTTATTATTTGGAAATCTTCACCCTTGTGGATGCCCCTGGAATTCTGCAGGCGGTGACACGGATTCTTTCTGTGGAGGTTGGGTTTTGCTGTGGGGATAACCCAGCAATGTTCCTGGTTCTCTCTCCTGGCAGGATGTCTTCAGGAGCTTTGTTTCCAAGCCTGGTGCCAGGCTCCCGAGGCTCTTCCAGCAAATACCTGGTGGAATTTCGGGCAGGGAAAATGTCCCTGAAAGGCAGCACTGTGACCCCAGACAAAAGAAAAGGCCTCGTGTACATCCAGCAAACAGATGACTCCCTCATCCACTTCTGCTGGAAGGACAGGACCTCTGGCAATGTTGAAGATGTGAGTATGGTTTGGTGTTTCAGTGCTGAGGCATCGAGGGAGGAATTGTCTTGTTCTGCTGGCACTGCTGGAAAATCTTTTCCAATACAAATTAGGGTGGGAATGCCACTGGGGCCTGGCAGGCCTGCAGTTCCAATTGCCCACTTTGCTCCTCAGAGCAAACAGAAGAAGGTTTGGGGAGGAGAGCAGAGGTCTTTGGGGGAGCTAAAAGGAAAAGTCATGTATTACTTCAAACACTTGTTTCTGCTGCCACGTTTTCCAGGATTTGATTATTTTTCCTGATGACTGTGAATTCAAGAGGGTACCTCAGTGCACCACTGGCCGTGTGTACGTATTGAAGTTCAAGGCAGGATCAAAACGACTCTTCTTCTGGATGCAGGTTTGTGGGAAGCCAATAATAAAGGCCTTGGAACCAAACATTTCCAGTTTGCCTCATACCAAGAGCAACTTTCTTGCAGGAGCCAAAGACAGACAAGGATGAAGAGCACTGCCGTAAGGTGAATGAGTATCTCAACAACCCCCCCATGCCTGGGGCCTTGGGTGGAAATGCCAGTGGAGGCCACGAGCTCTCAGCCTTAGGAGGTACAGTCCAGTCTCTGCTCCTTCACGTGAGAGGCTTGTTTAAAATTTCTCTTTAGAATGAGCACTTACAATTCCCTAGGAAGAAATTCCTGGTGACTACGGAGGGTGAGTTGGAGACAGTGCTAATACCAGAAGTATAAACCTGCTTTTAGCAAAATAACCTGTGCTGTTATAATAGGTGCAGGCTGAAAAAGCTAAGACTGCCAGAAGAAATCTTGCTTTGTTTTCAGTAGATTCTCTGGAGTCTTACCTCTTTATGAAGCCAAGTTGCATTTATCTTTTATGACCATCATGGTTCAGTAAACACTTGAAACTGTTTTTTCCATACAGAATGTGATGCCAATTAATCTCCTGCCGTTTGAGCTGGAGTGCTGTGAAAAAAAAACAAAAAAACAAAAAACCAAACCTATGTGAATATGTTGTGTTTCAGAATGTTTTTGTTTTTAGGTGAGGGTGGCTTGCAAAGCCTTCTTGGAAACATGAGCCATAACCAGCTCATGCAGCTGATCGGACCAACGGGCTTAGGAGGACTTGGTAAAATGCTTTAATATCTTTATGCCAAAATGGTATTTTCTCCTGCCAGGTTAAATCTTACCTGACAATATTTTCAAGTAGTGCTGTTGATGTGAATGGCACTGCTTTCAGATGAGAAAGCAAGGCCCTGCCTCAAAGATGAGCTAAGGGGCTAAAAAAGGGCTGCAGGAAATGGAGGGCACCAGATTCTGCACAGCATTCATCTTAGGGCTTGATCTGCAAGGAATGTTGGTTCAGCTCCTTGCTCCACTGAATCTCCTTGCTTTTTCTTTTCCTCTTTTTTTCCACCCCTCCTCTTCCTCTTAAATATTCACTGGAGCAGGGACTGGAAACCAGGGACCTCATCCCTGCTGAACATCCCAGTTCCCAAGCTGTGGGGATCCTCACGTTGTCTCTGTTGCAGTGAATATTTGTGTGCAAAGTAGAAAGGGTTCACCAGGAAGGCTGGAGCCTGCCTGCCCACAGCACTCTGGTCAGGGGAGCAAGGCTCAGGTTGGGGCTTTCTCTCCCAAGCAGCACTGGGGAGAGCCTGAGGTGCTGTTTTCTGGGGGGAGATGAGGTGTTGGGATGAGGTGCTCTGCTCTTAACCCTGTTCATGCTCCAAACCCAGTGGAGCATTGTCCAAGAAGTCAGACCCATGAGTGGAAGTAGGCAGAGTTAGACTTAGCAGGTGGCAGTGGCTAAGGTTCTGTGCTTGAGCTCCAAAGTCCATTTTTGTGGATTTAGCTCATGTCTTCTTAGAATCAGGTGCAAAATTCATGGTGATGGGGTTTTCAGATGCAAATCTACTGTTCATGTTGGAAGATTCTGGCTTTTTAGGATATGTTTGAAAAGATCTTTCTCCTTGAAGCTTCACATGACTTTTGAGACTATCTTCCTCTTCACCTCAACACTTTTTCTTAGCAGCTCCTCTTTCATCTAGCCCTGAGACAGCTTGACATGGAGCTCACTACAGTAACACAAAGCAAACCATCTGTTTGCCTTGGCAAATGGTGGTTGTGGTGAATCTGTGTGGATCTCTTCCTCCAGCAGCATCTTGTTCTTGAGCATATGCTCTGCATCTCTCTCAGGACTCTGCCTTTATTGTAGAGCTCCTGCAACAGAGCGTTGGTTTGGTTTTTGCTCCTGGGTTAACTTTCCTAGCAAGGATGAGCTGAGCAGAGTGGTACAGCCTGGTGGGCTTCACTGCTGCTCCTGCATTTGTGGGAGCTCTGTGGGCAGTGTCACAGGCATAGGTCTGTAGGAGTGGGTCCTGGAGAAAGGAGGAGCCCTTGGCTGGTGCTTGCCCTGACCTGCAGTGTTGTGCAGCTTCAGATCATCCCATGTTTGCTAATGAAATGCTGTCCTTCTGTCCCCTGCTTGCAGATAGCTCCCCCAAGGTGGGTGAGAAATGCAGGTGCTGGTGTAGGGATGGGTATCTACGTAGATGTGGTACAAGAAACTCCTGAGGGGAAGTGTGGGACAAATGAAGTGTTTGGCTGATGTGGCTCAGAGGAGGTTCAGGGGGACAATCAGTCACTGGCAGCTCCAGCAGACCCAGAAGCCAGGCCTTTCCCCAGCTCTTTCTAGCTGATGTTCTTGATGCTGCACCAAGTCCTTGGTAGTTGGGATGTGTGGATGAAGGAGACAGATTCTGATTCCTTGTGCATTTTGCCTTTGACTCACAAGGCCAAGTGATGTTTCCTGCTGTGTTTCCTGATTGCTGCTCTGCTGGGAGCACTTCGTGCCCAGGGTTGTCCTTACTTCCCTCTGCCCATGACTCATCTGATTCTGCTGCTGCATCTCTCTTAGGTTTGAAATTTCAAAGCCCAGGTGTACAGGGAGGCAGTGGTGGGGATTCAGGGGCTGCCTCTGTCATCTTCTGATGAGGGCCTTGGCTTTCAAGTTTAGAGAAAAGTTGGATTTTTGGGAGCCAGTAGTTAAGAGGAGAAGGCTGTGTTACTCATGTACTCAGCACAAAGTAAAGTAATTTTATCCTTGTGCACATCATTTCTAAGATGTGCAGCTCTAAGGCAGTTTTCTGATAGAGATGGTAGAGAGCAAACGAGAGCTCTTAATTTACAGAAAGGGGTATGTGGGGGGTGGTCTGGGTTCTTTCACCCCCTCCTCCTCTATTTTAGCAAATAAAAACCTTTCAGGTACAAGAGTGACCTCTTTAGAGCAGAGAGGTGCAAAAAACCCCAAAGAAACAAACATCTAAACCTGTTGTTTTGTGTTTCTGGAAGGTGGGCTGGGTGCACTGACAGGTCCTGGGCTGGCCAGTCTGCTTGGCAGTGGGGGACCCCCAACCAGCAGCTCATCATCAAGGTAAGACCCCTGTCTGCTCTGGACTTGTGTCTAATTTCAAGTCGCCCCTTCTGCAGGAGAAACAGTGGCCTACTGACCAGGAATACCATGGGAATTAAGACTGCTAATTGCCTTTCTAAAATGAGGGTGGGAGCTCTCCATATCATAAGGGCTTGAGGGTTTTCATGATAGAAGAGGCAAAGGTGGGTTTTTTGGAATTAATGATATTAATTATCTCCTCCAGCTCTCGCAGCCAATCAGCTGCTGTGACCCCATCTTCCACAACTTCTTCAACCCGTGTCACACCTGCCCCATCCCTTCCTGCTGCTGCCTCTGTGACCAGTCCCAGCCCTGTGCCCAGTTCGGGGAATGGAACCAGCTCAGCCACAAGCCCAACCCAGCCCATTCAACTGAGTGACCTCCAGAACATTTTAGCTACTATGAATGTGCCATCTGGAGCTGGAGGACAGCAAGGTAACTGGTCTGACCAGACAGCTGTTGGATGCAGGAGTCCTTTGGAGCTGTTTTACTGTCCTATCCTGTTCCAAACTGGTTTGAAAGGTCTCTTAGATTTCTTTTGTTGTTATTTGTTTTTCACTTGAGTGCTGTTTTGGCTGGAACAAGAGTTTTACTCTCACTCCAAAACTGAGAGAGGGAGAAAGGATGCTAACAAATGTGCTAACTACAACTCAGAGCTCCTTTGACTAGATCATTTGGTTTACATGACAAAATGGGAGGTTTTGTTCATAGTCTTAACAGCCAACCATTTATTTTCTTCCTAGTTGACCTGGCAACTGTTCTGACTCCTGAGATAATGGCTCCCATCCTGGCCAATGCTGAAGTCCAAGAGCGGTTGATGCCTTACCTCCCCTCAGGGGAATCTCTGCCACAAACTGCAGAAGAGATTCAGAACACCCTGACGTCTCCTCAGTTCCAGCAGGTAGGTTCCTGGCTGTCTCAGGCAGTGCAATTCTCCTTCCTGCCTCCCCTGTGCCTCACAAATTCTCCTTGCTCTGCTGCTTCAGGTTCCTGACTCTGTTCAGGGTAGGAAATTCCTCAGGTAGGAGTGGGCAGGAGGAGGGATGTGGTTCAGTGGAGCACTGGTTCTGCCTTCCTGCAGTCACCCAAGGGCAGATCAGAATGCTTTTTACTTTTTCTTTTGGAATTGGGGGTTCACCTTTCTCTTTTATAATAAATGCTCTCTGGCACGTGACAGGAGTACCAGCAAATTTATTATTCTTGTCAGATTGGCTTAGATAGATAGATTAGGTGGATGGATGGGTGGGTGGGTCTCTCATTTCTCTGGAAACATTAGCTAGCACTTACTGCCAGGACTGTCAGTGTGTGGTTAATGCTGGTGTATCACAGGCCAATGTGAACTATACTGACTAATGAAAATTTATCAGTTTGCAGAATTTTGGCTGCTAAAAGACACTGCTTTTAGTTTGAGCTACAGCAGCTCTTTTGTGCAGACGAAACTTGGATGTGAGGGAGGGTTTTTAGTGGGTGATTTGATAGAATATCTGCATCTAGATAAAAGTTTCAAGTTTCCCATGCACTAAGCCAGCTGCTGGTTCTGTCACTGGGGTTTGATGCTTGGTGCACAGCAGCCACCTGATGCTGGAAGAGCACGATGCAAACGTTTTTCTTTGTTTTTTTTTTTTTATGCTGTTGGTTCCATTTCACAGGCATTGAGCATGTTCAGTGCTGCCTTAGCTTCAGGACAGCTTGGCCCACTAATGAGTCAGTTTGGCTTACCTGCAGAGGCTGTTGATGCAGCAAATAAAGGAGGTAAGTGTTGGTGCTGCTGGGAATGTGGTGAAGTGGTTTGTTGGCTTTGGTTTTGGCATTTTGTGTGTTGTTTTTTTGGGTTTTTTTTTCCCCCCCACTGCACACAGCCATTGAGTGTGGATTGTGATGATGAGCTGCTGAGTAGCTGTCAGAAGCCAACTCTTGTGCTGTTCTTTTTTTTTCCACTGAAAAGGCCAGTGGTGCAGGTGTTGCCCAGCAGACACCAAGTGATGTCAGATGTGCACTGAGAGCAGTCAGGGTTCTGCAGAGATGTGCTCAGCAGCCTTGGGGGTGTTTTCTTGATAGGTGGAAAAGACTGCAGATGTCACAGTCACTTTTTTTTGCAAGAATACCTTTTTTTGTGGGAGTCTCCAGTGAGTCATTTGGAATAAGCAGACGGCTGTGGCCTCTAGCACTGGAGGGATGAGGGAGCACCTTTCCCTGATGAGATTTTAACCCCATAGCTGAAGAAATTCTGGTCTAAGGCTGCCTGTGCACACAAAGTTAAAGTGCTGAAAATGCCTGACTGTGGCAGGGGGATCTGGATGTATGTTACATATTGAAGGAATGTTAAAGTTTTCTTCTCTGCTAATAGATGGTTTTTAAAGCAACTGTTTATTTTGCAAGTAATGAAGTTTAAACAAGTGTGGACAATGAACGCCACCCCAGAAATTGAAAAAATTGAGTAACTACTGTGTTTAACTTCTAGATGTAGAAGCGTTTGCCAAAGCAATGCAGAACAGTGTGAAGTCAGACCAGAAGGAAGGGGACACTAAGGACAAGAAAGATGAAGAGGAAGATATGAGTTTAGATTAAATTATTTGCTCTTCCTTACGGATACTCCTAGATACTAACTTAAGCAACTGCAGTAGGATTACTAACTTCATATTATGCTTCTAAGAAATCTACAAATAAAGGAATTTTCTTTATCTGCCATCCTGTTCTTAGTCTATTTAACATGCACTTAAGCAGTACTTGCCTTTTATTTTCAGTGGAGTTGCTTACTGCTCAGGTGTGATGCTTCTGACATCAAGCTAGACTAATTCTTCTGATTTCCATGTGCTAAAAGTGGTGAGCCCTGTGATTATGTGAGTAATGAGCTCATTAGGGCACATCACTGACCACCATCCAGTTTTGGGGCACCAGGTTGTAATCTGCAGGGTTGCCTGTTCACCCAGTCCATCCCAACCTGCAAGGGTTGTCCTGTTCTAGGTGCTGACCAAGACTTTGAACACGAGGAGGTTCATCTTCATGACCATCTGAGTGCTACCACCACTGCTGGTATCCTAGGAATTACAGGAGTTGTGTTTCTGGCAAACACAACTATTATAATGTCCCCTTTGTGCCACTTATAGAGGTGGTGATTATTCTTCCTCCAGTTGTACATCATAGTTGCTCTTCACCAGTAAAGTGAAAGAGAATAACATAAAACTTTATTTGACTCCAAAGTATGTACCAGTGATTTACAAAGACCATTTTTAATACTACAACTTTAAAACCAGGTCATAATTACATCTGTTTAGGATGGACATGTTAAAAACTCATTTTACAATATTTACCCCTTATAAAAAAAACCCCCACAATATAATGATATAACTTAAAAGTCCATTTCAGAAGCAAGATTTTGTCCCCAAGTGGCTAAATATATATATATATACACACACACAAATATATATATGACATGTAAGTGCACAAGTGAACCAGGTGTTGGGAGGAAAAAAAAGGTTTGTTTTTTTTTTTCAAGTGAAGACTGCACTACATCAGGCAGGAATGAGGCTGAGCAGGAGAAGGACACTGCTGGCAGGACAGGTGAGGGCAGGAGGGCACCACTCCCCCCAGCCAGCCTCAGAGGTAACCTTTAGTTAGTGATTCCCTTTCAAGCAACAGTTTCTTGCTTCACACAACAGGACATTGTCAGTGTATCTACCAGTGCTGAATGCAGCTGCAGAGTCAGTGGTATTTGTGGTGTTCTGCTTTCCCTCAGCAGTTCTCCCAGCCTATTTTGTTCCTTTTTTTTTTTTTTTTTGATAATTATAAATTAATCTTAATCTGATACAATGCTAATTCCATGAACAGAATTTTGTCTAAGTTCCCCCTTGCAGAGCTCTGCTTAGCAGTGCCAGGTGAACCAAACCTGATCTTGTGGGGAAGGCTAAATGCCTTCTTGTGTCTCAAAAAAAAAAAAAAAAGAAAACAACATGAAAGTGATGGAATTAATCCAGTTTGTCCTAATTGCATTTGTTATAAAACAGAAACTGCCTGCAGCCTTTAGCAGAAGGCAGTCTGTGACTGTTATTAATAGCCTCAAGTGTTCTGTGAACTAAATGTGTGTTGTGTGGGGTGAAGGGAACAGGACTGAGGGGACAGCCAGGGGACACCTGCTCTTACCATGAGCCATGGGCCAGCACGAGTCCTGCTGCAGGTCCTTGGCCACCGAGGAAGGACTCAGACCTGTCTCCACAGGTTTTTGGTTATATTTGTGAAAGATGTCCCCGAAGTGCTCCCTTCTCCCCAACTTTTCCCCTGCCCTCCTTTCTTTCCCCTTGGATTCGTGGCCCCTTCTCTGGTTTTGGCCCCAGACTTGCACCCACAGTCCCTGGAGCTCACAGACATTTGGCCACAGTTAATGGGATCGACTGGGTGGTACCTGGGGCCCGGGGGGCTGTGCAGTGTTCTGCTGGTCAGACTGTACACACAGGTGGACTGACTTACAGCACAGGACAACCCTTGAGGCCCACAGAACCCCTGACAGTCCCAGCTCGGGGAAGGTCCAGGCGGCTGCGGTTCATCACCAGGTTCCTTACACAGCCCACGTAATGAGGGAGAGGAGGTGACAGGGATGCTCTGCTGCCCTTCTCTGTCTCTGCAGAAGGAACAAGAAAAAAGTGAGCATTAGGCTGGCTGATAAAAGGGGAGGGGGTTAAGTAACTCCATCTTGCATCTGGAGGAGTGCAAGATCTCTCCTGGCTTTGGGGTACATCGTTCCCCATCGTATCTCCCCACTCACCTGGTAGCCCTCCCAGGTAGAAAGTGGCCCTCGTGCTGGGTGCAGGGGGCTGGCTGGGTCCCATGGTGTAGTTGCCCTCTGTGTCCACATCCACCTGGATTATGTTTTTCCATTTGGTAACTTTGGAAGAAAACCAAGAGTCAGTGCTGCTCCCTCACCCCGAGAAGGAGTTGACCTTTGTGCAAACCACTGGGAGGGTCAGAGGAACCACCCAAAGTTTGGAGAACCTCCCCCAAACCTGCCCTTGGGCAGCAGCAGCCACCCATGACCTAGCACAGAGGGCTGCCCTGTCCCTGTCCCTGTCTCAGCTGAGTGGGACAGTGTAAGGGGATCTGCTCACATGGGCTCTGACCATGAATGGGGAGAGCTCCTGAAGCTGAAAATGCACCATGATGGCCCTCTCAGTGCTGGGTCAAGCCAGATAAGGGCTTAAAGGAGAGCTGCACTCTCTGATGGGGGCTGCAGCCGTGACCCCCCCAACCCCAGAGTGGGTTGGATGCAAACCAAAGCCCTGGCTCTTGGTCAATGGCAGGTCCAGTAAAGGCTCTGCCTGCTGGACACGTGTGGCTCCTGGCACGTCCCTGGTCCCAGGTTTGAGCCCTTTGGACAATCTGCACAATTCAGGCTTTGACTTTCAGCAGGACAGCCCTGGATCAGCAGGTCCAAACACCCTGCTCCTCCTGCCCACCAGCTGACAGCAATGGCACCAGCAGGCAAGGACTTTTAGCTAGGAAATGACTTAATTAGCAGCTACCATCTCCCAAATTAAGTGCACACAGGTGGGAGCTGGGCTTTAAATACCCAGGGAAGTGCCTCAGGCTTCCCCCAGGAGATGGGGGCTGAGCAGAAGGAGTGGAGCAGCATCCCAGAGCTGGCTGTCACCTCACCTGCAATGGTGTGCCACTGCCCGTCACAGAGAGATGGACATGTCACTGATGTGGAGAACTCATCAGCCGCAGAGTGTGCTCTCACAGTGACCTGGTGTGGGACACAAACCCATTAGAGGAGCCCAATGAGCTGAGCAGGATGGGCAGGAGATGACCTGTGGGGAAGCCCCTCTCCTACTACCTTTGTCTCCTCCATGTAGAGCAGCAGAAGGTGGCTTCTCCTCGTGCTCACGTGGAAGATGAGGCCAGAAGCACTGCGGGGACGGACCTCCAGTGTCACCTCCAAGTCCTGCTCGGTTGCCACCGCGTCAGCTGGAAGTGAAATGCTTCTGGTGAGGAAAGGGACAAGGGACCTCCCATGGAAACTGTCCCCCCCAGTCCCAGGGCTGTGTGGGGTACCTAAGGCGATGGACCCGCCGTCCGCAGCGAAGAAGACCCCGCTCTCCAGGGCACCCTCGTAGCACGGTGTCACCCCAAAGGTGTGTGAGGGGGGACCCAAGGGCCTCCCGTCCAGCTGTGGGTTCCTCAGGCAGCCATCGAAGCTGGAGGCTGCTGCAGCCTGTGGAGAGCAGCCACCAGGGTGAGTGTGGAGGGGTCAAAAAAGGACAGGCGTGGGACAATGCCACGGGACTGGGACCTGGCTGCATAGGGTGATGCCATGGGACCACCAAGCCCTTACCGGTATGTGAGCTGGGGCTTTTCCAGAGGGGATTCCCCCTACGTACAAGGGGGTCTGGGCCACAAAGAGCCCTGTAGTGGCCACTGCAGCATCCTTGGCTCGCAGCCCATCAATGATCAGCTGGGCTCGGCCCTGGTCTCTGCTGAAGAAGACCTGCAAGAACCAAAGGTCAGGATCAAGGCTGGGGGATTCCAGGACTGAGAAAAAGCCCAGGGCTGCACCCAGGGAAGGGAAACCCCAGTTGGGAGGTTCAGCCAGCCTTGGCTGTGCTTTTCCTCTCCCCTTTTACTCCCATGGGACCTCAGGTGTTCTGTGTGGAATTAGGAAGCGATGCTCAGAGCGGGGATGAACCAAGCTGACCCCTGCCTGGGCACTCAGCAACTGGAGGGAGGAGGGGGAAGCAAAAGCAGCTCCAGGAGGTCCTGCTGACCCCAACCCCCCACTCACCGTGTGCCACTGCCCATCCCGGTATTTCTCTTTGCTGCGGATGCGCAGGCGGCGCCCACCAAGGTCCAGCAGGAATACAAAGCGAGAGTTGGAGACAAAGAGAGCCATGAAGGTTCCCTGTTTGCCCAGCACGTAGAAGAGCAACCCACTGGAGGAGTTTAGCTTCACCTCCAGGGAGAAATGGGACCTGCAGGGATAGAGGAGTGATAGGAGCACCCCGCTCACCCACAGCTGCCTGGGACGCCTGCTCTCCAGGAGATGGTCCCCGGGGCTGAGCTTGTGGAGGGTGGGCACACGGGGTGAACCTCACCTCCAGCCAAAGGAAGGTGGGATCTCCTTGAACTCCCAGCGACTGCTTGGGGAACCCCCAAAGCGGAAAGTGCCCCCGGCTGCCTGGGGCTGCAGGTGGAGGTTGCAGAGCCCATTGCCATCGTGGCGGCGGTCCTTTGAGAGAGGCTTGCCCAGCACCTACAATAGACACACCAAGGAAAGGAGTGTGGCCACCACCCCTGCAAAGGGCAAAGGTGGCACCTGAGAAGGAGAGGGAGGAGGATGTTGGAAGTTTTGGCAGCAGCTGGTACCTTGGGTTTCCGCCTGTCCTTCTTTGGAGTGAGCCTGAGCTGCTGCAGCTGCTCACCCCAAGGACAGCTCATGGTGATGTTGATGTTCTCCACGTTCTGCTGCAGGTCCACCACCATCTGTGGCTCTGATATTCTACATGCAGGGAGAAGGGATCCATGTCACCAGGCCAGCCCCGAGGAGGAGGAGAAAGAGGAGGAGGAGAAAGAGGAGGAGGACGAGGAGAATGAGGATGAGGGGGGAAGGGGTTGACCCCTGCTCTCTGGGAAGTGCCATGGCAACACTCACCTCTTGACAAAGACATTCCCGATGCAGCCGGTGAGGTTGCTGAGGGCCCCTGGCTCTGGTGAGCCCCCAAGATGGAAGCGTGGTTGCCCCTCTTGCCGTCGTTGCCGCCGAGTGGACCCAATGGCCACCGTGGTGTCTTGCAGCTCATCATCCACGTAGAGCCTGACCCTGTGGGGAAAGAGCAGCTGGGGCTGAGCATGTCCCCATGGCCAGCAGCATGTCACCTCCCCAGGCACCACGGGGACACGTACCCACGGGCATCGCTGTAGAAGGCCACGTAGTGGGCCCTGCCATCCGCGTAGGCATTTTCAGTGGTGACTTCAGTTCCCAGCAGGTTCAAGGTCAGCTGGCCCCGCTGCAGGGACACCTGGCACGTCCCCTCCTGCAGAAAGCATCACCCCATTGCTGCTCATCAGTTGAGCCCCAAAGAAAGGCTCGTTTCCCCACCACCCTCCAGGAGCTCAGGGTGGAGATTTCGTCGTGGGTTCACCCCCCTGGCGCCACCAAAATCCCCTCTGTTTGCAAAAGAGGAGCAGCACCGTCCCCAGAACCAGAGCAGACACTTCTGTTCTGCTGCTGGGATACCTGGGGGGGGGCTGCAGGTGCCCACCTGAGTGGTGTGAAGGTAGAGCAGCCCCTGGTGCTGGTTTGTCTGGAAGCCAAAGCCACTGTAGAAGTCCTGCAGCCCTGGTACATCCTTTAGGGCCAGGGTCAGGTAGCCATGGCCATGGACACCGACTGTGCGAGCCACCTGCAAGGAACACCACAGATGTGAGGTGAGATCCTGGTGCTGGTGTTGCAGGGGTGTTGGGAGGGTGACTGAGACCCTCAGGTCCTCCTTGGGTCTGCCCAGTGCTATGGAGAACCTCTCCACATGGAGAACCTACCACAACCCCCCAGCACTGAGGACCTGGGGGCTTTATGTTTGTTTCTGTGTGAAGGATGGGAGATTAGGTCTGTGCTGGAGGTCCTCTGCTCCCTCTCCCTGACAGACCCCTTCTTCCCCAGCAGGCTGGACAGGCTGCCAGGGCTTTGTGCTTACCAGGAGGTCTGAGGTGCACCCATAGCTCACACCAACAGTGCTCATGCGTTTCAGGTCAACGTATTTGCCAAGAGCCTTCAAGCCCTTCATGCAGCCCCGGATGGGCCCACCCGTGGGGAAAAGTGGTTTCAAGCTGCAGGAGAAGAAAACGGTGTGATGAAGACAGCCCTGGGCAGGATCTGGCCCTGCAGCTCTTCAAATGGAGTGTCTTGGAAGGACACATGATGGCCATGGGGTATCTCCACCACATAAGGCACAAGGCTGCTCCAAAACACCCAGCACAGCAAAGGAGGATTCAGTGACACCCACCAGCACCTCATCCCTCACCAGAGATGGGAGATAACACCGTCCTCAAAAGCTCATGGTGATGGACAGGACAAGGATATCTGCCCCCTGACCTTCAGCTGGACACCAACAGCCCTGAATATGGCTGAGAAAGGGCCAGGGCCACCACCAGGGCCACTAGAAGGGAAGATGTGTACTGTCCCACCCCACTGCTGGATGAACCCACCTGGGGGGCAGCACATCTGGGGGCACACCACCCAGGTAGTAGGAGACAGCATTCTCCAGGGAGTTCTCCTGCTCCACCATGAAGATGGTGAGGCGCTCCAGCCGCACCAGGATACGTTTCTTGTTGTTCATTTTGAGGAGAAAAATCTGGATCTGGAGACAAGAGGAGAAAAATGATCTTGCCAGCCTGGGGCAACAACAAGGTCGATCCCGTGAGGACAGCCCAAGGTGTCAGCTCCTTACCGCTTTGTTGGTGGTGCTGCTGACAGTGAGGGAGGAGGAGTTGCTGCTGGGTTTTGCCATCTCCAGCCCAGTGCTGAAGTCGTAGTAAAGCACCAGCTTCCCATCCCGGATGGCCAAACAGAGGAACTGACCCTGAAGGAGGCAGGATTGACACTCAGCCCCATGTCCTGCTGTCTGGCTGTGGTGCTGAGCCCCCCCTGTCCTTTGTCCCAGTGGTGGTGCCTTGAGCCATCGCTGTGATAATCACTGGGGGATTTATCTCCCTGGGCTGGGGCACAGGGATGGCACCATAGGCTGGAAAGGCTCCTTGCAGCACCACCTGCCCCAGTGAACCCTGGCCTGGCTTGGTGCTTGGGTGCTCTTTGAGTTCAGGGAGTCCCTCCAGCACCAAAGCAGCCATGGTCTCTGCTGGGAGGTCTGGGTTCAGCCCTCTCATGGCTTTTAACACCAGTGCAGAAATGCTGCTCTGAGTACTGCCACCCCCAAAGCCCTCTTCTCCCCAAGGCTCTGAACCGGGGGTGCCTGCAAGTAAGGCTGGGATTGTCTTAGTCCACTTATGAAGGCTCCCCAGGGGAGCAAGCACCTGCCTGATTCTCCAGGAAGAAGAGGATGCCATTGTAGGAAACCACCCGGATCTCCTGCTCGAAGCGCTTGGTTGTGCCATACTGGCTCTCAAACTTGATCTCTGCATAACCAGTGCCATCAAAGTAGGAGCCATCAGTCAGCCAGGGGTCTCCTGTGGACTTGGACCTGAACCATGCAAGAAGAGGCCCAAAGCATCACTCCAAAGCCAACTCTCATGCTCTGAGGCAGCCAAGGGACAGGGGAAGCTCCACAGACCAGACCTGCTCCTGGCTCAGGGTGCTGTGCCCTACCTTGCACAAGGCTTCTCAGCAGTTGTATCCACCTGGAAGGTGTGCTGGAAGTTGTACAGGCTCACCACCTCCTCATTCAGGGTGTCCAGCTCCAGGCACCCGCGGTAGTTGGGATAGCGCAAAGCAGGAGGAGGCTGGGAACAAAACCAGAGGGTAAAGCCAACTTTGATCCTGGGTTTCCCATGAAATCAAGGGGCTTCCCCCCACAAGGAAACTCTAAAGGTATCACTGATACCTCCACAAGCCCCCCTCCCTGTTCTCTGTCTCACCGTGAAGCTGGCAGGGTAACCACCCACATAGAAGACCATGTTGCGTGGGTCCAGGTTGAGCAGCCCCTGCTCCCCCCTGGCCACACTCTCTCCTTTGGTCTCGTGCACTGTCTGCCTCTCCACAATCACTGACATGTGTCCATACTGCAGGATCCTGAAGCAGGGAAGGATGGTCAAGACAAGGGGAGACCCCTCCCCCCCAAAAGAGGAGCAAACCCCACCCTCCCCCTGAGCAAAGGGCCTCCCCACACAGCCCTACCAAAAAGGGGTGCAACTCCCAGCAGGGACCCCACAGCAGCAGAGCAGAGAGAGGAATCAGCACTCCTGTTACCAGCACTGCCACAGGGCTGGAAGGAGCCCTCGTGATAAGCTTCATCCTTCCTCTTCTGCAGGAACCCCCCCCCAGACCACCCATGATATGATAAGACAGCATTATCTCCTTGCTTGTTTTTCTGGGGTACCTCAGTGTCAGGCATTTAGGGAGGGCTGGTGATGGAGTCCACAGCACCCCTGCAAGCTGGGACACAGCACTACCTGCCTCCACTGCAGGGACAGTCCACTTCCTCAGGATGTGTCCCATCAGATTCCTACCTGTTGATGCTGATGGTAGCAAACTGCTCTTCAATATCCTCGTCAACAGACAGGGAGGTTGGCTCCTCATCACCCAGTTTGTAGACCCAGTGCACCTTGTGGTCCCTGAGCACGATACCCAGGTAGTCACCAGTGGCCTGAATGCAGGGAGAGAGAGAGAAGAGACTGTGTGCTGGCACCAGGAGATGCTCTCCATGATGGTCCCAGGACCAAGCACCCCCATCCACCTCCAGCCAGGATGATGGATCTACCCAGGGCCTGTTCCATGTTCCCCACAAAGCCACTCAGGGAATAAGTGATGGGAAAGGGGATGATGTCCAGCCATGACCCCCTTGATGCCACCAACACGGGGTCCTGCTGCCCCCCTGCCCTTGTCTCACCTCCTGGCTGCCCAGGTAGAGCACAAACCGCCCTTCTTCTGTCCCCTCCTGCCGTCGCTGCCGGCTTCTGGGCTCAGGGTTTTGGATGTAGAATTTGAGGGATGTATAGGCTGCCAAATCCTGCAGGTTGCTGGGCAGCCGGACCTGCACACCCGAGCTGCCATTGAACTTCATGGGGACTTTCACCTGGAGGGAGAGAAACCCCACAGCACTGAAACCACTCCTCTTGTCACTGCCAGCTCTAAGTCAAAGCATTCTCCAGAAGTCTCCCCATGAGAAAAGGACCCTAGTGGCCCCAGAGCTCTTCTTGATAGCCTTTCCATTTGCATACTGCCCTGAGGTAAGTCCCTGGAGCCCCATGCACCAGCTTACCTTGCTGGCAGCATTCCTGGCCTGGGTGATGAGCTGCCGGATCCGCACGATGTTCTCGGACACGGTGGCATTCTTGTTCCTCCTGTTCTCCAGGTTGCTCAGCTTCTCCAGCAGCAGTGGGATGGTGCTTTCCAAGCTAGACACTGGGGTTGGGGAGGAACCAGAGGTTTTGAAGGTTAGTGAGGAAGGGAGATGTAAAGCTTGGGCAGTTTTGAGACACGAAAGTCAAAGCAGAAGCCACTGGGAACAGAGTCACAGAATGATCCCCTAATTCCAACAGCCTTGAAGGGGGCTTGTGAAAATGCTCTAGTGAATGGAGTCTTATGCAGAAAAAGTATAGGTGACATAGATACTGCAGGGAGAGAGAAAAAAATAAAGGGACAGGACTTCAAGCAGCCCATATTGGCTGCCACCTCCCTCTACTCTTGACCTGGAGCTGCCAAGCACAACTTCGAAAAGCACAGAGCTCTCTGGGGATGTCTGTCCATGCCCCAGCAGGCTCAGCACTCACCAGATTTCCTGGCATCCTGGACTGCCTGGTTCAGGTCTTCATTTCGAAGGTCTCCATACTGGTCTTTCCACTCATCCAGGTTCTTCTTCATGGTGCTCAAGGTATCTTCCACTCTTGCAGCTGTTTCGTTGGCCTCAGAAGCTGCTGCTTTGGCATTCTGGATGGCCTCTTTTGTGTCCTCTGGAAAGAAAGGAGAAAAACCTCTGGGATATCCAGGAGGGGAGAGAAAGCACCCTTGGGTCACAGCCTGGACCTGAGGAACCAGTCTAGCTGTCCTGAGACAAACCTTGGTCCCTGCCCAACATGTCCTGCACTGACTGGAGCTGGCTCAGGAGCTGCTCCTTCTTCAGACGGAGGTCAGCCAGCTTGTCCTTTGCAGCCTGCAGGGTGCCTTTAATAGCTGCAATTAAACAGATACATATGTTGTGTGTTGGATCTCTGTCCAGCCCAAGGGACACCACCCCCTCCAAGGAGCCTCTCTCACCCCCATTGAGTTTTCTCTGCTCTCTCCTCACAGACTCCTCCAGGTAGCTGCTGTTCCTCTTCAGCTCTTTAGAGATGGCCCCAAGATTTTCTGATATGACACTCTGGAAAATAAACATGCCTTGCCTGGGAGTGTGAAAATGAATTCCAGTCTCTGGCCCTGACTGCATGATGAGCAAAAACGCTCATCCAGACAACTGGATGTGGGGCGTGCTGCTGGGGACACCCAAACCCCCCCGAAGCCATGGCAGAGGTTCTGCTCTGTGGCACAGAACAAAGTGCTGGAGTCTCAGAGGGAAGAGGCAGCAGAGCCCTGTGTCCAGGTGTGAAAAGCTGAAGGACTATCAAGGGAGTTTGGCTTTTGCTCATCTTCATGGGGCTCCTCACAGCACGTACCATCAAAGCCTGGCTGGCTGCCTCATCAGCATCGTGGGCTGCTCGCTCAGCTTTTTTCACAGCTTCAATGATGCTGGCGTAGGCATTGGAGGCATCGATTGCCCGCTGGATAAAGCCATCCTGGTTTGTGCCCTGGATAATGCTGTGTTGGAAAATGAAGCTGTCAAGTCCACAGAGACTGCTCAGGCTGGGCTCTTGCACATGCCTCCCCAGGACAAACCCCTTTGGGTTCCTCATCACCACAGCAGCTCCAGGAAAAACCTTTGGAGATGGCACCCTGCTTCACCCCATGGGGATGCCAGCTTCCCATTCCTAACTCTGGCAGGAGATGGCCTGACTGCTGAGTGTCAGGACCAGTGCCTCACCTTGACAGGTTCCTTGCAAGCTCATCCAGGAGCTGGGCATGTTCCTCTGCCTGCTCCACGATGGGGATCTTGCTGCTGGCTGGGGAGAACTTCTTCACCCGCTCAGTCAGGGGCAGCTTTGCCCCATCCAGCAGGGCTGCCAGCTTCTCATATGCCTGGAAGGAAATGCATCACCCCTGAGGGCTGCCACCTCCTTACAACATGCCCATTCTGAAGTACCTCCACCACTAACCTCCTTTGCACTCTCCATCTTCTCTAGGAAGTCAGAGACCTGGGCCAGGGAGTCCTTGGCCATCTTCAGGGTCTCCTGCACCAGTGCATGCTGCTTTTGGAGTTCACGGCTCTTTTGCTAAGACACACAGATGCAGAGTGAGGCAGTGGCAGGGTTGGGGTTGTCCCCCAACTCACTGCATGGTAGTACAGGACCTCCTGGTGAAGGGTTACCTGACTCTCCTCCAGGTTGTTGCGGTTCAGGCTGTTCAAGTCCTCTGTCTGCCTGGTTTTGTTCACAGCCTCGTTGAGGGCATCACGGAGGTCCATCAGCTGGGAGCTGTGCTGTGCCAGCCTGTCCTGGATGCTGCTCACCAGGTCCTGGTTGGACTGCCAGCGGGCATGCAGCTCACTCTTCACCCGATGCAGCACTGAGGATGGAGGAGATGAGAACTGGGGACAATTCATCCTCCCAGGCTGTGGAAAAGCCTAGTTCTGGCCTCACTTGGAAGGTATCAAGGCCATAACAGATCATCTTCCCTCCCTCCCTCCCTCACTCAGCCTGGGTAGCACAGGATCTCATCCAAAATTGTCTTTGAAACCCCAAGTGCCAGTGTGCCTGGCAATGCAGGGGGCAACGTGTGGGAGCACAACCCAAGCCCTTGGTCCTGTCTGCAGAGCTGCTGAGGGTGGTGGACTCTTGGGTGACACTCTAGAGCCCTTTCCTGGGACAGTGAACATGAATAAACATGAGGTGACTTACTGACACCCACATGTGGTGCATACATTTTACTGGTAACACCTAGTCCTAAGGACTGTCATTTTGGACATCAAGCAGAACAACCCAGCTTGTAAAATCTGCTCTAAAATTCACCTCAAGAGAAAAAGAAACCATAACTGGAGTGGGACTCAACTGGGGACTCTCAACCTGCAGTAAAACTTCTTGCGATGCCCATCTTATTAACAGGACTCTCCAAACACAACCACAATGGGTTATGCTCATGTGGGCTCCAAGCCAGGCTTTGAGGAACAGAGAGACCCAGCAGGATCTGTGCCACTGAGCCAGACTCACATTTCTGTGCCTCCTCCTGCTCCTGCCTTGCCAGTTCCTCCTGGCTGCCCAGGCTTCTCTCCTTCATCTCCCTCAGCATCCTCTCCACCTCAGCCATCTTCTGCCGGAACTCCTCAGTGGAGGTGGTGCTGGCGTTTGCTGCCCCAAGCCTGGCCATTTGCTGCACCAAGTCTGCAGAGAAATCCAGATCCCCCGTTAGCTCTGACCAACCCAGAGCCTTCAGAATCCCCCCCCGAGATCCTTCCCCTCTTACAGCACCCTCAGTGCTCAGGCACACAGATTCCTTGAGACCACTCGGGGGTACCGCCCCATGTTTCTGTCTCCTTGGACATTACAGTGACACATGCCACATCCCAAGCAGCTTTTGGTGGCTTGAGTTCTTTTCCTACAACCAGTCCCTCCCTCTTTTTGCTAAGGGAAGCAAGTAGTACAAATTGGCCTGTAGGGATCTCCATTTCATTTGTATCTCCCCTTGTTTCCTCCACAGCTCTAAGAGATGCTGATGCTGTACTCGGTGCCATTTGAAAGCAAGGAAAAGCCCAGAAGGCAGAAACTTTTCTTTACCTACCTGCAATGGCTTTCTGAATGCTTTGGACATTTAGTAGGAGCTGCTCCCCCCTCTGGTGAGTCTCTCTTGAGTGCTGCTCAATCCGGGTTGCTTCTCTGTGAGTCATTGTCATCTACAAGAAAAAAAACCAACTGGCTTAGCTCAAGTTTAAGATGATGTCTGGGACCTGCCTGCAGGAAAGATGGTCCCAAAAAGGTAGATAAAGCTTGGGAACGTGGAGCTTTTGAAACCCTTGAACCACATGTTCTCCAACAGCCTGCCCTGTGCTGCATACCTACAATGCATTAGTGATGGGTTTGTTTATTTAGCACCTTCAGAGGAGCACAAGCAATAAATAAATGCAGCTCCAATCCAACAAGCTCTGGATCCTGAGGCAGTCCAAAGATCACAAAGGACAACACTGTCCTGCACTCTTAACACAGAAGAAGTCCTACAACCCAGAGCCAGGCCCACTTGGGTCCTGACCCAAGAAGAGATGGAGGGCTACCATTTGGCCCTTCAGAACATAGATAGAAACACAGAGGCAGCTTGTCCATGCAGCTGCCCAGGGACATACATCATCAAACAGAAACTTTTCTCTCTCTCATAGATTAGGAGCAGGCAGTTTGTAAATCCAACCCAACCAAATCAAATCTTTCTCAATTTCTAAGTTCTCTGATGACACAACTAGTATTTTTTAGACAATATAGAGGGCATCTTGCAAAAGGTGTTGCTGGACGGAGGCCTCCAAGGACTATTACAATAAAAAGTGTCAACTCATTTGCTGAGATGGACCCAGGCTATCCCTGCCACAACATGGATACCTCCAGGAGGGACCTGGATGCTTATGTTCCTTCCTGTATGCTTCTTGGATACATGATGGTTTACTGTATTTATTTTTAATTATTTAAGTAAGCAAAGCAAGTAATTAATCAAGAAGCAATCACGAATATCACAAAATGGTTGAGAGTACTTCCAGGGAGGACTGCAGGTAATCTAGCATGAGCACTAAATAAGAGACCCTGAGCCCCAAGCCTTGATCCATCCTGCCTGAGCCAGGCTCCTTCAAAGCCCTTGTTTTAGATAAATGGGTGGAATTGTGCTCTGGCAAAGGAGGAAGGAGAAATACCCTACTTTGTGCTGCAGTGCATTCAGGTCCTGTGTGAGGTCCACATTCTCATCCTCCAGCTCATCAGCCCTTTGTCTGACCTTGTTCACGGCCCTCAGGTATTCACGCAGCTGGTTCTGAAAACAAAACCAAACAAAACAAAACAAAAAATGAGCTGCAATCAGATGAATTGGCCAGGACATAGGGGCAGAAGGTGATGTCAAACCTTCCACCTACCACAATGGTCATCATAGTGCTGTTCAGACCATGGAGGCGAGCCCAGGCAATGGAGCTGGCATTGAGGTTGACCAACTGGCCACGAATGGAGGGGAAAGACTTCTCAATGTCCTGCAGATCCTCCAGCAGCAGCAGGACACAGCTGTCACACACTGCCAGGGGAACAGAACGGTCAGCACCGGGCCCTTCCCTGGCCCCAGGATACAGACACAGGTGTCCAGATGGAGATGTGCAGGATACAGACCTTCACACCTCATGCTATCCGCACCGTTTGCCACGGGGATCTCGTTCTCCTGCAGGCAGATGTTGCACTGCTTCCCAGTCAGCCCATTGGAGCAGGTACACTGCCCCGTGCGTGGGTCACAGGAGCCCCCTCTGCACTCACACCCTGAGATCAACAACAGGGAAAACACCCTCAGCATCACTTGCTGCTCTTTCCACTCCATGAGGAGGGGAAAAGGAGTTTTTATTCCACCCGTGCAATCGCATCCCTGCTTATCCACTCACCACCCCCATGCAACTTGGGCAGTGCCCAGCCCTGACCTTTTAACACCTCAGTCAGCACATGGGTCACCAGCACCCGTGTCCCACTCCTCCACGTGTGAGACCCCACTCCCAGGAAGCAGGACACACTCACTTGTGCAGCCACTCTGGCTGAAGCCCCAGTAGCCCGGGGCACACTGGTGGCAGCGGGAGCCGCTGACGCCGGGCAGGCAGTGGCACTGTCCCGTCTGGGGGTGGCAGCTGCTCCCCACTGCCCCGATGTCACAGTCACACCTCCGGCAGCCCGAGCATCCCTCAAAGCCGTAGTACCCCTCCTAGGGAAAAGCAGAGCACTTCTGGTCAGTCAGAGGGCATGTGTGCCTCCCTGCAGGGCAGGCTGAGCATCCCATGTGGGATCCTCCTCTTGCTTTCTTAGGAGGGTTTTAATCACCACAAAACTCCTGTCAACGTGGCAAAAATATGGAGGTGCAGTGAGAGCCTTTTGACACCAACAGCACTGCCCTGCCAACCTGCCTTTGCCCTGCAGTGCCCAGTTCCCATGCAGGGAAATGGGGTTTGTTGCAGCTTCCCAAAGGGAAACGACTGCCCAGGCTGCAGCTGAACACTGCCTCCAGCACTCACTGCCAGATTTTTACCAGGCTTTCACCAGGCATAGGCAGAGCCTGCAAATCCAGTCTTCACCCACCTGGCTGCCAGCACTCCTCTGCTAACAGGCCAGGGGACAACCTCAGGGCTGACCCTCCTCCCCGTGCCAAGGACAGTCACCCAGGATGCAGGTGGCCCTCACCTGGCAGTGGTCACAGTGCTGGCCTGTCACTCCAGTCTTGCAGAAGCACTGGCCAGTTTGTGGATGACATGACTCTGTCCCACAGGGTGAACAGTTGCACTCTGCCAGGGAAAAATACACCCAGTTACATGCCAAGGAGACTGCTCAGCCACTCACAAGCCACTTCCCATCCCATTTCTCCCTTATCTTCCACAGTCAGAGTAAAGACAGAGCCTCTCTTCTCTTGGATCTGCTCCTGCTCACAACTTATTCCCAGGGCAGACCCCTTTTTGTGAGCTGCTGCTGTTCCCCAGGGGGAGATGGGCAGTGCTGGGAGGGGGCTGTGCAAACCCACGCTCCAGAGGGAGTGCCAGCACTGCTGCTGCTGTGGCTGTTCTGGGCAAGATTGCTCCAGTCTGGCTGGGGTTTAGTGACTTGTATTCAGGGGTGGATTGGAGGTTAGAGAGTTGATGCTGGAGGGCAGCTTTTTGGAGTTGTTTTTTGGTTTTTTTTTTTCTTAATTACCACCTTTGGAGGACACCTGCAATGCACGCAACCAGGCGTGTGATTCATCAGGACAACGCACAGCCTGGAGAAGGTGCTAAACACAGCCAGGGTCAGCCTGTCCCCCACCTCCCCCCTCCCCCAGTGCTTGCTTTCTGCCCCACTCACGTGTGCAATTCTTGGCTACCACTGCATCCCCGTAGTAGCCAGGGGTGCAGACCTCACACCGGGCGCCGGCTGTGTGGTGCATGCACCCCGTGCAGGTGCCTGTCAAGGTGTCACAGCTGCTGAACAGCATGTTGGGATCCGTGTTCCCACTGCAGTCACAGGGCTGGCAGGAGCTGCCAATCACCATGGGATTGCCATAGTATCCCGGGGCACACCTGGAGAAATAAGGCAAGTCCAAACACAGCTGGGTGTTGATGGGAGATTCCCCCAAAGCTCACGCTTGAGTCTTGTGCAATGAAAACAGTGCAAGAATCCAGCAGTTGTTACTGCTGCACCCCCCCAGGGATCTCAAAGCACACCCCAGGAAGGTGCCTTTACCCCAGACTGCAAGTCAAGGCAAAGACAGCTAAATAATACACCCATGGTGACAGAATATAGCAACAGGGGAAATGACAACAGGGCATTTGCAGGCTAAAAAGGACTGAAAGAAATCCTGGCAGAGCAAAGCATGCTGTGGGCAGAGCCAATGGATAAAACATGGGTGCCATCACCCTTACCTCTCACAGTTGGGTCCAGCATAGCCAGGCTTGCAGAGGCACTGCATGTTGAAGCCCTTGTGGACACAACCAATGGCAAAACTGAAACGACAAGTTGGGAACAGGAAGGTGGATTTACCACCAGGGTAACCCACCCAGGATTTACTACTGCTGGGTGCCAGGTGAGCTGATTGCTTGGTGCAGGATGCTGGGGCCTTGGCTGAAAGGCTCCCAGTGGTTATACAGCAAGGCCAAAGAGAAAATCCCATTCAAGGGTGCTTACTTGTTGGAGGCAACTGAAAGAGGGCACGGACATCCAACACACTGCAGAGGTTCTCCAGCAGAGTGGCTGCCCATGTAGCCATCCTTGCATCGCTCACAGTGGTCTCCTTCTGTGTTGTGCTGGCAGTTCTGTAAAGAAAATCAGGCTGCAGCCTTGGCACTGATGGCAAGAAAAGGTGGGTTGCACAAAG
Organism: Phaethornis superciliosus; assembly: GCA_023637945.1. Lineage (NCBI taxonomy): Eukaryota > Metazoa > Chordata > Aves > Apodiformes > Trochilidae > Phaethornis > Phaethornis superciliosus. Next base: position 11,609,309 of record JAJQWJ010000019.1, read on the forward strand.
TGTTCCCCTCCAGGTATTTGGATGCTTCAGTGCTCCCTTTTTTCCCACAACTGTCACCCTAGGCTGACCCCAAGAGGGACCCACCCCCAAAACAGCCCATCCAGCAAACATTCCAATTCAGTCCTGCTAGCTCAGTTAGGATGTAAAAAGCTTTTTAATCACATGCTACAGACCTTGTAACTCCAAAATACCACACAGCTTCACTGGTACTTACAAGGCATATCCCAGAGCCTGGCAGGCACTGATCTGAGTGGCCATTGCAATGACATGGGATGCATTTTCCCAGAAAGAGTCCCTTGGTATCCCTGTAGTAACCTGGAGCACATTCCTGAGGACAGAGAAAAAGACAGAGATCTGAAAAACAGCCCAATACATTCAAGAAAATCAAAGAGACTCATATAGTTTCCATGACAGAATTCCCATGGGGTTGTATTGATGGAGAAGAGATTAAAAGCAAACCCAAAGATTTTTCAGTGTGGCTCCCTCCTGTTTCCATCAATAGGAGATAATTGGCCAGACAGAAGGACCTGTTCCAAGGCACTGCACTTTGGTCTGCACCACCTGGATGATTTCTCCATCACATCTCTTCCAACAGGGCAGATGCAGCTAAGTCACCCACCCAGGTGTACTGTGTTGTGCTGGGAGGGGAGCCTGGGAGATATGGTTCCTTATTCCTTCACAACCTGACCTTTTATTTCAACTGAAGCCCTCAGGGGTCAGCCTGGGATCTGGATACCATACCCTGGCACCACTGCTCTGCACAAACATCCAAACCCCACAGCTGCCACCAGCACCCCTTGTGGCTCAGCCCCCAAATGTGAGTGTCTGAGTCCCCTCTGCTTGAAGCAGCACATCCATTTTCACCCTTTTCACCTGGCAGGAGTCCCCCTGGTAGTTAGCTGGGCAGAAGCACAGCTCCACATTGCTGGCACGGATGCCTGTAGCTGTGTCTGTTGCCATCTCCAGGACCACACGGCGCAGGGACACGGATGAAGAGAGTGGGGAGAAGAGTGCCCGGATCTGCAGCTGCTCCAGGTTTGCCAGCACCATCATCAGCTCCTCCCTAGATACAGGGTTGTGGGTCTCTGTATGCCTGAAGTTGCCCTAGTGGGAGAAGACCTGACCTTACTGGCAGGAAACACAGCCACCTGAACATCCAAGCCCTGCTGCTGCTTTGCACAGGTAAAACAGCCCTGGATCTTTACAGCCAGTTCTGCTGCAACAGGCAGCACCTAAAACACTGAGCTCAAAGTGACTGTCCCTTCTGTCTACGTGCCAGTCTTGTCCTTCCAATAGCATCTGAGCACTTGGTACAGATTTGTGTGCAAACTGACCTCCACCAGCTGCAGCTGGCCTTCGTGTGCCTCCCCAGGGGATGGGTAAGTGGCTTCCAGAAACATGATGCTCATCTGATTTCCCTGGGAAAAGCAAGGAAGGTGTCAGTCCCCACCTCACCCTGCTCATGCATTTAGCAGGGTGATTTACCAAGGGAATTTCTCAGGCTGCACCTTCAGGATCACATCTGGGCGGGACTCCATGGGAATGAAGATGTCCCCTCTCCGTGGGTTGGAGTGCAGCTCATAGCGCAGGTGACCACCATAGGAGGAAACCTAAGGGAGAGACAGACTGCAAATGTTGCTGCAAGTCCACTGAGATGGCTCAGAGCTGTCTGAGATGGCTCAGAGCTGTCCATGTTCAACTGGAGCAGAAGCTTTCAGCAGGCATGCTGCTGTTGGTGGGGTCAGGGATGTGCATGACTGCTGGTCCATCTGCCACCCTGCTCTTACCCGGTCCCCAAGGTAGGAGCTGGGTGCAACCCAGTAGAGCTCCTGGTAGGCATCTGGGAGGTTCTTGAGATCAGCATGGAGGAGCTGCTCCTGCAGGCTCAGAGTTGCTGGCACTTCCTGGCGGTCGCTGCTCAACAAGAGCCACCCGCTCATGTCAACAAACTGTAAGGGAAGAGCAACCATCCATCTTCTAGTGCAGCTACATTTGGGTATTTGGGTGCTGATGCTCCAAAAGGTCAAGTCCCCGAGCAGCAGAAAGGATGACCAGAGGCTCACAGCCTCACATGCATCCTGCTGAAGCCACTGGATAGCTGAGCACCAACCCTGCCTCCCGCCTGGCACAGTGTCCCCATGCCATGACCTTCCACCCTGTGAGACCCCAGAGACCAGGAAAAGGAGTGGGAGACAGGCACAGGGAGACAAAGATAACCCTCCTCATCGTGTGTCTTCCAGGACAGAGATCCAAGGGCAACAAAGAGCCAGGCAGATGGGACCACAGCTGAACTGCAGGCTCCTCTCACCTCTGCTCGATGCTTCTCAGCGCTGCGGCAGCGATCAGTCGCACCGAAGCAGAAGCACTTGGTGCAGCCCTTGGGGTTGTTGGCATCCAAAGAAAATGTCCCCAGGCGACACTGGTCACACCTCGGGCCCTCCACATTTTCCTGAAAGACAAGCAAAGCGCAACAGCGTCAGTGGTTTCTCATGAGGCATTTGGGGAGGACAGAGATGGCTCTACGAGTGATCAAAGCACGCTGATGAGATGCTGAAACATGCTTAAGCAGTCCCTGAGCTGGTTTACTGGCACTCAAACACTAAATTCACCTGGAGAGAGCCTCCACGAGCCCTAGAAAGGGTTTGGAACAGTTTGAGTCACTACTGTCATGCAGGAGTCAACAGGGCTGAGAGCTTTACCTGCGAGGGGTTCTGGCATGGGGTGGAGACAGACTGCCCATCTCCCCAGGGACAGAGCAAGCCTCCACGGACAGGAAAGATGGGGGGAAGAAGTCTTCCAGGGTGAGAATGGAGCTGGGGAAGAAGGCACTATGTGAAGGTCATCAAGGACTGACCTTGCAGTGACACTGTCCCGTGACCGGGTCACACACGCTGGCTTCGGTGCCAGCCCGGTGGCAGTCACAGCGCTGGCAGTTGGGGTAGTGGTAGTAGCCAGGGGCACAGAGGTCACACTGTCTCCCGATGACATTGGGCTTGCACCTGGATGGGAGGTGAGAGCAGCAGCAGCAGCATTAGAAACCTCTGCCCCAGGGAGCAGCTCTCAGGGCTTCATCCATCCTGGCACTGACACCGTGTTGATGAGGAATCTCCTCATCCTGCACATCTAGGGAGGTGACAGTGAGGTGACTGTCCCTCTGTACTCAGCTCTGGTGAGGCCACATCTTGAGTACTGTGTTCAGTTCTCGGCACCTCACCGTAAGAGGGACATAAAAATGCTGGAGTGTGTCCAGAGAAGGGCAAAAAAGCTCATGAAGGGCCTGGAGCACAAATCCTGTGAGGAGTGGCTGAGGGAGCTGGGGGTGTTTGGTCTGGAGAAGAGGAGGTGAGAGGAGACCTTATGGCTCTCTTCAACTATCTCAAGGGAGGTTGGAATGAGGAGAGAAACAGCCTCTTCCCCTGAATGATGTGATAGGACCTGAGGGAATGGGTGGAAGCTGTGCCAGGGGAGGTTTAGGCTGGATGTTAGGACACATATCTTCACTGAGAAGGTTGTCAGGCATTGGAATGACCCAGGACAGTGATGGAGTCACCATCCCTGGAAGCATTTAAAAGGCATTTGGACCTGGTCCTTAAGGACACTGTTTAGTAGTTGATTGTGGTGTTGGCCAAAGATTGGACTGAATGATTTTGGGAGGTCTTTTCCAACGTGTGATCTCCTCCCTCCAGCCTGCCAACGTGTCCCACCACTCCAGCAGGGATGCTGCCAGAGCAGCAGAAAGCTCTCTCTTACCTGCACTGCCCACTGTCCAGGTCACAGCCTGGTTCTGTCAGCTCCTGCACCCCGGGCCGGGAGCAATTGCAGTCCTCACAGCCGATGAGAGGGTGGCAGCCAAAGGTCTGGGGCTCACAGACAACACACTCTGGCTTCAGGGTGTGTGGGGGGCAGATGCACTGCCCTGTCACCTCGTCACAGAGACGCGTCCCGCAGTCACAGGCTGGAAGGGGCAGAAAAAGGAGAGGAGAAGGCAACGGGTGAAGAGCTCAACTTCACGCAAGTGGAGCCAGGACAGAGCTGGAAAACGCAGCTGCTTCCCAGATCAGCCTCAGCCCTGTGAGAGGCAAAACAGAAAAGCTGGGAAAGGAGAGGGGGAGATGGGACAACTCACGCCTGCAGTTGGGGAAGCCCCAGTAGCCGGTGGCACAGCGGGAACACTCCCGCCCGATGACGTTGGGCTTGCAGGGACATTGCCCACCAAAGGGCTCACACTGGCTGCCCCGTGCCCCTGCCTCGTGGCACTGGCAGGGCTGTGCCCCGTTGTTGTAGAAGAGGGAGAGTGAGATGGCAGAGTCCCGGCAGAACCTCGACGACACGCTGGGGCTGCAGAGGAAAGCAGGCAGGAGGAAATCACCTTGCTGCACACCTCGACAGAATCCCTGCCACCCCAAAACCCGACAGGATCTCCTACAGCAATGGGTAGTGAGTTAGTGGGAGGATGAGCCTGTGAACACTGAGATCCCCCACGGAGACACATGTTTGGTCATTAGGGAAGGAAAGCCTTAACCAGACTCTGTCCCTGCCTCACAAGTAGGGTACAGGTTTTATTCCCTGAGGAGTGTGCAGCCTGCAGACAGCAGAGAAGCCACCCAAAGCCAAAGGTCTCACTTGATGTAGAAGCTGTTGATGCCACAGCTGCTGATGAAGTCATAGGATTTGTCCAAGGGTTCCTCCTGCAGGTACTGAGAGCTGTAGCTGTCCTCAGGCACCACAAGGATGTAATCCTGCAAAGCAAAGACAAGATGGGGGAGCCAGGCTCCTGAGCTGAGCCGGCCAGACACAGTCCCAAATGAGACCACTCAAAATGCACCTTTAACTTCTCATCAGCTCATCCCTTGCTGGGAAAGAATGTAACACATAAAGTGTCTGCATACTGGAAAGACCTCCCTTGAGGTCTGTCCATCAGGGTCCATCTAATCTAATGCTTTACACGAGGAGTGGGCCAAATTCACTGGAGAAGAAAAAAAAGCCAGAATACCCCAAAAGAGCAGCAGGGGCTGTGCAGAGAAAGGAGGTCGCCATGATCTCAGACTCCTAAATTTGGCTTTACAATTGTCTTTCAAACATTTATCCAAATTATAGTCAGTGTTCTAGTCCTGTTGCTTGAGCATATCAAGGGCCACCTGCTCCCATGAGAATTGGTGGACAAACAATGCTGTGTGGGTGCAAAATATTACTGGAGTAGGAATAAGGCTTATTCTGAGTTATCACAAACTACGTATCCAAAGCAACATCTTCCACATCTACCTTGCTTTGGTATTAAAACCACACAGTGAAGGAAAACTACCATACAGAGACCCTCCCTCTGTGAACCCTGCCCTCAATTTTACACCACTAAGGTTGTGGATTGCAATGTCCTAGTAGTTTGGAAACTAACTGATGGTAGGAAACATTCCTCTGGTCACACAGTGCCACAAATCCCCAAGGAAAGGCCAGCCTTGCTGGAGCTCTGTGGCTGGAGCCTGGTCCAGCATGTCCCAGGAGCATCCCAGAGAGCAGCTTACCAGCCACAGCTGCTTGCCCTCGGGCACTCGAACAACCACAGTCAGGTCATTATCAGTAACATCCAGGACAATCTGGTCCTCAGAAACCACCAGGCTCCTGCATCCATAGCCATGTGGGCAGAAAGCAGCATTGGTCTGACCTGAAAAGACACCAAACCAATTGGTCCCACATTTCCTTTACAATCCCCATCACACCCCCCTGTTTTTTTGAGTCAGTCTCGCCCTTTGTTTGCACTCCCAGCACACCCACAGTTCTCCTCTGCCACCAAAAACTTTCCAAGGCTTTTGCCTGTGAGCAGCTTTCCACTCTTCTCCACTCCTCTCACCTTGCCAGATGCGCCCACCATTGATGAACACTTCCACAGGGAAGGTGGGGTGGTTGGGTTGGTAGTAGTGAAGGATGAAAGCATAACGACCCAGGGTCTGGATCCGGGTGTTAAACACAACAGCAGCCTGGCCAGAAACAGGAGAACAGAGAGACAAACCCCCACTTCTGATGCCTGCACTTACAGGCTGGGATATTTTTTACTATTGAATAAATTTGTGTTCTTATTGCCCAACTGGCAAGTCTTGAGATTTTTGGTGAGCCAGTCCCTCACGTCTCCACATTCCCCCTCTATCACTGCCACCTGCAAAGCTCCTCCTGGGAGCCCAGAGAGCCAAGCAGCAAGGGTGGGATGCAGCTAAGACAGGTGAGTCCATGAGAATTACAGATTCAGGGACAAGATTCAAGTCCAAATTATACTTTGGAACTGCTAGTTGCTCAATTGCTCGAGACACTCAGCAGGGAAGAAAAACTTCTCCCTGCCCCAGGTGTCCAGTGTCACAGCACCCCCAAACCCAAGTCCAACCCAGACCCAAGGCACTACCTGCTGCAGGTGCAGGAGGATCAGCTCTGCTGCAGGGTCCACTGCTGTGGGAGGCCGAGGTGCAGGCTCCACGGGGACCCCAGATAGAGCCACGTGAACAGCCTGAGCCAGGGGGACATCAGGGGCAATGGGCAGAGCCTGCCCCTCCTCCAAAATGATGGACTGAGAAAGCTTCAGGAACCTCGAGGGAACACAGGAACTGCTGCAAAACAAGGAGAAAATGGGATGTAAGGACCTCTGACAAGGAAAGAGAGAGGCTATAGGGTCCTGGCAGCAGAAACAGGCCCTGTAATGACACCTGGCAGATTATGAAGCATGTCTGGCAAGGGAGAGCTTCCCACCAGGATCCCTGGGGCTCTGGGACAGGGGCTCAGCGGGAAGGAACAGGAACCTTGAATGGGTTAATTCCTGTGCAAATACTGATCCAAAGCAGCACCAAGAACCCAGACTGTCTCTTCCTGTACGTGAGCAAGCACAGGGAAGCCTAACCAGGATGACACCTGAGTGCCTGCCCCAGGAGTGTGGTCTTCAGGTAAAGGATTTCCCATCCTCACTCCATTGCTGCCTGCTCGGTGGACATGGGCAAAGTGCTTTGCCTCAGTCACAGATCCCTTTCTCCTGGGTCAAGAACCGAAAAAGCTCCAAACCTGAGGGAAGTGGGGAAGGCAATTGCTTTTCAAAACAGCCATATTCATGCTAAAATTCACCTTGGAAGACCCAAGGCTCTTACCTGTTGGATGAGAATGTGCCATGGACGCTGATGCAATGCACCTTCGGCTCGATGAACTCCATGGTGAACTGTGCAGCAGGTATGAGGTACACTTTGTGCTGTCACAGGTGACAGAGAGAGACATCTGGTTACATGACAGCCTTTGCACTGGAGTCTTACAGCAGGTCTTGTGCCCACCAGCAAGCAGGCTGACCACACTAAGCACCTCAATTAATGCGTGGTGAGTGGGTCACACCTCTGTTTACTGCCCCTTCTTCCTTGGCACAAGCTCCTAAGGCATTTAGGAGCTCCAGATATTTATGGGATATTCTTCTATCCTTGGCTAAACACCCATGAATGCCTTCAAAGTAAAGTAGGAGAGGCTGCAGAGCTACCTCTGCAAAGAGCAGCAGCTTCTCCCCATTTTCTCCCAACTCTCAGTCCCATGACCTACTTCAAAACACACCTCTGACCACATCCTTCACCTTGGATTGCTCATGACACAGACTACGATCTGGTATTCAGTGCAAACAGGACTGGAAAACCCTTCAATACAGGCTACCTACAACTCCTGTCTCTCCTCCATGCAACCTGCCCACAGAGCTGCCCACACCCAGAGCCTTACCAGGAAAAAGTCAGCCAGATCAGAGGTGAACTGAATGGTGGCCTCTGAGGTAAGTTCAAAAGTTGCCATACGGCTCTGGGAATCTATAGCAATCCCTCGACAAAGGAAACTGTAAGAGAAACACAAATTTTGAAGCCAGCCTTGAGTAGGGTCATGACCCATTTCTTGTCTTGCCAGCTATCTGTCCTGAAAGTATTTACACAAAGCCCCTGTAAATCGTTTGATGCCTTTCCTGGCAAATCATAAGAGTGAAGTTTCCCAAGGACACCCCAGACATTTATCTCCTATCACAAAGGCTGCAGTCTGAAGTCAGACACTTTCACAGAAAGGGATGGGGTTTGACCTGCACCACCAGCTCCAACAAACCTGCCCATAGGCAATTCCCCAAACTGGGGCCCAGCTGTAAACAGGAGCCACAGATTGTCTCCTGGCAGAGGCATTAGAGGACTAGGCTGGCACAGGTAGTGTGCCAGGGATGCCAGCAATTTCCCAAGGATGGGTAATCACTAAAATCTATGTCCAGCCATGATGGGCTCAGATATACACATCTGAGATGGTATACACACTCAGGCACAGATATACACACTGAGGCACTGCTCTGTTCAGGGGATAAAGCAGAGAAATTCAGCTGTGGGGACCTGTCCTTGCCATCTTGGAGGAGGATTGAACCCTTCCTCCATCTCAGAGCTGGCCATACCTGTAGACACACGGGTAGAAGATGAATGTGCCCTGCTGCATGGCTACGTGTGGCGAGCTTACTGCAATGCCCACTGTCTGCAAAGCATTGGTGTTGGCATACTCCACCACCAGCACGTACTTCCCAGGATGGAGAACAGGCAGGGAGAGCTGGACTTCCACCTGGAGGACAGAGAGATGATTGAGCAGGGCAGGGATCTCCTATCCCACTCCCCATAGTGAGCCTGTGCAGAATGCCAGTGCTACAAACCAGCCTCAGGGACAATAAACCAACTGTCCCCATACACCACACAGGTCCTTGCAAGCACTTTTGGGTGCCTTGAACAGCAGGGCATGCAAGCACACAGCTGCAAGATGGAAGGGGCAACAACAGGGGGAAGATGGGGGGAAAAACCCTTCTGGTAACTTTTCCCAGGCGTGTGTAAAGCACCAGATGATGGGAACAGGGGGATGAGTGTTGCAGTGCCCACGGGGGGGAAGAAACAGAAGTGTCACTCACATCACTGCCACTGCAGGTGGCCATCCGGGGATGGGAGGGGGTGAGCTGCTCCATGGGACACATCCTGGGCAGGCTGTTGTCCAACCTGCACACTGCATCCAGCCCTGATGCAGCAGGGAAGCCATCCACTGACAGGTACTTATACAAGAGGCAGCTAAAGGCATAAAGAAAAAAAAAATAAATTGCAAGGTCTGTCTGTTAGGTCATGATTGTCAAGAGTTAAGAGCACTCAGGCAGCCTGATCCCAGCAAGATTTGCAGAAGGTCCAACATGAAGGCTCTGCTGCCCAAAGGAACATCTCTGGTTAGTGTGGAGCAAGAGACAGAGTATCAGAGGACCAGTGACAGCAGTGACAACAAAAAGCTTCTCCCCTTGCAATGTGCTTTATCCTCCTGTAGTGGAGGGAAGAGCTGGTGAACAATGCTCAACCAGCCTTCCTGCCAAGATGGACAGAGAGGTCCTGGGCAGAGCAAGCAGATGCACTGAGATGTTCTAAGCACTCCCAAGCTCTCCTCCATCATTTTAAATAAACCTAACTCATTGCAGTCATTTTCCAAGACTGTTGACTGACATACAACCATGGAAACCCAGCCTAGCAGAGAAGGCTATGGTCTTACTGGGTGAGTTGGCTCTCCAGGCAGGATCCATGGAACACATCGTCTGCCTCTGCCATGGATGAGGAGAACTATGCACTGGCTTTCTGGGACAGTGCAAGTTCAGTTATCAACCATAGCAAAGTATTCCACTAAGCAGTTTTATGGCATCCAGATCCTCACAAAGTGTGGACTATATATGTTTCTTAAACACGGGCCCAAAGGAGCTGAGTAGGTCCCTCCCAGCACAAAGATGTGGAGATTCTTACTTCTGGGTGGCTTGTTCTGGAGCTGGCTGGTAGGTACATGGCTCTGTGACCTTTAGCTGAAGTATTGGAGCTTCGTAGTACGAGCTGGGTAACAAAACCAGATAGTCCTAGGAGGAGAGATGGGAGAGTTGGTTATATTTGGGACTCTTGCCCCTGGGGAGCTCCTGAAGTGGTGGATGGAGATGGGTGGATGGTCCTTACCAGCAGCACACCCTCTGCTTCAACAACCAGAGACCAGGTGTTGGGGTTGAGTACGAAGGGCTCCCCAAAGCTGTTCTGGGGGACGGTGACAAAGGCTGGCTCTGTGCTGGGAGCAAAGACAATCTGCTTGGTCTGCTCTGTACCTGGAATGGGAGGGATGAGAGGCTGTGAAGGGAGTGAGATGGAAAACCTGGGGCTGCAAATAGGAGGCTATGCCCAGGGAAGCAGCTCTGTAGTGCAGCAGGGAGTCCCAGGGTTCTGCCCTCTCAGAAGTGTGGTAGCAGATGCACCACAAACCCAACACTGTCCTGTAACAGGCACATCCACTCTGAATCTGCTCAGTAGCTTAAAGGGAGAAAAAAATAATAAATCACTTAAATCCTTAATGCTAATCCACAGCTGTCACAGTGTGCTCTGCATCCCTGGACCGCAAAGCACCGAGTACTGCACGCCAAGGAGCATTTTGCCAGCTAGAGAAGGAAGAAAGTCATCTGTGAAGAATTTATTCTGAGACAGACAAAAAGAACTGCTCGGTTAAGTCCTTCCTTAGGGATATTCTGACTCCAGCTCCAGAAGCAAGATATCTGTGCTTTGGCAAACTCTCAGACCCCCAAGCTGCACTCCTTTTTTTCTTTCCAGCCACAAACTCGGCACCCGAGATTTAGATATTTTAACCAACAAGAACAGAATGGTTTTAAGGCCTGATCATGCTGCTGTTGAACAACCTCCTGGGCTCAGTTAACAGTCCCATAACCCCTGAATTCATTAACCTTGGCTGCAGCAATGACACAGCACCTAGAAGCAGACTGTCCCCCCGGCAGTCTCAGGAGTGTTCTGAAGAGCACAGGTGAGAGGGGTTCACCCAGTGGGGCTGCATGGCGAGCAGAGGAGATGAAGAAGGAAGTGGGGAACGTGGCAGGCTGACTATCCTGTGCTGTTCATGGACATCAAGGCACAACGCAGAAGGGCCAGAAGCTGAAGCAAGGGCTTGTGCTACTGCTGGGATGGGTCAGCCCCTTCCCAGGGGTGTGAGCTCTGCAAAGTGCCTGGCACCAGCTGAGGCTGAGCCCTCACTTTCTCAGCTGGGAAGCAGAGGGGAGGATGCAAGGAATGAAGAGATTTCCCTGAACAGGCAGGGGGGGAGATTTCTTGACAAGCTGACGTTTCTCATCCTTTTGAGGTGATAACACAATTCAAACTGAGATGGCTTCTGGAGGGGGGTGTGTGTGGGAGAACCCAATCTGCAGATGATACATTCGGAAAGGGCTTCCCTTTTTGCAAGCCACATCTTCCAACTTATCTTCTTTCCAGGCTGCTTGTCCTTTACCATATGAAGCCCATTCCACATGGGCAGAAGGTGGCTCAACACTTCAGGAGATTATTTGGCCTATCAAGGAAGCTGCCCTCCTGGATCCCACTGCAGGCAGCTTGCCTTCAGCCCTAGAAAAACTTCTGAGCAAGGAGGTAGGCACATGATAAGGCAAATGAGCTCTGCTGCTGAACAGGACAGATGAAATACTTCCTGACCTTTGGTGGGATCCTAAAGCATGATCCCTTGTCTTCCTGCTGCAAAATGACTGGCCACAAAAATAATAACCAGCTCTTTTTCCTCTCAAAAAAGAAATAGGAAAATAGTATCTTGGCATTTCAAACCTTGCTTATCACATCAAAGATAGAACACCACCTAAGCCAGTTCAGGACAGAGGACAGAACTTCCAGAACTGATAAATTAGGTAGCTGGTGTCAATAAAATACTGATAAATTAGGTAGCCTTGTGCTGTGCACACATGGTCTTGGAGAGTTTCAGTGGGACGATGTGGCTGTATGATCAGAAGAGGTAAAATCAATCAGCCAGCAACACACTAGTGCACTTGCATGTCCTCAGATCTGTCCCCATGCAGCCTTGCTCGTATTCATTCCAGGAATATTTGCTGTCCAAGTCTCTAGGCTTGTTAAACCATCTTTTGGTGGCTCTTCTTCAGCAGCTCATGGCTTGATGAGAAGACATTGCACCAGAGTGCAATGCCCACGTAACGTGTAATTCCATGCCACTTCCTAACCCTGCACCATGTGTGAAGCCAGCAGCCTGGCCTGGGAGTAGCACAAGGCAAAGGCAGGATTGTCTCATGAGGGTACCTGTTAAATAAAACCATGTCCAGCTGACAAAGTTTGGATCCAGTTCTTAGTACTTGGCTCATTCTGGTTTTGTGGAAACTCAGCTCAGTTCCGCTTGGGGCATTGGGATGATCTCTTCCTGTGCTGGAAGGGTTGCACTGAAATGTACAACAGCCTTATCTGACACCAGCCTGGCTGATAACAGTCCTCAGTGAATGGCCCCAGGGCTGGAGGCCACCTTGCTGCTGCTGCTTTGTTAAACAAAGGGGGCTGCAAATTCAAATCAGCCTTTCAATTGGAAGGGCAGGACTAACGGGTAAAGCCATATGGAAGTGTCTTCTGGAAAGGATGATGCAGAAGGTTGCCTGGGATGGGGAGGAGGTGGCGATGGCGCAGGGGAGCAGAGCAGTCTGGGATCCTTACCTCTCCTTCGTGGCTGATAAGCTGTAATTTTGCCATACACAGTGGCCCCTCCTGAATTAATATACCTCAGGATGACATGGAACAGATAGAGCTCTGCTTCCTTCACGTCTACAGTGACTCTGATTTTATTCTGCAAAAAGCAAAAGAGCACATGGGGCACATGTCACTGGGGGGGGGAAGCTCCTGGCTGCTCCCCCACTCTGTGGGAGAGCCATCCCCTCCTGCCTGCCTGCCTGCCTGCCTCTCTTCCCCCTCTCTTCCCATCCCATGGCACAGCTCTGGCCGGCCACTGGGGATGGGAAACACCTTGGATGGGCAACACCTTGGATGGGCAACACCTGGGATGGGCACACCTGGGGCAGGAGAAGGGGCAGAGGAGCAACGTTGCAGCGTGGGATGCTCTGAGTTAGTCTAGAAGTGAAAAATGCACTTACAGTTGCCACAAACATTAAACTTTCCTTCCTCAACGACCGAGACCCTCCCTTCCACACTGGCGGGCCCCCGGCTGACGTAGCGGAAGACGAGGCGGAAGAGGTCTGGGGAGGTCACATTGAGAGTCACCACTACCTTGGGCTGGTGGGAGAGAGAAAGGGGAGAGAAGCAGAGCACACCTTCAGTTACCTCCACCGCCGACACCTACAAGCCCAAGCACAGCCTCGGCTCACTGCTCCCAAAGCAACATGCCACAGAGCAAGGGGGAGACAAGCACAGCGGCCACACCGCATGGTCACCTCGCCAAACTGTCCCTTTGGGGGCCACCTACCCAAGAAGAGACCTAACCTGCCTGTGGCTAGTGGGGGAAAGGCTCTGAAAGATGCTCTGGCACAGCAGGGTGGTTCAGCCGCGCCAAAGGAGAGGTTGGAAGTTGTTGCTTTTGTTATCAGAGTGTTGCTTTGGGGCTTAAAGTGTGCTGTGACCAACCAGCTGGTACCAAACCATGAAGAGTCTGACCTTGTGCTTACAGAGAAGGCTGCAAATGGAGCTGGTGACTTGTTTTGAGGGACCTGCAACACTAAGGTCTACTGGTGCTATGGGAATGTGCCACTGATGGGTGCATCAGCACTCTGCTTGCCTGGACCAGGTTCAGGAAAACTCCAATTAAGCAGATGCTTAAGTAGTATTAAGTTCAAAGAGATCCAAGCACCTACTTAAATACCTTCCTGACCACAGGGCAAAGCTTAGGTCTGCCCAGGGAGACTCCCAGTGAGGGCTCTGTGCTCCTCAAAGCTCCAGTTACCCAAATTTTCCCACTAGAGAGCAAACTGGAAGGATCCTGCAGAGCAGAGACTACAGGTGAGACCTGCCAGCAGAAAGCCACATCCTAGCCCTTCTGCCAAAGCATATTTCTTTCTCAAATGCCAACACTGGATGCAAAACAAAAGCCAAGAGCTTGAACATGAGCTCCATCTTTAAGCTTTAAGCCTGTGAGTTTACAGGAGTGCTTAGCTCTTAACTACAAATTCAATGAGAAATGGGTAACACATTTGACCCCTCTGTTATTTTACCTAAGCATGAAAAAGTGAAGAGAACTGGAAGTATACACACCAGAATAAGGAACACCTTACACAGGACAAGACTGCCAGAGAACTTCTGCCCTGCACCCCATCACCAAACACACGCACAGGCAACACTTCCAAAGGGGTCATGCAGAAGAAGAATCCACCAAGGAAAAAAAATTGTCAACAGATGAAATAACTCCACTTCTAGGGCTTAGGCAACTCCAGGTTAGTGTAAATCCATCGTTACAGCAAACCATCTAATGGCAAGAGCAGAGGCAGAACTTTAACAAGAGGTCCCAAGCTGAACATGGCAGCTAAGAAGGAGACAATTTATTTTTGGAAAAGGGAGGGAAGGTTATGCAGAGAGCTGCAGGAAACAGCAGAGTCAGATGAAAGAGCCTCAAGGAAACCCAGAGACAGTGTTTATAGACCTCCGTGTAAGAAATCACCAAGCTACCACCTTTATCTAACCGGATTAGGATGTCAGGGGATTCCCAGTTTAGGATCTTTCCCCTCATCAGTCTATGCCATCCCCAGCTCTACAGGAAATATCTGTGCTAACAGGCTATATATACACTGGGCTGTTTATGTTGTCCACCAGGTGACTTTGGGGGTGAAATCTGTGCCAAGAGCATGTCAGTCTTCCACTGGCCACATCCTCCCCGGGGGGAGGCAGGGATGGAGACCCCAGGTGTACCTGGATGGAGGACATCTGCGCGTATCCTCGCCAGCTGAAGCCCTCAAACTCCAAGGGGTTGTAGCCGAACCTCACAGCCCGCCCGCCAGGCGTAGTGCCTTCCTCCAGCTCGAATTTCAAGTGGTGAAGGTCAGGGAAATAATGGTCCCGAGCAGGTCTGGAGAAAAGAGAGAACACCATTACCTGCATGGCTACCTGAAGGGAGAGGTGAGAGAACCGGGCACGCGAGGCTGATGCGACAGCAGCCCAGACGATGAGGTCCCCATCCTCCTGGTGGCTGAAGACATCATCCCCGAGGGAGCAAACAGAAGGTACAGCACCCCAAGGTGCAGGTCCCAAGCAGCATCTTACTGGGTGCAGGTGGGGCCACGTGTGCTCTGCCGGCAGCGACAGCCTCCGCTCCGCTCCTCGCAGGATGGTCCCAGGGCTCCGCCGACGTCGCACCGGCAGCCTGCGGGCAGGAACCATTTGTTTACATTCCCCCCAAGCTCAGGAGGCTCCTGGTCACTAATCAAAGGCACGCCCCAGGCGGGTGAGGAAGGCTGGGGAAGGTTATTTTTGTCCCATTGTATCCGTTTTCATATTGGCCCCGGCCCCGTTTGGATCAGCTCCTCTTCCACCTCAGCGCTGAGCTATTTCCAGACGGTGACGGCTGCGGGAGGAACAAGGTCTGCAAACCCTCATGGCTGGGTGCCCCAGCCCTGCTGCCAGCAGCAGCCTTGATCCATCTTCCCAGCCCTGCCCGGACCTCGGGGGCTGGCTGGGAGCGGCCGGATCTCATCTTTTCCTGCTTCCCATAGGCATGATGGAGAGCAGCCAACCCCATGTGTCCATGCCCGCTTGCTCCCAACAAGAGGAAGGCAAAGAACTGCAAGGACATGGCCAGTGGTTAAAACACAGGTTTGGGTGGTGAAGAGAGCTCCCTTCCTGCCCTTTGATTCCCCAGCCTGACAGAACTGTGCCCAATGGTGGCAAAAGCATGAACTTGGGTCTCCAGATCCACAGCAAGACCCAGTCCACACTCTGGACTACGGCAGAATCAAAAGTAAGAGGTGGGACATCATCTCCTGCCCCTTCTCCACTTGCTCCAGGGTCACCTTTTGTGGCCCACCTCCTTCCCCCAACACATCATGATGGGTTCTCACCTTGGCAGCCGAAGTAATTTGCATTCTCCATATTGAAGTAGCCATCTTTGCACGTTGAGCAGAGCTGGCCACAGATGTTGGGTTTGCAGAAACATTGCCCGTCGCCCTAGAAGAGGAGCAGGCATGGAAGCTCATTTGCTTTCGTTGCTCATCACAGCTAAGCTGTTTCTCAGTTATTTGGGTCCTGATCTGAGACACTGGAGAAGCATTTTGAGTTTCATGCTCTACACTGCTTCCTGCGCGTGGGTGGGCAAGATAAGTTAAATAAATTAACAACGCAGGCAAACAAAAATCCAGGAATCCTGGGCCAGACCCAGAAATGTTTAGGTGCCTAATTTATGACAGGTCTTAATTCTATGTTCTCATGCAAACCCAGACTGTGGCGCAACCTCTGAGAGCTCAGCCTCAGGACAGGGCTCTCCAGCAGCTGCTGTGAGAGATGGAGCTGAAACACTCCCTGAGCACATGCTCAGAATTTCCTGGAGGCAAAGAGGAGCAAACCCACCTGTCGGCATTCTGCAATTCCACTGGTGGTGCCCTTGGTCTCACACTTGCAGCCTGGACAGAGGGAGATGAACAAGAAAACCAGGAAGATCAATCAGCCCCTGAGAAAGCAACTGATGGGAGAACAGTACCCAGCACACCAGAGGACACCAGCTGGGATGAGGAGCTGAGAAGTGGTCAAGTAAAGGGTAGCACTGCACAGAGGTTCTCTTAATTTTGGACAGGTGCTCTGTTAAGGACACAACTACCAAAAATGTGCCTTTTCTGCACATTTGGCCATGAAAAATTAAGTGTGTAAAGTCTGCAGGGAGGTCTAAGAATGGCACAACTCATTGCATGAGCTCTGTGTTTCATCCCCCCAAAAAAGGTCCAAGCTCCAGCCTTTCCCCTCTCCAAGTGAGGGTCACCCAGACCTCCCCAGCTTTGCCATGTCACTCCAGGGTGAAGAAGGAAGGAAGGAAAGAAGAAAGGGTATTGCTTCCATCGAGCAACAATGGTGCCCAATGGCTTGAGTTTGGGTTTTGCACCATTAGAGCATGGAGGGGACTTGGGGCTGTAGAAATACCATTCCCTTACTTGTGCAGCCATAGGGGTTCTCTGGAGTCAGGTTCCAGTATAAGGGTTTGCATCTGTCACAAGCTGTGCCTTCAACAAATGCCCGACATGAACAGGAGCCCTGGGGAAAGCAAGGGGAGGAAAAAAGGAGGTGAGAAGTGGCTGAAACAGGGGGTCTGCTACTCTGATGTGAGCTTAGGGAGGGCTTGGCCTGAAGTGAGTAAAAAGGGATCACAGAAGAATGACCTGAAGGGATTGGTGGGTTCATTTAACACTTACTAAGGCCAGTGAGGGATCTGCAGTCTCCAACCCTGCTGGGTTACAGGAGCCCTCTGGAACAGAGGCACAAGAAAGGATTTATGATGAGAGAGCTCACACTCCAGTTGTTCCTAAGAGGGGTTACTTCACCCCTTCATCCCTTGGGGGATTAAGCACAATCCAACCCAAACTATTCCATGTTTCTGTGATTTACCAGCACCACACCAGCTATTTTCCAGACATTTAGGAAGAGGAGAAAGGATCTACCTTCACAGTGTGGGAACCCATATGCTCCCTGCAGGCAGCTGTCACAGCGCAGTCCCGTCACTTTGGGTCGGCAGCTGCACTGCCCCGTGTCCTGGTCACAGGTGCTGTGCAGAGAGCCCTCCCGGGAGCACTGGCAAGCTGGAAAAGAGGGAACAGCAACTGATGGAGCTGTAGGACACAGAGACTCCTGCATCCAAGGCTTCCCACCAGCCATCTCTTCTGTTTGCCTGACAGTCACCACCATCAAAGAACCATGACCGGTTTTATATATATATATATCTATGTGTGTGTGTGTATATACACACACACACATAGATATATATATAAAAGCACCATAAAGATAGGTTATAAATAACATGCATGCTCATTCTTTTGCTATTACATCATCCTGTAAGAAAACCAACAGAAGCTGTTCTGCTTACGGCACCTGATCACATTTATGCGTTTTTTGGGAAAGGGGGAGAAGGCT
The DNA here is from genome assembly GCA_023637945.1 of Phaethornis superciliosus. Classification (NCBI taxonomy): domain Eukaryota; kingdom Metazoa; phylum Chordata; class Aves; order Apodiformes; family Trochilidae; genus Phaethornis; species Phaethornis superciliosus. The sequence continues at coordinate 11,627,221 of JAJQWJ010000019.1, forward strand.
TGGTTAAGCAAAAGGGGAATGTGTGGTCTCATCCCCAGAGCCTACAAAAACCCATTTGCACCCAGCCAACCAAGAGCAGAGTTTGGCCACCAAATCCATGGCACTGCCAGTGGCTGAGGGTTGGGCAATGGCTCTGGGGCTTCCTGCATGAGCTCCCTTCCTGGAGGGGCAGGAGATCCTGCTGCTCTATTGCAGGAAAGGTCAGCAAGCTGCCAAGGAGCTGCCCACAACCTCCCTTGCTCAGCCTTGCCTAAAACCCCTGCCTAAGTGGGTGTTTTAGGCTGATGTCCCCAGAGTGGCTAACAGGAAAATAAAATAATGGGTAAAATAATAATAATAATTAAAAAAAAAAAAAAAGTTCTCCTCTTATTTCCTTGCTCTGAGTCCTCTAGAGCTTTGCAATCTGGACACTGCTCTATGAGACAAAGCTAAAAAAAATAAAAAATAAAAAAAAAGGAAAGAAGTGACTGGTGAACTCCTGTGAGACCATTTCATCCATGCCTGCAGCCTCTTCAAAGGCGTAATGCCGGCATCAGCATCTGTGAGCAGCACTCTGCCAGCTGGCCAGGGCTCAGGCATCCACATTTAGTACAGTGCAGGAGGGTGATGATGCTCTTTTGTTGCTTCACGGAAATTGTATCACAGATTATTTTTTAATGAGCAGTAAATTCTTGCTGGGAGACATAAAGAGTACATCTGGCTTCCAGTCAGACTGCTGACACGGAGGGAGCTGGGGACACTCTGCCCGGAGCTGGGGAAGGCTGTTCAGGGGATTTAGGGCCACAGGCACCTGCTGCAAGCATTGCTCAGCCCTGGCACCAGCAGCTCTGCCCCAGGAGAGATGCAGTGCCCAGGCAAATGGATGCAAAGCTCTCACCATGCCAGCAGATACCCTGAATTTGGGGCTGGCATGAAACCCCAAATCCTGATCCTCATTCAACCATACTCCTGCTGGCTTCAGCACAGTTGCTCCTCCAAGGTGGAGGAAGCTCTAAAGAGCCTAAATGTGTCACGTGAACCACATCTGAGCACCTCATGGCACCAGGTTATCAGCTGTAAGACTGGGAAAACCTCACTCCACTCTCTCTGGCTGCAGGCACTCAAGCCTTAGCAAAGGTAGATATGATCCAGCATATGTTTTATGTGCATTTGCACACAGATTTTGGAGATAGAGTCCAAAGCACTGCTGCTCCCCAGGTCAGACACTGTAGGTCTGCTTCTTGATAGGTTCCTGAATTAAAGGCCATATGTCCAGACTGGTTCTTATTTCCAATCCAAGTGGGCAGACCCAAGCTCCTGCTGTTAGTGACAGTGAATGAACTGGGGGAGACAAACCACTGGCTCTGGGGAAGCATTTCTTCAAGATGTTGAATCATTACAGATGCCCTAGCCAGGTGAACTGCACCCAGGAAAACTTGATTCCTGTTCCAAGAGCCAACTATATTCATATACAACCCTCAGAGATGGATTATGGAAAAGAAAACCATTACAAAGGCAGTAGCAGCAGCTACCCCCTGCCCTCCCCTGAGATCCAGCAGTGGTTACTCACGTGTGCAGCTGGGGTACCCGTAGAAGCCCAGGGCACACTGGTTGCAGGTGTGTCCTGCAAAATTTGGGTGGCATTGGCACTGGCCAGCTGGGCTGCAGTCGTTGTCCACCGCACCCCAGGAATCGCAGGAGCAAGCTGGAAGAGCAGAACTCTCAATAGTCTGATGAAAGATGTGATTTGTGGCCAACTACTGCTGGGCTGAACTGTCATCCAGCCCCAGGAATCAGCCATTTCCATCAGAATGAAATTAATTTCTTAATTCCTCAGAGGGACAGAGAATATTTTCAGATGAAGTCATGGACACACCATGAAAATGGCACCGAGGGTTTTGTACAGCCCATTCAGCATTCCTCAGCAGTTTAGTAGGTTAATGCATTAAAAAGATAAAAAAAGGCATCAGCTGAGACACCAGGTCACAGCAGGGTTGTGACGAGGAAGTGGGACTGATAAAAAGTGCTTTGTCTTCTGGGCTTTGGCATGATCCATGACCTCCAGAACAAGCCTGCCAAATTCACAGTGCAGACCACACGGGTTTTGAGGAACACCCATCTCGCCAAAACAGGCACGTTCTTCAGAAGGTGCCAGGCCAGGAGGAACTGAAAGTTAAGGTTCTTACCGTAGCAGTGGGGGTAGGAGTGGTGCCCAGGACTGCACTGCTCACACCTTGGCCCAGCAAACTCAGGTTTGCAGAAACACCTCCCAGCAGAGTCACAGCCCCCCGGCCGCGTCCCGACCGCGCTGCACCCACACACTGCAACAGACAGAAACTCTTTGCCTTCTGCTGGGAGCATAGGGCAAAGCTCGTGGCAATACAATTTTTTTGTTTTCTCCTGAGGTTCTCAGATAGGTATTTAGGTGCTGCTCTAAGTGTTCACACTGTTGATCTCTGCCCCTTGCATATATGCTCCAAAACGCCCACAAAACCACTTCCCAATTCTCCTTCAAGACCCTGGCTGAAGACTCCAGCACAAGTCTTGTGAGGAAGGGCTGAAGGAGCTGGGGGTGTTCAGGCTGGAGAAAAGGAGGCTCAGGGGAGACCTCATCACTCCCTACAACTCCCTGAAAGGAGTTCAGCCCACTCCCCAGCCTGGGGAGGGTCGGGCTCTTCTCCCAAGTAGCTACCAGCAAGACAAGAGGGCATGGGCTTAAGCTCTGCCAGGGGAGGTTTAGGTTGGATATTAGGAAAAAAATCCTTACAAGAGGGTGATCAGGCATTGGAATGGGCTGCCCAGGGAGGTGGTGGATTCTCCATCCCTGGAGGTTTTTAAGAAGAGACTGAATGTGGCACTCAGTGCCATGGTCTGGGAATCACAGTGGCAGTGGATTAAGGGTTGGACTTGATGATCTCAGAGGTCCTTTCCAACCCAAATGATTCTGTGTGATTCTGGTTTTGTGCATGCCCACCCAAGCCCACGGGATACCCACACTGGCACAGAGGGTAGCTGAAGTATCCAGGAGCACACTGGTCACACATGTGTCCTTCAAATCCCGTTCGGCACAGGCACTGTCCTGTCTCACTGTCACAGCTGCCATCGTACTGACCAGGGCCAGAGCACTGGCAGGCTGGAAAGCAACAAGGGCAGCAGTAAATAAACAGCATCTTAGACTTTCCCCTTCCTAGGAAAGGAACCAGAGTGCCTGTTCCTCTGGGGTAGAAAGGCAGTCACTGAAGAAATCACAGGGACACAGCTGGCAGCAAGCATGCCTAACCCATAGCTCACATCCATAGGGAATTTCTCAAAAGCCCTCCCTAGGCTGGGAGGATGCTGGAGGGTTAGGGCTGGGTGGAAAATACCAGCAATATCCAGGGGAATTCCTCACTTGGAAATGAGTCCAGAGAATTCCCCCTCCCCATCACGTGCAGAGGGCAGGGGAGGCACCCTCCTCCCTGGCAGGGAAGCGAGCACTGAGCTTGGGGCTGCTAACCCAGAGTCACTCACATTGGCAGCTGGGTCCGTAGTGGCCTGGAGCACACTGGTCACAGTGTGTGCCCTGGAAGTTGGGTTTGCACACACACATCCCCACCCGAGGGTCCTTGCGGCAGGCGTTGCCTTCGGTCCCTCCGGCGTAGCAGTCGCAGTCTGAAGAGGGGGCAGACAAAAAGCAACAGCACACGTGGCTGTCAGTTCATCTCTGCAGCCAGGCAGAGGTCCCCTTAGGACAGAGGAGATACCACCAGAGGCAACAGCTCAAGCCTTTGTCTCTAAGAACTTTCCTACCAGGTTTTAACCAAACCCAGCACACCTGGCTCGTGGGGATGCAGTGGTTGGGAGACATCAGCATCACCCAGATGTGCAAGGTGCTGGAGGGGCAACAAGGCACAGGGCAGACAAATGCTGCTTGCACAAGCCCAGACAAGGCTGATTTTGTGCAGTGCTGCCCAAAAGCTCTGTGAATAACCATGGGTTTTGGAATAACCAAAGCTTTCAGCTAACCAGGGTGGGGGTTGAGGTTTCTGTCTGGTCACTCCACGCTCAGCTGCATCTAAAACCTCCCCAGGGTGACCCTTGGCCAGCCCTGCCTTCACCAACAGCAGTAGTAGGGAGTGCTGGGCTGGCAGGGGGAAGGGCAAAATTCATCCAAGAAGCAGAGGGAGGAGGCAGGGAAATGAGAAGGGAAGTGAGAAATTCCTGCTTAGGAAAGAAAAAACCTGTCTGGAAGATACAGAGTTTAAAATATCAGAAGGAAGGAAAAGGTTATCTGGAGCACACTGTGGAGCATGAGACAGGGGAGGACTTGGTGGGAAAAGAGATTAAAAAGAAGCACAAGGGAGGAGATGAATTGAGAAGAGGAGAGGGAGGTGGAGGGGAGCAGGGATGAGGGCATGGGTGAGCTTTCAAAACAACAGAAAAATCCACCCAGAGCCAGGGGCTGCCCATGCACACTGCCAGGCACCCACAGCTCTCAGCAGAGGGACCACCAGGTGGAAAACCCAGGGTACACAGGTGTGGCAGGACAGGTTTGTATCTGAACCCAGAGGCTGAGATTTGGGAGAACCCAGCTCAGGTTCCAGCTCGGTCACAGATCCTCTGTGGTCTTGAGGGGGTTCCTTATAGAGAGGACAGAAGGGACATACCCATGAGGTCTGTACCCCAGGAAAAAAGCACACAATCCCTCTGGGCTAGATTTTCCCTGTTGATAAAAAAGGCATCACAAAATTTCCTTTCCTTTACCCCTCAGCTTCCCTCTTCTCTCCAAACCTCTCTGTCAGGGCTGTCTCCTACGATGTATGTGCCCAGTAAGCTGAAGAACTAACTGATCTTCCATGGGGTGGGGTGATGTAACAGCAAAACAAGCCTGGTGATGTACAAAGGAGCAAGGAAAATTGCACTACTTACTTATTATCTGTCCTGCAGGGAGCACTTGTTCTCCAGTATCATTGTGAGCAAAGGCTGGAATGGCTATGGAAAGAAAGAGACATTGCACAGGTCAGCACACACACTCAAAGAAATCCTGTTGGCATATCAACAGACTGACAGTCCCAAACCTGAACAGGCTGAATGAAAACATGGAAAAAAGCGCAGACATCCCACTAAACAAAGATCCATTACAACCACTTTTAACCTGGGCTCTGGAAAGATATTTTTCACAGAGAGATGAGACTCCAGCCAAACGGGAAACTCCCAAACTCCCACTGACTCCAGAGATCCAGGTTTAACCCAGCTCAGCTCTGGTCCCACTTCCAAAGCCAAACATGGGCTTGTTCCCACCTGGAAGAACTCCTCCTGGGACAGGAGTGATGCAGGGAAAAGGCCCCCGGAAAGCAGCCCCAAGAGGAGCTGCTGCTCCTTCCAGCAACTGCTGCATCTCTGAGGTCCCAGACTTGGCCACCCCAGGGCCCTGCAGCCCTCACTTACGGTAGCAGTGGGGGAAGTTGAGGTATCCCTCAGCACAGGCATCACAGTGCTCCCCACTGTAATTGGGTTTGCAGTAACAGCGCCCGGTGAGGTCCTCGCAGGTCCCATCCGTGAAGTCAGACTCACAGTTACAGCCTGCAGAGAGGGACAAGACAGCAGTGGTTGTCACTAACTGAGAGCCTCGGCCAGCCACGAGTACCACAGGGGCATCCCTACCACACAGAGACCCAACCTCTGCCTCCAAAAACAAAAAGTGCAATTTGGTCTCCCTGGAAGGTGGGGGACTGGCTTAGAGGAACTGATCCAGCTGTGCTTGTCCTGGGCAAGGGTCCCAAGTAAAGCAGCCCAGCTTCTTCAGGAGACCCCATTTTCCCTGGAGAGGTGGTGGCAGCACACAGCTGCCATGTGTCACAGCTACCAGAAGGAGCCTGGCTCCCCAGAAAGAGGGATGTAACTCACTGCTGCCAGAAATCCCTGCCTGAGGGCATGGAGAGCAATGATGCACAAGTGCCAGCTGAAAGGGCACGATGACAGCTCAGACTGATAACCCTGCAGGCAACAGCAGGTATAACAATACCATTTTAATTCATTCTAGCCTTACACCATGCCACTATTTCTGATTTTAGGAATGCTGCAGACAAACATACTCTCTGCACACGCACATACATTCCCACGGGCAAGGGCAGCTGCAGCAGGAGCCACCTACACAGCCACAATTCCCACTGAACTCCCTCCACCAGAAAAATCTCTCAGCCCAATCCTTCAGACCACCTTCCCCAGGGTCATCAAGTCCAAGTTGGCATCTACTGCCTGCAGAGGAAAATCACACTCACGATAGCAAACGTATGGAGAGTCGATGGGGTGGTCGGGGGAGCGGTAGTACCCTGGGATGCACCTCTCACAGTTAATGCCAGTGGTGTGGTGCTGAAAAGAGAGAGTTGGTTAGAGAGGCACCAGTTCCTTTGCCTGAAGAATTCATGTTCATCTGCCAGATTTACTAGCAGCTTCATGGTCCAGAGGGAGCAACTCAGAAATGTCAGCACACAGAAGGCATAAACCTGTTCGTAAGTCCACATATATTGGTTTGAAAACAAAGCATTTCCCCCAGACTGAGGGCCCAGTTCCCAAAAGCCCAGTCTGAGTTTCAGGTTCATATGTGACCTTGAGCCCTTTTCACTTGCTTCAGCTGATAAAATGTCCTGACTACTTTGTTCTAGGAGAGAAGCAATCTCTTTCCTCCCAGCAAAAAGTACAGCTAAAAGTACAGTACTTTGGTTTCATGCCATTGCATGAATCAACCAGCTCACAGTCACCTTGTGAGCAGAAAAGCTACTGTCCAGCTTTCACTGGGAAGGTGAGAGGCTAAGGATCCTGGATATCAGAGAGAGATCCAGAGAGATGGCAGCACCTGAACACTGCCAACTAGGCAGGGATTTTCCAACGTGCTCAGCACCAACTTGTTCCTCCCAATGCACAGAGCCTCAGCAGCCCTAAACTTAAAGCATCAGAAAGGTATTACCCAGGGGACAGCTAGGAACACAAGTGCTCTTTTCATTACTGGTGCACACTCCTTGAACCCATGGCAGAGAGACTGAATTTCCAGGGAGAGACCTAATTAAGATAACAGGGTGTGTAATGGGCTTGGCAGAGCTGCCAGCAAGGCTGAACTCCAGGGTGACAGCAGAAACAAACAGAAGAATCTCTAAGAGCCTTTTCCACAGGAACCCTTCAGGCATACCTGACAGTCAATGCAAACACCTCCCCCTTCAAACTTCTCCTCACGGCTTTTGCTGGCTTTGTGGCGATCCACCTCTGGGTCATAGTAGCAGTCATAGGCATGGCTGTTGCAATTGCAAGCTGAAATAGAGAGGAATTAGCTCAACCACAAGCCCAGCATGGTCCTTCAGTCACCAGCTACATCTCAAGACCTATCCCTCCCCTTGTGGATTTGACATTGGATGGATTGCTTTTCAATAAGGAAAGATGCTTGAATATATCCGGGGGATTAAATGATGAGCCAATCTCCTACAAGTCTTCCAGTTCAAAAGGACAGAAGCAGCAACTCTCTCACAAAATCCAGTCTGCAACCAAAAAAATGCGGCAGGCACAAAATCAGAAGTAAAACATGTGCAGGCATGTTGAGACGAGAAAAAGAAATTACCCAACTTTGGGGCCCTGAGTTTAAAGGGCAACATTCTCACCTTTTTTTATCCCATCTGGGATGGAGGTGAGCTGTAAAGTTCAGCACACAGTGAGGGTGCTCTTTATAAACCCAGAGGACTAAGACCCAACTCTCCTATGCCACTCTGTGTGTATAGAAGAGGGGGTGATGTGGCTACACTGCCTGCTCTGCATTCCCAGCGCAGCAGAAATTCTCGGCATTTACCAAAGGTTTCTCTGGACAAATAAAGATGTCTTGGATGTAAACACATCCAAACGTAATTCATCTCGGAGACAGAATTGAGCAACAAGAGTTGACTGCACGAACCCTTGGACACGGAGGAGGAACTGGAACATAAGCAGAATCAAAAATCCTGTCCAGACTTAGAGGGCCACCCTCTGTGAACCTCGACTGAGGCCAATCTCCCACCCCACAAAGAGTCCTCTCTGCAGGGTCAGCCCCCTCCACCAACCCAACGGCGAGGGGCTGGGGAGATTTGGCCAACCTGTGCTTTGCAAAACGGCTGGGAAAAGGAAAGGAAACCCAAGCCCAACTTACGCTGGCACTCGTTTGCACTGTCACTGGTGGCAGGCTGCCACGGGAACTGGTTGAAACCCGGGCAGCAGCGCTCGCAGGACCCACCGCAGGTGTTGTGCTGGCAGTCACACTGCAGCCTGCAAGGGAAAACAGCAAAGGACATCCCAGCTTGGGGCAAAGACAGGGATGTGTGGGGTGGGGAGCCCCACCTAACCCTGCTGTGCACAGCTCTCACAGGTCAAAATACAAAAACGAGGGGTATTTGTTAATCTGAGTATTCAGAGGCTGCCCAGGGAGGTGGTGGAGTCACCCTGAATGTATTTAAGGGTTGTTTGGGTGTGGTGTTGGGGGATATGGTTTAGGGAAGAACTTTGTAGAGTAGGGATGACGGTTGGACTCAATGATCCCAAGGGTCTTTTCATAGAATCACAGAATTTTCAGGGTTGGAAGGGACTTTTAAGATCATCTGGTTCCAACCCATGGGCAGGGACACCTCCCAGCAGATCAGGTTGCTCAGAGTCCTGTCCAGCCTGGCCTTCCACCACCTCTCTGGGCAACCTGTTCCAGTATTTCACTACCCTTATGGTGAAGAACTTCTTCCTAATATCTAATCTAAATCTACCCTCCTCTAGTTGAAAACATTTCCCCTGGTCCTGTCACTACCTGACATCCTAAAAAGTCCATCACCAGCTTTCTTGAAGGTGCCCTTTTCCAACTTGAAAGATTCTATTATTCTGAAAAAGAGGCTTCTAAGGCATTTTTCTAAAACTTTTGAATTGCTGATATTATCTTTGTCCTGAGCCAAACACCAAACTTTGCTAATTCAGTGCCATTTTCTCCCATCTCCTCCACCATCACTTTTTTTTTTTTTCACAGAGAAACAAAGATTAGAGAAAAATCAGTGTACCAGTGCCTACCCAGGTCTACAGCCAATAAAACATGAAATGGTTGGAGGTAGCAGTAGAAGACACCTGAACTGAAACACATTACTTGAGAGGGAGGTGACACCAAGATGTCCCCACCACTTTGCAGGAGCAGCACAAAAGGAATAAATAACCCAGAGATGGGGCCACCCAGGTCCCATCTGCTCCTCCAGGTCTACCTGTGCTTGCAAAGGCAACAGAATTTGAATTAAGTCTATCAGCAGATGCTGGCCCATGAAGCACACTTCCTGCTTTCCTCAGCAAGGGTTGTGCTGGGTAAACAGGAGGCTCTGGAGGCTCCAGACAAAAACTCTGTCCGGGCAGTTGACTGCCAGATCTTGTCCCTGCTTACCCACCACGGTGATTCATCACCATCACTGACATCACCTCCAAAACTTCCACTGAGCAGAAGGCAAGTCCCATCCAAAACAAATGCTTTCTGTTGTATTAGACTTATGGATAATACAGCATGTTCCAGCTTTTATCTATGCAATTACTCATTTCCCCTCAGGGCCACTCTGCCACTCCCATCTCTCCCTCCTCTGATGGCTTTCCATTCAAAAGCAGTGTTTAAAAATAAATGTAATTTTTTTAAGCATTGGAAACAAACAGAGCAGTGATTTGGAGTGAAATGTAGGGGTGCAGACAAGCTCTCTTTCATGGCTACAATAGGCTGAGTGTCCTAATTTCCACCTAAATGTATTTTTAAGGTGTGGGACCTGCAAGTGGATGTGTAGTAAGCAGCCAGGCAGAGGCAGCAGCATGGGATAAATGAACTTTTAATGAAATATGGGATGATCTGAAAGTTTGGAGGAATGCAGGCAGGATCCACACTAAGCATATTTGCTTCAGCCAGAAGGGTTGAGAGGCAGGAGGTCCTAGCCCTGCTGGTGGTCTTCCTTTTGCAGCCACAATGCAATAATCTGTCACTCATCATGCCCTGTCCCTGCCTGCAGCCCCAGGCTGAGCTGTGGCTGGCAGAGTCCAGGCACAAAACAGAGTCCCTGACGATTTGGCTGGAGTGAAAACGAACCCCAAAACATTCACCAGGAACTTTATTGTCCCCATGTACTGCAGACCCAAAAGGGAGATGCAGTGAGATAAGCCCTGGCCATGCCCCTGTAACAAAACCACCCACAGACCTCTCACCTGGCTGATTACTACCCAGCATTTCCAAGGAAACAAAATGTAATGTTTTTTTTTCCTGTGGCAGAAGCTGGAGATCAAGATTAACATCCATATACATATGTGTGAAGAAAGATGGTCACTAAGTCAGGGAACTTATAAACCTGCTGAGCAGTTTAATCTCCCTGGCTGCAGGACGTGGCTCCAGCCATACAACCCAGCTCTTTAATATTCAAGATGTTTAAAAAAACACTGGTTCAGTTCCCAGAATGTAAAAAGATGGCACTTAATGAGTAAAGATGCACATTTCAGATGGAGCAGCAGCTATTTATTTAGTCTCTTCTGTCCAGAGTTAAGAAGGACCTCTCAGAGAGCTCATCTATCACAGCAGCTTTACTGCACCTTGTGCCTCGTCTGTGCTGCTAATGAATTATGGACCAATGTGCACAAGTTACAATATTTACATGTTTCATTGATTGAGTATACACAAGGAAGAAGAGGGAGTTCTGTGTTCACGTAGCACATATTTCCTGGTCATCCTGCTGTAAAATATAAAACCACAGCCTTCCCACTGGAACTGATGCTCAATAAGAGAGACTATAAACAGTTTGCAGGGAGCAGCTGTGAGTGCTGCAGCATCTGGAATTGGCCTGGACATCTGAGCAGCACAATGAAATAAAACTCAGCCCCTTTCTCCAACTGCTTCTGACTGTTCTGAGGGAAAACCACCTACAAAAAGGACTTGCAGATGGCACACATCTAGCAGCACATGTGGTCCTTCCCCTTCCAAAAAGCAGAAGAGTAAGCTGGTGTTCAGGACCCAGCAGTGGGAAAGTGTCCCCAGCCTCATCCTACAGCTCTGCTGTCTGACCAGCCAGGCTGCTGGTGTGTTTTTAAGTAAGATCTTGCTGGTTATCTTCAGCATCAGGCACGGAAGCAGCAGCTGGACTCTGTTTGTCTCTGCTCTTACTCGTAGCATCCGTGACGAGGCAGTGAACCCATGGCAACACTTGCTCTTATCAGACAGATGCAGAGCACTTGCTGGGTCCTCCTGAGCTCATGTCAACACCACACATTAACCCCTGGATCCTGCCCGGGCTCCCTCTGCCATGTTCCAGGCTCTCAGTGATGCTTACTCACTGCTCACAGGGTTTGCCAGGAGAAATGTTTGTGTCTGATCAAGCCAGCGTTCACCTTTAACCAGGAGAACTTTCCTTCCCATTGCTGAATTCAACCCATTTGATCTTGGGGCAAAAAGAGACAGTTGTGAAAAGTGCAAAGAACCCTTGAAGAGGGTCACACCCTGTCACCTGCTCACACCTTACACACCCAGGGACCAGCCATGCTGGTCAGCCTCACACAGCTGGATGTGCAACCTCTGTAACTTGGCACTTCAGACAAACTCTCCAAAGCTGGATAAACATTATCACTTGTGGCCAGGAAGTCAGCTCACGAACATGCTCCATCATGTCCTAAAGTTTTTGCCAAGATTATTCTAGCTCAACTCACCTCTATCACAGTGCTCATCCTGCCTTTCTGGGAAACAGCCACCACGAACACAGATATGTGCAGGAGAGAGAAGTTAAAATGAGCAGTGGAGACCTCCCACACAGGCTGAGACATAACTGGGATTTTTAATAGGACTGAGCCAATTCACATTCCTTGTTTCCCTCTCTGCATTTCCTTTCCTTGCTGCTGTCACACATTAGCATCTGAAGGCACAGGACATGTGCACACCTCCTACTCAGACAGGTTGCATGCATGCTCTGTTTCTGGCAGCTGGGCCCATGACATGAAGGGACAGTGTGTCAGAGCCCCAGCTGCCTCTGTCTTGCCTCTTGTCATCATGCCATGTCACCACTGATCCCTCCATCAGGGCAGGAGGGATGGGATGAGTGCCCAGCAGTGCCCATTTCAGCAGGAAAGCTGGACACAGCTGCTGCCAGAGCCTTGGAGAATGGCAGCATTTCACCCATTACTCATTTTCTCAGCTAAAAGTGTCACCTTTCTGCTCACTTCTCCATGCTTCTCCTGGGCTTGCTAACAGGGTGCTGCAATGCCATGAGAAGTTCTGCTGTTTACCCAGCATCTTTATCCTGATGTATCCCAAAAGGTTTCACAGATGTTAAATGCTGACTGTACAAAGCACCCAAGTAGGAAACGTTTTCTCCTCCTCAATCTGCTCTGGGTGAAATGCAACAGCTGCTTATGAACATGTGCTGCAACATTAGAACTCAGTCTGGGGCCAAGAGCAAAGATGCCAAATGCATCCAAATGAGAGTGAAGGAGGGGAATCCAGGAGGCAGAGACAGTCAGCAGCAAAGTGGCATTGAACAAGAATTCCAAGACATCCCTCCTCCCTCAATTTTCCCTCCCTTCCTGGAAAGCCCTGAGATAAATCCAAGAAATGTCATGGCATTTCAGTTTTAGAGAATAACTTGGCATCACGAAGCCTTTTTGCCCTGGCACATGGGTCCAGCCTGCATCCAGCAACACCCAAGTCAAAAACAAGGAGCTGTACATTCAACCATTTATGAACCTTCCCTTTGTCAAAGAGTTTGGCACACTACTGCAGGCTTGCTTACCAATACATCTTTGTTTTAATACTTAGCAGCTTTAATCTTGGCTGGGACCCACCGGAATTTTATTTTGGAAGATCCAAAAGCTCTACATGATCCTGATGAGAAAGTAATATAAGTTTCCCTTGTCCAGCTGAATCTACCCATGCCTTTCATAAAGGCAATGTCCAGATGGTTAAGAAGCAACACTTTCATGGTTCAAAGCAGATCTTTGGCATTTCAAGTTGCCAAGGCGGATGGGAAGTGTCCCAGGAGCCAAAATGTGACTGCTCTCCATGCTCTTGTTCTATTGCAAAGAGTAGCTGTTTATTTAAGTACATGACCAATTTATAGTTCTTAGGAGTACAAATGAGCAATAGAGTCTCTGGTTTCATGGCAGACCATCTATCTAAGATAGCATTGCTTATATTCATAAAAAGCTACCCAGAAAACAAGAGACCTCTCTGAAAAAGTCCAGAAACCAGCCCTGGGCTTTGATGAGAAGCCTCCATGTTCAACAACAGCATTGACTTTGTGCATCCACCTTCTCACTCCAGCACTCTGCTCCCTTGGGAATGGCAAAGTTGTGGGCAGGAAAACCAGACCAGAGAGCTGATGTGTTGGGAAAATGGCCTGAAAAACCATTTAATTTTTGCTACTCTGGCTGGACCAGTTTGTCATTTCTTCTCAGGACAGAGCCACAAACAACGGTGCTGGGACAGTTATGAGCTCAGGACACAACTCACTCTGGTATCTTTTATTCTTAGCACAATTCAAAAGGTTTTGCACTGAACTGAAACTTTGAAAATTGTACCTGTAAGGGTCATTAGGGTCTTTGGCATCACAGACCTCTGCATGGCCATGGCAGACACAGCGCCCTCCGATGCTGATGTCTTTGATGCTGTAGTAGTACTGGAGAGAACAAGAAAGTTTAGCTCTTAATACCTTTACAGACAAGCTTGACAATCACCCTATTCAGAACTCAGCAGTACTTTGTCTACTACATCAGGACATTTCCCTTACAGTAACAAGCTGTAAGGACCCGAGCCCATCAGCTACAAGTCAGGTTTCCCAGCACAGCCAGAAAGCCACATGTGACACCAGGAGATGTTTCCCAGTTTCATGTTGTTGGTGCTTGAAGCATGGGGCTTCTCAAACAGCCTCCAGCTCTAACAGAAGCCCTGACATCTGCTGCAGATGCCTTCAGCTTGGGGAGTAGTACAAATACAGAGAGAGAACCCCTGTGAGCAACACCCAGGCATGCCTTCTCCCCAGAAGTGGCACCCACAGTCCTTAAATCCTTCTACCTCATTAGCAAGAGGTGTCAAGGTCCATCTTACCCTCCTTGTCACTGTAGGGTCTCTCAAAGCTTTGCCCATCAGGTGCCCCAGCAGAGTGTTTGTCTGCAGGAAGCGCAGTCGGATGTTGGTGGCTTTGGTGAAATTCCTCAGGAGAGGAGAGTAGGAGAAGTTCATGGCTCCTGGGCGCCCATTCACCAGAGAGACAACAATCTGTGAATGCAAGGAGGGAAAACAGATCTAAGATGGGAGAAAATCAATCCCTTCTTCAACCAAACCCAATCTTAACCTCTTCAAGCCAGCTGAATCAGTTCCCTGATGGTCTCGTTTGATTTAACTGAGTAGTTTAAGTAGCATCCCAAAGTCAAGAGGGAAACCATTAACCAGAGTAACTACAGTCACTAGGAAACCCTTGAAACCCAGGGATGAAACCATGCAAGTGCTCACCTCCCCATTTTCTAAAGGCACAATCCGGGAGTACTCAGTAGTGCAGATGGCATGGTCATCCTTGGTGATACGATCCACAGTTTGCAGTCCAAACTTCTCAATGCAGTCCCTCTTGGAAGCTGTTCAACCACCAGTGATGAGAGCAGTAAGAAGAAAAAAAAATTTAAATAATAAATGAAACAATTCAGAGCCCTGTATTGATTTTCCCACACTGACCCATAGGAGAGGAGGGTGTAGACTCTTTGTTAAGCATTTACTACATACCGATTGCTTTATATCTTTAACTCTGTCATTGCCAACATACACATACTCTACTATGGATGGGATTCATTATGAGAATAATAGGGATGCTCAGAAAATTCCCCAAATCACCCCACTGAAGTAAATGAAGAAAGTGAGAACGGCCACGGTACCTACCAGGACCACCTGCAGAAAACCCCACACCTCAACTCCAGTAAAGTGGCTTCACCCCATGAAACACTGTTTTGGCAACAGCAAGAGCTCAGTTGCATCCACAGGAAGATGGTGTGGAAACATTTCACACGTGGCTGCCAAGGTTTGTTTCACCAGGTGCTTTTTTAAAGGCAATTTATCCTGAAGCCCCAGGCCTGCCACCACTGGCTTGACATGATCAAGTTCCAGAGCACTGCCATGGCTGGGCATGGGGACAGGATGCTCAGCAAGAGCAGTTGCTCAGGAAAACCAAAAAATTCCTCCAGTTATTGCCAATCTACACAGCTACATAAGCCAGAAAGTGGGCAAAACCAGAGGAACCCATCAGCCATAAACTACAGCAATAAGGAAATTAATTTAAGGAAATAACAGAGTGGAGAAGCCTGCCCTGAGAGGAGGAAAGGACAGAGCCTGAAGCTGGGCTATGCCTGCCTTCCCCTCCACAGTGGCACAGCCAGAGATGAAAGGGACTAATCCTGCACAGCACGAGGTTCTGTGGGCCTGGGGGGACAGCTGGGATCAGGCCCCTTTCATGTCCTGTTCCCATTCGAAGTGCTGCGTGGGGAACCCTTCACACAGACAAATGCCACCATAAATCTCTCCCCAGCCCTCCCAATTCTCCTTTGGTGGCCAAGGGAAGTGTGGTGCCTCCCCACTGGGATGCTCAGAGGATTCACATTGCCATGGTCCCTCCAGAGCCCCTCTCTCCCCAGGAGATCTCATCAACTGCACTGACAGATGCTTTCTTTCCATGACAGTCATTTCTTCCCTCCTCCCACAAACCCTTCAGGAGCCTGGCTGAGGGGGCAGAGGAAAAGCCTCTGGGAACCAAACACCTCCCACAAGGAACAAGGCTCAGGGGAAAGGGCTGAGCCAGCAGGGATGGTGTTACCCATGGCCAGGCTCCCTGATGTCTCTGGAGAATGCTCCCATTTCTGCTTTGAAAACCACTGGTCAGTTCAGTAAGAGGGTTATGAGACCACCTAGAGAATTCCCCATGCCAAACATAAAGCCTCCACCAAGGACTTCATGTGCTAGCAAATCTGGCAGGATTTGGAGCAGCCACCTCTTTCTTTCCATGGGAATTTTCCACTGGGCCATGTCACTGAATTTCTCCTCTGGGGGAGAGTGGCAGAGGAGCTGATGTTGCAGGAGGAAGTGGGACTGCAGACCTTACAGCATTGCCACTACTCACAGGGCAAAAACTCCCTGCTCAGCCCCAGCCCATGCAATAATGTGATGGTAACCAGCCCAAGGAGAGGTTTCAGGGCTGGGAAATTCTCAAGAGAAGATAGAAAAAAAAACCCCACAAAACAGGCAACCTGACAGCAGTAATTCCCCACCAGCACACAGCAAAGGGGGAAACATCTGGACTGGAGCTACCACACCAAGGCAACACAGCAAAAAAAGGACAGCAGTTCAGCCAGAAATATGAGTCTGCAGGGACCGTCCAGGGCAAAGCCTCTGAGTGTTCAGAGGTCCTTCCTTCCCAGGTTTTAAGGTCTGGCTGTAGATCTTAATTCAAATAATCTCCTAATTACTGCTGCTGCTTCCGGGGGGGGGGGTCAGTGGTTAACAAGTTCCACAGCATCTGGCTACCCCATAGACCCTTTGGGAGAAGAGATCTGTAGAAGCAGTTGTTTCTAATGGGAGCTTTTCATCAGATAATTGGGAAGAAAGGATTTCAAGTGTACAGACTGGATCTTTGCAGCCAAGCCTTTCCATCTGGCTGTACCTGATCCCACCTTGCACAGTGACAGGACTGGCTCCCTGCCCTGCACAGGCTTTCTGAGCTCTGGGACTCCTTTCTGCCTCCAGATTTTTCTGTGACAGCAGCCACTTAGAAGTAAGCTGCTGGTTTTCCTCTGGAGAAGCTTAAATACCCCAGTCTGGATACTATATAGGACAGATGGGATGGAGGAGGACAGGGAAGAGATTATGGGAAACCCCAGCTTTGAGACTGAGACCACCAATGCCCAACCCTTGACACTGGCACCAACTTGAGCATCCACAAAAATCAGTCAGGCACCAAGGAGAACACTTCAAATACACATTTTTTAAAACACAGTTTAAATACATTTTTTTGCCCCAGAGAGCCAAAAAAGTTTTCCAGCCCTGAGGAGCACCAGTGAGGTTCAACTTTTGCAGCCTCCTTGGGCAGAAGACACAGAGGACATGTAGCACATCGCAGCGAGGACACAGGAACCACTCCAAGCCCACCCAAGTCCTCACACCAGGAGTTGTCTTCCCTGTGGCCTCACCACCTGGCCCTGAGCTGCAGCTCTCTGGCCACACTGCCATACTTACAGGCAAAATACTGCCAGGGCTCATAGGTAAGGCCAAAGTCAGTAGATCGCTCCAGCACCCAGAGGTCAGGACGAGGGGAATTGGCAAATTTGATGAGGACATATGCCACGTGGAAGAGCTGAAAGAAAGGAACAGAGAGTTAGTTGGCTGCTGGAGGCATCATGGAAACCAGGGAGAGCTTAGTGGGAATCCCAGCCAAATAAAGGAGGTGGTGTTCTGCAGCCCCTGCTGCACACAAGCTGCCTGTGGAGAAAAATCCTCCGTGTCTAAAGGGATCAGGAGATGAGGTGGCTGCTGGAGAGAGACAGATTGGGGAGCTCAGCTCCCACTGGTCAGAATGCAACCAAAACACAGACTTTGTGGCTACAGCCCATAGTCAGGAGGTTGTGCTGGGTGACATCTTAGACTTCAACTCAACCTGAGCAGGTGGCATTATAAACCACTGCCCTGCTGAGGAAATCTCATCCTGGCACAGCAAGGTGAAGGCTTGGTTCCCACCACCAAGCTCTGCAAGGTGATCATGAAAACCTGCTAAATGCTATGATGGTGTTCTGGGAGACTTGGATTCTGGGCTATTCTAGGGCTAACAGGTGACACCCCAGGCTGTTATACACACACCAGCCTGGAAAACCCAACTGCACCTCTCCTGTGATAGCACAAAACCTTTTTTTTTTTTTCAAAGTTGGCTGCAGAAAAGCCCCAGCACAGCTCCTCTTCCCCAGGTGCCACAGGGAGGGGAGAGCAGGAGACCCACTTGGCTTCAGCACAGCTCAAACACTGAGTTGCTACCCATTTGTCTGGACACTAATGTGTGCACACACACCCTTGCCAAGATTAAAATAAACAAACTCTTTTCAAGAGCTCAAACGTCAATGTTAGAGGGAAACAAAAGGCCCGGTAGAATTTCCCTTCCCTGGCTGGCACAGGCTCGCTCCAAGAATCCCCATTTCATCATCCTGTCACAAAGCGATATTTAAAGGCAAATAAAATTCTCTTATCAGGGAAAATTCCTAACGTCAAAAAACAACCCAAACTGGGAGTTTAGTGCTTGAAAAGCAGAGATTTATGGCTCAGGAGCCCTTCTTCATACAAAACAGGTTCTGTACAAGCACACATCCCCCAAAGATTAACAGGTTCCCAGAGGGACACATGTACAGGAGGAGGAAAAGGTCAGTTCTGTGCCCACCTCAGCCAGAACCAGCAGCAGGAGGTCCAGAACCCAGCCTGCACCCCAGCACACGCAGCATGGAGCCAAAGGGTGAGCATTAATAATAACATACCTCCAAAATAGCCCTGACACTCCACAGGAGGCTTTCTAAGGGGAAAAAGCAGACAGTAAAAGGCATTTAAATCTTCCATGTCCATGCCTTGCTTTGGTCATTCAGGTGAGGGGGGCTGAGAGCTGCTGTGTGGGTATGGAGCAGGGGATGGGTGCAGCCTTATGGATTGGTACCAGTTCAGTCTCTTCCTTTGGCAGGACCCAAAAATGCCCTCAGACTCCTGTTGGACCCTCCTCTGGCTCTGGGGCAGCCTCTCCTCCACCTGCCAGGGATT
This sequence comes from Phaethornis superciliosus, assembly GCA_023637945.1. Lineage (NCBI taxonomy): Eukaryota > Metazoa > Chordata > Aves > Apodiformes > Trochilidae > Phaethornis > Phaethornis superciliosus. The sequence goes on from JAJQWJ010000019.1 coordinate 11,645,990, forward strand.
TCTCTGCCAGGCTGGTGGCACCTGAACTTATCCCTGGGTGTAGACTAAGGAGTCAGCTAGCTCCAGCTGGGAAATCTGTAGGATCCTGAAGCACAGCAAGTTGGAAGCCATTCCCCAGCTGTGGATGGGCAGGAGGGGGGGATTTGTCACCACTCTCAGGGTTTGCACTGGTAAAAATTGATGCCCTACAGAATCACCCAGCACAGGTCCCTCCTACCAAAGACCCGCAAGCCCAAGCAAGGGGGAAACAGACATCCTTTTCAAGTTGCTAAAAACTGAGAAAAACCAGACCTAAATGCTGCTTTTGATGCCTCTCTGCAACTTATGTGCTGTCAAGGCATTGAGACTTTAAGCTTTTTTTGAAGGAACAGCATTTTTCTGCCCAAAAGCTTTTTTCTTTGTGAAGCCCAAGAAGCCTCATCTCAGGCGGCTGCCTTCTCTGCAGGACCTTTTCTCAGAGCTGAACATCTGCCTCTAGGCATGGAAACAGGGCTGAGTACCAGCCAGTGAAGTTACACCTTCTTTCTACTCTAAATCCTCCTCCAGCTTTATTCTACAGGGAATAAATTACTGCTCGTGCTGGAATCTGGTGTAGCCTTTAGCAGGACAAAATTCACTGCAGCTCCAGCATACCTGCACGCGTTCTGGTCTCAGGCACTGGGAAACCTCTGCTCTGAATGCACAGCAACCACAAACATAAAATCAGACACGTGAGGTATATTGCCATCTTCTGCATTTATCTTTTTGCAAAGCCACCTACAAGCTTAGAGTCGGAAAATCCCATGGAGTTTCTGGGGAATCCTCCTCCTTACCCAGTTTCATGCAGGAAATAAATGTTTTCTAATTAAATGTCCTCAAGTCCAAACTCCTCACATGCTTTTATCTTTCAGAAATCCCCTGCCTTTAGAGAGCATGGGTTACAATCCAGACAAATTGGTGGATGCTCAGAGTCAGGTTTTACACAAACACCGGATCTCGACGCAAAACCAAACCCAGGGCTCGGTGCTTTACAAGAGTGAAAACAACAGCCAAAAAAAGTGCTGCTGGTTGCAAGCCCTGGCTAAATGCTCCTGGGACAGGGGAGTGGCAGTGCACACACTCATGACCTGTAAGGGCTGCAGGAAGATGATGTAGCTGCTTTCAGTACATTTTAAGTCATGGGAGATGGGGGAGTTGTGCATGGGCATCCACACACACACATTGGGAACTGGGGAGAACTGTGTCCATGTTTGCTGAGAGCTCCCTGAAAGGCCAGTCCCAACCCCCCTGGTTCCAAGATCAGGGCTAGCAGGGTAGTTTTTTATCTTTTACTATCCCAGGAAAGAAAACAAATCTCTGGGCTCTTGCTGGGGCAGCTGCAGTAGCTCTCAATTTGGATGTTCCTATCCTGCTCCAAACATGGTTACTGTGCTCCTTATGCAAACCCATTGTTAGCACTGCTGCTGAATCTTATTCCAGTTGTGATTTGGGGATTTGCAATTTTGGGACACAAAGAAGACAGCCTTACACACTCAGTCCCCTCCAGGCTGTCTGTGTTAGGGTAATTCCTACATGGAGCACTGGAAATCTTCAGGAGTCTGTGACCGCACTGAACCCAACCCTGGAACAGGATTTGCATCCTGGTGTTCAGAGGGATTTTTGTCAAATCTGGTGAGGCTCCTGCCCCTCCATCCAACATCCTTATCTTGCAGATTATCACAGCCTGCCGGAAAAAATAAAGGCAGATTGCCTGCTTCAAGAGCATATGCTGAGAAAATGCAGAGAGATAGAAAAGACTGAGCAGTAGCTCTAAAAATAGAGCTGGCAGAAAAGCCAGACTTTTTATTCCATGTTTAGTTCCAGTAGAGCTCTGCCCAACCAATATTGCAAGAGAAATGATTGGATTTTTTTTCCAAAGCCTTTATTTAACTTCTATTATCAGTCAGATGAATAAAAACCTCTATGCTCCCAGCCTCTTAGGAATTTTTTTTTCCCTTCTCCATGGAAGAAGGAGGTGAAACACCAGATCTGATGCACACAGTTGTCTCCAGGCAAGCAGATCCCTTGCTCCCACCACCTCTGAAGGAATGCCAGGTACAACTCAACCCCTGACCCTCGCCTGGGATTTCATGAAACAAGCTTCCAGCCAGGAAATTCTGACAGGAGTATTTTGATTAGCAACCAACTTTCTCTGAAAACAGCAACATCCCTACATCTAGCTGGTGTTGCTCTTGGTGATTTTGAAGCATATTTCCTTAGTAACAACCACTTGGGGCTGCCTCAGTGTCTGGAAGGATGGAGTAAGTCCCAGGACCAGGAGAGTAAGATGGAGATGAGAGCATTATCTCCCATCCACTCCATCCCTTAGCATGCTTGGATGCTGGGCAGCTTTATCCAGCATCAAAAGCCCAAGAAAATATAATTCTAGGTACAGCACAATATGATGAAAATATAATTCTGGTTACTGCCCAACATGACTGTGCAAAGACTTGTAGAGTAAACCAGGACCCAGAGAGGCAAGAGAAATTTAGCTGCTTCAGTGGCAGCACATTCCCTGTCTGTCCACCCATCTGTCCTCCCAGGTAAGGAGCACGAGATGGAAAATTCACAAATTTATTCTCTGTTCCCTCCCTCGAGCTACTAATTTAAGTTTTTCAGCTCTGGGAGCCACATGTGAACATAAAACAGCAGACAGGACCCAGCCAAGTCCCATCTTTCTTGGTTGAAGTCTCACACTCCTCCAAGGTGTCACAAAGCCATACAGGAGCATTCAATAAACAAACTCTTATCTTCAAAAGTGTTGTAATATTGGCAACTATGGTTTAACAAAGAGCAAGAGAGACCCTTTTTTGGTTCCTCTGGCAAAAAGTTAAGAACAGGTTACACTGCCCAGCAGCTATAAGCAGCAATACTCCAAGCCCCAGAGCGTGCAGGAGAAGTTTGTTTAGTAAACCACTCTTAAGTTTCTGCAGGACAGATTTATGACCTTTGGTGTTGAGTTATTAAAAGAGCACCACGCAAAAACAAAGCAGTTCATCTCTTCCTAACTGCTGCTCAATATCCCTGTGGAGTGCACGTGTGGATAGCATTACCAGCCCTGCTGCATTTCTGCTTGGAATTCCTGGAAGGATTGGATGGAGCAGGTGCTGCTCAGTGGCACTCAGTCCCACTCCTTAGGGACACGAGAGCCTCCTGGGTACCCACAGCATGGCCAGGAGTGGGGAGCAGCCCAAAGGGCTTCAGCATTGGGCACCTCCAGCATTTCAGGACATCTTACACCCCACTTGGGGTCACTGCCCAACAGCTCCAGCCAGCTGCAAAACCTAGATGGAAGCTGAGAAAGTGGGGGGAAAAAAAAAACCATCTGAACCATTCGGAAAGAGGGAGCACTCATGAGGTCTGGAAAGACTCAGCAGCAACACTGGCACTGCAGCTGCTCTTCCCAGAAGTGGCTGAAGCTAAAACTAAAAAAGCTAAAACTAAAAAGCTCTTGAGTCTCTTAGGTCACTTTTTATCCCCTGAAACAAGCAAGTAGAAGGTGAAAAAGCCCTAGAAAACCAGAGAGCTTCGGAACTGCTTTGAATTTCCCCAGGTCACTGATCTGCCCCTTTTGTGTCTTTTGCCCGTAATCATTTATTCTCATTGAAGCAGGGGATTTACTCATTAACAGTCTGACTGTCCTCCTGCTGAGCAGCTTCTGTCCTACAGCAGTTTTATTTCTTCCCAGCCCAGACATCAGAATCCTTTATCAAAATCTCACATTTAATTGCTGGTAAGTATGTGCCTGCCTTTTATTTCCATGCACACAAGAACCATTTCAACCCTTGGAGGCAGAGACTAAAGGTGTTTTCCCCTCCAAGCAGGCATAGCTTTTTATCCAGTAATTTTTTTATAAAATACTCAAGTCTGAGACCAAACAAACCCCCCACAAAAAAAAGCACAGAAGTCAGTGTTTGAAAGATGGGAGTGCATGAAAACACACACTGTGCTTGTTTCGCTCTGTTGCTCACAGCAGCTCCCACCTCTCTCTCACCTGTCTGTGTGTCAAGTTCTCACTCCTAAAAATGACATTTTTACAAGTTAATAGTGCAGGCTTACAGGGTTCTAAATTAGAAGGTGCCCTATGCCTGCAACCCAAGATTTTTATAGCCCAGGTTTAGCAGCAACCACCCATCCCCTCCCATGGTCTGCAGAGACCCCTGCAACTCATCACACTGATGCTCAGAAACCCCCCAGGGTGCCAACATCTCTCAGGGAGAAAGCAGAGCCACCTGTCCCAGTAAGCAGGTGAGCTCTTACCTTTCTCCAAAAAGCCTGGGACAAGGTAGAAGTTGGAGAAGCAGAAATGTCCCAGCTGCTCCAGGAGGTGACAGCCAGCCCCTGCCCAAAAGCCCAAAAGAAGAGGACAGAGCTGCAAAGCTGCAGCAATTCAAACAACTCTGCAGGGCTGTGGAGAGGTGTGAGCACTGAGACTCAGGGAAAGGGAAGGGACTGGGTTTTGCACCAAGCCATTTTCCATTTTTTTCCTCTCAAAACTCAAGTGTTTTATTGAGAGAGATCAAAGAAAACACTCCCCTGGAAACCACAGATCTGGAACCACCAGCCAGCACGAAACCTGCTCAGTGTCACAATGAAGCAGCACCAGCAACCCAGCATCTTACAGTATTATTGTCTAAACAGGCTTGTTCCTGTTCTAAGCAGCTTGGCTTAGGTGAGAGATGCTGAAAGAGCACTTTCCACAAAGGATTTTTCTTTTTCTTTAAACTCCACTTCTGAGAAGGCTTTGGCTCATTCACTAATTTCACACACAGCACTGCTTTATCTTCACAGCATCCCCCTGTGCAATCTGTCCCTCCCCAGCCAGCTTCCATACATGCCTCCTGCCAAAAAAATTCTTGGGACACCAAATCTGCAGCACTTGGCACAGGGCAGGAGAGGGAGGTGGTGCCATTGCTTCTGGCTCCTCAAGCCTGCACAGTGCTGAGCTGAAGGGTTAGGAAGCCAAGTTTTAGAAATAGCCCTCAAAAGGGCAGCAGCAAGAGCCTGATATGCAGCAGGTTCTGCTGACTGACACCAAGAGAAAGGCAGAGACGGGGCTGGGAAGGATGTAGAGTTTTGGGGAGCATCCTGGTGAATCTGTGCCTGACTGGAGCTGCAACCAGCAAGTGCCATGCAGCATCCAGGGAATACTGACACACCAACCTCAACAAGCTAAAACACAAGTTTGTGCTTCAACCCAGCAAGCCAGGTCCCTTCAGTCTTTTCCGTGTTCACCCAAGTGTCACTGGAGCCTGATGTGTCCAAGGTGGCCAGAGGCGTGACAACAGAGCAAAATCCAGTCAGGACAGAAGGGAATGGCTGGAATTCCCTTGGGATGAGGCCTCGGTCACTTCCAGATACGGACTTTGCCTACACTAGGCTTTCACTGTGCATTAGGAGATATCCTGTGCTTGGCTGAGACAGCCTTGGCACCTTGTAGGCTGCTGGGAGAAGTGTAAAATAACCCCAGAGAAAGAAGACTTCAAATATTAGTCTTTTAACCCAAACTTGAAGTAGCACACCCTCAGGGAAGGGCTAGGGGGGGCTCTCCTGCCACCACAATGTGGACAGTTCTTGAGCACCCCATAAAGGGGGACAAATGCCAACCTACAAGGCCAGCCAAGGAGCAGGCTGAGGCCACAGGACATGGAGAAGAAAGGGTACCCCAGCCATGAGCAACCCCTCCCCAGTTGCTTTCATCCTTTTGCAAACAGCAGCAAAAACCCAGCACAGTGGTGGCTGTAAAGATGCCCTTAAAGCTTCCTAGTGCTTCAGAGATAAGATGTGGTAACTATATTCAGGATTTCAGATTCTCAGACTATTTACCTTGAGGTGTCAATTGTCTCTGTTAAATGCTTCCAGGAAGCATTCTGGGAGTTGGGTGTTTGGGGAAAATAGCAGCATCACATTTAGCAGCAGTTCCTATCAAGCTCTTGCTCCCAGTTAATTATGGCATGACTTGAAAAGAGGAGCAAGGAAAAAAAGGGGTTCAGAGAAGGAAGATGTACAATTACCAGTCTCTGGGCTCACAGAGTACTAACAGGAAGGCATCAATGGCCCCACTATGAAGTAACATGTGCTTGTGTCTGGTGTGCAGGGGGACAGAAGCCAAACTCCATACCAACAGCTTCATGTGGCTTGGTGAGCAATGAGCAGAAAGCCTTGGTATTGTACAGGAATTTAACTGGAAATCACTCAGATGCAGACAGCTAAATAAATCCAGCCACCTACATGATGATGGCTTTGAGCAGAAAAGAATACCACATTGTTCCTGGGCTGATTCTCAAAGGCCCTTGGTTCATTTCCATAATTCTTCTCCCTTGAACTAACCGGAGTTTGTGATTTAATTTAAGCAAAATGAAAGCTATACCAGCAAAAACCTCTACTAATCCCAAAACATACAGAAAAAATGTGCTTTTCTATAAATAGAAAAATCAGGGAGTTCCTGCTAGCTAAGACTAACTGGTGTGCTCAGACCCTAAATCTGAAATTGCTAAGAAAAAGCATGACTCGAGGGATGTAATCTGACAGCAGTGATTGGAGACAGCAAGAAGCTGCAGTCTCATCAGGGAGCTGTCAGTTCACACATAAGGAAAGGATTTATTTTTCTGTAACTAATGGGAAAGAACTGACTCAGTTACTAATGCCTGCTAGACTTCAAGAAGCTAATAGAACAAAAATTTTCTTGGGAGTGCCTAACCCAACCGTGGCAAATTTTTGTCAATAAGCACATCTCTGGCCTGAAAGGCCAGAACTGGTCCTGATGCCCAGGGTGAAGGGCTCATTGCCTCCCAGTGAGCTCCAGCATGGCACTGCAAAGAAACTTTTTTAGTTCACTGCACTCTGCATCCATCTGGGTCATTCTCCAGGAGAATCTCCCTCAAGAGTGGCTCACCACAGCACTGTGTTTGCTCAGGGAATAATCAAGAACATCACCTGGTTACTCTGTGTAGGAAGTCCAAAACCAGACAATACAGACATATAAAAGAGAGGATGCACAGTTGCCACCACCTCTTCCCACAGAGCTAAAAAAGAAAAAAAACCAAAACCGCTCAATCCATTGCTTGTTGTTGGGCAGAGTGAAAAAGGTCCAACTTCAGAGAAAAATCTCCCCCCTCCTCTTTTCTTCCACAGGGCAAGAAATCTCAGCTCACTCCCTACCTACATCCAAACTGCCCCAGCAGCAGGAGATGTAAATCCTCCCTGGGGGCACCTACTCCTGGGACAGAGATTGCAAGCTTGAAGTCAGGAGTTGTAATACTTTTAGTAATAAATGACCCTGCCTGGTACATCCTGTTTATCAACATGGAGCCCAACAGAGTAGAAAATACAACCCTGAATACAAGGAGAAGAAAGAATTCCATTAAAAAGACCACGTTCATCCCTCTACCAGCCAAGGACAATATCCCTCCAAGAGGATTTCACCAAGAGTTTGCCAGGCAGAGCTCAGCCTGATCTCTCTCATTTCCTCCTGTATAATTTAACAGCTCCCAGTTAATTTGGTTAACTGTTCACCCATCTGCGTGCCTGCTGGGATGCAGAGAATGAACTGTCCCCAGTCACGGATTGTTTGCTTTTTAAAACATATAGAAGGAATCCGTGACTTTGGCAGCAGTGGCAATGAAAGCAACTCAGCAAACCATGGCCCATTCCAGAGGCAGAGGTATGGGCACAGCTGGGAGAAAGCACAGGTCCCCAGCCCAGCAGAGCTTAAATTTTCTGCTGTCCTTGGGTCCTCCAGGCTCTGCTCATGCTCCAGTCCATCCTCTGCCAACCTTCCTGGGTTGGGCTCTTCTGCACAGCTCCTGATTCCCACCCAGGAAGCCACAATGCAGCTTGCAAGATGTCCCTATAAAGAGAAGCCAAGGAGAACCCTCAATGGATTTGCCTGTGAAGCTGCCTTCCCCCCCCCAGGCTGAAGCTCCCACACAACCAAGCAGGAATTTCAGCATGCACGGGGCCAAAATTCCTCAACTTCCTCCAAACAGCAAACAGCTCCCTGCTAAAAAATCTGCTCTGACCTTTCATACCACTTCATTTCTTATACTCCACAACAAAAAAGCAGCAGCAGCACAACAGGGCCATCAATTTTTGCCCCATTTCTGTATGGAAACAGTGTGGGTCACTGAAAGTCAGCTTGGGAATGCTGGAGGCAATGGCTGTGTGACACAGTGTGGGGGACCTACGTGGTACTGCTGATGCCCAAGCTCAGGAAACACTGTCTGTGGTTAAATTACACCCCAATAAAAGTTGGTGCCTACCAGCATGGAACCCATGAAGACCTTTCAAGCCAAGCAAAGAAACTGGACCAGTCTGCTTGGTCCTCAATTTCAGTCCAAACTGAGCAGGAAGGTAGATATCCTGAGCTCTCTCTCAAGCCCCTATGAGATGTGATGTTCAGCAATTTTTAACACTGTCCTTCAAGAAAGGATTTGGGTTTGACAGTGTCTTAAACCCACTGGAGCCAGCATGACCCAGTCCCTGTAGCAAATTGCATCTCCATGTCATCAGTCTGCCTTCAACACCTCCCAAATTCACCATTTGGAGGAAGAAACCTGCAATGCAGCCAGGCAGGAGACCTTTCCATTGGGTTAACAGATCTAACACCAACTTCCCAAAAAGCTGGAGTGGGAGGGTGGAAAACCAAGGCAAAGTACATGGTGATTAATTTCTCCTCTTTGTAGACATCAGGAGATGAATTTGTGGAACAAGAACGCAGGGGAGGAAAATCTGAGAAGGGCACATGAGGCCTTGTGATTTAACCCAGGTATAAAAGTGAAATCCTTTAAGTGGGCTACAATTTGAAAAATAAAAACCCAGTCAAATAATATCCATTATGTCATCCAGCTCTAAACAGAATGAATTTGTATCTAACAGGTGGTCCAACTTAAACTAGAAGCTGTTTCAGGTACCTCACAAGCCAAGCTGGCTGTGCAGAGCACTTGGTGAGGAAAGCAAGCATCCTGACTGGCAAGAAATTCAGATTTCCTTGAACTTCCCAGTCTACCAGTTCTGTAGACTGTAGTTCTGTAGATCTCACCCATATTCTCTGAAGTGAATTATCTCTGCTTGCAGAGGTCCAGCCTTTTATTGTCATCTTATCTCCAGCCTCTTCCTGCTCCAGCTTCAAAAAGAACATTTAACATCACAAAACAATATGATTGAGCTGAGAAAAATTATACATATACACCAGTCCAAGCTCTTTGGCAACCTGGCTATCCAGCAGAATGGGGTTCTGCATGCAGAGAGGAGATGCTGAAGATGAGCCAACTACAAAATTCTCCCAGCACCTTAAGCACAGCTTGGGAAAGTGCTGCTCAAACCAGAGAGACTCAACCCAGGCAGCATCCACTGGGTTCATGGGAGGAATAGAAAAAGCAAACACATTCTCAGCCAAGTTTGTGCCAGAACCATAAAACCTGGTTTGTTATTGGGTGTGATGGATTAATCAAGCAGCCCACCTGCAATCCAGGCTGCAAACCTTTTAGGACAACAACCACAGAGCAGTTGATTCTTGCAATTGTGTTTGTGCAAGTGGATTAAAAAGTGTTTCTGAGGAGCTGAAGAAAACAACCTTCTCTGCCTGGCTGAGGAGACCCCAGAGAAGACCTTTTCTATGGACAACATGCATCCATGGCTACTGTCAGAAATGTCAATGCCTGTCAGAGCAGCATGACAGATCCCAGGCAGCCTTCTCCCCTGACAGCACAGCAGGATGCAGGGGCACAGACCCACAGCAGCACTCAGGTAACAAAAGATGCCTCAAAAAGCACCTGAGCTGCCCCACTCAACAATGTGCAGGACAAGCCCTGCATCTTTTCTCCTAAAAACAAAAAAAAAAAAAAAAAAAAAAAAGCCCCAAAATCCCTGGTCCCAGCCCCTCCCACATGGGCCAGCTGCTATGGGATTTTTGCACAAGCCTCTATCTGCCCAGGAAGAACGTGGATATGACACCCACCAGAGGCTCCATTAAAGACAAACAATCTCCTGAGATAAGGCATGTCTGTGGCCAGAGGAAATTGGCTGCTTTGTTTCAAACCAGAGCTCTAAGACCCTTTCTAAGAGCTCTAAGACACTTGCATCTCCTCCACTCGCCCCCATGGGTCGGCACTGGGACTCACATGAGCCCAGGAATTAGTCCCTGGTGTGGGCTCCATCAGCAGTGAGGACCCTGGGACCCACTTAATTGGACCCTTGAGATGTGTTTCACATTTCCAAAGGAGGTCACTATCCCCCCCATCACTATGTGCTCATTGCAGAAGCAAACTCAGGAGCCCCATCCATCCCAGGCTGATGCTAATGAAAACCAGGATGCAATGAGCCATTCTGCAACTGCCTCACCAGGGAATTCTGAAACCTGGATGTGCTGCAGGGTGTTCACCTATTCTGGCTACACTGCAAGTCTCTTGAAAAGCAGCTTTGAGGTCATCCAGGCTATCCAACTTTTGTGTTATTTTTAGTGCTCCAAATTACGTAGGGATATCCGGGAAGACTTCACAGATTGAGCTGAATTCCCACAGAGTACAAGACCAAATTGCTCACAAAATTCATTTTATCCTCAAGGGTTTTTCCTTAATGTTTGGCTTATGCCCTCCTGGTTCTATTGGTATTTTAATTATATCTTTTAAAATCTTATTAAACGTTATTTTAAAGGGAAAATTATGCTGCAGCCTTTGTGGGCCAAACAGATATTTTAAAGCAATTCCCACACTGGGAACGAAGATCAAGAATGTCTCCGAAGCCCATTCAGATCCTGCCTTGCCAGTTAGCTTCAGAAAGCTAACCACAGAAAAGAGAGGAGCAACTCAAAGGATGGAGACACCTTTAAAGGCAGGAGAGAACACGAGGGGTGATTTAAGCTCCAAGTCAGGCAGTACAACACCGACATTTTATAATTTGCCCCAGTCCATTCCCTCACAGGTGCCTGTGCCTCCTTACATCCCCAAATACCACAGGGGATGGCACAAGTCATCTGTCCCACCTGCAGAACTGGGACTGCACCAGAGACTCCAGAGAAACCTCAGCTCTGTGGCTCAACCACCTTCCTTCTCCGTCCTTTCCTAAGAAATATTTCAGTCCCATTTTCCAGCTCTTTCAGTTATCTCATCCCTCACACTCTTTTGAATTTCAGCTAGCCCATAGCAAAAGTTCTGATTATTTTTTTTTTTCCCTTTCACACAACAAATCACCTACAACATCAGCCATTGCCATTCTGCTCCATGGAGGCACCTGGATTACACCACCACTTCCATGAAAGGATTTAGATCCTGGGATGCTGCTAACCATGGATGGCAGCCCTCTCTCTCTCTCCATCTCTTGATCTTTCCAAGAAGATCCCCTCAGAGCCAGACACTGCCACTGAAGTCCCCAGCATCACCACCTCTGTGGGAGCCCCAGCAAGATGCAGCAGCTACAGACAGCAACTCCTGCAGATGCCTCAAGATATTTCCTCTAACTCCAGGCACCTTCTTAACCAAAGAGGGAAACTACATTCCAAACCATGGCAATTTAATTACTTCAGATCTGCTGAATAAGTGCAAGGTGGTGACTTGTGAGCCCCTTATTTGTGGAAATGCCCTGGCCAAGATGAAGCCCATAAGCTGGAGCATCCTTGCTGTGAGGAGGGAATACTCCACAGAGCTGGAATTCACCCCTCTTCCTCTTAATCCAAAATAACCCCATTGCTGGCCCATTGGGCTCACTCCAGAACTCACTGCCCTGGGGTCAGAAAAGGAGAAAGGAGTCTCAGGCTGGAGATGTGCTGGGAAGCAGCAGCGTGTTTGCTGAAAGCAGTAAGGCTGAAAGGTTAATGCATAGGAGCTGCTAAGGATTTCCTATGATTCCTGCTTGTTTGTTTTTTTTTTCCCCCTCTGGATTTTTAAATTAAAACCAAGTTGCCTGAAGACAGAACCAAACATTTGGTTATTGAACTTATACCCAAAGAAAGTGACTGGGGACAGCTGAGTTATTGAGACAAACCACAGTGACTCCCAGGTCTGTTCATCACATTGTGTTCCCTCCCCTGCAGCCAGCTCAGCCTGCTGCACACTGCTGTGCACAAAACAAACGATACTACTCACTTGTCTACAGCATATTATGTTTTGAAATATTTATTGCCACCCCAATCGGAAGAAAGAAACATTTCTCTCTTGAACATAATGAATAACATTTCCAGTACTTAACAGCTGGAAGCTGAAAAGGTGGCCAAAGAAAATCCCTAACTATTTTTTTTCTTTTTTCCTTTAGAGCAAGCATCTGGAAAACTCATTTTCTGGGGAAGAGGAACTCTCCCAAATCAATCTGGGGAAAGAGTCAATTAAACTTGGTCACAATTCACAGGCAGGAGCTGATAAGACGATATCATGAGCATAACATCAACGATGTGTTTTCTGCCTGCCTCTGGCAGCTCGAGTCCAGCAGGATGAAAAGAAGCTGCTTTTACTTAATGAAAGGCAGCAACTCCCCCAGGCAGAGATTTTCAGTATGGTTTTGATCAGCCACCGAAATTATCAGGGAATTCTTTAATCTCCACCTCCCATCCCTTCAGCCGATACATTCTGGGCCACGTTCCTGCTCCCCCTGGGATGGCAAGCAAGCCCCCTCCATCCCTGGACCAGCATCTCCAGCCCAGGTCGGCACAAACACAGCAGAGAGAATGCCAAGTGGCACACAAACTTTCAAATAAAACACAACAGAGGTTCTGCTGGGTAGGAACACGCCAGGACCCCACTCCTTGCCCCCACCTCCCCAGAGAAGCCTTTTTGCCAGGAACTCCAACTTCTGTCCCCAGGAGAGCGAGCAGGAAGCACAACAGAAGTGTTCTGCTTCTGACAGGCTGCCTGGGAAGATGTTTCTCCTCTAAATGTCATGACAGGTTGGAATTCTTCTGGAGGGAGGGCTGTACGTGGGGTTGTTTTTAAGTGCGTGCTGTGGTGTTGTAATTAATCACAGGAAATTAATGCCTCGCTACGTGGTGGGGCAGGAGGCAGCCCCTCAATGTCCCCACCATGGCCCTGCCCTGCTGTTGCTGCTGGCTGTGGAGCAGAAAACTGCTGAAAGCACCAGATTCTCCTCAAAGGACCAGCAGCAGATGCACGGGAAGAGAGAAGGAGCAATCCAGAGCCAAAGCTTTCCCATGCAGCCCATCCAGTGCCCTCTCCTGTAGCTATGGAGCGACCGAAGCCTTTGTCTGGGTTTGCTGCATCCACCCTGGACACCAAAGGCACTTCCAAAGTGAAATCCTGCCTTGGGGACAGTCACAGAGAACTCCCCCATCACTTACTGGGTCCTTGGGTTGCCACATAGCAGCCACCGGGAGAAAATCTGCTGCCGGCAACCATGAGATGTTTCTTTTTGAGAACCAGAGTCAGCTCATGCTGTTTTCCAGCACTCAGTTATCTATCTCAGCAGGCAATCGGGCTCTGCCAGAACAAACAGGACAGCAAATAAACACAGCATTAAGGGGACACACGCTGCGGACACGTGCGGTCACTCCGGTCTCCAGCCCCAGCAGCTCAGACATCTGCAGCTCCTTTGCTCTGCTCACTGTGGAGCTTTTCTCTGACCCATCCTAGGGCTACCCTGAGGAGGACTTTGCTGCTGAAAGGGGGTTTTGCTGCTGACTGAAAAGCCCAGCACAAATGCAACAGCTTCGCTGAGCTGAGGACTGATGCTTTCAGCACACCCCCAGCTACCCCGCTTGGAAAGGTTTCACCCCAGAAAGAAGAGGCCACCTGCTAACAGAGCTGCTCCTGGAAGTGCTTGGAGCCAGATACAGCCCTAATTCACCTGCTGACATTTTTAACACTGAATTTCTGGCCCATGAGGCACACACAGCCCCCAGCAGCCAGGGACTGGAGGAAGAGGAGGAGTCCAAAACTTCTCCAGCCCTGCGGTGTGTTTCGGGTCACACTTCTGACCCAGTTTCAAATCCGGGTGGTTTCTATTCACAGAGGACAGGGAGCTGGGGGGTGGCACCCGGCCATGCACCTGTCAGCCCCTCTCCCTGTCAGCAACCCAAGCCAACGCAGCCACAAACATGCTCCCAATCCTGTCCCAGCCCTGGGGACACTGAGGCACGCAGGGCAGGAGCACTGAGCAGCACTGGGTCTCACTGCTGATGAGAGACACAAGCACTGGGATGTGGGGAAAATAAACCCTAAAGCCTTTCCAAGCCCAGCACCAATGACAGCATCCCAGCCTGCATGGCAGTCATCTCTCATCTCCTGTTGGTCTGTGGATGTGCTAAGGGATCAGTCCCACCAGCACAGAAATCCAAGCCCCTATTCCTGCTCCCCGCCTGGAAAATAGCATCAGTAAGGGGGAAGAATTTACCACCCCTCAACACAAGAAAAAAGGACAGCAGTTCAAGTACTAGTTATAGATACAGTGTAAACATGGGATTACCAACTCAGCGTGACCCAAACACCCAGCATGGAATCTCAGTGGAGAGGTGTGGGACCTCAGTTCTGTGGGCTCACCTCCTCCAGGCTCCAGGATTTGCTGGAGCAGGGACAGGGAAAAGGACAACACAAAGCTACACACAAGGAACAGTGTGTACCTCACACCACTGCCTGCATCTTTCTGCTCCTCTGAGCCACAGGGCAAGACCAAGGGACATGTGGCTACTATTTTGTAAACAGCAGTAGCCTTGTTGTAGGACATCATGGTACGAGGTTAACGAGAAGCTTTTAGCAACCTGGTGTGAATATCGCAAACCCACCATACTTGTGTGGCTCTGTTCCCAAAGGGAGATTTATAAATGTTTTCCAGGATAAATATTTGTAAATAAGTGTCTTTCTACTTGCCTGAGACCAGACTCTTGATCTCCTGTTTTCAAAAGAGAATCATCATCTTCAAAGGAGGGGAGGGAAACGCCACTCATGCTAACAGGGTAGCTACAAGCAATCCACACCATTTGGCACCCATCTCCAAAGCTGTTGTGGTGGGTGTTTATGTTAGCTGGTGTGGCTACCAGGCACAGCCAAAGCCTCCCCTGCAATGCCTCCCAGCAGTGTTCCCAGGCACAGGGTACATCACCCTGACAGCCTCCAGAAATCAGAGCTGCCTGGGGAAACACGAGCTCCTCCCTGGCTCTGCTGCTGAGGGACAGGGGTCACATTCTGCTAAGATCACAGCAAAGCAGGCTGGCATCTGACTCCCAGCCTCACGGTTCATGAAATCAATATACAGGACACAGTAGTAATGCCATCTCCTTCACTCTTTGAAGGAGTTCCCTCCCTTCCCCCTCTGCTCCATGAAATTAAGACTCTGGGTGGTCCCTTCCCAGACTGTAAATTGGCTTGTTGAAAGCCTTAGCAAAAGAAAGGTCAGATGCCTTAAAAACTGAGCAAAGCCTATACTGCTGTGTAACAATTTGCAGAGCATTCACAGGATATGCACATCCACTGAGCTGCTTGCACCACAGCAGGCATCATACCTCATCCAGATGTACCCCAGTGTTGGACTGGTTTCCCCCAGAACAGCACAGGGAGATGCAACTCTTAGCATCATACCCCAAACCTTCAGCTCTGGCTACAGCAGAATGGGGCAAAGGTGGTGTCAGCTGTGGAATTCCTGCCTTTCGCTATGGATGGGAAAGCCCCATCCAGAAAACAGACCTGTTGGGAAGCAGAGCTCAGAGTTTATGCTCTTCAGCTTAAGGGATCAATGTGCAACTAAGATGTCCTTGCAAGGAGAAGCCACAAATCCCAGAGGCTTTCCTGCAGGTTCAACCACAAGAGGACAAGAGCACATACCCTGCAGATGCACACATAAGGTTGATCCAGAGCCTGGGGGCTGCCAAGGGGCAACTGCATCCCATGAATCATGAAATCAACAAGAGGAAATAACGTCTAAGATCATCAAGTCCAACCATCCACCAGTTTACAACCACTAAACCTGGAGCACCTCCATCTACCCGAAGCCATCACTGAATTCCTCCTGTAGGAAAAGGAAAGAAAATATGGAAGTAACTGCAATATTTCTCATCAGAAACAGTAATTTCATGACCCGAGCAGTAGCTCAGCTATGTCACCTCTGTAGACAGCATTGCATGTGACCAAAAGGCACAGCAGAGGGGCTGGAGCAGAGCCCTGTCCCAGCTCCCAGGGCACACCAGGCTGTCAGCTGGGAGATGGTCACTGGTCCCACAGTCACCCTGGTATTACTGAGACCACTTACCAGGATTTCACAGTACCCTTATCTTGATGGCTAGAAAAAAAGGACAGAGATAAAACCATTCAGAGACTTCAGTGGGACTTTCAAGACAGTTTTTAGCCCCTTTCAATCACCTGACATGAAAAACTGCAAATTTGCGCTGCACCAGCGCGCTGCAAATCTGCCTCAGACACTGAAAAAACAATAAATAAAAAGACTTGCCTTGCAGAAAAACTCAACTACCCAGCAATTTGGAAATCCCCAACAGTCCTACAGGTGCTCCTCCTGTTCCCAGTCTTGCCTGTTGCCATGAGCCATCCAGCATCACTGCAGAGCAAACACATTTACAGCTTGCTCAGCCCCTCCTGCTTCCCCGCTCCCACTGCCCAGCCCTAGGAAGGAACAGAGATAAGGGGAGTGCTACAGAAAAAACAACAGAAAAAAAAAATCCCACAAGGGCTTAAGAAAGCTCTGATTTAGTGGAGATAAAAGGTCTGGGTGTGTAAGCACACAGCACTGAAAAAGACCCCTGCTGAAAGGAGGGAGGGCATGTGTGATGGCATGAGTCCAAAGTGGGGGCACAGCACAGCTCTGTCATTTACCTGGGAGGTTAAAAACAAGTCTTTAAGCAATAGTTGCAGTACTGTTCTCATGGGGCCACAGCCTGATGAAGGGTATGTCCAGTGGGCTGACTCTCAGCAGATGGGTTTGGAGATGCCAGGGCAGCCCAGCACGGTGCAGAACCCCCCAGCTCAAGTGAGTGCCCTGCTCCTCCTGGCACAACCCCTCGAGTATTTCTGGCAAAAAAACAGCAAAAAGCAAAGCAGAGATGCATGGGTCTTGCCTGCAGCATCCATCTACCTGCCTGGAAGCAGACCTGATTCTCTGCTGTGCACTCACCTGCCTTTACCCTGCTTTGGGTGCTGGAACAGGCTGGAATTCTGGCTGCATTTGTCAGCGCAGGATGTCCAGATTTGCTCACAAATCTGTGACACACAACTTCCTCAACATTTCTTTGTGCAGCCTGACCACCTCCAGGGAACAGTCTCCAGTGCTTGTGTTCATGGGGAGAATTTAAGCTGAGCTCTGGATCACAAGCAAGGTGATGCAGATCGGATGCTGGGCTGGGGAAGGTGAGCACTGGTGTAAAACAAAGGATGCTGCTCCTATTTTTTTTACAGCCCCCTCTCTGGCTCATGGTGATGATGTTCTAAACCCTGACTCACCCCAATTTCCCAGCCTGCTGTTTTGCCAGGCACCCCTCAAACCCTCAGAATTGTCTGAGATTTGTCTGCACCAGCCAATGAGTCAAGCTCACCACAAAGCAGTGGAAAAATAAGGAACAGAATAATTCCTTCAAATTACTGGGTTGAATATTAATAGAAAAATCCTGTTTCCAAACAACATGGGACTTACTGTAGTGAGAAGCTATGCCATCTCTGTACCAGGCTCAGAGGGAGTGTGCCAGAAAGGAAACTGCAATGACTGGGGCTCTGCAAAGCCAAGCTTCAGTCTCCTACCCAGTAAATCTGAAGCAAGCATTTCAGCTGCCAGCTCCAGTGACACCATAAGCCAGGAATAATATTCTGGTGCAGCCCTTACTCTGAGCACACAATTCCCCAGGCTCCTTAATAAGACACATTAATTTTTCACACTGTTAAGGGGAAAGCAAACAGCCCAGGCGTTTCTGTTCCTGCATGAGGCTCTCAAACACATTTGCTGTGGATCTTATCAGCACAGCTTAGCAGCCTAAGCTGTTTCAAGACTTTGGTCTTCAGAAACCTGGAGACGGGGGGTGGAAAAACCCTCTATTCATACCTACACAGCACATTTTCAAAGGACATTCCTACCATCCAGAGCAAACAAATGTTCCCAACTGTACATTCTATGCGTTGTTTGAGTTAGTTATACCCATCCAGGTTCACTGGGCAGGACAACTTAAATATTTTTAGGAGTTCCTGAGCCAGTTCACAACTGAAATAGGGAAGTTAGACAAAAGAATACTTGTCTCTGCTTCAGAGCATTTGTAGGATGGTTTACACCCAGAGTTTTACAAGCATAGCTACGTCAGCCAGGACCATAACCTTGTTGGGACAGACTGCAGAGCATGGCCAGAGCTCTGCATGCTCCATGACCAGGCATTGTAGGCCCTACAGGACTAGAAATAATATTTAAAAATGCCATAAAAGAGCTATAATAAGAGCCATTTCAGTACTGACAAACCCTTGCTGATTTGCTAAGTTTATTCAGGAAGACCTTGGCCAAACCATAAACTGAAGAAAGAAATTATTTCCCATCCATAGGATACAAATAGGATTTTGTTCCTTAGGCATTAGAAACTTGCAACAGTTCCTACTCTTTTTATGGCCACGATGAACTAAATGTCTGCAAAGTTCCCAGAGCTTTCTGGAGGGTCTGGGGCAGTGATGTAGCAGTCCCACCATGACATAGCATCCACACAGATCATTGCCCACAATGATAAAAAGAAGTCAAACCTTCTGTCTTGCAGGGCACAGAGGGCAGAGCAAGGTGCTGGAGCATCAGCCCCAGTGCCAGCCTCTTTGTGCAGCTCATAAGCCTTGGAAATACCAAGGAGTTAAAACCCAGGCACTGCAGTTCACTACTTTTCTTGCCACCATCATTCCAGCTCTGGATTTGTTCAAAAAAGGCAGAGCAGGGGTGTCACCAAGAAGAGCAGCCAGCTACAAGATGCTGAATGGTGCAGGGGCAACCATCATCTTAATGACACAACTTAATTCTCCTAAAAAAAACCAGGCCTGTCACAAATTCAGTTCTCTGTTTTGTGTTTGTTTTTTTTTAGACTAAAAGGGAAAAAAACCAACAATAAACCCCCCAGAAAACAAAAAAACCCAACCAAAACCAACACAAAAACCCCAAGATTGATTTTAACCTTGACAAGGCACAACTTGTACGGCTGCTCCACAGCAATTTCCCATCCAAGAGAGGACTTCAGACCCAGCCTCTCTGTAGCCTTGTGTTTATGGGATAAAAAAAATTTAAAAAAAAAAAAAATTGAAAAATCCCAGTGTCATGCATTTCACTTGCTTCCAGAGCTGCAGGAAATCCACTCGAGTCATGTGCCAGCTTCTGCTCTGAGGGTTTCCTTGGGCTGTCCTTTCAGCAGCAAGGAGAACAAAGCAACCTTGGCAAATGTCCACCCTAGGAGCAGATATTTCCCCCATTACCCTGAATGGAATGGAATGGATATCCTGCCCCAAACCTGCATACGTGGGAAGGGTGAGGAGAGGAAGGAAATGGAAGAGGATGAATTAGCTAAAAACTGGCAGAAAGAGAGAGGTCCCAGCTTGCCACCAAAGCCACTGAAAGGCTTTTCATTTTTCATGGCTGAATGCCAAAGATTAATGGCTCAAACTTCAGAGGAATCCCAAGCCCTCTGGCACCCCAGAGCAGTATACCTAAATCCTTCCTCTGTTGGATTTGGAAAAGCAGATGGATGGTCCAGCTCTGACACCTGATTTCTGGCTCCTTCTGAATGCAGCTCTGGGAGGTGGCAAATGCCATTTTTCTTCTGCTCTCCTATCCCTGCCTTTCTTCTGCCTTCTCCATTGGCAGTGCCAGGCAGGAGTTTTGGAAGATCCCTTTCTGGACCACCACCAGGCAGCAGCTCCAGGTCCCAAATATACAGAAAAGACCCAGTTCCAACAGGAAAAGCATTTCCCTTGCATCATACCCAACTGAACCAAACTTCCAGACATTTCAGCAACATGGCTTTTCTGTAATTCTGATGGTTCTGCAAGCTGGGTTTAAACCTACAGTTGTTAGCAGATTCCAACAAAACCCAACCCGACACGTGCAAGCAGGTTTATTCTTCTAAAAATCTGCATGATGGCCATGCCCTGTGTCAGTATTTGTCAGCAGGTTTCCTCACCATGACACTGCCATTCAGAGCTGGGGTCACTGACCCAAGAGCAGCACATAGCAGGGCCACAGGAGGATTAAAATTCCCAATGCCACTGCTAACACCAGCACAGATCCACAGCTACAGCCTTTGCACTGCAGCTCTTGCTGCTCTTTGGCCACACAAGGCTCACAAGAGCATGGGTTTTATACTCCCAGTCCTCCAAGAGCCTCTTTGCCTTTACAGTCCCATTTACAGAGACCTGAAGCAAGTGGACTGCAAGCAATGACTGAAGGAAAAAAAAAACAAAAAAACCCAAACAAACCCAACTCCATCCTGGAGTTCAGCCAAAATCTTTGTGCCCACTAAATTTGGGTGGATGCAGACTTTGCAAAAGCCTGGAAAAGGATTAAGGAACAGCTTTAGCAAACAGCCAGAACAACAAGAGTGAAGTCATGATGAAGCCAGTGATCCAGATTTCTGTTTGCAGTCATGAGTCTGTGTTTACAGTTTGCAGCCATGTGCAAATACCAGGAAGCCATTCTCTTCCCCTTCCCATCAGGGCTTGGCATCATCTGCATTTATCCAGATCCAAGAGATGCTTACAGCAGCATGCCAACTGTTTTTTGGTCACAGGGCATGCTCCAATCCACAGTGACAGGAACTCACAGGAGCCCCTAAATAGAGCTCAGCTGGAAGGGAGGGAGAGCCCTGCAGCAAAGCAGGCAAAGAATTGGGAAAAAGCAACATTAAATGCACGTGTGAAAAATTGAGGCAGTTCTCAGGGTTTGGCTGTTTGCTTGGCACTGCACAAATGATGCAAACAATCACTGGAAAGACTCGGGATGCCAAGCAGAAGCTGCAAAATTGTTCTCAGGTGGAGCACAGCAGGCAGAGCAGAGTTACCCACAGGCTTTGCCAGCAAATCTGCTCCATCACAGACGTGGTTTTCAGCACACAGGAGTGAAAACCAGCAATGACAGGCAGATCTTCCAGGATAAAAACATAAAAGCAACTTAATCTAATAGTAATTTTTAACTTCCAGCTAACCACGTACACCATGCAACACACACGAGTGCATGGTGCAACAGGAGCTCAGCTCATTTAACCCTGCTGGCAAGGTCACAGCTCCTCAAGGTAGACCTGGCTGGAAACAAGAGGTGTGATGCTTCCTTCCTGTCACATCCAGGAGGGTCACAGCTCCCAGGAACTTTTTGTTATCATCCTAACACCATCCTCCATAAGCTCTGACTAACAAGCTCCAGCAACTCGTGTTGCAGCAGCAATTGCTGACCTCGGATACCTCTGTTACCTGCTCATCCTCTCTGCCAGAAGCTGTCACCTCTGTGCAGAGGTGTCAGGAAGGAGCATGGCCCCATCCCTGCTACCTGGCATCCTACCAGTGCCACCAGCATACTGGCAGGGATGTGGCTGACATCAAGCAGGTGATATCCAGCCCACCTGGAGAACAATATAAGCCATGTCAGAAGAGGAATGAGAAGGGAAACAGATGTTGAGTCCTTAAACTACACCAACAGCCTGACCCTTTGTTCTGCCTGTCCCTCCAAAGAGTGTTCATGGGGCCAGGCTGGGGTTGTTTGGAGGGAACAGGCACTGCTGCTTCCTGTGGTGCACAGACAGGAGCTGGCACCCTCCAGACCCACCTTCCATTAGCAGTGACCTCAAGTTAACAAAGTTTTTTTTTTTTTTATAGTCATGCTTGGCAAGTCCTACAGAGCACAGAATAATGTCACTCTACCCATCCTTGTCTGAGTCTCTGGTGATCAAAGTGGCCCCAAACCACTGTGCCACCCTCACCTTGTGGAGTCATCCATGTGGCACTCTCTCAAAGCCTTGTCCTCCTCTCTGGACCTCCCAGTATGACAAATCCCAGCTCCAATCTCTCTGCTGCAACTCAGCATGCTTCAGCTACCAGGTCTGTGTGAATAAGCCTCATTTCCCCAGAGTGAGCTGCCAGGGATCTTGGAGTCTACCCATAAACCATTTAGAAACACTCTTCCTTCCCATCACATCAGGCATGAGCCTCTCACTTTGTGTCTTCCTACTCCTCTCCCTTTCATTTTCTATCAGATGGGAAGCAAAGTTATATTTACTGCACTGCTTGGCATCACACACAGGAGGGGAGGTCTGGAATTTGAAGAGCACTGGATCCAGAAAACAGGAAAGTGCTGAGGATCAAGGCTGGGCATGGCCCGGAGGCTCACATTTATGACTATAATAAAAGGATAAGGCAGAGATGAAAGCAGAGCTGAGCCAGGCTTGGTAAAGCATCAAAAGAAAGGTGCAGGGGGCTAGAACAGGCTTGAAAGAGCAGAGAAGCTGACGAGGCAGATGATCAGAAGTGTATTTAGCATCCTCCCTACCAGCCTGGGGGATCTGAGCCAGGACAGAGCTGTGCAGGGCAGGGACAGCTTCTGGAAACCTGGCCCAGCAAGCAGGAACAGCTCCCATGAGGGGCTTCTCATCGAGGTCAAGCCAAGCACCAAGAACTGAACCAACCTTGCAATGCCACAGGATGAGCCTATGCTTGGGTCAAATGAAGAGCAGAACTGGCAGCACCATCAAGCTCACAACCCGCACGTTCTCAGGGGTGTGTTCAGGACATGAGTCCATGGACAGGCCAGGTCTGAGAGATGCTCTCACTTGCTGGAGGCAGAGAACAGACAGAGCAGAAGGGCTGCAGAGGGCCAAGCCAAGGGCTCGACTCAAGAAACCATTCCTGTCAGCTCATGACTTTGTGCTTGTTAGTCTGGTGCTGTGCAGGCTCCAGCACACAGGTTGTGGACAAAAAATGATGGAGATGGATGCAGTATTCCCCGTTTTGGAGACGGGACAAACCCAAGTGCAGTTCCTGGGATGCCAGCACGCTCCATGTCAGAGCCATGAACCTCTCCAGCTTCACCAAACAAGCCCTGTAACACCAGCCTGAAGCAGGAAAACACAACCCTCCAGCAAGCAGAGGTCTGACCTGGAGGGTTTGGCTTTGGTTTAACTTTCTGGTACAACCACAAAGGGGTCAGACAGAGCTGAGCCCTGGAGCACGTGTCCCAGCACACGTTCACACCTGACTCAAGGCACTTTCTTTACCAGCCCAGCCAAGCAGTCATTTTCCAGGAGAACAGCAAGAAATTCCAAGGCTTGCCTTCCAGCTATTCATTCCAAGCTAAATCCACCAGCTCACCTCACCTCTCCCCAGCCCCTGTTCACCCTGAAGGCTTTCTCCTAATCCTTGAAGAATCCAAGGAGTTGAGCAGGAGTGGGCAGCCTGGCTGGGAGCTCCATGGCAGGAGACCTCACCATCAGCCTCCTCCTTTCTCCTCCTGCCAAAATTAAAAATAGGCAATGATATCTAAGGAGGAATTAGTGGAAATCTTGCACACGCTTTTTTAGCAGCAGAGTAATTATCCTTTCATCAGTTGTTACCTGGAGCTGTTCTGGGGGAGGCTGAGGCTTATTTTAACACCTGAATTCTCCAGAACTCATTCAGGTCCAGGCAGAGCAAGCACAGCCTCCTGGATGGATGATTAAGCCATTGAACCACAAGGGTCATTTTGTACAAGATGGGCAGAAAAACCTTCCTGGGAGGCTACAAAAAGTGCTACAATGCTGAGTGATCCTCCCAGAGCCTCCTGCTCCACCTGGGTGCCCTCTCCCTGTGCTCACAGCCTGGCAGACCTTTTGGGAATCAAATGTTAAAAGTGAAATATCACCTACTATTCACTGCAGCCTTAAAAAAAAAAAATGGTTGTAAGCAGTACTGGTTTGGGACATAAGTAAACAAAGTGTACAACTAAAATCCACATCTCAGCCATGATTTACCTCAAGTGATATTCTGCCCAACTTTTTCCCTTACAGCAGTCACCAGCAGCACTAACAAAGAGGGGGAAAAGTCAAGTTGGCATCCAACTTGGCAAGGCTGTTTGAAAAGGAGAGGATGGGTCTGCTCTTGCTGCTGGAGGAGACAGATTCCCACTTGATTAACTATCAGGCACTCCCTTCCCACTCACCTGAGCACCTCCCACACAGCCACTGGAGCCAGGAATCCAGTGGGAGCTGGCAGAGAGCACAGAAATGTCAAGAAGGGCCAGGCAAAGGCAAAAATCTCCCCCTTATCAGCACCAACATCCCCCCCCCCAAAAAAAAAAGAAGAAGAAAAAAAGTTGGTTGGGGTCAGGGCAACTGCAACTTTGAAGAAAACAGAAGAGCCATCACAAGCTGAAGTTATTTCAAACAATAAAGGGATGTAGATTGGGAAAGAAGAAAAATCCATGGACCTGGGCTCAGTGCCAGCTCTCTCACAGTCACACCTTTTCTGCTTTTCCCAGAGGGGCAGTGCAGATATACACCCCACTTCTGCTTGACCATCCTGTTAAAATACAGCAGCACTCAGCAGGCTCTGCAGTTAAAGAGGAGCCAGAGCCCTTTTCAGACCTGGGAACAAAGATTCTGAAGCCTGTAAATCATCTCATTGAGATCCTGAACTACTTTGAGAGAATTTTATAGCAATTGGAGAAGACTCTACAGAGAAGAGCGTAGCCTCAGCTGTTGAAATCAAGAAGGATTTCTGCTCAGCCTGCTTAACATGTTTTATTTTTAATTCTGCTTTTGCTCCAAGAGCCAGAGAACAATTTGGAGAAAGAATGTCTTTGTTAGAGATTTTACGCCCCAGCCCTTTACTTAAGGTGCAAAAACTCACAATAAATGC
Source organism: Phaethornis superciliosus (assembly GCA_023637945.1). NCBI lineage: Eukaryota > Metazoa > Chordata > Aves > Apodiformes > Trochilidae > Phaethornis > Phaethornis superciliosus. The sequence goes on from JAJQWJ010000019.1 coordinate 11,670,772, forward strand.
CACTAAACCCTCCTACCCTTTTCCCACAGTGGTGCCCCAGCAAAGCAAAGACCAAGTAGTCCTTACAGTAGAAGAAATTAAGTGAAAACTATGTACAAAAGAAAACGTAAGCCTGCACCCATGCTTGCCACACTCTGGAAAAAAAATCCAGACAGATGAGGCAGCCTGTGGCCCTGAGAGGAAGGGAAGCTGTGCATTTGTGTTCTGGGGAAAATGATGGAGAAGACATCCCCACCACCGAGGGGAAGGAAAGACTCATTCCAAGTCTCCCCCTATGTATAGCAAGACTGAACAAGGAAGCCTCAGAGGAAAATGGATGCAGCAGCTACATCACCCAGAAGTGCTAAGGGGTCTCACAGCAAGTCCTGAGAGGGTGCAAAAGGAAGAAGGTGAAAGAAGGGAGGAATTTATGTAGTTCTACAGCTGAAAAGTCTTCTTGGGTGACCATCACCCCTATCCCACACCAAGCCTGGGGAAAGCAGCCACTAGGACAAATGCTCCACCCAAGACCCAGAAGCCTTCTCTTGGGATTTCATGAGTTTACTTACCAAGAAGGATTTTTCAATTAATTAAGCCAGGGAATAAATATCTGATTCACCTGTATGCTAATGGGCTTTTGCTGGGGACAGGAGGTAAGCCTCAGCCCATTGCTTTATAAGCAATGGAAATTTTCCTCTCTGCCTTTCAGCAAGGGTTCCTGAATATCTCCACCAGCAGCTTCCATTACTACTCCAGTCAATCAAAAAATAAATGTAAAGCCAGAAACTGAGGTGAAAGAACATTCCAGAGCATTGGGACACAAGAGGCACTAAGCTCTGGTGCAGTGATGTTCTTTTAGCATTGGGCCAGGTGGCATTTTCTCTGACAAAACCCAACCCACATCTACTGAGGATGAGTAGGAATTTCATATTCATAAACAAGAAATCAGTTTGCACAAGGAGGATTGACTTGTTCATGCAAGTCAGGCATTCAGCCACATACCCAGAACCTGCAAACGTCCTGCATGTCTAGCCTGGGTGCAAAGCAGGTCCTGGGGAGGTGGGGAGGAAACATTTGCAGTGTAAGTGGGGAGGGAAATAGGTTTATGCCGTGGAAATCTGAAGGCAAAATACTCAACTCCTTTTGAGATAAATTTCTCATTGAAGAATAGCAGCCTCTTGGCCAAGGGTTGAAGCATCCAGTGGGTGTTGTGCCAATGAACACCTTCACTTTGGAGCTGGAGTAGCCTGGCAAGTAATCTGCTCAATAAGGTCAGAAAAAACAGTGACTTTGGCAGATCCCATCGTAGTGACTAGAAAACTCAAGAGGTAATTTAAGGCAGCCTGGTAAGCTATTGATCTACCCCCTTGCCCAGACACATCTTACAGACACTGTAAACCCAACCTTCAGACTGCCCCAGGGAGCTCAGCTCACAATCCTTTTCATTTCCTTTCTACTTTCATGAATGCAGCTTTTTTCCCCCCCTTTTTAACCCTAAGGGGAGCTGCAATTTAAGCAATGTCACCCTAGAGAGGAGGAGCTCTCTCTTTGCTCCTCAGTGGCAGAGGTGACAGGATCTGGGTGCTTCTTGCCAGTGAACAGTGCAGAGGGGACACGAGGGGACACTCCATGCCCTCTGTGCCACAAGGTTGGAGCAGAGGTCCCAGGCACTGCCAAACCTGATTTACTCCTTAAGGAGAGGCTTTCACACATAAATCTTGCTCCTGACTCAAATAAAAATGAAATACCTTTAGGGATGTAAACCAAAACTCCCTGCAAAGCTTCAGTCTGAAATTCTGCTGTTCTCTGGTGTCACTGGGGCCAGCAGACTCTGGGGATGGGGGAGCTGGAGGATGCTATCCAGCCACCTTCTCACTGCAGTCATTAACCACAAGCAAGCACTGGCATGAAGCTCCTGCTCTTGCATGACCACAAGCATTCCTCTCCATACAGTTTATCACAAAGCATCAACTATCCATAAACATCTCTGGGAAGGGCTGGCCTGGGTTCACCTTCATGCAAGGAAGATATCAGGCCCTGGCAGGAGGCCAGTCATTCATGCTTCTTTAAAACCTCCTGATTTTTGTCAGCTCTGACTCAAACGACCTTCTTGGGAGAAAAAAAAAAAAAAAAAAATAAATTCTTCCATCCCAGCCTTTCCTCTCCCCTCCCACCCACTGCAGCATTTAATCACAGTGGGATCACAGGGGATAATTCCCATGGTGGCAGTGAGTCACAGTCTCCTGTCCCTGCACAGCCCCTTTGCAGAGGCATTTTCTCATTTCCAGCTGGTGTGAAGGCTCCAGGCTGAAGAGGAAAGAGCTCAGAGCTCAGCAGTGGTGGGGGAGGCTTAGAAGTCTCAGTCACAACATGAGCCTTTGCCCTCCAAGCCAGGCAGAACAGGACAGATAGGTTTTGGGGACACATCCAGATTGTCCAGCAATGCCACAACACACAGTGTCCTCCTAGAGCATGGCACCCTCCAAGCCTTCCAACCCTGTGAAACCTAAACTGTCCTTCATCGTGGCACCAGAATACTGGATTTTTGCAGCAAACCCATGCAGTGGCCCTGCCATTCACAGGCTAAACATACAAACCCTTCAAGTACGAGGCCACAATTAAAAACAAGAAAGAAACAACAGTTTCATCCTCCAGTCCCCAGCAGCTCCTAAAATCCATTTAGCTTCCCTCCTGTGTCCGACACGAGACCTTCAGCAACTTCTCCTCCCCTCCCAGCTTTTCCCAACCTTATCAACTCTGACAAGAAAAAAAACATCCCTCCCCAAGGAGGCAGGAACAGCCAGAGCACCAGTGGAAACAATTCAGATCAGACACCCCCCAGGAGATAAGCAGACACAATCTCTTCCCATGCTGAGGTAGGAGCTCTGATCCACCTTCCCAATGAAGCTGTTAGGATTAGGTCACTGCTTGGCACCAAGATGACATGATGTGAGGGTTTAATAGACTCACACCAGCTGGGTGGCCAGCCCGAGCCCTTCTTTAACTTATTTACTGGCTGTGAATGATATTCCCCTCTCTCTTCTTCCCAAAGGATTTTAACATCCCAGTGAGGAGAGCAAGCAAAAGCAAAGCCCGAGAGGCTGCTTAATTAACTGCCCCCTCTCCCAGTTGCCACAGCCTTGCCAAAAGCTGGAGAAACCCAATTCTAGGTGGTAATGAAGCATTTATGGCTCAGGAGGGATGCTGGGAGGGGGCAGACACCATAACCTCCTGTGCCAGCCCCTGCAGGGCTCCTGCCAAAGCACCACACCAGCAGCACCAGCACTCCAGGCACTCATGATCCCCCAAAGGGACAAAAGCTTTCAGCAGCTGCCAGTCCCTTAAATTAAATCTTAATTGGTCCAAGAGTTCCCTGGAGGGCTACATGGAGTAAGGAGAGGCCTTGTTTGCCAGCCAAAAAAAAAGCAAAAAAAAACCAAAAAAAAACCTTGCTCTCAGACATGGCTTTGAGGGTGTTACCTGCCCTGTTTCACAGGTATCCAAAGAATTTGCAAAACCTGGCTGCCAGGTACCCTGGCCTGATCCTGTACTGGCCCTGCAGAGCCTGTTGGGTCTCAAGAATTCCTCTTTTTTTTTTTTTTTTTTTTTTAAGCTTCCATCCTTTCAACCAGCCTCAACCTCAAAAGCAGGAAATTAGTGATTCTGTAACATTTCATCTTGCTTCTATTGCCTGACCTACCAAAACAAAGGAGGGAAAAGCAATGAACTGACTCTCAACAGAAGGATAAACAGGTTATTATAGCAATTAGATACAATAATGGCATGTATAAAGAGGAAGCCACTGAAAACAGAACTTCGAGTCTATGCTTCTACTGAGCAAATTCTTACTTTGCAAAGGCAGCAGGGAAGGAGAGGGATCTGCAATTCCAGAGAAATTCCCAGCCAGGTGAGGCAACTGCCAAACCAGAGCCACACACGTGAGTTCTGCTGCCAGCCTCACAGAAACCATGGCACACACAGAATCACCTGCCAGGGTACCAAGAGCAAATACAGGTGGAAGATTTGGAGGGGAGGACAAAGAAGGTAAACTTATACTCTTCCCAGGTTTTGCACACACCCCCTGAATTATTGCAGGCTCTAACTCCCAGCACTGCATCAGCTTCTAGGGCTGGCTTAGCTCTGGCCTGAAGCCAGAAAGTTGCCACAGAGAATGACAAAGAAGAGAAGCAGCACTCAAGGAAAAGCTGGGCTTTGAAAATCCCTTTCCAGAAGGAGCAATAAGCGACCCAAAAGTCAGGCTGCAGGCTGGCCCTTGGCAGGAGGAGGGAGTGCAAGCAATCCACCCACCCAGCACATCCCTGCCAGCTGGGAAGTTCCTAAGGGACACAGCAGATGCCACCTATGTTGGGTACAGGATCAGCAGACTGTCAGAGGCCCTGGGAGGCTTTGCCTACACAGCTATTTGGTGATGGACACTGTGCCCAGGGCATTAGGAGATATTTTGTTGGTGCTGTGTATGGCAGAGCTTCAGATTCCTGGCACTCTCCTATGAGAGAGAGCAAAAGTGGTGGAGGGTGTTTGAGAGGCTCCAAGGGAGTAGTACAACAGGGCAGAGAGACAATCCTGGGGATTAAAGTGTGTGTTTGAGGCTTCTGGTTTGTCATCAATATATCCCAGGCATCTGTAGCTGTGCATCTTGGATGCCTCACAAACAGCAATGACAAACAAACCTTTACACTATCCAAGAAGGTGCAGGATAAAAAAAAAAAAACAAAACAAACAACAAACACCCACAGGGTCAGTACAAAGCTTCAGTGCCCAAAGGCTTTAAATCACTACAGCAGACTCCCAAATAAAGGGGCAGTTCAAAGGCTGCCAGAGCCCCCCAGCAGCTCTGAGCCCCTTCCTCCCAAGCCCTGAGCTGCCCTGTCAGCCTTCCAAGGAGGATCCAACTTCATCCCTTGTCCTGCAGGATTGGTAGCAGAGCCCAGGACACCTTTTCTGCTGCTTTCCTCTAAGCTCTGAGGGAAGTCTGAGAGAATAACCCATTTCCAGAGGGATGGGTTTGCAGATGAATAGGAGCAGGGGAGGCCTGGGGGCAGGCAGCCAGAGCTATTACAATGTTAATTCCCTTTGACTTGCCAGCATTAGAGACCAAACATCAATTGTCATTCTTTGTCTTTTCTAGGAAGATCTTTAGCAAGGAGTTTTTAGGGTTTTAATTACACCACTTAAAGTTTTACAGCACAGCCTTAAAATCCTCAGGGCTGTATTTTTCTGTTGTGGGCTGAAGCCTTGCAAAGCATCCCCCCCCCTCCAGGAGCTGGGTACCCTCTAGAGGGAAAGACACTTGGAGTTTCTGTGAATGACTCAATTTCTAGGGAAAACCTAAACAGTACCAGCAAATACTGTACACTGCAATTCATACTACAGACAGACAAGAGGTTTTCCCTTCCAAGTTTTTTACGCACTCTCCTGCCCTGTCATTAAATGAACAAGTTTTGTCTCTCCCTTCCAGCAAGGACCACCGAAGGACTCTGGAAGCAGAGGAGCAGGTCCTTCCCATCACAGTCTACAACATAACCAAAAAAGCCTTGGTTTACCTGTCCAAGGTCCAAAGTGACGTTGACCTGGTTGAACTCCAGCCCCCGGGAGAGAGGGGGACTCTGCCACCAGCGTTCTGTCCCATCGATGGCATTTGTGATGGGGTGGGCTTTGTTGGAGTTTGCAGAGGAGCAGATGTCACAGTACTGGCCCTGTTGGAAAATACAAAAAATAAAGTTTCACTGTAGCCAGAAAGCCATGGCACAAAGCAGACAGGTTTCACAGCAGTCCATAAAATCTAGGATGCAAGCCTGATAATGCAAAGCTATATGTAAACTTTTTGTTTGCAATTTCAAACACAGATGGAAAAAGCAACATGAAAAAGCTCAAAAACTCAACCACCACCACCCAGTGCATAATCTGCTCTAAGAATCATCTCTGTATTTCAGATACACACTGAGTGCTGGCAAAGGGACCCAGACACAAGGAACTGACTGCCACATGCAGAAGAATAGGTAGAGGGAGAAGCTGCACTGCAAGCTCAAGATTCTGGGCCAGCAGCTCCTCTGCTGAGGCTGCCACTCACTCTCCCACTGACATTCAGAGATCCTGACCTGACCCATTCACTCATCCCTATGGACTCAGACTGGCAGTTCTGCCCAGCTCCCTGGAATCTGTTTCTTGTCAACCTATTCATTTCACATTTATAGTCCTTTCAGCTACATTTTCAAGCTTAATAGTCTAGCAGCCAAGTTCCTTTTGCTGGTGATGCTGCAATGCAAGGCCAGAAAGGGACAGTCCCAGCTGTCAGCTGGCCAGGGGCATAGCTCCAATCACAAAATTTTCTGCCTTGCTTTTGTGGTGGGGGTGGCTTTGTCAGCTCCATGGACAAGCTGCCAGAGAAAACAGCTCTGCAGCTTTTAACAGCACCTCCTGAGCAGGATCAGACAAAGACCTGAGCTGTGAGGGGCAATTCTTTTTCCATTTAATGCACAAGTGAATCTGACCCACTCTTAAAGAAACCTGTAAATAGCTCTAGAAATTGGCGAGTTACTTGTTTTGTGGAGCCACTTTTCTGTCTCTTAAATTGCAGCTACAAACATCTTAGAAGGGAATTCTGTTACAGGCAATTTTTTTTTCCTTTTAGAGGCACAGTTATCCCCAGGCAAGCAAGCTGCTCTTGCCCATCCCAGCTGCAGCCAACTTTGATTTTACACCAGGTACATGCTTTCAAGACAAGCACTCTCCTTTCTGTGTACTCCATCTGCAGCCCTACAAGGGCTGAGGAAAGACAGAGCCACAGCAGAACGTGTGATTTTCCAGGTTCCCAAACTCTGGAGGAATCCCAGTGTAGAGGAAAAGGAGATTTCACAGCATTCTTCCCCACAGCCATGTGCTATGTTATTTGCAGGCAATTATGCAACACAAATTGTCCTGAACACCACCACCATTTAATTAACTCCTTTAGAGATAGGAAAAGAGCAGATGGGCAAGAAGGCCAAAGAAAAAGTCAGATGAAACCACCCAAATAACCCTGGCAGCCATGCAGGGAGCTCCTGCTGTACAGAGGGCCAGGACAAGGCTGGTTTGAACATGCACTGAGAAGGGAGAGCAGACCAGATAAAACTGACCCAACTGTTCAGCTCAAACCTTTAAGGGGAACCGGTGCAACAGGTTGTGTGGAAATTTCTGCTGCACAATACACAACACACTGAAGAGGGGGGGGGGAAAAAAAAGTTTCCATACTTGAAATTTTTGTCACAGATATGAAAACCATTTTGAACCAACCACTGATGGGCAACAGTAAAGTCAAGTTTAATAAGAGGGGAGTCAAAATTCAAATGGGCTGCTCCCCATTTTAATGCTGCTGTTATCCCCCCCCTGCCCCTCCTGAGCAGCCCCAGAGTGTTGGCTGCCAGTGGGCTGGTAACACACCAACAGCTGAACTAAGTTTGCTGTGGAAGGTGCAATTAGCTCTTCTGATATACCAGTCGCTCAGTAATTGTTTCATTGGATGAGAAGAATTTCCAGCTTTTCCTAATTCAGAGCAACTCAGGCTCTGGTCTCTACAGGGAAGGGAGAAGTTCTGACATCAGCAGAGGATTTTAATTAAAAAGCAATTGTGAGCCACAGGCTTAGTGGAGACAGCAGGTTGCCAGAGCAGAATAGGAGTGGAGATCACTAAGGTACACCAAAGAAAGAACTTCAGCAATGCAGGAAGTTGGAAGGCAGCTCAGAGAACATAAAACTGCCACTATCAGAGCAAACTCCAAAGGGAGAGAGATAAGGAGGAGGACTGAATGGAGGGCAGCTTCCAGAGACCTGCAAGCCCTGATCCTGTTCAGGTCACTGGGGACTTTGAAGTTTCCCTTGAGCATAAAGAGGAGCCTGGCACCCCGCTGGCACAGCTTGCCTTGGGGACAGCAGATGGCTTTGTCCTGGTTTATCTGGCTCTGCCATGACCCAACCTCAGAGTGTGACCCAGCCTGGGTCTCTGAGGATGAGGTGAGTAGGGCAGGAAATGAGGGGCAAAAAGTAGGCTTTCAAACAAGGGAAGTGCATGCTGGCAAGCTGTCACTGGAGCTGTCCTCAGATGGAGTCCCCAGAGTTAAGCAGGTGCTGTTTGACCAGGTGTCTTTTCTGTGGAAAACAGCAACATGTTCTAAAAACTACCCATCTCCAGCTAACCCACCCAAGCCCAGTGCCATCATATATGTGAACACCCGGAGAGGTGCAACACCAGCACCAGTGCTGTCACCCAACCCAGACACCTGGGGCTGAGCCATCTCCCCGCTGCCAGGCACAAGAGACACGTCACCGGGGCAAATAGCAGGGTATCAAAACCAAATGCCACTTAATTCAGAGGCAATGAGGTATGGAACAGCTTCAGACCTCACCTCAGGAACTCCTGGAAGAGCCAGAGACAACACTACTTGGAGAACAAACAAACAAAGCAGGAGCAGCATGGGTTTGAAATCCATGAGGTTTGCTGCAATTTATTTATTTTTTTTTTAATTCTGAGGTCTGTAATTGCTTCAATTAATGCCAGTAACTTCTGCTATTGTTACACAACTAATCTCCTGAAATAAAGTAATCAGCTACCAGCCTGCCTCACTCCCAGAGCTGTGTACAATCCCTGCCAGCTTTGGCAGGTCCCAAGAACAGCCCGCAGGCAGCTGGGTGGGATGGAGAACACCAGCACATGGCTCTGCCTTTGCAGAGCTCTTTCTGTCTTGGCAGACACATAGCTGCAAGCATCTTCGATAAAGCTTGATCAGAAAAAATAAATCTGTAATCTCTTACACCTCATCTTCAAGACATCCTCGTTACATGTTTCCCATGCTGATTAGTGAGTGGGACAAGGAAAGCAAACTTCTATGGCAAGTTCCTTTCAGCACACCTCAGCATTGCTGTGTGTCACATCCTAGCAGAGTGAAAAGCCCCCCACAGCTGGAAATGCTGTCTTCTGCCAAAGAGCCCTGAATAAAGCAAAGGAAAATCCCTGAAAAGGTTTCAAGCCTTCCCACAAGCTGTGCCAAAAATATTTCAAGTGTCTTCAAGGCAGCATTATTTCAGAAATCTCAATGATTATCGACATTTTAAGACTATCATGTTTTAAAGTCAATTAACTCCCTTTCCTCAAAGTCTTTTACAATTTCAAATAAAAACATGCAGAAAAGAGAACTGACTGGATGAATGTATTAATGTTTATGCTAGGTCTTTAGTCAAGCAAACATCCCCTCATCACCACTGCATCTGGAAATCTCTTGGAGGGTCCCAAGAGATATTTTGACCAGAACCCCACCCCCCCTTTACACCATGCACGAGCAGGTGAATGGAGAAGGAAAGGGACTGGTGGGACATGGAGGCAGCAAGCAGATGCATGTGGAGCTCATTATTGTCATTTCAGCCTGTTCAAATTGAACACTTCCCTCCCACCTCCCTCATTGCTTTAGTCACCGGGTGGTGCTGAAACCCCTAAAGGGGATGAATTGGGAACTCTGACCTCTGCTCTGATGCCTCCTGTTTCCTCCCCTCCCTTTTAGGTGCTGCCTGTGGTCATGGAAAGAAGCCACTACAAAAGGATTTTTCTAAAGCTTTCAAGCAGACCCCGAGACCACTGGCCTGGGAAGTGGTGCTCAGATCAAAGCAGCCCTGTCCCAGGGGATGGGAGGGGGGCACTGCACAAATCCACAGCTGAGGAGTCCTGTTCAGCCCTGGGGAGAAGCCAGGAGGATGTGCACACACCCTGCTTTGCCAGGAAAGGGCTGACCTGGAAAGATGAGTTACAACTGCCCTCAAAGCTGGTATAGGGTTTATTTTAGTCAGCAGCACCCTCAGTGCTCTGTGTCATGCTAAACCAGGAGTGTGGCCGGAACACAAGGGGACAGATGGAGAGTGATAAATGTATACCCGTGTTTGCCAGCTTTTCCAAGCAGTCCTATTCTCCCAGTTTTGCTTGGAAGATGATTCACATTTTGCAAGTGCAGAGCAGCAGTTACTTCTTCACCCTTCCATACTACCTGTGCCTCCCTGTAGGCACAATGACTACACCCAGGTCCCTAGAAACCTCCTCCTCCTCCTAATACTCAAGGCAAAGCTTATCCAAGTTACATTATATGACAGCACAGCAAAGTGAAACAGATCACTTTAAAAAGTGGCACTTTGTATAGAGGAGGATGTGTCAGCTTTTTGCCATCCAGCAACATCCCCAACAATTCCCACCACAAACAGGGGCAGAATTCCATGTTATAACCACACAACAGCCACAAAATTCCTAGTACAAGGACTGGTTCAGAAGAATATGTCCAGAACGAGAAAACTGCTTCAGAGATCATCTTGTAACAATGCCACCCCAACCAAAAAGCCAAGAAAGGCTCGACTGACAAACTGCTGTCAGGTACAACACAGACAACCCCACAGCTCCACGGCAACAGGTGACCTGGCTCTAAATCTTGTGACCAACAAGCAGAAAATGCTGGCGAGCAGCAGCTGGCAAACTTCAAGCTGCAAAGCATTTCCAGTCAGAGCTGTTCTCAGCTTGGGCTGCCCTGAGGGAGGCAGTGGGGTCTGGAGTTCCTGCAACTAAAAGTAGTGTTTTACAAGCCTGTTTACAACTGTTCTTTCCTCTCTTCAAGAGAGCTATCCATGTTAAACTCCACAGCAGCTTTTACCATCGACATTCCTGGCTGCCAACTCCCTCTGGTCCACTTGAAATGGGACTCCTGAGATAAGTCACCTGACATTTGCTTGTAAAATTCACCCTCTTATCTTCCTCCTCTGTTCATCCTAATGCTCCAGCGGACTCAACACAGGGAATGGCGGGAGTTAGATCCATAGGGATAAATATCCTCATGTTTATAGTACCAGTTTCCCGATTGGCAGACAATTCGGGAGCTGGTTTGCCCAGGGTTTTGTAAACATAAAGAACTCACAACTTTAAAAATAATTGCATGGGAACTCAGCTAGTCGTGTTTCACGAGTGCAACTTCTGGCAAGCCTGGGAAAGAAGGAACACGTGCGTTTCATCTCCCCACTGCTCCGGGGCTTAGGATGGGATCCGAATGCACAGACCTGGCAAGGAAAGATGCCCTGGGGGTCTGCCCTCTGCCCCCTCACCCCTATCCCCCCAACCACTCCATGGACACCGGAGGTCCAGCTACGGCGACCGGAGAAGTGGGGATGTGCGGGGAAAACACCAGAGACACGGGGGGGCTTGGGGTGTGCGGGGAAAACACCAGAGGCACGGGGGGGCTTGGGGTTCTGCACCCCCCTTGCTCGCCCATCCCCGAGCTACCCCACTCTTTGCTGCAGCCTCTGCCTCTTCTCACCCCGACGGCTGAAAAGCAGAGGTGGGAAGAGGAAGGGCTGGCCGGGGGAGCACAAAGGGGGGCTCGGACCTTTCTGCACACAGCTCCCCTCCTGAGGCCGAGAAGCGGCTTTGCCAGCCCAGTGAAGCTCCCCAAGCTTCGGGGGGGGTGCGTGCTCTCCCCCCACCCCCTTCTCGTCCGTACCTGGATGGTCTGGTTGGGGTCCCCCCCGGCCACCGGCCCCCCCGACCAGCTTGCAGTAGAGATCCTCCACAGCTCGGCGGCTCCCGGTCCCCACCGCCTCCTCGCCGCAGGTGGCGGTGGCGGAGATGCGGGTGCCCTCGGCCAGGTTGAAGTAGGGCGGGTGGAGGCTGTGCCCGTTCACATCGCTGGGGAAAGAAGCGGGCTGGCGGCCGGCAACGACGGGCAGCACCAGCACCAGCACCAGCACCATTAACCCTAACCCCAACCTCACACCCCCCCGATCCGCCGCCCTCGCCATTTTCACCGAGCTCTGCCCGGGCGGCGGTGGCAGAAGCAGCAGCAGCAGCAACACCACCGGTACCGGTACCAGCACCGGCCTCCCCCGTCCCGCCGCCTCCGCACTGCCCTCCGCCCCGCCGCCGCCGCGCTACTTCTGCCCGGGCTGCGGGGAGGGAGGGAGAGAGGGAGGGAGGGGCCGCCCACCCCCCCCTATGCCCGGCCCCGCCGCATTTAACCCTTTCCTTCAGTTCCTTCAGTGCCGGGGGCCTCTGCCTGCCTGCCCCCCATCCACCCACCCACCCCCCGGCCCCGCAGCCTCGTAAGAGGGAGAGGCCAAATGGGGTGAAGCCATCCCCCCCCCTCCCAAAGTTCCTAAATAAAGGGGGGGTCGGGTCCGGAGGGAAACAATGCGCCCATTGTGTCTGCCAGGTCCTTCCCGCTGGGGTTGTAGCACGTTAAACTCCATGAAGCGATAGATCGGGGGATCTCCAGGAAAAAACTCCGTTACTAATTAACAAAACTGGCGTTGGGTGCAAGGCTTTGCCTTCTCACCTAAGGGGGAATGAAAGAGCTCTGCCATATGCCAGCTTTCTCCCTATGGGGTCTTGTCCCTCCGTGGTGTGACTTGCAGGGACACACACGCACTGCCAGCTCTTCCCATGCTACCGGGGGAGAGAAGCTCCGGAGAGAAGAAACTGAACATACTACAAGAAATAACCACACAAATAAGCTCATCAAAACGTTACTTTGATGTGTTTAAATCCCATAACACACATAAAGTGTTGTGCCTCAGTTGGCCCTCGCTGTTTCTTTAAGCTAAGAAGATGCAGAGCAGGAGAGAGATCCGAGGCTGGACTCCAGAGAGCTGCATTGCTATGGGATTTCAACCCCACAGGAAGCCAGACAGGTTCTTAACCATGTCCAGGGCTCCATGGGCTGCTCCTGAGCATTTGCTCATTACCTCACATCATCCTCTTTGTTTCTCTTTTGGGCACAGCCTAGCAGGAAGCAGCCCGCTTGGAAAAGTTACTGTCTTTGCTAGGAAAAGCACTTTAAATAAAAAAGCCTTGTGATGTGCAGGGTTCAAATATGTAGCTCCACAGACAGCATTCCCATGTGGCAGGTACCTGGCACTCTGTGCAGTTGCATTCGTTTCAGAGCTTTCAGGGACCTGCACTACAAAAAGGGTCTGTAGGAGAGAGAGAAATTGTAGGATTTTAGGATTACCGGAAGGTGAGAGTGGAGCCCGGGTCACTCGCAGCCTCTGGCCAGATGTTGCTGGGGAAAGCAGGCCGGTCCCAACATCAGGAGCTGGAGAACTGCATCCCTACAGCCATCAGGAACCAGGGAGCCAGCCGGTGCCATCAGGAGCCACCCGGTGCCATCAGAAGCCACCCAGTGCCATCAGGAGCCATCCGGTGCCATCAGGAGCCACCCGGTGTCATCAGGAGCCATCCAGTGCCATCAGGAGCCACCTGGTGCCATCAGGAGCCATCCAGTGCCATCAGGAGACACCCGGTGCTATCAGGAGCCACCCAGTGCCATCAGGAGCCACCCGGTGTCATCAGGAGCCATCCAGTGCCATCAGGAGCCACCCGGTGTCATCAGGAGCCATCCAGTGCCATCAGGAGCCACCCGGTGCCATCAGGAGCCACCCGGTGCCATCAGGAACCATCCAGTGCCATCAGGAGCCACCCGGTGCCATCAGGAGCCATCCAGTGCCATCAGGAGCCATCCGGTGCCAGCTGTTTCTCTCCTGGCACCCAGAGGTGCTGAGATGGCATCAGCATGAGATCAGGACCTGGGAAGGCAGGGTGGTGAGATCTGCCTGGTTCCACATGGCCAGGAACCATTGAAGCAGGGCCGCCAAGTCCATTAAGGAAGAAAGGCTTCCTAAAGGGCTTTCAGGCATCTTTTAACCCCTTCCTGCTTGTCCCTCTCATTGGAGATCTTTCCCCTGGTTTCCTCACTTAATGAAAAATCTCATCGCTCAGTAGATGAATGTATCCTTTAAAAGCTGAATAGAACCCTTTAAAACAAAGTCTCGCAAAGAGAACAGGCAGTTTTTGCCCTTTAAACAGAGCTTGAAAACGGGTGGTTTGCTCAGGGGAAAGTGGGACAGCCTTTGAATAAACCCGTGCTCTGCAGTAATTGTTAACTAACATGTTTACGGATGGGAGGCTAATACTCCACAGGACAGGAATTAAAACTTCCTTAAACTTTATCAAATGCCATATTTAATTAGCTGCTCATTCCCCAGGGCACCTGTGAACATGTAAAAAGAGTTAACAAGGAGAGAAGGGAACAGATTAGAAAATAACTTTCTCCCACCCCCACAAGAGAGTTACAAGGCAAAACCCTTGGGCCGGGCTAATATCCGTAATCCCTCTAGTGGTAACATTGTGGCTCGTAATTAATCACCCCTCCAAAATGCAATTATGGGAAGTGAACAATCCATCTAGAGTGAAATCACAGCGAGCACGTGGGGTTTGTGGCACAGACTCCGGAGCTCCATGCAGAAAAAATGTCCCTGCTCCAGCCTGGGTTGGCTGCTCCTCAGCTGCCAGATCCTTTGCAAAGCTCTTTGAAACCTGGAGACATCCTTAGGCTTACCTGTGCTGCAGCAATGGGAACAGCTTAAATAAAGAGGATTCTCAGGTCTGTTTGTTGGGGGTTTTTTTGTTTTATTTTTTTGTTTTTCAGCACAGAAAATAAGGGGCAGAGAGTTTAGAGCATAGTTATAACATAGTTTATAACATCTGGTTTAGAGGTTAACCAAAAAAGTTGAGGCTAACAGCTTGAACTCCTGTCCTGATGCCGTCTCTGGTCAGTCAGGCTCAGGAAAACAAGACCTGTTTGCTAATCTGGACCAGACACAACTCCCACAGCTCACCTGAAAGTCAGCAGCAGCAACATTCCACGTGAAGACCCCTGTGGGTAGGCAAGGAATACCCCTGCTCCTCCAAAAGATGTCCTCTGTTCTATAACAGCTAAAAATTAGCTCCAATACCATTTAAGAAGCTTTTCAAGCATTAACTTCGACAGCCCTGGACTCTTACCATTGATGTCATTATCTGCTCTGATCCCCCTTTGAATTTTAGTAGTTTCTTGAGCCTAGCCATGCTGCTTTTTGGCTCAGCTTCACAAAGCTACTGCTCATAGTGATACACTCATTTAGGAGGTTGCAGCAGAAGAGACTTTTCCATTTAAAACTAATCCACTACCAGTGAATGTAGAAAGAATTGAAACAAAAATCCAGCCTGAAGCAATCTTCTCTGAACCTACATGCAGTAACATGACTTCAGCCAGGCTCCTATCCATCTGCAACAATTAAAAGGATCTGAGTTCTACTCAAGTTTTCACTCTTGCCTCCCTACAAACTGCAGAACCACGAGGACCTTGCCAGAAGCTGCTATCAGAAACCACAAGTTCTTTCTTCAAGCAAACTGTAGCAAACACAAGATATGGCCAATGGAAAGAGAACCATTGCCTTCACGTGCAGTATTTCCTAGCAAGGTACCACCACAGTCAGAGCCATCAGTAAAAGCAGTGCCCAAGCTAAGAGAAATAAGTGGGCATATGGTTTTTGTACCTTATGATGTATAGAGTCAGGAACATGTTATCTTACAGGAGATTTAATTACTTTTCCACTACCCTGCTTCAGGCCATGTGAAGGAGTATAGTTCCTGAGCTTTGTTCTAAGAACATTTATACCAAAATCACCATTTTCATAAACATAGGGTGTCTTGAAACAAGTGTGTCAAGAACAGCTACTAGAAGCCAGGAACTAATTCCAGATGAGCTGGAACTGAGCCAACACAAGCCAGGAGAGCAGTGATATCCTTCAAACACATCTCCAGCTTTATAATCCCATGAGCTTCACAGGCTGTACCTGAGAAAATTGTAAAATAAAATTAAAAAAAAAAAAGAAGACATAAGTGGGTTTCAAGTGAGGCTTGTGGTGAGTTTGCTGAGTTCACAGAGGTAGAGAAAGGAGTTCTGTTCACACAGCCCCCTGCACACATGCACATTCAGACAGTTCTGCAAACAGCCCACAGAGACCCAAGGTACACTTCCCCTGTTTGTTCTTCAAACTGACAGCTCAATTACAGCTTTTCAAACCCTTCTGCATGCAAAGAGGGAGCTAGGGCACGACTGGAACCTACAGTGGGAAATGACCAAAGGGTTTTGTTGAAAGCATGAGGAATTTAACCAGGAGCTGCCTCGCTTTCTTAGGCTGGGTCACAGAAACACATAGAGCCAAAGGCTGGAAGGGACCATGACTTATGACACTACTTCACATCTGCTACCTACTACAGGTCATAAATGTCTACCCCACAGTGTCATACCCAGCACAGCTCTGCTTTTATTAAAATATTCCTGATGCTGGTCTTGAAATGCTACCAGAAATAGTCAAAACTGGACCAGCCAGACCGGATTGATAAGGTATTGCAACAGAAGGCAATGCTAGGAAAGACATCGTGTTTTGGATAATTTCAGAATTGAATTACCACATGTGAAAATGCAAACCTCTAAACTGACAAGTGCCAAAAGAGCATTAGCAAGAGCTGAATTAGGACACATCTGGACTTAAGAGTTATTTACCTCTCCTTCTCTAAAATTACTTCAATATGTCTTATCTTTGTTTTCTTTACAGTTTTCCCTCTTCAACATCTATTAAAATTTGAAAAATACTATTTTGATACACAGCTGGTCAATTTGCCATGCCTGGGCAGCACCTTGTACTTAAAAATCAAAAGGAATAGTGCATCTGTGTTTTATCTGCTGTGGACATTTTCAGGAAGTTTCATAATGTATCAGGACATGTTACTCTACACCAGAGAATTCAATTCACTTTAAGGTCAGCCTGTACCTTCCCTCTAATCAAACAGTTCCAAAACCCTCCCAAAGCCAGAACAGGTGTTTCATTCATACTGTCTGTCTACCTGGCAAGGACCCAAATACTTTCTTTTAAAGCCTAAACTCCATATTATTCTGGGATGCCCTGAAAATATGCATATGTCCTGTCTCCTTGGCATGCTTCAGGCTTGGTCATTGTTAGCTACATGTGTTCCCTTTGCACAAATCAAACAGGAACACAGCTGCTTTTATGTTAATAACTAAATCAGGCTTTAAATTTATACCACACAGCTCTCCCTTCAGCCAGAAGGGCCCTGCAGATTTAACGAGCTGAGATGTCAACAGAGATCAGTTCACCCAGCAGAAAAGTGCAGTTCCTTCTAGGGTGAGACATGGTAGCTGTTGAGCACTGCAGGAGAACCAAGACTGTGTCAAGTTGAAGCCACAGAGGAAGCAAAGGGATGAGTGAATGTGCTTGGGATGAAAATCAGTGCAATGATGGGAGTTAATGCACCCACTGGAGTGTGAAAGAGCAGTGGGGGCAAGCTGGAGACACACAGACAGAACATGCTTTTATTTCTTGTCTGCAAGGTGGGACAAACCAGCACTGCAAGTGGGAGACTGACTCAGGCCTGATTCAGAGAATAGAATTTTTCCTACTGTGTCATTGGAACTTCTTTGAATACCAGAAAGTTCATTCTCCCCCAGATTACCTCACCCGGGTTTATTTTGTACCCTCTGGCTACGTGCACAAATATTCTACAGGAGCAGGGTCATGACAGCCCCTTGCTGGCTCCCACAAACAGCACATCCAGTTTTTCAAAATCCAGGTGGAAATTATCAGTGGCAAGGAATTTCAGGGATTTAAAAAAAAAAAAAAAAAAAAAAAAAAAAAAAAAAAGAGGTAGCACTTCTAATGCAAATACACACGTTTCTTTGAAGGAGAAGCAAAGATTCATGCCAGGGCAGGTTGCTTGGGTGAAGTGTCTCTGTTCAAGGGGTTTCTTTCCTCCTTGCCATTCTTGAGAGCTGGTGCTAATATCACAAATAGCTCTGAAAATAGTCCCAGAGAAAGTTAGTAACGTACATGGCAAAAGGAAGGTCTCATCCGGCTCAGAAAGGCACAACAGCAGCTGACTGCTGGAGTTTGCCTGTCCCTGTCCTTGTCACTCTGTTATCTGCTCACCTCTTCAACTGGAACACTATGGGTTTGCTTAGGTCAGGGAAATGTTCTGTTTTCATTAGTTCTACTAAAGCAGCAGAACACAGAGCTTGCTTGGTGGGTAATACAGCTGTCTGCAGGGTGCTGGTAGAGGTATAACTACCCCCCAGGCAAGCCCAGAGCTCCTACCATGAAAACAATTTCCACCTTCAAACTTGTCCTTTGTCATTTACACATCAGGATGTCAGGGTCAGCCTTTTTCTTTCTTGCAGTGAGATTGATCCCCATCTACTCCTCTGGTTTTGCATGGGAAATCTTTCTACTTATAACCTAGATTTAACGGGAGTCACGAGATGCTGGGGCACACACTCAAATACCCAGGACAAGGATAAATGGTTCCTGTTAGGGTTAGTTACACCACCAGATCACATAAAGCCAATTTCCTCTGGAGTGGAGAGACCCAAATCATGTCTGAAAGCCTGTGCACTGTCAGTCTCTAGCACATGGACTTCACAGAGACACTCTCCTGTCTGTCATACGTGACAGCAGTGTTGGCATTTTCCTATTAAGTCCTGTTCCTTTAATGAGAAACAATACATAGTTAATGAAAAGTGTAATTAGGAGGAAGCAACAGACCCCAGGAAGACTGCAAATGTCAAGCTGGCCCCAGAGGAAGAATCATCTCAACAAATATCCCACACCAGCAGGTGTCCTTTGGTTTTCATGTGTGTTTTGCCAGCTGAAGGGGATGCCCAGTCCAGTGGCTTTGGCTCCCCAAAAGAATCATCAGCAGCTTTTGTGCCAGTCACAGGGACTACAGGTAGAGGAAGGAGTGGTCTTGCTGGACTTAGAATAAATATTTAAATTTGAAATTGCCCTCTTACCTCTAATCTGCAACGCAGCTTGATATTTAAAAATGCACAAAACTGCCTGAAGCAGAGAAGACACGTTCCAGCCATAAAGCTCCAGGTTTTGCTGCATCCCAGAAGCTTTTCTAATTGTACTGCACATGTTTTCCCACAAGAAATGTGAACTGTGGGTCTTATAAAGTGTGCCAGCTGGTAAAGAGGTTAGAGGCAAAGTTTGTTAAAAAAAAAAAAAAAAAAAAAAAAAAAGAAATTAAAAATGAGAGGTTTCTTCCCTCATCCCTTTCAAAGTATTTTTTAAATGTGGGAAATAACCTCATTCCTCATGTCCAGAAAATTGAGTGGCCAATACCAGCAGCACTGGTATCATGAGGAGGTCTCTGCAGCACAGGCAGGAGGTGCAGGGGTCACCTGGAGCACGTTGTCCCCTCGGAGGGCACCAGCTTGTCCTGGTGCAAACTGTGCTGCAGCCAGAATGGAACCTGGCACAGAGCTGCTGGGGGGGGTTTCAGCATCACCTCAACACAGATGAAGGTAAATTCAGTTCCTTCTTTTTTTCCACTTATTTCAGAGATGGAAAGAGGCAGATTAGTTACTACAGATGCTCCATGGGGCACAAGGCAGAGCTGGATGACAGGCAGTTTAGCTCCAGCTGTGTCCCATTGTGAGCTCTGCCAATGGGGAGTGCTTTATTTTTTATTTTTTTTTTCCCTCCCTCTAGGATACACTCTCTCCAAGCACAATATTGACAATGAACTGTTCTTTCTGAGATTCCCAGTCCTAATCCGTGGGACTTGCAGAGGGTGAAAGCATTGTAATGAAATATTAGCAAGAGTTGCCTTGGTAACTTCCCAGATGAAGCTCTCTGATATTCACTGAAGTTCTCCCAGCGTGACTAATACCTCCTGGGCTGGAGCTACAGCACTCTGAACGTCCTGAATGCATGACCAAGTCAGCAGAGCAAACACACTCAAGCCCCATTTATACAGTTATGGCTTAATCTGATTATTTTGTTGTTTGACTGAGTGCAAGAGAAATCCGTGGAGCTTCACTCTGCAGTCATTAGCTCCTGACATTCATCTTGCCCCTCTTGCAAATTCAAGCTAGGATTTCCCACTCTGCATTCATAAAACTTTTTTTAAAAAAAAAAAAAAAAAAGAAAAACCCAACCCAACAGCCTTGCAGCTGAGTACAAATTGAATTCATCAGTTAAAATGCATCTGGTAACATTTGTTTTATCCTGTTAACCTTATCAGTAACAGGTGGGGAATGGGGAGTGCCTTCATGCCATGAAAAGCAAGAAACACTCCAGGTACAGGCTTTGACAGCCCTTCTGCCACAGTTTTCATCATTGCAGTTTTCAGCAACTTCAAAGCACTGGTGTAAGGAAAACCAGCAGCACCGTGGGACACAGGGAAAAGCACTGACAGAGATCCCACCTGACCTGAACAAACTTTCCCCCTCTCCCTTCTCTCCCTACAAGCTCCCACAAACCCTTCCCCTGCTTCTGGGTGGCATCTTACTGGCCCAGGTTGATGCCCTTGACCAGGTCCAGTTTACAGCTTGCACAGAAGAGATTTTCCTCTGCTTGAGCCTGCAAAGAAAGCCCTGGGCTCCAGTCCTGTTGTCCCCTGGAAAGCTGGGAGCATCCCACAGCCAGGACTGGGACAGCAGGGGAAGCTGAAGTGGTTCCTTTGTAAAGCTGCAGCTGACAGCAGCCGAGTACTATCATGGCTCCAAACTTGAGCTCCCTCCTTCTGCTGGCTCCCTCCATCCCAGCTGTTCACACAACCCTTGATTTTGCTTTTGCAAAGCTCTTTTCACTGCCAGGACTGAGGATTTATAGGTTCCAGAGGGAACAACTCAGTGCCCTGGATCCTCCCTACTTCTCACTCTTGCTCTTATTTCTAGGAATATGATTTATTTCCCTGAGTGGGATGATCAGAGGAAGAGCTTGCAAGAGAGAAAGATTTTCAAGAGCAAGAATTCTCACCCATTTTAACTTTTTGAAAGTGCACAAAATCGTATCCTCTGACAAGATCATCTTAGAATTCAGACACCCTCCTAGCACAACAAGCCCCCAAGACTCTTTCAGATTTGAGAGAGGGCATTTGCAGTATCTGAGACAGAGGATGCCAGGGTGACAGTGTGCACCGTGAGGTTTTTTTCTCTTCTGTTAAATGAGGAAGGATGTAGCAGGTGTCCAGGCACAGCTCAGCAAGCACTGTGTAACCCCTGGGCTTTTATTTTACTGCAGCTCCCAGATCTCTTGGTTCTCCACACCTGCCTGTGGGCTTTCATCTCGGAGTGGGCCATGAGCCAGAGCCAACCACATCCCCTGCAGGGATTACCCTCAGGCAGCTCAGGCTTCCCTGGTGAAAGCAAAAGGTCACAGAAGCTTTGGATCTCCTTCCTGCATCCCAAGATGTACAACAAAAGGCTGCTGCCAGTCTGCAGCTGTGGTCCCTGCAGACATACCCAGTGCTCAGCTCTGAAACCAGCAGCCCCACATTTGCTAACAGAAGAGATGCTGTGGGGCAGAGCTCCTTTCAGGCTGCAGGATTTGCCAGACCACCTGGTACAAACCAGGAGAGCTGCACTGAACCTCCTGATGCCTGCCTTGGACTCTGAGCATTCCTGAAAATAGGCTTCTTTAACAAGATATACAAAAAATACAGCAGCACAACCTCTCCTAGCACCAGGGACTCAAGGGCCGGGTTTGTGCCACACTAAGTTGCATAGGAACCAGCTTTAAAGGGGAAAGAGGGAAACAAATTATTGCTCACTCTTAAGCTCTTCACCAGTCCCAGGTGTTTCACCCTGCAGATGCACTCTGCAGTTTGGGTGCACTGTGGGGATGGGGATTTTTATGCCTGACACTCGTGTTTGTCCCTTGCACAAGGGGTTTTTCACACCTGTGTCCACCATAGATAAGAGCTGGCCATGGTTTGGGTTGCACATCAGGAAAAGTTTTTACATATTTCCATTGTCACAGCCATTAATCTGAAATCTAAATTACTTCCTATTTGGGAAAGTATCTGAGTTTTTTTCCATGCAGATTATTCCCCCAGTAGCTTAATGGGAACAGTTAGCTATTTTGCTCTTAAAAATAATTCCCCCCAGTAGGAAGAGAAAGAGAACAGGAAAATAGGGGCTTGCTCCAGAATAAAAGAGCTGTGAGCCTGCTTCTAACATCACAGAGAAGGATGGAGCCCCAGCAAAGAACCTAGACTACAGCTGAGGCTCAAATCCTGGCTCTACTACTTTCCTGGATGATCTTGGACATATCACTTACTTTCCTCTTTGCCCCTCTTCATTAACAAAAAAAGTAGCTGCCATGGGGTATGATTAGAATGAGAGATGCTCAGCCAGCAAATGTAGGTGCATTTTGAAGTTTGCAAAAAATTGATTTAACAGGTAAGGTCTGCTTGATTTTGTAGGTTAAATAAACATAGTGAAAGTCCCACACATTCTGCACAATCTCCCCAGTTTGCTTTCCAGGAGATTAAACAGCAAGCACAAAACCTGAGAGGTTTGTCAGAATTTACACAATTCAGAAACACAGTGGTCCTTCAACTCAGCTCCAAGGGCTGGGGGGTGGAAAAGCCATCACCAGCTGCCAAATTTGGGGCAGCCCAAAAGATTCTCCAAGGCTTTGAACTCAGGAAGTTGAGGCAGGATGCTCTCTACAAAACTGCTCTGCTAAACTGGAGAATTTCACTTCATCCCAGAGGATGAGCTGCTGTGCAGAGTGGCTGCATCCCTGGAGATCAGAAACCCTTGTTTGCACACATGGGGAAGCACCCTGGGATCCTTCAGTGAAAAAATTGGAGTATAACACTTCAAATAAGGTAGCCAAAAATGTAACAGAGCAGTCCTGGGTTCATTCTTTGGCTGCCGATTCCCTGCATGAAATTTTCCTACCATGCAATACCCTCCAATTTCCTCAGGACTGGAATTGTGCCTTTGTACAGTCAAACAGGTAACCAAGGAAATCTCACGCTCAGAATGGCAGGTTTGTTGGGATAGATCCTCTTACTGCTTTTAAATACTTGGCATTAATAGAAATGCTAAAATTTTAAATAAAAAGAAACCTCATAACCACAGCTGGGGGATTTGTGGGAGGTTTCTCCTCACTTTTCAAAGATCCTTGAAAAACTGGCAAGGAAACTAAAAGCTCTTTTACTTTCTTTAAGAACACTAAAGGGAAAAAGGTACTTTGTGGATTAGGAGATTAAAATTACAAATACACTTTCTGGTAATTTTATAGTAATTAAAGTCATTAACTTGATTGTATACTGCCATTTCAGCTGGTTTGGGATTTCAGAATTTTATACAGAGAAGCCACACTATTAGAGCTTCAAATGTGGAATTACTGCTGAAAGGTATCACACTCTTGATTGATCCACAGCTCTAAAATTTTAAGAACTTCCAAGATGAAAGCCACTTGGAAACTCCTTGTGTGATTTATGCACAGAGTGCCTGACATCCACATCTTCATGCTAGGGGATTTATTCCTCCTCTAATGAGGTGAAGGTCAGGCTCCTTCTGGAAGTGGAGAGGCTATGGGTGTGTGCCCATTGGCATTCCTGCCCTGGGCTCTGGGCTTCAAATGTGAGGTTTTAAAAAAAAAAGGAATTTAATTAGTTCTTGCCTACTTCTATCAAACTGCTCTAGAGGGAGGGATGCAGAGACAGCGTAATAAAGAGGGTATGTGATTTGCATGCTAATAAAGGCACAAAGATTTTCTCTGGGCAAGCCTTGACTTGATAGTGAGATTAGAACTTGCACTAAACCCAACTTTGTTGGACTGAGCCTGCCACACACAGCAGTGGGAGCTTCACAGGGTTTTAAAATTAATTACAATTACAGCTTTTGCTGTTCAGTGTCTCTCTGGCTGTTCCCTGGCCTGCAGCTCCCTGAAAAAGCAGATTAAGTGCTTTGGGGTGCTTATCAAATCCTTATTATTACAGGCATTGAGTGGCTTTGGGAAAGGAAGTGTCAGATTCTCTTTTCCTATTTGTTGATCGTGTTTAGGGCTGGAGAAAACAGAGAAAAACTGCTCCCTGCACCAGAGGTACCCAGGCCTGGGGCTGACAACATGTTGGCTTTAGCAACAGTGTTGACCTAATAATGTGTTTTTACCCTCCTTTCCCTTCTGCTTGTGCCAATAGAACCATTTGTGGAACCAGACTGTGAACCCGAACAGGGAACTGACCCAGCTATAAAAAGGGGTGTAAACAACTTTTTTTACAGTTTGTTGTTTTAGAAGCTATCTTAAGCCAGTTAAAAAATATCCCTCCCTGTGGGACTGCACAAGGCAGACATCTGGAAGCACAACAGTTTCTGTATGAGGCTGTTAAATACAGGTAAGCAGTGGAAGCTGCTGAAAGGGACATCCAGCTCTTGCTGATTTAAGGCAGCAGTTTCTAAGATTAAGAACAATGATGTACAGGGAGATGGAGTGTCACCAGGCCGGAAAAGAAAGTGATCCATCCATTTTCCAGGAGAGGAAGATGGGTCAATGCACTTAGAGCAGAGTTTTCAATTCCTGGAGCACACATAAGTTGTGCTGCTTCAGCCAGCTTTACAGATATTTGTTAGGGCAAAATCCCAAATGTTTTTCTGAAGCAATTTCCAGCCAAACCCAGATTTGCAATAGGGATAACAGAGTTAGTCGGGAAAGATAAATCAGCTGCAGTAATCAGCAGCAAAAGAGAAAACCCAAAAACATTTTAAGTGATTATCTGAGTGCTGGATTGGGTCCTTGATTTTCATGACTCTCTCCTACATGGCCTTGGAAGAACTGCTTGCCTGCACCCTAATTTCACAGGTGGAAGACAGATACAATAGCACTGCAGACACAGCAGATGAGATGCTAGAAAGGTAAAAAAACCTCCCAGAGCAGCACATGGCATCAGCAGGGGACAGGCAGCTCATCACCAGTTTGGGGCTGAGGCAGCAATGGGATCTGCAGAGAGGATCTGAGAAGCCCTGCCATGTTCCTTAGGGAGAGATCTGGGTGGTCTGTGATGCAGCTTGCACTGGTAATTTGGAATAAAATCCCATCTTGGCAACACACCACAAACACCAAAGCCCAACTTTGTCCCTGGAGCTACTGTGCTACCTGACACAGCTGCTCTGAACACAGCCCAAAGGCCCTGCAGAGCCTGGGAGGTACATGGGAAATCCCAGTTTAGGTGAAACAACCTCCTCATTTTTCCCCCAGACCCTTCAACCTCCAGCCCAGGCATGGCTTTTGCACTGGAGGTTTAACCACAGCACAGTTGCTCTGCTTTGTTGCCAGATCTTCCCTGCCTCACTGAGCCATCTCATCCCATGCCAAAGGATGGGAACTTCCCTCTGGTTGAGCTGTATCCAAAGCCTCCCCAGGTACCAAGCTCCATGAAATGACAAGTTTGGTGAACTGGCAATTTGCCCCAGACCCCCAGTGAGCTCAGAGCATCACACCCAGGGAACAGGAAGCAGGAACCCCCCCCCCAGAGGTTGAGATTTTCTGCTTTACCTCCCTCTGGGCATTAGAAATCAATCATTTACCTCCTCCAATCTGTCATGAACCTCTGAATACACTATTACAGATGGATCTCCAGAGCAGCAAGGTCAGGACCCACAGGTATGAGTGCATTTCCCACTCCTCCAAATTACATTCCTATCACCAGTTAGCAAAAAATTCTTTCCCCCATGTGTGCAATGGGCTGGATTTTTTAATTCCTGCAGCTGTCATAAGTCAGTTCCCAACTATTCTGTTTTTAGGAAGATCCACCTTCACACTTTTTAACCCCAGAGTATTTCACAAGGTGTGCTAAAGAATCAATCCACTTTATTTTTCAGAGGGGTGGGACTCTCAATCTGAAGGTGCACACCCTGAAAGGGTCACATTTTGAGGCAAACCAGGAATTTCTGAAAATCAGACATGCTACACCAGCCACTCAAGATGTGAAGAGCTGTGCTCAGAAGTGCTGCCCTGCATGCAGAAGATTAGTAAAAAACCAGTTTCCCACATGAAAATGCTGACATGTATAGAATGACAGGAGGTTGCTGTTCTACCACATCACAATGATGCTTCATGGTCAGAACTCCTTGAGAACACCCCAGCACTGCCCGAGCCAGCAGTAAGTCCCCAAATTCTTTGACGAGTACATAGACATCCTGTTACTCTGCTTTACAACTGTAGAAATTAAGGCAAACAATGGTCCTGTCATTTACACAAGGTCACAGTGAATCCGTGCCAGATTTCTTTAAAAATACTTGAAAATCCCCCATGAATGTCTCCACTGCCTCTGCACAGGAAGTTTGCAAGGAGATCAGCTGGGGAACAGCACAAATTCCTTGCAGAATTCCTCAGGAATGTCAAAAAAACCTTACAACTCATCCCAATAGTTTTTCTGCTCTTTGGATGATTATTAATCTTCATGGAGTTTACATTTTGTCTATCATTTTTATAACCAGAGATCAGAAAGGGATTATGATTGGGGGCTGCAAGCTATTCACACAGTTTATCTAAGCAAAGAGAGCAGCTCTTTTACTTCAACCATTTATCCAGTGGCAGAAACATTCCTTTTTGGGACAGCTAATTTGCTACACCAGTAATTTAGGTGGTACCCTTTATATCAGCAGAAGCATCTCTAAATACATAGCAGTCACAAGTAACAAGCACACAGCCCCAGTAAATTATCATTTCACTTCCAGTTTGCAAACATTTTTTTTTTTTTTTTTTAATAATATCAATAATTACATCCCTCCTCCCACACTGCTGGAAGTGCAGTGGGAGATGGAAGTGCTCTGAGGATGGAGCCCTGTGACCTGGAGACCTCTGGCAGGCACAATTTAGAAAAGTCAAAGCACCGACCTAAATTCAAACTAAAGGTCAAAGCATCCCCTGGGGGCTCCCTGCAGCCAAAGCTCAGCTACAAGAATCCTGCTGCCCAAATTGACCAGAAAGTGACTTTAGTCCAGCCCACTCTGCTGGATTTCTTGTATCTCAGTCACCAACTCTCTTGGATGAAAATGTTGGTTATTTAGGCTGCCACCTCTTAAGGGCAACAAACAATGATGTTTCAAAAAGTTCCTTTGATCCTTAGCAAATGTTAGGGCCCTGGTACCAAAAATACTGCAGCTTTCAGCCAGAAGGTTACAAGAAAAAAATTAAACAAACAAAAAAGGACCAAGGCTTTAAAAAGGAGCAATAATAAATATGTAGAAACTTGAATATAATAAGAACAAAGCAATTGAAGGGAAGGAAAAGGGACCTCAGGAAACTTTTTGGAGCAGGAAGATGTTCCAGGTTATGGCAAAAAGGGAAAGCCAGGGAGTAATGCTTGTGAGATCATATTGCAGACTTTTTGAGGGAGTGGATTCTCTCCTACTATTTGCTCATGGAATGTCCTGATATAGCACTATAGAAATTATACAATAATCAAGAAGATTTGGACCTAATGGTTTGATTGTCTTTTGCCCTGGTTTAAGACCACCCCCTCTGTACAGATACTCACATTAATAAAAAAAATAAGTAAAATAAATAAAATAAAGTTGGCATCCACCTGTTTTTTCCTACCAGGGGTCTTTTTCTTCTCCTGCTTAGCTATTGTCTCTGGTACCATATTGTGTTATCAGTCCTAGAAGCAAACACTGTCTGAAAAACTTGCTGTTAATTTCAGCAAGTGCAACTACTTACAAGAGACTTAGCTGAAAGCAAAAGTACAAACCAGAAAATCACCTTTATCCTGGCCCAAACCAGGACAAGCTCCTGTCCTCAGTAAACACAAATCCCAGGTAGCCCACTGGCACTCTGATGGGCTGGCTAGCAGCTGGCCTGCCTGCACACAGCATGGGCCTCTTGTGCTTTGCTGTAAGATAAAACACAGAGCAGACTGCTATAGAATCTGGGAACAAGCATTAGAAAGAAAATCTGACTATGCACAGCCAGGTTTTTAGTTGGTGGGGAGAGGAAGAGCACATCAAAACAAAACCCAACAGCCCCAACCCTCAGACAGGAGCTGTGTACCTCCAGTAAGAGGTGTTCTGCATCCCAGAAAGGGAACCAGCAATCCTCTGGAGCAACCATCCTCAGCACGTAGAAAAATCCAACACTAGAGATCCCACTCCCAAAATTAATCTTCTGTGGGTTTGAGTTCAGGTTGTGCTGGGAGGCACAAGCAGAGATGAGCTGGGGTGGTGGTCACTGTAGGAGTTTCCCTTTGGCTACAACACAGCCCTCCCAACACCAGAACCAAGGCTCTCCAGGACACCCACTCCCACCCACAGAAACCCACAGCCCTCTCCCTATCTCCCCTCCAGCTTGTTGTTGCATTTGCAGTCAAAAAGAAGCCTTGGGGACAACCACAGACAGCGTGGGGAGGCAGAGGTTACAGCTGTGCCCTGTGCTCCCTCCTGGCTGAACCAACCTCAGCAGAATGATCTCCAGCCCCTGGGGTGACAGCTTGACAAATGGCATGTCCCATCAAGGCTGGCAGCTTCTTTACCTGGGAGGAGCAGGGAGGTTCATGAGCATTTTTCTCCTCTGAACTCATTCTCCTGCCTGACTGCCATT
This sequence comes from Phaethornis superciliosus, assembly GCA_023637945.1. Taxonomy (NCBI): domain Eukaryota; kingdom Metazoa; phylum Chordata; class Aves; order Apodiformes; family Trochilidae; genus Phaethornis; species Phaethornis superciliosus. Next base: position 11,699,008 of record JAJQWJ010000019.1, read on the forward strand.
TCCTAGCCCCTGCAACTGATTTTACCCCTAATAAACTGTTTCAAAGATAAAAGGTACCAGGAGAAGATCCCCTTTGTGTGATGAAGGCACTCCAGGGATCTCTGTGCTTTGCAGGTGATGTTTTTCCCAGTTACCTGGCACACCAGGGTGGCTGTAGCAAAGGGGACAACTGCCACAGGGCATCTGGCACCATCTTCCTCCCTCTTTCACTGTAGGCAGGAGGTTTTTCCTTTGTTTCCAACCAGCTTGGACACTTTTTTCAGCTTTTTTTCAGCTCTGAAATGAAGCTTCAGGAGCTGTTCTGGATGCTGGTGATTACCTTTCATTTCCAGAACCATTAGGAACAGGAATCACTGAAGGGCAAACCATTACTCCACTCATTCTCTTACTCCAGACAAAGCAGAGAGATGCTGCCTTATTTAAATAGAACTCTTCACAGTCCCTTTCTGCTGTGAGCAGAGGCATTCTAATGTCAGCAGGAGACTCCCCAGCCACATCAGCAGCTCTGGATCAAACCCAGAGATCTGGATTTCAGCCCAGACTGCAGCTCTATCAGTGTTGGGTCCTCACCTGAGTGTAGTGCAAGAGCCATCAGGACACAAGTGCCAGACATCACCACCTCACAGTTCCTCAGCTCCCCTGCTCAGTAAAACACCTGCAGAGAAAGCCAAGGCAATGTAGAAAATTGCATTTGTATATATATATATATATAATTACATCTGTATACATGACAAAAAAATGTCTTCTTTTGCTCAGACTGAATGCAAAACAAGCAAGACTCCGGAATTCTTTTTGCTAGTGGAAAGTTGACAAGACAAGACAAGAGACCTGAAGCTACAGGCATCACTCTGACAGCTCTGGTGTAGCATGGACACCACATGGACTGGAAAGCACAGCCTGCAGCTCTCCCTCCATATCCAGGAAGGGACAATTCCCATCCCCTCAGTTCCAGCAGTTTCAAGTGACAAATCTGAGCATGGCTCATAAATCTCAGCTAACCAGGGCATTTCCTTGGGCCCCTGTAGCTTTGTTTAATCACTTTCTCTAGACCATGCTGACGTTCCAGATCTTTCATGCAACAGCTCAGCAGTCCCAGCAAGTGACACCAGTGAATGTGTGGGGTGGATGTCCCAGCCCCACGGCTCAGGCTGCTGCTGCCTTTGCTCTCACAGAATCCTTTGGGTTGGAAAAGACCTCTGAGATCATCAAGTCCAACCCTTAATCCACTGCCACTCTGGTTCCCAGCCCATGGCACTGAGTGCCACATTCAGTCTCTTCTTAAAAACCTCCAGGGATGGAGAATCCACCCCCTCCCTGTGCAGCCCATTCCAATATCTGATCACCCTCTCTGGAAAGATTTTTTTCCTGATATCCAACCTAAACTTCCCCTGGCAGAGCTTAAGTCCATGTCCTTGTCTTACTGGTAGCTACTTGGGAGCAGAGCCCAACCCTCCCCTGGCTCCAGCCTCCTTTCAGGGAGTTGTAGAGAGTGATGAGGTCTCCCCTGAGCCTCCTTTTCTCCAGACTCAAACACCCCCAGCTCCCTCAGCCCTTCCTCACAAGACTTGTGCTTCAGTCCCTTCACAGCCTTGGTGCTGGGCTCTTTTTTGAGCAATACCAGGCATCTGCAAGCAGCCTGAGAGCTTTGGGAGGGCTGAGCACAGCAGAGCTCCAGGCTGAGAGCTGTGCTGGACAAAGCTTTCCTGTTAGATACATCCCCTTGTGTGGTTTAACAGGCAGCATCTACCCTGCTGACAAAGATGAAATGAATCATCCCCCAGCAAGTGTTCAGCTGGCAAAACTCAATCTCGTGGGGATCTCTGACTGTAACTCAAGCCACTTAAATCTGTTCTACATCAGGCTCCCGTCAGCCAAAATGGCTTAATTTAAAACGTATGTTGGGGTGTAATTGCATCTTTCAAGGCAGACTTGATAAAACCCAAAGGTGCTTGAAAAACCAAAGTAGTGTAACTGACTTTGTAGAAGCCAAGCAGTCTGCTCTTCTGAGAGAGCAGGAATCTGGCTCAAAATGCACCTCGGTTAGGTCATGTCTCTGTCTGATACTGAACCATGGGAAAAAGTTGGTATTAGTACAAGACACGGTAGCAAAGAGTTTAAATTGTCCACATCTGGGGACTGTTCTTTGAGTTTTCAGTGGATGCTTGCTATTAAAATCCTTGTGCTGTAAATAGTCCAAAGTCAACTATAATTTTAGCCTGTGACTCAAACGGAATTTAAAAAACAACATTTGAAAAGCAAAACATAAGATGCTTCACTTTCATTTCTGAGTTACAAACCAGCTGAGTGTGGACCAGGGGAGGAGACACAAATTCACCTACAGAAACAACAAATGAGACAATAGATTCTATTTCACAGTTTTAAACATGTTGGCTGTGAAACTCCAGGGAATACAATGCCCATGCATCCTGGCATTTTCCATTGCTGGAAAACACAGGCATAACATTTAAAAATTAGGGGTAGGTATTTGAATGAGAAAATAATTTAATCTTATTATCAAGGGAGCTACCTGGATGGCAGTGGTGGTGAGGATTAGGTATTAAGATGCATTTTTATCAGTGGAGATAATCAGTCAGGGCTGGCAATATGGCTTTTGTTAGTTTTTCCAAAGGGATATCCAGAAGGGAATGTATGTGTTCATAGGAAAGCAGATGCCAAACACAGCAGTGCTTTGCATTGCAGCAATTAGCAGATAGGTGAAGACTCATTACAAAAGAGACTCACCACATGGGCACACAGACTCTCAAAATACTCTCAAACTGAAATATACAGTCACAAAATATACTGCCCTAATGACACTTCCAGAAAGCATCAAGAACAGATCTCACTCTTGCCTAAATCCCACTGGCTACCCATGCTGAATATTTCCACCAGCATAAACCCATTAAAATAATTCCCTGTGGGCATTTCTCCATCCAGTCCAAAGCTATCACACTTGTCTGAGCACAAGTTAATTTTTCAGAACTCGTGGAGAAAAAAGAAAACACCACAAATATGACAAAAGGAACACTCTCATTTGCCTCCATATCAAATGCTGCATCAAAAACACACACCCAGGAACAGGGTGAAGTCACCATCCACAGGCAGTGACTGTCTGTCAGCAGCACAGCAAATGGCCCCTACAATTAAGAGCACAGGCTTAATTGGGTTTGGCAGCATTCATTTCTAATTCCTGCTGTCATATAACACACAGATGCTGCAGGTGAAATTAAACCTGGAACACCACCACAGTATATCAACTTTATCCCAATCTCTGAAGTGAGAGGGATGCTTATGATGGAATGTGACAGTTTAAGTGTTGTTCCTGTCAGTCCAACTGAGCCTAATTTACTTCCTTTGAAAAATTATCAGTAACAAAAATATTGTTAGCTGATGAGCAGAGGAGACAGGTCATACTGAAATGAATTAGCATGTAAAGTCCTGGGGACTGCTCTGCATGCCCTCATCCTGCCAGAACATGGTCCTTGCCATATTTTGATCCAAGTGGCCTTGGCTCGGGAGAACAGAGGCAAGTGGGAAGAGTAGGGAAAAAGTGGAGTCTGAGCAAGCCCCTCTAAAACAGGGGGAACACTGGGGTGGAGAAGGGAAAAGAGAACAGGTTTTGTTCCAGGAGAACCTGATCCTTGGGGGGCTTCCAAGGGTGACATATAGAGTGTCCCCTCCACAGCCCCAGTAGCCAAACAATTCCTGTTTGGCAAGTGCCTTCTTTCCTCACCATTTGTCCCATCAGCCTGGGCAATGGAAGCAGGAGAGAGCACACTGGACTGACAGCCACATCCACACAGCCTATTTTTCCACGTGGGAAGCCTGAGGGAGGCCAAACAAAGGGATTTTTGCAGATTTCATGGACTGCACCTATGACAGCTACAAAATAGATAAAAACAGGAGATTAAAAAAAAAAAAAAAAAAAAAAGATAAAAACAGGAGCCAGCCTCTTTCTTCACTCAGAAAACACTGCCTCAGAGGCACAGGCTGGGCCAGGACAGTTCCATACCCTTCATCTTTGCAAAGAGTGTCTGCAGGTCCCTGCTCAGCCTCTGACACCTCACACAGGCTTTGGTTAATCAGATAGAAACAGAACACAGCCTGCTTTGTCAGAGCCTGCAAGCCTTAAGAGGCTGTTCAGGCAATGGGTGGGAATTGCTTGAAATTATGACCTAATGAGGATCAACCATACCTTGTTTCCCTTCCATTAACCACATCCAGGCTGGGTATCCATGGAAAATCTGTATCTGCACTGAGTGCCCAGGGAGGGGTCCCTAAACCTGCTGAATGGAACACAAAGTGGGTTTGATGCAAACACCAACCTCCTCTTAGCCAACTACATGATGACATCTCAGCTCCTTAGCTCCATCTCTGCTGGAAAACTCATGGGATTTGGTCTGCTAAAGCAGCAGCAGCACAAGCAGCAGTGCCTCTCCTGGAGCTGAACCTCAAAACAGCCCAAAATTCTCCACAGGCACACCTCACACCCACACAAAACTTCTGAGGAAAGCCCATGATTGCCTGAGGTAAGCCCAAAGTGGATGATGTGACCCCAAAGTTCTGTTCCCTACACTCCCACAATGGTGTTTTTAAAATGAAAAAATTAGGAATGAGCTTATGTTGGCTTGGGCTGTTGTATGGCCACAGACTGTGTGGGCCGACCCACTGTCCAAAAAATATGTGTGTGGGCAGAATTCCTGAGTCCCCAACTGGCCTCAAAATTCAGATAATATCATGGGAAAACACAAGGATGACCCCTGGGGAAGCAATCCTGGATACCCAACAGTCTTCTTGAAAGCAGCTCTAAACTTCTCTGCACATAATGCCTTTACCTTCTGGAAGTGCAGTGAATGGCCACTGGCTTGGGAGCTGCCTACCAAACACACTGCCTAGGTCTGAGCAATTAAAAAAAAAAAAAAGAAAAAGAAAAAAAAAAAGGAAAAAAGGGAAAAAGGGAAAAAGGGAAAAAGGAAAAAAGGAAAAAAGGGAAAAAGGAAAAAAGGAAAAAAGGAAAAAAGGAAAAAAGGAAAAAAGGAAAAAAGGAAAAAAGGAAAAAAGGAAAAAAGGAAAAAGGAAAAAAAATAAAAAGAAAAAGAACAAGAAAAAAGAAAAAGGAAAAGAAAAAAGGAAAAGAAAAAAGGAAAAGAAAAAAGGAAAAGAAAAAAGGAAAAGAAAAAAGGAAAAGAAAAAAGGAAAAGAAAAAAGGAAAAGAAAAAAGGAAAAGAAAAAAGGAAAAGAGAAAAGAAAAAGAGAAAAGAAAAAGAGAAAAGAAAGAAAAAAGAAAAAGAAAAAAGGAAAACAAAAAAGAAAAAGAAAAAAGGAAAAGAAAAAAGGAAAAGAAAAAAGGAAAAGAAAAAAGGAAAAGAAAAAAGGAAAAGAAAAAAGGAAAAGAAAAAAGGAAAAGAAAAAAGGAAAAGAAAAAAGGAAAAGAGAAAAAGAAAAAAAAAGAAAAAGAAAAAAAAAAGAAAAAGAAAAAAGGAAAAAGAAAAAAAGAAAAAGAAAAAAAAGAAAAAGAAAAAAGGAAAAAGAAAAAAAGGAAAAAAAAAGTCTTTCCAGCCAGCCAACTGTTTAATTATCAAGGGTATTAAGCACAGTGTGCAACTGATAGAAAAGCTTTAGATTTTCCAACCAAGCTAATCTCTCTGCTCCATTTATTGGAAAGAGTCAGAGCCCAGAACAGGACATGATGTGATTCATTCCCCTTGCTCCCACTCCTTCTGGGGGCTCTGGTGGGAATGCCATGGGGCTGGGTACATGCTCTGCAGCATGCTCCCAAGGGAAAAAGTGACCTGAACTCCTTTAAAAAATTGGGCAAGCTTCCCATTCTGGAGAGAATTCCCTGCTGGCTTGGTTTCTGACCCCCCCTGGGATCTGCAGAGGAGTTGGTGGTGGTCTGGAAGGGGCAGAGCTGAGCCTGGCACTTTCTGGGGGATCCAACACTCCCCTGGTGCTGGAAGCTCTCCAGGGAGATAATGCTGTCAGTGAGTGATGAGCCCACAGGACTGCTGACACAGCATTTCTTTTCAAATGTAAACAGTTGTTCCTGGTCCAAGAAAGCATTTCACACTGCCCAGCCCAAAGACTGAAAAAGCCTCCTCCTCGCCCTCAGTCTTGTTGAGGAAGCTAAATTTAATTTTCAATAAGTTACTCAAACTCTGGTGGTTTCCATCTGCCTTTTGGTTTCTGGACCATCTTTGGAGTTTACTTCAAGTTTTCACCTACAGAGTTCATGAACAGAAATGCTTTTTTCTTTTTTTTTTTTTTTTTTTTAAATACAAGGAGAAAAAGAAGCTGCAAGTAAAAGATCTGATATTGCAAGACATGATAGAATCACAGGAGCTGACAGTGCTGGCAGGCTGCCCTCCTCTCCTCCATCCATGGCCTGTGTCCTTTTGTAAATTGGCCTTTGTTTGCTACAGATTCACTCGAGTGGTTTCTCACAGCAGAAATTAAACCCTATTTTATCCAAACCTAGCCCAGCAGCCCTCTGGCTCTTGGCCAGAACATGCATAGAATTTTTTTAAATTTGATCTTCCTTTCTCAGTCTCTCTCCCTTCAGGGTCTTGTTATTATTATTATTATTTTTAATTTTGGGTTTAACTGATTACAGTGCTTACTTTTATGTTGATACATTTGGTTTTTACTGCCTTTGGGGTCATATTATTTTGGAATTCAAGGGAGCTGGGAGAAAGCTGAGGAGAAAAGGGAATATTGTCAGGCATTCCTTTGGCACTGACACAGAGGCACTGATATTAGCTTGGTGATGATTCAGGACAGAGAAGGGAAATGGTATTTGGATAAAATGAGATGGGCTGTGATGTGCCTGTAGTGAGCTGGGGGAACATGCTGTTATCAGCAGGGCCATGCCAAAGGACGTGCTGGAAGTGTGGTGGGGACATTGGTGTCTGTCACAGCTGCTCCTGGGGGGGGACACAGGCAGCACGCCTGGGAACAGCATCCAACATGGGAGACAGGCAGCCCAGTGACCCAGGCTGTGTTCCCTCAGCCCCTGAGCCATTCCCTTGAGTGCCAGAGCCCTGATGGTACAGGGAAAACAGCAGCCAGCAAGCTGGTGGCAGCACAAGCCTGGCATTGCAGAAGGGAGACAGATGCCTGGCACCAGGGACAGTCACTCCAGACCAGATGTTGCTGCCTGCATCTGGCACACACCTGGAAGCCAGTCTGGGCCAGGTTTGTCCTACCTCGAGGTGTCTGTGCTTCCCACAAACTGCTTCCCACAGGGATGCTCCTCTCCTGCTGCAGAGTGTTGGTTTCTTGGCTTTGCTGCACACCCAGAGGCAGGCACAGAGGCCTTTGCTGCTTTGTTGCTGCCCTGAGAGTCAAGGAAACATCAAGTGAAGACTCTGAAAACAGAGACAGTCTGAGCAAAAGCTAAAGCTGCTCTCTCAGCTGGATAAAAATGTAAGTGGCTTCACAGTGGGGTGGGAATCTGTATCTGAGAGGCAACACACACTGCCTCTCTCCCTGGGTCCACCTTCCTACTTCCCAGGGTTTGGGGAAGGAAAGCCGTGTCAGTGGAGTCATGAGCATCCCAGAAATCCCTGTTCACTCACTCCATACAAGCAGCTGTGCTCCTCAGAGATGCCAGCACTTTGCTCTGGCTCTGACTTACCTTTATGGCTCTGCTTGCAACAGAAATCAGGTGATGGCAGGTGAAAGCTCTGTGGGAGGAGAATGTCCAGAATCAAATGGGGAAATATTAAAAGACTGTAGGACCAGGAAGTTTTTCTTGAAGACTTACAGGTCTTCCTTCCCATCCTCCTCTTATCTGCTCAGTTCCTTCTTCATATCTCGTTACCATTTCCACCTTCAAGATCTCTTTCCTGATCCTGGAGATCTGACTGTGTGCAGGCTGCTTCCAACAGATAACCAGCTCCTACCTAACCCTATCCTAACCCATTTCCTTCCTTCTCTTCTGCCTGTGGGACAAAACCTTGTGCAACTCTCTGGTTGCTCTCCCTTAGGGCCTCCCCTTTCTCTGATAAGACCTGGACCCTGTAAACATTTGCTGAAAAGCATGGAAAAACAGCTACATCTACAAAGGTCTCAAGCAGACTAGGGAACATCTATCTTTATCCAAATCTGAAGTCAATTGTCTTGTTGAATCAATTTACACTGAAATAAGATCCACCCCTCCCTTGTTCCCTCTCCAAAAATCAGCTGTAATCACAGGCCACTCAGTCTTGCAAAGGTTGGAGAGCAGAATGTGCTTCTGACAAAGTACTGGGCAATTTATCACAGGAGATTACACCCAGGGAGGGTGCTCATGTGGTTAGGATTTAACAGTCAATTAAATAACACCAACATTTCTAACAAAGCAACCGAGATTAAGGATGGACTCCAAAATGACTCCTTTCCTTCCTGACTCTGATGCCAGCCTTGGGAATCTCCCTGTTATTAACCCAGGTGTTCAACTGCAGCCAACTGGAATGAATAAAAATTGCTTCTGAAGTTGCACTGAGATGGGAAGCAGACAGCCAGGCCATCAGGAAAGCTGTCCTAGGTCTTGGACTTTATCAAAAGGATTCCAGCCATGTGTTTAGTGCAAGTGGTTATGCTGTTTCTGCTCAGGTCATTTCTAACAAACAGACAGGGAAGTACTAGTTCTTTTCAAGATTAACCATTACCAGACCATGCAGATGAATGCAGCACTGCTGGTTAGAGAGCACACATTCTGCTCTGCCTGCCCATGCAAAGAGCACACAGGCAGCACAGTGATCTCAGTGTTTGGGCCCCACATCCCACATAAATGCACAAAAATTCCCCCCTCCCAGCCTCTTCCTGCAGGCAGCAGTACCTCCCTCCAGATCTCAGTGTGGTTTTCCTTGAAATTTCCCCCAAGTCATGACCACCTCTCAGTCTCATCAGCTGCTCACTCCTTCCTCACCCATCTCCTCAGCCTGTGTCCATTGCTCCTGGATTTATCCTGCTTTATCCCCCCTCCCAAGCAGCCCAGGCATAGGGAACCAACAGATCCACTCCAGATGCTCAGCAAATCTCTTGTTCTGGTGGCATCAGCTCTGGTTCCTCAGCTTTCCTGCTCTCTATCTTACCACCAAGCCACTCTGTCTCTCTTCACATCTCACCTCTTAGTTTCTGTCACAACCCATCTGCCCTCCCTTCTGGGCCAGGGGAGGGGGTCACATCCAGCTGTGAAACATCCAGCTGTGAACCATCTCCTTCACCTAGGGCACTGCATTTCAAAGCAGCCCAGGAGGGACTGCAGATCACTGCCCTGTTTCTTCCACACTGTGTGACACTGAATTGGGATGGGTTTCAAGCAAGATGCCAGGCTCAGTGTTTCAGGACAGATAAAGAGTCTGCTGCCCAACCTGGAACCACCTTTCACTAAACACAAAACATTCCCACCTGCTCCTTTCCTTCAGTGACATTTTACAATAATAAAACAAAAAGATTGTATCCATATTTTATCAAATTATTACCCCAAGCATTGCTCCTCAGAACTGTCCTCTGGGTCACGCCTGGTGCCAGAGCTGCTACAGCCTCAGCTCTCAGCACACTGCTCCTATTCTGCTTAGGCACAAACATCCTATTACCTATTACTTGGATATCTAGAACGACAAAGCTTATATGCTCCAAGTTTCCTCATCACAGAAGGTAAGGAGGTGATATTACAGGCTTGAGATGCTGAATATTTTATGTACAGCAGAAGAAACCACCTTCCCCTCTCCATGCCCCCATCTGCCACAGATATTTGATGCTTCTGTTGATTGACATCAGGTCCCATGGGTTCAGACCTCTGTGTCCACTTTGGGGGGTGAGTCCAGAGCCTTGTTTTATAGCTTAATCCAAAATGTTAGTTATTCCCAGCATCCTGTTCTGGACAACTTTTCCCAGCAGTGTATGACATGGTGTTTTCCTCAGAGAGTATTTTATGAGGTCACTTCATCATCCAGTCCTTATTCTGCAAGGTCATTCAAAAGTCATGAATGCTGAAGCAAAATCCCCTTGTGCTTGTATTGATGTACTAGAAATGACAGAATTGTTTGCTGGAAGACACAAAATATGATTGGAATAAATCCAAAAATTTTCCCTTAGAAGAATTGCTAGAATAATAGCAAAGTCACGACTCTCATTCTTAATAATTATTGCAGGACATCCCTAAAGGGCATGGCTGACCAGAACACAATTTAATTTTTTTTTTTTTCATGCAACACTAAGGAATTGTTGAGAAACCACTTGGAGCACATGCATGTCAGCTTAACACCATCCTCAGGACCAGCTACTTGCCAGAGATGTTCATCTTCTCACACCTACCTCATTCTTTAACAGCAAATCCATACTTTTCCATAACAAACCTCTGGTTTTGTTTTGTTTCTCTTTTTGTTTTCTGAACACTAAACATCAATTTTCTCCCAAAGCTCTGCCTCATTTTCACTAAGCCATAGTCCCTCACAGCTAATCCTTGAGGCAAAACCAGAGTCCAGATACAGAGATTACAGTGATGTGGTCTCATGTCCCTCTCCCCAGGAAATCTTTATCTGCCAAGATGCAGAGAAGCTCTGCAGCTGCAGTGGGGACACCAAAAGGGTGACAGTGATGCAGGACAGGTGATGCTGTGCAGGCACTGATGCTATCAAGGAGCACATGGGGCTATCAGGTGTCTAATTACAAGCCCCAGGACACTGACACTATTTCTTAATGGAGACTTTTCACGTTGGATTTAGAAATCAGGTTGAAGATTCAACATTTAAACATCCTCCATACCCCTGGCAATTTTAATTTTTTTTGCCAAAATATGTTGTTTTACTCATTAGTGCATTTCCTAGCCACCCAAGTGACAGCCAAACAGTAATTTGGGGCTGTGTACTGGAACAGAAACATGTTTTGCTCCTTCTCCCTGAGGCCACACAGACACTCAAAATTAGCACACAGCCCCCTCTACCCCCTCCCCCTAAAAAACCCTACAACAAAACAACATAAAACCAAAAAAACCCAACATTTTCCAGGATGTAGTGATTTTTGGGAACCCAAAAGATAGAATGGAAGCTGTTGATCAGAACAAGCAGCTGTAGATCCCTGGAGGCAAGGCAGAATGGAGACCAGGATGCTGCCTGACACTCTGTTTAAATTTAAATTGGGTGGATTTATGAGCTTCTCTGATAACAACTGTTATCTGGAGCTGGAATCAGTTACCTCCCCCTTTTGATGGAATTTCTCCTGGTTTGTTCTGTTCTCAGCTCTGAGCACTTCTGGAGAGTTTTGTCTTTTGCAGATTCATGAAGATGGAAGTGTAATGGTATCCTCTGAATTTGACCTCAGAGATCCAGCTACAACTTCGTGCCTTAGAGTAGCTGAGAGTTGTAAAATGGTCAGGCCTTTCTGCCACCCCTGACTCCTGGGTCCCAGCTGTGGGTACAAGAAATGGATGACTAAGAACAGGCTCCCCAGAAGCTCTGCTTTTAGTGTTTTGGAGTCTCCAAATACCAGAGGCATTATCTCAAAAGTGCAGAGCGTTGTAAATCAGACTCGTTCTTTCCAGCAGGCAGTTTTGATATGGCTCTCCCTCTCATTTCCCACCCCCCAAAGGAAGAAAAAAATGCTCAGATGATCCTACCCCATAAATGGTACTGGGTTCCAAAAGAGAAAAAAGATACCTGAATCACTTTATATTTTATACCTGCATTACTTTATACACATGTCCAGAAAACTGATGCTGTAAAATTTCCTTGCTGAACAGAGATAAAACCAGGGGTTAAAATATTAAATCAGGACAACTGGCTCTGGCTCAACAGAGTTTACTGCATGTCTTCTTTAAAGTCCCTTTTAAAGTATATATTCCTTGCATAGCAGTTATTTAAAAACTGTGCCACCTCATATTGCATTTTCTGAGCACTCCTCAAATAAATGCAAAGCTTCCTACTTTTTTTATGACGTTCATTTTAGAAATAGGTAAAGTCTTGTAAAGGATGTAGCAGTCTTGCTCAAAAAAAAAAAGAAAAGTTACTGTCAGAAGTAGAAAATAGGTCTCCTGAGTCCTGGCCCCAGTGCTCTACTTCTTCTGAATTCCTGTGATGCACACTCCATGGGAAGCATGCCAGGAACAGCTCTCTGCTCAGAAACAAAGTGCTTTTTTCCCCCCCTTTCTCTCTTTTTTTTCTTATTTTATTTAAAGGCACTGAAATAAATGAGGTCTGAGAACAGACATGAGCCACAAGATACCTGATGAAGTGACATAGTTTGATATTTTTACATCACTCCATGGAAAGTTGTCATGCATGTGTATCTGAGACTTTCCTGAATATTTGAATTTTTCAGGGAATTAAAACTTAGAGGAGTGAGTCAGCATTGGCAAAGATTAACCCTGCTGCAGAGGGAGTTTCAAATCAGCTTGAAAAAGAAAAAGCACAGAGATATGTGACAAACATTACCTTTTGGGGAAAAAAAAAAATAAATCCTGCCTCTGGGGCACTGAGAGCAAACCAGGTCTGGTAACAGCCATTCCATAGCAAAGATCAGAAGTGAACACTGACAGGCAGGTACACTTCCACTTATCCCACATCTGCAAAGCCTCCTGTTCCCTGGATGAGTGCAGTATTTGAGAGGAGGTCAGAAAAATCTTCTAAAATTGCTTCCCTTTTCCCTGAAAGGGTTTGTGCCTGATGTGGCCCCATGGGTAGCACTCAGCAAGAAGGTGGCTGCTGAGACATCAGATGCTTCAGTGATCAAAAGACCCAAATCTTGGCATCATTATCTTCTGCAGGAGGATGCAGGCTCTCCAAAAGCTGTGCTGTGTCAGGATGTGCTGGCTTTCCAGAAATATGAGCTCTGAGCTGCAATGATCAAGCTCTCTCTCAGGTAATATACTTTGCAGTCTGAAAGCTGCTTCCTTAATCTGCCTTTTGTAGTTCATGTTTTAATCAGCACCATCTGGGATTATCTTCCTTTTATTTACTTATTTTTGGGTACAGGCATTCTTAGATCCTCAGATTTTGGTCAGCCTGCCTGGAAACTCTTCCAAGTCTGAGATTACTACTGAACTCTTGCATGATTGTTCCAGACACAAGACAGCAGATGCTGAATTTAACAGCAGTGACAACTTTTTCAGGTCATGATTTCCCCAGCACAGCTGCCTCCTGGGCTCCATAGGCACAGATCCTGCTCCTTGGCTGAATGCTAGGGCACAAATGACCCCATTTTCCCAGGAATGCAGAGGGAGTTTGCTGCAAGTGTGGCTCCATTGGCCAGAACAGAAATCTGGCATGTAAATCCCTTTCTTTTAGTCTCAAACTAGTCAAAGGGAGAATTAAATCCCCAGCCTTTCTAGCCCTTGTAGAGGAAAGAACTGAATGAACCAGGGACAAGCTACAAGTTCTGATCTCTGCCACCTCCCTGGTGCACTGCCCAATTTATTTTGAAGTGCTGTTTTTATTCAGCCTCAGAGATTTGAATCATTGCCTGAAGCCTGGAGCATCACACTTCTCAGCTCAGTGAGCAATCCATACAGAGTGGTGCTAAACACTTAATGAAAATGCTGTTTTGGGAAATCAGACATGCAATATCTTAGCATTTCTGCCCAACTTTACTTACCTGACAGGCACTGCTACTCCTGAGCCACAGTTTGAGGAATTTCCCATCAGGACAACATTGCTTTTTGTGATGGATCAGGAGATGGGTCAGGGTGCTTCTCAGGACTCTGGTACCCTATATGAAAACAGTGAAAAAATTATTGGATTTCACCACAATACGTTTAGGGAAAAAAAAAATAAAATAAAAAATTCCCACATTGACCTTATTAGTGTTAATTCTTAAAATCTCTGTGCCTTGCAGTACATTCAGCCAAAGGGCACTCCTGACTGATGTTAAACATCAGTGTATTTCCCAGCAGGAAATTAGATGGCTATGTTTGTGTTTCCATGGCTCATTAATCCAACATCTCCATGGGGAAGCTGCCCCCCCGTGGGATGCCTCAACACAAATGGTCACCAAGGAATTTCCTAAAATCTGAAGCAATATTTGCAGCAGAGGTGTTTTCATCTCTTAGGTATGGCTGAGAGTGACAGCAACTGAACCAAAGATGAGATGGGAGTAGAGAGCTCTCTCTACCATCCAACTACAGAATAAAATTACTGCCAGCTCCAGTCAAACAGCTTAGCTCAGTCCTCTAGGCAGGCTTTCAGCAGCCTCCAGCATCACTGCATGCTTCTGGAAAATAAAAAATCTCCCTTCAGAAGCTGTCCCAGGTTCCTTTCTGTGTGGAGCACAAGTGGGGCAGCCTCTGCTCCACAGCTTCTTGGGAGCTTGAGCCAGGAAGCAGAGAGCAGCAGGAATGGATGGAGATGAAGACAAAAGACACTCTTGGCCTTTTTTATTCCTCTTCTGAGTCAGAGTGCTCCTTTCTGCAGTGAAGCCCCAGTGATGCCAAGGAAGCAAGTTGCCTCTTGTCTTCTCCCAACCTTGGCAGTGTTTTGCCTGATTTTTGCCTGATTGGCACCTTCCAAGCAGGGCTGATGTTACCAAAGCTGCCAATTGTGTGCTCAGAGCAGCTGAAGGTCCAAGCCCAGACCTCTGATCACAACACACAGCAGAGATGGACTAAAGCAGCTTTTCAACACCATATAATTAATTAACAGAACGTCAACGCCTAAAGGAAAAATCAGTATGAGGTATTTCCACGCTCCTACAAAAACAAGCATACAGGTGCTTTAAGGAGTAGATAAACTCTTGTCTGAGCAGCAAAATTTTTGCCAAGGACACTAAAATAGCCTCAAGTTAAATCAGATGTCTTTAGGGTGCCAGTGCCAAGTCCTCGTAAGTAACAGGAAAGAATTTCACAACTTGGTGCAATGTAACCATGTAAGGGCAACTCTGTCCATCTTGTACAGTACAAATACAGTTCATTCCCTTTCATGGCTCTAGAAGATCTGAACTATTCCTGTCCCAGGAAAACAAAGAACATTTTGACATCACAATAGTAGAAAACTCAACTCAAAATTGATTTTTAAAGGGCCACGTGTCCTCCGTTAGGATTCTGCTGAAATTTTTGTTAAGACCTCGTGGTATGCAGACATGTGACCTTCAGGGAGCCTGTAGCAGACACTAATCCATTGCCAATTGAACTAGGTTTAAGGATATGGCATCATGACTTTTCTTCAACTTCCTTCCACAAGAAATTAATGAAAAATTAGTTTGTCTCAATTTTGTAAAATTCTGAGAAACAAACTACGTCCCTCAGTACTACAAAGCAAAGCAAGTTGTAAATATATGTATACTACTGATAAATTTTAAATATAATTAACTTACATAATTACATATATTTATAACTTTAAAATATATGTACACTAATGCAGTTTTATCACTTAAAAAGACATCAGAGAGGCCTCGAGTTCATCTTGAACTTTTAAGCTGTCAGTTCACTCTGGCTTATGGAGGAATTCCACTGAAATCCACATGGATGAACAGAGCCCCAGGGGATTAGAAGCAAGTCAACAATATTTAAACTCTTTGGTAAACCAGGCATTTATCTGCAGTAAGCAGTTACTCGTTTTATTTAAAGTTCTCCCCTAGTGCCAAGGCAGAAGCAGCTAATTTAAGATATGTCAGAAAGAAACATCAAGTCCAATTAAAACTTATCTCCTTTTACTGCGTACAAAGGAAAGTAATGAGAGTTGGACATAAGCCAAGTAAAATCTTCCCAGTTTGGAGACGGTATTTGTCTTTCCAGAAAGTGTTTTCAGAGATTTATCTGCTGGAAAAATGAATTATTTCCAGGAGTCACAACTAACAGTCACACACACCCCCTCGACCTTTTTTAATGCACTGTTCATGGTTGACAATAGGTGCCAGAAGAGCTCACAAATAATATATAACTTAATTTTTTTTTCTGCTTGTGGGATTTGAAAGGTCTGTTTCTCACGTGCTTTCTGTCTGAAGTGCAATTATGAACAGAGCATGAAGCCTTTCTTGGCTCTTTTTAGCTGAGTTCCCCCTTACCTGAAACATCCAGGAACTTATTTTCTGTAAATTCTATCAGCTTAGAGGAAGATCAGTAAATTCAAGCCTTATCAGTGTGAAGACAACGTTCAACCAAAGATGTTTCAGCTTGTAGCTATGCTACAAAGGGCCAGCAGCCTGTCCATTTCTGTCCTCTCTGCTACTGAAACAAAGGTTTAGTTGTGCACTTCTTCATCCCCATCCAGTGGTTACAGCTGAAAATGATTTGAAAAAAAACCTCATTCCAATAAAAACCCCACTGCACTTTGACAGGGCCTGGTTTGCTGTCAAGAAAGGATCTTCCATGGAAATAAGCTGCATTTTGACAAGTCTGAGAAGAAAAATACAGGTTAGGAGAGACATTGCACTTGGCTAGCTCAGCCATCCCCCCCTCCCTGCTCACAGGCAGCAACATCCCAAATTCCAAGCTCTCCGGAGAGAATTCTGAGACTTGTGTTTCCCACAGCCACAGGGAGCCACAGCAAACAAGTCAGGAATAAGCCAGATGGAAACAGCTCTACATGGAGACAGCTGAGAGCATAAACAGGAAAGCATCACCAAAACAGTGGCTGTCACTTGAGAAAACCTTGAGAGGGCCTGTGCAGGGATGTAAGGACAACTGCCCTACAACCCTGCCCCAGAGGTGTCCTTACAGGAGCAGAGTTTAATCTGGATAAAACTGGATATAAGGTATTTAAAAACTACCAAAACCACAGCTGGCATTCTGTTTAAGCACCTGACAAAGCTGCTCTGGGCAAACAAAATGCAATTTATTAAAATATTGCCAAATAGTCAGTTATTTCTCTCTATGTCCCTGTTTTTCAGCATCAAGGTTTTACATGAGTATAAAAGCAAACCTTTTAAGTTTCTCTCACACTACCATCAACCCGCTAGCATGCCAGGAAGTATTGCTCTAAGACAGTTTCACATGATTCCAGTTTTAATAATTCACTTAAAGAATGTGTCACTGCACTTTATCATAGCCAAAAGAACCCTTTAGTTTTTCCAGTAGAAAAGCAGTAAGTTGAATTAGTTGCTACACAGTAAAATGTCCCACTACAGATCAAAACAAGAGCTGAGCTAAAATTGCAAAACTTATTAAATCTGGAAAAGAAAGATGACAGTGAACCAAAGAGTGAGGGGGTAATGCTTGATTTTCAACTCTGGCACTGCTTTACAAGCTGATTTGTTTTAAGAATTCATAATTAGTACTTGTGTACCTTTTGAAGACACATTTCTAAGACTTTTAGAACTAGCTATAATCAATCCAACAGATGTTTATAACTTGAACAAAAGACACAGCACAATACAGGTTTGAACTGTTTATTTTACATCAGATGTTCCATACTGGAGTTCCTTCAGTTAGAAATTCCTAGAATAAAATGAAACAAACATTGTTACAAATTGGTTTGCTTCAACAGCTCAAGTAAATATTTTTGACTGTGTTATCATCCTATAAATACAGTGCATACATTATGTCCCAAAATGCTGGAACTGGGTATGGAAATTATCCCTGCAAGAGTTAGAGGATAAGACAAACATACTTACTTGGAAACTATTCCATCATTTTTTGCCAGACGCAGAATGGAGTCATCTGATTCACCCTTAAAAAGAATTAAAAGATTATATTCTAAAGAGGTCAAGTAATTGTTGATACACATAAAAAAGAGAGGGAGCTGCAGCATTTAATGCTGGTACTGAAGTCCACAATGCTTTCACAGAATTATTTGTCATCCCTTAGAATAAGAAATGGTTTTAACTTGATAAAATGCATACTTGCACTGAACCAAGATGTGATTTTGGGTGAGCCAACTTCTGATGAACTCATGGAAGCCTCACACATGTTTAACAAATTTAACTTAGGATCATACCATCTCTAATGATCACAACCAACAGATAAAAACCAGGTATTAGTAGCTTGATACATTCTTAAAAAGAAAAAATCCACTTAGATCCCTCAGTGATTAAAAAAACCCAACAAACATCAAATGTAAGTAATTCTATAAACCAAAGGATAGAGGAAAAAACACAAGAAACTTGCAAGCATCAAGTGAATTTGTCCACATCTTTACTCTTGTGTCATTATCCCCCCAAAATTCCTCTGATCAGCTGCAGTCACATTGTGTTTTCAGGACCAAATAGAAATCTCAGACATTCCTAACCAGTATAAAAAGAAACACAAACATTCTGTAGCTCAAGCCAGCACTCACCATTCTACGAATTGGTCCACAAATGGCATAGGTTTTGAACTGTCCATTTACTCTGCCTGTGACCTTGTCAACCTGAAATTACAAGCAAGATATTCCATACAGACTCATACAAAATTCTAAACTCTCACATCACACCTGCCAGGCACCCAAAGATAAGAATTACTTACTAAATTCAGTATTTTTTTGCAAACTACAAAGCTCACGAGGCTACAGTTAGAAAGACAGCAACTATTTGCTGTGTATTTTTACAGCAAACAGTGATTTACTTGTGTATTTTACTACCTTTTTTCCCTCTCTTTCTTAAGATGAGTATCAAGGGAAACTGAAGTGAAAGGGGAAAATCTTGCTATACAGTTAGAAAAATGCCCACACTGAAGGACATGGTCTCACTTCTTCCAGCTGCTGACAAATTTAATTTCATTCCAGTTAAGTGAAGCAGATCAGAAACAGGAGTTCTGCTCTGGAAACCAGATTTTATCCTAAGGTTTGAAAAAACTAGAAAAAGCACAAAGATTAACAAGAATAAAAAAGTAAAAACAGGATGCACAAGGCCAGACTGAAGAATGGAACTTTCTCATGGACAGGTGAAGGTGGGGGGGATAAGAATCTCCCAGAAAAAACCATTTCTTCTTCTTTCCTTCAGAAATTCACTCATTCATAACTCTAAATTTAGTCTGCAGTTATGCAACTGTATTCAGTCAAATAATTAAAATAGTGGAACAGACTATGGAGAGCTTTATCAAATACCCTCTAATGAGAATTTTCCAGCAGGCTGGAAAATAACCCCGGGTGACACAGAAACACCCAGGCAGGTTTAAAAGCCCTCAAGCTCCACACTTTAAGGGTCTCTAGGGATTATTTGGAGGTGTGACACAAGTTCTACACTGCTATCAAAAGTTTAAAAGTGTAGTTTCCTCCAACTTCTGTTACAAAACTTACCTCAGAAATATTTATCTGAATAGAAGCATGATCCTTGGCACCAATTATTCGGTTGCTAGCAGAGCTAAGGAATAAAACAAGATCTATTTAAACAAAGGGAAATGGACAATTGATTAAAGCAAAATCTACACACCAATTAAAGCTGCACAAGTTTAAGCAGTGACATTTAAACCTTTCAGTGCTCGGAAAATTAAGGTGAGGTTTTAAGTAGATTTAAAGGAGATTTTCATTTGCTAGCATCATGTTATGTTGCCCAATCCCCCTTCCCTTTGTGTTTTACACTTTTTATACATAGCACGCACAGCAGCACAAGCCTTCCAAACACAAAGAGTATAATTTTTTTTTTTCCCTTTCTAAAGTTCAAAGATCACAGCAAGAAAGGCAATTCATGAGGATGCAGTTTCTATCCCTTTGTCATACTTACAGCACTCAGGCTCTAAATTCCCACAAGCTGCAAAACCCATTTGACTGAAACCCGGTGAAACAGACAGAAAGAGTTTTATTCGCAGGGATTTTTCTAACAGATCCATTTAGAAAAGCCTCCAAGCCCTGTAAATTTCCACATTTTGTTCTGCCCTGAACCCACTGCTGCAGGGCTGGGTGCACAGCACTCCCTCCAAACCTACCCTCCTTAGGGAAAAAGTTTAAAAACACAGGGAAAAGACTAAAACACCTCTTTTTTTTGTTTTTTTTTCCCCCACCCCCACAGATTTTGCCTCCTGTAAAAACCCCATGGAGCCTGTGTTGGGGGCCCAGAGATGCAGAACCCCCCGGGATTTGGAGGGTTCCCCTCACCATTTCCGAGGGACGTAGAGATCCACGAATTCCCCGGCGTCGTTCTGCATTTCCTGCGGGTTTTAAGGAGCTGAGGAGCAGGGAAGGAGCGGGAACACCTGGGAGGTACAAGGCAGAGCTGAGGGGCTGGAGCTCAACGCTACCCCCGACCCCTTTTTCCCCAGTCCCACGGCACCTCAGAACCCTGGAGAGATTCCTGGGGATCGTTCCCATCCCACCCCACATCCCCGGGGATCCCCGATGGGGCCATCCCCAACTCTCCCTGCGGAGCAACCCCGGATCCGCGGCCTCACCTCGCGGTGGCGGCTGCGGAAAGGAAGGGAGAGGAAGGGAAGCGGAATGACGTCAAAGGAAGGGGAGTGCTTCAGGGAGGGGCTGCATGACGTCACGCAAACGGGCCTGAAAACGTCATGGGGGGGCAGTGCTCCTCCGGACCCCCCCACATCCCCTGGTGCTCTGAGGAAAGCCCGGGGAGAGCGCTGGGAATGAACCCCCCGGGCTGCCCCCAGGGCTGGGGGAGACCCGGTCCCTTTGTCCCTTTGTCCTTCTGTCCCTTTGTCCCTCTGTCCTTCTGTCTGTCCCTTGGTCCCTGTGTCCCTCCCTTTGTCCCTCTGTCCTTCTGTCTGTCCCTTGGTCCCTCTGTCCCTCCCTTTGTCCCTCTGTCCGTCCCTTTACCTGTCTCTTGGTCCGTCTGTCCCTTTGTCCGTCCCTTTATCCCTCTGTCCGTCCGTCTGTCCCTTTGTCCGTCCCTTTGTCCCTCTGTTCGTCCCTTTATCTGTCTCTTGGTCCGTCTGTCCCTTTGTCCGTCCCTTTATCCCTCTGTCCGTCCGTCTGTCCCTCCCTTTGTCCCTCTGTTCGTCCCTTTATCTGTCTCTTGGTCCGTCTGTCCCTTTGTCCCTCTGTCTGTCCTTTTGTCCCTCCTTTTGTCCCTCTGTCCCTCCCTTTATCTGTCTCTTGGTCCGTCTGTCCCTTTGTCCCTCTGTCCCTCCCCCCTATCCCCAGGGGCTCTGAGCACCCCCGTCCCAAACCCCCCTAAAAGCCCCCACAGCCCCATCCCCCAGGCGACGTCTGCTTTACAAAACCTACATCAAAACAGCGTAACTTTATTTTATTTTATATATATATATTTTTTTTTTATTTATTTCACAGCATCTTAAAATTCCACGAGTTCAGGGGCGGCGACAACGCGAGGGACGGGGTTACAACTCAAGGCTTTGCAATAACGGAGAAAAACAAAGCCATGGAAACGGGAATTCTGCTGCTTCCCTCAGGAATTCTGCTGCTTCCCTCAGGAGTTCTGCTGCTTCCCTCAGGAGTTCTGCTGCTTCCTCAGGAATTCTGCGGGCTGGGACAGCCCGGTTCGGCAAAGCGAGAGGGCTTGGGCTGTGATAAAATGAAAGCCGGCGGATCCCCGTCTGGGTTTTGGGTCCGTTCGGTACCGGATCACTCGGCAATACCGTCCTTTGCCACACGGTGGCAGATTTTAGGTGAAGAGAGAAATATTCCCGCCCAGGGCTGCAAGCTACCTTCTAGGAATAGAAAAATCCCAGAGTTACAGAGAGAGGAATTGGGTCCATCTCTGCAGGACACCCTGAGGCAGGGACAAACCCTCCTCCAGGTGACAGGGACTCTGTCAGAGCTGTCCCTTTGCTCCATCACCTCGGTTTTTTGGGCCTGTGCTTCAGCTTTTGAGCTCAAGAACACCACATGTCCCCGAGCCAACGTTTAGAGTTACCCTTAAACAACATTCGGCCTTCTGTAATTTAATGCTCCTGATCCTAATTTGTTCTCCTCAAAGGGAAAACAAAAGCTTCCCGGGGTGTCAGGTGAAAGCAGAGCTGCTGGGAGTGTCACTGAACAGAGACTGCAAAGTGTTGCAAACAAAAGTGTCTTTTTTTTTTTCCCCTTCGATGGTGAGAAAGGAAAGTTAATTGCGTTACAGAAAGCTCTTTACACACTAAACAAAGAAGCTCCCAGAGAAAGGTGTTTTCTGATCTCTTTCCTAGTAACCACAGTGTTCTGATAGTTCTGGAGATAGTGTGAGAAATTCCTTTGCTCAGCTCTTTCCTCTAATAAGTTTAGGAACTGGTGCACTACTTCAGTTGTTCTCAGCACTGATGCTCAGTTGGAAGCTCATGGTACACCAGCTGTTTAGTACAACACTATTTCTTGCATGCAAGGACAGTTATATTCAGTAGGAAGTTTCACTAGTAGGCATCTTTTTGAATGTTTTAGGAGGTAACTGGCAAGCTTGCTGTCTAATTTATTAGCTACCATCTCACTTTTGGAGACTGGAGAGTCCTGTGTTAGAGATGTCACAAGCATATTACATTTTACACAAATAACTTGAAGCTACACACAGCTGAACACAGTTACAAGGGATTTGATAGTCACTGTAGTTATTATATATGAAAAATACATTTCAGTCCCTACTTACAGAGGAAGGGGCTTCAGTAAAGTTTGCTGCAATTCTAATGGAAGCCAAATTAGCTTCAGACAAAACACAGCTGAAGAGGAAAGACTCAGCTTTGGTTTTGCCCACAAACAACATTAAATACAATGAACAGAAATTTACATTACTTTACATATTATATAGCAGGTCCCTTACCTCACTATGAGGTTTAGTATTTCATTTAGGAATCAAACTTAAATTACAAATTCCTCAGTCGTAACAGCCAAGCATCAGTTTTGTTCCTTGCAACTGGACACAGTTAACTTTTATCATAATATTGCTTCAGAAAATAAACCCAAGAGACAGTATCATGGAAGGTTCCACATACAGAGTCCATTCCCAACCCAGACATTTTGAAAATAAATGGAAGAGTCAGAGAAATGACTTAACCTCTGCATGCTGCTGGGCACAGGCCAGCAAGTGCCTGTTCAGATGTGCAACAAATGCCAGTTTCATGAGGCCCATCACAGTGATGCAATGCTTGGAAGAACAGAGTAAAAAAGTTGGGTTTTCCATACTGAGCATGCTTTGTAGCAGTGGCTTAGTTTGGCAGCAGGAACTCTGCTGACTGAAGGATTTGCTCAGAGCACATCAGACATTGTACAGTACAGTCAGACTAAAAAGGTGCTTGTTTGAGACTACAGAACACTGAAAGAAAAATCATAAATGATACATTTGACAGCAAATTGCCCTTAGTCAAGGGCTCACCTTCCACTCAGGAGTGGATTAGGATGGCAGCTACCTTGTTCATCACCTGGTATTTAATGACAGATTTTCTCTCCTCTTTAAATAAAATGTATCTTCTTAAGGTATTAATCTTTAATTCAACTGGAACAGAGTCATTTCAGTCTTGCTACTTAGTGAGCTGTAAGTACAGACTAAATGCTCTGTGTATTGTTAGTGCAGATAGATTGGAATTGTTTTCCTTGTATGCAAGGCCAATGCAGGTAAAGAATAAATGGCTATACAAATTCAGGATTTTCCACTAAATAACATAACTAACTTAAAAAGCACTGGTACCAGACCAGCTAAGTTTTAGGCACATCTTTAAAAAAATAAAATATGCATTTCATTAATGTAAAAATGCAAGAAGATTCTTAAAAACATCTGAACTTTATGGTGCACTGGAATGGAGGTGACGCTTCCTTCAATTTCAAGGAATACAATAAAAGCTTAAAAAAAAAACAAACCAAAAAAACCAACCAAAAAATACCATAGTATTCTTCCTAAGAAGAACCATTTTAGTAAAACCAAAAAGATAAATAAGGAATAATAAGCAGCCACGACAGCT
Source organism: Phaethornis superciliosus (assembly GCA_023637945.1). NCBI lineage: Eukaryota > Metazoa > Chordata > Aves > Apodiformes > Trochilidae > Phaethornis > Phaethornis superciliosus. Next base: position 11,722,673 of record JAJQWJ010000019.1, read on the forward strand.
GACTGGTGAATATTTGTGCTTTCAATGTCCACAAAGAAAACTAAAGTTCAATAACTCTTCTCGTACCATTTCCCCAGACTTGGCACACGTGTCCATGATGCACACCTGCACAGTTTCATAGGAGACTTCAGGACTGGCTGGAGCCATGGCACTGGAAGGCCAGGAACACCTTCACCAGCAGCCTTCAGGGAGGTGATCCCCAGAGCCTTCAGCTGGAAGGTGGCTTTGGTTAGGACTGTTGTGTCAGCCGTCTGTAATGAGGTAACACTTGGCTTTCAGGAAGGTAGAGTGCCAGTTCCAAAGCTACAAGGACGGTGAATTCAAAACCAATCAGATCTCTTCTGTTGAATCTGAATCTTTCTTCTAGTTTCTGTGAGAGTCATTGATAAAAAAAAAAAAACCAAAACACAAGAGGGAAAAAGAGAAGCAGTTAATCCATAAGGTACCCACACACTGTTAGAGTGAGGCAGGAATAAAACTGATGCGTGGCCAGGGCTGCACCTACAGAATCAGAAGTGTTGCCAGGGATCAGAGAAGTAAACCAGCTTATTGGCTCAGCTGTGACACCCACACAGCAGTTATGTTTGCCTGAGAAACAGTAAGTCCAAAAAAACCTCACTGTAGGACCAGAAGGACATTAGACTGCACGAGTAAGGCAGTTTTTAATGAATTAAAAACCCACCACAAACCAAGAGACAAAAAAACCCAAACACCAACACACCAAGGAAGAGCCCTAACGACACAAAACTGCCTGGCAGGGTTGGTCTTAAATGCAGACACACAGTGCTGAAAATCTTGGCTTTAATCTTGGTGTTGATCTGTGAAACACAGGATTTTGGCAAGCCCTGAAACAAGTCTCAGAGTACTTACATCAATAAGGTGTTTAACTTCATGTTTCCTGAGATCACTGCTGATCTTGGCTGCAAGCAGGACGCAAGCACCAGCACACAGTTTGCGGTTCTGTTTGTTGAGTTTGCCCTGGAGGACGAGTTTCTCAAAGTAAACATAAGCCATGGAGACAGTCACAGGCTCCAGGTTGCACTCTTCGCTCAGGTTCCGCATCTCTCTCTTCAAACTGGAAGGAGAAACACCCTCTCAAACATCACAGCTTTACTGAAATGCTCTGGAAACGCTGCAGCAGGGGAACTCGGGGGGAGCACGGAAAGGCAGGATGCTGACTGGGAAAGCCAGGATGCTGATTATCCCAGACTGGAGAAGGCCAGCTGGCAGCAAGCTGGAGGTGACACCCAAACTGATTTAACCTGGCTGACAACATCTGTTGTGGCAGAACAGCTCCTCATCTGTCCACGAACACCTGGGGCTCAGCTGCCTCACTGACACACAGCCTATTGCTCTCTGCTTGCCTCTGGGCTCCCAAACTGGTTTGTGATTCATAAGAATGAACCACCTTGACCTCCAGAATTCCTCATCAAAGATGTGCAGGTCTCAGCAGCTGCTGCCTTTAGAACTGCCTACTACACAGCTTGTGGGAGAATCAATGTGAGGGGGAAGGCAGAGAGGTTTACCCCCTGCCCACAATGGCTGGCCATTCCCTTCAGCTTTAAAGCAGAACTCCTGGAGGATGCTGCCTCTCCTGGAGGATGCTGCCTCTCCTGGAGGATGCTGCCTCTCCTGGAGGATGCTCTCCATACTACACCTGCAAGAAAATCTCTGTGCAAACGAACTACTCAAAGCAGGTACAAAGATGAGTATGCAGGCAAGACACAGGCTCTGCCTGAGCAAGCCTTCCACTTGGAGCTGAGCTACACGTAGCCCTGGTGATTCAGCAGAATCATGATCTAAGCTGTTTCAGAAGGCCCTGACTGCATTAACCACCCTGTAACACCAGGAAGATGACAGCTCTCAAGAGGCACAACAGTGCATCTCACTGGTGAGCAGCCAGACGGATTGCCTGGAAGATGAGGAATTCCATTTGGCATAGTCCTGCCTTCACAAAATGTTTTCCTTCACCAAGACCCCCCCCCAGCTAACACTTTTCTCTATCCTAGAACCTTTTTAGAGTCCATGGTTATCAGTGAGTCTGGTAAGTGAAAGGTGGAAATAGCCAGAGGGTCCAGAAAGACAATCTTGATAGAGTAGGACTACACTACAGCTGGACAATCAGGTTACAAGCATTTGTTTCAAGGCTAATGCTGTTAATTGGCTATGAGCATTAGTACACCACAGTTGGTGAAACAAAACCCTTTTAGGCTGAACTATAAAAAACAACTGTTACCCTTTCTCAGCATCCTAAAAATTCCTGTACAGGGCTATCATCCTACAGTCAGCTCAGCTGGCAACAAGAGATTAGTGTTTAATCATATATACTATTAATAGATCTAGTATTTGCTCCATACAAGTGGGAGATAAAAGCAGCCTTGTACAGTGTAGATGGTGTTCTCCTTATTCAACTCTTGTTTCTTACCTCCTGATTTTGCTCAGTGTCAACTTGATATGAGGAAACTTCTCCCTAAAGGTTTCATTCATATCCTTTTTAAGGTCCGAGGGTTTCACGTATTCTATGACTGTAGTCTGAAACACAAAAAGCAAAATTAATGATTTTTTTTGAGCAGAATCCTTGCAAAGGCAAACCTGAGTTTCATTATTCATAGTTGAACATTTCTGTAATGTCCTCAGTAACAGACCTTGTTGAATCTCAGCCACAGGCAAATGATTAGAAGAAGCAGATGCCAACATGGAGATCCATGTCAGGTTGGTCCACAAGTTGAATGCATAAGCCCAACTATTCTGTCTTTTCCCTAATCAGTCCTCAAAAAGCCACAATTTTCTTCCTAGAGGAAATTTTAAGCCTTAAGAAACTTCCACACACTCACTCACTCCTCTCTTCAGGTATGCCAACCACTCACCATGTAAGAGGCAAAGATGAGAACACGTTTGTGTTTTCCACAGGGCCACTGAGGATCATCCAAAATATTTGGATCATACTCTGCAGCTTCTCCAGCTTCACTTCCTGAGGGAATGAGAAAAGCACAGTGGGTCACAAGATACAGAGCTTTAAATTCCCCGTTTCCTCTTTCAAAAAGTTTTCAAAAAGCAAATGTTAGAAGTGTGGACAGAGCTCACCATAGACACAACCTGCAGCAACCATCCCCTGTTTGCATTTCCTAAATGCACCAGGCAGGTGTTAGAGTTAGGAGAAAACCACACGAGCTCTTTCTCCAGTATGTGCCTGATGGGCTATTTTAAGACTTGCTGCAAAATAATTGTGTCACCCACAAATATGCACAGAAAGCAACTGAATTCCATACTCTAACAGAGAGCAGAGCTTTGCTTTCACACTAGAGAAGGGATTCTTGTCACAAACTCTGTGGCTTATGCATCGTTACTGTGCTCGAAGGCAAGGAGGACCACATGTACACCAGATGTTTCTTGTTCAGTAATACAAAACTTCACATTTCCAAGGAAATGGCTTTGTGCTCCTTGAATTGCATAAACTGAGCTTGATATACAAGGCATAAACCTCAGTGTTAAGGCTCATCATTTGTACTTCATTAAGGAGCCTTCTTTGTGCTAACAACAGTCTCCTTCCAGCTGCAGCACATCCTTCCTAACAACCCACTGTGCCACTTGCAGTTGTTTCAGAGAAGTGTATTCCTTTCCTGCTTTTCTGGTGACAGAGCTGGTGGCCGTCCTTACCCATCTCTGTTCCTGCTGGTATTGTTTTTGCTGTCACAGGTTTGTATCTTGATCCAGGAAGACTCCGGGAGGCAGTGGCTCGACAGGGGGGAGCAGCACTGTAGCTCTCAGCTTTCCGCACAACGAGGGCATTGGTTGGGTACAAGAAGTTTGCATAAGACACAACCTTAAAAGAAAAAAAGCAAAATAAAAATAAAGAAAAAAAAAAAAAAAAAAAAAAAAAAAGCTGGAGTAGTTATAGAGGAAACCTATTGAAAAGCTTATTTCCAGGCACCTACGATTTTCCATCTCAGAGTTTGCTGGAGTTTGTATTTGGGAGTGAGGACCTTAAAACTGTGGGACAGGAGGAAAGAGGAAAGTTGGATGAGGAATGCCTTGCTTCCAAAACTTCAGGATGGAAATACTGGAGGAAATTTGGTGGGGTGGCAAAGAACAGGAGAAAATCACATCAGTAAAATTCTGGCAGTATATAAACTGAACTATTTCCATCAAAACATCACCTGCATGTTGCCTGAGATACCAGTGTCAAATCAGTTCCCCAGAAACAGAGGCAAAAGTGATCACAAGCTTCAACAGACTCCTCAAAAGCAGCTTTATCACAAGCCAAGCATTTCAAACGTTAAGGATCAAAACAAACTTCCACTACAGTGAGTTCCAGTTCTCAATTTATGCAGCACTTTGCCATCCTGAAAATGATTTGCCCAAGGATTTGCTCAGCACATGTAATGGTCCCAGGGAGAAGAAGCCAGCTTACCCACCCACTGTCCCCAGCTCTAGTCAGTGGTTTGGTGAAAGGGCGTTACAGATCAAGAGACAAAAAGAAAAAAAATTTCTTACCTTGCCATCAGCACCCAGCTCTACTCCTTCCAGTCCAAGCACCATTTCAGTGGAGACAGAAACTCCCCCAGAAGGATGTCGCTGCTTCTGCCCTTCCATTTTCAGATCACTGTCAATGCAGACAGAAAATGCACTATTGGAACATGTGAAATAAGCCCAGCTTGCTCTGTAGTAGACACCAGGTCCATCCACTAGCTACAGCCAGCACCACCAGGTCAGAATCCTGACTATCTCAACAGCATGATCCCTCAGTCCCATCTCCAAGAAAACATGAATTTTTAAGTACACATCAAAATGCAGAGATGCTCATTAACTGAAGAATCAGATTTGTTGTAATTTTAACTCAAATCTGTAACAACATACCTTGGAAATATAAACATTTTTTTTAAAAAAATTTTTTTCTGCATAAGACCATCCCACTCATTAACACACTAATGCTCAAACACTTAACAGCAAACATGATTTATATTACTAGTTTTCTAGGATTAGACACTTGCCTTCCAATTGCAATTTTCCAACCATTGCACACACAAACTTGAATTAAGACTTCTAGCACAACTCTGCTTCAGCAATGGCAGCATGCAGCTTTCTCACCCAAATACAAAATACAATACAAAATGTTTTTAGTTCAAGAACTACACTGCCAGCTTACACACAGGCAGAACAACACAGTGCTCAGAAAAGCTCTAAAATAACTGCAGTGACCTTGCTGCTTTTCTATTAAGTGAGAGAACATTTTCCCATCGACTATTTTTACAGCTAGTGTATTTGCATACAATACAATTCCCACCACTAAACATCCGTTTCCTTTGTCCATAAGTTAGGCACAGGACAGAAGTGACACCACCATTGTTTCACCAAAAGTGGGTGAGAACAAAATGAGTATTTTCCATGGTATACTTATAGGTCAGAGACCTCCACAGAATCTACTCAGACTTCACAAGAGACTGAGAAAAGCTGCAGAGAAGTGCAGCTCAGTGGTTTGGTTTCTTCTAAGAGTTGATATTGACAGTTCTGTGCCACTAAATGTAGTACAGACTCTAAATGCAGCTTCAGTCTAAACTCTCTTTTTCCTTAGACTGAAAAAAAAATAAATTAAAAAATATCATGGCTTAGACTTGAAAATACAGAACAGCATCTGAAACTTAGGGAGGTGCAGCTTCACTATAAAACTTTGAAGGCTTCCAGTGAAGGTGAGAACATCCTTGTCTGATGCTCCGAGTGCTTTCTGGCTAACACAAAATTGGTTGTTACACTAAAGACAGATGATTTCTGACCACTGCAGGAGCACAGGAAATCCTACACAGCAATAAATCACATCATCTGCTCAAAGGGGGTTTCAGGGATTTCACAGGACTGGAGTTCTTTGAAGTGTGACTAAAAACCTGAAAAAAAAAATCTACCTTTTCCTTTTTCTCTTGGAGTTTGAATGAACATTTTGATAACTGTGGAGACATCTGATTTTACTGCCCTGATAGCAAGTTGTAATGTTCACTTGCTTCAAAACAGGAGACCTGCACCAACCATACTCATTAAAAAAGATCTTTTTCACACACCAGAGCAGACATTTCACGAGGCAAAGCTGACTCACCTGATCCGTAAACTCTCCCCGTAAGGTAGGATAGAAAAAGCCACACACAGCGTTCGTTTGGCACAGATTAACACGATCCTGTAAGCAGATGGGAAGGGATCAGGATAAGAATTAAGATTTAGAAGTTACATAGCAACTTTTTATGGAACACAGACACAGAACTCCTCTTAAATTGCTCTGTAAGTTATGTAGATACCGCTACAGATTTATTTTTTTTCAGAAAGCAGCACAAAGAGCAAAAAAATTCTGACCCTATAGGTTGTCAGAGCCAAGTTCTGTATCAGGTCCCAGTCTTCAGTATGTATAAAATTAAGAAGACCCCAAGGACATCACCTTATTCCCACTGACACCAAGTGATTAATCACATAGAACCGAGTTTATTACTGAGTGCATCCTCTTCTACCTGAGTACAGGAGACACCTTGACCTCCAGAAGTTACCTGCTGTTCTTGGTGTCATACTGCCTCATGTTCTTGATGAAGTGCATCTTCTTCAAACTTTTGTGTCGTGGTGATCCAGATATATGTTTGGTCCTGTAATTAGAAAAAAAAAAAGCAAAAAAAAAACAACCTGTTAAGTGCTCTGCATTAAAAAAAAAAAAAAAAAAGCCATGCCAGTTGTATGATCAGATGGCAGCACCAGCATGCAGGACCTCAGATATTGGCGTGAAGAGGGTGGAGGGAGGAGAGGACTGCATGCAACGAGTTGAGATTAATGCTGCTTTTGAAAAAAGTACCTTCGTACACTGGCATATTCCACTATGTCTTCTAAAAAGTCTAGAGAGCAGCGCTGGGAGATAAAACGCCTTCTGTAAAATGTACAACACCACGAAGAGTGAACAATATTAGTTCATGGCCTCGGAGTTTACGAACTGCAACAGATCTATGAGCTCTTAGGACAAATGGCAGAGGGTTTGGTTTCTTTTTCTTGCTGTTGGAAGAATGCTTAACTAAGAGTTTCAGGTTGTTTAAAAGGCCAAGAACTTGCCTGCCTCTCCAGAACCCTGGTAATACATCTTTATACCAACTTAACTAACAAGAACATTCACTATCTTCAATGCATAAGAACACCTACCTGGAAATTACACACCCAAAACACTTCCACGTACTCATTTAAAATGTTACAAGAACGTCACAAAAATATCCATCTCATCAAGGCCAATGTGTAAGTCATTTTATATCAAGCTGTGGATAGATCCATGTGTATCTGTACAATGCCCAAACATCTGTGTGCATTCTCAGTTCCAGAGTTGTCTCCAGCTGCAGGAGTCAGCAGACCAAGGCTGTGACAGGAGCTCAATAAAATTGACAGATCTCTCCAGAAAACAATAGAGAGGGCTATGAGAGGAATCAAAGAGCATTCAGTACGCATCTGAAACCCCCAAATGGAAGATGCAAGGTGTATAATAGTAGGAATCATCTGAGTTAGTGTATTACATTTAAGCAAAAAACCAGACCTGGCCAAAATAAGATACATGACTATTGTCAAACTCAAGACATTCTTTGTTGGCACAGATTTACAAATGAATTGTGAAGCTGTGACTGCACTTTCAAGAGGAACAATACACTCAGATTCAAATGCCAGCAGCAAAACACTGACACTACAACTACCAGATTCCTTATTTTCTGCTGTTGTCGGAGCATACACTGTGCTGCATTTTTAGCACAAGCTACATGCATTCAAGTCCAAGCTTTTCTTCCAAAACTCAACTAATGGACAATACCACCAGAGAAGGCAAGGTAGAATCATCATATGAGACCAAAGCTGCAGGACTCTGCTTTGATCTCCATTTGGGAAAAAAAAATAAAATCAAACTTTAAGCTGCATCAGAGCTCCAGCATCCACTAGCAGCCAAACCACCCAGGCAGACCAAGGCCAGGTTCTCATGCCTGAAAGTTAACACTCAACATCAAAGCAAAAGCACAGCAAAGCCATTTATAGCTTCAACTGACTGAAGTTAAAGGTTAAAAAAAAAAAAAGATACTTGGAATTTAGGTTTGGTCTTGAAGCTCGGCACTTCAGGAGTTTGAAGCAGCTGCCAATCTGCTTTGCCCTGTGACTTTGCCTTTTATCCTCTCCAGCCTTAGCTGGGAAGAAACCAAACCACACTATTTTGTTGCTACAGATGAGAGACACCAGAGTTCTGGAGATGAACTCAATCTGACTGCTTTTTCTTAAGCACGGTGTCTAGAAATACAATTTGTTTGAGTGACTAAACAGGTGCTTTCACCTCTTTTCCCCCTTCTTGCAAGTTACTTCTTCTGAGCCTGCCTGCCAAAAACTGTGCCAGTTACCCCTGTAGTTGGATACACCAATGGTTATCCAGAGGGTTGGGAAAATGACACTTTAGTCTGAGTATTCCTGAAGCTCATGCCTTACCACAAATTCAAGAGAATCAATTTATAATTTTCTCTGTGTCTTCAAGTACATGAAGAGAATGAATGTCTGCTTACCATCTCCTTCATGAAATAAAATTCATGCCCTTTACCAGCAAATTTGTAGTAATTTATACTCCCATATAAAACTTTAGGGTTTTCCTCCTAGAAGGAAATTGTCTTCAGACTCTCAGCAGTGCTGCTCAGGCATTTTAATAAGGAAAAAAAAAAAGTCCACAGCACTAACAGGCAGGAGGATGAAAAATGAGTGTCCCGTTCTGTAAACACAAGAGGTAAATCCTCCCACAGGACTAACACCTTCAGCATTGCTGGAGACTGCCTCCCACAAATAACAGTTTTTAAGGGTGCTACTGAAAAAAACATTCCTGGCACAGCTTCAACACCCTTCAGTTTTAAAATTATTATTTTGCTTTTCGGTGAGAACTGCACAGGAAAGGTTAATGCATACACATGGTTTTCCTCTCTTGATATCTAACTTGAAAAAAAAAAAAAAAAAAAAAGTGAAGACCAATCTCCCACCTCCTGGTGTGAAGATAGCTGGTAATGTCCCCAGTGCTCCTTGCTGGGTGCAAAGACACCAAGGGTGGTGAGCAGACTAGAAACTAAGCTAACCCCAGTGACAAGAGGCATTGGTACAAAACCAGGATGGGGTTCTGTAACAGAATACTGGGGTAAGAAACTGAATACACTGGGAGAGCCATGGCCAGACCCTCACCACTAACCCCACAGTGCTGGAGGGACAAGTGCCCTCAAGGATGTGCTCACCACCCTGAGGGACTTTCTGAACATCAGCTCAATAACTGAGCCAAGAGATACAAACACCTGAGCCTGCTCCTCTGTATGGGCCTTTCTGGAAGTCAAAACCTGCAGCAGAGAAGGGAAGGTCCTGCCCCTCCAAACCACAATGACTCAGCCCCACTCTGCCAGCAGGAAACTGCATTTTTAGTTACACTTTAAATGTTTTCTGTCCTCAAGCCAAGCTGTCACCTTGGAGGAATCCAGATGCTAAGCAAGATGCTCTCCCTCACATCTCAAAACAGTGTATGTAAAAAGGTCTCATCTGTACGTAAAGGATTTGTGTGGTTATGCCAATGTTTTACTGCAACACAACTCCCTGGACTCCTTGGAACCACTAAGGTACAGAACCTCTCTTCCTTTGGAAGTGCAGTCCTTGATGTATGCTGAAAAAGTAACAGTTTGTTGAGTTGTTTGCACTTATTTTTCTATGTACAAACACACATGTCCTGTGTTTGTATGTAGAAAGTATATAATGTGTATATTCTGAGTATAAGTTTGTATAGTGTGAGTGCTCTTCTCATGCAGCCAACCACTGCTGAGCAACAGGCAGCTCAGGGTTGCTGATTTTCTGATTAAAAAAAAATAAGTCAAGTCACCTATCCTGTGCTAAGCAGCTTCACCCGGGCTCACGCTTCTTCCCTGTGCTCTGATCCATGGGAATTCAAAGGATTTAAAGTCAATTGTTGCCAAACACAACTGAAATATTAAACCAGAACGCCAACATCTGTAGGTGCACTGCCAGTTCCCTTACCACGGTGCTGCCTGCCCATTAGAAAGCTAAAGCTCCAATATTAAAATATCAATGAGCTCTGTGGAGCAGGCTGTAATCTTAACAACATCCTAAAGAAAGTTCAGATGTGTTTGTTTGCCAACACCACCTATTCCCTTGACAAGCTAAGGAGGGTTTGCTTGTTTGTACACCCTCAGCCAGGAGCTCACTTTTGGGTGCTTTCCCCCAGCTATTTCAGGAGCAACTAAAGCAGGACCCTCCCAGACCTTCAGCATTAAAACCAGTTGTGTTTACACAGCCAGCACCTCTGAGAGGGCTCACCAGGACAGAAAACACAGGCAGCACACACTCAGAGATAAGGGGCTATCAAGCAAAGGAACTGAAGATCATGCCTTGGTTTGTTATCTCCATGCACACACATGGCCACGCACAATCCAACACCACTGCTGAATCATCAGGAACCAAATACCCACTTAAAGCTCCCCCCAGAATCTTGTGTCCAGATAAAAACCCAACAAATTATGCTCAGAGGTGCATTATGACTCCCAGCCTAGGAAGCTGTAGCCACATACACATCCTTCCTAAGGAGGAAACCCAACTTGTGAGTGCTTCCAGCTCTTCTGGTCCTGACAGTGCCCCATTAAGCAGAGAAACTCTACATAGAGGGCAAAAAGCCACAGACAAGCAACACAGAAGATCTTCAGTCTTGAGGTTGACACAGCTCTTAAGTGTTCCCAGCTAAGAGGAGTCTATGTATAGCCCTGGTAATCCCTCCATGTCTCATCTGATGAGCAGAAAGGAGAAAGCTGGTTAAGTCACAGCTCCAGATTAAAGAACGGTGACCTTTCTGATGACTTGCCAAGAGTATTTTCCCCTTCTCACCCACAGCCTGGGAGAGACCCAAGGGGAGAAGGGTAAAGTTTGAGGATGCTGCTGTAGATGGAAGTCTCCGAGGTGACCATTCTTTAGCAGCTACTATGGTTGAATGGAAAAGAGACACTAACCCTGTGCTAGCAGATGTGGCTTCAGGCACAGACCAACCTCTTCCATGCTTTCTCCTGGGTCACTGAGTCCTCTAAGGGACAGTGGGGCAGCCCTTTGGGTGCCAATGTCCCTGCTGAGCACTCCCAGGCTTTACAACAACCCCCAGGAACCTCATTTTAAGTTCCAGTATCGATCTTTTCACTTGCAGTGGCCAACCATCTTTTTTAAGCCACTACATGGAGGTGCCATTTAACCATTTTAAAGCTTTTCTCTGTTTTTCCCTTCTGGTTCCTCCATTTCTGTCACTAGACTGCCTTGTCTTGCTCCTTCCTGAAGGGTTAACTTCAGAAGCTACAAAAAAAATCCCTGCATCAGGAACATTCCAAGATGCTGCAAAAGCCAGAGGGTACCATGATGTGATCCCTCCTCCAACCAAAGGGATCACTGGGGCAGATTTGTCCCACTTGGAGTCACATCCCTGGTCCTGCTGCCAGGGCAGGGTTCCCTGGGACACAGCCCCTGGCACTGGGCTATAATTAGCAGCCAGGCTTCTAGCCTCTGCTGCTCTTTAGCCATCCATACTGCTAATAGATGGGTGGAACAGGGGAGGTCAAGGATTTTTAATTACTGTGTAAAATTAGGGCCTAGTAGAATTTGGTTTCCTATTTCCCACTTGAAAGGGTTTTATTTTAATACAGATGTCCCTCTCTAAGGTCCTTTACAGGCCTTGGTGTAATCACAGCTGTCAAGGGACTGAGTTATTAATATAACAAGGACAAAAATAATTTATTGGGTTTTGGAAGCACTATCTCAGTAACAACTGTCAAAGGCAATTTGCACGAGAATCCAGATCCCAAATCCTGTTTACAATAGGAAGGCATACCTGTCAGATTTGTTTTGCCAAGACATATTTTAAAGATTAATCTGTATCATTTTCCTCCCTTAGGGCCAAGCCAACAACCCAGAATGAACTGTGCTTTGGTTTGACTGGGTAAAATGCTAGCATCGAGGGGTTAGGAACACCAGTCCCAGTTTTGAAGCTTAATTTTGAAGCTTAATTTTTGGCAACTGCCATTACTTATGCAGCCCAGGAGGCATTTACCATTTTCAGGCTTGTGGTTCAGAACACAGGGGTATGAGCATCCCTGTTCTCATACCACTGCCCCCCTGCTTTACCACCCTCAGTGCTTAGATTAATGAGTTTTCTGCTCAAAAGCAGATTGAGCACAGCTCCCCAGCAGCAACAAGTGCTCAGTAATTAAAGCCAAAAGAAGTCAGGGAGCACATTTATACTCAACCACCTCGAAACCCACATAGCTGCTGAGACAAATTACTTTAATGAAGATTCTACACCATGAAGTGCCCAGCACCAAGCAAACCATTTTCATGGACAGATGGCATCAGCTCTGGTGTTCAGGAGAGGCAGCAGCAGAGAAGACAACCTGCACAACCCATAGTAAGCACGGAGCTAAGTACTCCTCCTTTACAATGCCTTTTACTTGCTGCTCTATGGCACCACAAATGTGCAGTTTGCATTGCAGGCCACTGTCCCAGGAGCTCATTCTGACATTTGTTTAAATATCAGACTGCCAGAGAATAAATAGAAGTCTCACAGCAGGGCTGGGTTAAGTTATTCCTCTGGTAATCTTCATTTTAGAGAGTGAATCCACATTAGCCACACCAGCATGGAAAGTACTCATAGGCTTCAGAGCAGGTCCCTCTGCAAAGCCTCAGAATGAAGCCCAAATTCCTTCATTTTTGTGTTCTTATTCAAGGTTTGTTTGCAAAACTGAAGGGGCACAAGGGGCTTTTCCCTCCAAAAGCCAGGAGAAAATCCAGCACCCCTGAAACACGGCAAAGCCATGTGCAAGGAAAAGAACATCTCATGCAGCTGATGGGAGAGGCAAGAAGAAACAGAAATGAAATATAATCTGAATGAAGGTGGAGACAGTAAGTGGGAAGCTCACTGAGCCTAGAAAATTTTAAATACTAACAAAGAAAGAAACTGGATACTCTTCACAGTGGCTGCTACTTCACTGCTGATTCACAAGCACATATGATTAAGTCTTAATGCTACTAAGAAATCAGCTTCGTGTTCATTGCATTTCATAAATCACATTGTTTTGGTGCTAAGAGTGTTTACACAATACAAGGACAAAATAATGCCTTCCAGTAAGGATTATGAAAACCATCTGTTGCAACAGAACCACCAAACCAGATGTAAGGTTTGCTGTGCCCAAAGCCCACTTCTTATAAAGACTCCTGAAATCCCTGCTGCTTCTCACACAGCAAACTTTGTATGCCAGGGCACAACCAGTAACTATTTCTCCAAATTTCTACGAGTTTCAGGAGATGTTCCTAGCTCACCAACCAGCTTCCCTCTGTTCTTTGTGCTCTGCTCACTAAGCACTGAACCCCTGACCAAAACAGGTGAGTGAAATGCAAAGTGTGCCTTGACTGTGGGAATTACGTGAGAAATATTCATGCACTTCCCTGAGAGATGATGCTGTAATTTCCTGATGTGCCTGGTTAAAATAAAAGCCTTCAGCACAGTAAAACTCCCAAGTATTAAAAAAAAGAAGAAGAAAAAAAAAAAAAAGAAAACAAGTTTCAACTGGGAAAAGAAGAAAATTCAAAACAGGCAACTGGAGAAAACACAGTCAAAAAAATGTAGAGGTCTCACAATGCTTTTATGGGCACTTGGTTCCTCCAACTACAACATCAGGCTTTCCCTCCAGCCCACAGTCAAGAGGCTGTAGGGCAAACTTTTATGCTTAAATTGCAGCAACCACAACAGAGCAAGAGCAAATATGTCCCTGCTGTCAGGCAAGTGGCTTTGACCAGCAGCAGCTCAGCCCATGCTGTGGCTGGCTAGCTAATGAAATGGCTACCCAGCTCTGAGGCAGGTCTGCAGAAGATGCTGAGCTTGGGTACCAGAATGCTGAGCAAGAGCTGGAGAAGGTGGGAGCAGAGTCAAGATGTCCCAGCTCCCAGGATGACAGCCTCAGGCAGTGGGCTCAGCTGGCAGCAACTCTGAGGTTTGGAGCTTCCACACATCTTATAAATCAGAGGGCTATCTCATGAAACAATTTTTCTTTGCTTGCACTCATGAGACCAGCTAAAGTTCTTCATTTGGCACCTTTTTCAGAGATTCAACTACACGAATTTACAGGAAGTTATATAAATAACAGCTATAAACCAAAGGTTAGGGGTTGAAAGCTCTGCATTTGAAGAGCTAGGATGACAGAGTGGCTTTAGCTGAGCATCCTCCATCTGCAGTCACCTGCTTTATCAACATTACCTTGTGCTCATTAAAGAACCCAAATTTCATTACGCAGTGCACATCAGATCGTGCATTTTTCAACTCAAACTACAGAGCCAGAAGACTTCAGAACAATCTTCAAAAGAGGACTCAAAAGCATCTTCAGGCTCCCTCTCAGCCTGACAGCCTCACAGCTTTAACTGGCTGGTGGATGGAAAAAAGGAGGGGGACAGGACAGCTGAAGGTAAGGCTTCAATGACCTAATATAACTAAAAATACACATGCTGCAGGAAATAAAAATATTTAAAAGAGAATTTTGTAAGACTCACTTTTCCCTTCCTCCATCTTTTTTTGCCCTTCTAAACCAAACATCCCATACCCAAACCTGGAGCAGAAGAGCTTGTCTGGAGCTCAGAACTACTCTTGAAAAAGGAAAGCAAAGATCCATCCCTCCCTGCCTCACCCCACACTTCCCAATAAATTGCAAAAACCCAAGAACCAGCACTAATAACTCTTCTGAACTGGTTCAAGTCCTGGTGCCACAGGCACACAGCAGCCTGGCCAAAGGAGCTTTACCCCCAGGTAGGTGAGACCTGCTGGCAAAGCAGGGGCAAGTCTCAGCAGCCCACTTCTCTGCAATTATCAAGAAGTATTTTTGGGCTAAGCAAAATTATGGTAAGGAGCTCCTAAACAACCTAAACATGTCCTCCTCCCCAACACCCATGGCACTGAGCACATTGCTGCTGCTCCACGGGAGGCACTTGGTTCACCAGCTGAGATCTGGGGGGAGGCAAAGAGGAGAATAACTATTTTAGACTGTGTATCGAAGAAATGAAATTTTAAGCTGGTACACCAAGATTCTCGGGACCTCTGAGTGAGGAGTTACTTGTGAAAAAAAGCTGATAAAGCTTGCATTATTTTTCCTAACTCAAAGGAATCTCGTAAAGTAAACCTTACAGGTAAAATGTTAGAGAACAGCAAAAAATGCTGTGTTTCTGTGAAAGGTTTTGGCAGCACATTCAAGCCCACAGCAGAGGCACACCTGGATAAGGAAGCTCCATAACCCTCCTACAGGAGGTCTGAAATGAGGCCCCACCAATTCTTCCCCAAACTTAAGCTATTTAGTTTTTTCCATTTAATTTGGTAGCATTTCCCCTCTCAGCTGATGAATTGTTGACTCAAAGCAAGACAACAAACACTATCCCAACCACCCTCATGGCTTCCTGAAGGAACTGGCACTTCCAGAGTATCCCCTCTTCCCACAGCATCCTAAACTCCACTGCCAGGATGTCTGGGCAATCACTTTGAAAAGCTACAAAATCAATCTGTAGGCAGAATCAGTAGCAAGTATAGTTAATTCTCTACAGAATACTTCTGCCTGATCAAAGTTATTATAAAAGTAAAGTTTCAGCCCCAAGCAGCACATCCAAGTCATGTTTTTGCCTGGAAGGTCAAAGTTTGACAGCTCTGCCAGCCCTTGTGTGCTCAGGTTATCCTAAATAGGGCTCAAAATTAAAACTAATTCTTTTAAACATTGTATTTAATCTGTCTCAACAAGATCCGCTCATTAGCAGAGGGTGTTATTTTTAAAATGTGTATTTCTTCAAGTGAAAACAGCAGCTAAGCTGACAGTAGGACAAAGCAACACATCATAAGCATAAAAGCCTGACCAAGCATTTCTGCCACTCCACCCAAGGAACTAATCTGGTCACACCTATGTCAGCAATCCAGCATTCAATTAACACTTAAAAGAAGAGCTGGTCTAAAGTGCTGCTCTTATCAACTACTGTTTAAACTCCCACCCTTAAAATGGCCTAAATTAGCTCAGTCATTTCTGATGCATCAGCAACCATGAACAGTCAGTTGAGCTCCCTGGCCACTGAACATCAAGGACATTAAAGCCTCAGTTGCATATAATTTGGTCTCTGTATTTATTCTTAGACCCAGGAAAATGCAGCAAGTATATGGCAAAACCAGCTGCTTTACATCACACTATACTGAAACCTCAGAAGCACAAGAAGCTTTGACATTCAGGGCTGCTGTTCCCATTCTTCAGGCTTTTGTAACCTGGTTGTTTTCAGGGCCCTCTGTTATCTGTTTCCCCAGAAAGCTCTGTCAGTTTCAGACCCAGCTGCAGAAATTCATTAAAAAAATAAATAAATCTGTGAATGCTGATTTGTTCACTGTTTGCTGCCTCCCTCCACCGCTTGTTCTTTGAAAGAGCAAAAGAACAGAGCAAGAGCTGAGGCAAAGGAGAAGGGATGGCAAGCAGATTAAGCAAACTGGTATAACACAGCATTGTAATTTAAGAGCCTGTAAACAGAAGATTCCTTCAGAAAACAGAAGTGGAAGGTCATTAAGTTTATAATTCTCAGCCAGCAGCAGAATGAAACCAAGCATCCAGGCAGAACAGTGCCTCCCAGGGAGCCTACACCACTGAAGTTTCCATGCTAAAAGACCTGATAACTCCAAGAAATTCCATGCTACTGGAAGTCACTGATTCCTTGGGCTGAAATGAAGATCCTGCCTGATGCTAACAAATAACCCAGCTCTACCAGAGGTCTCATCACAACCTGCCCCGAGCTGTCTCCTCAGCTTCTCCCAACTGCTTTGATGAAAATCAAGTTGCCAGTTTCAAAATGAAATTGAAGAAAATGATCTCCGTGGATCAGGGCAAGCCCCAGAGTGATGAAATCCTCAGGACTGCAGCAGCACTGATCACTGAACATGGGCAGAGCCCATCTGGAGACCCTTCCCCCAAGGTCCTGGTCCATTTGAGGGCAGCTCCATTCCAAGCAACTCCTGACAGTGACTGAAAGATGCCACAGCACAGATTTTACCTCCCTCTGATAACTTCATACTCCTGTATGATGCACACAATTAACCTATCCGGAGAGTAGCAACGTTACTGCACAGTAAATTAACACCCAGATTCCCAAGTCCCAAGAAAAGGAAACCCGTTTTACAATTGTTTGTTGACTCCTGAATCTTCTTCAGACCACACACAGAAGGGGAAGCAGCATAACCACCACTGGCCTGAAGGATAAAGTCCTTGAGTCACCCCTGGTGTGTCTGCAACAAAAGGAGATGCTGCTGTTCCACAGGGATGAAGGGATGCTCTATCACAGAGCAAACCATGGACCCTTCCAGTGACAAAACAGTGCCCCAAGATGACCACCAGGCAAGTCACAGGAGAAATTATTATAGAGGGATGGTCCACTCCACCTGCTCCTGTGCCCAGTGTGACAGGGAAGAGATGGGCTGAGTCTAACACAGCCCTATTGACAGCATTAAAGGGTCCTTTTGTCAGAAAACGTATATATCACTATATAAAGATGAGTGTCTTCTGCCTGATAGCGGATGTTCTCCACCCACTCTTCTTTAAAGAAAAAAAAAAAATGAATTCTCACTCCAAATCACCCTCATAAGTAGTATTAAAGCTGATGAATGCCATACAATATACCCTTTCATCCATCTCTTCCAAGATGAAAAACATCACAGCCTGTTTTGTCATTACTCACACTGAAGCCCTTTCATTCCTCTGAGTGTCCTCCTTACACTTCTACCTTTTGTTTCCATCTTATTATTGTTTTCAGATGGACTGCTTAGAACCACGATAGTGGAATGCAACATCTAAAATCAGATGCCAAGGAAAGAGGAGGGAATGATATCAAAAGAGAGGATTCTGGACTTGGCATGGGAAGGGTAAGGAGCAAACTATTTACATAAACTCCCTGGGTCCAGACTCAGTAGGCACAGGCACACCACACATCACACTTGCAGGCAAAACTCACCCTCAAGAGCTTCACCTACAACATTTAAGCAATGAAACAAATCACACAGCACCTGGTGCACTGGATTCCATGGACCAGGAGTGCTCAGTGCCACAACAACACCCTCACTCCAGGCTTTCCTGCACAACAAAGCAACTACAAGAGAGCAACCTGTGCACACAGGGCATCCAGGAGGCAGGCTCAGCTTCAGTTTCTCTAAGTGAGGAAAGAGAGGTCTCTTCCATTACAAGAAGGAAGGCAAGAGGTGAGAAATGAGAGTTCCAGAAGGAGAAAAAAAACCAAAACGAAACCCAACAAACCAGGAGAGACCGGGAGGATTCCCACATCTCAGACTGCTCCTTCTCCATAAATTCACTCAACCCTCCAAGCAGCAGCTTCCCCAGGACTGACGGGGATGCCTCCAGTGTGAGATGTACACTGAGAGGGCACAAGTGCCCTAGAAAACCTCCCCAGCCTTAAAGCAGAGACCACATCTTTATTTCAGCTGCCTAACAAAGCTCTGGAAGCCACAATGAAGACCACGGAGACCTTGACACTGCTTTGCCTATCTGCAGGCTCACTTTACAGAGCTGTTGATGCAAGAAACGGCCTGAAAAGAGTTCCTTCAGAGCTCAAATCTCCAAGATCTGAACAAAAGTCCTGGTGATCAGAAAACCAACATTTCCAGGCTTGTAGAAGTCCTGAAGAAATACTCTGGTCATCCTGCACTGAAGGGCAGAACATCCTCCCCTGAGGCTGACTCAAAGTTCCCAGCATAGAAGCATTTATTAATATATAGAGTTACTGCATAGACAAGCTGCAGAGATTAGCAGAAAGCACAACATGAGCAGCGAGGCCGTGGCACAGAGGAAGAGTCCTACCTAGCAATGACTCTGGCGGCTTCATCTTTAAACAGAAAAATGCAAAAACCGGGCTAGGAGGAAAGCAGGAGCAGGGTTCAGGAGATCGCAGCCGGAGACTCAGCGAGTGAAACACCCCACATACACCAGGCACCCCCAAAGAGGGGCAGCCCCAGGGTTGAGGAGCTGCACCCCCCCGCACCCCTCCGCCGGGACCGCCCCGGGCCAGGAGCTCCCATCCCGGGACCCAGGGACAGCGGGGCAGGCGCCGCCTGCTCTGGGCCGCTCTCCCCGGGGGCAGCCGCTTCCCATGCTCCGTTCCCCACCCCCCGGAGCCACCGACCGGCCCAGGGCTCTGGGAACGTCCGGCTCTTCCCAGGGCACCGGGGGGGGTCCCGCCGCTTCCCACGCCCCGCTGGGTCAGGCCGGCGGGAGGGGGGGGGGGTCCGGGGGTGGGCTGGCCCTGCTTGCCCCGTCCCCTCACTCACCTCTGCCGCTGCGCCTCCAGAGCGAAGCCGCCGCCGCCGCCCGCCGCGCTCTGCGTGGGGCTCAGCAGCCCCGGGGCTCCCGGCTTGGCGACCGCCAGCATCCCCGGGAGGGCGGGGGGTACCGGGGGCGGCGGGCAGAGCGGGGGGCCCAGCAGCAGCTGCGGCAGGAAGATGCCCCCGCGGGAAGGGTCCGCCTCCCCCTTGGCTCCGGCGGCGGCGGCGGCGATGGGGGGGACACCGGGCAGCAGCAGGGCGGGCGGCGGTTGGCAGGAAGGCGGCGGGGACAGCAAACGCGGGGGGGCTCCGGCCGGTTCCGCCACCGCCTCCTCTCCCTCTCCCGGGCCGGCGGCGGGCGGCAACGGCGGTTTCTCGGTAGGCGGGCAGGGCGGGCGGCCGTCCAGGGAGATGTTATTGAGGAAGAAGAGGGCGGCCTGCCGCCGCCGGGAGTCACCCCGCTTCCGCGGCGGCGGCGGCGGCGGCGGCGGCGGCTGTTCGCGGGGCGGGCGGGGAGGCGGGGAGCCGCACGCCGTAGCTGCGGCCATTCTCCGAATGAGCCGCGACCGCCTCGGCCGCCCGGGCGGGGCGATAGGCAGCGCAGCGCGGTCGGCAGCTCGCAAGCTGATTGGCTGCGTCGCGGCGGGATGCAAATGAGACCGGCAGAGACCCCGCGCTCATTGGCTCGGCTTCTCCTGACGGCTGACCCCGCCCGCCCCTCGCCGGCCTCAGGGCTGCTGCAGGGTCCTAGCGCCGGCTCCGCCACCCCAGGCGGCTCGGGGGTGCCCCCCCCAGGCGGGCAGGGATCCGCCGCACCCCGGGACACCCTCCCATCCTTCCCTCTTTTCCTCCCATCCCTCCCTTCCTCCCTGTCGGGTATCCCCCGGCATGCGGGCAGCCCCTCCCGCCCTCAGGTGTACCCCTACCACAGTCACAAGCACCCGCTGTCCCCCCGTGCAAACACAAGCGTGTCCCCAAGTAACCACGTGCCGTGTCCCTTCGTCTGACTTTTTAAAAACTTCTCCCCACCCAACCCCCCCAGTGATTCCAGCAGTCACCCGTTCCCAAGCTCTCCTGCCCTTCCTGCTGGCAGGGAGGACGCATCTGCTAAAGCCATCAGGTGCTGGCCCTGCACATCAAAGCGCTCCTAGAAAAGCAGCTGGGGGCATTGCATTCATTTACCCCTCCTGCTCCAACCCAGGAACCCGGGACTCAGACCTCCAGCTCGTGGGGATGAGGTGGACCCCAACCTTCTGTCCCTGAGGGCACAGATCCCAGTGCATGGCACAGATCCATGGTGCTGAGACTCACCAGCAATCCTGAGCCCACAGGGAGGGATGGAGGAGTCCTCACTCCTCCTGCTCCCAGAGGCAAAGCCAAGGGCAGTGCTGCTCATGGGCTTTATATGGGCAAGGCAGACCCGGAGCTGGGAAAGCATAAACTTAATATTTATCTCCACAAAGTGACTCAAGGCATTTCTGCACAGCACGTTGCTTCCCGGACTGGTGTGTTTATACTGCATGGAATAAACATACCCCTCAGGCTCCTGAACCCACTGCTCTCACATCCCAGGAAGATGCTCTGACCACAAAGCTCTGCCCTTTCCCCTGTCCTTGGAGGTCACTGGTGATGTCCATGCCACCAGCCCTGGCAGAGGGGGTTTGGGAGCTCTGCTGAGTACGATGGAGCCTCTGGCTCTGTCAGCAGCAGGCTGTGGGTGCCGGTGGCCTTTGGGTTCCTCTGAAACTGAGGTGGCCCTTGCAGCCTCTGTGCTTTCCACCTCACATGCTCTGAAGCAGCTTGTGCTCCTGGCTGTGGTTTTGCCCACAGACATGGACAAATTTGCCATCAGGGCAGCACTGAGATGTTCACAACTGTGGAGGTATTAATGTGTTTACAGGCATTGGTAAATGCTTTTGCCAAATATGTTTCAAGGAGCTAGGTGGCAACTCTTCATATTGGTTGTAGTTCACAGTGATGTCTGATGTGACCTGAAGTATGGGCACTGATTAAAAGAGATTTTGAAACTGTTTCATACAATACATATGTGTTCTACATCTTTTCATGTGTCTGTTTCGTAAGATCCTTTTTTTGTATACTGTTGCTAGAGGGACATCAACACTTGTCTTATAGTATTAAAAGTATTTTATCATCATCATCATCATCATCATCGGATTAGAATAGGAAACATAGAACAATTTTTCTTGTAGGCTTCCACTAAGAAGAATACAGTGAAATATAAACTCTCGTCTTAAAATCCCAAGAACATCCTCAGCATCTTATGCTATCCAATATAAGTCAGATTTTGAGCCTAAATTATTTTGCAGAATCACCTCCTATCACAGCTGTGGAAAAAATAATTTGGGATAAAAAGGAATTAAAATCCTTCCTGCTGGCAAGCTTGTCAAATAAGCCAAGGGATAAATGGGTATGGAAACCTAGCTAGGCTTACTTGAAAGAATTCTCTAGAACTTAAGATTGGAATTAAAAGAAAAAAGAGGGGGTTTTTTTTCATTCTTTCCTTGTAAAAAACAGCTGTAGGATGTAAATTGTCCTTCTGAATCAGCACAGGGCAAAGCAGAAGGAAGCCAGCCTCCATAGCTCAGTGGGCTGCTAACTTGAAAGCTGAATTTAGTGTTTGAGAGTTGCTGCTGTTCATGCTGGGGAGCTTTCACCTCCATCTGACAAAAAACCTCAGTGTCTGAGGACAGTGGGCATGGTGCTGGGCTTCAAGGAATCTGCTGCTAAAAGATGGGCAGCACATCAGCATCTTTTCCAGCAATGGCAGGGGCTGGGGATAACTTTTGCTCCCTGTTTCCTACAAGGAAGGAATCCTCACAGAGGGGCTTTTATTCCTTGGGATTCTCTGAATTCATATAGAGGGATGCTGCTCTGGAGAAAGGCTGGATCAAGTTCTGGATCATGCTCCAAAAGCCCCAGACAAAGGGAGATGCAGGGAGTTTTGCATTTCCAGCAGCATTATTGATCAAATGTAAAGCATTACTCTGAATGCCCAATGCTCAATTCATGCTCATTTTGCTTCTGGAGCTCCTGCTCTACCTTGAAGAGATCCCTGGGCTGTGTGGATCCATATCTGAGCAGTCAGGAATGGAGCTGGTCTGGAGCAGGCCAAGCCTGCAAGCCCTTTTTCTAATAATCTGTGGGGAAGAGAGTCACCCAAGTCACCAGGATTTTTTCCTACATGCAAGAACTGCAGGATTTGGTCTAAGCATCTGTTATGAGACAGCATTTACAGTACATATGTGGGCTGGGTGTTACATTTTTTGCAAAACCATGGCCCAAAATCAAGTAAAGATAAACAGGTCATGAATATATTTAGGCTGGGAACCAGGAGTACAGCCTTCCAGTTGGAGAAACTTCCAGTATTAAGATAAGGCACCAGAAATTTCTGTCTGGACAGTTCTCCAGCCTAAGCGGGGTGTGTGGGGGGGACTCAAGAGGCCTCATGAGGACCAGGGTGGTCTCTGAAAGCCTGGGAGGATGATCAGTAAGCACAAAGTATATCCAGAGCCTACCATCTCCTCTCTCCTGATCAGGCTCTAATCCAAGGATCTTGTTCCAAAAATCTCATCTGCATTTCCCCTGTTAAACCCTCTCCTTAAATCAGCAGACTCAAGGGGGACCAGCACTCTTTGGACCTAAGCTTCACACTGACACATCCACCTAAAGACCAGCCATGGTGTTTTGGGGACAATTCATTCTCCTGAGCACATCCTCCTTCTGCCAGTGATTACATCCCAGAAAAATGCTCAGAGGTGCCATTCCCTACCTGCCTAAGAAATGATGAAACCCTTCCCAACCACCCTCATGTGCTGGACCACTTCTGCTCCCCCCTGGCACATCCATCACCATCGCTCTCCTCCTGCACCCCAAAACCAAGACTCAAGTTGTGGGTACCACCAGCCCTGAGACTTGCCCTGGTTTAATCTACCTCCAGTTCATTCCAGCTGGGAGTCCTGGTTTCTCTTGGCTGTGTCCTCTCAGGATTCCTGGGATGTCCTGCTGCTCTTGTGGCACATTTCCAGTTCCAGCAGGATAACACACTCAGCCCCAGGAGGCAAATGTTGCCAGCAGACCTCTGGGCTGATAGCTGGAAAATGACTCAGGTTCTCCTGCCTGACACTGAGCATTTAAAAGCCATGGAGCTGATTGATTTAATCACACACCTCTGCACTCAGGAGTCATGTGTGCTCCAGTCATGACAAATGGAGGTGGTGTTTAGGTGGGGATTTGTGAATAAACGAATGAATGAATCCAACCCTCTCCCCCAAACCTCTATGTACTGTTACTAAGAGATCAATAATTTTCACGGGAGCACCTTGCAAAATGTGTTTTCTCAAGAGGCTCCACTGGAGAGGAGAACATCTCCCAGAGAGTTTGGTAAGAGCAGGGGGTGCTCAGCACAGCCTGGCTGGAGCCAGGGAACTCTCAGACACTTGATGGCAATGGTCAAGACAGAGCAGAAACTGTGATGCCCAAGGGACAGAGGAAAAACATGCACTTTGTCTCAAAAATTCCTATAATAATCTTTGGGAGAGATAAAGGAGCAAAGCAACTCTCCAGATCCCTCCCTTCCAAGAACCAGCACTGCCTGCTGGACTTGCTAAACCTATCCATGACTTTCCATCCTTTCAGAGCTGTCAAGCCTTGCCCTTGTGCTCTGAACATCCAAGCTCTCTGACCTCCTGGCTGCTCACTGCAGAGTTACACGTGAGGCTGCCAGGGTGTCTGCTGCCTTTTTCACATATCCAGAACCTTGGGAAGGACACACACAAAATGCCCAGCCCACTTAAATCCCCAAAACAGGACTTAAGCAAGACTTCAGTAACGACTGGAATGAGTTTTCCTGTGGAGGACCGAGGAGTGAAGCTTTGTTGCCAAAGCCAGCACTATAAATGGGAATTAATGATAAAATCTCAGTTAAAAGCATGTCACTGGAGAGAAGGTGGTGCTCAGCCTCATGAAAAGGGCAGGAATTAAACCACCTTCAAAATATCTATTGCTGTAGAAGCAATACCACCTCAGAAGACTGTAAGGGGCAGGAATCTGATGTGCATTTCTCTATATTTGGTGCTTTTTGTTGCTGCATTGCATCCAGCATGGCCACAGCACAGTTCCCTTTTCCTTCAGGCTCCTTGAACTCCATTACACACAACAGAAGAACCTTTGTGTGGTGGCAATTTGTTGTGTTGTTTTTTTCCCGAGGTGGAGATTTCCACTGATGGTTAGACATGAACAAACTTATTTCTTACTAAACTTTACAAATCAAGCCTGGAGAGTAGCTGGAAATGTTAGTTTACTGCTGAGTTTAGCAGGAGGCTGAGGGACAGGGAGGAGCAGGGGGGTCTGCAAGATGAGAGGAACAATCTGTGATGCCTTGGGGATGATTCAGCATGGATGGATGCTTAGGGATCAGCAAGTAGAGAACTGCAATGGTCTTTTACCAGAACTATTTTGCATGACAAGCAGTCAGGGAGCAGTCGTTGCTATTCTGGATAGCATAAAAGTGACCAGAAATGCTTACATCATTGCTCTCCCAGATTCATGGGCCATTTCAAATCCAGCCAGAGCAAACCCAAGCTGTGCTCTGAACCCGTTCCTCTGGGAAACCAGTTCACCAGCCCAGGCATTCTACCTACATCATGTCACTGATGACATCAGAGCTATAATTTATCTGAACAAAACAACTGGGAGCTGCCAGCCTCCCAGAAGGACTGGTCTGTTCACAGGACAGCTTCTCTTCTGCTTTTTTTTTTTTTTTTTTTTTTTTTTCCCCACTCTGTGGGCTGTGACTCTGAGGGTAACTTCAGTGCCTTTTTGGAGATGATTGTGTAAAAGGATCCTGCTCCCTCAGAACGGAAATGTGGCAACACCACTGGTTTAACCCTCCACAAAGCCCAGATTGCTGAGGCTGGCACAAAGATGTTCCATGGAATCATTAACCAGACTCCAGGGAAGTTATTAAGTGGCTGCCACATTCCCAGAGAAGGCAGAAGCAGCCCCGTGAGGTTCTGCAAATGCATTCCCTGCAGCAGAGCTGAACCCACCTGTGGAAACCTCTGCAAAGCTCCAGGGTTCCTTGCAGCTCTCCCAGCAGAACTCTCTGAGGCTGCCTGTGTATCACCAGATAAATACAGATGTCAAGAAGGGCTTCAACAAGAGACTGGCAGGCAGAATGTTGAGAATTAATGGATTTCAGCAACCGTCTGTCTGTCTGCAGCATGGTGGGGTAGATCAAGTGGAAGCTGATAAGTTTTGCTCTACTCCAGCAACTTGCTCAGAGGAGCAATTCGCTCAGAGTTCTCAAAATTATTTTTTTTTTTTTGGTGTTTGCAGTCATGGGATTGCCCAAACTAAAAACTACTGGTCCCCAGCCAGCCCCTCCAACACATCCTGCCCAGAAATGTGGGGCATCAACTGAAAATACCTGCTGGAAAAAGGCAAGAAGCTATGTAAGAGAAAATAAAAGTCCAATAAATGAAGATGAATTCTGTGGTGGTCTTTTGCAATGGGAGGAAAAAAGAAAATCACCCCAGGAAAAAAAAATAGATGGAGGAGTTCATTATTTTTTGCAGGATTGCCTCACATTTCAATATCAAGGGATAGTCATAGGGAGGGGATTGTTTTATAGTCACATGCAAGTTCCCTCCCTCCTTCTGTTCCCCTGCTCCCAGGCTGCCTCCCTGCAGTCTAAGGGGCCTCTTTATGGGATCACATTTCAACTTTTTTTTTTTTTTTTTTTTTTTTTTTTCTGGATAGGGTATTTTTAAAAGATTTCTCCAGCTTCTGACTCACGTTCAGTGCTGCTCTGGGTACTGCTGCCCCTTGCAAGTCCCTCTGAGCAAGGGACAGACCCAGTGCTGGGGAAAAGGGCTCTGCTCCACTTCCCATCACTTTGAGCTGGGCTGAATCAGCCCTGCACCCTCTGCCCATCCCCTCCTTGTGCCAGCTCCCATGTCCCCAACACTCCTCTGGGCTGCAGAATGAGAGATGGACCTTACCTGGGCTGAGCTGGTCCCCAGGAGAAGGTGCTGGGGAATTTGGGATCTGTCCATCAGGTGGCTGTGGTGCTGCCCTGGGCTCCCTTTGGTGCTGCCTGGAACCTGGGGCAGCCAGGGCTGGGGATGGAGAGGCCACTTTCTCCTTTAGAACCTCACCACTTTATAACCTGGGTTATAACCTGGGTATCTCAAGCATTTTAGAGCACAGAGCTCCAGGACATTAATTCCCAGAACATCCCATGCTAGTGGCTAACTCACTGCTGCTAAAGAAGACATGGCATCCAATCAGCTCTGCAAAACCACAGAGGTGGGAGGAAGATGAGAGCCAGCTAAATAATTTTTCAGCTTGGAAAATGTAGCTGCTCTGAAATATTCTGAAAGCAACGACCCCTCTGGGACCACCCAAAATTTCCCTGGGCATTTCTCCACCCTCCCAGCTCTTTTCCTAGTGCTGAAGCTGGCTGAGCCTGGCTCCCTGCCCCTGCTCCCTTGAAGCTGGAGCCTTTTGAGATGTTTTTCTTCTGCCTGCTTGCTCAGGGAAGGTAGGAACCCTCTGTGGGGTGTGCAGAAAGGATGCTCTTGCCAGGTTGGGCACTTGGCTTGCTGCTCTTTATCCTTCAGTCCTGTGAATGGGCAAACAAAACCACATTTAAATAGAAACAACTGTGGGTAAGGGGAATGGTGGGGCACAGACTGGGTGGGTATCATCTCTGGCACTTCTCTGGTCTCCCTTTGTTTCAGCCCCATCCTCCCATACGTAGTGGGCACAACTCAGCCTGGCTCCTGTGGTGGCTGCAGGGATGCATCACTTTATTCAGGTTAAAACAAGGTCCCAGCAATCCTGCCAAGGTCAGTGTGAGCTGCTGAGCTGGTACACCTGCCTTTTCCAGGCATGCAGGACACCTTGGGGAGAGGGAGAACACAAATCCTCCCTTCCCATGCTCTTCTCCCTGCCCTCTCCAGGGCCATGTCCCACCTGCCTTCTCACATTGTTGCTCCTCACTTAACTAGAAAAGAAAACCACGGTCTCTCTCCAGATCAAACAAGATGCACAGAGGTACAAAAAAAAGGGCAGGGATTTAATCAGCGAGCCCTGAGGTGTTCAGCTTGGTCACCACCCTTTGGTCAGCCACCAGGATGCAGTACATGAGGAACAAGGTCTGGGTAGTCCATACCCTTTGCATGAAATCCCCAGGAAGAACGTGGTCCTGATCCAGGGTGAGTGCTGCAAAGAAAGCATCTCCTCTTCCCAGCACTGCTGTGAGGGGCTGCTCCAGCATAGGGCTGGGGGCACTGAATGTGCTGCTCCTGGTGACACCTGCAAGGCTCTTCCCCACCTCTCTGGGACACCCGGTGAGGATTTTCAGGGTGTTCTCCTCATTAACAAGTCCTTAGGAATTCCCCAGCAGGGCAGGAGTTGTTCTCCCAGTGTGGGTGGGATGTCAGGGTCTCTGAGCCCTCTCCTTTTGCCTGCAGCATCCGTGTCCCTTCTCCTCCTGCCCTGCTGTTAGCTGTCCTCAGAGGAGTCGTTGTGGGGAGGGGAGCAGTTCTCTGGTTCCTTCATCATCCCCTCTGAGCTCTGCTCCACTTTGACTTTCTTTCTTCCTCTCATTGACTTCTTACCTCCTGTCAAGAGCAAGATGACCACAGGAGTTAGCCACGGAGGGATGGATTTCCATGCCCAAGGCACCTCCAAGGGCCTGGCACGGCAGGAGGGGCAGCACTTGGGTGTCCCAGGGTGCTGAAGCCAAAACCCTCCGAGGTTCCACAGAGGGGTGAGCATTGGGGCATTGCTGGCAGAGCACTTGGTAAGGCTTAGCAGGCACCCTGCCTTATCCCTGCCCTTATCAGGGACACTTTTCTGCTTATTCACCCCTAGGAACCACGGGCAGGACACATTCCTCTGTCATCAGGGAAACCTCCACAGCTGAGACTGGAAGATCAACAGAGCTGGCAGAAACCTTCCTGCCAACGTCAATAACTCACCCCTGGGAATTTGGCTTTCTCCAACCACCACCTCCCTGAGCTGCTAAGCAAACAGGAGGGACCTGGCCCTCTTAGCTGAGGTGCTCTCCTGGCCACCCTGCCCTGGGTAACCATTACCAGGGGTACTCTGGCTGGAGACATGAGGGTTGCCAAAACCCAGCATGGGGCTGTCTAATCCCAGGGAAATGAAAAACTCCACTCTATCACCTTGGGCAAACACGTGTGAGCAAGCAGGGCATGCACTGGGTGGTGGAGCACCCTCCTCCCCACTGCAGGGAAGGTGCCCTGGGGTGTTTGCTCCAAGGAGCCCCTCAGGAAGCAGCAGAAGTTGTAGCCCTGAGCTCCTGGTACCAGGAACTCCTCCTCCCTACCTTTTGTCCAGGGATCTTGTCCTCTTTTTCTCTTTTTCTGCAGCGTGTGAGCTTTGTCTTTGGTGCAAAAATATTCCCCATCAGCCTGGGCTTCTGGTAGGAGATCATCTTCAGATGGGGCAGCCTGAGGAGGAGATGAGAACACTGATGAGAAGAACAGTCAGACTGCAAACTACACCACTTTTCCAGGGAGCTGGTGGCATTGCTGGGGACTTTTGTGACCATTGCTATGGGATGGTGACAAATGCTGTTGTTCATCCACCTTCTTGAGCAGCTGGAAAGAGTGACTGTGTCTATCCCTCAGCAACAAGAGTAACAGTGTGGGAATGGGGTTTGGCACCTTGTGTAGGCAGAGCCATCACCTTCTGGAGTGAGCTTGGGTGGGGACAACCCAACTTACACCTCTTGGACCTGACAGCCTAAGTTAATGGGCTGAGAAGAGCAAACACACCTCGCTGTCTGTCGTCTCTGGCTCATCAGATTCCTGCTTCCCAGACTCAGCATCGTCATCATCTAAGGAAACACAAAAGGAAGAGGGTTTTTTTGGCTGGTGGGAAGCCTGGCAAGCTCATGAGAAGATGTAGAGCCACCAGCCCAGGCTCTGAGAGCCACTGAAAACAGATTCAGCAGGAAACTGTGCTGCAAAGCAGAGACACTGCAAGCTGCGTGGCTTGAAATGAATCTTTCTGGGAGATCCAACAGGACCTGGAAAATCCATCTGTGGGACTACACCAAGGTTGCAAGTTCTCCTTCAAAATCCATGGGCAGGAGCAGGCTGGGAAGCTGAGGACTATCTAAAACCCCAGACTGCACTTTCCTGTTTGAGACCTAGGTGGAGAGAAGCATCTCTGGCTAAAGAGGCCGGAATGAAGGATCCTCCAAAGTTTGCTGCCAGTGCCAATCTCTGGCTTTTAGCAGGGAATCTGTGTGCTAAGGAACTGAGGAAGGAAAGGTCGGGGAGCTGCTTCCATGGCCCAGCAAAAAGTTTTTTCTGCACATTGGCCCCGAAGCCATACAACCCCAAACATGCACACAGCCCCTGAACAGAGCAAAGCAGCCAGGACAGGGACTGAGCTTGGTGGTGGTGGTGGCATCACCCTGCCTGCACCCCAGGGGCTCACCCGTGCTGGCTGTGGAGAGCAGAAGGAGCTGGGGATGGAGCTGTGCCAAGGGGCAGGGGGAGATCCCAGAACCTTGGTACCACTTGCTCCTGATTCCCATCTCTAGCTGGGGTGGAACTCTTGGTGGGGTGACCTCCTGTGCTGCCCCTTTCCCGGGTGGGAGAGGAGCCAGGGCTGCTCCCAGGCACTCCTAGAGTCCCTGCAGTCTGATCCTGTCCTTATTTTATCCTTCCTGGAGTTAAGGTTCATTAGAGTGCAGAAGTGTTTGTGCATTGTTTCCTGGGCTTTGTGTCAACCTTCAGGTGAGAACTGAAGGAAGTCCTGTATTCCCACACCCAGAATGTAATCAGCTCAAATTCTTCTGCTATGATGATATCTCCTTACCATGTAAATCCCAGAGGACTCCCCCCCCCCCCCCTTTTTTTTTTTTTTTTTTTTTTTTTTTTTTTTTTTTTTTTTTTTTTTCTTTTCTTTTTTTTTTTTTTCCCTATACTGCAAAATCCAGCTCTGAAGAGAGTTCCCAAACTGCTCTGACACGCCCAGACCAACCAATCCAGGCCAGCTCAACTTTCTGGCCAAGCCAGTCATGCTGGTACTGAGCAGCTCTTTGCAGACGTGTTTCCTGCTCCACTCCCCATGGCTGCTGCCTCCCACCTGCCCGGCCAAACCTGGTGCTCATGTCCCACCTCAGTCAAGCCAGGAGAAAGCATTTCATGTCCCCAAGCTAAAGGCATTGCCAGGTTTGGGAACAGAAAGGGTTTTTATGGGGGATGGAGCAGGACCAGGGAGGAAAGCATCCTGTCCTGCCTGCTGCAGGTACCAGCATCCCTGGCTCCATGCTCATCCCTACGTGCTGTGCCAGGACAGGATGTGCTTTGGATCAAAGGAGCATGGATAGGGGTGCTTTGTTCAGTGCTAGACCTCCACCCTGGGGTGGATTTTGCCAGTGGGTCAGTGCTAAACTGTCCTCTTCAGCTCCTGGAGCCAGCTGGGTGCTGGGTGTTCTGTAGATCATACAAGGGCACCCCATGGGTGGCTCCTGCTCTGTGCTGGGCAGAGATCCTGAGTTCTTCTCCAGAACAGTCAGGGTTATTTTCTCTCTATAAATACTGAACCTAAATTCTGGCCATCTGTGGGGCTGAAAACAGAGCCCTGCAAGATAGAAATGTGCAACCCGAAGTTCCCCAAAGACCTCCAAAAAGATGGGAGCCCCTGGAGAGGATGTCCCAGCTCCCAGCTGGGAGAGGCATTCACCAAAATGTACCTTTTGCTCTTGCCTTCTCAATTGCAAGTTTTTGCCTAGGGCTTTTTACCTGGTTCTGCCTTCTGTGCACTGCCAAGCAGTCTCACCCCGGATTCTGGAGGGGCCTCTGGGTCTCTTGCCATGGACTTGTTTGTCAGATGTGCCCGGGAGACAGTGAGCTATAAGATAAAAGGAACACAAGTGCTGCCTTCTCCAGAAGGCCATCCCCAGCCCCTACATCATGGCTGTGACATCCGTGGGGACCAGAATCCCAGACAGGGTGCAGGTGCTGTCCCTGGACCTGGATGGAAACCCCACGGGCACCAAAGGGGAGGGAAAATGGGGATCAAGAGCCATGGCTGAGCCTCTGTGGCTTCACCACCTGCAAACACATCCCCATTGGCTTCACACACAGCAAAGCCACCCTCCCATGGGATGCTGGAGGTGGGGGGGGGCAGGAAAGGGGCCAACATGATGCCAAATTGAGCTGTACTCACCACAGCTTCATCATCCTCCTTTTCCTCCTTCACAGCAGTGGGCAGTGCCCGGGCAGTGTTGGGCCAGGGGCTAGGGAAGCACAAATCATCCCTCTCTGCCCCATGTCTCCTGCTGGGGCTGGGGGCTGCCAGGAAATCCCTGGGGCTCAGCCTGGGGCTGCCAGCTCCCCGTGGCTCCCTGCGGTGATGCCAGCTGATTTCCCTGCCCCGGCTGGAGTCTGACAGATCCAGAGGACCATCTGCACCATCATCCCTGCCTGCTTCCCCCTTTTCCCGGAGCTCAGAGCCATCCCTGCTCAGCCAAAGCTCTTTCTCTTCCTTCCCATCTGCAGCATCCTCTGGGAAGGACCTTTCCTCCTTGCATCCCAGCACGATGCTGGGCCATGGGGAGAGGGGCCTTTCTTCAAGCAGAGGTTTTGGCTGTTCCCCTGCCCTCTGGCTGGGCTGGCACTGCTGCACCAGGAGCTGCTGGAGCCTTTCCCTCTGCTTGAGGAGATGCAGCTTCTCCTCCAGGTGCTGATCCCTCACATACACCATGGCAGCAGGGAGCTTCAGCAGGGCTGCTCCATCTTCCCAGCCATCCTGTGCCCGTGTCCTGCCCTCAGCATCTTTAGCCCTGAGGAAATGGTTGGAGAAGCTGCTGCCATCCTGGTCAGCAGAGCCACAGTTGC
Organism: Phaethornis superciliosus; assembly: GCA_023637945.1. NCBI lineage: Eukaryota > Metazoa > Chordata > Aves > Apodiformes > Trochilidae > Phaethornis > Phaethornis superciliosus. Next base: position 11,754,953 of record JAJQWJ010000019.1, read on the forward strand.
TGGCCAGCCCCAGCTGGTGCAAGGAAAGGTGTTTGTGGAGAAGACAAAGCTGTTCTCTCCGGGCTGTCAGCTTCAGGTTTTCATAGGATGCAGCAACTTTAGGGGAGTCGGGTTTGCTTGCTGCTAGATAGCTAAAAGAAGAAAGGGGAAATTAAAAAAAAAAATTAAATTTAAAAAAACCCCACATTAATTAGAGGATTTTGTAGCCCCTCCAGGTGTCTCTTGCTCTTTTCATGCCCTAGGGTTTCCTCCTTGGGTGCTGTGCTGGGGAGGAGGGTGCTGGTGGCCATGGTGGTCTGGCAGTGGTTCCCACACTGCACGGAGCTGGCAGCATCCCATCCCCAGACCCTCTTCTCCTGTCCCTGGGCCATGGCAGCTCCAGGGGTGGGATTGAGCAAGGGTGGGATGCAGGGACTGCTCCTGTCAGCCCCATTGCTGTGAAATCACTTGGCAAACCATGCCCTACAGCCAGAAGCACCCTCACTGCCCCCCCATTGGGCTTTCTAAGTGCCTTGGAGGGCCTGAAGACCCCCAGGACAGGGGAAGAGTCCCTTCTGCCCTCCATGGGAGGTTTTGACAGCCACATGAAGCCGGTGGGTGCAGTGGATGAACCCAATCCCTGCCACTGCTCCATCCTGGCAGCCTCTGGGTGGCTCAGCAGATCCTCTCCCAGCCTGGGAATGTGGCTATCTCTCCAGGTGAATTGTGCTCAGCATGCTGGGATCCTGCAATCCCTGGGGAAGGCTCAGCCCTGGGAAGTGCTGAGGCCTGCAGGAAAGCCCATTAGAATCGATAAGGAGGAGCAGGGATGGCCAGGTCTTCTCTTCCCAGCTGCAGAGGGGGGGCACTCGGTTCCTTCTCTGGGTTGGTCTGATGAAGCTGGAGAAACCAGAGGCTGATCTCATCAGACTGGATTCCAATAATTTTTTTTTTTTTCTGGTATAAATGGGAAGATTCCCCCCTCCCTTGTAAGAGAAGGAGGTGGTCAGGTAGAGCCAGGAGTAGCCATGGCACTGCAGTCTGCCTGATGGGCCACCAACCACCATGAGCCCCGAGCCCCAAAACTCACGCCTCAAGGCTTGGGCTGTGCTCACGCTCTGCTGGCAGAGGAGTCTTCCTGGCTGGTGGGGACACTGCTGTTCTTGAAGGACTTTTCTCCAGCAGGCAGGGTCTGGAGCCAGGTCTTACCAAGGCAATGGTTCCATGCAGCCGGTTGGCAATCCTCTGGGATGCCTGGGAAAGAGGAAAAAGTCCAGGTGAGTGGTTCTGCTCTGCACCCCGGGCAGCACGTGGTCAAGGGGAGCCCTGTCAAGCAGATAGAGCAAGACAGACACCTCCCACATGCTCTGTTTGATAGAGTTCTGCTCAACAGCTCGACAATATTTATCTTGGTTTTCCCAGGAAATTTCTCCTTCATGTTTTCTAGTGGCATCAGCAGTACTCTTTATGTTCTGGCTGCTCCAATTTGTAGCCCAGGAGGCCACATCTCAACTCCAGCCATGATTCAGTGGCTTAACCAAGATAAGACCCTGCCAATTCCCTGACCCTTAATCAGGCCACTGACTTGATTCATGCAAGCTAAGGGTTGCACTTGGTGATCTCAGAGGTCCTTTCCAACCCATCTGATTCTGATTCTGTAAGCTCCTGGCATGCAGAGCTTTGATGGGTGGCTTTCCAGTGGAGCACCTGGCTGTGAAGCCAGGACATCATCATCATCATCATCATCATCATCATCATCATCATCATCATCATCATCATCATCATCATCTCCATCTGCTGTCATGAGTCTCACCACATGTTCTGACATGACTGTCCCCATCCTACCTGGAGATGTCACCATCCCTTCTTGCAGTCCCTATTAATTATCCTCACAGCCTGCCTGCAGCTTTACCAAAACCCCTTTTCACCTCCTCTTGCAGGTTTTCTGGAGAGTTCAGGGAAGTGAAACCTGTGCCAAAACAGCAGCAGCCAGGTGGCTGTGTCTCTGGGCTTGAGTTCCAGCAAGAGGGCTCCAGGTCCTGCAGTCTCATCTCCCAGTGCCCAATATCACTGTCACTCAGCATCCCTCTGCTGACACATACTCTCTGTGTTTTAAAGGCACAGCAAGCTTGCCTCAATCCACAGAGTGGCAGCCAGGCCCTCTGAAAACACCAATATTCATTGTGCTGCAGCTGGAGAGACACCTGCAATGCTCTTGGGCAGGGCTGCTGTGGTATACATCTGGTTTTGGGAAGCCCAACTCCCACAGTTTATATGTTCTCCAGGCTTCTCCAACACTCACAATGCTCCAGCTTCTTGCTGGCCCAGATCATGGAGAGCTGACTCTGGTTAAGCTACACTGAAAAGTGGCTCAGCACAATCCCCCCCCCAGGTCCTTCACTCCTCAGAGCTTTCCTCAGCAAGATATCAGAGAGAGGATGGGCAGAGGACTCCAGGATGCCAGATGTGTTGTCATGGAGGATGAACACAGGAGCAAAGAAAGATGTCCCCATCACAGCGGGGACAGGAGCCTGTGCCACACTCCAGGTGCTTTGGCAATTTTGTGGGGAGGATGCACTTGGGATTTGGTAGGTGCCCTCTTTGGCTCTGCCCACACCCAGCTGATTGTTTCACCCTCCAACTCTTACCCTATCCCACTCTACCTCTTTTTGATCCAGTTGGGATGACCACAGTGGGCAGAAGCAACCTGCAGCAACTCACCATTTCTGAGAGGCTGACTTCTTGGAGGATGGTGCCTGGAGAAGTCCTACTGCTCAGAGGGCTTCTCTGTCCTGCTGGCTTTTCTGCAAAAAAAAAAAAAAATAGACACAAAGCAGACCCTGTGAAGGCCCTGCAGAGGTGTTCCTGCCCTATAGCATGCTGGTGACCCCCAGCCTCCCAGGGATGCCACTGGCTGACACCAACCACCTCTTCTGGAAGATTTGGAGCCACAAATTCCATCAGGCTCAAGCCAGCACCTGATTGACTGTCCCCTCCATTGCTCCTGTAAGTGGAAGCAAGGCAATAACATGGGCTCTGGGTGAAATGGGTGCTGGGTCCATGCCTGGACAGCACTTGGCTTTCCGTGATGGCATTCAAGGACTTTTTTTCTCTAATGCAGAGTAGAATGTTTCTCCCCTGACATCCATTTCTCCCCCCCTTCAGCAGCTATTCTGCTGATGGCAATTTCCAATCTGAGCTGCCAATGGCTTGGTCTTTGCTCTTCAGACCAACTCCCAGATAAAAATTGCCCCATGGCTCAGTCACTCGTCCCATCCCCAGGTCCCTCAAGGGTGTTGGGAGCCAGCAGCACCCACCTTCTCCCAGCTCGAGTCCCAGTACATCATGGTGGGCTTCTTCTGCTCCCCTGAGAGCTGCTTTCTCAGTGCTGGCATTCCTGCTCCCTGGGGACAATAAAGCCAAGGGGGAGCTGGGTGTGGAGCTGCTTTCTCTGGAGGTGACTCCTGACTGCTTTGTCCTGTCCCTGTTGAAAGGAGAAGGACATGAAGGAATGGGAAGGGGCAGGAGAAGGAAGGTTTGAGAGCCACTATAGTGGGAGTTCTGAGTTATAGGGCACAAAATAGAAATATACATATTTTTATATAGATATATGTATGTGTTTGGGGAAGGGGGGGGGGGGGCATACTGGATCCTCAGCCTCACCTCCTCCACTGCAGCTTATTGCTAGCTCAGCTGCAGTCTGGGGCATGGGACAGAGCCAGCATGACAGCTCCAGGTCTGGTTTCCCCACCTGGTTGTGGGTAACATCTCAGGATGCCACTGCATTGGGTAAGTCCCAACCCAACTGTGGCTATTGCAAAAGTTGTGTGAGAACCTGTACATCCCTGTCTGGGCTTTCAGCCTGCTGCAGGGGTGGGCTCAGCATGGGGATGTTCCCCTTCACCATATTGAGCTGGTGGGACTGATGCTCTTGGTCACTACAAGGCACTTACTGAGACTCTGAGACCCACAAGTATGGACTGAGTCCTGGCTGGACCCTGATGTGGAGATGTGAGGGTTTGGCTGGAAATCTTCCCACCCAGCAGCCCAGGAAAGAGCAGAGCAGGAGCACTCAGTGCTCAGCAAGCCCAGCCTGACCCACAGCTTGGAAATTCCTCCTGTCTTGGGAAGCATCAGGACTAAAAGTGAGAGTTCCTCTTTAAGATGATGGTGCTTCTGTGCTCCAAAGAAAACACATTTCGAAAGTAATCCCTCAGTGCTAATTCCCCTGGATTTAAACCCTTGAGGAATGAGCTGATTTGTATACATTGGCCAGCCTGGCAGGTTATTTGGCTTTCAGCACACGGCTCTGTTGGAGTATGAACCTGTTGGTGCAGATCCCTTCTCCCTCTTAACCCCATCTGGATCCCTTGCCTGTCACTCTCCTCCCCTTCAAACACACCCTGCTCCCTGCAGACCCTCCCTGGCAGCTGCAGGAGGGGAGCTGGAGCTGTGGAAAAGCCCTGGAAATCCAGGCTGAGGTTTGTGGCCAAGAGGAGCAGCTCAGGGCTTTGCTTCCCAGGAGCAGCCTTGTTCCCCCCAAACAGAATCCTTGGATGCAGATGAACAGCGAGCAAAGGTCATCAAGGACTTTTGAGATGATTAAGGGTCTTTTGGGGTCTAACATCTCCAGGAAATCAGAATAATTAGATGCTAAAGACCCCTGGGGACACCAGGGGCGTGGCCCTGTCCTCTGGGACTGACCCAAACCCAGGAGCACACTTACTCCAGGCTCTGGAACCTCTTCAGTTCTTCCTTCAGACTTTTGTTCTCCTCCCTCAGGCGATTGGTCTCGTTGGCTGCAGGGACACAAATGGTACCGGGATGGATTCAGGTGAGGAGCCAGAGGATGCTCCATGCCGGGGGGGGGAGGAAGAAGAAGAGGAAGAGGAGGAGGAAAAGGAGGAGGAGGATGGCACCGGGTTTCGGAGGGATGCCGAATTCCCATCCTTAGCCCCTGACAATGAGGGCTAAAGGATAAAAGGGAGGAATTTTCTCCCGGGAGTTTGGTGGGGATTGAGGAGCTGCTCGAATCCCATCCAGCCAGGGGGATGCTGAGCACTGTCCTGGGGGGGTGCTGGGTGCTGGGTGGGATGGAGACGGCAGGATCAGGGCTGCCTCCCAGGAGTGAGTGCTGTGCTGGGAAGGATGGGGGTCTCAGGGGGGTTGGACCAAGGCTGGAGGAAGCTGTGAGCACCCATCAGAGGGAGGCAGAGAGAGAGAGAGAGAGCAGGGAGCTCCCTGGCAGGGGTGGGTGGGCTCTGCCTCCCTTCCTCCTGCTCCTCAGCAGCACTTTGGGGAGCAATGGCATCACAGAGGAGAGAAAGCCAGGGCTGCTGGCCCTCTCTGTTCCCCCTGTATGCCTGATCTCCTTTATCCCTGCAATCTTCCCTAGGCCAGCCAGATCCCCAGGGAAAAACACCTCGAGCCTGAGCAGCACTGGGAGCTTTGCCAAAGGCTGAGGACAAGATCCATCACACGTGTTGCTTGATTTCCATTTACCCGTGCTGAGCTGCTGCTGTGACTTTCCTGTCTTTGCCAGGGTGTTGCTTCTGTGGTGCCAAATGCATATTTTAATTTTTTTTTTTTTTCCAGGCAGCTGACATGGCCTGAGCAGCTCAGGGCTGCTCTTGGCATGAGCATCTCCCACATTTTTGGAGGTGTGGAAGGCTGCAGCCTCCCAGCTCTGACACTTTGTGTGAGTGATTATCTCTGCTCAGGAGAGCATGACATCCCTGGTCCTGGTCACATTCATTTAACAAACCCCCCACACTCGAATCAATTCCCTCCCTTTTCCCCATCCCCAACCCCTCCTGGGTGCCTGATCACCAGGTGGGCTCATGTGTAAATATTTGGGAGAGGATTTAACTGAGCAAAGACCCAGCCAGGCAAAGCTGAGTTTACAGAAGCCAGTGGTACATACTGAGGATGAAGATGTGCTGAAGGCTCTGGAAATGAGAAGTCTCATACTCATTCTGCTTCTTTTTTGCCAGCTCCTGGGTGACCATGCATCTGTCACAGAGACCTGCTCGCAGCCTGGGGGAGAACCCACGGTCAGCAAGGTGTGAATGTACAGTTCCCAGGGGCAAAAGAAGCTCCTGCCTGCCCTATGAAGAAGCATGAGCATCCAGCCCATCTTCCAGAATTGGGGAGAGGACTTAACATCCAGCCCTGGCCCTTCCATCCCCCACCAAATCCAGTCCCACCACCATCAGCTCAGGAAAACTCCTCTGCCCATGCCCAGCCTCCTCCAGCCCTCCCAGCAGCTGACTAGGAGGGATTCATGTGCTACAGCCCCTTCCTGGGAAAACATCAAACCCCAAACTGCCCCTCAAGGGTGGGAACTCTCACTGCCACCAGCTAGCACCCTTGGAAAAGAAATCTTACCTGTTTTCTAGCACTTTTACATTTTCTTTAAGGACTTTCTGTTGTTCCCTTAATTGGTGATTTTTAGCAAACAGCTCTTCAATTTGCTGAGCATCACTAATTGAAAGAACAAAGCAAAGAAAAGAAGGTTAGGAGGTTTCTCCCCCCAAATCTGTGCCTTTATCCCCTCTCTGCCCCAAATTTGCTGTGCTGCTCACATGGATAGGGTTGACTTCCTTCTACGTGTGTGGCAGGAGGAGAAACAAATGTGTTAGAGCCCAGGCTCTGCCCTGTGACACCTTGGAGCCCTTGGAGCTGCCAGTTTGCTTCATCCCATTTTATTGCTTTCCAAGAGAGCAAGCACCCATCAGCACCAGCATCACTTGCCAGTGAGAAGACAAACTGGAGATGGGCTGGGATCACCCCAAACCCTTCCTCTGCTGGAGATTCCCATGGCAAAAGTCACTCAAATGAATTTGGCCGAGCCCAAAGGGCACATTGTGCTCTCTAAACCAGACAGCCTTGGAGGAGAGCCTGGGGAGGTTGGAAAATGAAGCAGCAGAACCTCCCCTCCACCCCCAAGTCCCTGTGGGGTATGGGGAAAGCAGCAGAGGTGTTGCTCACCGACACTTCTCTGTCGTCAGCTCTGCCAGCTTGCTCTGCAGACCTGGAAAAATTAACAGAGACAGGGGAGGTGAGTACTTATTGCTAAATTTCCCAGCACTTCAGAGGCAAAATGCAACGCTGGAATTTCAGGAGGATGCTTGGCTTTGCAGAAACTCCATCATTTGACCTTATTCTGGAGAACAAATAACGCCTCGCCTGTATTAAATAACATGGCAATTTAATGCAGCTGGAAAAATTGTACAAAATGCAAAGACATTTTGTGCTTCCACTATTTAATGAGCCTGTGTTTCCCCCCACCCCCAAAAAGCCTGTTTCAGGTTTTTCTTTCCTAGTTATTTCTTGTTAGAGCACACATTCCCCAGGTGGGCAGTATTTTGTAACTCTCAGGGCTGCAAAGCATCTTGGAGATTATTTACAGCTGAACAAGAATGGCTTTTGTTGATAGATCTGCAGACACTACATCTTGTCAAATCCATTTGATGCAAAGTAGTTGTAAACATGTGGTTTAAATTGCTCAGCAGTTTCTTCTGACTCTCTCATAGCTTGAAGTTACACAAGAAAAGAATGAATTCATAAAGCAGAATCCTCCAAAAGTGCTGTTGTGTTTTGTTTTTTTACATGATATTGATACTGGGAATTATTCTAATAGAAAAACAATTGTATTTGGCATTTGGTAGCTTAAGTTAATAGCTTTTATTTTAATAACACAGGAATAATTTATTCCCTAGAGGAGTAAACTTTCTAGCAGGACTCTCAGGTTTTCTTTAACAGCCCCTCACACTCCTGCTGCTTCACTTTTATAGATTATTCCTTCTTTCCACTTGATCCCTCTGTATCCAAATATACTCCAACTCATGTTTCTTGGAGAAGGCACCCAGGGGGTGTGCAGGTCTCTTCTGCAAACCTCCCACTTCATCTTTATCACAGACACAGCAGCAGGAGCAGGAAAGGAGCCAAACCCCCATGATTAATGCTCGGAGCAAGTGGGATTCCTGCAACTGGGATATTTCCAGGAATAGCACATTTCTGTTCTTCCTCATCATCCAAAAAATTTGCTTACTTTCTCAGTAAACCTGCTCCAAGATAAGATGGAAAATCACATCAAAGTGTCACTGGATGGTTTGGTCCCTTGAGGTCCAGGCTATCACCCTGCATCCCCATCCTTCCCCACAGATGATGCTTGAGGAGCCCCAGTTCCCAAAGCTCCTTAAGCAACATCAACTCTTTTTCCCTTCAGGTTATTTCAAGAAAAAAGGATCAAGGTGAAACCCAAAGAAATGGTTTTTAATAAGATTTCTCCCATCTCCTTACCTTGGACCTCTTTCTCATGGATTTCCTTGAGCTTATTCAGGAACTCTGCAAAACTCTCAGTGGTCATGTTCAGGGCTGCTTCCAGCACCTTTCAAATTGTTCAGGTTTCAGCCTAAAAGAGAAATAAAAAGTGCAATGAAAAAGAAGTGTCCTGCCCATGTAGTGTTCTGGGAAGTCTTAGAAACAAGACAAAGCCCCAGACTAGAAAGTGAAATGATTTGTTTTAACCACACAAATCAGCAGACTCATCTGGGGAGGCATTTCCAGCCCCCTCCAGCCTGCTTCAGGGTAGCAGCACGGGCAAATCCGAGAGTGATGGCTTGGAAAATGGGAAAACTGAAAGCCCAGGTGAAAAAGCAGGCTTTTCCTCCACTTGGAGCTGTTTAATTCCCATTTCTCTGGGATGAGGCAGGGCAGGGAATCTTCTTGAGGAAGGGATAGCATCAGGACCACACAGTTAGGGACAGATGATGGGAAAACTCATGGCAGCTTTGGTGCTTGAGCCTGAGGGACTCAACTCCTGCTGAGTCCTGAGATGCTCCTGCCCATCCTTCCTCCCTCTGCCACCACTCACAGATCCTCTGGAGGCAACACTTGGCCACCCTGCTGTCATCACCCTGTGTAGCCTTGTTGCCTGCAGCTTCTTGGAATCCTTGGGAGACACCAAACTGACTGTTATTCACTCCATTTTACAGTGAAACCTGGAGAGGTGATGGGCAGAGCTGAGGCCTGCAGGGAGACTGGTGGGTGCAGAGTTGTCCTGCCCCTGCCTCAGTTTCCCCATTGGTGGTATGGGATTATTAATATTCCACCATGCTGAATGCCATCACCACCCCAGCTCAGGAAGCTGGGAAAGGCAGAAGGGAAACAAACAGCCTGGATGTCAAGTGATTGGTTTTGAAAGGATTTTTACCTAATCTCAGTGATCATAAATTTTGAAGTTACTGGCAAGGATAGAAAGTGGAGATTTGGGAGATGAGAAAGCTCATTACAGCAATGATGACCTCACTGGTGTTGATGCTGGGATAAATTCTTTCCTTTCCACCAGGAAAGCCCTTTCCACTCTGGGTTGCCCTCCAAGACCACCCAAAACCCACAGAAAGAAGAGAGACTCCCACATGGGAGCATCACCCATGGGACCTTCTCCCTCAAAATTCTGAGTCACAGCTACAATCCCATTCCTGACAAAGCACCCGAGGACCCAATCTTCAACCACACCGAGACCATTAGGGAAAAAACCTCTCCCTTTCCTTGTTCAAAGGTGAAGGGCTGGGACCTGGATTTTGCAACCCCCCCAGAACCCTCAGCAGGCTCCATCCAGCCCAGCTCCCTGCCAGCAACCTGCCTGGGCTTTTATCTGCATGCAGAGCAGAGGTGTGCAGGAGAACCTGCATATGCAAGTTGTGGGCAGGCAGAGCTGGAAGAAGAAACTTTTCCCCTAAAGCATCTGATTTTCAAAAGAAATGAGGCACGTGCCAGAGAGCAGAAGCAACGAGCTCAGGTTGGGTGCTCCCAGCACACCCGGAGCAGCCAAAGAGCTTCCTGATCTCTGGAGCAAAGGAACAGAGATCTCATGGTCTGGAGAAACAATTGAAAAAGACAAAACAAAACAAAAACATGAAAAGAAAAGGAGAGGAGAGGAGAGGAGAGAAGAGAAGAGAAGAGAAGAGAAGAGAAGAGAAGAGAAGAGAAGAGAAGAGAAGAGAAGAAAAAGAAGAAAGAATAAAGACTAAGACTAAGACTAAGAATAGGAAGAAGAGGAAGAGGAAGAGGAAGAGGAAGAGGAAGAGGAAGAAGAAGAAGAAGAAGAAGAAGAAGAAGAAGAAGAAGAAGAAGAAGAAGAAGAAGAAGAAGAAGAAGAAGAAGAAGAAGAAGAAGAAGAAGAAGAAGAAGAAGAAGAAGAAGAAGAAGAAGAAGAAGAAGAAGAAGAAGAAGAAGAAGAAGAAGAAGAAGAAGAAGAAGAAGAAGAAGAAGAAGAAAGAATAAGAAGAATAAGAAGAAGAAGAAGAAAGAATAAGAATAAGAAGAAGAAGAAGAAGAAGAAGAAGAGGAGGAGGAAGAGGAAGAAGAGGAGGAAGAGGAGGAAGAGGAGGAAGAGGAGGAAGAGGAGGAAGAGGAGGAAGAGGAGGAAGAGGAGGAGGGGTATCCACCTGGTGGGGCTGGGAGCAGCCCTTTGACATGCTGGCAGGGCTGGGTGTATTTCAAAGTGACACGTGTGACATGTGCCCTCTGCAAAGAGGGACCCAGTGTCGGGGATCAAAGGCAAACCCCTCACCCAGCCCCCCAAATCTGACAGGTTTGGAAAGCCCAGAGCTCCAGGGCAGGGTGGTTGCTGATGGCTGAGGCTTTGCTCACCTTCTTTCTGTCTCCTCCAGGTGGGACAAGGGGGGTGTTGGGGGCACGGGGTCTCTGGTTGTCACACATGGGGCTGGGGCAGCTCCCAGCATGGCCTGGGGACCGATGGCATTGCTCCTCAGGGCAGGATGCTCCTGGCTGGGGAAAGGAAGACATCAGGGAGGTTAGTGGTGGCAAGGGGCTTGGGAAGGGATGGACTTGGCAGCTGCCTGGGACAGGATTCCTCTCTCCCAATTCCTGCTCCTTGGAAGGGTTCTGGCCTCTCTTTACCCCCCCCCAGTGCTGCCAGCAACCCCTGTATGGAGCCAAGGCACATCCTCACCCTCAGCACTGTTTCATTTCAGAAGAATGAAGCAGTTCATTAGCTAAATGAGTTTAAGATGTGAAAGAGAGAGAAAGAGGAGAAAGCGAAAGGGAAAGGGAAAGGGAAAGGGAAAAAGAAGATAAAAAAAGGCAGGACTCTCAAGATCTGACACTGTCAGATCAGCAAAGCTTAATGGATTTACAGACAGATATTTCCCCATCAGCAGGGCTGGAGTGGCTCAGCTTCAGGCTGGATTTATTTCACTGGGTGATTGCAGGGCAGGGCTGCTTTCACTAGCCAAACTTTCTTTTCTTGGCTACCCTACTACGTTCCTGATCTAATTTTAGAATTATAAATTGAATTTGTACCCAGAAAAGCTTCCTGATCACTCATGGAAAACCTGCAGTGCCAGGAGCATTTTGCAGGCCAGTGGGAAGCTGATCTGCTTTGCTGATGTACTCTGTGCTTGGCAGATTGGAGGGAGAGGTTTTTGTGTGGTTTTTTGGTCTTTTTCCCCCTTTTTTTTTTTTTTTCCCTGGGCATCTATTTGTATGACTTAACGTGGCACAGGCTGTCCTAAAATGGAGCCCAGTTCTTGCTCTCCTCCACACTGGTTTTGCACGAGGAGGTTGCACAGGGGCTGGCAGGTTGCAAAATTTCCCCCTGACAGGTGAGACAGGAGGAGCAGCTTTGGCTCTTGCCTCAGTGGGGAGGAGGAGAAGGTGACTTCCTCTGCCTCACACAACCCAAAAATCCTCCCTGAAGCAGGGCAGCAGCTCTGTGCTGCTCCACCAGCCCAGAGGATGCTTTGCAGTGACCCTGCCCCAGGGTGCCTTAGGATGGGGATCCCACCAGGGCTGTGTGGAACCCCAGTGGGGCTACAAGGGGTCTTGATGGCCCCTTTGGGCTTGCTGGGAACTGCAGCTGGTCACAGCCTCCTGAGCAAGGAGAACAGGACCAGGGAGGTGCTGCCCCTGCTGAGGTGTGTGCAGATATTGCCCCATTGCAAGGAGAGGAGGAGAGAATCCTCCAAGACAAAGATCCAGCCTTGAGCCCCAACCTGCACACCTATTTCCTTCAACCCTACAAAGCATTGCCATGATAGAGCACAGCCCTGGCCACCACAAAACCAGCAGCTCCATTTCTCCCCCATCATCCTGCCCCTTTGTGGCCATGGCAACTACCAAAGCAACAGGGATTAGCTCCCATTATCTTATTTCTTATTGAAACCCCCCAGCTGGTGGCTGTCCCTCTGTCCCCTGGCCATCCCTCCTCCCAGAACAGAGTCTTTGCTGCCCTGCTCTTGCAGAATCACTAAAGCAGAAGTTGGGCATCTGTGACATGAATATATCCAGAACCTGGAGTTTGCCTTTTCTCAGGTGCCCATGGCAGGACACTTGCACTTGGACCCTCTGGCCATGGTGGGATGCTTCCTGGAGCATGGTGAGCTTTGGCCAGATCCACAGAGAGGTTTGTGTGCCTGCACCAGGGCTCAAAAGATGATGAAGGACAAGAGGAAATGGGATAAAGTTCCACCAGGGGAGGTTCAGGTTAGATATTAGGAAAAACTTCTTCACACAAAGAGTGGTGAAACGTTGGAACAGGCTGCCCAGGGAGGTGGTGGGGGCAGGTGGTGTTCAAAAGATGGGTAAATGAAGAGCTACAGGGGATGGTTTAGTGGCCAGGGGTTGTAGGGTGGACGGTTGGACTCAATGATCATAAAGGTCTTTTCCAACCTTGATGATTCTCTGATTTTATGATTAAAAGTAGCCACTTATCTGCCTGCGCATCTCAGGGTAACCACAGCTTCTGTAAACATTACTTAATTAACACCTCAAAATGCTCTGGGAAGTGGGTAATGAAGCATTATCACATTTTTCAGTTGTTTTAATTGAGAAGTGGTGAGGCTCAGGGAATAGCTCAAGGCCCCATTGGGAGTGGAGGCACGTGGCCACCACCACCTCCCAGCCCAGCCACACACACTCCTGCTGTCTCCCCCATCTCCAGAGCTCTCAGCAGAGGAAAGTGGGTGTTAAATCCTCTGGGAAGTTCTGATAGATGTTTGCTTGTTAAGCTGTGCAGGGCATCTTGGTCTTGATGTCTCCTCTTCCATGGCAGAAGAGCTCAGCAGCAATATGCCCTGGAGACCACGGTGCTCCTGAGGGATGGAGAATTCATCTTTCCTGGTCCTGCAGGAGTAAGCGGGTCTTGCCTGGGGTAAAGGGCACCAGATACATCATAACCATGCTCAGATAAGCTGGCATCTCTTCTTCTGCTGTGTTAGGATCTGCCTGGGCATCCCGAGTCCAGGTGATGGCCACACAAATGAAAGAAAAAAAAAATAATAAAAAAAATCTCCCTGCCCTGAATACTCTTGTGGGTAATGCTCTCTTAAACTGACTCAGCTTTTCTCTGCAGCACCACAAAAGGGGTTATGTGCTGGGAGGATTCAGTCCTGTGAAACCATCCTGGGTTCTTCAGCCCCACTGGTTGAACCAGGTCAGCAGGGTGGGGGTGGGACAGCCTGAGGCATTTCTCCTCCCTGGGAGCTCACAGGGCCTCAGGGTGCTGGATCTGGCCCCATCCCTGTGGTCAGGGCACTTCAAAGCTGCTGCTGCTGCTGCTGGTGCAGGTCCCAGGGCTGAAACCAGGTGGCTGGGGACCCCCTGCCCATGGGGACAGCCCAGTGGGGGACACCTGGGGACCCTGTGCCCGTGGGGATGCTTTTGCTCTCCACATCAGGCTTTGATCAGCTGATGTCTTGGTGACCAGGAAATATTTCTCTTTCATAACAGCCTTGGGTTTCCCTTCACATCCCACCTGGCTCTTCTAAGGCAGTGATGGAGCAAATCTCTGGGTGATGTTTCTCTGCTTTCAAGGTTCCTCTGGGGCAATGTGAGCAGTGACAGGGTTTCAGGCATCATTCAGCTGGGGAATCCCCAGGTTGAGCACAAGCTGGGCAGGAAGGGTGGATGCTTTCTCTTCCCAGTCTCAGTCTCAGCTCCTGGCAAGTTTTGCCACCCAGGTTCCCATCACTGTGGTGGGACAGAAACATGCTCCTGATCTTGGGTGGCTGCATCAAGTGAGCTGCTCCTGAAAGCCCTGGAGAAGCTCTGATGCAAGATGCCAAGGGTTATTTCCACCAAATCTCCATCCTTTGGAATCCCTGCAACTCACCTTGCAACAGGCAGGAGGTCCTTCTTACCTCCCTGCTTTTGGACAGTGGAAGTGCCCAACACCTCTAATTTGGAAGAGAAACCCACTCAGTGTGGCTTTGCCTTCCTTGCAGCCCTACATGAGCCCACCCAGCTGCAGGGGTGTCTGCCAAGCAGAGTGAGTCCTCCCCTGAGCACAGTCCCCAAACCAGCCCATGTCTGCAGGTCAGCAAGGACATGGTCACCCTCCCCTTGGTCCTGAGTGGATCGAAGGCAAAGCTCAGAGGAGATGCCACATTTGGGAAACATCAGCTCCTAGGATGACCTTGCATGGGAAAACATTTCCCCACCTTGCTGGTGGGCAGATCTCTGCCAGCTTAATCTTCCATCTGATCCAGATCAAGGGGTGGCTTGATCCTCTCCATCACAGCTCTGCTCCACTTGGGCTTCAGTCCCTCTGGGGCATCACAGATGGCTCCTCTCTTATGAGCTGAGCCCCACGTCGTGCTGTCCAGCAAGTGGGACAGCCACAGCCAGGTATCTTTAAGGGCTGAGGCATCTCTGCTTGTCTCAAATGCTTGGTAAAATATTGGTACTGGGGACATTTTCCTGCCCAGGCTGGGTTTTGAATCAATACCACACATCAGTGTCCTGTGTCCTCCAGTGAAGCTATGGGAAGATCTGTGGGCACCTCACCTCTAAGTTCTCTTGGGGCATCCCCCATCATGGGACCAGCAGAGGGGACAAGGAGCAGGCAGTGGGGACAGTCAAACCACAAAAAAATCCCTGTGCAAGGAAGCAGCTTGTGTGGACACAGTCTCCTCCCTGCAGCAATTCCACCATTGCTACCTTCAACCAGATTTAAGGTAGGTGAGAGCAGGGAGGGCACAAGAACCCCCCTTAAGCATCACACCTTAAGGAGGGAAACCAGGGGTGGAAAAGGAGTCCCCCAGTCCCCTAGAAAGTTATTTGCTACCAAGTGTGGTCTGCCACAGGCCAGCACTGTGTGAGCTGCTGTCTGGGAGGCAGGTCTGGGGGTGATGCCCCCCTGGAGCTGGGCACTGACACCCAGGTCAGCATTCTGCCTGCCCAGGATGGGCTCTGCTGCCACCCATCTGTCCCCAGCGTGGCCACAGACCTGGTGGCTCTGCTCCCACCAGGGTGATGGCACAACCTGATGTTTGCCCAGAGACATAGTTGGGGTTTGGTGCCTCTGGTCCCTGCTCCCCAGATGCAAACGTGACCGAACTGCTGCTCCCCAGGACTCTCCTCAGCCCTCAACACCCCCAAACTCCTCTGCCCCTGCCACTGCTATTCCATTTCACCCAAACTAGAGCTGGATCCCATTTCTTTGCATTTCAGACTCCAGAGGTATCTCATTACCTTTTGTGCTCAAACAGAAAACACCAGAGCAAAGAGCAAAGTCCCGGTGGTCCCGGGTGGGCAAGGACCACGCAGCCCGGGCTGGCCCAGTTCCACTCCCCCGGGGCCCCGCTTGCCCGCAGAGGCAGCACCCCCCAGCTGCTAGAAAATCCAAAATTCCTCCATAAACTCCACGAAGAGAGTGAAAAGCAAGCCAACCCGTGAGACAACAGCTTCTGCCCATCAAATGGGAGCTGGGAGCAGCTCAGGCTGGCAGCTCCCAGGGCCAGCTCTCCCCAGCGCACTGCTGGGCAGTTTTGGGGCAGTTCTCCCCACTTGGTTCCTGCCAGTTCCCTCCCCAGGATGCCCGGGGACAGACAAACACCAGTGGAGGCACAATACTTACATTGAAGGACTCTCTGGGTGTCTCTCCCTCCACTCCTGGAGCTCAGTTGGGTTGTGATCAAGCGACGGTCACCTGGGACACGGGAGACAGGAGTGAGCAGTGTGGGTGAACTTGCACAGACAATAAACCATAAATTCTTTTTTTTTTTTTTTTTTTTTTTTTTTTCCTTTGCAGTCTGACTGGCTCTACTGGTTTACGTTTCTTTGCCCCAGCAGCAGAAAGGAGGCTCAGCTTAAGTAAAGCCACCCAACAGGTTCTGCTATAACACAAGAAAAGCAGCAGGACCGGTCTGGTGTGAACCCAGATAGAGATTTGATTGTTTTCCCATAATTACTGTTCAACCTGGGCTGTTGGTTGAAGTCAATCACATTAGCAAACAGACCCATTTAAATAATTCATCCACCATTAAGATGGGAATTTTTTGTGTTTTATGTAACTTGGCTCTTTTGGAGAGGAAGAGAAAGGAGAAAAATCAAAGCTGACAGCATCCTCCTCTTAACCTGAAGTGGCACAGCCCCGGGCAACAGCAGCCCCCAGCCCAAAAATGCTCAGAAGAGGGGAAGGAAAGTACCCAAACTGACCCAAATGGATACTTGCAAGTTCAAGATGAAAGCCCATGGTCCTGGGCTGCCTTTTGGGGTCACTTTGCAGTGTCTGGGGATGGTTTGGGGTCCAAGGAGGAAAGCCTGGGTGACCTGGGTGCTGATCCTGGCCAGTAGCCCCAGCTCAGCCCAGGTTGCCTCCCAGCTCCAGCTGCTGACACAAGCAGCTTCCACCCCAAACCGTGGGCTGGTGAAACCAAAGGCAACATGGCCACGTCCTAAACCTTTGAAGTGCAGCTCTTTCAGCATCCCCCAAGAAAATATTGGCACTGCTCCCCCTGCCCAGGCTGGGCTGGGACAACCTCCCCCTGCATGGCTGCTGACAGCAGTGCCAGGCTGGGAAAGCAAGAGGTACCTTTGCTCTCCCTCAACATGGCACAATTAAAAAACCAATAAAAACTTGTTGCCTACATAGCTGAGACCCAGACAGCAAGTTCTGCTGGGCCAGGAACTGCTGTGCTGCTGCAGCCACCTCCCAACACATCCCGGTGCTGGGGAAGGACACATCTGTGTTGCTTAACAGGACAGCTGAGGTGGGGAGGGTGGCTTGGCTGGGGTATTCCCAGAGCTGGTGAATGGGGAGAGCTCCTGAGAGAAGATGTTTGGAGCTCTGAGTTCCTCCTTTGACTCATCCAGCTCATAAAACCCACTGTTGACTGGTGCTCTCCAGAGCTTGGTCCCCAGCTCCTCCACGGGTGTCAGCTCCCATCCATCCCCCAGCAGTGAGCTCACTCTGCCTGTTTACACCCCAACTGCTGAGCTGGCTCCTGAAGGAAGCAGAGTGCCACCCTGAGCATCCTTGGCAGCCTTTCCCTGCAGCAATCTCAGAGCCCATCTGCAGCTCTGCTGCCAGCCCCACTTGCAGGGAGAGGTTGGGCAGGCAGGGAGCAGCCGGGGCTCCCAGGAATGCTGCTGCCCTCCCACGCCATGGAAATGGGTGACAGGTAAACAAGGAGCTGCTCGGGGAGCTGTGGTCCTTGGCAGACCTGTAGGGACTGTTCAGTGGTTGCTCTGCATGCATGAGATTCCTGGCTCCTTCCCCTGCAAGAGGGACACAGCAAGGGGCTAAGGGGATCACTTGCCATCCAAGGCTCCTCACGAGCCACGGGAAAGGGGCAGAGGGAAGCTCTTGGCCTTCCCTTTCTCTTCCCTTTTGGGATTTTTGCTCTACTGAGGGATAGGGGAATTGGAGATTGATCACTTGATAGGGTTCAGTGCCTCAGACTGATGTTTGTGGTGGTGGAATTAATGCCAACCACAGGGACAAGATATCCATGCTGGGACCAGCCTGGTGATCTTCTGGGAGTGGCAGTGATGTGACAGGCAGATGGGGAGCTTGGGGAGATGACCTGAGCAGCCAGACCACTGAGGTGGGACACAAGCCACGGGGGTACCACCACCAGCTCACACCTGCCAAGAGCTCAGTGAGGGCTCTGACACACCAAAGGGAGGGACACCCCAAAAGGAAGGAGACACCAAAAGGAGGGAGACACCAAAAGGAAGGAGACACCAAAAGGAAGGAGACACCAAAAGGAGGGAGACACCCCAAAAGGAGGGAGACCCCAAAAGGAGGAACACCCCAAAAGGAGGGAGACCCCAAAAGGAGGAACACCCCAAAAGGAGGAACACCCCAAAAGGAGGGAGACCCCAAAAGGAGGGCTTCATGGGAGCAGCTGTTTGTGGGCACTGAGGAGACTGAAGGCAGGAGCAGCTGCCTGGCAGGGTTGTGCTGGTGTACAGAAGCACAGAATGGACACTTCCTGGGGAGAAGAAAGGGACGCACTTGGAAATAATCCACACCTTTCCTTGCAGGTGTCTACTGGAGGTCACTGGGACTGCTCACAGGAGGAATAAATATGCCAAGGATTGCTTTGCTTCTAGGCTGAAAAGCAAGAAAAAATCTGGACAGGGTATCAGTTTCTTTACAGCTGAGAACTTAAATAGAAATAAACAATTAATTTCAAGCTCTTTTTTCTAGGAAAAAAAAAAAAAAAAAAAAAAGAAGGTATTTTCTAAGCAAAGAAACATAAAAGCACTAAGGCAACCTGGAGGTATCTGATGAAGACTGAGACACCCAGCTGCAGATGGAAAGTCAAAGAGAGGGGAGAGCATCACTGCAAGGGCAGGGGGGAGCTCAGCAGCACCAGGGCTGCAATGGGCAGCAGAGGAAAGGGGCCATCAGATAATTGCTTCTGGGAAAAAGCAGTCAGGTTCAGAGCTGGAGCTGTCAGAGGCTGCTACCAAAATATATCAGCTGCTGAAGGGGATGAGCACCAGCTGGACTCTGGGCAGGACTCCCTCCATAGTCACCATGGGCAGTGCTGCCAGAAAAGGGCCATGAAGCTGTGAGAAACCTGGAGGAGGGTATTTGTCAGGGGGGGTGTTCAATTCTCTAGGCATTAGACAGAATGCATATTTTTTTTTTTTTAATAATATCAGTTCTCTCCTGAATTTATTCTCTCTGTATTAATTTTTTTCCCTCTGCAAGCACAATTCTGTCCCTGCCAAATTCCAGCTGTTACCATTGCAAGACAAGCAGGACCTTCAATAGGTTTCAGCCTGTTTGCTGCTGGAAAGGATGTGATCAGAATCCCAGAGGAAGGTCTGTGTCCCCAGGACAGACAGCAGCTCCAGAGGAGCCACATCCAACTTCTGCCACCACCCACCCCAGCCAGGGCTCACACTGCTGCTCTTCCCAAAGCCCTTCTTCCCAAAGCTGGTTGTTAGTTGCCCACAGCTTTGAGATCTATCAAAATAGGATTCAAAGGAGGGAAAAAGCCTCCCTCTCCTGCTAGCAGAAAAAACAACCAGCCTGGCTTTCCTACCACCTTTTTGTACCAGGATGCCTGATAACACATTAGAGAAGAACAAATTAATTGGTCTGAGAGAATCAGCCCGGGGTATGCCATGAGGAAATGGGTTTGATGGTGAGAAAACCCATTCCCTGAGTTGGTTCATGGTGGCCCTCACCCCAAATCAGAGGAGAAGTGTGAGTTAGGCTTCCAGGGGAAGCTGGTCACCAAAAATAATACCTGTTACAGAGGTAGGTTACCCTTCACAGGTTTCCATAGAATAGGGAAAATTCCTGCTTCACTAAAGAACTCCATGAAAACACATGAAGAGGCCACTACAGGGGACTCAAGGCTATAGGGGGGGATCCTCCCCATGGGCTGGAAGCCTGTGCCAGCAGGACAGGGCTGCAGTACCTGAGCAAGAAGCAGGAGAGGGCTGGAGATCCCAAAAAAGTTCATCCTAGAGACCTGATCACCAGGGGAGTTCATGGGGACATGGCCTGAGCTGGAAACCAGCATCCTGCAGCATTGCTGGCACAGAGACTCAGAGCTCCACACTGGGCTGAACTGGGCTGAACTGGGCCATGGGTGTGGGTGGAAGCACCAGGTGAGGATGCTCAGAGCCCTTAAAACCCATTTAAGGGTCTTAAATGGGTTTTTCAGGCTCTTAAATACCCTGAAGGCCTGAACAAAAGGATCCTCATGTCACTAACTTATGGACAAGAGGGATGAGGTGAAGAAGGAACAGAGCCCAATGCCCAGTTTGAGGTTATGGGCATGCAGAATGTCTCAGTGATACTGGAGCCAACTTCACCCTAAGCATGCACCTCCCCACTGGATAATGGAACTCCCTGGGACCCCATTCTGAGTATTTTGAGGCCAAATAAAATGAAATTGGAACCCAGGAGGCAGAGTTGTCTTCAGTGCAACTGAAGGCCAAAGCTCCAGATGTCTTTGTTCATCTCATGTTGGAGAGGCAGCATAAAAAAGCCCATGGAGGGTGTCTTACCACATCCTCTCTTTCACTTTTGCTAACATTCACTTCAGATTTAAGAAACATTTTTCCTGGCTTGCCATCCTCTTGTTTTGTCTGCAGGGCTCAGATATTTTTGCTCCACCAGCACAGGTTTGCTGTCCATGCCACGTATGAATCCAACAGTGGAATAAAATCTTCCTGGGGACTCCACAGGACTTATCCAGCCTGGTCCAAGAGCAGACACCGACCCCTGGCTCCATCTCTGGGCTCTTTTTGGGAGGATGCTGCTCGGCAGCAGAAACACAGGGAAAAAAACCTGAAGTGGAGCTGTAGGAACCCAGCCTGGAGGTGTTGGAATGGGGCAATGATGCTGTCCCCCCCCTAAAGCCACCCCATGGCAGAGCAGCACAGAGGGACATTGCAGACAGCAGCCACCAGAGGCTGCTCGCAGGCTTTGGGAAGGCTCCTGAAGGAGCTGCTTTAACCCTGGACACCCACGGATCTTGGGAATCTGCTTGGAAAAAACCTTGCTTTAAGGCATTGCCTACCTTGAATTTTTATGACTGAAAGATATCAAGCCAGATCAGCTGGGAGAAGGGCAGCCACTGCAAGAACACAGATGGTACAGACTGAACACATTTAATTTTTACTCAAGTTTTCCTCCTATCTGCTTGAAGTGAGTACAACTGAGCTTCTCTGAGTCATCTCCCTGATTTCAAAGCCAGGAGCTACCTGCTTGCAAGCCTCCCATCATAATTAGCAAACTGGAGCAAAATGCCTCTCAAGGCAGAGAATGAACTTGGCAAAACCTAAAAAAATTAGGCTCACAGCAAAAGATATCACTTCCCAGACCTAAGAGCATCACAGCAGTGCTGCGGGCAGAGAAAAGCTATTTCTGGAAGGGGTGTTCATCTTTTTGGGCAGATCTTTCCTGAATTGAAGCTCCCAGTCTGCATTAGACTCCATACAGATGGTGATGGGAGATAAACTTATCCTGCTAGCACAGCCCAACTCACCTGCACATCACCCAGCTCTTTGCTCTGAAGTGGGTAAATATCATTATTCCCCTTGAAGCTGCTGGGTTGGGAGATTGGAGCCACTTGTTGAAGGCCCTGGATCTGGCTCCTGGCCCTGGAAGCTGCACCTGATGCCTTGCAGGATGGTGGCTGTGGCACCCTGGGCTCCTTTGTGCAGCAGGGATGGGTCCAGCTTGTGGCCAGTGTCACTCCAGTGCTGGCAACCATGCTCTGCAAAGCCAGCAGTTTAACTTCGAGTCACCCAGAAATTAAGGAGCCAGCCATTTTTTTATTGCCACCTCTCAAAATGGCAATATATTGTCCCAATATATAAGAAAATTTTCCCACAAAATTTTCTCACATTTTGTTTAATGCAAAAAACCTCCTCTTTCCCTTCTTTTTGGACCAGCCCTGCCAGCTTTGGCCCCGGACACAGGCTGACAAGCTGCACCCATATCCCAGACCTCCTCCCACTACTGCTGCTTTGCCCTTTAGCTGTTATTTTTCTCTCAGTTGGAAGGAGAAGCAGATGAGTCCTTTCCACTCTGGCTCAGTTTGCCTTCACCTTCTTAAAGCTGCACCATCTGGGTTGCAAAACCTGGGTGAGCAGCTCTTGCCTTCCAAGGTGCTGCAGACATGCAGGGGAGTACAAAGACATCAGCAAACTGGGTGACAGCTGTTCTCAGTGAAGCAAAAAAGGATGATGGAATTGTAGCTGTCAATGTCAGGCTTTGGCACAACTTGTCCAGTTGGGAAGCACATTGTAAGTTTTCATGATCCCACCTAAATTCACCTGTTCCTATCCTTGGTGCTCAGATTTTCCCAATAGCCCAACATCTGAGAGTTTAATAGCCTAAAAAGCAAAGTCTGGCTCTGTGGATGGGGTGGTTTGCAGGGTGCACTGGTGCCTGATGCCAAGGACTGGGCTGTGCCAGAAGTTTTCCCCCTCTCTCCCAGTAAATTGGCCGACTGAAATGAGCATTTCTTAAATTTTATAAAAATGCCCTCTTTTTGACTCATTCATCTTCATGCAGCAGCTCAGGCCAGGCTGGAAGATTGAGGATGGGCTCCATGTGCTGGGATTCACCTCCCTTCCACCTCTCCCTCTGCAAGGAGATTAATAAAATTAGGGTTTGGTTCTTTTTTTAACTCTTTCCCCTCAGGAAAAAAAGTGCAGGTAGTGTTCACAGTTGGCTCCTGTTTCCTAGGGATAGAGGATGAGCAGCCACTCTTCCAGCCCATGTTCCCATCCCAACTGCTGCTCTTGCCCCAAATAAATCTTATTTAATATGGGGAGAGGGGAGATGGGTCCATTTTCAGCTGCCTCCTTCTCAGCTGAACTTTGGCTCTCTTTTAAATGGTCACGACCCATAGTTTGAGAAACTTTACACTTAGCAGTCCTTCCTATCTCTTACTCCTCCATTTCAGCTCTGTCTCCTGTGATATCCATTTACCCTTGCTCCTCCCTCCTCCCCTGGCCAAAAAGAAATAAAAAATTAAGTGTGAATTTCAGAGCCAAAGATGCTTTGCTTTTTTTCAAGCAGACACTGAGAAGTGAAAGAAAAACCCCTCCCGTAAATTATAGTCCCATAAAAAGAGCTCCAAGTACACAGAGTTTGGCAAATTACAGAAGATGCAAATGTCAATCGGAGAAATTCTGACAGTAAATATTTTTCAAAACTGCTTTGTTAGCAAAGCTTTTCACTGGAAAGGCTCCTGCTCTCCAGAGCTGGGGAAGAACGAAAAGCTCTTTTTTTTTTTTTTTTTTTTTTTTTTTAGGCTTTAAATGGTTTATCCATAATACACAACGATGTCATTTATCCCTTTGTAATTAATTCATCAATAATATCTCAGTCCTAAAGACAAGAAAGCTTATTTTGAACTTCATTTCTGGCACAGATCCTTGGAAAGAAAGATGGTTCATTGGTGTCCTCTTCCTGGCTCTCCTTGATGTGTTGTCTCCAGTGTGGCAGCAACTGAATAACCACTATACAAACCCTGAAAGTGCCAAAAGTGGGTTTTTTTCCCTCACTCTGTTTCCACACCTTCTTCCTCATAATGGAAAACCAGCAATGAAGTGGTCAGACCACAATAAAAGGCAGGAAGAGATGATTTGCCTCAGTCCAGGTGGCGTGGAAAGAATGAATGTCAAACCAGTTGTGAAGCATCCAGTACCATTGATGTATCACTGGGTCTCTTGGTATCTACTGACATTTTTTAGAAAAAACATAGAAATGCCCATTCTTTGGTTCGCAGTGGTGACTGATCAACTCTAGGCAAGAAAAAGAAGATTTCCTCCACGTTAGGCTGCAAAAAACCCTACAAGATGTTCTCCCAGGTGTTTCCCAAATGCAGAAAATGAAAAAAGGGACTGAAACAAACACTGCACATACACAAACAAATTGACAAGCTGGTCCTACCAAAGTTATGTTCTCCTTGTGGGGCCAAAACCTTTGGAACTGTAAGGCTGGCCCTGGGGACCAGTTGCTGGTGTGACACAGGCAGCTGTACAATGCCACAGCTTGAGCTGGGAGAATCCCTGATTTATGTCCCTTCCTCAAATAAAAGCCAACATCATTCCCACGTCTTTGCAGGGATGGCTGTCACGTTTCCCTCTCCAAGTCCCAAAGCTCCTTTGGGGAACTTTGTGGTTTCGTTGGGCCAACTTCTTGACCTGTGTCAAGGGCTGTGTCCAAACTGTGACTCTCCAGCCCTGATCTTTGCAGGGTCCCTTCTTGGCACGGGAAGATGTGTTCAGCACACATGCTGGGCACACGATGGAGAGGGATGGCTCCTGCGAACCCTCCCTCCTCTCTCCAACATCCTCCTGGAACGGTCCAAGCACACCCAGCCCAACAAAACCACCACATCCCTGTGCTGCCGGGTGCCTCCCAGGAGCCTGGTCCTCACGCAACTGCTTTTGGGAAGCAATTTAACAAATTTCTTTCCATCACCCAGTAGGAGCAGCACCCACTCCCTGCTCTTTGCAGAAGTGACCACACAAACCAAAGCTGGAGGTGAAGGGCTTCACCGGCTGCATCCACGCCTGGCCCGGCTGCTCCAGCCCCATGATTTATGCCTTGGCTTGCAAATGCCTCTTCCTGCCAGGTGATCACATGGGCCCTGGCCTGCACATTATTTTTGCATTTGCTTTTGCTTTCCTTCCCACCTCCTCCCCCCCCCCCCCTCCTCGAAATGGTTTTCATTTTTATCAAATCGATTTCTTCGGGCGGTTGTTGCCAAAGGCTCCTCGGGTTGGGCACGTGTTCAGACAAGTTGTTCCTGGTGATTTTTGGAGGGGTGAGGGGTTGTGTGGACCTTTGAGGGGAAGAAAATGAATGAGAGCAACTCCACAAGGGTGGCTGAGAGGGGCTGGGGTGAGCGTGGCTGGGATCCAGCACCAAGATTTTGGCTCCAGGCAAGGGTGGAGGTCAGGAGCGAGACAGGGAGCTGGGGAGGACCAGAAAAGGGGCGAAGGGGATGGGGAGAGTTATTTACCCCCTCCCAGAGCTGTTTGCTATACCACCACTGCCAATCTGGAGCTGCTGGTATTTAAAATGGCACAAAGAGAAGCAGCTCTCCTCCCTTGAAGTTATGTTAATGGGTACCCCGCTAAGAAACTCCTTGGAAACTTCAAGAGAAGACAAATCCTCTTGGTTGATGAATTAATTTTCTCCCTTTGCTTGACCCGTCAGCCTGTGCTGCCAGCAACATTCCCATTAGCTCTGTTGGAGTTTGCCAACATTTGCTGCGATCCAAGACCCATAGAAATCCACTGGAGCCTTTCCATGGATCTCAAGGAGCTTTGGGTCAATCTTTTGCCTGCAGGATGAGGCTTGGGGTATGCATGTTGGCTGCCTGCTCGGAGCCTGCCGGTGAGTGATGAGCTGTTGAACAACATCTTCATCTCTGGGCAGGGCTGGGAGGAGGGATGGGGATGTTAACTGGAACCAGCCTGGAGTGAAGTCATTTGTTTCGCTGTGCTCATTCCCTTCTCCTGAAAGCTCCCAGAGAGGGAAATGAAGCTCACAGGCAGCCATGCCTGCAGAAACCCAGGGCTCTTGCTTCACTGTGTTAAAGCTTCACAGCCCTGGGATTGCTTCTTGATCCCTGAGGACCTTACCCACCTCCACAGCTCAGTGACCCCCAGCAGTCCCACCACTGCAGACCTCCCACTGCTTTTTCCCTGCAAACATTGTGGCTCCGTTGGGAAAGGGCCATGGCAAGCACCCATGGGATGGACAGGAGCACGGCCCCCCCAGAGGCTGCCCTGTCCCTGCCCCCAAAAAAGTGAAATATCTCTGGACAGAGAGTTTTCGAGGGCTCCTTGCGAGGCAGCTAAACACGGGTTTTATCAGCATGCAAAGATAACACTTCAAAGAAAACATGTTCTAAATACACCTTTAAAAGCCTTAAAATGTAATTCCGTAAATGTTTGTGTTACTCGGGCAAGAGATAAAGCCAAGTGGTGTTACTGAATTGCAGTGGGCCTGAATACCTGCAAACCTCCCTCATGTCCCTATCAGATGAATGGTTCACTTATTAATCTAGATCTGGATACAGTGGAGCCCTTTCCTTTCTCAAGAACCTTTTCCCCCCATCTCAGTGGTTCTGCTGTCCTCTGGCAGGACCTGGATGTAGATCCCAGCAGGAGCTTGATGGCCACATGGGCTCTGGTTCCGTGCAGAGACCCATCCCTGCAGCTTCCACCCACTCCTGAAGATAAACCAAGAAGAAAGATTGCAAAGAAATAATTAAATCCAATTCTTACTTCATTGGTGATGCTGATCTCATTGGTTTGGGAGTGGTTGATCCCTTTTGCCTCAGCTGCTGGTGGACCAGGACTGGACCTATGCCAAAGGATGGGTGGCATCCCATCAAGAGAAGGCATCTGTGGATCTGTGGCAAGAGAGGGTTGCAGAGCTGTGGGGTACAGATGCCCCATTTATTTTTGGCTTTCGTGGGTACTAAAGAAACAGAGAAGATAAAGAAAAATCAGTGCAAAATCCTGAATTTAAATCCTTCACAGCACTCGGGGCAAATGAAAAGGACTCGCATGAACACAGGGCCAGGGAGCCTCTGCTCTGCTGTCACTCTGGGCAGCCACTGACCTCAAGGTGGGTAGGTGTTTACACAGGGCTGTGAATTGGGGAGGGGGGGGGACACCAAAGCAGTTTTCCAATTAATTTTCCTGCAGCTTGTTTAGTCCCCGTGATGCTTATCGGGGGAGACAGCCCGCGGTGTAACGGGCCAGCGCCGCACGTCATAACAAAGCATCACACCAACACCTTGGGGAGCAACAACCCCAAAAAGCTATTTTAGGAAGCAAAGTCTGCCTGCACGGGCACACGGGAAGCCCTCCAGCTGTCTGGGGTGGGAGCAGGGTTTGGCCAGCAGAGGAAGATTTTGTGCCCAGTCACCCCATCCATCCCTGATGTAGGCTCAGATGTTTTCCTGATGCTCGGTGTGAGGGATCTGCCCAGGGGTCCCAGCACCCACCACCAGTGAGAAAAGACATGGATAAGCCAGGCAAAGGGACTGGTGTCTGTAGGCATGAAGAGCCTCTGAGGGTTTTTTTCCTATGGGAAGAATGGAAATGAGACCTGAAGTTTTGGGGCAGAGCTTGCAAGCCCCCCCCAACAGGCAGGTTCCCCTGGCAGCACTTAAGGTCTGGGAGTGGAAATTGATGGTGGGGCAAAGGCAGAACAAATTGATCCAAACTCTTGTCAGATGGACAAAAAATTCCCAGTGTGTTGTTCAGTGCACTTAGTCTTAAATAATGAAGTTTATTCTTCAGGTGCTTGCAGACCACTTCTCAATCTTGAGCACTTTCTTTCTCAGAAATAAAATCCTCTGGGTTTCTTTGGATGCCAGAAAGCAGGAGTTTGGATATTTGGTTTAGCCTTCACAATTTTTTTGTACTGCAGAATGCAGAAAGGTGCTTAGAGAAAGAGGAGCAAGCAGTGGCCCAGGGTGTGCCATGGCACCAAGATCTTGTCTTGTAAGAGCCACCACTGCACACAAAAACCCCAGAAAAGACCACAGGGAACCAGTTTTCCCCCATAAAACCCACACAGTCTGGAGGAAACTTCAACAATGATATGGTTTGCAGGGAAGCAGACTGTGCCCTGCAGAAAGTGGCTCTGCAAGCCCCCACGGTGGGCCAGGCGGTGGAAATCAGGAGCCAGCTAAGATGAAGGATGGCAGAGGGAGAAATCCTGTGTTTTCTCTCAAGGAGATGTTTTCCCTCATTTATCTTTGGCACAAGCTATCTAGGCTGTGTGTACCATC
Organism: Phaethornis superciliosus; assembly: GCA_023637945.1. Classification (NCBI taxonomy): domain Eukaryota; kingdom Metazoa; phylum Chordata; class Aves; order Apodiformes; family Trochilidae; genus Phaethornis; species Phaethornis superciliosus. Next base: position 11,782,495 of record JAJQWJ010000019.1, read on the forward strand.
AGCTGTCAGTGCCTGGGACACTTACCATGTTCCCTTCTGCTCAGCATCCGAGAGCAAATCCAGCAAAGGCAACGGCTGCAGCAGCACCAGCAGCAGCTCAGGAGCTTTGGAGAGCCCCCACCCTTCTCCAGAAATCTCTTTTGAAGCTTAATTCTGCTCTTGCCCAAGGGTTCCTCTGGCTCTTGGTGCTCAGGGTGAGTGCCCAACCTGCAGGGCTGCCAGACCTCCTGCCTGGGGAACTCAAGGCACTAATGAAACATAAAGGCTTCATCAGTTGTGTAACCTTGCCTGGTGACCAAAGAAAAGCACTGAGCCCACCCAGAGCTGCAGTGTCAGGCATTTGGCCCCGGGGTGATTGATTCTGAGACCTCAAAATTCAAACTGAGAGGAGGGTGTTGAATGAACACTGATGGAGAGGAGAAGGCACCCCAGAGGAGACATGTCAGCTCAGAGCAACAGGAGGTGATGCCCCTCTTCCTTCTGGCTGGGATGCCCAAACTGATTGCCAAAAAGTTGCTGTTCCTCTCATTTTACCTGACTCTTGTGCTTTTTTTTTTTTCTTCCTACAGAACTCAAGAGCTCCCCATCAGTGCTGCCCAGGTTTTCAGGCCTCTCTGTGCACTCAGTCCTCAGTGGAAACAAGGGAGATATTTCTTCAGCTGTGTGACATCTTTGCAGGAGGAATTGCTTCATGTTTTACAGCCCTCACTTGCAGCCTGCTGTGCATGCACGTGAGCACCGATAATTTTTTTTTTGGCTAACGGTGGTACTCAATCATCACATAAAAACTAATGAAGGAGAGAGCCAGAAGATGTGATGATGATGAGAGGGAGGAATTCATGGGGGGCGGGGGGGGCAACCATCATCATCCAGTCACAGCTTCTGAATTTATGTTTGTGTTAATTAACATTTTGACTCATTCAGCATGGCTCATTCTGTGGCTCTGCTGATGGGAGAGCCTTTCCAGAGCTGGTGCCAAGCAAAAGGAAGTTTCTCCAGCTCCCATCCTGCCCTTGTTTTGCAGATGCAGGAGAGAAGTGCCTCTTAATCTTAATGGCAATAAAAGAGAGCCCAAACAAAGAATTTCTGAGGAGGAAGAGCATAATTAGAGGCATCTGCCCTGGCAGCCCATCAACTGCCTGGAGAAAAGGCACCAAGAAGGACTCCTGTCCATCTCAAGGGTTTTGGGGAGTTGCAATGATGAAGAGAACTTGTCAAAAGCCAGCACCCAGCTCCCCAGCCTGTGTTTAGATCCCCAGACACAGCTGAACATCTTCTCCTGGATGGCATCCCGTGCCATAAAGAGGTTACTGCTGTAGGGACAGGGATGGCCACATTAGTCATCTGCAGCCATGTGCTGAATCATCTGGGTCATCTTATGAGAAGTCATCTCTACCTGCCACATACATTTGACAGAAGGAATATTTCCAGGATGTTTTAGAGAGCATTATTATCATTTATATGTATTTCTTCCTTTATCCCTCTGCATAAAAAGCCTGGTGTAGTTTTTTGCCATGAATCTGGCCATCTGGGACTTGTGAGGGGAGAAGAGTTATAGCTCCAGCATTTCAGCAATCTCAAAATAGTTTCCTCCTCCATCACCACCCTGTTATTTTAAACTTCAACATTCTGGAACTTCCCAAGCCTCTAAATGAGTGTTGCATGTCCTTTCTCCATGCTCTCCTAGAATTTAATAGCTCCAATTAAGAAGGTGGATCAGCTTCTCCATGGGTAGAAGTGAACCCAGCACCAGTCCAAGCCACCAAGCATAAAACCTGACCCTGAGCAGCTCTAAACTAGAAAATGCTGATCCAAAACCAAAGGGACACAAATGATCCTTTCTGAGGCACTTCAGTATCTTGTCCCCTGACCCAGAGAATAAGAATTACAGGGACTCCTAAAGACAGAAAAAAAACTGATTAATTCTATCTGAACATCAAAAAATGAGAGGGTCACCATCAGAGATTGGTATTTATTGTGCCCAGCCTGCTTTGCCCAGTGTCTAGTGCCCAGCTTTTTATTGACATTACTTTTTCTTCAGAGAAAAACCCAAACCTAAGCAGCCAGGTTGCTCTGCTGGCTCACTGTACTGTTAAGAAGTGCCTTTGGTCTCACGAGAATGCATTCAAATTTTGATGCTTAGCAGAAAATAAAAATATTTGCACTCAGTTCATTTCTAGAGCTGCACATAAAATGCTTCCCCTCAGGGCATATCCAAGGAAAAGACTAGAAATAAAATATAAATTCTAAACAGCAGTAAAATGTTTATCACTTTGGGGGTTAGGAGTGTTCAGCTTTTATTGCTATGAAAATCAATTTAGTGAACTTGGGTTACTGCAAAATCACAAAAGTGAAAACCTGAAATCATTCAGCACCTTTGGCTTTGCTGTTTCTCCCTTCCCTTTTTTGTTCTGTTCATGACCCCATGGTGAGCCAGAGTCTGGGACAGGGCTGCAGGATATGGTGAAAAAAGAAGCCTGGTAAAATATGGTAAAAGCAGTCTGAGTGTGAAAATCCTCCCACAAACTTCACTGCAGTGGAACAGGGTGGTTTGCTGCATGTCTGCGAGTTTGAAAGAGCACAGGATATTGTAATAGTGATTGCAGTGCTCCCAATAATAAATAAACTGGAAAAAGAAGTGTGGAGAAGTCACTTGCCTGTGGCTGGGGACCATTCAGCCCACTCACCCAATCCTACAACGAATCCTCCTGAATTCTGAATTAATTTCTGCAATTTTGAAAGCTAAAACTCAATGCATGTTTGACAGAGCAAGTGGAACGTAGTGCAAAGAGTTTGGCAAAAGGACCTGGCTGTCCCCTAAGCAATGGATCAGAAGAGCCTCATGGCCAGGCTGCCACAAGGGGAACTTTTTGCTAATCCTTCCCAGCCCAGCACATTTCCTCTCCCTGCCTTGACTTTCATTTCTCAGTAAATGCAAGAATTTCACATAAAGAGAATTTCAGCCCTGCTGTCATTTCTGGGGAAAAATGATGCAGAAAAGCATAAATTTTGGTGTTTTTTTTTTTTAATTTAAAAAAAAGAAAAAAAAAAAAAAGGAAAAAAAGAAAAATATTGAAAGAAGGCTAGGTCAGCTCCACAACTAGTCCAAGCAAATGTTTTGGGAGGGATGAGGAGGATGAAAGGCACTGAGCTGAGCCAGTCAGCAAGGAGCTGGGGCTGGCAGTGGATTCTGGGCAGGAGAGGAGCAGCTTGGGAGAGGCTGTGGGGTGGGAGACTGAAACTCCTGCCCAATATTAATAGGTTTGGCCATGTTGAAAGGTGATCAGGAACACATGGGAACAAGGTGTGTGGGAAGGAGGGGATGGATGTGAGGTCTGGTGTGAAGGCCAGGCTGGGCACTGGGTACCAGAGCTGTGATACTGGGGTTCAGGGCTGGCACCCCCAGGGTTTGCATGGGGGAATTTCTCTCTGGCTCTTCCCCATAATGGCTCCAGGTGGCTGCAAAGAAGATGCCACCCCATGGCATGCTGGACTCCCTCCAGATACAGATTTCTGCCCTTTCCCTGATGCCTCGACACCCCTCCAGCACTCCTACTCCTGCTGAAATTTTCAGCCGTTGCACCAAAGCAGTTTCTCAAGCTTTATCAATCTATCTTGCAAAAGATGGAAAGTGCTTTCCAATTTTTCCAAAGGTCACCTGATAACCCTGTCAGGCTTAATTGTGCCATAATCAAATCCCCCTCTCCCCTCCCCCCAGCATGATGTGGAATGAATCAATCGTTGAGCCAGGATAGCTGACATGAAAGGTGTGAGCTCACAAATTATTAAAAATGTGACCCACGGAGGAGATTCTTTTTCATTTCCTTAAAAGAAAAAGGTTTTCTGGTGTTCTCATTGGTGTGCAAAGAGCAAATGAGAGAGAGGGGGAGAGGCAGCTGAGTGCAGTGAGGGATGGAGGGGCCACAGCCTGGGCTGTCCCCACCACAGGGGCTTCTTCCTGAGAACTTTGCTGGGCTGCTGTCTGTGTGAGCAGGACCAAAAAAGATTTGATTGAAAATCTAGCTCTTAGAGCGGTATTGGTCTTGCCTAGGAAAATCCAAAGCCCTTTGGATTTTGTTCTGCACTGAGCTTATTTTCCAACAGACACTCCCCTCCCAAAAAAAATCCTGGTGAAATGACAGATGTGAGGAGGATCTGAGTCCTAAAGGTGCTGTGTCTGGAATCCCTTGAATGTGGGTTATTATTCAGTGAGGGCAATGTCCTGATTTCCAAACTCCTTTGACACAAACTCCATATTTATCAGCAGATTTCATGCTAAATGTCCTGTTAAACCCAGCTTTCCAAGCCAACAAGGGTTCCACAACAAACATTCATATTAATCACGCTTTCAAGCTACTAATTAAAAATAGATTAAACATAGGTTATTAACAGGCAGATACAGCATTTTCCCAGCTTGAACAAAAGCCACCAACCCCTCACCATTCCTTCAAGCCACAATAATCATATTAACACCAAACTGACTATTTTTTTCCCATCCAGCTCCTGCAAAAGGACCACCCGACTGATCCAGTTTCCCGACAGCCCTGCAGAAGCTGCTCACATTAAATCTGGGAAATGACTGCCACCTCCAGCCCTCTGCCTGCTACTGGAGCCAGCAGCTCCCAGCCCTCCTTTGGTGACTCCAGAACCTGGAAAGTTGTTTTCCCTTTTGCTTGTACAACTGTAATAAACAGTGAGGCTCAGGGAGCAGGAACATGAGATGGCAATTAGCCCAGAGCTATTAGCTGGGCTGAATATCATATACTCCAAGCTCCCTTGATCCAATGGAATTTATATGACCATTAATGGGGACTGTAAATTGCTGTCAGTGGGGATAACTCAGTCCATGGTTGGTTTTTTTTTGGATGGGGGAAGTGGGGAGGAAGAGGGGAAGGTGCCCTGAGATGGACACGAGGAGCTGTACAACAGCTTTAAGACACTGCTGTCTACTGGCATATAACAGATAATAAAAATATGGTTTAATTTAAAATGTAAGGATATGGTGTCAAAATAAAACGTCTCAAGGACAAGTAGGGAACATAAAAAAGTCATAGTCCATGCTGTGAGCATCAGCTGCACATCATAAAGATACATTAATGGTATATTTCTATAAAAGAAATTTTCATACTCGGGGGTTTTATGAGAAATAAGAGTTTAAAATGTTAAAAGTGGAAATTTTATGATTGTAGGGGGAAAAAAACATTCAGATGAAGGTGACAGGAATGGCAAAATCATGGAAGTAAAGTTCTGGAACCTTTGGTGGTGCTGGTAACAAGCAAGGGCAGTGACCCAGCTGTACCCAACCAAGGTCCCCAGTGACCCTGTGGGAGTCTCCAGACTTGTTCTGCATCCACAGAAATCAGGGGAATTTTTTATTCAGTGGGAACAAAATCAGGCTCCAGAGGTCAGAGATGCAGGCACAAAATAATGTTGGGTTGTAAAACAACTGCAAGCAAAGCTACTTAAACCAGACCCACTCGTGTGGCAACAGACAAAAATGAAACAGATGAAAGAACAAATGTTTTGTTGTCAAATTAAAATGTTGGAGACAAAAGCAATTAATCTGGGTGCCACTTGTTCCTTTTTGATTCTGGGCTTAGAGAAATGTCCTAGGAAGAGCTCACAGCATTAGAGCTTCTTTTCAGGGTCAATGGCTTAAAGCCAGAAAATTTAGACCTCTGAGCCTTGGCCAACCTCCCTGGGTTCACCTGGGCTCAGGAATAACCAAAAGATCCCCAAGTTCATTTTTATCAATGGAAAAAAGCGTTATAACCCATTGACTAAAATATCCCTTCCTATTGTTACAGCCTCTGGGAAGAATAACCCAGTATTTCCTTCCCCTCTCCTGCTGCTATGCCCTCAAGTGTTAAGGGAATTCTCACAAAACCAGGGAATTTCTAAAATGTGATCTTCCAACAGGAAGCTGATGGTGGTCACTGTCTGTGGGGTGGTTCTACTCTATATTTCACTGGCATTAGCATCCAGGGGTCCTGGAACAGGGTGCTGGGATACTCCTGAGTCAGCTTGCAACCAATTGCTGACTTAATACTGAACCACATTTAACTGCACCTCATTTGACTCCCTAAAGGTGAGGAGACTTTGCTGCAGAGCAGTAAGGTCCAAAAAGGATGGGAATTGCTTGCATGGCTCCTGTTTGGCATCTCAGGGTTGGGGGATGCTTCCTGCCCAGCTACAGCCCAACACAAAAGCCCAAGGGAAGATCTGGGCTGCACCTTCAGCTGCCAGCACAGCCCTAAGCTGGAAATTACAGCTCTGCAGATGGGAGGGTTTAAATTTCACCCAAACCTGTTAGGAAGTCATCTTTTCCCCCAACTGTAAAGCCAAATCTGCAGTATCTTGGACACCATAAATATTAATGCAGAGGATATTACACTCACGTGGTGTAACTGTGAATGATGAATGACTATGAACAGCCTGCAGCTGAAATCTCCCCCAGGGCACTCACAGCCCATCCTGGCTCACAGAAGAGATCCTTCCTTGATTTAAAACCCATGTTCAATCCAGTTCTGCAAAAATTGCAACCGAGAGCAACGTTTTAATACACTTTTTAGGAGGAATGTCCTTAAAATTAGCCAGAACCCCATTTTTTCTGGTCTCCTTAGGCTGGTCACAACATACCCAGGGAGCATTTCATACAAATAGACTTTCCATGAAGCTGAAGGTGGCATCTCTCTTCCCTGAGCTCCATAAAACTGTGCCTACCATCACTAAGGCTGCTCAGAGCTTTGTGTGGTCCCTTATATTTTATGCTGGTTTCCTAAACATTCACAGTTAAATAAACTATGATAACACTTCATAAACATTTTTCTAACATGCGGAATGTTTGACATGAATTTCAGCTATTTTAAAACTAATAAACAATTGTCAATCGGACGTCGGAGACTAAGCAGAAGCCACAACTGTTCTTATGGAACATCAAAGGCATAATAAATATCTGATTTTGCCTTTTTTTTTTTTTTTTTTCATAAGCCAGGCTTTTGTACTTTTGCATTAGAGCCCCTGTCAGAGGGACAAGCACTGGGGTTGGGTGTCAGTGTCTGCTCTGCTTTGGGGTTTGACTGAGAAATTGGCATTACATTTCTTAAGATCAGCTCCTCTTAGGAAATCTCTTGGGGAAAAAAAAAGAAAAAAAAAAAAAAAAAAGCCCAGCAGCCATCAGGCTCCAACTCAGCCCACTCTACATGCAATATTTTCTCCTCCAGCATCACTCCTGGGGTGAGGATGTCCCACAGCCCTGCCCCATCCCCACACCAACACAAAACCAAGGGGTGAGGGGCTGCCCTTAGGACATGGGTCATTGAGGAGCCACACGATGTGGCTTCCAGGGAAGTGGTGGTGGCCCAAAGGGTGCAACCTCCCTCCTGCACCCAGCTGTCCCCAAGGCACTGCTCGTCTGGCTGCAGGAGCAGGGTAGGGGACCACTGGCATCATGATGGCCACACAGCTCCCTCCCCAAATTGCATCTCCAGAGGGGTTTGTGTTGCTGCAACACCAGAACATGGGTCACACTTGGGGTGTGTGTGGGGACCAGAGCCCCACAGTCACCCCAGGCACTCATAGCCCCTTCCTGGCACAGCACTGACCATTTCGGAGTGGAGACATCTCGGAAAAATATTTGTCAAGAGAAATATAATGAAATGTCTGTGGAATATTTTTTTCTGCCCTGGACTGAAAAAAAAAAAAAAAAAAAGCTCATTTACTGAGAGATATTCTGTCTCCTTTAATCTATTGTTCAAAACATCCCAACCAGTTAAAGGTTTCCCAGCCTGTTGACAAGAGCTTGAGAGCTTTGGAGAGGAAACTACCACGTGTAATATTTATCTCTGGGCACATCCATCAGGGGGGAGCTGCCTGTGGGAGTGGGGCTATCAGACCCCTGCTCATCTCTCCTCTGCTGCAAAGGATGTGTCACTCCAGAGGAGATGAAAGTTGTCCCCCTCTTTGGGATGAGGAATGGTGGCTGGTCTGGGAGAAGGACAGCTGGGATAACCATGTTGCTTCAGGAAACTAGAGAGTTTTGGAACAATATCTAAGGGAAAGTTGGAAAGTCTCAGGGCCAGATGCACAAAAAGCTCTGAGTTTTGTCATGACACAAGACAGAAGCACTGGAGAAGTCCTTTAAAGCCACCCACAGGGTTTGTGGGGGGTTGGGATGCTCTTGCCAAGATGCTACAAAGCCGAGGGTCCACAGTATTGGACTGTTCCCATGCCCTGAAGAGTTCTGCCTTCCTGTTCCTCAAACTCCCACTCTCCAGAGGTCCATGAGATGAGAAACAAGGAGAGCATGAAGCTGGCAAGCAGATCTCCCACCTTCCCTACTATTTTCTGCCAGCTCCTCAGTGTGATTCCCATGAGGAACCACAGCCAAGACCTGCCCCATCCTCCACCAGTTGGACTCCAGTCCCCTCTACCCTGCCAAACCCTTCTCTAAACCCACACCTCAGCTCATGTCACCCATGCAGACACCCCATGTCACCACTCAAGCTTTGCTTAAGTCCTTTCTGCTCTGGAATGTCCCTTCTTGCCATCACAGCCCTTCCTCTCCCCACTTCAGAGCTGTGGGAAGATTTTGGGTGCCCAACTTCACCTCTTTTGCCCCAGCTGGTTGGGATGGAGCCAGCCCCAAATTTTTCCCACCATCAGGACCAGGCTGGTGAGCCCCACTGGAGCCATCCTGGCTGCTTTTAGGCTGGTTGGGTGCTGGGGCAGATAAGTAAACACTTGCAGCTCTGACATGAATTACTTCAGTCCTTGACAGCAGGACACTGACCAGGGTCGCCTGATAAGGGAGGGAAAGCCTTGCACGTCTCTCAGTCCCACTCAGATATTTCACAATAAATGTCACTGGGAAAGAATAGACACTTCTGTACCCATTAGGCAGCTGCATGTTCCTGTCACCTTGAGAAGAAGGGACGCATTGTCAGAGCTGTTGGAGCAGGCAGGAACCAGCTGGTAATCTGCTCCCACATCCTTTTTCACAGAGCAAGTGTGAACGGGGCATTGCAAAAAGCCAGTGGAGAGGTGGTTAAAAAAAAAAAAAGGCTCTCACTGAACACCTGGGGGGTTTTTCACTGTGCAGGAGAGGCAGCCCAAAGGACCAGGATGGAGGAACCACCTCCTCCTGGTTTCAGCTCCATCCCTCTCTGCAGTCCCCTCCTGTCTGTGTGCCTCAGTTTCTCCTTGGCACGGATCACATCACCAAAGAGCAGGACTTCTGCTGGTGGCCAAAGTATGTCTTGCCTTTAAAGGGCAATGAAACACAAGATTCTACTTCAGAGCTGAATGTTTGGGTTGCTCAAGTCCAGGTGGCACGATTGTAAAGTTGTTTTTCAGCAGATGAGCTGGATGGACCAACACTGCCCCAGCTGGATGGGTCCTGGCAGGTGTAACAGTGATACCTGAGGATACCTCCAATTCCAGATGAACACTTTGCACCATAAAAACCTGCCTGTGCCTTCAGCAGTAGTGCCCAGCACCTTCCTCCACCCTGGCTGAGGGGATCCATCTCCTTAGGGACCTTCTTGCATGGCAGCTCTCAGTAATGGGTGTTTGAGGAGTCACAAACACCTGATGGAAGGCTCTGAGCTGACTCCTGGGGTCTCCACCTGGCAGAGGACCTGGCAGTCATTCTGGCTTCAGTGTAGACAAGCAAGAGACTCAGAGCCTGCTCTTCCATCTCTGGAGAAATTGGGAGCTAAAGGTGTATTGCACACTCATTTTACATTCTGGCTTCATATTATCTTCCACATAAAAGATTCCTGCCTCCATCCTTTTCGTAGAAACATTATTAACTAACCTACAGATCCCTGTAGTGGAAATGGGTTTGATTTTTGCCCTGGTGGGATGGATCACTGCAGAGCCCCTCCTGGTCTGGTTGGTGGTTACTGCCACTGAGATTTTGCTGGCCCAGCATCTGCCAGATGTTCCAGCTGCTCTTTGCCTGCAGATCCTCAGGGCTTTACTACTCAGTCTTTTAGCTACAGGTCCCATTTAGTACTTCAGATATTAGGAAATCTTCAGTGGAAGACAACCACTTTATGTCTGATGCATTTAGGGTAGTTATTAAAGGGATATTTTCTCCTGGTATCTTGTGTCTGATCTCTGGGGGAGGATGCTGGTCACTACCATGCCTTGCTGGATGCCCACCATGGCACAGGCTGTGCCCCCCCAAGCCCTGGGTACCCCTGGGGACCCCTTCTTGGATCCCCAATGTCTGGCCAACACTGTGAGCCAACATCTCATCCCTCCCAGCCCCATGTTCAGTATTTGATTTTTCTCCACTGTTTAGCCTTTTAATGTGGTTCTGCTTGTTTTCACAGGTTTCCCAATCTGCCCCCTCCCTAGATTGTTTATATTTTGGGAAAGCCTTCTGTTTAGTGCCTGTAATACCCTTGACATCCTTTAGCTGCAGTGGGCTTCCCTTCCCTGCTCCTCTGCTGAGACTTATCTGGGATTTGTTTCAATACTAATCTCTCAAACTGTTTATTAAGCCACCTCCTGATTTATCTGCAAAAGACTTTTTTTTTTTTTTTTTTTTTTCTTTTCTTGAAGTTGAAGTTATAAAATTTCAATCAAAATTCCTTCAGGCATTTTGCATTCCCTTACAATCACTAAATCCTATTTGTTCTCCCTCTGGCCCCCCCTTGGCTGGCAGCCCAGGCTCAGGAGGAGCCAGAGATGGAGAAGGGTTGGGAGCAGGGATGCAGCTCCCATTGTCCCCAGCAATCCTCCACCTCTGGACAAGCAGCAGCTCAGGGGCAGCTTTGTAGCTTCCCCACCACAGGCTCTTCTTGCCCAATGGATTTGTTCTGCTGGAACCTTTTCCTTTTCTTTTCTTTTCTTTTCTTTTCTTTTCTTTTCTTTTCTTTTCTTTTCTTTTCTTTTCTTTTCTTTTCTTTTCACTTTCAGCATGGCTTCCCTGTTAGTAAGGCTGAATTTTCCATGTTGTTTCATCCCCTCACACCTAGTTCCACGCTAAATAATTCCCCTTCCACCTTGGTGTTTACATTCTTCAGATACTTTCCTCTGCTTTTCATGTCCCGACTCATTTGGCCCTTTGCTGGGTTATACCCAGCAGCTCCTTTCATCTTTGCCTAGTGGTGCAGCCCCCCATCCTTTGCTCCCTCCAGCCCACCCAGCTCAGCAGCACCAGCCAGGCTGCTTCCCCTTCCAAAAAAAGCCCCATCCATCCATCCATCCATCCATCCATCCATCCATCCATCCATCCATCCATCCATCCATCCCAATCCTTCCAGGATGAGGGTGGCCCAAGGGATGAGCTGGTTCCCTGTTACCCAGCAGCCTTCCCACCCACCTCACCCCTCTAGGTTTAAATCAAGTATAGATTGAAGCAGGCAGGATTTAACCCCCATTCCTCACTCCCCAGGGAATCCAGCCCTCTAAAATCCTGATTTGAGGGGCAGCCCACCAATGCACACAGCAAAGCTTCATCTTCCAAGACCCAACAACTCTCCTCTATTTCCCACACCACTAATGAGCTTTTCCTAACATCCAGGGCAGCTTTTGGCCAGGGATGAGGACACTTAATATTTCACCTACTTGAAAAAAAGTATTTGGTGTTGAGCTCTTCAAATAGCTTTTGGTGTCTATTTACAGGAGGAAGAAAACCCTTCAATGGCCTGCACACACAATAATGTCACATCAGGGGTGGAAATCCTTCCAAGGATTTTACCCTTGGTGTCATTTGGTTATATATTTATCATAGCAAAGGAATGACAATCTAGTAATTGGAATAATGCAGCTCTGCTGTGAAGCAAAACCCACCTTAGGATAATAAACACTATTTCTCCCAAAACACAGCTCCTGACTAAGGTTAGCCAAACAAAACAGTCCACCTACAGTATGCAGGAGACTTCAAAGGGAAAATTAAAAGGAATAAAACCAATGTAAGAGGATGAAGAATCCCAGAGGGTGTCCTTATCAGGGTTCCTTTCAGTGGATGTTCCCATGTTTGAGTGGAAAGGAAAAAAAAAAAAAAAAAAAGAAAAGAAAGCAACCATAACAAAAAAGAGCCGGGAGTGTGAGCCTCTGCGACTGATAGAGGATTTTCCTCTGGCTAGACACGGGGCCTTTAAAAAAGCTGCAGCAGAGTGTGGGATCATTAAACACCTTCAGATTCCTTCCCCACTGCCAATCACAGCATCAGCAACCGCCCTCTCCCTGGCGTCTGCTGAGCCCACTTTGAAAACCTCCCCATTTATCACTGCTGGGAGAGATCCTGCTGAGACCACTGGAGCCTGCTGCTTGTCAACAGGGCACCTTATCTTCTCCAAACATTTACTTAACCCTTTGTCTGGCAGGCCGGGAACAATGGGAGCCACGGCCCCTCCTTGGGGATCCCAATTCCTGACAGTTCCTGCCTGGTCATGGGCACTGGAATGGGCTGAGCAAGAGGAGGATGCTGGACACCATCACAGTGCCAGCCTTCACCTCCGTGGGAAAGGTCATTTGCAACATGGTAGAGAAGAGAATTATTTTTTTTAAGTGTTTTCTACCAGGGACAGATGGAAAAGAAGTTTTTCTAGCTGCAAGCAAGGAATGAAATACAGCATCAGTCAGTCAAACGGGCCCCCAAAATCAGCTGCTGCAACTCTTCCTGAAGGAATGACTCTTGCTGTGTAGTTCTCAAGATAATTTTGATTTATTCTCTCTCTCTCCCTCTCTCTATACTCTCTCTATATATACTCCTTTGTATATGGAAGGGTCTGAATGTGTCTTCCCTGAACAATTTACCATTTCAGAACAGGTTTCTTATCAAAGAAGACTTTTATGGAGAACTTGCCTACAAGGTAGCAAGTGAACTGGAGTTACAGCTTGCCAGTGGGAATGGGTGAGACACAGAAAAAGAAGACATCTCCTCTTGACCTTCAATGCAAAAACTGAGAAACCCAGGGGTCCCAATCCTGCTCATTCCATGCAGGGTCCCTGCTGACTGCCAGGCATTTCTGGGACTGAGGATATGGATGAGGAACCTCAAAGTCTGCACATTCTCACTTCATGAAGATGCCTTTAGCAGCCTGCAGAAGCTGATGGGGACAGAAGGGCTGGTCCAGCAACACAGAGGAATAAAAACCAGCAAGAAACCAGAGGACATAGGGATGAGCTCTCTCAGCTCAGTTGTCCCTTTGAGCTGACCCACAGCCTGGTTCAGCACTGAGGGCAGAAACAAATCAAAATGATGCCAAATGAGTGCATTGGGAGGTGAGTTTTAAGTCTTTGTGTTGCTGTTGTACTGCTTTGTGCTGTTATCTGCCATGAGAGCCAGGAGTTCACATCTTTATCTTGGCACAGAGACTCTCAGATCCCAGCAGTGTCTGATGGCCTGACAGCCCTGGGAAATGTGGGACAGAGTCAGCCACAAACACCATTTCCAGCACAGAGGTATTGGCAGACCCATCCTTCTTCCTTGCTCCCAGTTTGGGTTACTACTGAAGTATTTTACTGACTGTCCCTTCATGCTTTTGCTTTGCAGAGCTGGGAACAAGGTTAATGGATGCTTCTTTGGACTTCAACAAGTAACACTACCCAGGTGGTGTTCCTGAGCCATTTGGAGGAAATATAGGAAGGGATAAGGAAGAACTTTCTGTTTCCCAGTCATATATATACACTATATCCATTCTATCACTTAGCTACATACTTAAAAGCACACACACACAGTCCTGGGGAGGGGTTCTTATGTTCTGAACACAAGTGCCACCTAAAGAAGTGTAGGACCCTTTCTAAGGAGAGCAGTTACTCTTTCTTCAGCAATGAGTATTTATTTTGAGGCTCAGTGCTGAAGAGTGACCTATGCTGCATTTGTGTGCTTTCTGTCTGCATTATGGACCCCATGCTGTTGTTACTGGGATGCAGGCATGGACCCTCAGGAAAGGAAGGGACTCCTTCAAACATAGCTTAGGATGCATCTGAGGATGCTGCATTTCCCAGTCTGTGGGAACAAGAGGGAAACAAGAAGGACATTACCAGTCACTCCAGAACAGAAGTGAGCTTAGGTATCTAAAGGCCATCCTTCCAGGACAGAGAACCACAACCAGTCCCTAAGAAATCAGCAACACAGGCATGGTGGGCAGAGATCTGCAGGAATTGTGAGTGCACAAGCAGAGAGCTCTGGTCACTTTTTCCCTCTTCAAACATTGCTTGCAGTACATCAGAGCCCTGGAAGGAGTTAGATTGCAACTGGAATTGCAGCAAGTGTTTAAACAGTACTGAGAGCAGTCTGAATGTCACTGAACTCCATGGAAAGGCTGCAGTGGGATTCAGATTGGACAATATGCACTGACCTTTTCTAGTGAGAACTAAATCCCTCAACATAGAGGAGCTCAAGTTGGAGCCACACAGCTACTCAGAGACCTAACGTATTGGGTTTAGATCTATAGAAAATTTTAGCAACACTTTCAGGTTATTTTCCCTTTTTTTGTTTTTTATTTTTGGATAGTAGAATTTTCTCTAGCTGATAACTTATTTTTCTAAAGACATGTGACCAACAGCTAGTGTTTCTCCATTTTCACCCCCATATGCTTGTTCTACAATTCTGGACAAGGAATTTGCAAACTTTCTACTGATCCAGCAGAGAAAATATTCTCTTGTCCTGTGTCGTGGTTTTTAAAGGATATTGTGATGGGGAGAGAAGCACAGAGTTAAGTCAGAGGAATGGTGTTAGATTTTAAGAGACATCTGAGAAACAAGCATCTATTTTGTTCATTAGGTGAAAAAAAAAACCCAAAATGGACAAAATTCAGGATGTCAGGAGCTCAGATAACTTTGGATCTGGTAGGGTTTTTGATGGGGAAGGGACACAGACCTTGGATGTAGCTTGTACAACATTCACCCTGAGAGCTCTAGGAACATAACATGTATTTAGCCAACATGTCTTGAACTACAAAGGACACTGCTGTGTAACTCATGCCTCCCATTTCATCTTTTTTTTTTTACTGAGAAAGGCTCCAGACATCTGATGTATTCCCCTGTAAGTGAAGATAGTCCTTCTGGCACGGAGCACACATCCTTTTGTTTTTACAGAGCGTTGCTGGACTGACTGGTGAAGTGGCTGTCACCCTGCAATGCCATGCCATGCCCCAAGCTAAGTGACATTCCGGGACCTTTGGCAGCAGAAGACACATTTCTGCTGTGGTGGCAGCTTTTGGAGGAAAGTCCCACATGCTTTGGCAACACCAGCTGGGTACCTGGCAAAGATCACCCAACACCCTCTGCTCCATCCAGCACGATAATGGGAGCCTGCAAGCATGCTCCTGATGCCAACAGAGAGCAGTGGAATTGCATCCAGCTTCAGGGAAGAGAAAGCCAGCCCTTTCCAGATAGAGGAGGTGCAGAATCTCCTGTCTGGCTCAGGTCAGGGGGACAGACCCCAGTCCCAGCTCAGAGCCAGGAGCAGAACACAACCACGAGGCACAAATTTCAATATGAACAAAGGGGAGCAAGCAGCCTGGAGGCAGCAGAGCTGCCATTCCTCAGTGAATTATCACCCAGTGGGCCCAACAGCACAAATACAAACTCAACAGCAGCAGCTCAAGAGGTTTTATTCCACCCCACCACTGCTGGGGAAACACTTAGCACTGGCCCACCAGCACACCCAGACCTCAGGTGCTGTTCGGGTGCTATCACCTACTGTTCAGATGATGCAGCAGCTACATGTAATAGTGGCAAGATAAGGAAAACCCTTTTGGGATCATCAGAAGTACTCACAGAATTTTTGAAGCATCCATCTCAAAGCTGCTGAGCTCTCCCACCACTCTCTGGAGCAGCCACCTGCCTGCATGGAGACCAAAACATTCCTGGTGAGGAATGGAGATCAAAACATTCCTGTTTTTGATGGGTGTCAGGTCTCTGCTACAATAGCACGGGGGGACTACACAGCTAAACTTTGACTCCTGAAGGGGGAATATTCTTCAGGATTTTTCTAGTCTAAAAATGCCTCCTGTATTCCTCTTCCAGCCATTGAGCAAAATAAGTGGTTTGGTTTTTTTTTCCCCCACACCTGAGCTGTTCAATTTAAGGAAGAAGGGTGACTGGCAGGAGGCAATAACCATGGTAATGCTTTGGTCTGCAGCCTGCCTAAGTCAAAGTTCATCTTCAGACTTTCATTTCAGAATAGACCTAGTCCACCAAGTTGAGAAGTGTTTTTTAAATCACCCCCTCCAGACCCCTTTTACACCAGCCTTGCCCAGAGCAGTGAAGTTGCTGTGAAGTGGTGGTAGCAATGTCAGGGCATAAATTGGCTGCTGTGTAAGAGTCACAGGGACTCAACACACTTGAATGGCATTGGAAAAGAGTCACTAAGCTCATAAAACATCCCTTAAGACACCATGGGACTTTACCAGCCAGTAGTCAACTAGCTGGTATAGACCAGGAGACAAGAGGCAGTAGGTTAGTTCCCAGAAATTTTGGCTTCCTCAGTGTCTGCTGGCTCCCCACTAACATGAGAGAGAGGCAATGAGAAGCCTGTCACTGTGTCATCCACCAAATGAGCCACATTATGAGCTTTGGTGGAAGATGGTTATGAAGTAGCAGGAAACAACACAAGATACACCCAAAACTGCTATTGGGAACCATGGGAAGGGTTAGAATACCAACAATCCCTTAAAAATATTCAGCTGTTCCCCCAGCAGAGCTGGTTTTTAGCTAATAAAGCAGCCAGGGCTGCCTGCATCACCCCAGCAACCCCATCTACAGATAACTAACCACAGGTTATTATTAAGTGAGCTCCCTGATCCTGCTAAACTTGAGGACAGAAACCCTTTAGGTGACCCATCCTCATCAGCAGCTTGGGAAGAGGAAGATGGAGAGGTCTCAGCCCCAAGCCTTGCAGAGGGAGGAAGATTTCAGGCATTTCCACCTCTGGCAGATGCTGAGTTTACTTCAGGCTCTGAAACCACTGAGACACCAGAGAGTTTGCACAGATGGTGTCTGCAGGGACCTCAGGCAGGAGAACAAGTATTCACAGAGGGGTAAATGCTGCATCCCCAGGTGTGGGTGCTGTTTACCTGGGACCAGCAGTGCCTTCACCACCTCACTTACTGCCCCCCAACACCCAGAGCAGCCAAATAACCTCCCTGCTATAGCCCTGCTTTTTAAAACAGCACTATCTGGATCCAGCCCATCCTCATTGGAACAGGGTTTGTTGGGAGGAGATGATTGGAGAGGGAAGCTCTGGGCAGGGGCTGATGGATGTGCTGCAGCTGGGGTGGATGGGCTGGTGCCCACCTCTCCTTTGGGCCACACAGCTGCCTCTGCTCCATCTAGGGAAGTGCAAAATGAATATTTTATCCATAATTAGTCACTTTTTCATTCATTGTCCCTTCTATGAAGTGGCACCAATTTGCAGAGAATTTAGCTGGAATGTATAAAAAAATATTTCCAGTCTCTTCACCTTCACTGACTTAACATTTTCAAGAGACTCTTCCCAGCCCTTACTCACATTGTGTCTCTACCTGTCATGGTTTTCTTTGAGGCATAATTTTATCTATTACTTTAATCCCAAAATGGTGAGGGAGTGCTACATGGGGTGGGGGACAAATAATGGGAAATAAGCCCAGCAAATGGAGTTGAGGAGAGATAGGAAGGAGCCAGGGTCTGTCAGCTCCCCGGGGCCCCACAAATGACAGAGAGCATTTCCCAAGTATCAGACCAGGCCAAACACATTTCTTGATAAACTAATTAAGCAAATGTGTTGAAACAACGTGAGTGTGACTGGGCCCTGGCAGGAGGCAGCCCCCAGGAGGGCAGAGTGGGGGGAAAGCATCCTTTGGGGAGATGGGATGGGATAAGGGGCAGGCTGGGAGCAGGTTAGGACAAGGGTGCCCGTTCTCTTTGCTCAGGGGAAGATCTCCAGGGCCTGCTTGAGGGAAGCTCAGGGGGTGTCCATCTCTGTGGGCACCACCCCACCCTATTGAACAAGGAAGGGTCACTGCACGGGGTCTGCCTGATGCCAGCTGGGGGTGACAAGCTGGGCTCTGCCACTCTGCAGACCCCATTAAACAGGGTAGCCTGTAGGATGGGGACTTAACCCCAAGGCAATGTTCCCCACTTACAAGGGATTTGAGGTTTTGTGGGTGAGAATAGCAGATGGACAAGACCTGTCAGCCTACACCAGTTGAGCACTGGCACTGGGATTACTGGGGGACTTGGTGCAGGGAGCTTTAGGGCAATAGCTCTGTGTAAAACAAGCTGCAGGTATTGTTTATTTACTGTGCTGGTGCTGCTGGAGTTACTGGTGAGAACGAAAATGATGGTGGTCCCCTGGAAGGGAAGGAATCCCAGTGCATCCATCACCAGCTTCATGGAGCCAGCAGCCACCCTGGATCCCCTGAGCATATTTCTGTGTCCCTCAGATGGGTGCCTTCCTCCTCAGCTCACACCCCCACATCTGCACCTTTAAATCTTCTGCTTCATCCGCTTAAACAGCAGCCCTGAGTTCAGCACAACTTTTTCTGCCTTTATTTTTTCCTATGGCCAAAAATAGTGAGTAGGCTCTCAGGAGAGCAGTGCCAGGGCTGTGGGGACAGCAGCTGCTCTCTGCCTGGGCTGGGGACTCCCTTCCTCTCCTCGTTTGGAGCTGAACCCTCAGCAGCAGCAAAAAGAAATATTCTCATCCCACGTGCTTGCTCGCAGGATGAAGGATTACATCCCATCCTTCCTTCTCCTCCCTCTTGGTCCTCTGCTGCCTTCCAAACTGCCCATATCCTGAGCAGCCTTCACTCAGACACGACAACCTGGACTTGACCCCTGAGGTTCTGGCTCCACTGAGTCTTCCTGGCCCTTTCGGGCAGCAGGAACCTCTGTCAGCCTCTGTGATGGATGGGTTCAGTGGGAGAGAGGCCCACAGACAAAAAGTCCCATGAACACAGCAACAGGCAAAAATAAAATAGACCCCGAGCAGCAGCTTGCTGAGAGCCACAAAGAGCTGTCCCTCCTCGGGGCCACCTGGTTGTCCCCATCATTTCTGCAGCCCATGCTGGAGATGGAAAGCTGCTTATCTCAGATCTGTGGTGGCTTTCCTGCTTTGCTATGCTTCAGCTTAGCCTTCAACAACTTGAAATAAAGCAAATAATAAATGTTTCTCGAGTGTGCTCAGCAGCAGAGGTGTGGGCTCTCCAGGGCTGTCACAGACACAGACACAGGAGCTTTTCTTTACTCTCAGGAAAGCAGAAAGTTCACCATGATCTCTCCAACTAAAAACTATGGTCAGCCTGGCTTGACTGCCAGATGACTTCATTATACTGTGCAGGGCCAGGAAAACTGCTGAGCAGGATCCATCTCCTCAATACTACTCGTGAGATGTCACCAAACCAGAGGTGCTCCAGCATCCCTGGCCAGAGCCCACTGGCATCTGCCAAGAGTCTGTGTTGGGGTTTACACTGTGGGAATTCCCAGTGAGAGACATCCCAGAGACTGGTCTGAGCCATCAGGGCAGACAGCAGGAGAGGAAATGAGGGCAGAGAAGAGAGGATCTGACCTTGGGGTTCTGCCTCCTTTTCCAGATTAAGCTGTTTCCTTATAAGAGCCACACACCCTGCAGTCCAAATATTAGCTGAGTTTCCATTGCAGGCAATGTCATCAGCAGCAAACTCCATCCCAGCCTGCATTTGGACTCACACTCTATTTTGTGACATTTTCACATTGAAACTCCATTATTTTTTTAAGGCTAGTCTTTCATTTGTGTAGCCAGGATGGAAGATAAGGCCAGCAGTGACCTGTGAGCCCCAAATGGGGGGAACACCATGCTGGAAGGACAAGTCACAACCATTTGCTGCTGTCCCAGCTCCTTGTACCAGGACATGAGAGCAATGTTGCTTCAGAGAACATCAGGATTTATGTCCCTTCTTATTCCCCCACCAAAGCAGCAACAGGAGCCACGTTGTCCAAACCCTTTCTTTCAACCAGTAGGGACCAAGGCTGAGGGATAATCCTTTGGGAATATTGCCTCAGACCCAGGGACTGGGCTTGCTGTCAGCCAGTGCCTGTTCATCCTCTGAACCCTTGCCCTGGTTGCCTGTGCCCCTTATTCACCTGGTGCTTTATGAGGGGTTGTGCTAACATCCATCAAATTTAATTTCCGGTTATCAACCCTCCCTCCCCCTGGAAAAGTATTGCTGTTTTCAGAGAAATTACATTGCTTCCAATTAGTCCTGCCCTTTGGTTTATGATAGGTTGTTTTTCTCTAAAACCTTTGAGCCAGGCTGGAGAGCAGCTGAAGGGCATTCTGGGGCTGTTCAGAAAGATTAACTCTTTTTGAGCAAATACACCTTCCAATTTGTTGGCAGGGATTGTGGTGTCACCAAGGAAAGGGAGCTCAGGAAATGCTAGAAAACTCTTTCCTTTCCCTTTAATTTTCTCCATGGTTATTTTTATGCTTCCTTGCTCCTGGGGTTCCATTTTCCATCATAAGAGATGTCCTTCTTGGACATCCATGGCAGGATGGCCATGACAAAGTAAGAGCTGCCCTCAGAAACTGGACATTTAGCAGCTATTTAAAGGCTCTGGGCTTTGAGTAAAATCCCTCTGCAAAATTTGGAGAAGGGGAAACTTATGACACCAAAAGGAGGGAAATGGGATTGTTACATAGGTTATTGTCACATAGGAAAAGTGATTAAGAAAATCTATTTGATTTCTTGCTCAGTCTTGACTCTGACTGCCCATCTTTCCCTATGGTCCCATGGGATTTTACAGCTCCAGGTCAGCTTTAGTGTTCCTGCTTGCTGGGAATCATTTCCCAACCTCCTCACCTTCAGTAGGGTGATGATGTACAGCACGAATGCAAAGGCAAACATCTCCCATGTTCATTTAGTTTGTCCTTTCTTTGGACCCACCTCAGTAAAAATATTTAAAACCAATGGAAATAAAAAGAAAAATTACCTTAGGATATAGAGCTTTCATTTGTGACTCCCAGCCAAACACTTCTCTGGACTTCTTGCAGATCCCACAAGAGAAACATGGTTCACAATGCAAGCACTTGGACTGCAAGGAGAGGTGGTGGTTTTTCACCTAAAAAGGATGCCAATTGAAAAAAATATCAATTTTCCTTTAACAAAACTGTTTGCGTGACCAACACCCGCATTTTATACTTATTTAAATGTGGCACACAGCTTGCCTGGTGTTACACACATAACAACAGCTTGTATCTTGTATTTTCCAGCAAGATCACTTGAGGAGGAGATTGTTGGTGGTTTTGTTGGTGTTTCTGATTAGTTGGTGGCAACTTTTCTCTTAGGGCATTACACCAGATGAAGAGGCTGTCAAAGCTGATCCCACAGCTAACAATTGTCACTGCTGCAACCTCTCCAAATGATGTCACTTCTTTATGAGCTCTTTACCACCCATCCTATGACTTGATGCAGTGACCAACACCTGGTGGACCTAAGCCACCAACCACCAGTATGCCTCTCATCTAAACTGTAAGGATTTTCCCCAGCTCCATTTTTCCCCTTTCTTGGTGTAATTTTGCACTTCCTGGGTGCTTCCTGCTTTGGTGCTGAGCTCCCAGTGCCCACATTCCCCCATGGACACGTGTGACTCTCCAACCTGCAGTTCCAACATGGAATATGGCAATCCCACCTTCACCCCCATGCTCCAGGGAGACAAAGTCTCAGCTCTGAAAACCTCCCATTGAGTTCACAGAGTGCCAAAGTGCAGAGAAGTCCATTACTTTTAATTTCAAGCAAAAAAAGAAAATAAAAAAGTGTGATTTTGACTCAATTGTGAACACATTTGATGTTCAGGGTGGTAACTGATTTCACTGCAACTCAGGGACACCTTCTCTCTTCACAGACACAAACCCAAAATCTATGTGCCAGACAGCCATAGGTCTGGATGTTCTTTGGCCATTCCATTCCTTGTGGAAGTGGATGCTTCCTTCCCTGCCTATTTAATCTACTTCCTTGGACTGGTTTGTAACACAACCATCCTGAGGGCTTGGGTGGGAAACACATTGCATTTACCTGCTTCTAACGTGGCCATGCCTCTGCAAGGATGTGGAGGGAGCAGAACAGATGCAGCCTTGGGGAGGCTGTGGACATTCATTGTGAAAAGCTGTTGGGGAGCAATCAAAGTAATTGCTGTGGGCTGATGTATGTGTTTCTAATGAGTCTTGTTGCAGAGGGACTTGCTCAGTGTGTCTGCATTATTTACACAGGACACCACTATCAGTGAAAGGCCTTATTATCTGCTCTGTATTTGTTTCTGTATCTTTCAGTACAGCAACTCTCAAATTCAGTGTGGTTTGGTTTTTTGTTTTTTTTTTTTTAGTTTTATAGCTTGTTTCCTCTTTAGTGATATTATCATGGAGCCAATAAAAGTGCTTTCCTTCCACATCTGGTCAAGGAAAGATTTTGCTGGGTACGAGAGTAATATTTCTGAAAACGTCTCTGAGTGAATATAAAAAGCTGTTGGAAGCCATTGAGTTTACTGTTGCCTTATGTACTGTCATTAATTAGGAAATAAAGCAAACTGCATTTTATATCACTTGTAATCAAAATGTTACAGTCTTAATGTGAAGCTTTCTAAGTGCAGAGCCTGAGAACAGAATCTGCTCTCATACAGACCAGCAGTGGAGAGAAGGATGCAGAACTCATGGAAATTTTAAAATTCATGGCCCAGATTTTCAAGGTGAGAGCACAAAAGAGGTTGGGATGCAGGAGGCAGGGTAAGGGCAGCTGCCCTGATGGGTGGGCAGGGTAACTGCTACCCACAAAACCAGCTGGTTGCTGTGATTTATTCCACAACTGCAGCATCCTGGTAACTCTGGTAACCAGCTGAGCTGCAGCTCACTGTCTGGCTCCTCTTCTTGGGTACCACAGGGCACCAATCTACAGCAACTTCTCTTTTCCTCTGCTTTAGATTGGACATTTTTGCCCCCTAATTTTGTTTTCCTTGAGGAAAACACTTTCCTTGTTTTCGCCTTGAGGCAAAAATTTGCCTGACCCCCATTCCTGCCTCCCAGTTCAAAACTCTGAGCGTGATAAAATATAAATAAGTAATACTAAAAAAAATCTTTAAAGAAAGAAAGAAAAAAAAAAGCATTTCATCATCAACCCCTTTTTTTCACAACCTTTAACATTAGGTGCCTTTGTCAAGTCCATTAGGACCATATCTGTTCTTTCCGGCCTCTGAATGCTTTCATATATTTGGCTCCACAAGAACAAACTGGGGGAGCACACATATTAGTAGATCATTTGCCATGTACATGATTCAGATACCCAGACATGTACAAAACCCAGGCAGGGATTAACCAAGTCTGACAGCACTGAAGTGACTCCAATTCTGTGTGTGTATAAGCGATAATGAGCCAAAGGCACTGTTTGTCTTCAAATAACACACAAAATGATTAATTAGACAGAGGGGCATGAGTAATAATCACAATATTATATGCTCTACCATAATGGAACGCTGCTCTCTTCTTGCTTTGTTCCTCTAATCTCTGAGAAGCAAATATCCACAGGGTGTTACCAACAGAGCTGGAGGCAGATTGCAGTTGCTTGGAGTTTATGAGCAGCACTTCTTTCCCATTGTGATTTTATACCCTCGGGACACTTAGAAAACCTCTCTAGAAAATACACATGGTTGGCTCAGGGATTAAAGGGATCTGCAGGGAAAAGAAAGCAAAGAGCTCTAGTTGCAGATTACAGACTTCAACATGTTACCATTGAATTTAATGGCAAAGTTTCCTTTGATTCAAGATTTGATCCTAACTGAAGGTTTTATCAAGATGCTCTTTGGTAAAACTCAGATGATTTGTCACAGGGGTGCATCTAAAAAAGAAACGATTCCTCATCCACCTATTTCCTCTTTATTCACCTACTTCTGACATAAAGCAAAACTGCTTTTTTGAGTATTTATCAAAACAGCTCTTCTGGTATTGGGGTTTGAGCCCCGGAGGTGCTGGTGCTGGGACCAGGGTCAGGCTCAGGCACCAGCCAGGACTCACAGTGTGGGTTCTGGGCTGAACCTCTCCCTCTGGGCAGAGTCAGCAGAGGGAGCAGCAGCCTTGACTTGCTCCTCATCCCTCTGAGACTTTAAATTGCACACTTCCAGCACTAACTGAAGAGCAAGAGATGCTGACACCATGGTCCTGCTTCCAAACTGCACCGAAACCTCAGCTCTGTCCCTCCACCCCTCTCTCCTAATTCACTTAAACAGTAAAGAGAAGAGGGTAAAATCCCCCCCCCCCCCCCAATGCCTTTATATGATCCTACTTGCCCCCCAGCTGTCCCAGAAAGCCCACACACTGTGTATAGCCCCAAGGCAGGTACAGAAAGCCACAGAGCCCAGAAAGGGTGACTGGGTTTGAAATGGTACCTACCTCAAGCCAGTTACCCAGCTGAACAGCCACACTTTTTGTTTTCCTCATTTAAACAACAAACCCCCTTTTTTTTTTTTTTAAATGTACTATATATAGCTTTGCCATCCTCCAGGTTTAAAAATACTATAGGCAAATTCCTGCCTTTGCTTATTTTTAGTTGCTATTGTCCACTTTGACATTTTGGTGTGCAGCTTTGGCTTGGATGCACATGGATCTGGCAGAGGTTTTAAAGGGGGTTTTCAGAAGGAAGTGACCAGGGAACACAAGCTGGGCTGTATTTCTGCATTTTAATTCATTAACATGAGCCCAGCCCAAGGGAAGCCACTGTACTTCCTCAAGTACCACTTCATCTCCTCCTCCTCCTCCTTCCAGGGACCTTTGGGCTTGGAGGGAGCAAGAAGGTGATGGCACTGCTTGAGTGGGAACCAGCCCTAAACACTGGAGTTTCCCAATGTAGAGTTGCTTTTTGCCACCATATTTTCCCTCCTTCAACTAATTCCAACCTCTCTTTCCTCAAAGCTGACTTGCTTTGGGGATGCACTTTGCAAGCAGGCCATGTTTGAGTGGAAGCAGCATGAGATTCTTCAGTCCCCAGGGTATTTCTATTTAAAGAGCATCATTTTCTGGTGGAAGCTTTTAACTAGGACTGAAAAAGGGCTTTCTCATTCATTCAGCAAAATAGGCTGAATGACCTCACCTTGGCCACTGACAGATGGGGTAAATGGAGATGCAGGATACCCTACAGGTAACCTCAAGCTCTTACTTACATCAGAAGAACCTCAGCAACTAACAGTGAAGGTTTTCTGATCCAGAAACAATCTGGATAAGCTTGGGAAAACTTACAACACTGTAAGTAACCTGTGAAATGCAGAGCCTGGCAGCTCTGCCAGTGCCACCAATGAACATCATCCTTTCCTTCCCCACCTCCTGACCCACAGCATCCTGATCCCAGCAGGATCCTCCCACCCAGCACCTTCCCTTCCCCACAGCCTCTGAAGCACCCTGCACCCCATTACTGCACTCCTTGCCAGCCCTGACATTTGCAAACACCTTCCTGTGACTGACCTCAGCCAAGTTGGAGTCTGATGCAGAAGGGAAAATATTCCCTTCACTTGACATACCTACGTGTTAAAATGGAACAGCCTCGTACAGGGGAAAAAAAAAAACAACCCTGACCCTTATCAGTGTGACATTGTGGAGTCTCACGATCATAATCCAATATTAGAGTGTGATAGGGATCCTGCTGGTGGTGAGCTTGGACCTTGGGAGTGACCTCTGCCTGGCTCACAGTCTGTCCTCACCTGCTGCCTGGTTCACACTCCAACACCAGGATTTTTAGTTTTTTGGAGGACAGAGGAAGGTCTGGAACCCTTCTGCCAAGTGCTCTTGAAGAGGGATCAACCATCAGGAAGATCTGGATCTTTCCAGGCTTCCATCAGACCCCAAGAGCTTCCTGACCTGATGGCAGAAAGGATGAAACAGGGAGATGTGGATCCTGGGGAGACACAGCAGGGTTGAAGAACAGGTTGGATGCAAATAATCCATTCAGGAGCAATACCTGAATCCCTCACACAACACCCAAGCTCCAGCCAGGATGTGCAAGACATAAAATAACTCAAAGGGTATTTCATGAAACATGAAATAAGCTTCTGGACAGAAGCAGGCAGCTTTCCATGGTCACTCCTCTGGGCACAGCATGGCTTTGGCATCTGAGCTGAGGAGGAGGATTGAATCAAAGGCCAAAAAAAGCTTTCACATCCACCTGGGACCCATGAGATTAAATCTTGATCCCTCATCCTGCAATCATCCCCCAAGGCACTCTGAAACCCTTCCTCTATTCATGTGTCCAAGTGTCATACTTGAGTGTGAACTTGAAAAATTCTTGGCCAAATGATGGGCTCAGGCTCATTAAAGCCACATACCCTGCAGGGAGAGCTGCAGCAGAGCCTCCTGCAAAGCCCTGTCCCTGGCTGCGGAGCCAAACCAGCCACATGCACCTGGAATTGTCATCCTGGAATTGCTCTGGCCCAAGGAAGGAGACTGAACATGTTGATCAGATTCCCATAACTGTAGCAATTCATTAGTGCAGGGGAATGAGAGCCTGGGAGAAACCCTCTTGAAGGAAAGAAGAGGAGGAAGAGGCTGGGAAGGCTGCAGGGTTAATTCACTGGGGAACTGCTTTATTTTTCAGTTCAGGGAAAAATCAAATCGTGCCAACTTGCCAACTATTTTAAGGAGAAAATTATCTTGGGTGCTAATACACTGCAGGGACAAGCACACCCAGGAGTTGATCTGGGTCATACCCCTTGACCCAAACCAGATTTCATTTTTTTCGAAACGAGAAGCAGGACTGCAACAAGCACTGCTCATCCCACTCCCCCCACTTGTGAGACCTGAACCCCAAGTTCAGCACAACAGAGATTAAGTGATGCTAGAAAGCCTCCTCTTGCTTTATTCTCAACTCATAGCTCTGCCTGTACTACCAGATGAGTAAATTAAAGCAACAAAACCACAGCACAGGCAGCAGCCTCTTCATTTACACCCCCCCCCACCAGATGGGTGGGATGCACATGAGTTCCTGGAGGCTTTTTGTCCCTGCCTTACAAACATCCCTGGCCCAGACAGCAGTGAGAGGCACACGTGGCTGCTGAGAGCATCCATTTAGGGAAAGGCTCTTTACGTCATAAATTGTATTTAAAGGCTCTTTCAAGAAGAAAAGTGAATTTAAGAGGGCAGTTAGCTTCTGGCACTTAGATGCATAACTTTATTTGAGTATTCAATTTCCTCCTTCATTCATAAAGTAAACATCTGAGTTATCTGAAAGTGACTGTATACTTACTCAGTGTTTTCTTAAAAGAGTCAATAGGAGCAAAGTGACATAAAATGCTTCAGAGAGCATGACACAGGAAAACACAAGCCTTTAAATTATACACATTCAGGAAACGGTTGAATTCAGCATTTTAGAGGGAAAGGTTAAAATGTTTGCGGTGAATTGTATTAAATCTTTCACCAGTAAATCCTGTAGGAAGCAGAACATTTGAAGGAGCCTACTTATTCCCAGTGTCTAGGAAAGACTCCCAGAGTTTCAAAGGAAAACGTCCATTAATCTCGTTGGACAAGTGCAATCTAATAAAAGCTGTTGTTAAATTAAGGCAACTTTGTCATTAAGTGTTTTCCAAATTTAGTTTATTTCCCCCCCCCCCCAACAAATCTCTTTTTGTTCTGAAATGGAGGAACTTTGTTGCCCTTCAGCCTGATATTTTTAGGAAGATTGTTGCACAGAGGATTGGAAGTCCATCTAGGAGGGAATAGTTTCATTTCCTACACATCTGCCTCAACAGGATTTTTATATAGGCAGTTGGAGCTTTGGGTTGGGCATCACCTTAATGGTATAAATAAATATCCTACCAACTTTTAGGCACTGATTGAGGCCCCCATTGCTAGGGGAGCACAGTGCTGGCAGAGCAGTGGTTCACCTCCTCCCCTCCCCTCCCCTCCAGGATGGGTTTAGAGATTCAGGTCCATCAGAACTACTCAGTACCTGCTGGCTGACCCCTGCAGTGATGGCATTTCTCAAGGATTTGATGATCTTAAAGGTCTTTTCCAACCAAAACCACTCTAGGACTTGAAAGTCACTTCTTTTTGCATCTCAGCACCACCACCAGTGAGGTGTAGGTGGGACAGAGGGCTTCTTACATGAAGATGACACCAGAAAGTGCCCTCATGACCACAGGGTTAAAGGTGGAAAACCAAGCTTGGAAGTGTGACAGAAATTAAATGTTTTACCAATTCTTCACCAAAAATCTCTGGGGAAGGGAAGGAAATCAACTGATAACAGGACAGCATATTCATGGCCTCTTTCCAAATTATAACTGAATTAATACTCAGTTTCTGGAGGACTGCAAATTCTAGGTTTATTTTTTTTTTTTAAAAAAAGAGGAATTTAGCACTTCTGGAATCTGAAGAGCCTGAGGATTTGAGGCATTGAAACCTGTGAGCTTCTCTGTGGTCAGTTCAGACTTGGCTGGGAAGGGAAATTCTCAGCTTTCTTACAAAACAAACTAAAAGCAAAACAAACCACTTTTCCTGGTGAGACTTTCATTCAATTCTGCAGACTCAGGAAGCTCATGAGATAAGCCTGCACTCCAAGGATACACTCTGAGCTGGCTGAAGCCTAGACCCAAACTTGCCACTAGCAGGAACACAGCACAGTTCATGAATTAACACACTTAGGCAGCCTGACAGGGGGGAAAAAAATCCTAAACATTTGTGGTGTTTTCTGCATCCCAATTGTGCACCTCATAAAAAGTTATCCATGATTAAAAAAACAACAAAACATGTCAGTGTCCCAAGGAAGTCCCCAAATTTTCCAGTAGGACTGAGAAATCATAAGGATTTTTCCCTTTATATTTTTTACTCGTGGTTTTGGATCTCAATGGAATATTCAGAAGCACTCAAATGCTGAGTTAAATAAACTTACAAACCTCAAATCAAATTCTGGTTTTGTTTAGATTTGGTTTCTGATGGAGAGATAAGTAGATTCCTATTCTATCCAAACCAATTTCCTACTAATTACGGACTGATCCCTAGCCTGTTTTGCTTTGGAAAATAAAAACTGAATTTAATTACAAGAGTAGCAGACAGCTATTTTAACTGGAAAACCTAAATGCTATTGTGGTTTGATTTTTGGCTTTTGTCTGCTGCAAATGCAAGAGGGTTTGCTTGCCATTTAATTCAGGCTACCTTCAAAAAAACCAAAAACTCCATCCCAGGTGACCTTGCTCAGCATGCTCCAGATGTAACTGATTTTGTGGTTAGGCTACAAGCCCCATTGCCACCACTGTTACTGAAGTGATTGGTGATGCACAATGCAAGCCAGGAAAGGAAAAGTTGAGAGGTATCTTCATTTCAGAAGAACAACAGGCTTCAAAAAGTCGGAGGGAAAAAAAAAATAAAATAAAAATTCCATTCTGTGCAAGCCAAAAACCCAGAGCTCCTGAGGTGCCAACATCTCAACCCAGGCAGCGGTGCTACCAATCTCCCCTTGCTGTCATCTCCCAAAACTGTACAAGGCAGAGCTCTTCCTGGCTGCAACTTCATTTTAGATGTAGATGCAAATTTCCAGGGGTAGGGGACAAGAGCAAACCAAACATTCCCTCCCCACCAGCATCCCAGGGGCTGCTCCTGCTCTCCCAGCCACCTGGAGGTGACAGGGCAGATGTGGCTCTTCTCTCCCCAGGTTCCTTGCCATGAACACTGCCGAGGCGATGCTGGCTCTGAAATGCTGACTCCCACATGGCTGGGAGAAGGAAGCAACATGGGTATCAATTCTGCATCTTTAGAGATAAGGGCAGGCAGCAATGTCAAAGCCAGTGAGCTCAGAGCAGAGCCTGTCCAAGAAGGAGCACTCTTATTCAAACTTCCTGCTCAGAGATGAGTTACCCCTTATTAATATTTTAAATTGCTAAATCCTTTCTAATTGTGTTTTTATGAGGTCGAGCTGCATGATTTAAAAGCAAAGCTCAAGCCCCTGCCAATCACTGCTGGGCATGAGGCAAAGCCTGCTGTGGGAATACTGATGAGAACCACTGCCTTGCAGTCTCCTGGAGCAGCTTTCCTGATCCTCAGCTTCAAGAGAAGTTACATGACCTTTCCATGCTTTTGGACTTTCCTAGGAGCCACAGGCACTGCAGGCACATTTACCCTGGCTGCAGAACCCAGGGCCAAGCTGGCACTCCAAGACATGAGATAAAAATTTCCTTTGTGTGGAGTCAAGGTTTGATTTCAGAGCAAGCTCTGAGGTACAAAGAATGAAACAGCTCCAGGGACAACGTTCTTCTACTCTAATGGGAGAAAAGGCATTTCTACAGCTTCTCTTTCTACAGGCTCTTGGGAGACTGCAAGATCCTTCCAGAAGGATTTTTCTCCTGGGGCATAACCTGGAATACTGCTGCAGTGTTCCAGCAACTCCAGCTGGAGGGAGGTCAGGGTTGCTGTTGAGTGGGATGCACATCAGGAATGACAATCTGTATTTATCCCTTGGTCCAGTGGAAGCAAATCACCTTGCTTCATGTTCAGCTACATCCAAGTGCTGAGTCAATTCCAACTGGAAACCTGTCTTATTATATTTGCATTATTAAATACAGAAATAACATATACAGCCACAATAACAATAGGTTTTAAATGGTGTAGGACAGCAGAAAAGCAAGCTTACACCCTTCCAAGGGAGTTCCTATGGGGTAAGGCTCAAACACAACCACTACTCCTAATGCTCAGCATCAGCCATCACCTGCCATGGTGTCCTCTGCTGCTGTTTGGCCCTGAGGCATCCCTAATCAGGGAGGAAAGGTGTCAAGAGTGGGCTCTGGAGCAGCAAATTTCATGCAGTCCCCATCCCTGCTGTCCTGCAGTGATGGCCCTGCCAGTGACAGGCTACCAGAGCACAGAACATGCTCCCACACAGCAAACAGAGGTGAATCTCCACAAACTCTCTCCCCAAAAGGCCACTTTGTGGTGCCCTTGGAGCAGCAGCTTCCCCATGGAACCTTTCTGCCTGCAGATCCCTCTACACACACACACACACACACACACAGTTTCTGTTACAGTCCCCATGGCACTCAGGGTAAATAATTAACCCTGCTGCTTCCACCTTGCCTCTCACCTTAGTCCTCCTGCTCCCACACACAGGGGTGGTGCCTCCTGCATTATTTTCCCTTCCCTTTTCCTAAGGCCATATCACTAAAAGCAGCTTAAGCCCAGCTCCAGTCAGATGTCTCAGCAGACTCCTGGGGTGCAATGCCCCCTTGTTTCCATTCATTTCACAAACTCCAGCTATTCTTCTTTATTACAAGCAAAGAGGGAACAGATGGGAGGAATGATAGAGACACCTGA
Organism: Phaethornis superciliosus; assembly: GCA_023637945.1. Taxonomy (NCBI): domain Eukaryota; kingdom Metazoa; phylum Chordata; class Aves; order Apodiformes; family Trochilidae; genus Phaethornis; species Phaethornis superciliosus. The sequence goes on from JAJQWJ010000019.1 coordinate 11,813,741, forward strand.
AATAACAGCTACTGGAGCCAGCCTGTGCCCACCTCTCCTTTCCTCCCATTCAATCCTTAGGGAGGTCCTGCAGGGGAGGGAATCAATCCCATTCCTGGCTCTGGAGCAAGGGGAATGTGAGCACAGGTGAAGCTGGGACAAGGGCTGGAAGTTTACACCAGTGCTTGCTTTAGCCCATTTGCTTGGTTTGGAGGAAAAAAAAAAACCAACAAAACACTCTTTACTCTCTTCTATCCATCCTTTCCTCTAGGTTTGCTTCTGTGTGGCAGTTTCCCCTGAAAGCAGGGCTCCCAAAGCTTTCACAGGCATGAAAAGGATATGGGAAATGAAAGGATAGGGGCATCATCTCCCTTTCACAAGATCCTTTTTGGTATGTGTTGCTCCTCACCAAGCTTCCCCTTGAGAAAGGGTCTCCTTGAAATAAAAATACTTTGCCAAAGGTGTTACTGCTCCACATTAATTGTCTTTTGGGTTATTCAATGTAAATTTGAGGTTCTTGAGGACACCACCTCCTCCTACCAACCCCTGGCCACAAAGCTTTCTCCAAAAAAGACCACCTGATGTGATGAAAGCAGCAGTGTTGTTTGTGTTCACCTTCTATGCATACAATGGTGAGATTGAATATTCAGCTCTGGTTTAGCTTCTGCACAAGTAAACAGCTCAGACATCTAATTATGGTGACACATTGACCTGGAAAACAACAGGAGCAGTTTTCCTGGCTGGTCCACAACCAACTTTGCAATAAAAAGCACTGAAGAGAAGAAGGGGAGATGGACGAGGACTGAGAAGTAACAGTGAATTGGTCTCTTTCCACCTCCAAGTACTTCCAGAGCATCAAAACAACAGCAACAAAACCCCTCACCCCCCATGGCACTGCTATACCTGTCTCACATCCTTGCTTCCCCCTTCTTTCCAGGAAAAAGCCTCTCAGATCCACATAGTGCTTCAGAATCTTGCTATACACCAGGACCAAGAAAGAAAAATTTCTGCCCCCACCCTTTTATAACCATGATGGGCACGTTCCTCAGCTGGTGTAGATCAGCCCAGCCCATGATTTTGGTGCCCAGCTTCACCTGAGGGACTTCCAAAACCTGTGAGAAGGCAGAATCAAAGTTTTTGGCCAGGCTGGGGGGTGTTGGAAATTCAGGCAGAGCTGGGTCAGCAGCTGAGCTGCCACGCAAGTTGTGTTGAAGATTTCTGTGAGCAAGACAGAAAAAACTGATGGTTCTCTGTGCTCCAATATAAAAGTGACACTCTGTTAGAGAGTCTGGGGCTTTAGGGCTCCCAGCAGGAATTAAAACACAACTTTCAATTTTCCATGCAAAAATAAAAAAAAGAAACAAACTTCAAGTTTTTAATTATTTTTTTTTTAAAGTAACTCCTTGGGAGAGCAATGATTTTATTGTGCTATTAATATGGTCATAAACAAGATCAACATGTGTTTATAGGCTCAAGTGCTTCATTACTCACTCGCTGACTTGGTAAAAATCACCGTGGCATCAGTATAAAGTGCAAACTGGAACAGCTCATTGTAGTCATGTTGTAAAATCATCTGGGCAGGTGACCTTTGAACAAAGGCAATTGATAGCTCCAAGGCAGCTGTACAACGACAGTAAAGATAATAGTTGTCCACAAGCCACCAAACATGTAGGAGAGCAAATACACACCATGCCTGGGGAGGGGAGGGAGCACCAAGGGGACAGAAGGTTTGAGGAAAGAGAAGTAAAAGTTGGCCTCTGAAGTCTGGCTGTGAATCAGCTTTGTTTGGGGATGGGGCAGGGAGGGGTGACCCTGGGTACAGAAGGTGGGGATGGGGCTGTCAGCACAGCACAGGCAGGTCCTGCCTGCTGGATAGAGCAGTGGATCTTGTGTGGGAAACCCAAACTTCCAGGTCAGCCAGGGGGTCTGGTTGTCCTGGACCTCAGTTTGGGTCCAAACATCTCCGCTGGTGCCTCCCCAAGCATTCAGACTCCTGCAAACATGAGGGATGAGCCTGTAGGAGCAGGATTGAGGATGTAGGGTGACCTGGGAAGACCCAAACTTTCCAGGGGTTTTTGTTGACACCTACTGGGGCAAATGCTCCTCATTGCCATGGAATGAGGGATGCAAAGGGCTGTGGGTTCCCTAAAGAAGGTTTTCAAATGTCAAGTTGGGAAAATAAAAGCTGGAAAGTGCGTGGGTCCTCCTGGATGTGGGTGCTGCAAGGCTGGGACCTGCAGAGGGTGATGCTGGCTTCTCTGGGGTGCAAGTAGCAGGAGGGATTGCAGCATCCCCTCTTCCACGGGGCTGGATAGGAGCAAAAGGTTGAGAGGCACCCCCAAGAGATGTAAAAGCAGTCTGGTGGACGCTGCTGTCCAGGAAGGAAAAATTCCCCCCGTTCTGGTTGTTTCACTGCTTGTCACTCTGCCTCCTCTCGTCAGCCACCAGCCCCCGAAGCATCCCGACGCCCGGTCGACAGTTACCAACAGGCAATAAATAAAACTGCTGGAGCCACTGGTGTCAACATCTTGGCATTGTTTGGGTCTCCTTGTTTGCCTTTAAAATAACTCTCCCTGCCGGGGTCACGCAGATGAAAAAGCAGGGACCCTCTGCCACCAGCCGGAGAAATCGTCTCATCCTGACTTGTGCTGCCTCCTTTTTGCCTGCAAAGTTTGGAGTTTGGGGACACTCCTGGGAGTGTCACCCATGTTATGCCCAGGGGTCCTTCTCCCTCCTGCCCACCCGTGTCCCAGGATGTCACCTTGAACACCTGCAGGTCACCTGAGCCCGGGCCACATCGATCATTTTCCTGACCCCCAGAAACACAGTTTCAGCTGGATCTGGGGACAGTGTCACCCTGCCAGCTCCGTGCTGCTGGATTCTCCAGGCTGTGCCTGGCTCAGCTGCAGATGTTGGCAGGCCAGAGAGTGGAAAAACAAACTGTGGATCCATGGTGAAAGCCCAGCCAAGCAAACATGCTGCCCCACTGCCCAGCCCAGCACTGCCCCTCCCTAACCTTAACCCTGAGCCCACTGCTGCTTGGCCCGCTCCAAGCTCTGGGGACTCAAGAACCACTCCTCCAAAAGAGAGTTTTCATCCGTGGGGTTTGATAAAAGGGTGGCTTGAAACCCTCTGTGCCTACAAAGGGCTTTGTTGAGGGCCCATGTGCTGAGCTCTGGCAGCACTGGAGGGATTGATGCTTCCCAGTGCCTGGAGCATCTCCTGCCCTCCAGCAAGGGTCAGGTGGTGGAAAGCACCATCCTCAATCTCAGCTGAGTTGTGACTTGATGTCAGACTTCACTCTCCCTGATCATCTTTAGCCTGTTGTTTATAATAAAAATCAAATGATCCATCTCTTCTGACAAAAGGAAGAGTTGCTCCAGGAAGCCCTGGACAGGTCAACTTCTATATTAAGGATCTATTACTTGACAGCTTCCTGGACATAAATAGCTGTCCAGCCAGGCTGGGGATTTTATTTAGAAATAACAAATAAAGCAGGCCATAGAAGTAACTTCATGACCTTTCTCCTCCTTAATTTTCCCACCCATCTCCCCTCCTTGGTATGATCTTCTCACCCCCAGGCACCTCTGGAACTTCAGGACCCCTTGGCATGCTCCCAAGCAGAACACACCTCCCCATTGCCCAAGAAGCTGTAGAAGTGTAGGTGTATTTTTCCAGTTTTTGGAAGTGTCATGTTGCTTTTGCATCACTGATGATCTTTTGATTGGCTCCAAGAAATTTTCTAATTGGTTTGCACTAAAATAACTAAAAAAGGAATCTTGGTCCTGCATGGCTGAAAGATGGAAATCCTCCAACTCAAAACATCCCCCAGACTGGATGCAGACACATGTCCAACACATCCTTTATTTTACAGACCCTCAAACCTTGCTCTTGACTTTTGGAGGATTAACTTCTGTTTTTCTAATTCTCGGAGTTGGTAATATCAGGAAATTCAAAAGAAAAACGGCATTTCAGTATTCTTTTATTATTAGGAGGTTTTGACCATTTTTGTCATGTGGTTTTCTTAAAATAATAATAATTAAAAAACCCTTGTTTAGACCTGGAAAGGGAAGAGCAGCGTGTTTATTTCATGTATGACTTGTCAGCTCAGTGTTGCTATGCCAAACGCTTCAGAAGCTAACACTCTATAGAGATGATGGTTTTTAATATAAAACAGTAAATGTTTAAAACAACCATTGCTTTTTTTTTTTTTCTTCCTTATTTCTTTCCCCCCCTTCTTTTTTTTTTTTTCTTTTCCCTGTTGTGGCCAATAAAACATAAGGCAGGCCACACGGTTTACATTTTAATAAAATTAAGTTATTTGGTGCCATGTTATTACAGTCTTTATTGGAAAGTGGAAGAAATTGCACACCGAGGAGTCATAGGAGGGAGAAATCACTGCGAATAAACATAAGATTCTGGGATGCATTTATTTGCTGCTTTCATCTCAAAGGAAGAAGGCTTTCCCAGGGTAAAATGGAGGCAATCCAGCCTTGGGAAGGCAACCCTGGATGACTCCAGCCGAGGATGAGTATTTTTGGGGGGGAGGCAACACCCCAGCAGGGCCAGCCTGGCCCCAGCCATCCTTTCCCACTCGCATCCTCTGGCCACGCTCTCCGCCCCGCAGTCCCAAAGCTCCGGGGCTCTTCCTCCTCCTCCTCCTCCTCCTGCCCATTTGCGGGGGGCCCAGCCGAAAACCTTGGTCCCCAGGCTTTTTTTAAAATTTTTTTAAATTTTTTTTTTTTTATTCCTGGAGGTGGGGGGGTGTGTGGTTTTTTTAGGCGAGGGCCAGGGCACACCAGGAGTCCTGCCGGAGCGGCACACTCAGCCCGGGCTGTGGGGCCATGCTGCTGGGCGAGTAAGTGTAGTCCTCGGGCTCAAATTTGAACTCGCCGTGGCCACCGGCCATCCCCTCCTCTGACTGGCTCTGTGCCTGCCCCGGGGAGGGAAGAAAAAAGTGTTATAAGGATTTCTATTAGGCAACGGGTCACTCATCCCCTTCTCCTAACGTGGTGGTAGGGATAGGGTGGTTTATGGATAGGGTGGGTTATCCATGATGATGCTGCTGATGCCCTTTGGTGCAGGATGGATTCTCCATCCCCAGCAAAGCACAAAGACCAAGCAAAGGGGATGCATCTCAGAGCCCATCTACATATATTTATATTTATTTATATTTATATTTATTTATATTTTTATTTATTTATATTATATCATATCTATATTTTAATTGTATTATATTATATTATATTTCATTTAATCATAGAATTGGCTGGGTTGGAAGGGACCTCAGAGCTCATCAAGTCCAACCCTTGACCCACTACCTCTGTGGTTACTAGACTATGGCACTGAGTGCCACATCCAGTCTCTTTTTAAATATCTCCAGGGATGGAGAATCCACTACTCCCCTGGAAGTAGTTCCCTGGAATTTATTATATTTATTATACTTATTTTACTTATTTTACTTATTATATTTATTATCTCCAGTTTTCAGATCTGTAGGAGTGTGTGTATGCCTTTTAAAAGTTCAGCATAAATCAGATCTATCTATAAATCAGTGTCTCAGCCAAAAAAAACCCCTCTCTCATACAACACATCTGGTGCTGTGCTAAGCACTTGGGTGCAGGAGCTGAGCTTCCCCTCCATTCACACATGTCCAGCTCGGGGAGGGCTTAGCCCCTGCATAAAGCTAGTGCTGGGTCACCAAGTTTTGATATGTAGGTTGATTTAGAACCACTTTTTCCTCTGCCAAAACAAAACAGCAACCTCACCCCAAGGAAACCCTCAGGGCAGAAGCTCAGCCTCACATTCTGAGGTTTCTCTCAGCGTTTCATCTCCGTGAGTGCTGAGCATCCCAGGGCTATAAAGTGCAGATAATGTAGGTCCAGGGAGCTTTTTCTTGGGAGCTGCAGAAGTTTCTGCCCTGGGCTGATCCCACCATCTTGGCAGAGCTGTAATTCCCAGGATTCCATGGCAGGAGATGAGGATTAAACCCAGCTCTGTGCTGAAACCCATTTCCCACCAACTGCCTCCATAGCAACAGAGCTTGGGCCTCCTGGTTCCCAGCTGGAAGATGGAAGAACCCATGGGAAGCCAACAGGCTGGAACCCTCCCTGCTCCCTAACATCTTGGCTCACTCTGCCTCCTTTCCTCCTTCTAATGCAGTCCCTCAGGCTGGTGGCCATCAAGGCAACAACCTGATTCCTTAACCTCATCAAGGCTCCTCAGGTTGGTGACTAACGAGGTGTATGGAGCATCCAGCCCATGGCTGTGGCCCCTCTGCCTTACCTGGGACACTGACACGATGGTTTGTCCAGGATACTGAGAGGTGGCACTGGGCTCTGACTTTAAAGTGACTGTGCTGTCGGAGTTGGTGATGGAAGAAGGGGAGTTGGTGGCCGAGGTTGTAGACCCTGGAAGACAATCAGGAGAGGATGGTGAAACAACTCAGGTGCCTATCTGCTCAGAGGTAAATTTGTGTTTTAATGGCTACCATCAAGCCTCGTGTTTTCTTTGAGTTCTCTTTCTCCACTGCATCTCTGCAAGTGTAAGGTGTTAAATTTTTGTCTGCCCAGGTGCTGATGGAGGAGGGGAAGCACATTGAAACAGCCTGGCAGTGCTGGTCCTGCTATGGGCTGGGTGGGCTAATGTTGAATGCCCATAATACCTTCCCCTGGACTCTTTAATACACCATTCCCAGCCCTGTTTTCTTCCCATCACTGCATGTAGCCCAGATCTGCTTGAACATGAGCACTGCTGGGCTGGAGCTGGGTGCCCTCAGTAAGAGGGATCCCTTGGGAATATTCCAGCAGTGAGATGTCCCACCCAGCACCCTCCTTCCACGTCAGGGTCTATGCATGAACACAGGCCCTACATCTAAAGCAATTTTCAGGGGGAAAAAAAAGTCACAATATTGGTTTCTGATTAGAATAGTTTCTTGCACAAGAGGTATCGAGGAAAACTGTGCCCCAGGCCCCTGTGATGGATCAGAGCAGCACTGTACCTGTTGAGGTTTTGCCTTTGGTAATGTTTTTAGGCTTCCTTTTCCTCGTCTGGATACTTTCCTTTTTCATGGCCAGAGGTCGTGGTACCTTGACATTCAGAAAGTTTGGAATCATTAATATTGTATTTTATTTAGCTCCTTCCCACACATTGTTGCTCTCCTACTTATGTGCTGTAGCTCACGCAAAGCACCTAAAGTCCTTGTCCTTCACTAAGTGCTATTTTTCTCTGCAACAGGCCTTGGCTGGAAGATGTATAAGGCTAACAGTTAAGGCTTTCCCACAAATTTTGTTTTTTTCCTTTATTTCCTATTTTCCTTTTCCTGATTTATTAGTGACCTTTATGACAGGGCCCTAATAATTTACACTGACAGACTGCGAGCCTACACGAGGGAATGGTCATGGGATAAAGAGACTTTAACCTTTATAGCAGAAGTTTCAAGAGGCCTGGATGGAGGGTGAAGTGTCCTCTTTGGCTGATGGACACGTTCCCAACTGTTCCCACTCTCTGTAGAGGGATGCTATCAGCCAGCCTCCACGTGGACTCCTTCACACATTCTTAATTTCCACATTTCGAAGAAATATGGTCCTTATCTGCAAATCTGGGTTTGGGAAGCTTCAGCCTCCAGCTACCACAGCCTGGTAAGTTTTCTTTTTGGGGAGTAACTCAGCAAACCACCTCATCAAGAGAAACCCAGTGCCAGAAATCTCTCCTCTACGCAGGCACCTCAGTTCTAGTATTCCCTTGGCTTCATTCTGGAGAACCTCAGTAGACAGAGATTTTATTTCTAGAGGCTGGTCCTTCCAGACTTGATATCCTGGACTCAGTGGGCAGTGATCCCAGCTCCTGGAGGTCCCTCCTGGTGGAGATGTGCTACTCACCCCATGGAGCTTCATGTACAACCCGCAGGCGTTGCAGACGGGCTCCCCTTCAGCGTTCCTTCTCCAGAGGGTGGTGTTGGTTGTGTGGCAGTTAGTGCAACATAGGCCAGCACGTCTAGATGAAGACTTAAAAACAAGCAAGGAGAATGAATAATTGGGAAATTTCCTTCCGTCCAAAAAGAAAACCTCCAGTTATACCAGTTTCCTGGAAAACACCAAGCATGGGCTACAGCCAAATGCAGTTCAAAGAAATCACATTCAAACGAGTTCATTTGAATTTGCAGGTGTTTTTTTTTTTGTTTGGGTTTTGTTTGTTTTGTTTTGTTTTAATGGAGCCTGATAAACCTGAAAGATAGCCTTGAAGCTCGTTTCCCAAACTTCTAACAAAGCTGTTGGATGTGATCAGGACTCTGAGCAGATCCACTCAGATGGGGTGGAGATGGAAAGAGATGGAAAATGTCAGCCAGGCTTTAAGAGCATGAAGAAAACTCATGCCTTAAGCAAACTGCTATTTTTCTGCACCCAGAACTACCACTGAAGTTAACAACATCCCAATTAATCTGTTTTTTAAGACAATTGGCTGAACTGCAGAACTAAACTGAGCTGGCCCATGCTAAGACCAGGGAGGTTATTCTTTGCACGCCTTGCAGATAATTTGTTCTCTCACAGGCTGAAGAAAATGGTGCAAAAATTAATTGATGACATATTTTGTGGGTGCAGTGATTGCTGGCTCTGAAACTTTAGTACATCCAAATGGAGAAGGAAAATATTCTGGCAGAAGCAGCAAATTCATTTCTGACAACTGTATTACAAGCCACTGGAAAATTCACCAGTCTTGCCAGCTTAACAGGAATTTCATTGGAAAGTCTCTTAACATGAGATATTGAAACTATTTTAATGAAATACTTCACTAAGTATAAGATACCAGTGACATAAGTACTATCCAGGCTCTCCACATCCAGGTGAATCTGTCCTTCAGCCCTGAGAAAAATCACTTTGATTCCTCTCAAAAGCAGATGATAGGTGATGCAGGCAATAAAGAACTCTGTTTGTTTATTCTCCCATGATTGCTTGATATCATGACTGAGCAATATGATGAATGAGGTGAAAAGGGTAGGAATAAAAATTAAGTGTTTTTACAAGGTTAGCAGTCAAATAAAGATCAGCTTTGAGTTTCAAGAGACACAAGTGAGTTGCCCAAGCTTTGATTCACTCCTTGCTCAGCAAAGAGGTCTTGGCAAGTACTTGCAAATAATGGTGTTACCTTGGAAATTATTTTGCTTTCAAGAAATAACCAGGCAAAAATAACAATACACTGAAGTGTGAGCTGAGAAGCCTGGCACAGAGGAAGGGACAGCAATCCTTGTCCCTAATATGGAACATGGCATCACAGCAAGATCCTGGAGCAGCTACAAAACTCCCTTAAAAGCTTTTAGCTGCCAAGAGTTTGCTGTTCTTCCCTGAACCCAGGAGGGACCTCAGTCCTGATGGGAGCAGCAGGAGGTGCTGAGCACTCCAGAGGTGCAAGGGCTCTGAGATCCAGCTCCTGCTCCAGGTAAGGAGGGGAATTTGGAGGCACTCAGCCCTGGGGTAACTGCACCCAGCACGGGTTGATGAGATCTGTCATCACCTGCAGAGGGAGGAAAGCCAACACAAAGTCCTTTGGAAAGCCCCAAGATTTCTTGGCCACTGTTTATCCCTAGGAGGGAGCGACACACTCTCCCTGTTCCAGACAAAGCTTTGATTGTGGTTTGCAGACAAGGTGGCAATGAGACTGGTGGCTCCAGTGGCCCAAGGGCAATGCCCACCCTCCCAGCCCTGCATTGTGACCTGCTCCTGGGCTTTCAGCACATCCTGCCTGCATCTCCTGCACATTGCTGTGTGCTGCCAGGGAGAGCAGAAATCATCCTTGGTGGGGGAATATTACAATTAAAAGCCCAGAACCCCACAGGAACCTGACCCTACACCACAACCTGCTAGCTTAGCAAGAAAGAGACAGTCAAGGCTACAGTTGCTCACTGAAGGACGAGGGTACAATATGTTAGTGCTGGGTTCCCAGCAGTTTCTTTAAAAGAAAATGCATTTTTGCCTGCCTCCACCCGGCTGCCTTTGTACTGTTCTGACCTTGTCTAGGAAGTTGTTGACTTCAACATTGTGCTCCAGTGTTTATTTATACAAATGCAACACACACTCAAACAAAAACTCTTCACGGACCAGGCTTGACAGCCAAGTGCTGCTGAAAAGCTCAAGGAATGGTGAGCTGGTTCCTATCAGACCAACCATGTGCAAGAGCTGCTTGGAGAGCCCCCAAAAATTCAGAGCCACAGGGCAGGTCCCTGCAAAGGAGCCCAAAGGCAGAGACTTTGCTTCACCTCCCTTCCAAAAGCAGAAATGAAACCATGGGGTTTCACAGGAAGAAGCCTCAGGACTCCTGGACTGAATCAACACTTCTGTCCCCCTGCCAGCAGGATGGGGAGAGCTGGTGGCAATGGGAAAGGGTGCTGAGATGCCCCAGTTCAGTACCTGAAGGCAGGCAGACCCAAGGCTCAGGACCAAAGGCAACTGCAGGAGTTAAGATTTGCCTTTGCTATCATGGCTCTGGGCAATCCCACACCTTGGAGGACAGGGAAGCAGCAGGAGCTGATGGCCAGGAGGAAGCCAAAGCCCCCACTGGGAATGCTTTGGGGCTTTAGGATCCCATCAGGTTGCTCCACAGCTGTGATCAGTCCCATCCCCAAACCCGCTATACATTACAAACTGTAAAAACGGACAGGCTGAAAAAAAAAACCAAAAAACACACACAACCCTGAGCCAAGCCAACAAAACTCAACTCTCTCAGCTGAGGATGGTGTGGGAGCTGCTGAGCACAGGATGCTGAGGCTGCTCCTGCCCTGGGGAACAACATTGAGCCAACCACCTCCAGAGGCTGCTCCTGGATGGGAAGAGTCATTTGGCTTTTAGGACTTGGTCTAAGGTATTTTATTTTATTTTTTTTTGTAAAATGTTGCAAGAAACTTTGGATACAAGATTTCCAAACAAAAGATACTGGCTTAAAGAAAGTGCTTCTCCCTCCCTCCTCTGAGATAAATCCTTCCTGCCCAAAGCCACGGGGCTCCAACCCAGGCTGTAGCACAACTGCTGTTTGTTGCATGAAGGATGTTGCTCTTATTTAAAAAATTAATAAAAAGAAACAAAGAAATCAACTGGAAACCACATTACTAGTGTTCATGCTCTGCCACCACGAGCAGGCTGAGCTCTACCACCGTGAGCCTCATCTGGGCCACGTTCCCTTCTCCAGGGCTCTGAGCAGGACTTTGCTTTGTGAAAACAGAAGTCAGAATAACTCCCAGCACGGCGTCCACTTACAGAACAAAGGTTGTAACGTAAAGGACAAAAAGCAACCATTTTTTTTCTCTCCCCGTGTCTGCATTTCACTGTGTTGTGAAACAGCAGATTTCATCACTCCTGGAGCAGCCGTATCACCCTGCTCCCCCCCGGCCCAGACAGGGAGGTTAGGAGCAGGGAGACATCCCCCAACACAGACCTCATTTGGGGAAAGAACCATCCCAAAACCACTGGGTGATTTACAGCTTCTGCCTGGCACCTTCTTGTCCACTGCCAGTGGATCCGCCTTCCTTCAATGGGACACAACTTTTAGCAATGTGACATTTCAAACCCAGGGAAAAACCCAAGCTTTTGAAATATTTCATTCAAAAAATGAATGGAAAGTCAAAATTGCAGCCCCTTTTCTAATCCATATATCAAAAAAACTCTCAGGTATTTCAGATTTACTGTAACATTTCCCCTGGATAAGGATTGGCTCTTCGATTTGGGCATTACAATTATTGTTCTTATCATCAAAAGAATAATTACAAAAAAAAAAAAAAGTTAGAAGGGCTTTGATAATTCCCAACAAGATTTGTTCATTCCATGGGAAATGGTCTTAGTCCCCTGAACCAGTGGGTCCCCACCAGAAAACTTTGCTGAAAAATGCTTCAGGGCTGGGAGAGAGGAGCAGGCAGGCAGGGTACAGGCAAGGCAGGGCTGGCTCCCTTCCCACATGACAAAATAAAATACTGAACAGCAGTGAGACCTCTCAGAGTCCTTTGGGGAAAAGCTGTTAAAAAAAAATAAATTAAAAAACCCTGAAAATTCACCCAGCACCGCACTGTAAATGTGGAGATGTATTTAAATTGGTTTGCACTCATCTCTCAATGAACAGATCATCTTTGCTCTGAAGAAAACCCCATCCTGACTCTGAGATTTGCAGACCAGAGCCTTCTGCCGGGGTGCAGATTTAATGTTATTACATTAAAGGAGACCAGGAGGGTTTGGGTGAGACAGGCAAATCCTGTCAGGTAACTCTAAACATCTCACAGAAATGCCTCGATTTTGATATGGTGAACAAACCAGGGTGATTTTCCAGGGAGCTGCCACTCAGTTCATTTTGCAAATCTAGAGCCATGTTTCAAGGATCAAAATCAGCATGAAACATCTTGCTCAATCCCAATATTATTATTACTATTAATATTATTGTTATTATTTTAAATGGTTGTCTTACACAAAAACTTGTCACTGGTGGTTGTTGATAATGATGTTTTGCAACACACACAAAAAATTACTGTGGGAATAGACCCCGAGTGAAAGCAAAAGGAGCTTCCAGCTGTTCCCCAGCACGGCTCCAACAAACATCCTGTTTGTAATGACGGCTTCTAATGACAGCCTCTGAAACCAAAACTGTTACTACCAAATTTAAACATCCCAAAGCCACTCTAGAAAAAAAAAAAAAAAAAAAAAAAAAAAAAAAAAGGGAAAAAAAAAAAAAAAGAGAGACTGCTTTCCTCTCTCACGACAGGATCCCAATTGAAGGAAGCCAACTATCATGTTGAGGAGGGTGGGAATTAATTCTTTAACCTGTAGAGAAAGCAGAAACTACCAAACCTCCCTCTTAGCAGGGAGGGAAGTGAGCCTCATCCTGCTCCCATTGTGAGCAGCTGCAAACCTGCCAGGATCAACTCTGTCTCCTGTTCAACTACTCTGCCTAAACCATGTGCATGAAGAATAAGGAAATAATAATAATAATAATAATAATAATAATAATAATAATAATAAATATAACAATATAATAATAATATAATAATGATAATAATAATAATAATAATAATAATAATAAAAAAGCAAGGCACCTACTGCAAGTATGGAGCCAGGGAAGCCCACAGAACCCCAAACATCAGGTAGAGCTGCTCAGCCCCTGCTGCAGCCCCTCCATGCAGCCCCACGACCCCTTTGGTCCCTGCTACCCCATCCCCACACTGTGTCGGGGCAGGAATTTCCCTGACTCCACTCTGCTCCCCCTGACCACAACCTCCTGGTGCCATTTGAAATGCAGGAGACCCCTGGGTCCATCAAGCCCTGACCCAAGGACAGAAACCCAGACAGCGGGGGCACAGCACCAGCCTCCCACCCCCCGGGTGGAGCAGGGAATCCCTGCGGGTTTTTTTCCCTTTCTTACCAGCCTCTTCTGCGGTTTCAGGGGCCGGTTGATGCCGTTCATTTTGTGGTAGAGCCCGCAGGCGTTGCACAAATAGTGCCCGGTGCCATCCTTCCTCCAGAGCGGGGTGGACATAGCCCCGCAGTTCACGCATTCCCGGCCGTCCCCAGGGAATTCCTCCAGGTATTCTGGAAGAAAGATCCCAAATGGAAGGCTCAGGAGGTGTCCCCACCCCACAGAGACACCCAGGGCCGGGCTGCCCAGGGGGACCCTGGGGTAGAGGGGTTCTAAGCCCCCTGGGCGATCCCTGAAGTGTGATTTCCACCCTACAAAAGTGTGAACCCAACCCTTTGAATCCCTCCCCACCTGAATCTTTAATGCTTGGCTCTAAGGCAGCGTATTCCCTCAGCTCCCCCCAAAACACCCCAAAAAGCTGAATCCGGAATGAAAGGGCCAAGGAGGGCATTAATGTGGTGTTATCCCTCCACCGGGCACAGCCCGAGCTGGAAAATAAATTGGAGAAAAGGGTAAAATGAAGGGATTTTCCCCATTTCCATCAGGGCCCGGCTGGGGAAGGGCTCGGGGGGCAGCGCTGGGCTGAGGGGCCCTGGGGTGCCCGGGGGTCCCCAGGAGGGCATCACCACCCCAAAATTCGGCTAGCGAGGCTTTTCCAAACTTTTCTTCGGGAAGAAGCTCCGGAGCAGCCCGTTCCCAGCCCGTTCCCCGGTGCCGGTTCGGCAGCAAGCGGGCAGCCCGGGATAAAACCGGGGAACCCCGAGCCTGAGATTCGGGTTCTTTCCTCCTGTCGCTTTTCTTTCTCTTTTTGAAATAAGTTCCTTGGTCTGAAATGTTATTTTCTTCTTCTGAGCAAAAATACGCTCTTTTTTTGTTTTTGTTTTTGTTTTTTTTTTTAATCTTCGATCGTATTAATAGTGATTCAACGGGAAGAATAAATGATTAAAATTAAAAAGGGGAAAGGGAAAACAAAAACGAAAAAAAAAAGCTGTAATAATTCATTAAATGAAGAAAAAAAAATAGTTTACGCTACTTAAGAGCGGTTTACACTATTCAAGAGCAAAAATAAACGGCGGAGAGGACGGCCGCCACTGTGCCGGATCCCAAAGCACCCCAATTCAGAATGCAGAATTTATTTCCGAGCCATCACCTCTCTCGGCAGGACCGGGGCAACGGATTTTCCCAAAGAAAGAGAAAATCCTGGGAAGAAGCCGCTGCCGAGCACCCCGAGAGTGGGGGGAAGAGGGGAGCAGAGGAGGCAGCTCGGTGGGGAGGGGGGGGAAGAGTTTCCCTGCTTTAACTTTGTTCTTGGGGTAAAGATAAGATAATTCGGCTCACGGCAGGCAAGGTGATAAAGCGGGTGAAGATCTTGAAGTGGCTTTAAAAGGACTTTTGCAAAGCACCGCCCGGAGAAGGATTGTGAAATCCCCCCCGGGTTATAAACCCTGCGCACGGAGAGGCCTTTTAAATCAACCCCCAATGTTTTATTTGCTTGATTTAAAAGGATTCTCCGGTGTGGATGCAAACGAATTGAAGTGGGGTTTATTGTTCAACGCCTGAGTGAGTTGCAGAATCTCTCCAAAGGCCACAGAGCGATGCAGCTGCGGACCTGTTTGGGCGAATGAGGAGCCCGAGAGTCTGTTCAAATATAAACTAATTTACCCCAATAAATTACTTAAAAGGGAGGGAGCTATAAATCTGCCCCGCTAATTTAAACACAAGGGTAAGTATTGAAGCACAAAGTCTATATTGTGGGAAGGAGATATCGTAGGGGTGGAGGGGGAAGGGGTCGAACAGCCTCTGCTCCTCTGTCCTGGGAGGGAATTGCTCTGCTTTGAAACTCGGTCTTTGCCCTTCGTGTCACATCCACACAGCCAGGCTCAGCCACACACCCTCCCTGCCCGGGCCATTTCTCCATCCCTGGATAAAATCACCCTCTCCTTCCCCGTCGGGGATGGCACCCCCCCCCCCACCCCAACACCCCAAGGAGATGGGGATACCCAGAACCGGGAACCAACACCCCCCGGAGCCCTGAGGCGAGGGTGAGAGGCGAAAAAAACCTACCGAAAGTGGACCTGCGGGGGGGTAAAGCCGCTTGCCTGGTCTGCAAGCTGTGCAGCACGCTGCTCTCAAAGTGTCCGGCCGTCCAGGATGGCGGAATCTCGGGGGTCACGTAAGGGGGATAAGGGCTGGAGTAGGACCCGTTAACGGAGCGCACCAAAGCGTTGGGGTATTGCTCCCGGCCCCCGCCGCCCAGCAGCAGGGACCCTTGGTAGGCACCGTCGCGGCCCGGGGGGCTGCTGCCCGGGGGGCTGTGGGAGTAGGAAAAACCCGAGGGTGGGTGGGGGCTGCCGGGGTTAAAGGCAGAGGCCTCGCCGCCGCTCTGTCCCCAGCCCGGGGGGTTGGCGAGGTGGCTCTGGTGAGGTTCGCAGCCTTGCAGGTAGGGCAGCGTCTGGAGGACGGATGGCACCCGGGTGGTGGGAACATAGACGGGCGAGCCGGCCGAAGAGTGGAGGAAGTTGCTGGAATCGTGGGAATAAGCCGACTGGCCATGGTTGGGGGCGAGGGTCAGACCCTGATACATGTTCTGTCCTCGGCGGGAGCTGCTCAGGGCCCGGCCGGCTGCGCCCCGACGGTACCGAGGGATTCACTCAGAGGAACCTGGGGGGGAGAGAGCCGAGAGCCGCGGGTGAGACCCCGGGAGCCCCCGACCCGCGGCCCTTGGCGTTTCCCCCGAGGAGAAAGTCCCTCTTCCCTGTCTCAAGCAGGGTTTGTAATTTGTAAATTTTTTTTTTTTTTTTTTTCCTTTAAATTTTCCTCCGGGCAGTTCGTCCCGCGGGAGAAACCCACGGCGCCGTGGGCCGAGAGCAGCGGCTGAGCCACGGAGAGAAATAAACGCGGAGTAACGCGGAGTAACGCGCAGCAGCTCCCGCAGCCACCTTCCCACCGCCCCCCCCCCCCAAAAAAAAAAAAAAATTAAAAAAAAAAATCCAGCAATTTTTTCCCTTTTTTTTTTTTTTTTTTTTTCTCCCTCAAAAGTATTTTTCTTTCCGTCTCATTTCTTATTTTTTCGGAGCCTGAAGAGCGGCTCAGGGCCTTGCTCGGGCCGATTGCGGCGTCCCGGGCCGGGAGGGAGCAGAGTCCCGGCGGCTGCAGGCAATAGCCCCGGCCCGGAGACATCTCCGATGTCCCCCACCCACCAGAGCTGCCAATTTCTTGTTAAAAAGACAAATAACCTTCAGAGAAGCCTCCGAGTGCAGATAGCTGAAACCGCCGAGCACCGCAAGAGCATCCCGCCCCCCGATCCCGCACAGGTACTCACATGGCAGCGGGCCGGGAGCGGAGCCGGGCATGGCCGGGTGGGCATGAAGCTGCTCTCAGAGCATCCAGGGAAATCCCAGGAAAAAAAAAGAAAAAAAAAAAAAAAGAAAAAAAAAAGTTTTACGGGCGAAAGAAAAATAAAATTAAACAAACAAACAAACAAAACCAAATCAACAAACCAAAACAACCGGGACCCCTTGGCAGATAGGGGCTGCCCCCTCCCCCGGTTCCTTGTCTCCCGTGGGTGCGTCCCTGGCTGCGCCCCGCGGGGAAGTGGCGGCCGAGGCGGCGGCTCCGGTTCTTTACGGCGGTCCCGGTGCGGCCCGGCCCACGTGACGGCCGGCGGGGGTAGCCCCGGTCCCGGTCCCGGCGAGGATTGGGCGCCTCCCGGCAGGGGGGGAGGACGGGATAAATCCCTCCGGCTCCGCTCCCGGCGGGGGGGACGCGCCCGTCGGCTCGGTCCTGGAGCTCCGGGCGGAGCGAGTGCAGGATGAGGCCCCCGAGGGTGCCCCGCACCGCCCCGGCCCCGCTGCCTGTCCCCACCTCAGCCCCCTCCCCTCCCCTTGCAAGGCTGGAGGCGTCCGCCCGCCCCCCGGGAGGGGTTGGGGGTGGCTCCCTCCTTTCCGGGCCTAGCTGAGGTTTTGGGTGGCTCTCCGACACCTCGGCGGGGGGGCGATGCCATCCCCAGCACCCCCCGGGGGCTCCGGTAGATGCTGAAGAACACATCGAAAACTTTTCGGGGGGGTTCTGATGATTTTCTCCTCTCAGATACCGCTCCCGCTCTACTTTGTAATAAATCCCATACTAACGGGGAAGGGGGGGGGTCTCACCAGTCTGTTCTCCCAGCTTGTCCCGACTTTCTCAAGCAGCCCACCCCCCCCCCCGAGGCTGGGGCACCTCTCGGAGCTTACCCGGCCCGGTTACCGGGGTTCACAGCAGTTCTGCCCGGCCGGAGCAGCTCCCTGGCCCCTCACCGTCCCGTCGGGGCCGCTGGGCCCCAGGTTACCCCGTTTAGGGGGGCTCCGTTATTCCCCGGGGGGAGCAGTGAAGATGGGCCTCCTCCCTGCAGCTCTTGAGGGGAATAAAAATCCCTTCCCCGCTTTTCCCGGATCCCGGGAAAGGGATGCAGGAGGGGAAGGAACACTTCATCCCTCCTAGCCTGGATTTGACCGATTTAATTTCCAGAGGGGTCACTCCGCACCTACAGCCGGTGCGAGGAAAAAAAAATTCATTCTTATCAGGTTTTTTTCCCTCCGAGGCGTTCGGGAGAATTTTTGCGCCTTTTCCCTAATTTTCCACCTCTCTCTTCCTTAGAAAAATTATAGGGAGGGGAAGGGGAAACTCTCCCCCACCGCTTGCTCCATCCACAGCCCGACAGAGCCTTTCCACCTCAGACCTTTACCGGCAGGATCAGGCCCGGTTCGGCCCCGAGATCTCTCCGGTAACCGAGGGGAGGGGAGGGGTCCCGGCCCCCGGGGGATCCCGGCTCAGCCCAGGCTCCGCAGGGCCCAGAGCTGCGGGAAGGGTGGGAAATTTCAGCTCCAAAATAAACTGGTGCAGGAATGCCAGCTATTTCCCTCGGAATAATGCAACGCAACTGACTGGAGATGTATTTATTTGCTGGGGAAAACGGCAGCTTAAGGCTCCTCACAGGGTATCCCTTTGCCCGCAGAGCAAAAGGGGAAAAAAAAAAATAAAACAAGAAAAAAGAAAACAAGGAAGGGAAAAAAAAATAAAAAAAAGAAAAAAGAAAACAAGGAAGGGAAAAAAAATAAAACACGAAAAAAGAAAACAAGGAAGAAAAAAAAAAATAAAAAGGAGGGGGGGTGGGTGAAAACCGATAGAAAAATAAAATAACAAGCTGGGGATGTTCCTGCACAGCGAGCCCCGCGGTCGCAGAGGCAGAAACGTCCCCGTGGAAAAGCAATCCCAGCCCCGAGAGCCACCGCCGGTGATTCCTTCGTTTCGTTTCGGTTGTAAAAAGCGGGATTAAGCCATGGGGACGCCTGGTTTTCCGCGCTTTACCATTTCAAGCTGTTATTTACCTGTGCTTTATTCTATAATTTTTTTTTTTTTTCTCAATGCGTGCGGATTGTCCGCTCCGATCGCGTTGCAATAGCTGGGAAAAGGCTGAGAGAAACGAAGGGATTTACCACCCTGAGCCTGGTCACGACGGAGGGAACACTCGTGGGCGAAAACCTGCCCGTGGACTTGTTGCGTGCCTCTGTGCAGACACAGCAAGCTGTTTTATTTGTTGGTTTGTTTGTTTTTACCAGCTTTTCAAACCAATTTCTCTTCGGCTGGGTCCACCCTGCTGGTTTTTCGCCCAACCGGGCCCCGAAGATGGAGCAGCTCTGCGGGCAGGTGTTCCCACACCTCGGGGGGGGTTTCAATCGCTATTGGACTGACACCATAGACCGGACCCAGCAGGGAACCGGCCCGGCTGGTGATATCCACCCGTGAGACCTGCGTGGGGGTGCTCACGGGGCGGTCTCACAACGTGCCTCCTTTCTGGGTGCAGTTTGGGCTTTGCTCGGTTAAGCGGGGTCCGGTCGGAGGGTGCGGGGGTGTCCTCTGGAGGAAGCCCCGGTGTGGGCGATGCTTTGGGTGAAGCAGGAGGGAAGGTGGCATCTCGGTGCCCCTCGCCATGCCCCTCGCACTGTGTCCTCGCACCGGGGACCCCGGTTGTGCGGGGAGACGAGAGGGGCTCTCCGGCGCTCCGTTGACCCCCCCGAGGGCACATCCGAGGTGGCAGCTGGGGACAGAACGCCCGACATCTCTGCCTCGGAGCCAGGCACAAAACTCCCCAAGAGAAGGACCAAGGGAGGGGAACCCCAAAGGAGAGCACAGACCCTCTCTGCCAGCCCCATCCGGAGAGGGACCGGGCCGGGAAGGCTCCCGGGAGAGCCCGGTGTCACCCCGATTGCACCGCCGAGATGCTCATCCCTCCCCGGGCTCAGGATCCGGTTAAACGGACCGGCTTGGATCCAGGAGGGGACGGCCACTTTTTTTTGGGGGGGGACAGGGAAAGTTAGGAAGAGGTGTCTGCTCTCCATCCAGGCAGAGTCTGGCTCCGGCTGGGTGGAAGTGGGGCCGGTGCTGTTCGGCTCCCGAGGGAGCTCTGAGCCCTCCAGGTGAGGATCCCCCGGGCCGGGACAGACTGCCCGGCGCCCCGGCCCCTCGGCCCTAATCCCGCTCCGCCTGATTTGTGAGTCCTGCACGGGGGCGAACGCGTGGGAGCGTCCCCAAGGGGGGGGCTTTTAGCTTCCCTCTTTTCCCCTAGCGAAAAACCAAGGGAAAAAAAGGAAAACAGAGGGAGGAGGGCAGAAATGTACCCGCTCCTGCTGCACTCGGCAGGGGAGAGGCAAAACGCACCCTGAGTGGGGAACCGTGAGTTCATGTTCCCCCCTGGTGCACCGGGAGGTGGTAATTAATTAAATACGTTCCCTTTCCTCCCACTGCCTCCCCCGGGTTGCTGCATCCTCCCCCGGGGCTCACAAGCGGCTCGCAGAGCGCTCCCCTCGGGGGTGCCGCGGAGGGAGGGCGAGCCCCCCATGTTAGAGCCCAACCTGGTGCCCCCCGGCGGGGCTCTCCCTCGGACCCCCTGCCCTGCAGCCGGTACCGGGCCCGCTTCGAGCCGTTTCGATGGGAAACGATGGAGAATTTCACCCCACAGCCCCGGCGGGAGGCACCGGGCAGCTTCTCAGCT
This sequence comes from Phaethornis superciliosus, assembly GCA_023637945.1. Taxonomy (NCBI): domain Eukaryota; kingdom Metazoa; phylum Chordata; class Aves; order Apodiformes; family Trochilidae; genus Phaethornis; species Phaethornis superciliosus. Next base: position 11,834,136 of record JAJQWJ010000019.1, read on the forward strand.
CTGCCCACAGCTCCCAAACGAACGCTGATTTATTTGCCCGGCGGTACCAGGCCCATTTGGGCTGCGAAGGGCGAGGATCGACGGGAAAGAAGCGTCGGGGTTGCTGCATGCCCAGGTCTGCATCCCCCGGAGCGCATCCAGTGTCCCTGTCCCCTGGTTCGCATCCCTCCCTCCATCCTCCCCCCGGCCCCTTCCTACCCAGTCTCCAGGGCTTGGGTTGGCCCAAGGGTCCCAGCTCAGGTACCTCCTGCAGCAGAGGCCGGGCTGATCCACAGGGCAGCACGGGAAAGAAAAGAGGAGAGATGGACACGGGCAGAGGTGGGGGAGGCCCCAGCCAGGCAGGGGCTGTGGGCAAGGATTGAGCTGCCCCAGCCCCACCAGGCAGTGACAACAGGGGCTGTGGTGCAGGGATGCCAGGGGGCTGTGTCTCCAACGGGTTAAATAAACAGTGGGCTCCAACAAAAAAATATTTATCTCTTGTTAGATGCATGTGGCAGTAGCTCTCAGGAAAGGGGGCTGTGAGGGAGGGTGGGGAAGTATGGAAAAACTTTCCTCCTCTTACTCTGTGATCTTGTTTTCTTCCTTAGCCCATAAGGCTTTCACTGGCATGGAAAATCAAAGGGGTCCCTTAGTGCTGATGTTGCCTGCTGTCTCCTCTGGATCCCTTGTACAGGGATGCTTCAGTCTCAGCCACTCCTCCAGTCTCTCAGCCATCAACAACAGCTTCAAAATTCACCCCAGTTCCTCCAGTATTTATAGGGTACAAAATGCAGTCTGTGGTGTTTGCCGCCCGGGATGGGTAACTTGGCATGTGCCTCCTAAAAGTGACCTTTCCTCGTGTGATTTCGGCCTCAGTTGTTTAAAATTAATTTTCCTTCATAGCTGATTTAACAAAAAGCTCCACGTTTCAGAGAAGTCATGAAATCCTCAGGCTGAGGATGACAGGGGCAGTGGACACAGGCTGGAGCTGCAGCACCCACTGCTGGGAGTACCCCATCACGGGTAGGGATAAACCACCTATTTTTTTGCAGGTGGGCACGTTGTGGTCTCCAGATTTACTTGAAGAGGGATTTGCAGGCTCCAGATTTGCCTCAAACACAAAAGACACTGATAACCAGCCCAGGCAGGACACCCAACCCCAAGAGAGGCTCAGGAGTTCAGAGGGGATGAGGACCCAACCCACCTGGGAATTTCTCCAAGAGTTTTGCCATGGGCAGGGCAGGAAGGAGCAATCAGTGCCTCAAAAGCTCCAGCCTTATGGGCACACTGGGGGACACCTTCTCCCTGTGTGTACTATTTCTTCAAATGCTCGTGGGGTTGAAGTCGGAGGGTGCAGCAAGACACCAGCCAGGCAAAGAGAAGCAAAAAAATTCCATACTGTGAGATGGAAAAATATTTCCCTCAATAAACTCTCACCCATAGGGGGTTGATGCTGGTGGTGCCAACCTGGTCCTGGCAGAAGCCAGGGAGGACAAAGCTCTGACAAGAAAACCACATCCAGAGCCTTCCCAGCTACGTGGGTTTTTCCACCACGCTCCCCACTGCCATCACGGGCAATCAATGGGGAAAGGCAAAAAAAAAAAAGAAAAAAAAAAAAAGAAAAAAAAAGGCTATTTTGGTATATTAACCTCCTTGTGGCCAGGTGAAAGGTTAAATTCACATGATTCATTGGCGGCTGAGAGACAGCACTTTGTTGCTAGGATTTTGGGGAATGTGGAGGGCTCCAGTGAAGGAGTCTTGCTAATCTTTAAGGGAGGGAGCCAGGCTCCTGTCTGACGGCTGCAGGCCCAGCAGCTCTGTGTTTCATTTCAGACTGTCACTCTCCTATCTCTCAACTCACTCCCAGCTCCAGCTTGCTGCCAGATCTTGGGAACTGTTAACTCAGACAAATTTATAGATGGAAAAAGAACAGTTAGCCATTGTTCCTGGGGTGGGGGAGGGAGGAAAGCGAGGAGCTTTGGCCACCAAAGTCATGATGTAACCTGGTTGTTGCTTGGTTGGGAGAAACGTGTAAAGGGTCTTGCTCTTCCTGTGCCACAGAAGGAAATTGGGACCATTATGTTACTGCTCAATGCTGGGAGATGGGGTGATGGTGCCCAAGTCATCTGGAGACCTTTGGAGAGAGTTCCCATAAAGTGGAATCTCTCAGCTGGACACCTCTGGGGTATGAGCTCATATTTTCATTTCAAGTCCCGTGACACTGGGTGTTTTTCCTTAAAGCTTCAGACTCTGGAGTAATGAGATCTAATATCAACAGAAGTGTTCTCATAACAGAGCACCTCACGATGTGGGCTGTGGAGAAGAAACTGGAAATGGGGAAATATCAAGGATTAAAAAGGAGAAATCTATTTGGCAAGTTTGGAGACCCTCAGATTTGCTGTTCTTTAGGAGTGCCATGACTTTTACTGAATTCATCTGTCTGGGAGAAAAATGGGAGTCCAAGAAGTTGTTTCCTGACTTGGTGCTCTACCCCTACTTCCCAGCTGGATACTCTGCCAACCAGTTTTCTTGATGGGAAGACTGGTTTTGAATTTGTTTTTTTTTTTTCCCAATACAACATTAAACCCCATATCTGAACAATGAGAGACCTTTGGATGCTCTATGACTCTTGAACATGGGTCACTTTTGGAGGCTTGTCCTCCAAAATCACCCAAATAACAGACAGACAACTTCTGGGAGAGTTTACCCCCTACACAAACCTCCCTGCAGTAAGTCTGGACCTGCACTCCCATCCTCACTGCTTCTTCACCATGTGGAAACATTCCTGGTTCTTTGTCCTTGCTTACTTGAAGTGTGGAAAGGGTTGGAGGGCTCTGAGCAGGTCACCCTGCTCTCTTCTGCAAATAGCTTCAGGAGGAACCTGCATCACAGTGGGATAAACCAGTTGGGGTTTTTAGAGCTGCTCTGAATCCAGATCCCTTCTATTTTTTATTTATTTTATTTTATTTTTTACCATTTAGGTGTGTACAGTTGATGGAGTTGAGAAATTTCGGATTTAAAATGTAAATAGTAGTATGTTAAGCACTTAGTAAATCCAGCCACTTGAGAATGTAGCTGCATGGAAGGTGGTTTCTTCTTCTAAGGTCTGAAGGGCTGCAGAAGTGTTTTTTCATCAGGAGGCTGCATTTATGTGACTCTGAAGGTCCAGAAGGCAGCACAGTCCCAAACTGTGACTCCCTCTCATTCTACCTACTGGAGTTTTATTTATAACACAGTCAGATTTCAGATCCTACTGAATTTCTGCCCAAAGTCAGCTGCAATATTAATATTTACTGTTGATTTAATTTTGGTGCCTATAACCAGAAGCACTTTTTCCCCTCATTGCAGTCTTGGTGTGAAGTCACTGATTCAGATCCCTGGCACTACACAGATGTGCACTTGCAAATACAAGGTCTGAATTAATCTCTGGTGGAAGTCTCCCTCTGAAGTTAACATAGATGAATTTGGGATGAATCCTTAGGGATGAATTTGGGATACTACCTGCATTATGGGTTGGTTTTCGTTTTGCACCTCTCTCCTCATATATTTTATATATCTAAAAATAATCTTCCACGCGGGAGGAATGGCACTATGACTTCTCATAAGCAAGGCACTGAAAGGATGGGACAAGTGAATGGTGCAACCTTTCCTACCTACTAGCACTAAGTTTGATGCTCCCTGCAGAGCTTTGCTACACTTAATTTTAATGCCCCCGTGCCAAATATTTTTCCTGCCTTCACTCACTGCCTTTGCAGTCTGTGCTTTCCTGTCACAGCTTCTCTGCCATAGCTGAACCGCTTTGGTTTGGGTCAGCAAATCTTCTCCTTCACCTCCCCAAATTCCCCTTCCCTCCTCTCTCTGTCTCTTTGGCTGCATCTCTGACCTCTCCTAGCCACATTTTTCACCTTCTCAGCAACCTCTCAGCCCTGGCTGGCTGCATTTTTCATCTGCTTTGGCATGAAAACATGGCTCCAATTAGTTGGAAAGGCAGTGTGGAGAGGGAGAGGTGGAAAAGCAGCGCGGTGAGCAAAGAAACTTTTTCTGCCTCTGGGCACCCCATCTGCCCAAGAGCCCTGGTGGCCTTCATGGCTGAATGCTCTGGAGCTGAGGAGAGCTTTTTCCTTGTCTCTGGGGTGGCAAATACAAAATTAAACCAGACCCAGAGCTTTGCATGACATGAGATTTGGGCACTGACCATAGTTCTCCTCCTTCTGTAGTGGAGACCCAGCAGTCCTGTGGCCACGTGCAATCTCCTGCTCACTCTTGAGATTTTGCAGAAACAAGCTGAGCAAAGCCATGTGTTGCAGGGAACCACTGGAATGATTTTAAGAGAGCAAAGATATGCAGAAGCAGAAGTCCTGGCAAGCTTTTATTCAGTTCCCCAAGGAAGGGGAGAGAATTATGAGTGTGTATATCCCAGCTGACTGTACCTGGGCCAAGCTCTAGGTAGAGCTCAGCCATTGTCCAAAACTTCAGCCCCACATCTGGTCAGGCAGCTCCTTCCCATGGCCAAATGTCAGGGTCTTTCTTTCAGGGGACGTTGGCCAATCTGCATACAATTGTCTCTGAGGGTTGAAGCTGAGGTCACCATTGAAATCCTGTGTTTCCAAGAGTTGTTTGGTCAAACAGAATCCACAGGCCAGGACAGTTATTGACAGGGCTGATGAAGTGATGCTCCAATGATTTACAGTCCAGGTGTGTTGTCAGAGAAAGATATTTACCTGAGATGCCATGAACTGTTAAAATTTAATCCCTAGAGACCTTCTCTGGCTTTTCTGCAGTGTCTTGAAGGCTCACACCTCCATTTGAAGTCACTATGAAAACAGCCCAGAATTTAGGAACTTCCAGAGGAAATAAGAGAGGGTACAGAGATTTAAAATGTTTTTAATGGGTATACAATTGGAGAGGTGAATTGATATAGGATGTCCTTTCCCTTATCCCAAATGTACAATTCTCCACAATAAACCTCTTTGAATATGTACACATTAGTCAGGATTATCTCTGAATGTCTAGAGGGCTAAGAATATGGATCCTGGAGACGTCAGCAGGAGGATTCATTAGAGGAGATGGCAAGTGCTTGGAAATGGGAAATGTATTCTCTTATAAACACAGCCTGCACTGGGCTTGACCTTAAGACTGAGCAGAATTGGCTGGAGAGAAGGGGAAGGCAGGGAAGGAAAACAACCTTCATATGCAGCCCTCCCCACTTTTTGTAACCAAACTCATTGTTGAGGTTCCTGTAACTTCTCTTTGTGTTCCAAATAAAGGGGAACTCTCCCCCCAAAAATTCAACCCACTGAAAAGACAACAACAAATCGGCTTTTTCTTCCCTGGTGAGACAGATTTTGTATGTTTTGGGGTACAGGATGCCATTCCAGGAGGGATTTCCTCTGCCGGCGTGCCGGAGCTTCCACACACCCAAAGCATTACACATTTTTTTATCCCACAAACCAGATTATTAGTTATTGTGTTTGAAATCTTCCTGTCCCTTTCAGCTCCACAATATCAGAGTTCATGTATATGGATGAATTCTTGTATTTGAAGTGAAAAGACACTGGGAAATTTTGAGGCTTCTCTGCATGGGCACACCTGGATGCGGATGCTTTCCCCTTTATTCCTTACTATTTATTTCCTTATGCTCTGGTTTGCTAAATGAAAGGAGCTAGCACTAGAGTATGAAAGGAACTCAGCAAGCCAGCACTGACTCCTACCTCATATCTATTAGCTGTAAATTACTTTAACATGAGTGACATCACACTTGACTCTTGGTAAAACAGTGTTAAGTTAGTGGGTAATAAAACAGCTTGACACTAATGATGGGTTCTGTGTGATAAATTACTGTCAGTGATCAGATAAGGGTTCTGGAGACTAACCTTGAACTAAATCTGTTTTGTTGCTACATCTTGTGTGCAGTGTTCCACTTCTTACTGCAGGGATTAAGGGCTCAGAGCCCAATCCTGCACCATACTGGAGGCAAGAGAGCTTCTTGTGTGCAGGAGCATTTCCAGAAGCAGCTTCCAAGCATCAGGCTGCTCCCATGGGTGGAGTGAGGAGGGTTTGGCCCTAACCCTGAGAGTGGCTGTCCAGTTATGTGTGCCTCCTGGCCAGTCTGTCGGATGCAGGAACAGTTTCCAGCAGTGATTTAAGCATCCGAATCTCTGATAGTTTTCATTAAAAAAAAAAAACCAAACCAAATCAAAAAACATTACACAACAAAGGGGTGGATCCTGAAAGTCCTATTTTTTTTTTTCTTGTGTTAGATACAATGGATTTCATTATTGGGTGATATTTTTTGACCTGTGAAGTAAATCTGTCCTGCAAAGCATAGAAGTCAATGACCTCAGTAAGAACAGAGGGTGCTCAGCAGCTGTCAGGATCAGGTCCTCATTCAAGGAGCATGTTTTACTTGCAAAGCTTTGGGAGAAAGCTTTATACCCAAGAGCTGGGAGCTGGCCAAAGTCAATGTAATGCATGGGATTTTGAATATTTTTTGCATGTATTTTCTTTGGAATCTAACCAGGGTTCTGCTTAGGAAAGGCTTCACAAATTGTTTGACATTGTTATTATTATTTGAGGCTCCATTTTCATTTATCATGCAGGTAGCATGCTTGTGAGCTATTTTGTTATACTGCTTCTTGTTTAAACCATTGTATTTAAACATTTACCATTGTTAAATTTCATACCTAATCACTGTTGTCCTGGCCTTGCTTATCACGACTGGTCGAGTCCTGGCATATTTGTGTGTTATAAATGGCTTCAACAAAGAGAAGTTTTCACTGTATTCATCCAGATACCTCATTCATCTCTGATTATGACAGACCTCATATTAAGATGCCCCGGGTTTAATGCAAGTTGTAATTAATTTATCATCCTGGAGAGTCCATAGTGAGAGAAGAGCCCTTGAGAGGATGGCTCCAGTGTCATAGAAAGAGGGGAAATAGCTGGAGATGTCTGGGTCTCCCAAGGAACAGGGTTGTTGAACACTACATCAGAATTGCAATTGATGTGCTCCTGCTCTCAAATTTTTGCTCATGTCAAATATTTCCTGGTGCTTCCAAGTGAGCAGTCAAGTCATGAGAAGCCCGGAGACACCATTTAAATCAAAATATTCATCAAACCCTATATTAATGTAAGGTTAATGCACTGTTTACAGTAAGAGCATGCTTAGCTCTCCACAAAGGGGATATCTGAGGGATGGAGATGAGTGCTGAGCTCTGGCTGTGCCCATGGTCCCCCTGCTTGGGGCAGGACAGGATCAGGGCTGCTGGAAAAGTCACAAACCTTTCTGCAAAATGTCCCTGGTGAAATAAAATCGGTTTGTTCCATGCATTTTCCCATTAAATCCCATTTTTCTCAGAATTCTCTTGCCTGTTTGCTTGCATTTGAAAGGAGAGTGCCTTTTCCTGTGTGATTCAATGCAAAAATTATTTCTCTTGGCTTTTTGTTTGTTTGTTTGTGTTCCTTCCTATCCCATGGCTCTGTTCCCTCTGGAAAAAAGAAAAAAAAAAAAAGGTAAGGAAAGAGAAGGAAAATAACACTTCTGTTTGGAAAGAAAGGGAGGAGTCTGTGTCAGAGATGTCAAATGCAGCAGAAAATCCCTGGACTTTCTCCAGAACCCCCCATCCACTTGAGCTGTGAAGACAATCAGTTTATCAAAACACCCTTTGGAGCATCACTCTGAGAGAGCAGAATCCTCCCCCCTCTTGGGGAGCTTTTTAAACGTTCCCTTGGGTGTCCATGGCTGAGGTGAGATTCTCCTCTGTATTGCAGCCCCTGTGTAAAAAGTAAAAAGGTGCAAGGGGACCCCCACCTCCTCCTGCTGCCTGTCCCTCACCCCAAATCTGACCCCAGCCCCTGATGGTCTCTTCCCTCCCTTCCACTGCCATTTGCTTCCTGGCTGGATGCTGTTCTGGGAACTCTCCTGACCAGCAGTGAATGCCAGCTCATCAGGGGTGAGGATTTACTTGCAGCTCTCCCATCCTCCCCCCACTCAGCATGGATCCCATCTTCCCACAGCTGGGGATGTGGGGGGCACTGGACCTGGCACTGGACACCCCAGATTTCCCCACAGCTCCCTCAAGCCCCAGCTTGGGGAGGCCAAGCAGCACACCAGCAACATTTGGGCAAGAGCTGCAGGCACAGCCAGAGCTGAGGAATTCCTTCTTTTCTTCCACCCTTTGATTTGCTGAGCACGACTGGGGGCACAGATTTTACATCCCTGCTTCTGAGAGACCATCCCAAGGAGTGTGTCACGCACATGCTGACAGGCATGTCCAGGCTCAAATGCTTTTGTCTTCAACATGCCTCCTCTTTTTTTTTTTTTTTTAGTTTTTAAATTTTTTTAATTTTTAATTTTATTTTTATTTCCCTTCCTTCCCTTACCACACATAATGAAGCCCAAACGCCCAGAGACACGGTGACTGCCATGATGTAGGGAAGAAACAATCTCTGGCTGGGGGCAGCAGGCTCCAAACAGCTTATCCCACAGATGCAGGAGCAGGAAATGCAATCTCATGTCCAATTTCTCATACCTTATTCATGACTGCTGCAATCTCAGAACACATGTAGGCCAGCGATACGCGGCGGGTAAGGCTTTTGGTGTGAGGCTTTGCTCTGCTCTTCCTCCAAACCAGGCACTTCTGCTGGGAGAGAAGAGGGCCCCTGAGAGGTGCTGATTTGGTCAAGCTGAGAAATACCCCTGAGTTTATGTAAAACAGCCCAGGCACCAGGAATGGAAACCTGCCCACATTTGCTTTGCTAATTAACCTTAGCTGGGGCTCGGAGGGACTTGTTTTGGAGGAGTAAGTGAGATGAGATGGACCAGAGCCCAAATGGCTCTCGCCTGCTCAGCTGCCCCTGGGGCCCAGGGAGTTTTTTTTCTCTTATCCTTTTGGACCCGGATCTGGTCTCTTGTTTCCCCAGAAGCACCCTGAGTCCATCAAGCAATGAAAACACAGGATGTCACAACTTCCCGAGACAGGAGCAGGACCTCTTGTCCCTGACATCCCAACCTCCTCCCAGGCAGCCTTATCCTAAAACCAGAGCAAGGATGTGAAGATGGATTCTCAGGCAGCATCATGGCATCTTGCTGCTCCCAGAGCCAGGCAAGGAAAATGGGTTTTATCCCAATCCCCTCCACGCCAGGAGCTGCAGACAAGGTACCTAAGCTGGATCCTATGGAAGATGTTCCCTTGCTCTGCAGGAGGAATATTCCAAAGGGCAATGCAAATGGTTTTGTTTTACTAGGGACCATGATCTGCTCTGGGTGCTGGTCTGGGCAGGATGAAGTGGATCTTTAAGGAAGGAATTTGGACCAATTTCCATGTGGGCATCTGGAGGTCAAGCACTCTTTGGGTTTGGATCTTTATCCCCCTGACATCTCTAGCACCCATTCAGCAAAAGCCTTTTGAGTAATCTAATGATTTTTTTTTCCCCTGTTATATTGTGCCATAGGAAAAAGATCTGAGTGACAGACTGATCCAAATGAAGCTTCTCTGGCAGTCAGAGCAGAAAAGTAGGGACTGGGTCCCAAGACACATCCCTGAACAAGGTTACAGTAATGTAGTCACCGAGAAGGGTGACTTCAAAGCTTTAGAAAAAATCCCACCTGGGTGTGTTTGTGTGGAAACAACTATTTCTGCATTTCAAGAAAAAAATCAGCAAAAGCTCAGCCCCATCCACTAGTTAAAAACCTTAATTTCTGCAGTTTAACCAAGCAGGGTGAGTTTTTTCCAAGTAGTGTTCATCGAGCTTAAAAAGATGCCCACAAATGTAATAACAATCATAACAAAGTTTCTACATTCTTGCCCAGATTCCAGGGTTTTCCTCTAAGCTGGCTGGCCATACTGTAACAGTTGGTAATAAATATCTGTCTTTGGTATAATAAAAGCAATGTTTATATTCTTGACAGAATGCATTTGTGAACTTACAGTCATTAGAGATGTAAACTGAAGGCAAGAAGATAACCTCTCTCCCAAATGTTCTATTTATTTCTGTAAAGTAATTTGTATGATTTATCTTATAGACTAAGGTTTATGGTTCACTTTGAACTCCAGGTTCTTAACTCAGCAATTGCCTGTTTGGGCTGAAGCATATAAGTGATGGCATGACCCAAAGTGCTAGATGAAAGGAAAAAGACAAAAACAAGGCAGGCTTCTGGGATTTTCACCATCATTTCTATATTCCATTGACATCTCTGGGTTAAATATTTTCCTTTAGAGGCCAATATGATCGTTCCATCTGTATGCCATATCTCCCAAGTGACAAGGCAAAGCCCAGGACACGGGCATCTTCAGTCAGGCATGCCAGGATGCATCCACCCGGGAATGTGAGGAGGTCAAATGCTGGTTTTAGTCAGAACTCCCAGTTTACACATACTCAGAAGCAAGACTGCATCTAGTTTGTGATTCATAAAAGAAGCATTTGATGTGGGTCTGCAGATCACTGCTGTACTGGGCTGGAAAGCTTGTGTGTATTTTAAAGAGGCTTCTAAGTCACGTTTGCAAGAGATAATATTTAATACTAAATAGATCCAACTTGCCTGACTTTGCAGGGTCTAAAAAGCAATGGAGAGATGTGTCCTGCCCCATTCCTTCAATGCCAAGAAGTAAAAGCTGTTAATATAAAATGAAAGGTCCTAAACCACTCAGGGTTTGGGCAGATGGACACTCCAGGGATGTGTCTCAGGAACCAGAAGAGCTCTGGCAGGTCTGTGAAGCTCGGCACAGTGGGGTGGTCCTAAGTCTCTGTTTGGTTTTGTATTTTTATCACCTTTTTACAAGTAATGTTTCACAATGGCATCTTGTAAGAAGGCAACAGAATGTGTTTTGTTAAAATATTGAAGGTTGTTTTAACATCCCTGAGTCTGACTCTCTGCAAATAGGAACCATGTTCTTAATACAGATTCTTAATGCAAGGATGGAGTTAAACCTGGCTCGTTTCTCAGTCTCTCCTCTGGTACCATCAGAAGGGATGAACCCATTTCTCTATCACTTGACTTGGCAAAAATGCAAGAGACTCAAGTGTGTATCATGACACATAACAATTTTCTTTGCCAAGGTGAGAAAACCCGGAGCAGAAGGGAAATTATCCCTCACTCCCACACAAGAGTTTATATTCTGTATGAAACTTGAAGTATTCAAACCATTTCTTATTCCAAATCAGTGTCAAAAAGTCACCTCCTTTTCAAAACAAGCTCATAAACTAGAAATTTGGAACATTTTCCATTGAGAAATATCTGAACAGATCAAGAAAAATGTATTAAATATGTATTTATGTTATATATATATATGTATATATACACACAAAACATACGGTGGAATAAAACCAGGAAAACCAAACTGTTCATTTTGCCCAATTCCTCCTGTGTGTTTTCAGAGCAATGGGGTATCTCCATGATTTCAAGATGCCAGAGAGCAAGCACAGGTGATTTTAGGCAGATTATTCTGCTTTGAGAAAGGACTGGGTGAGGTTCTAGTTGTTCTGGGCAGCTCTAACATGGGGCAGTGAGATGACTTTGCAAGCTACCAGGAAATTTAGGACCTGTTTATAAAAGGTGCTGGCTTAGGATGCATGGTGAGCATTCAAGCACCAAATACACCCAGGGGGCAGGGACAACACCACCCTCTCCAGATCTCTGCAATTCGGTTAGCTGAGCACTAACACTTGTATAATTTTTATTTTATCTGGTGGCATTGGGGTCAGTAGCTGCCAGGGTCCCTGAAGAAATCCCTCTCAAAGACTTCAGGGTTTGGCCTCCAGCTCTCACCCAGATTAGCAGGAGAAGATGCTCTTTGTTCTGGATGGGGAGGAAAGCTGGAAGTTATTGAAGCTGTTTAATTTCCTGGCTAATCGTTCTCATAGCCAATTCCCTGCCCTCCTCAGCACTCCTGGCTGGAGACGATTCCTGAGAGTGAGGAAGAGCTGCGTGCTAAGCCTGGTTATATTTTGGTGCATTTTGTTATCAATATGTGGAATTCTGTCCAGTCCTGGATGTGAAAAATCCATATCTTATCTGGCCTCTGCCAGGTCAACATTACTCACAATTCAGACACCATTTACCCTGCAGGGCTGAGACCCGTGTGATGCCTGGCTCTGACCAGTACTATTATTCACTTACTCTTGAGAACACTATAATTAATCAGAAATACATGTTAACACCCTGTCTTCTCTCTCCTGCCTCCATCAAAAATCCCCACCAGCCACCCAGCTTCTGAAAAAACCACTGGATTAAGCCCTTATTGAAGTTAATGGGAAAAAACTCAGCAGGAATTCATCATACTTGGGGTCAGCCTTCTGTTTTTTTCTTGTCTCCCAAGGTAGAAAGAAAGCCTGGAAAATGGGAGCAGGGTTAGAAGCTACCAGCTGCATGTGTCTGGTGTTTGCTGTGCTGGATACACTGCCTCTGCAGAACTGAAACAGAAATTCCTTGGAACTGATTTCAGTGGAAACAGAGTTTTGAGACTGAAGCCGCTGTCACAGCAAGAAATTTTGTGGCAGCACAATAAAAATTGCAAAAGGAAGATGGTAATACACCATTTGGAAATATCAGCATGATGTGCCTTTCCTTGCAGGTGTAAAAACTCTCCCCCCCCCCTTTTTTTTTTCTTTTTTTTTGTGACAGACACAACCCACTGCTATCAAATAGCATCACACTTCAGGGGCATCCTACTGATGTAACACCTGAGGTACCACCCAGCAATGAACAGTGATGACAAAAAGGACACCTGTGGGCATGCCTGGGGCTCCTGGACATCCCTTCTTACCCCAGGAATCTTCTTCTCCACCCAGTTCCTTCAGGGCTAGCAGGAAAACCATCCCTGTCCAGGGGGTGAGAGAGGAACACAAGCTGTCCTGCTCAAATTCCTCTTAGCACAAGCATTTAACCTGAAACATGGAAAATCAGGAGCTGGCCCCAAAACTGGCTTCTTGAGAGGTGGTGGGAGCAGGAGCAGTGTGTACAATGGACCCTCTGTTTCCTTCTGGGTTTATTCCAAGATTGGGTCAGAAGAACTAAGGAAAAATAGAGACTGGTGGCACGAGGGGCAGGTGTACCTGGGCAGGGTCAGGGGAAAGGCAAAGTGGCACAGAGACAGCTTGCCAGCTGGCAGGGAAAAAGAAGAGAAACATGTCTGAAATGGGCAAATTATAGAAGAAACCAGGAAAAATGAGAAATCCCCCGAAACGCTGAGCTCTGGCTTTTGTTTTGAGGCTTCACCCCAGCTCCAAGTTGTAGCCAGGTTGGGGGATTTTCCTGGCTCTGATTTTGCTGCTCAGAGGGCATTATTGCTCGATGGGGTTGTTGCTCCTGTAATTGTGCCTATTTGCCCCAAAATAACTCCGAGCAGGGCTTGGGAAGGGCTCTTTTTGCATCCCAGCCTGTGACATGCTCAGTGCTCTACATGGGAAGAGTTTCATCAGTGTCAGGGGAACTACTGGTGGCCTTGATGTTAAGCATATGATTAAATGCTTCATGCTTTTAAGCCTTAAACATATAAATTGACACAGGCTGTAAGGTGCATGAGAGTAAATATCAGCAGGATCCAGAGCCTCGTTTAGGGTCATCCCATACATCAACAAAGCTTCACTCTCCCCTAGTCCTGGGAAAAGTGCATAATCCTGGTAGGAAAATCACCTTTTTTTTTTTTTTTTTGAGCAGGGCAGGTACTTACCATGGTGTAGTGACTATTGGCTTTATATCAAAGCTTCAATGATGCAGGGAGTAGGCACCAAAATGGGATTAAGCTGGATTGAAATCTTGTTCCCCATATTGGAGCAGCTCTTTGGTGTTAACCTGGGGGTGACCCTGCTGGCCTGTCCTTGCAGCCTCCATCCCTGCACCCACCCCATGGGTGCCTCCCCACCCACCCACCCACCCCAAGGACTGATAAGCCAGGAGGTGATTGCTGTTTTCTCTCTTTGGGGCTGACCTGCAGCTGACCCTGCTCTTGACAGGTCAGGCTGCAAAGGGCTGGCACTGGGAGGAGAGGAGGGGACAGGAGCATTTGGAGGCTGTCCCAGGCTCAGGGGACACTTCTGGGGGGATTTAAATGGCTTTGCTGTGCAGCATGCAGGGATGCTTTGGGAAGCTGTAGCTGCCTGCTACATCTGCCCACCTTCCCCATCCTTGTGCATGTTTTAGGGCTATTTTGCAACTTCCCCCAGGGCCTGAGGCTGGAGCCCAATGGCAAATTCCTCCTCAGGGTGGAGGCAGGAGGTCCCCATGTCCTCGCAGATTGCCAACATCTCCCTGGGATCCCTGAGCCCCACTCCATGGCTCAGCTTGGGGACCTCCTGCTCCTCAATACCTTCCAGGGTCTGAATCATCAGGGTTTGCCATTTGAAACTCTTCTTGGTAGCCATAAGGTATCAAAACTGATAATAAGTGCAAGCTGAGGCAATTGCACCATAACACGGCTCCAGGAGTAGTGGAAAAGAAAAAGGAAAAAAAAAAAAAAAAAAAAGGAAACACCACTTGTTGCAAGATTCAGAGTTTTATCATCAGAGCTGGAATCGTTATCATTAAAAGCAAATATTGCACACCAGAAATATCTCTGTTATAAAGCCATATGGGAATTTTGCACTAAAAATAACCTGCATTTCTCTTAGTTGTGCTATGGGAGAACCTCTGGACCCTAGCTATAAATGTGTTAGGTTCAAACAAACAATATCAGTATCTCCTTTGTGGTATTTATACCCTGCATAAACACAACAGGGAAAAGGAAAGCCTTTGCAAAAGAAAGTGAGGAAGCATAAAGAGATTGTAAAACCTGCAGAAGAAGCCACTGGGAGAAAAATGAGTGAACACAGAATCTTTTATCATTAAGATCCTTCCTCTTAGAGACACAGACTATTTAAATGTGTATTTTTAATGCAGTCAAGAAGCAGGAAGGCAACACAGTGAGATGATTTCAAATAAAAAAAGTAATAAATAATGTGAAAATACACCAACACTGAAAGCACGACTAAAAGGTTCATATAAATGAAGGTGCTGATGGCAGAAATGCATTTTGCACAAGAGGACATGTGACAAAAATGCTAACATTAACAGCACAGAAAAACTTGAAGGAACACTGTTTCAGAGTCATAAAGTTATTAATTTCAGAGCTTTTGGTTGTCAAACTCCTTCAGAAAAATTACACTCTTTCATTTTAATTCCTTTACCAGGTATTTTTTTTTTTTTTAAATAATGTCATTCATGTTTTCAGAAATGGGTTTTCTCCTTTAAGTGCTAAACCCTCCCTCCCCAAACTTTAACAAATAACACTTCATTTTGGCTCGTGTTGCTCTGATAAATCACTGAAACAACACTCTAAAATATTAGAATCAGTTGACTCTAGGAGTTTAACATTTAGGATTGAGATAAGAACTGAAA
Organism: Phaethornis superciliosus; assembly: GCA_023637945.1. Lineage (NCBI taxonomy): Eukaryota > Metazoa > Chordata > Aves > Apodiformes > Trochilidae > Phaethornis > Phaethornis superciliosus. Next base: position 11,849,488 of record JAJQWJ010000019.1, read on the forward strand.
AGCCACTGCAGGCACCAACGACTTCAAGTGCAAGAGCAAAACCAAAGGAAAACCTGTAAAGGGAATTTGCAGTTAATGGAAACACCACTTGAAATATTTACCTTGTCACTTTACTGTATCTTCCCTATAGTTCTGTCTTATGTCTGGATAAATACAAACCTCTCTGCTTAATGCCTTTTTCCAGAGCTTGTCACCAACAACCCCATGTCCTTGGCTCTGGGACCCTCCTGCCTTTATCCCCACTGCCTTCACCCCTGCTGTCCCCATGCCTGGGGTGTGGCAGTGTCACCAGGGGGGTGCAGGAGCTGTCCTGTCCCTCCTGGCTCTGCATTCTCTGCCCCCCCTGAGCTGGGTCCTGCTGGGGGACCCCCGGCCCTTGGCAGTGGGATGATGGGGGGTATCCCCACTGCCTGGTGGGGATGTGGACAATGTGGTCCCCTCTGCAGCTCAAAGAGTGTCCCCAGGCTGGCTCAGTCTGTGCAGGAACCCTCACTCACCTCCATCCCATGTGAGCCCCAGGCAGCATCACAGCCCTGGATTTCGGCTGCCAAGGGCCTTCTTCCAGACATATCCTTTCATGACCCCATTTCCAAGGCTTCCCCAGCACCCAGGAGCATGTGCATCCCTGCCTGGGCTTTGGGAGAAACCCACTGACTTATTTAAACCAGATCAAGGGTGTGTGTGTGGGGGGGGAGCAGATTAAGAGAGGATTTTAAAGAGGCTGTTTCTGCCAAGACCCCTCAGGCTCTAGGGAGAATGTGGCTGTCCTTTCCATGGGACCCTACAAGAAAAAGGAAGAGCTGCTCCTGCCCTGCACCACCCCCAAAAATGATTCATCTGGAGGGATCTGTGGAGTCCTCTCAGCCTGAGGGTGGTGGACACCCATCTGACTTTCTCCACTGCTATGGCCCCGAGGAAACTCAACCTAACATCATTTCCTGGCAGCTGGGAAGCCTGAACCCGTATCTATTCCTGCCCTCTGCTTTTTATAAATCAGATCCCAGCATCTCAATGTGTTTTAAGAACTTTCCAAACACTTTATTTATCCCTAGGATCACGCAGCAATAATCAATCCCCTGAGCATCTGGTTCCTTTTGATTTCTTTTCTTTTTCTTGCTTTTTTTCTTTTTCCCTCCTAATCTGGAAACCTGCTGGGGAAGCAGCAGGAGATACGTAGGATCCTGAATGACTTCATTTATCCAGCTTATTCAGTAAAAGCTGTCTTCCAAATGCATCCTGCTGCTCGAGGCAACAGCTGAGCAAGGAGGGAGAGAAGAGGGAAGGAGTCTGGGCAGGCAAGAGATGGTCCTCAGGGATGGTGAGTTGAGAAGAGGGAGACATGTCCAGAAAAAAGCCAGGACAGCAAAGGGACCAGCAGCAGAGGACAGGAGCTGTGTGTGAGCAGGGAGCAGAAGAAAGGTGAGCAGGAGGGAGGGAGAGGCAGGTAGAGGGTTGGAGAGGAAATTGTTGAGTAATAATCATTATTCCATTGCAATCCTGGTTGGATGCACTCAGGGGGTGGGTGGGTGAGGTGTTCTTTAAAGCACTGGAGTTTCAATGGATGGGGCCAGGTCTCCTGTCCCCAGCCAATGTGACTGCTATTGCTTTGTGAATTTATGCAATTTCCCAGCAACAGCTGCACGGAGATAGCTCCACTGCCATTACATTTTTCAATGTAGCTGAGTCTAGTTTGAAAGGCTCAACCAGGAGAGAGGTTGTAATGAATGGGAAACGAGCATCCCTATGTGGGGGTTATTTCAGATGATAAAATACTTCTTGAAATATAGACCGGAGTGTGTAAAAGCTGGGGGAAAAAAAAAAAGGAAAAAAAAAAACAAAAGAAGAAAATAAAAAAAAAAGAAGAAAATAAAAAAAAAAAAAAAAAGGGAGATGAAAATAAATAATAAATAAACCCCAAACAACTGTTCCCCCAGCCATCAGACACTGACCTTACCATTCCCACGATGGAGCTGCCCTCCACCCAGCCCTGCCCAGGGCACCTCATCCTACCTCTGTCCCGGCAGGATTGCTCTACACGGGCAGGGTCCTTAAATCCAATGAGTTTAAAGGTTAAAAAGCAAAAGCCCTTCCCATTCCCTCTGCCTCGGGGGCTTTCACCCCGTTTTCTTGGAAGGACGAGCTCCGTGCAGCGGCGTGGCTGCCAAATAAATAAATCAAGGCGTAAATCGATGGGGCACACTTCAGACTTTGAACCCTGAAAGCCAGGAGAACCCGAAGCCGTGTTTTCACAAGCTCACGTTTGAGCTCAAACCCTTTGTAAACTTTTCCTGGCAAAAGCAAACAGTTTGTCTCAGCAATTCCAAAACCTCCGGGAGGTTGAGGAGGTGCTGGGTGGTTCAGAGTGCCGTGCTTGGTACCTCCAGACACCGGCCCAGGGACTCAGTCCCTCCCCAGCCATAAACCCTCAGGGACTGGGTGGAATTGCAGCCTCCTGGGGCCAGGATCGGCTCCACCACGGGGACATCTGGGAGATGGTGCTGCTCCCCTCGCTGCCTTCTTGACCGCTTAAATCCTCCCCAGATCAAAGAGGGGCTGAGAGTGTCTTCCTAATGCTGCTTGAACTACACTGACCTTTTCCTCTGGAACCTCTGTTAACTCCTGCCCATTACTCATTGTAAACAAAAAGGGAGATCCAAAGGTTTTTCCAATGGCCGAGATGGATGGGAAATGTTAGGAAGCTGGTGAAGGATGCTCAAGCAGATGACATGATTTAGGGAAAAGCAGGAATTCAGAGCCATCCGGGCTGGCAGCCTCAGGCCACTTCATAACACCTTTAACTTTGGCTGCATCTTGTTTAGAAATGGCTTGGAAAAGGGGATGAGCTACAATGCTGGAGCAGCTCAGATAGGAATTTTATAGCTCGGTCGTGGGTCAAGCTGGAAAGTGTTTGCCAGACCTGCAGAGCACGTGCTGGTGCCACGTCATGGTGTGCAGCAATATCAGAAAAAAATCATCCCAACAAGCTGGAGGGACCTTGAACTCTGGAAGAGCTCTGCTTGGAGCTTTGAACTTTGTGGCTCAGCTCTGCTTCCAACACAAACACTGTGCTGCCATATGGATATTTGGCATCATAGTTTATCCTCTCCTTTCATATCTTATCCTCTTTGGGAAGCTCTCTGGTATACTTCACATTCCCTTTCATTCACTGGAAAGACCATGTGTACAGGCTTGAAATGATGTTAAAGCCCATCATGGTCTGTTACTCTTGTAAAAATGCCTTTTTTCCTCATAATGCATCAGAAATGTATGTTTGAACTCCAGGGATGTTTCTGCAAGGGCTGCAGAGGGGAGGAACAGCAATGTACTCTCTCCCAAACAAACCTATCTTCATCCTGCAGTGTGGATGATGCACAGGACCCAAATTCCCCCGTGCTCTTCCTAGTGGTCAGGAAAGTGCAGATAACCAAAAATGAGATGGGTTTTATGGGTGATGGCTTCTCAGGTTCATATCCAGGTACACCATAAGAATTATCTGACAGTTCAGATCAGTTCTTCACACTCTCCAGTGAGTTGATGGTGAGCTCCACTTGGCAAGTTGTCCTCCTGCCTTCTTCTCCAGCTGAGATCCCAATGAGGGGGGGACAGGAGGGGACTGCCAGAGCAGTTGTCCTTCTGGCCATCTCCAGCAGATCTGCATTTTGGTTTTGATTTAATCAAGGCTCATCTTTCCCTGTCCATAACCCCCACCTGCTGCCTGCACCCAGCCCTTTATCTCCCCATGCCTTGAAACAAAGGTGCAGGGTGCCAGATGGTACCAGCAAACCCAGCTCCCCATCCCATGGTGTGTGATAACACGGAGCCACTCACACCCACTGCCAGCTGAGTGCTGCCCATGCCTGGGCATGTGGCCTCTCCCTGGGCCCCTCGTGGGCATAAATCAATTCATTTCTGACTTTTCCCCATTCCCTCCCTGCACAACCTGTCCCTTGGCCCAGGAATTCTCCCTGGGCTGCCCATGAAGTTCTGCTGGGAACCCACAGAAAAGTGAAACGTCTCCACCTGGGCAGCCTCAGGCCTTTGGGATCTTTTAACCAGAAGTACCTGGGGATTTAGGTTTTTTGGAGAGGCGTGGAATGAAGGCAAAAAGCAGGAGGCCAGTTTCACCCCAGGAACCCCAAGTTTGGTGGGGGAAACAGAGAGAGCCCAGCCCTTGCCCAGGAATTGGGGGCTTGCTGGGCACAGAGTGACCTCTGCTGCCTCCTCCCCAGCAAGCTGGCAGGAGAAGGCAGATGGACATGCAATTTTTTGCGGGGGGAATAGGAGCTGGGATTAACTGGGCCAGATCTAGGAGATGGATTCATTGCTGCACAAGTGTGGCCGCGGCCGGGACTCCGCACGCTCGCCCCAGCCATTCTTTAGTGCCATCTTCAGGCAAAGCTTAAATATTGCTGAGATCAAAGAGCTGAACGTGGCACCAGCAGGCAACCACCACCTCCTCCTGCCATGCCCAAGCCCAGGAACTTCTCCAGCTCTTGCTGGGACCTGTAGGGATGAGTGATTTGGTCAAGGGGAGCAGGGATTTCCCAAGGTGATGGGCACAGGGTCTCTTGTTTGAGGTTTGGTGCTGAGAATCACACACAGGATCACAGACCTCAGGGAATCAGGGACCTCAGAATCAGGGAATCACAGACCTCAGGGAATCAGGGACACAGAATCAGGGACCTCAGATCATCAAGTCCAACCCTCTTGCCAGAGAAGGATCACCTTGTGTAGGTCACACAGAACCACATCCAGGTGAGTTTTGAATGTCTCCAGAGAAGGAGATTCCAGAAGTTTTCCAAGAGCTGAAGCTGGTACCAGGCAAATTCCAGCCCAGTGAGCTGGGTTGGTGTAATGTCAGTATTTTCTGAATAAGGTATTTGCCTACAAAAAGGACTTCTGGGGTCCTATTTTAGAAAGGGGGTAGCAGAAAGGTCTGGAGATTCCCACAGTGCTTACTCTTCTGTTCTGCTGGGTGGGATCCAGGCAGCATGATGGAGAGATGGGAAAGATGGGAGGGATGGGGGAAGGATGGGGGAGCTGGGCAGGATGCAGCCCTGTGGGGGGCTCCAGGGATGGCACTCAAAGTACTGCAAGCCCTGACTCATTTATTTACCCTCACTTTGCTCCAACTGCTCCCAGAAACATGTCCTGGCATGCAACAAGCTGCAGGTCTGGCTGTAGAGCCCAGATGGCCAGGCTGGGGTGATCTCCACTTTCTCCAGGACTTCTGAGAGCCCTGAGCAGACAGGGGTGGTTTGGTGCTGCCTACCTGGGGCTGGAAGCAGCCACATTCCAACCTGGCACAGCCACTGTGCATGGATGCAGCAAATGGGTCTGAAGGTCCCATCCAGACCCAAAGCCCCCAGCAGCTGCCAGGGAGCTCCTCAAAGCTTCCAGGGCTCATGTCTCAAATTTGGGAGCTCCAGGTTTTTCAGCTAAAAGCTCCAGCAAGGCTCCAGCCTCCTGCACACATCTGGCACAGCCATGGAGCTGCTCCTGCAAGCTGCTGCTCCCGTTCCTTTTCCGCTGGAGGATTTTTCAAAGAGCAGGCTTCCCACAGCTGATTTACAGCTCTTTTTAAAGCAAAGGGGTGATTCCAGAGAAGCCACCAATTATGTTGATGAAGAGCCTGACAGTAAACAGTGTCTTTTCTCCCTCTAAAAGAAAAAGACACGGAGAGAATTCAGCATCTTCTCAACATCAAAGCTAATAACAGAAGTGAAGTGAGACTCTGACCTTTAACAGCCAGCCTGTTAGTGTGGATTCTATCATGTCAGCAACCATGTGCAATATAAACTATACCTGGCTTTGATGAGACCTCTTATAGACCTTTAAATAGGTTAGAAATACTGCACAGAGAGGAAGCCAGATGAATACCAAGGCATTAGCCATGCAGCACATGGGATGAAGGGTCCTGCTTGAGCTGCTGGGACTCTCCTGCTGCCATGTCTGGGAAGCCAGATCCAAGGCAAGCTGGGGCTGTCCCTGTCAGCTCTCATAGCTGTGCTGGCCACAGTGCTGGAGGCTCCAAACCCAGACTTTCTCCTGCAGTGGTGCTCCTGTGAAATACGGAGTCTGATCGGTGTCCCTGGAGGCACAGGGCTCAGTGCTGGAGCTCCACTGCAGTGGGAAATGTGTAAAAACTCTTCTGCATTGAAGGTTTGGGGGTAGGTAAGGGCAGAGCAGGGTTGGGAGGAGTTTTCCTTCCAGACAGAAGCATCTCAGTGCACTGGAAGGTGAGAGTCACTGCTCCCCAAAGAGGATCCAGAAATAGTAGGGCTGATGGAGCCATGGAATGCCACTGAGATGCTGTTCTAATTTCCTAATATGTTGAAACATCTCATTGACTTCTCAGAGGACTTATCCCTAGACAGCAAGGGTTTTTTTGGTTGTTGTTTTTTTTTTTTTTTTTTAACCATAGCAAGAAGAAAAATGGGAAAAAGACATCATTACTCTGACACCTGGAGATAACTTTTACAGCCAAGCATAGGACAGGATAACTCTGCTCCTAAACCAAGCTGATTTATCAGGAAAACTCATCCATTTCCAGTCCACAAGTTAAGGGCTCAGGGCTCTGTGCACAGTGATCTTTCAGTCATCAAGGAATATGGTAATAATGTTTTATGGAAATGTCTGAGGCTTCCTCTCCACGGGGCCCTGGATGTTTCTGTTATGAAATACACAATGCTTTTGTGTCTCAAAGTCCTACACATTGAGCCATAAAGACAAACATGAGTGATCTTGTATCTTCTGGGGCTTTATGGTGTTATAAAATATGCTTTATGTTCCAATCAGCAGCAACAATTTATGAACAGGGAGGCTTGAAAAGATATAACATCAGACTATGTATTTTAATATGGTTTGAGAGAACTGTAATGCCTTGAATGACATTTGCTCTCAGCACACATGGAAAATGAATAGTAATGCAGCAGAGATTGATGGTTTATTTCATTGAGAAGGGTCTTCTGTGTGAAGAGTTTTATGAGCATTATAGACAATAACTAGTTGGCTTAAGGAATACAATTTATTGGCCATGTGGCTACATCCTCCTGGAGTGCTCACAGTTTCTTAGTGCCTTGTTTGTGAAATTTGTTAGCATCAGTTCCAAGAGGTTTCCCCCCACCCCCCCGCACCTAAGTATTAAAATTAGAGCCAGAGGCAGACACCAGCCATTTTTATTAATGTTTCATTTTATTTACACAATGTATCAGCTATAAGAATGCATTATGAAGTAATTCTGAAATGATCTATTTTATATGCAGCTCCTCTAGGGAAGGAAAATAAACCTGCTCAGAAGTGGAAGTAATGTGGGTGTCAGACAGGAGTTAGAGCGTGCTCTTTGTTGAGTATTGGTCACGTTTAAGCTTCCCATTTTTAAGCTTGCACTGAGTATTTATTGCTAGTGCTGGATTTTTGTGAGTTCAGCATGTTTTGGTAAATCATCCTCAGAGCTTCTGCTGTAATTCAGCTTTGGTTAAGCAGCACTGCAGAGTGTGATATGCAGAAGGATGCTCAGGCAGGTGGTGGCTCTGGGGTTTGGTTCTGCCAACCAAAAGGAACTCTTGGCTCCCCAACAACCAGTCTGTACTTCTATTCCTGGGCTCAAGATGGTGCCCAGAGGTGCCTTTTGTCATTCCACACCTGAGTGCCTTCTGCTGCAGACCATTTATTGTGCCCAAGCCACCACCAAACACCATTTCCAGTCCCTTGATGCCAGAAAAGGCCAAGCCCCCATCCTCAGAGTAAAGTGCATTTCTTAGCCACCACATTAGCAGGGAAAAATCTGGGAAATGTTCTTTTTAAAATCTCATGATAAAGCAGGGAGAAAGATAAGTCTTGGGTTTGAAGCAAGTGGGAGTATCCTGGGAGGACAGCTGGGCACTGCAGCTTTAATTTGCTAGTCTAGGGCAATGGTTTGGCTTGATGATCTTAAAGGTCTTTTCCAGCCCTAAAAGTTCTGTGGATCTGTGAAGCTAAGGAGTAGGTAGATTGTCACAGTGAAAGGGAATGGGTTTGGAAGCTGAAGGGTGATTAAATGGGCAGGAGGTGGGGGGAGCAGCATGGCTCTTGCTCAGCTGAGTTTGCTGAAACCTTCTCCTGCCAGCAGTGTGGCTCTGGGAGCTGCTCAGGACCTGACCTGTAACCAAGATGCTCACAAACTGCATCAACTGCTGCCACATCACCAGGACAAAACCTGCCCTGCTTGGCAGCACTGATGCATTTATACAAAACTGCCAGTGCCAGCTGCAGCTGATCCTTGCAAATCACTGGGCAGTGGTGTCAGGGTTCAATGAAGAGAAACCCAGCAATGAGCCCCGTGGTGGGGCTGTGGGCAGCAGGGAGCTGGGTCAGCAACAGCTGAAATGAGAGAAATGAAGTGGGAAGCACAAACATTGCACAGGGTGACTTCAGCAGGAGCTTTAGCACCATGAGAGCCAAGGTTGGTGCCTCCTGAGTACCTGCAGGAGAGCATCTCAAGCCTCCCAGTGAACCCCTGATTTCCCTCAAGGCACTGCCAGAGGTGAATGTTTCATTCCTTAACATCCCCCTTGTTGTACCTCCTGATTTATTTTTACTCTAAGAGTTTTATTAATGCTGTTGACTCTCCTGTGATTCGTACATGCCCCTCCACAGTAATTAAGCATTAGCTAATATCTGCTGGTTGAAGATATTAAGAGAACTTTATTATCAGGCAGGAAAAGACTGCATTGATTTAAAAGACACAGCTCACATGGTAATTTCAGTGCCACCTTAAAAAATCACTGCAAAGTGATCTCTGAAAGATAATAAACAAGATGCAAAATCACCACGATAATATAAATCACTGTGAACTCACTTGATATTAATAATGACTCTGCCATGGATCCATCCAAGGGAATTGCTTTGTAATGCAGTATCAATGTCCCATTATTTTAAAGTGTTACTAAAGTAAAGGGGAAAATGGGATTCTTTATCAGATATGTGGGGTTTTATTAAGCTCTGGTGTGTGTGGAGAGCAATGGGAGCACAGGGGTGTACCTAGAAGTGATGACATCTGCTAGGGGTGATCAGTTTGTCCTTTCAAACCTATGTCACCTGAGTTCCCCCATGAAACAACCTCTCCATAAAAGCAGGGCAGGAGAGGCTGAAACAGAGGAAATCATCATGACCACCAACCTTCTAGTTCTAGAGCTCAGGAGAGACAGGGGAAGGCTGATGGATGCATCTCCTCTCCTGCCTCCAATCCTCATCCCAGATCCTGGGGTGTCAAGAGGAGTTAGGAGCAGAGGAGGTGGCTTAGACCCTTCAGTCTGAGCACTGAATTATGTGGTAGCTCCACATCCAGCCATTCATTAGAGTTCTCCCAGCTGCTTTTTGCCTAAGCATTTGCTTTAAAACTCTCAGCATATTTCATGCTGATTATATTTTTCCTACCATTTATGAATCAGGGCTGAAAAGGCTTGAGAAAGAAACCACACTTTGCTGAAGTCAGTTGTTGCCTTCACTCAAAACCCAGGAGGAACTTCAGACTGGTTGGAAATACAAAGAGGGTTGGAGCTCACAGAGCTGGCAAGGCAGTTGTTCCAAATTTTGGCCTGGATTAGGGACCAAATCACAGGGGCCAGATGTAGACAGAGGAGAGACCAGCTCATTTCTGCAATTTTCAGCCTCTTCTGCTCCAGCAGAATCAATACGATAAATGATTCTTTATATTTTCAGGGCTTAATTTTCTTCTTCAGTGGAATAAGCCAAGTTTCCTGCCATTTCCCTAGGCACACAGAAGACAGTCAATTTTGCTGTCAGTCAGGGAATACTTCTCTAACAGCACTGGAGCTCTCAGCTGATGCCAGCCTTCCCCAAGAAGGGGCTCCTGAAGGCAGTTGTATTGGTGAAATGATTCTGGGAATCACCATAGATGCCCTGTGAAATCACTGTAGGTTATGGGAAGGCTACTCCATTTTATCTCTTTACTTAAGTTTTGTTTCTGTTATAAAGTCATCATTTAAAAGTTGTACTGAAGTTCTAAAATTCTTCCTGGTAGAGAACAAACTAATTTTTAAAGGGTCAAAAAAACCTGTGCATCTGTCCCAGAGCTTTTCCCTGGAGCTTCCTGAACAGAGGAATTTTGAAGCAACATTTAACTTCATCAAATCTTGTGATATTTCAGTATAATTATATAGTAGAAGTTTTTATTTCTGGCATTTTTGTAGAAAAAGTATTTTTATCCTGAATTTTTATGCCATCCCAGCAGAATGAAACAAACTTAGAGAATTCAGAAAAACTCCAAAACCTCACAGAATTTACATCCAAAGTCAGGATCTGTCTCCAGACCCTTCCTTACTGCAAGTCCTCATAAGCATCAGCCAATGAACCTGAATGAATGAATTAATGTTCACTGAGGACCTGAAACCTTCTCCCTACCCTTGTGCAATGCCAGTGCTCCCCAGTAAGGCTACTGGGCACCAATGGGTGCTGCAGGAGCTTTAACAATTCAAGGCAGCTACAAATATACTCTCAGTGATTTTTCTTTTCTTTTTCTTATTTTTTTTATTTTTTTTTTTTTAACAGGTCCTTAATCCAGTGGGTTAAAGCTTTCCACTGAGCAGAGAACAGACCAGGACAGTCCAGCACTTCAGAGGGCAGCTGCCTCAGCCAGGTATCCCCCTCATCTCCCTGTTTGAAATAAATCCTTACATGGGGATCTTAAAGAGCTGGACTAACTCCCCAAAGCATTAATGGGTGTTAAGTGGTGGGCTGAGATAAGAGCATATCCCATTGTTGGGAGTGACCCAGAGAGCTCAGGGGTCAAGTGAAATTGGGCTTATCTGCTGGCAATTCAATTTATTTTTTTTCTTCCTGTGCTTGCTGTCTAGATTTTCCTTACTGGGGAGGAAAAAAAAAGAAAAAGAAAAAAAAAAAAAGAAAAAGGAAAGTGTAAGTGAGCACGTATTTTAATCAGGAGTCAAGAGGAAGATTCTCTGTGAGCTATTGCTAGATGGAAGGAAAAGCACTTTGGGTAGAAAAGCCAGGGAATGCCTTCCCTGCACCATGAAACCCTTGTGACCACCAAACTATTACAAATTGCAGGGGTCAGAGCTCCAGCAGTCGTGCAGAAAATGTCATTTTGCCCCTAAAGAGCAGACAGAAATCTCCTCACTATTTCTTTAATGCCCAGAAGTTGGCACCTGAACCTGCAAACTTTATCCTGGTGCCTCCCAGGATGGAACAGGGAGATCCCTCTGGGTATAGCTCCTGCCCTGGGAAAGCAATGCCAGCCCAGTGCTCTTCTTTCCCACACTTTGCTGACCTCAAAGGTTTTTGGAGCTGTAGCTGATGTGTTTTGGAGTGAACTGGGTAGGAGAAGGTCCCCAGCTCTGGAAGGGACTCTCTGTTCTTGGCACAGCAAAATCCACTCTCACTACCTGGGACATTCGCCCAAGATTTGATTAAAAGGTTGTTGTAAGCAGGGGGAAATGAGGTTCTTCTGTACTGGGATAGGTCCCAGAACATCCATTTCATGGGGATGCCTTGTGGGGTCAGTAACAGAAATGCTCTGGGTCTGCCTTACCTGGAGGCACCTTCACTGGGGTGAGAGGAGCACCTTAATAATGCAGTGACATCAGAAGAACAAGTGAGAAACAAACAAACAAAAAAAAATGCTCTTTAAAAACAAATATCTACCCCTGCTTTTGTGGAAAGTGACCATAACATTTTTTTCAAATGTGGAACTTGGAGCAAACAGCTGAACTTGTCCTTATTGCAGGGCTCGTGGCAAATCCTAAGGGCTTTTGATCACCCTATGAAATGGCTCAGACTGCTGGGCTGCACAAAAACTCTCCTAAATTATCTGACCTTGCTTCCCAAGCTCTGCACTCTTTTGGTGACCTGAATCAGCCTTTAGCTGGCTGGGCAAATCCCCCAACCCCCTGAGGCCAAGGGATGGTTTGCACTCACCTGCAGCAGGACCAGCTCCTCACCTCCCTGGATTTCTCCCTCTTTCCTTGCTGCTCACCACACCAGGAGGTTTCCATAGTTTTTCAAACTGCAAAAATCCCTCCTTGCACTCTGCTAACCCCACTGTAAAAATATTGTTTGAAGCCTGAAACAACCTAATTCCTTCTTCCCCTTGCATTCAAGTGCAGTATCCATATACAAGGGCAAAGAACAAACGTGTGGCAGAGAACAGGTCCCTCCAGCAGAGTGCTGAAGTGATTTCTTTCTAACCCTGCAGAAGCCCAGGATTTCCCTGCAGCTCTTGGCTTTTGGTGATGAAGCAACCCTGGAGCGCTGCGAAGTTGGGAGGGAGACTGTTACTGTGCTACCGAGGCTGAGCACGGAAATAAGAATGGATATTCTCTTTCCTTCTGATTAATAGTTCCAGTCAACATCAGTGAACTTATTCCTATTGACAGATCTATGAAATACTTGCAGAATCAACAGCCATAAAACCGGGTGGCAAGGCACTGGCACCAGAAAGCTGTAACGCTCGTGTCTGTTGCAATCAAGGCTTTTAAAACCTAATTACTTCTGGGTGACATCAGTCATCTATTTTCATGTGAAATTACAGTGGCATGCAAGTGCCCAGTGAAATAAAAGAAAACAAATGGTGTCCTATAATAACGGGGAAGGGAAGTATCATTTTTAATCTGGCATGAAGGCTCCGACTGATGAAGCTTAATACAACTTGTTAAAACACCTAACAAGCGAGGAAGTGATTAAGTATTGTCCTTTTGCCTCTGGGAAATAGGAGCTGCTCTCAGCAAGCATGGACTGACTGAGCTAACCCCATGGAGCTGATTGAGCTGCACATAAAGTAACTTGTAATGATCTCAGTCCACTTTGAGCCATAAAGATTTAGAAGGGACAATATTTTAGAAATGATCAAGTTCCACTCTTTTTATTAGTGAGGATAAAACACCTTTGTGGAGGAAATTAAACAGAATAAATTGCTGAAGCCTTCTGCAGCTTCCATCATTTAGTGGTACTGGAAGAGAGCAGACACCAAGGGGGAGCAGGAGCTCTTCCACAGCTGAGTGAAATGAGGGAAAAATCTGCTTCTTGCTGCCAAACTGAAACACGAGGAGTTTCCAGGCTGAGTAAAATCCCTTGTCTGGTAAAACCCTTCTGAACAACTCCACTGACTCTGTGGTTTTAGAGAAGGGCACGAAGACACAGCCTCCAGCTCTGTTCCCTTTCCAGCTGGGCTGTGTTTTCTCCCTCCATCCCTATGGGGAAACTGAGGCACTTGGCTTGGGGCTGTGCAGGGCAGGGAGAGCCTGAGGCTGTCCAGGCTCCCTCTGCAGCTGAGGAGCATCCTTTGGAGGAGCATGCAGATGGTGAGGATGCTTCTGCCCTGCTCCCCACATCACTTTGTTACTGCCAGCTCACCTCCAGCACTGACGTCCCCACAGGGACAAACCCTCAAAAGGTCCCAGTTCCTGCGAGGGCCCATGGCAGAACCTGCTCCACTTTGTTCTTCTGGCTTTTATTAAGGACAGTTTTTTCAGATGTTTCTTGTACGGTGCTTAAATTAAGTTTTCAAGGTTAATTGTCCAATTTGATGTCTTTGGTTCAATAAATAATTCAGAGACAGTTTACGTCCTCCCATGTAAAGATGCCTACTGAGGTTGCAGTCACAGCCAGGCACTTCCTCTGATGTGCTATTAGCTAATGTGCTGAAGGTTTTTCCACCTCATTTTGGAAGCATTTATGCTCTTTGAGAGGACATTTGAATGGAACTGAAGTTCACTGGAAGGGATCATGGTGAAGACAGCCAAAGCCACCAAGCTATCGATAAAATCACTGCCAGCCTCCCTTGTCCAGTGATTTTCCTGTTGTCAACCACCAAAACAGCAACAGCACAGCAATAATTTTAAGTCTTAATAACAACCCACCAGACTTCAGTTCATCAGGTCAAATCGAGGAGCCTTTTACATCCTCTTCGGGGACTCTTTGTAGAGCAACAAACTCAGGCAACCTTTTGCTGTCAGACTCTGAATTGTTACCAGAGCTGATGGAGACTGTCAGAAATTTCAGAGCTAAACTGCTGTGTGGTATTATATGAAGTTGCTTCTCTTAGTCACATTTTTATAGCTCTCTTGCAAACATTCTACAAGCCTGCTTTTCCTAGAGGCTTTGAATAATGAGATCATAACCTACTGAGACTCCCAGGTACCAATGCAAGAAAACCCATATAAATCATCAATATTCCTGTGGTGCCTCAGGGTGAGTTCCAGGGCTGGGGGAGTGCCAAGGGATTGCTGCTGGGGATGGTGCTTGCTCCTAGCCCCCAGGGACCTGGAGCTGGCAAAAGAGAGGGATGTTTCTTCCTCTATCAACATCGGGGGAGTCTTGGGGGACCAATTAATTAATTCCTGGACTCCAACATAAAGCAAAGGCTTTGCGGTGCTCACGAACCACCAACCTTTCCCCTGGTAATCCAACTGAGTTCGGAGCAGCAGGATTTGCAGCAAATCCACCCAGCCCCGGTGTCTGGAGGTGCTTTACAATCTCCAAACCCATCAGCAGCTTCCAGCCCTGCCGTGGGTTTGCTGGGCACAGAGCTGACCCACGGGTCAGGAGGTCGTGGGGGGAATCCGTGGAAAAACTGTGGATGGGTGGATGAGTGGGTGGATGGATGGATGGATGGGTGGGTGGGTGGATGGGTGGTTGGATGGGTGGATGAATGGGTGGATGGGTGGGTGGGTGGGTGGGTGGGTGGATTGGTGGCTGGGTGGGTGGGTGGGTGGGTGGATGAATGGGTGGATGGGTGGGTGGATGAATGGGTGGATGAATGGGTGGATGAATGGGTGGATGGGTGGGTGGATCAGCCCTGGTGCTGACACTGCAATGCAGCTCCAATGCAGAGCTCCCAGCAGAGGGACATCGATTCAATGGCACGGCTGCTGTCCTTTAAATAAAGGTCACGGTGCAGGGGCTGGCTCTGCTGGCATCTCTGTGCACCCGGAGGGGAAGGCTGGACCTGGAGATTTGGGATAGAGAGAGGAACTGTGCCCTTCCTTAGTGCCAGGGCTGGGGACAGAGCCCTTGATCCCTTCACCCCCCCCCGGGATGCAGAGAACTCCCAGGATAACCAGCTGTAGGGCACAGGTATTCCCAACAACCTGGGGCTCAGCAGAGCAAAAGCTGCTCCCTGGGGGATGCTGTTTCCATAGCTGCTTGGTTACCCCATGACCTATTTTTTGATCTACTCAAGGATATATTAAAAAAAAAAAAACAAAAAACAACCAACCCAAAAAAACCCACCCTGAATTCTGCCTTCTAGAGCAAATCATGGTTACAAATATTCTCACTCTAAAAAAAAAAAAATAAAATAAAATTGCAGCTATTGGCATCCTGGCTCATAGCTGAGCTGGGCTTGCAGAGCAGCAGATTCTGAGGTTTGCAAGCGGCAATGTATTCAGGAGGCATCTGATCAAAGCTATAAAAGTGTGGGGAAAAAAATCATCAAAGCAACATTGTAAAAGATGATAGTTGTTAAATCTAATTTCAGCACTGTGTGTGCATAACCTCTAACTCGGAGGCATCTAAGCATTCCAGGCATGGCTGGTGCATTGTAATTTTTGCACCGTTTCACATTACTCACAAGGTACATTAGACGGACACTGAAGGATGAATTATTCTTTTCAGCAAAACATTTTTGTGGAGTAAGTAAATTTATCTTGTGGGGAGAGTAAAAGGAAGAAATATGGCATTAAAATGTGCAGATCTGAGTTGAACACATCTCTCTTTTACAGGGAAACCATGATTTAAGTGCACTCTATTACTAATATTTAATAAAAGCCATAATTCAGAATGTCAGGCTGAGGCTGTGTGCATTGAAACTATGATTTGAGGAAAAAATGACACAGACATTTTTCAGTACAGTAGCTCTTCTTTAAGCCATTTGTCTGCAGGCTTAAATTAGCTTCAAAACCCACTTTATCTTTTCTAAAAAGGAATTGATACAGCGATTATATTTTATCAATTAATTTTACCCAGAGCACTGGAGAGGACCAAGGGGGCTCAAACACCTCCTGACCTTCCCCTCCCTGGTGCAGGTAGGGGCTGCCCACTCTGGTCACATCTCTGCTCCTTTGCCCCCACTTCTGCACTGCTTTCAGCTTGAAGGGACCTTGGGGAAGTTTGTGCCTGCAGAGACTAAACCCCCAGCTGCCTGCCAGCCATCCTCCCAAAATATTTGTTGGTCAAGCAAGTGTCTCAGCAGGCACTTTTCCAAGGTGGGGAAGCCCTGTGATATCTATACCATTGCCACGATATTGCCCAGTCACTGTTGACTCCAAGGGGAGTTTGGGATTGAGTGGAATTGGATTGATTTGGGGATTGATGGAGAAGCAAAGCAGCTCTTGCATGTCTCTACCCCTCACCCAAGCTGGCAGAAAACCTGAGCTGAGCTGACTGCAGCTTGGCCTCTGCTTCCTTGGGTGGTTGATATTGATTCTTCTGAAAACTGCAAATATTGAAGCCTCGTGTGCTTCCTGCTGCAGAGTGAGTCTCCAGCAGTTCCAAGCAGTAGCAGAACAGCAATGCTGAGCTCCAAGCTGCATCCCTGGTGTCACAGCAGCTGGGGAGGACACCAGCTGGGGAACACAATTGGAGTGCTGCCCATCTGCAGCCTCACCATCACCTCTGAGAGGGTAGTTCAGCCAGTGGGGTCCCTCCTGCAGCTCCATTAGGCATGGTGTTAAGGTCTGTGTGTCCCCATTTAGGTGTCATTCAGAGCTGTCAGTCCCTTGAGGTCCATTGGACAGTTGTCACCTGGGAGTTTCTTGCACCCAAGCCTGCAAGCACATGCTGCCAGTTATAGTGGTGCCTGAAGGTGTCCAGGGGTGAATAACCATTAGAAATGACAGCCAGATTTTGCTCTGCTTTCTCTTCTACTTCCCTCAATTAAAGCTTTCTCTGGATAAACCCCCATCCCTTTCCCCTCTCCTCTTTTCCTTTCCCTGGCTGTGCAGGGTGCTGGGTGCTGCAGGGCAGCAGGTCCTGGTCTGGTGGCAGGGTGCTGATGCCAGGTGCTCTCCTGCATCTGCTCCAGCTGCTCCAACCCTGCCAGGAGCTGTCTCATTGCAGCTCCTCCATCCCTGGGGAGCATTATTAACTGCTGTCAGGCTTGCAAGACAGCAAAACCTTCCCAAAGTCATGCACACAGGTCAGTAATGCCTGGATTTAAACCAAGCCCAGCGTGAGCAGCTGAGGGGGCTGGTTTACACTAGCAGAGGATCTGGGCCATTAAATATCACTTTCATTTACAATCTGACCTGCAGCTGGGACATTTATTAGCACAAACCAATTCCCCTTGGGGCAGGCAAAGCCTGGGAGCTCAAGGCTTGATTCCCACCTCTCCTGGGGAAATGCTACCTGCAAGAGGCTCTCCTCCCCGGCACCCCAGTGCCCGCAATTAAACTCTCCTTAAACTTTAAAGGCACACTTAAATGGGTTTTTATGGCCCCATTACTTTCTCTTTATAACCCGAGGTGAAGGCTGGAATCCTGTCCGAGACATCTTAAAGGTTATATGTACAATTAACTAGTCCTCATCCCACCTTTTAATATTTCACTTCATAAGCCAAACCAACCCCCCCCCCCCCAGCTCAGCCAGATGCTGGTGGCCAGAGGGACAGTGGGGACACCAGTGGGGTGAGGGGACTGCCACCCTTCCTGGGTATTATCAGGTCACTCAGATAGGGGGAAAAAAAGTGCTGGAGCTGCCACATGGTGGGTTCTCCTCTCCCTACCCTTTGGTGTTGGGGCAGAGTCACTAATGGCAGTTGTGCAAACTTTTGTGTGGAGGGATGCCAATATTTTGCATACTTAACGTGGGGCTGCCATAAATATTAATGCAGTGCTAAGATGGGAAGTTCCCCCAGCTGTGTCCATTCTCCAGGGATACTTCAACTATTTATATTCAGGATAATGAGCAAGCTGTTATTATATCATCAGGCTGCTGGAGAAGCCTTTGGAATAAAAGTCTTACTGAGAATTAGCCAACAACCAGAGCGTGTTTAGAGCCATGAGACATCACAGATTTAGTGGTGGAGGGTTTGACAGAGCAGGGGCAGGACTGGGGAAAAGCAGAAGGGGAGGAGAGAGGTGTTGAGGTCCTGATTAATGCTGACTGGGATTTTTTTTGCAGTTGTAAATTGGCTTCTTCTGTAGCATCCAGCTGCAGTCCTGGGAAAATATCTGATTGTTATCTTTAGCCTTAAAAATCAGTTGTCTGTGGTACAGATGAGATGCCACCATGCTCGTGGCTCTGCTTCAAGCTGCCAAGGACAGAGCCAACTCCTAAGGGCAGGAGGAGGCAACTCCCCCCAAGTCTCCCCATATTAAAAAAAACAGGTGAAGCTCCCCCAAACAAGCAAAAAACCCCCAACCCACCAAAATTCCTACTTGCAAACAAGCAAACAAAAAATCGCAAAACTTGTTGCACAAAATATTAAGTTCCCAAAGGAGACAAGAATTAAGAAAGGTCAGGGTCTGCTCAGTGCTTGTCTGCTCACCTGCACTGAAAACCATGAGCAAGAACAAACTTTGTTGTGCTGCCATCTCTCCAAGCACCACCTGCTTGTTTTAATCAGAGCTGGAAGGAGGCTGCTTCCATCTGACTTGAGAATCAGCCCCTTCTTCTAGTGCAAAAGATGGATTTGTGTTGATTTTATTACTGTTTTGAACTCCCACACCACAATTGACTGATGAGCCAAGTCTGTGCCACATCCCTGGATGTATTACATTCCTATTGTCTTTTTTTACATCAAATCTATGACTTTTACAAGGCAGACTTGTTCCTCCTTAAAAAAAAAAAAAAAAGCGCTAGAGAACAGTTTGGAAGTGATTTAAATCCTCTCTCCTTTTTTTTGGGAACGATGAATATTTAATTGAGTTAAAGGCAGATAAATGATCATTTTCTTCATCCTATATGGTGGCGAGTAGTAAATTACTGTACCAGGAAACCCAGTTATAATTGCAAAATTGATAACAGAGGTGTGAAAATTTACACCTGTGATAATAAAGACGAGCTCCCCATCAGACACCAACATTATATCTTATGAGTTATCTCTTATGCATGATCTAAATATTTCATATAACAAGCAAGCAGAGCCTTCAGCTCAACAGATAAGAAATAACCTGCTTTTATATTTCGTATATATATGTATATATATATATATATAACAAATACCAGGAGGTTCTGCCTGCCCCTGCACACCTGCACAGCAGCACTCCCAGGGTGGGTGTTCATGTGCCTGAAAACTGACAGAGAAACCCAAGATCCTGCTGCAATGCAGAGTTTGGAGGCAGCATGGAGGGAGGGGAGGACAGAGCATCGTAACCTTGGGCAGACCCAGATTAAAAATTGCTATTTGGCATCCCCCGACTCCGGGCTGAGTCCCAGTGAGCTGCTGAACAAGAGGGATCTGCCGGGCCCCTCTCCATCCTCCCAGCTTTTCCTCTGGCAGCTGCTGAGTAAAGGGATGCAGAAAATCCCTGCTGGATTTTGGCAGGGGCTGGAGTGGTGGGGCCAGGGGGCAGGCAGCTGCCCTGCCAGTGTTTTGGGATCCTGCTTGAGGCTCAGGACCCTGTGGATGCAGCTCCTACATGCTAAAGAGGTGATGCTGGGCTGGTAATTAAGCACTGCAATCAGCAAAGCTCTCAGCAGAGCACGTTGAAATGAACCCTGTGCAGATCGAAATTAATACCCAGCAACCTAATGGGCAGAAGTGCACTCGCCAGTATTAACCTAAGAGGAAATCAAACTCTTTATATCAAGCTTTTGGCAGCAGGAATAGTCCCCTTAATACCCAGCGAGGGGCTCGGCGCTAACTCTGAATTAATCTGTAATTTGGGAAGATGTTAAGGCCAAGGGTTCTTTGCTAAATCTGGGATGCCAAAGGGGCAGAACGTTGCTGGGGGGCTCTGTGGCACTGGGGACTTGGAGCAGGTCCTGGTGGGCAGGGGGTGGTGAATGTGTAGATGTTAAAGCACAGGGTTTAGAGCCTTCAGCCTGGAGCTGAGACTAATCCCTTACCCCTCTGCACAGGGTATCACTGGGAAGGGGACCTGATACCCACTGCTCAGCCCCTGCAGATGGTCTGTTTTAAAAAGTTTGGTCTGGTTAATAATGCCACATTCAAGATTTCTCCTACAGAGGTGCCAAAGCCATAAAATACATAAATTGCCTCTTTCTCCTCATTTAAGCATGTCATTTCATGCTTTTATGTAGATATATATTTTATTATGCACTCAGTTTCTTAAGATGTCATTACTTTTATCTTGGCCAGTTTATTAAAGATAATTACGTGGAAGTTCCCATGCTTTTTCCAAGACTGCAATTGGCTGAGCTGGATGAGAACATTATGTTAACAAGAACATATTTTGCTGTACATGAAACAATCTTTCATTGCAGGAGTGAAGAAGTGAATCATTTCCCTTTGCTTTTTCTCCCTTCTGATATTCTTCTCGAAGCTCATTTCAGTAGCAAGACATCTTCAGCTTCCCCTAGACTAAAGCAAGAGACAAGATGCAAGAGCCATTGATTCACCTTTGGGAATACTTTGGAGAGATCAAAAAGTGCTCGTGTGCAAGCTGTTTCCTGTGGGAGGAGCATGGCAGCACAATCAATCCATGAATGCATTGTAAAATCAATGTGCTGTATAATTAGGGCACTCCAAGGGTAAAAAAAAAGGTAAAAAAAAAAAAAGAATGAAAAAAAGAAAGGGGGGAAAAAAGAAAAAAAGGAAGTTCTTCAATACGTAACAGGATTCTTGAAGGCTGGAGAACTCACAACAGATTTTAAGTCTGTTTCAGAGGCAGCACGGGAAGATCTTGAGGGATTGATGTGAAAAGCTTTTATCTTGGTGCTGGCTGCAAACTGCTCTGGGGTGCTGCTCACACATGAGATGCTCTCCTCAGGTCTCAGTTGGGACACCCAGCACCTCACCCTGCCCTGCCCACCACTGACCTGTCTGCTTTGGGCTGCTGGGGGGAAATCATTTTGGTAGCAAACCCCTTTGGCAGGTGATCTGGGAGGAAATGTGTGCCCAGAAACCCCCTTGGCTGCAGGTGAGGTGGCCAGGAGCAGACGCGCAAACACAATCCTCCCCCTGCAACGGAGGTGGGGATGGAGATCACCCCCGTCCCAGCTGCATCCCCAGCAGGGCAGAAAGGCTCTGACCTCAAAAGCTTATTTTTGCATTTAATATCTCCAGTCATTTCCCATGGAGTGAATGAGGCGGGGCCATAATTCCCAGTTAAACACAAATGGTAACTACAGACCACAAAAATACAGCAGGGCATAAATAGTTTTCTTTTAGGTGACACTAAATTGTAAGTGGAGCCAATTCAGTTAGAAGGCAAATATTCCTTCAAATTAGCCATCACTTTTGCAAGTTCTTGGTGAAAGTAAACATGGGGTTTTGCCTGAAAAATGAGATTTTGGGAGTGCAGATAAGCTGCTGATCCTGCTGGAGCAGACTGCAGCTCTTTAACAAAGATTGGCTTGACAAATCAGGCTTTTCAGTTTAAAGGCTAAGCCAGGTTTCAGCCTGATTTTTAATTATTCAGCTCTGACCAGCTCACCCTCAAAGATCCTCTCCAGAAATTAAACTCCCAAGCAGAAAGGGATAAAAAAATCAAACAAATACTCTGCCTGGAATAGCCACCGTGCCAGTTAACGTTCCTCAGATGGGTCATTAGGTCTTTTATGGATTGTCAGCATGGAGAACCGTGCCTGGTTCCAGGGCAAAGGAAACTACTTCATATTAAAATACATGGCTCATGTGGGACACGGCACTTTCACGGGGCTGCCTGCAGATTTGGCAAGAGCCCTGAAGTTGAGAATGACAGATAACCCCGCAAATCAGAAAAGGCAGTTTTTCATCAATAGAAAATTACAGATCCCTGGTGAGAAGTCCCATCATTATCTATCAAGAAATAAATTGGCCTGAGTTCCTCTTAACTGGTTCATCTGCTGGGATCTCACAGGGGGAAGGACCTTTGCCTCCCACCAGCCACCGGTTCGCTGGGTGTTTTAATTGCTTGTAAGAATAACTATTGCTAGAAGGATGGTGAAGCTGCTTGTGCCCCAGTTTCAAAGAAAATGGGGTGGGTTTTTTTGATAAATCATTGGCCTGGGGTGCTTGAACCAGTGGCAAGGATGGGAAGGGGGAGGCTGCTGTGGGGAAGAGGTTCAGGGCTATGTCCTGATCCTATAAACCTGTGATGAGAGCAATTCCCATCCCTATGGAACGAACTCCAGCAGCAACACTCAGTGTCAGAGTTTTCTTTTCAGATGAGGATGAGAAACATCCTCAGAAGGAAGAGAAACACCCTAGTGGGGCTGCGAGCCAGCTCCGCTGCAGCAGCTTTGGCTCTTTAGATCCAACCTTTGGAAAACGTGTGGATCTGCTCCAAATGAAGTACCCAGGAACACAGAAGGGAAGTTTCCCTTTTCCTTGAGGGTGCATACAATGTGCTAGGATGTGTGACAATAAGGACAAGGTTTGTCAGAAGAAGCCATGGCCATCACCCACCTGACAACACATGGACAAGGACAACCCTGCTGAAAGAGACCTTGGGCTGGGCTGGAAGGAGAAAGGCAGGAGAAAGCCAAAAGGATTGATTATGTCCCCAAATAAATGTAAGGCTACGTCTGGGAAAAAAAAATAAAATAAAATTCTGGCGTCAAGCTGTGCACTCATGGGCCAGCAGAGCCAGGGAGGGGGGTGATCCATCAAACATCACTGCTCCTAACCCAGGTTTGACATCCTGCTCTGGAGAGAGGAGCGGAGGGGACACGCGTGGAGAGGAGACCTTTCCAGGAGAGGAGACCTTTTCCAGGAGAGGAGACCTTTTCCAGGAGAGGGCACTCGCGGGAAACAGCAGCTCCAGCCGCTCCGGCCCCAGCAAGCGGGACACAACCGCATCCCCCCCGCATCCCGCATCCCTCCGGTCCCGGGAAAGGGGATCCCCCTGCTTCCCTGCATCCCTCTGGCACCAGGCTGAGGGATCGACCCCGGCCCCTGCATCCCTCTGGCACTGCTCACTGTGATCTGCTGCATCCCTCCATATCCCTCTGGGCCGGGGCTGGGGGATTCCCCGCATCCATCCCTCTGCACCGGCTGTGCGGGGCTGGCAGGGATTGAGGAATTTATTAGGAGAAGATGAGTCCTTGCTGATCCGTCTGGATACTCTCTCCTGCCCCATCTATGCTGGGCAGTGTGCTTCTGTTTGCCATCAGTCCTGGGGAAAAAAGAAAAAAAAAAGAAAAAAAAAGAAAGAAAGAAAAAAAAAAGGAGAAAAAAAGGAAAAAGAAAAAAAGAAAGGAGAAAAAAAGGAAAAAGAAAAAAAAAAAGAAAGATAATGTAGGAAAAAAAGGCCCTTAGGCCACTGGTGCACTTGTATGCTAATTGGATTTAGGTACTTACAGCAAGATTGAGACTTGTAGCGTTGCCACAGATTGTTGGAAATTCTTCCGATAAGCTGACAGATGAATGTGTCTCTCTCATGGAGAGGTGAGAGAGCAGCAAAATACTTCCAAGAGCAGAGGCAGTGAAGCAGAGATATTTCAGGCATGTCAACACGGCGGGGCGGTGAGAACGCTGACCACTTGCCGCAGGAAGGGTGGGGGGGGACAGAGAGAGAAGAGAGGAAAGCAGTGGGCAAGCATGAAAAGCTGATCTGCTGGCCACCTCCTGCCACCTGCACACCGAGAAGCAGCTTTTTTGTTTGAAGAGCTCCATCGGTTTGAATTAGTGCTAATAAAGGTGGGAGAAAGCAGGAATAAGTCTGCCAGAATCTGGCCTTTAGCGTTCCATCCGCCAGGCAAAACTCAAGGTGAGATTAATGTCCCGGCAAAGCTTAATGTTGGGGCCTTCTTAAGCCATAAACTATGTTTATTTGTTTGGCTGAGGTTTTAGGGGTTTTTTTCCACAAGTTTGAGAACTGGGCTTGCCCTTCAGCCTGGGCAGGGTTTTGCCTCACCCAGGTCCCCAGCCCTGCTGTCTGGGGGATGCTGTGGGAGCTCCCCGGGCACTGAGCCCTGCGGGGTGGCAGTGAGCAAGGCAGAGCTGTGCTGAGGCTTCCCCAGCAGCACCTTCCTTCCAGCCCACAGCTCTGCCTCTCCTCTGGGCTGTGAAAAATGAGGAGAAAAGCCTTGAGGTCCAGGGGCCTCACGCATCTTGCACCAGAGACTTCCACAGCTGGTGCAAACGCTGCTGCTCAGCAGACACCAAGGGTCACTTGATCTGTTCCAAATGCTGGGGAGAAACCTTTGCACAGGAATGGAAAAGGTGATGTCCCAAGGGCTGGAGGTATCTGGGGGGACACCTGTGCCACCTCACTGCTCCAGCTTGCCCCCAGTTCTTGGGCTTCCCTGCACCTGCAAAGACATCTGTGTCACATCTGATGGTTGACATGGCAGCTGCTGTTCAAGACTTCTTGCATCGTATCTGAGGTAATTTCTGAAGCTTTTGGTTTGGCTTTTCTTTTCAGTAGTGACATGCAGGTACAACAATGTCCCTTCACATCCCTGAGCTGTGCCCAGTGCTCAGTGCAGTTCCCTCTCCCCATCCACACCGGAGCTGTATTGAGCTCTGGGTATTGCTCAGGTCAAACAACTTTGCTTCTCCATCTGCATTTATGCATTTGCACAAGTGATTCCCTGCCAGTTCTGAATGTGCAAGGAGCAGAAATCATCCCTTTTACTGAGCCTGCAGTTTCTAGATCTGGGTTCAGCTCCTGATCCACTGACAAAATCCTGCATCTGACCTTGAGCAAGGTCACTACTTCTGTGCTTCTGTTCCCCCATCAATAAAAAGGGCTTCGGAACACTTTCTTTCTCCAAATTTAAGTTTTCCTCACTCTGTCTGGTTTTCTGTCCCTTGCCTACATCTGCACACTGTGAATCTGATGGGACTCAGTTTAAAGAGCACAGTAGAGCCTATTATTATTATAATCTTCAGGCCACAGTTCAGTCTTTATCTCTGTCTGCTCTTTCTGGGGGAAACATCTTGATTTTTTTGTTCAGTGGCCATCAGCAACAGCAGCAGCTGTGGGACAGGACCTGGGGACTTTCGGCTGAAGTCTGACTGCAGCTGACAAGTGTATGAATCTTATAGGCAGTGCTAAGTAGCTAATGCAAATATCAACATTGTAGTAAGAAACAGAAGCAGCAAGTGACTGATAGAAAAGTGATTATATGGACTTTATGTTGGAAAGTAAATATTTACTCTCCAGCATTGACAGATGCCTCAAGCACCATAGATCTAAAAAAGGCATCGATTTGCCCTCCTCCAGCCTCTCTTATCTCTTACTTATGAAAATATCTGGCAAATAGTACATCATCTGCTTCCTCTCCAGCCCAAGTGCCTCAGAGCAGCCACTCAGGTAATTTGTTTGGTATCCAACAGTGCAATAGTTCATAGTAGCACTGCTGGGATCTCCTGATGGGGTCTGAAACGCAGTCACCCAGTGATGCTCCTGCCTCATCAATGCAGAGCTCCTGCTCTGCTCTACTACCATCCGTGCAATAAAAAGGAAAAAAAAAAAAAAAAAAGGGAATAAAATAAAAAGTTTCTTATCCACAAGAAATTTTATCCCTCAAAGAAGAAGCAGAAAATGAAATGACCTGGGAAAATGCAGCTGTGCTCTTTAAGAGCGGGCTGGCTCCCTGTGTTGCTCTCCTCTTTGCCCTCCTGGAATTGCCTTGAAATAGCTTAAATGAAGTTGAGCTGCTCAGAGGCTGTCAAGTTTGTAGGACCTCCTTGGCAATCAATTTAACCTCCTGGAATAATTTTTTTTTATGCTGTCTGGAGTTGCTGAGTCAGTGATGGGCATCCAGGGGCTGCCTGCAAAGCCAGTCCGGGTCCCTCTCCCCCCAGGGACTTCTCTCCCGGGTGGAACTGGAACTCCCTCTGCCTCACTATTTTTGGAAGGGGCACTTGCAGATGCTGTGTTTTCAAATGACCCGTGTGTGACCATGCTGTCATCAGCAGGGGGGTGGGACACCCTTTGGAGGCAGCTGTGGCTGCATGCAGGGAATGTAAAAGCAGCTTCAGCCTTTGGGATGCCTCAGCATCCCTGGCCCTTGAGTGGAGCAGCCCTTTTGGCTTCTCATTGACTCCAAAGGAGCAAAACAAATTGGGTGCCCCCAATTTTGTCCCCCTTTTGGGGCTTGCCTGTCTTTAGAAGAACCAGTTTAGTTGCAGGGGGCATTGGTTGACATCAGCAGGGGAGGTGCAGAGGGTGGAAGGAATCCCTCCTGCCCCTTGGAGCTTGGCCATGCTTCACACTACAGCAGCTTTCTCTCTCCAGCTGATAATTTCTCACCTCAGAATGAAACAGTCGTGGAGGAAACAGAGTCATTTGCAGAAGAAGAGAACTAAGAGCACTTTGTCTGTGCCTCCCCTGGAGGTCTTTAACCTCCACAGTGGCCGGGGGGATCTACCCGAGCAGCTCTCTGGATGTTGTGCCTGGTAATTACAAACTACATGAACTTTTAAATTTTATTTTGCCTGAGGAAAATTAAGTGTGAGAGCCTTGTTTAGCAGTCTCTCACTCCATGCTGCTCCCAGTTATTTTCAGACCTGGAACAGAGGATGGAACCTGCCCTGGAAATGATGTGACCCAGTAAGATGCTACCCAGCAAGAACACTATCCCTTGAGCAAAGTGAGCCAACCTGAAAATCCTCCAGATCAAGCCCAAAAGACAGCCTCAGTGTAAGGCTGTCTTCCAGGGGTTTCACCTAGAAGGGTGGTTAAAAGGAGTAAGGAATACATTTGCAAAGTTCATAAAACTGTGACCTTGAGAGATAGGTCACCAAGACATCAGTGGCTTTGGCAGTAGTGTCGGGGCAGGAGGGGACAACCATAGCCACTTGGCAACGAGCCTTTGATGAGCGAAGACATTTCAAGGAGAGATTTGCTGGTAACAGGGGGTTAGAGTGTCTGCAAGACTTGGATTCTGCTTTTGCTTTCAGCAGAGCACCTAAACCCAACAGAATGAATGACGTTATAGGTGCTGTGCACCCGTACCAGTGGCTCAAATTGCATTCAAATTGTTCAGTGAGACAAGGCTGGGTCCTGATACGTCCTGCACCCACGTTATTTGCAAGCTGCCTGTCCTGATTGCTCTCCTCCTCCATCAAGTCCTGCTGCCTGCATGCAGGTAAATAACCCCAGGGACTTTGATAAGATTGTTCCCGTGAAAGAGACAGGTGAGACGGGAGCCCCCTCTTTGCAAAACCAGTGGTTTGGGTTTTTTTTCCCTCCTTCTTTTTTTTTTCCTCCTTCTTTTGCAGGTGCTGTGATCAGGCTGGAAGAGCATGGCCCAACACAGCCCTGTGTGTAAAGTTTTACTGTCACCAGAGCAGAGAGGTGTGTGGATGGAGGGCATTTCCTTCACATCGCTAAAATTCAGGTTTCTTTTATGTCTTTTCACTCTTCACAGCTCAGAGAGCTGCTGCCTGCAGTCTTAGGTGTGCATTAGCTTCCATTTGATTGCTGTACAGCAACTCTTCTTATCTTTGAAAATTAACCATTTCATAAGCACTGAGGAGGTGTCTCACAATGTGAGCGTAATGCACCAGGCATTGCACCAAAGACTGCAGAGCACACGGCTCCTCCAGTCAATGCTGAGGCTTTGACACCTAAAAGAAAAAGTATATTCCAGCCCTGTCAGATGTACAGAGCAATTATGCAAAACTGACTTTAAGAAGATATTCTCAGGACTTTTTTTTTAGGGGGCTGAGGAGTGAGAGGCAGAATTTCATATAAAGCCTCACCTTTTCTTTGTTACATGACACAGTGACACTTTGAGTCAATGACATTTGTGCAGTTTCATTATCACATCTATGTAAATTCTGCTGCCCTCCAGTAAAGTAGCCTCAGAGTCTAAAATGCAAAATAATTTTGTTAAGATAGGGTATAAGATAAAACAAAGGAAAGGCAAGTGAGGTGGTTTCTTTCTCTGCATTGACTGCATGGCTGTTAATGAGAGCCACCTCCAGGTACAGGTTTAGCATCTGGGTGCTATATTTCTTTTAATTGTAGAATTTTTTTTTTTTTTTTCCAGAGAGGAATCCAAATCCCATTTGTGCTTTCTTATGACAGAACCCCCTGCAAATCTGGAATAAATCCATAAAAGAAACATCCAGGCGCTTCTTAATTGCTCCCTTCCCACCGACTAAATATTGTGGGATGCTTTAGGGTGAGAGATGAACTTCCCAGCTTCATCTTTTCCCACTCCCGTGTTGTCCTAGCTGCCTGCTGTTGACTCCTTGTAGGTCATTTCCAGCAACATAAGCAAGACAAGCAAACAGCAAAATTGCAAGATGCAAATGCCCTTCATCTTTGGCTTTGAGTCAAAAAATAATAAGTTGACAATAACTCTGCCAGAATATGCAGCAAGGGTGACTGCATATTTCTTCCTGCTAGCGTGACAGTACGAGGGAGTTGGGCACTGGGAAGAGGCAAGCCTGGGTTCCCTTGGGTGTTGCAGCATGTGCCTTGTCTCAGGTTTTAAAGGTTTTTTGGGCTAAAGCATAAACGATTCTACACAGCCAGCAGCTCGTTTCCCCTTCTTCAGCAGAAAAAGTAGGGGGGTGGGGGGAGGAAAGAACCCCCCCCACACACAGAGGTGATTTAAAGTTATTTAAAATTAATACTAAATGAAGCAAACTTGTTTTTTTAAAGCTGTTGTGGATCTAAGGAAGAAATATTTTTCTGAAGATGGGAGGGCAGTGGGGGACCCGTAGGGGCTGGAGCTGAGAGCCTGACCCTGCCTTGCTATCCCAGCCTCACACTGTGTCCCAAAATACCACCCAGGCATCCCACAGACCTCAAATAATGTCAAGTGGAGACTTCTGCATCAGCACCTGGGCTTTGCATCTCAGGATAAATTCAGTTTCTGCTGTCAGTCTTGAGACTGTTCATTATCTCTGTGTTTCCTTCATCATCCCTTTGCAGGTGGTTGGTCCAGCACCACTGCTGACCTGTCTCAGTTTTTTTTCCCCTCTCTGAGGCTCCCAGTCTCCAGCCATCCCTCCATCACCACTCTGAAAACATCACCCTTTTCCCCCACCTCTTTTTTGCTCAAAAATGGTTTTAAATTTTCATCACTTGCATTACCATCAGATGAAGGGTTTGAGGTGGCTTCTCTGATGTCTTCCCTTCTCCCCGGACAGCCACAGCTTCCCACCCTCCCAGTCCCTTGGCACCAGGCATGGACAGAGCTGACTGTCACGCTGCAGTGATGATGGGGCCATCCTTATCCAGTCATTTAGTCCGTAGGGAAAAGACTCAAGGACTGCATGAACTCCTGGAGCCTTTGCAGGTCAAGCTTTGGGACTCAGCAACCATGGCAAGCTCTTGAGTTGGAAGTGCTGGGATGCTGCTACCACAACCCCTCCTACAATCAGAAGTGGTGAAGTCTGGTCATGGTGGGATGCTCATCTTCCAGAACTCTGATTTCTCTCAGCTCAGTCCAGCTCTTATTTAGCTCAAGTCCAGCTCCAGTGCCAGAAGCTCTTTATCTCCAGCCAGGAGGAGACAGCAAAGAAGAATCCTGCAGCGAGCAGCACTTTCAGACTTTGTGATAGATGCTGTCTACCTCATTACTGAACAATGAAACTTTATTGTTCCCTCTGTTCTATTGATTTTTATGTCTCCAAAGCACGCTGGTGAACTCTGAAATGAGTAGCTGTCAGAGAAGGAGGACCACTGCTGCTGATATGCATCTTTGAAATGAATATCCACGGATCAAAGCCTGGAGCACCAGCCCTGTGGTGTCTCTGGGAGGGCTTCCCCAGCACCCTCACAGGAGGGTTGCATGGGCTGGGGGCTGCAAGATTTGTCCTTCTTCCACCTGGGAGTGGAAAAAGGCAGTGTTTTGGCCAATATCCATGAAATTCAGCATGGACCTTCTCCGGGTAGCTTGGCATAGAGCTTCAGGCTCCATTGCTGGGGTCTTCACTGCAAACTCCAACCTGGGGCACTGCAGTGCCTGGCAGCAAGCCCTCCATGGGCTGAGCATTGGGAGGGGACCCCCCAATCTTCACAAAATGCTCCCCAGATGCTTTTGTCCTCAGCATGCAGCCACCCTGCCCACAACACTGGGTTAAATATAGATATTATTTGTTTCATGCTTGTATATAGCCCTCAAGCGGGGAAGCATTTGCCCTGCAGCCTCTTCATATATCTGGGAACTTTGCAGTTAGTTAATATTTTTATGCATAATTCATAAAATTCTACTCCCTTTTCTGGGAATAATTAGCTGCCTCTGTACCTCTAATGAACTGCAGGTTGGGCTATGACAAACACATCGGGCAACTCCAAGGGACAGCAACACGCAGGCGCCTTAAAGCAAAGTTCAAGCAGCTCCTAAATTTATCAAAGTGACTCCCTGGTGATGCAGTATTTATGCACTGAAGCACCAGGGAGGGCTCTCCTCTCACAAGCCTCAGCAGCCATCACAGCCCAAGAAGCAAGAGGGGGAAAATGAGAGTTATTTACCTTGTGCTAATTGGGAGCTGGGAGGCTCAGGTGAAACTTTCCTCCTTTCCCTGGTTGGGGGTCATTGCCTGGAGCCCTCATGGAAATGGTCCCAGGTGTGGTGACATCAGGATGACAAAAGAGATGATGTGCACCAAGATTTTCAGGCTTAAGTTGCAAATTTTTCTTAATTTTGGGGTCCGGCTTGGAGGAAAATGAAATCCAGGTGAGCTGTTCTGGTTTTTAAGGTAGGAATGAGTAATTTTGTCAAAATTACTTGTTACTTGTCAAGATTTCCTTGCCTCCACAGGCACAGGGCTGCCCTCCTGGGGGGCTCAGCCCCAGGACCCAGCTCCTTTGGGGCTGCTCACAGAGGCAAAGCCAAAAAGCTGAAAACTTGGGTGCTGGGTGAGCAGCCCCTTTGTGCTGACCCAGGAGAAAACATTTTCCTCTCACCTTTCACTTCCAGGGTGAATAAGTGATGCCAACCCTGGAGGAGAGCTAGCCCCCTCCAGGCTACCAGGAAGGGATCCTCACTCCATGGGCATTCCCTCCTGGCATTAAATGCAGAGCAGTGATCTAAAGGCAGGAGAACTCCTGTTCCTGCTCTGCTCAGCCTGGCTGCTCCATCAGTCCTAGAACCAAGTGCCACCACCCCAGATCCCAGCAGCAGACCCAGGACACACATTTCTCTCACTCCCCCAGCAGCCTCCTGCTCAGGGATGTGGGCAGAAACCCTGCTGCTCGCTGAAGATGACCTCAGAAACCTGAAGATGTCATCCACTGCCACCACTAAGCTAAAATATTAATTTTTCCCTGGACGGCATCCTCCCTAAATGAGCCAGCAAGGGGAACCTGTCCCACAGCAGGCAGCCAGGCTGCCAGGGCATGCAAATCCCCCCCCCCCAGTAATTGACTTTAAACGGAGGGCTGCAAACTGGTAAGTATATTAACTTCAGGTGCCTCTCTGACATTTTAAGAAAAAATTAGATTTTCGACTCTGTCACAGGTACAAAGGAAGACATGGGGAAAAGCTGAGCGTGTCAGGGGGTGAGTACATTAAGGCAGATGATGATGACACCTGTCTGGTTGAGTTTAAGCTGACAAAATTCAGCAGAGGGACCTCAGAGGAGGGAAGAGGATGCTCAGGAGAAGCAGTGCTGGCAAGGCCCTCCTTGGAAGTGTCCCTTTTTTTTTTTTTTTTTTTTTAATTAGGTTATAACTCAATTATGAATGCAAGGCTCTTCATTCCTGACAAGTTTTTTCCATAATCTTAATTTGATCTTATGTCAGAAGGGTACCTTTCTCTGATAACCAAGCCCAGCTAAGAGTTTAACTAGAATAATAGCTGATTAAGAGGGGTTAATAGATACACCTCAAACAGAAGTAAATTAACGGGAGAGACTGTCTATTGGCTAATGGGATCAGGACAGTATTTGTTTAGTTTATGAATGATTAATCTCCCTCTCTTGGCATTCCTCAGATGCTAATTGCACTTAGGGAGCCTGTGTTTGTTTTTGTAAGAGATGGAGGTGGCAGAGGGAAGGCCATGGCTGGCCCCAAGGAGAGCTCCTTCCCCCCACCTAATGGGCTCTTGGCACAGCTGGGGGGAATACCAGGAAACCTATGCTAAACCAGACCTGACCCCACATGTGTAAAACTCTTGAATTCAAGATATTCTTAAAGTCCTTTGGGGTATTTTAGGATAAATCCTATTTCATAAGCCCCCCTCTCACCCTTCTGTTTCCTACAAGCCTTGGGGAAATTTCATGCTGTGAAAGTACTTGGATTTTTCCCCAGGGAAAGACTCCAGACTGATCAAAGAAAAGCTAAAAGAAAGGCCAAAGGAGGGAAACCACTTCTCAAGGCAACTTTTGCATTTGACAATTCAAAGCAGAAGAGCAGAAGAACCATTTGTCAGAAGCTCTGGGAGGAAAGCTGTAATTGCCTGGGAGCATCCACGGATGTGGGGCTCACTCCAGATGCTGCATGGCTGAGAGGTGACCAAATAATTTTCCTTTCTGCACACTTGTCAGCATTTTAATCCTCCAGTATCTTTGTAACTCACAGCACAAATGTGTAATCTCAGCCACGCTGTGAATTTACCAGCAAACAAACCACTTTCAACACCACCAACAACAAAGGTTTCTCAGCCCAAGCTTTGCAAGCATGAGGTGCTTCCTAAAAAAAGATCTCCCAGGTGGGGAGCTCCAGGCAATTCAGCAAGGTACCAAGGCTCGTGCCACCAAAATCAGCTGGCATCACCCAACTCAAATTTTTAGAAGGTTTGCAAGGGGCCTAATGAATCTGGAGTCAGATGGAGAGTTTTGAAAGGCAAGTACCTACCCCAACCACAGCACCCTTGCAGCCACAGGTCAAATTCTCTTTGGAGCTATGACAGAAATGAAGGTCCCAGGGCTCACCAAACTACTGAGCTGTGATAAAGGCTGGTTCTTTGCTCAGTTTAGTTATAAATATGGTGGAGTGTGATTTTATGGACAATTAAGCCTCACTGATGAGTGAATATTTTTAGGGGAGAGGAAGACTGAGGTGCTCTGTCTGAGTTTATAGTCTTCCAGTCCTTGACTTTATGAAGGGATGGATGTCTGGAAGAATTGAGGAACAGTGGGAAGACCAAGCCAATGCTACTTTTGCACAAAACTTTTTTTTTGAAGTTTGGGATGAACTGAAATGATCTGAGGGGAATCTCCTTTTAATCTCAAACTTCTGCCATCACTGAAACTGTGTGCTACGAAATGGGATGCTTTCCCTGCTCTCCATAAATAACACTGCTTCACTCTGTTCCCAGGTATTTCATTCATCACTGTATTATATAGAAATCCTGAGCTGAATAAAACCTTCTGAAAGAAGATGAGGAGAAGCACTCTGCCTTATGGATTACTTTGCAGCTACTGGAGCCACTCGTTTTCTCTGCCTGCTTTCCATGAACATGGAAATTAAACCCTGTACTGGGAGGGGTGACTTTGTACTTTTTGCCAGACAGCATTGGAATAAATTCCCTATTGAGAGAGTCACCTAGAAATATTTGTTTTAATGCTACATTAATAGATTATTTTCTTTTCAGCACTCTCTGAGTCTGGGGGAAGATCTCCCAAGGCAGGATTTGGTCAAGGTCTGGTAGGTGGGCTCAGAACAAGAACAGGGGATGGTTTCAAAGCCAAAAAAACCTTTCCAAAGCTGGGTGCAGAGTCCAAATGATGCTTGCTCCTGGAATACGGGAGCAGATAGGAAGGGGATGAGCTCCAGAGCATTTATTAAACATCCTCCTGTGTCACCTTCCTGATCCATTTGATCCCCAGTGAATATTCCTTATCTAAGCCAAACTCCAGCTGAGGTCTCTTGACGTTTTATGGCAAAACTGCTGCCCACAGTGTTGATAATCCCAATGAGATGCTTCTGAGCATGTGAAGGATGTACAGACATGGTATCCAGCAGGGATCATGGCCTGCAATAATTACAAAAATATCACCCTCACAGTGAAGTAGACCTTGTGCCTGGAGGTAGGAAAGGTGTAAGCACATACAGATGGAGGTATGGAGTGGTTGTGTAAAAAGGGGCAGAGACTGAGCCGAATCCTTCTTTGAAATCTATTCAACTCACCCAAAGGCACTGCTGGAAGAGCAGCTCAGATGTGGTGACAGGTCTGTGCCATGGCTGAGCTTGGGGACCCTCTGGATGGTGGCCAAGGGGGAAGCCTGGGGCAGGGGGTGTTTCTCAGAAGAGGCTGGCTGAGGAAGAGGTGCCCCCCAGCCCCTTTCCCTTGCACTGAACATCCCCATCTGCAGCCCAAACTCTCTTTTTGTCCAGCCCACAGCATCCCCCAGGCAGCAGTTTGAACACCTCCCAGCTTTTTGCAGGCGCTGACAGCTGCAGGTGGATGCCTCGCCAGATTTCCAGAAGTCCCGAGGCATGCAAAGCACCTCATTCCCCGTGCAAATGCCACCGAGTGTCTCCCTGCATCATTAGGCACTTAATTGCCTCGGAAACCCGGCTCCTGGGAGCGGGGCAGCTGCCACCAGTGGTACCTCCAGTGCCCATCCCCGTGGCGTCCGACCTGCCAGCACCGTGGGGCAGCTCCCGTGGGGACAACACGGGGTTCGGTCCCTTCTCTCTTCCCTACTGCCTGCCAGGCTTCTCTGTGCCTCAGTTTCCTCATGCAGCAGCTGAATTATTCGCTGTCCTTTGAGATCTCCCGCTGAGAAGATGGGAAGGAGGGAGAGGTGGTAGTAGCCAAGGTAGCCCCGGTACCCGAGGGCTGGTTGTGGCTATCAGAACACCCTTTCCCTGCCATCCTAGAGCACTCCAAAGAACTGGGAGCAGGGTTAAAAACACATCCCAGCAGAGGAATGGAGGTGCTGCCCTTTGGCTGTCCCTGTTTCTAACTTGTCCTTGTACAGAGAGGTGAGAAGGCAAGGAAGTTTTTTTGCATCTTGTGCAGTGACGAATGGTCTGGCCAGGTAACAAATTCCAGGCTGGAATATGCCTCCTCAGCAGCCCAACAACGTGTGATTGCAGTGGGCATTGCATTAATTCGTGAAATGTCATTTTAAAATTGGTTTTACAGTTCACTGGGAGTGTGAGGCTGAAGCCTCAATAGCAAGTGCTGCCTGCACATGACCAGAGGGATGAACACCATAAAAGTGGCCTCTGGTGCTGACCCCATACACTGGGCAGGGCAGCAAGGAGCAGGGACCACATCAGATGTGAGTTATGAAGTGCAGATGTCCTGTGAGGAAAGAGGATGCTGTATGCAATCATGAAATAACACACAAGTGCATGCAACTCGGTGGCTGAAAATGATTCCTGCCAAGTTCTTTGCTCACGTTGCCTGAATTTCACTTGTATGCAATGCTGCAAGATGGATGGGACTTTGTTTCCAGAAATGCCAGGCAGAAACCATGGCCAGGCTGGAAATAAAAAACTGAGGGATGCTGAGCGTGGTCCTCAGTGCTGGTGGGGCAGCACTTGCTCTCAGACCAGCTCAGGGGCTCAGCAGGATGCTGGGAGCTCCAAGGATCACAAAAAGCTTGAGGAGCTGAAGCAAGGCCATAAAAGTTGTGATTTAGAGGAGCTAAGCACCACCCCCGAGCAACCTAAATGTCAATGTTTGCCCTGGTTATGTGTTAATCAGCTGCCAGCCTTGGGAACAAGGACCACAGGGTGAGCTGGTCCCTGCCACATCCCACTCCTGAATCCCATGAAATTGAAGTGTGGTCACACACCAGACGTCTCTTCAAAGCCCAGCAGCTTCCCACCCCACAGGACATGCATGTTCCTCCTCAGTTCTAACAATTATAGGGCTGAAGTTTGTCTCTTACTACATTTTGCCCCTGTTAGCTACACATAGCCACCCCCACTGTGATCCTAGGGTGGGAGCTTTGCCATTGCTGTGTCCCACTGATGGGATGAGCTACAGCCCTTGCTCCCCCCCAGAACCTTGGGTGAGCTTGCTGAGCTACTGGCTGGAAAAAAAGCAAGCAAAGAATAATGAAAAGGGAAGAAATTAAACTCCTTCGTTTCTGTTATGTTTGGGGCTTTTTTCTTTTTTCTTTTTCTTTTTTTCTTTTTTTTTTTTTTCCTGATGGGGTTTTGTTTTGTTTTTTAGGGCTTTTTGTTTTTTTTCTTTTTTCTTCTTTTTTATCCTGCAAAATAACCCAGAGCCTACAAGCCCAGAATCCCACAAGAATAGTAATGGCAAGTCACTTTCCAGAGTGTAATCACACTTGGAGAGACAAATACCTTCAACGTGTCTGCATGGGCAGGATTCATGCCTGAGAGCCCCCAGCCTCCTCCAGCCCCTTTGAGCCATCTGAAAGCTTCAAGACCCCCTGGCACAAGTCTGATTCTTCCTCTGTTTTGTTTTATTTTATTTTTCTTTCAAGCAGATCCTGCTCTGAGGAATCAATTGGTCTTCATTGCAATATGTCTCTGAACGGGCAGGAGGCTGTGCCCATCTCCATGCGATGTGTCTATCACCTTAGCCCAAGCATTTTAATTTACACTGCAGTAAAAAATTTGGCACCCAACATTTTCCTCTTTGAGCCACAATGGAGAGGCTGTGCCAAAGGTTGGGCTGTGCTCGGTTCCCTCTTCCATTTGAGGGGTGCATGCATGGAGGAAGGACACTGGAAAGAAAAAAAAAAAACCACAAAACAATTCTGGGATGAGAATTTTCAATCAGTTCAACCCGGGATGGCAGTGCTGGAATGGCTCTGATGAATGTCTGTCTGTCTTTCTGTCTGTCTCTCTGTCCAGAGGAGCTTTGCAGCACACAGGAATGTAGACAATCTACCCTAAAGCATTGACTGAAGCTGTTTCACTCCAGGACCGGTAGCAAATAGAGTTTGCTTTGCTGGAAAAGGTTGCTCCAGCATGGAGGGTGCTCCCAACCCCCTTGGATAGCCTTTGGAGCTGGCCTGGGGAAAGCTCCATTGGAGGGAGGGCTTCTCTGGGGGTCCTCAGGGCCTTTTCCCTCTGCCAGGAGCAGCTGGAAGTTGGTGCAGCCCCACGCTGAGCTCCAGGAACCCGGCAGCCGAGGGGACTCCTCAGCTGCTGCAATGCAGGGCTGAGTGCAGGTTGCAGAAAATGAAGGACGTACAGACACTGCAGAACCAGGTCCAGAGGGGAGGATCAGAGCCCAGCTTGGTGCCTTTTTCCTTTTCCCATTCCGGCTCCCTTTGGCTGAGCCCAGCTTAAGCCAATGCCACCCACAAAGGCTCAGCCACCGTCACATCGAGGAAGGGAAGGGGCATGAATGCCACCAGGAACGGGCAGGACTGATTTGCACAGCCCTCCGTTGCTTACCTAATGCTTTGACAAAAAGTTGGAGCCAATTAATCGGTGTTTATCCCCAAAACAGCTCTTGCCTTTGCCAGGTAATACCTGGGGAGAGTCACCTCTCCTCCCTCCTGGGGCCATTCCCGCTTTGTTTTTCAGGCAGGCAGCACTAATTCAGCTGGGCACAGGGAAAATGCACCAGTAGGAAGACAGAGATCCCAAACTCTTACAACATCTTCAGAAAAGAGTGGGGAAAAAAGACAGAAGTAAAGCGGTTTTCTTTCTCTCATCTTGCTTATTTGTCACCCACACTGTTTTCCATATTAGAGGACAAAAAAGAAAAAAAAGCCACTACAAGTGAGGAAACAGCAGCCTCTCCAATTGTTTTATGCATGTGTATTGTTCCCATGAATTAAGTTAGTTTTGTTTTGGATAAATTCCCTAAAATTAGAAGGGATGAAAGGTCAAAAAGGACTTCTTCGTTCAAAATTTCCAAGCATGAGGCTGGTTATCCTGCCTCCTCTTATCTTAGTCTTGATTCTTGCTGATACCTGATGGCTTCATTTATTCCTATACTTTTCCAGAGCAACCTCCCTGCCCCAACATAAACCAGTACCAGCTGTTTTTTTTTTTTGTTTTGTGGGTTTTTTTGCTTGTTTGTTTGTTTTTTTCTTTTTTTTTCTACACACCACCTTCAAAACCTGCATCAACAGGAATTTAGAAGATGAGCACACCTTCAGAAGACAGAGAAGATAAAAGACCAGGAGTGAAGTGACAGGGGGTGTCTGCTGTTGCACAGAGATGGGGAAACAACTGGCTGTGAGGAACAGAATGAGCTGGCTCCATGGGTCACACACTGGCAATGCCTCAAGGACAAAAACCAAATGCTCAACAGCTTTGCTGGTGATGGGATGGAAGGTAATGGGGTGGTGGGTAAAGAGACACAGTCCTGAGATCCTGGTGGAGCTGTGAGAATCCCCCCTGGCAGGATTACCCCTTGGAGAACATGATTTCTTCTTTTTTTACTGTCTCATTTGCTGTCTAGTTGGAGTAGCTGAGGTTCTGGGCTTTCCATCCCCCAGAATAGGATGGAAAGTTATTGGGAAAGGGATGGGAAGATGGGGCTGAAGGTCCAAGGAACAAGGAGAGGATGGTGCTGAGGTGTGGGGTTTCTTCTGAAAGCACCTTGGAGTATCCTGGGGAGGCTGAGGATGGGAAAAAGGACAAAGGACATCAGAGAGGGACCCATCAGTTGGTGCACGGGGTGATGGACATTGGGGAACCTCAGTGTTACAGAGCACGAGGGAAACAGAAGGGAGATGGGCAAAAAATAAGCAACAATAAATATTCCAGGACTTATACTACTGATGACAGCTGCAACAGGAATATATCAAAAGCTCCCACAAACCCTGGAAATTTCATTAAGAAGTCCACAATGCCTGGACACATATGGAATTATGATTCTCCTCATCCTTTCCCATGTCAAAATCCTCCAAGCCTCAGCTACCTTAAAAAAGTTGTTTATAATAGATCTGAGAGTTTACATCTTCTTAATGCTACCATATAGGGCATTTGCAGCTGGATATATTTGACTGAGATTGTACATTCTTTATGGTGATCATTTCTTGATTAAAAAAAATATTTTTTCTGTGTCAGGCACTTTCTGTCACTATCTACCATAAATCAATTTGTCACATGGATGGTAATAAAACAAGAAGTGTTTGTTGTCTTAAGACACCACATCCAAGCAGCTTTGGCAGCATTGCTACTGCCACGCTTGGACATTGGACTCAGTGGTCCTTGTTCTGGTGGTTCTGGGAGGCAAACATGGCTTGGAAGCACTGGAGGGTATGAGGGGAAGAGGGAAGGACTCTCCCAAGCATCAGTGGTGTCACAGTGGTCACAGCCATGTCCCAGCACCAGGGGAAAGGATTGAGCCCCGTATCTGAAGCACACTGCAGATCTCCCCAAACAACCCAGATCTACGTCAAAATATTTCAAATATTGGGGTGACCCTCCCTGAGCAGTGGTGCTAAAGGATGTGGGACAGTACCTGTGAGTGTCCCTGCCTGTTTCAGTAGGAAAAAGGCTTTTTTTTTACTGCAATGACTGGCAGAGTCCCACAAAGTGATGCTGAAGCTGCTTCTCCCATCTGTGCAATATCCTCAGCAATACTGCTGTGCAAAAAAACCCCTTGGTTTCTCATAGTGAAATATATTTTGGGGTTTTTTTTGGTTTTTCTGTTGGTTTTGGTTTCTTTTTCAAATTTCCCAGCCTGGAAACACGGGACAAGTCATCTGTGCAGCAGGAACCTGAGTACCAGCCTGACTCAGGGGCCATCCATCTCCCACTCCTCACTTCCAAAGCTTCTCAAATATCAGCCTGGCATCGCTGATCGTAAGTCTACTTAACCATTTTAATAGCACTAAATGGAGTCTGTGTTACTGCCCTTATCTGCTCTCTATGTCTTCCGGGTCATACATGCTTAGTTTACTGTCAGAGACAAGTTTTTACTGCTGTCAGCACTGCAGCGTGGCGGTACCTGCAGAGCAGCAGGCTGCGGGCTCTGCTCTGCCTTCCTCCTTGTCAAGAAAATTACCACCCGCAATCTGATTCCCGAATATTTGTCTTGCAGTTTCTTAATTGGGGCCATCAAGAAAATGCTGAAGAAAAAAAAAAACAAACAAGCAAACAAACAAAAACCACACACAACCCCTCCCCCCCCCCCTCAACCCAACCCTACATCGCAAAAGAAAGGGTGATGTTATCTGCCTGCAATCCTTTTGTGCCACGGTAATAATAATTAATGTAACAACAGTGACTAATAATTAAAATTGCCTGCATTAAGTTAAGGACACGATTTTTGTTTCCCTTTGTGCACACGAAAATCCAGACTGGTTTTCCTCCTATAAGCTGAGGAGGGGGGAAGCTTAAGAGAATAAATCCACAAGCAGGCAGAAAGCATCTGCTGGGGGCTACGCAGAGGCTGAAGTTTCACCCCCGGGCTCTTGCCCACTGCTGCCAGACATGGCTGGGCCACAGCCTTGGGCTTCCATTCTGGATGCTGGGGGCTCTGCATGCCCTCTCCATCTGCATTTGGTCCCCAGGAAACCTGGTCATCTGTCTTGAAAATCATACCAAGCCGTGCAATGCAGGTGGAGGGGATGAAAGATGCAGAAAAGATGCACACGTGGCTTCATTTTCACCCCCCCCTTCACTCCGAGCCCTGCAGGCTGTATCTGCAGTTCCAGCAGCTCAAGAAAATCTTTGTCAAATTAATAGATTTAAAAGTAGAGAACACCAGCTGAGAGCCCAGGCATGCTTCTGAGATCACCCACTTGGGTTTTGCACCAACGGCACTGATGGAATTACTTTTGCTTTACACCAGCATAAATAAAAGCAAGATCAGGTCCACTATCTGGAAGATAAGGATGAAATTTTACAGCCTCCTTTTCCTTATCACACCCGGACTTCTTAATACTTTGGGAAGTATAACAAGACAAAGCTGAGGCAATCCCCAAAGGTTTGGAGGCACTTCTTGCCCCTCCTTGCCCGTAAGTGGGCTCTGATGCACTTTTCCTCTAGAAATTCAGAATGTGAGGGGCCACCGGGGTGGGAGAAATGATCAGTTGTTTATAAACAGATCATTTATTAAATCCTGTTTGGCTAAAGTAATTCCTGCCAGCGTGAAGGTACAACAAATTGAAAATGAATAATCTCTCCTGCAATTCACAGAGGCGAGAGAACACAGTCCCCCCCGTGCTCCAGTGCTATATTTAGCCCAGGGACAGTAAAATGCATTCCTGTATGGAAACCACTGTCCCCACAGATTACTTTTTTTTACTCAGGAGCTGGCTGCAGAGCGATTTGGTGGCTCTGGGTGCTGCTTCTGCTGCAGGATGCTCGTGATGGGCATGGAGTCACTGCAAAGAGAAACGTGGGGTGCAAAGTGAGGGGATAAAATCCCCTGGGAGCTGGGATGCAGTGAATGTCACAGCTGTGACTTACCCGAAGGGTCACTGCAGCTTTGGAGTTATCTAGTTGCGAGCATGTTTCCTCCTGCTTCATCCAGCACTGGGCCTTAATATCACTTTTAAACCATCGTGGAATAAACTTCGCGTTTTATTTCTTAAGACTTTGAAAAAACGCATTGCTGTACCATGCCCTGGGACAGGGACAGAGACAGCTATTTATATCATTTCCAGCAAAACACCCAATGAAACATAAGTAAACTGGAAAATCAATAATTATTATTACAATGTCTCCAGGGTTCTGGTGTGAGGGGCACTGCACATCCCCACTCTGGGATCCAACCCTGCTCAGAACATTCACAGCTGTTGGAGCAGAAGGAAAGGAAGCAAGTGGGAAACTGAGGCAGAGAATTGTTGCTATAGAGAAGTTTGTGGTTCTGCAAAAAAATTTCCATGCTTAATGCCCAAGTCCTCTGGCAAGGAATGAGGGTGTCCCAGACCCACAGGAGCATCTCCCCAGCCCTGCCAGAGGCACAGGTACCCTGGGGCTGATGTTTTGGGGACCAAATGTTTCTGGTAGCAACATTAAACTACTTAGGTGATAAAACTGGGCCTCAGATGATTTTAGGACAAGCTTTTGTGGCATGTGCCCCAGGTCTGCCTCCCTTGCCAGGGCATTCCTTTCCCCAGAGCCCCCATCCCTGCTTCCTACACCCATCCTGGGAGCACCCAGAGGGAGAGGGAAGGCAAGAGGGGCATCCCGGTTCTTCTTGCAGGATGCCTCTTCCTTGCAGAGGTCAAAGCTGGTTTCATCAGAGTGGGTTTGCTCTGCCACACCAACACAAAACCTCCTTACAAAGAACAAATCCCATGGAGGGGCAGAGAGGGAAGATGAGAGGAGCTGGGATGTGCCTAGGACAGCACTCGGCACTACTGCTTATCGTGCTCTAAAATCCCTGATCTGTGGATCTCACTCCACCACCCAAGCATCTTTCAAGTAAAAGAAACCACTGGAGTGAAATCCCAAGGGAATCTCAAAGCTTGTGACACTGGCATGTTGCTTTTAGATCAAATGTCTCAGTGCTGGGAGGAAGAACTGCAGGAAAACCACATCACCCTTTTTCTCATCCGACCAGCACTCACATCCTCACTGCAGCAGTGGACTCAGGAGAGAGATGAACTCAATCGTGGTGAGTCCATCATCTTCCCTCTTTCTTTTCCCTGCATCCCTGGCACATCATAAAATCCTAGAATCATGGAGCAATGCCCACTGTAGCTGGTGTCAGGATGGCTCCAGCCCCTTTGCCTGGCTTTATTTTTAGTGTGTGCACAGAAGGCAGATAATGGCGATTGATGGGCTTTTTCCTTCAGGTTTAGGTTTCCTGTCAGCTGAGTTGCAGATAAACCATAAACACAAAGACAAACAAACAATTAGCCTCCCCCGGACCCAGGCACAGAGGCTAAGGTTTATAGTCCTTTTCCAGCTTTACTGCCAAAATAAATCTTTCCCCACACGCTGTCCGACCAACCCCATTACCAAAAAAAATCAGTTGCGTGGGGTTTTTTTATGATATATTTTGATATTTATTTAATATATAGATATATATTTTTAGGAAACATTAAAACAAAAGTACAAACAGATAGGTGGGGACTGACATGTAAATTATGTATCAGTCTGGAGGATGTGTTGGCTTAATTCTTCCTGGTACGGGACCAGATGAGAGGAAGAACAACCTCTGCTTCCCCAGTTTTCACCACTGTCAGACCTCCACAGGAAGCATCTTTCAGTCCCATTCAACCACAATTTGAACAGGCTGAAGGCTCTTGCCTTGCAGAAGCCCCATTGTCTGCTTTTTCAGCCTGAAGAAAATTAAGAATCTGCTTAGGAGCTTATCTGTTTTCTATCCTGCATTTCTATTCTCCCTCAGGTAGGCTTTCTGGTCAATGAGTGGAAATTCCCTTTGTGGTATCACAGATGCACCCCTGGCATAAGAAGCTGATTCAGTCTTGGTGACAAATTACTCATGGCCTTTTTTTTTTTTTTTTTTTTTTTGTTTGGTTTGGGGTTGGGATTTTTTTTGTGTTTTTGTTTGTTTTTCCCCATATGACTGTGAATTTTATCAAAACTTTGTGTGGCAGTTTCATTTCATGTCTTTATTGTCCAGTGAGGGACAGCTGAGATTGCTAAATTAATTTCCGTGGTGAGACCAATAAATTCAACTCTCTTGCTGTAAAAGATACATTAATTTTCCTACTTTTTTTTTTTTTTTTTTTTTTTAACAGGCACAAAGCCACCTGGATAAATACAGGTTGCACGGAGAGCAGCCATAGACCTCAGCACAGAGACTGTCAGCTGAAATAAGTAAGTCAGACGTTAAGAAAACAGCATATGCAGAGAAATGTGACTTTCTTTTGACTTTGTTTTTTAGCATATTTTACGTGAGGTGAGGGAAAATAGTAGGTTCCAATAATCTCATCTATGCTACAGAAATGAAAAGATGAAGAATATTCTTTGTCGGTTTAAAATATTTAAAGGTTTTAATGTTTAATGTCAAATAACGTTGGTTTTGATAAAAAGAATAAAGGAAACCATTAATCTCAAGTACCACGCACTTGCAGATGGGGCTGTTTTCTCATTAGAGCAGCAGGCAAATCCATAGAATATTTTAAAAGGACTTCCTCAGGGATAGACAGGGGTCCTTGGGACATGAGCTCTGTTTTCTGCAGGAGGTCAGGGGTAACTTTCTGTCGAGCAGCAGAAGTTGGTTGGAGATCAGACGTGTGATACCCATTGGCACAGCAGCTCCAGAGACAGAAAAAAATAGAAACCCATCCAAGGAGGGGAATGGGACTGGATTG
Organism: Phaethornis superciliosus; assembly: GCA_023637945.1. Lineage (NCBI taxonomy): Eukaryota > Metazoa > Chordata > Aves > Apodiformes > Trochilidae > Phaethornis > Phaethornis superciliosus. Next base: position 11,893,604 of record JAJQWJ010000019.1, read on the forward strand.
ACTCTCCTGAGAGCACAAGGACTTTGGGTTTGGTGTGTGAATTGCTCTTCCCATGGTGTTCCTGGTTTGATCCTCCCCTCTTGGCATTCCTTGCCAAGAGCTGGAGGACAGGGGTGACACTGATGTTGGTCACTGAACAGGCAAACGAGTTTGTTAGAGGGAAGGTGCAGATAAGACACAATTTGGTGCATTTTTTGGCAGTGCAATCAGCCAGCTCTGCAGCCAGAATAAAGCTGCAGTTCTGTGGTGAAGGATCATCTTTTAATGGGCTCATTGCAAAACATTACTTCTCTATGCTAGAAGTGTGAAGCAGCAAATCTCAGGCTAGTGGCTGCCCTGAGGACATGTCCCTCCAAGGTCACCCAGCTTAGAGCTCTGGATTTGGAGGAGGTTCTCAGAAAGTGCCAGTTTCACTGTTGATTTTTGAGCCTGCTTCTGGTCCGGAGGGGTTTTTAATATCACATATTCGGAATTTATTCAAAGACACAATGAACAACTTTTTGGATGACTAGTCAGATGGGTCTTTAGTTCCTGAGTCTGAAAATCAAACCCAGAGGCCTCTGGAGGTGTGCTGAAGTAAGGACAGGCAGTGATGCCAAATGATGTCTGAAAGAGCTCCGTGTCCACAAGGATCCTGCTCAAGGCAACGTGTTCCCATTTCTTAGACGGATCTCTGTCCTGAGCTGTCTAGCCAGCTCATAGATTTCCTGCCAAATTCTCCTCGTTGTGCTATTACCTCATCCCTCTGACACACCACTTGTCCAATTTGACCATTTTTCCTGACCTATCTGGAAGGTGAACTCTCCGAGACAAGGATTTGGAATGCGTTGCAGGTCGGCATTGCTCCCTCACCTGACCCAAAGGCTGCAGGGATGGGAGAACCTGGGGTCCTGCTGCCACTTCTCTGCAGGGACCACTTTGCTGTGTAGGTCTCAGCTGGTTTGGGATAAGTAGAGCAAAGCAGGGGCACTGCCAAGTGCAATAGGAGAAAATCTATGGGAGAAAGGGTACAGCTGCATCTCCTTAAAGCTCCTAACCCGGTCCCATCAGCAGTGAGGAGGCAACAAAGCAAGAAGTCAAGAAAAAACCCTTACAGACCCACTAGCCTTTTGTGTGGCAGAGTAAACAGCAGGGGCAGCACATGTAAATCACCATGCAAATGAGGTTGGCAAAGCTTTAACAAGATGAGGTTACCACCAAGCTTCCCAATGCAGCCCCAAGGCTAGAGAGGAGTTTTTCACCATCCGTGAGCATCCGGAGCGCAGGCACAAACTGAGTTTGCAAGGAGCAGAATAAAAAGGGCAATTTAAGACAAGGGTGGCTGTAAGGAGCAGACAAGAAAACATAATAAAAAGGAAGATTTCTTACTCTGCAAGTGAATCCATTTACTCCAAAGGTACTACATTTCTGTGATACAACAGTGTAACGTTTTTATTGGGGACTAATTGAGCCAGTGATGTAATTGCGACAGTAAATTAAAGCCTGAAGTATACTTTGAATTTAGGAATAAATTCGTAAATACTTCCTTATCAGTGGCATGGAAGAAAATGGCCAGACTGATTTAGCAAGGAGGAATCCTTACATACTGTCCCTCTCCAGAAAATGATGAGCCTTCTTTTCACATAAAAATAAGTGACACATTAACTGCTTCGACTGCAGCTCTTTTATTCAGTGCTTGGTACAATCAGTTTTACCAGGTGGGTTAATAAAATTTAATTAATAGTTAATTGAGGTTTACAATCAAGTATACCCATTTTTGATTACTTTATCATTGCATTGTTTACATCAGCACATAAAGCACCAGCCAAAACTGACCTGTCTGGCTGAGTGCTGATGTCTGCATGCCAGAAGCTGTTTGCAGATCCGGGTCCAAACCTCCCAGCACTGGGATGCCCTTTGCCAAGATGCTTGTACCTGCAGGATCCAGCTCTCAGAGAACTCCTTGGTCTCTCTGGTGAGATCCAGACTTTGTCTCTGTACCTAAGCAAGATCTGAGCCTCACCAGTCCCAAAGCTGTGTCCTTTCTAGGGTTATTCACCAACAAATGGGGCAGTGCAAGTGCAAGCGAGGGAAGAGAAGCTGCATTGCCTTTGAGCCTCAGGAGGGAGCAAGGTGGGGCAGAAAAGCTCTTCCTGGAAGGGTAGGCTGTGTGTCAGTCTTCTGCCTGCCAAGCTTGAAGCAGGATTATCTAAAACCCTTGGGTTTCTCCAGTCTGCTTGCACCCAAACCATCTCCTGGCCAAGAAAATCAAAAGGCAAACAAGCAACAGGACAGAAAACCTCTCAGTCAGTTCCTCCTCTCCCAGTCACTATGCAGACAGTTACTGTCTGAGATAGTTTCAAATGAGATTCATAAATTCAACTTGTTCTTCCACTGGAATAACTTTTTTGCAGTCCAATAACAGCCTGGGTGTCTTATGTGTCAAGGGAAGCTTTGGGCACATGTGCACCCAGCAGAAACTGGGTATCAGAGAGGAGAAAAGCCCTTGAATAATGTGTTTAATGCAGAAAACGCCACTGAACTGTTTTTTATGGAAGTGTATCCCTCCGAAACTGCTGACTTCTCTTTTATTATATTTAGCAATACAAATAGCTGAGGACTGTGTTTGGGCTCATTGCAGATAAAGTGCTGGGACGACAGTTGTGGAGTGAAGGGACATTTATTTCTCTTACTGAGGTCCACACTGTGCTGCCACAGCTGGGGAAGCTTATCTCTTAAGGCTTTTCTTGGGAATAAAGCATTCAGCCTTTGTAGCTGGGTCTTGTTCCAAGGAGCCTTAAGGGAAGATTCAATTATGTGCCATGGCCCAGGGAAAGGGAATGAGCAACGACTGAGTCCTGATGCCAAGGGAAGAGAGTCCTGCAGTAACCACCCATGCTCTGAACTGGAGACCTGATTGACAGTGACCATGTGTATTTAGAAAAAAAAAGTAAGATGAGAGCCTACATTACCCTCCAGATGTGGTCTTGGGAATGGGCTGCCTGCAGATGTGCTGTTGGGTGCTATCAAAATCTCTAGTGCTTCACCTTGGAAGGGTTTAGATCTAGAAAGATTGTTCTCCCCAGAGATTCCCCCAAGAAGGAAAAGCAGGAGCTGAATGAACCTCCCCTCCTCAAGTAAAATGATACAGCACAGTCTTTGAATTTCTTATTGCAATCACTAGAAGAATTATTAGTATCTTTGCTCCAAACCAGTCAAGCCCAGGGAATGATATTGCATGAGTGTAGCCCATTAGGCAGCTTTACACTCCTGCAGATGGACCTGACAATGTTAAACTCTGGCCAGATTTGGTGCCAATTCTTTGCTGAGCTGGAAACCTGCTTGAAGGACAGCATTCAGCCCAAGCTGCCAGCCTGCCCCTGAGCCCAACCTCCACCTCCAGGCAGCCACCAGCAGGTCCAAAAGAAGGGTAACCTGCTGGGTTTCCATCAAAGGTTAATTTATCTCCCGTGAAAGTACCTGACGTATCAAGTGTTTTGCCCTGATTAACGATGCTAATTAAGCTAATGGATTTGAGTAATTTTACAATTGATATTTTTATGTAATTTTGGTTTTGCTCGGCGGTAGCCAGGACTTAGTGCCCCGTCAGCTTCCCTCCAGCATGCTCAACATTATGCATAGACATCATCTTTAAGGTCATAGAAATAAACAAAATAAGAAAGCTCTTCGTATTTATCTCAGCCTTTTCCCTGCCACCTGCTGCACATTCCCAGGACGTGCAACAAAGCAGATTTCAAAAGCAGGGAGCTGAGTCTCCAAAAGCAATATCCCAGCAGAGAAAAAGACTGGATTTGGACTGGGATGGTAGACTGAGCTTCTAGAAACTCAGCTCCTCATCCCAATTCTACTCGGATTTTCATGGGGGCCAGGAAGAAGCCACTTTGTTCTCCATCAGTAAATTGGATAAACTAGAAGGTTGGCTTGCTATGGCAGAAGTTGCAGATGAATTGTATGTGTAATAAACACACAATTGTGTACTCAGTGAGCCCAAGGGTCTTTTCAAACCTAAATTATTCTATCCTATAGGTACAAATGTATAAGAGAGGGATGCTGAGCTAAATTTGGGCTCTAAAGGTGGTGCCCTAATGCTAACTGAATACCCAAAGTATAGACCAGGTAGATCAGGTAGTGGTGAAAGGAGAAGCTATCTGCCTGTCTCTAATGCTCTGTGCACATTTTGGGACAAAAGGCAAGCACTGGGCACAGTTTTGTGGGTGCAGTATTGCACCCACTGAGGCTTTAAAAACCTGTTGGTTTTATGTAGTATCTGAATCTCCACAGATGGGATTTGTGGGTCTTTAGCTGTTTACAGAACACCATCAGCCAGAGAGCAATGTAACTACTGACCATGTAATTACACTGTAAGGCAAGTTCCACATGTTGACAGGGTAAATAAAATACCAGCTTATTTTTTCCCCTCTGCAAGACAGAAGGTTACCATGAGATCTTATGGCTGCAAATTATATAGTAATTATGGCTTCAGTAACCAGGCAACTTCCAGGATTGTTACTGAGGGCCTGCCAGGCCCAGGAGGCTGTTACCTATAGGGAGAGCTCCACAGATCATGGACAATGTGGATTGACCTGGCAGCTCCAAGCACAATTCCCACCAGTTCATTTTCCATTTTTTTCCATTGCATTGTCAAGCACCTCTAAGCATGGCTTCCATAACCAGCTCTGGGAGATGGTTCTGCCCATCAGGAGTCATCATGCTGAGCTTCATCCCTCCAGCCCTGGCTGTATTTATGCCCCATACACCTCACCAGTGGGGGTTCCTAACAACCACCAGCTTCAGCCTCCTGAAAGTGTCTGAGTGGGATGGCTTTGGAGGAACCCAGCAAGGAGCCAAGAGTAAGAAAATCTCTGTCCAGCCTTACTCAGCACCTGGCTACAGCAGTGACTGCAGATATAGAGCTCCAGCTCAGCACACAGCCCTGGGCACTATCTGTAAGCCTAAATCTCGGACAAACTTGCACAAATGTCTTATCCCTCGTGGTGAGCACGCTTGCAAGAAGTGGCACACCTGGAAAAGGAGCAAGCTATGTGGATGAGAAAAAGAAATGAGTAATGATCTGAGGGGGCTTCAAATACTTGGGGTTTTAGGCTTGAACTGAAACAACATCTCATTTCTCATCTGCTTAGTGAACCTAGAAATCAGCTCAATAGATCAACAAGTAAATAGTTAAGAGACATCAGGGTGTCACTGCTCTGCAAGAGGACTCTGAGAAAGGAAGCAGGAGCTAAAAACTTGGTTCTGCTGATCTACAGCAAACCTGAGCTGTAGGATGGAGCCCACAGGGCTGGGAGAGCCCAGTCCTCTTCCCAAGGGAGCTGCCCACTGCCAGGACAGTGACTGGGGCACCACTGGGTTTATAGGGTGTCCAGGTTTCACACCAGTTTGATGAAAAAGGTCTTTGTGTTGGCACATGGGCCATGACCAGGTCTCTGCTGATGCTGGACAAGTTGTAGCTGAACTCCTGCCCTGGGGTATCCCACAAATCAGACCTGAGTATGTGCTGTTTTCCATCAGCAAAGCCACATACTCTTCCTTAAACTCCACATCCCTTTAATTCTATTTTAAATTATTATTCCTTATCGTGCTCGGTGTGTGTCTGCTGCACTTAGGAAACTGTCTCTTGTGGTTAATTTAACACCTGCAAATTCCCAAAGCTGTTAACCTACATCTAGTGGATAAAGTCTTTGCCATACATTTAAAAGATCATGAGGTCAACTCTACTTAGGGCTGAGCTTTTGTTACCAAGCCCACTGGGTCTCTCTTTTACTTCCTCTGTATGACAGACTGCTGTAGGCTTTATCTTTATTTATCATCATTATTGGAGCCATTCTGCAGTTTACTGAAACATTATGCAACAAAACTAGATCTCAAAAGTGGGTGCTTTGGGGAATATTTCTTTACCATATCCTGCTTGAGAAGGGCAAATATTGATTCAGAGACTTTGGGTATATCGATTATCCTTTTAGGGAAAGCATGATAGACTTAATAAATCTTGGAATTCTGCTCTTTGTGCTTCTGCGAGACTGTCTTCTCAGCACAGTCACCTGCTGAGCAACTGATTAGGGTCTCTTTTGTTTGTTTTGGGTTTTTTCCCTCTTCACAGCACAGTGCCAGCTCTGTTGAAATAAATGTGAACCTTTTTGCTGTCCTCACATGAAGTCCTGCCTTTCCCCCTAAGCATGGGCACCACATAGAAAGGGTCACTCATCTCAGCTCATGAACCTCTGCCAAATTACAAGCTATTATTTCCCTAGCCCTGTAAGAACTAAGGCTTGGCTGCCCTTTTGCTTAAAAACAGAGGGAAAAAGAAAAAACCTTGAGGAATAAATCAAGAATTTCAGATGGGCTTGGGTTCATGCAAACTAGAGAACTATTAATTTAGTTGTCTGAGAAGATCTCATCTGCCCCTACAGTGTACCAAGGCAATTCAACCTTGCTGCTAGCCTGAGAGGGGGAACTGTGAGCTCCCATCATGGATCAAAGGACTGATCTCCTGAACTCCTCCCTGTGACACCACAGCCAGCACATTTACATGATCTTTGGCAAAAAAAAACCCACAAAAACCCAACAAAAAACCAGCAGAACTGATTGAAAATACCACTCCCTCCACTTTCCCTGAGGAAATGGAAATGAGACAAAGGGTCAGAAGGGTCAGGGAAGGCTCTGATGTCTCCTGGCTCTAAAGGAGTGGCTGTTTCTCCTCAGATGAGGAGCAAGCAGGACAACCATCACGTCAGCAAATCATGCTGCTATCCTTGAGCCTAAAGGAAATCTTTGGGAAGACATCTGTGACCTTAAAAGATCAATGGCAGGTCAGCTACCACTCAGAAACACATGTGATATTGGCACCCTCTTGGCACACTGCTCCAAGGAAAGCCACCCTCAGCCAACCCCTCCTGAAGATGAAGAATTTGGCCTCATAAATCATGGATCATGGGGAATTGCATTGGAGGACAGGACTTGCAGTTCATTCTTATCAGTGCTTCTCAAGTCTTTGCTCCCTGCCAATAGCCCTCCCCTTCACGTGGCATATTATAATACAGCTTTAATTACAGTCCTCTCATTTTGGAGGCTCCTTGGTGTTTTAAATCTCTGTTTAAGTCAAAGAAATTGCACTGACGTGTAGCTGATGAGGAACTGGCCTTTGGTTTTAAGAGGCACCACTTAGAATTTGCTTCAATCATTTTTCTGCAGGGAAGGAACACGGAAAACTGTTGGCACACAGCTGAGAAAATGCAAACAGTGTTTTCCCCACTTCTGAATGGATTCGAACGTGTTGGTTTATAGCCAGGGCATGTGTAACCAAGATAGGAGACACAGCCCAGCACCACCTGTACCAGCTTCACCCCAGAACATGAAGCACAGCCCCTTGCTCACATAACTTGAGTATATATAAAACCACATCATCCAATTCAAAACCATCTCCTGTCCCGCAGAAAGCAGCTCGGATGCCATGACTGAGCACGGGGCAGGAATGGTACTTGCTGGGTCCCCAAACCTTTTTTGCTCAAAAGAAAAAAACCCAACCCAAACCCAACCCTATTTGCAATCTACTGGAGCTGGGGTCAGGCTGGCAGCTGGAGGTGACTCTGGGTGATGCCACCATGCCCACTAAGATGGGAGGTGACAGCTCCCCACCTGGGAGATGACAGCTCAGACCCCACCAACACAGATGCCCTTCCCTACATCTTGCTCTGTCCCTTCACGGGAGAGGAAGGAAACCTGAGAGCACTTTCTGGTGAGAGCAGTGAGCTTGGCAGCCTCATAAATACCACACTGTGTACCCTTCCCTTTCCGTCCTCTGAAAGAAAAGACAGACACTGAGGAAGCATTGGATCGCCTTGGATTTGTGCCACTTTGCACCTTTGCTTGAATGAGCTGAAGAGAAAAGCTGGGAGCATTTCATGGATGCAGAGTTGGTGATGGAGAGAAAGAAAGAGCAGCCAGGACCTGCACAGGGAATTGGTGGCTCTGCTGGTCAGGTCAGATGGATGTGATCCCATTTCTCTTTTGGGAGATGAAGAAAGAAGGGACAGAAGCAGGGCTGGGTGCAGAGGGTACTTTTGTTGTTGAGTGGCATTTGTGCCCCAGGGTTTAGCAATTTGGGCAGCCCAGAAACCACAGGACAGAATTGTTTTCTATCGTCTCCCAAAGGGAAGATAAAAGGGGAATCAAGACGAGAAACTTAAAAGTTGGAAATTAGAAGAAGCAGAAACAGATTGACTGGGACAGAGGAAAGGCCGTAATAGATGGGATAAAGAAAAACAACAACAAAAATGTATGAAAATAGTAAAATCCCCCTCTATTTCCTCCCGATTAAACATCTCACTTCGGAGATCTCGACATTGGGCACGGTCTCTGGCGGGATGATGAGGGAAGGAAGAGGGGTGGACAGTGTGTTCAGCCATCCCTGTGTGTTTACAGCATGGAGAGTACAACTTCGGCAGCTACGCCTCCATGTCACCTCAGGCAGGGGCTGGAAGGCAGCACAACATAGCTCCCCATGGCCTCAAGCAGTCTCTCTGCCCCATAGGATGCATTTCCAGCCCTGTTTCCTCTCCTTCCATATTTATGGAGGAGGGATGCACGCAGAAGCAGCTCTGTTTGCGAAGTAGTAAAAGGTGCCTTAAAAAAAAACCAAACAAAAACCAAACAGATCAGCTCAAATGATGAAACTAATGAAATTAAACTCTACATCTGATTTTTCATTTTCAGGGTTTGTGGCTGTAAATTTTAGCGCTCAGCACAACCTCTGGTTGGGGCAGATTGGCCTTTTGAAAGCCATTCTTGCTCGCACTTTGCAGCTCTGGTTTGCCCTAAGATATGGGCTCTTCGTTTGCAAATTCAGTGTAAATTTATAGTGCTGTGGAGAAGAGAATAAAATGATTCTTTACGCTGGGTCCTTGGATTTTTTACAGCTCCTGTGAATAAAACACAAAGAAACTTGAAAGGCTTTATTAAATAGGAGGGTGGGTGTCTTGAACATGATCAGATATAAGCATTGTATTGGTATTGAGAATTGTTGGTTTTAAAGCTTTTGGGGCAATCTATAGGGGATGAAAATGATAAAATCTTTGCATGCCTGGGGGAGCCCTGACAGCTGGGGATCTGTCCTGAATTTCCAATGGGGATTAACACATTGCTGCATTTGGGGCTGGATTTTGGTGAGGGGATGTCACCTCACAAGCCAAGAGAGAGGGAAAACTCAATTTTTGTGTGACCAATTGCTCGGTGTGTGAATTCAGTGTCATGGCCTGCTGTGTCTTTTTTTTTTTTTTTTTTTTTTTTTGTTTGTTTGTTTGTTTGTTTTTTGGTTTTTTTTTTTTTTTTTTTTGTTTGTTTGTTTTGTTTTTTGGTGTGGGTTTTTTTTTTATTTTTTTTTTTTTTTTTAAATAAGGAAACTGAAGAATTATGGATAAAATAAGTTTTCAATTGTAGCATCATTGACAGATACAAGTCTGGATCACTCTTTCTTTCTTCTCCCAAACTAAGCTCTTCCTGACTGTGTTTACCTTCCTGTCCACATACACTTTGGGTTGTGTGGTTTGCTTTTTTTTTTTTAATTTTTCACATTATCACTTGCTAAATATATCACAGCACATCATTTACTTTGCTCTGTAGCTCAAAGACCTCTGCGAGCCTTTCTCTCCTCCCAAAATGAATCACTGGCTCAAATATTTAAATATAAAAAGAATACCATCATATAGTATACAAGCAATTTGTTATCAGTGTGCAAACAAGGTAGGAAGGGGAATATGCTAAGGTAAATTTTATGTATAGCTACTGTGTAAATTTGCCTATTTCCCAAGAGTGGTATTGTCACTATTAATTGTAATAGCGTTTCTAATATGGCATATTTCCAATACTTTCTCCTTAATTAGGATTCTGATCATACAACCCCTGTTTCATTCCTGTTGTGCTTCCCCTTGGCTTTCTGAAACCTGCTCAAGTCTTCTGCAAAGGCTCAGGGCTGGCAGCATGGGGGAGGAAAGGGCAGGGACACCCCAGCATCCACCCCAGCATCCAGGGACAATCCCTGTGTCCTTCACATCCCTTCTGCAGCAACCATCCCACCCCCTGGTTTTAATACCAGGCAACCCAGCAGGAGATTTCCACCGGCTGAAGGGGCAAACTCTTATTTACTGGTGACTAAAATGCACATTTCTGCCTAGGTGTAGGGCAAAATGAAATCATTGGATGGAAGAGGGGGAACAAGAGCATTCCCAAGGAGGCTGGGCTGTGTGGAGTGTCCTTGATAGTGACTGCAGAGGGTTTTGACAGCTCGAGCTGTGAGCACTGGCTTTGCATGAGCCATCCACCCAAATGATGAGCAAACTACTATCTTTAACTGCTTTGAAGTGCAATTTCTCCATTTACACACACACCAGGCTTAATCCAGGTTGCCCTTACCTCTGCCTGAACCCTCCTGCCATGACTTCTGCCAGACCCTGATGCACTCACATCATGCTTTGCTATTGCAAGCTCACAAGCCCCCACATTTAGCAGAAACACAGGAAAAAAAAATAAAATCCTTGCACACAAAGCACATGTGCTGCCAGCACTGGGTACAGGGGGGCTGTGTCAGGGTTTTTGTTTTTTCATGGGAAATACAAGAGGATCAATAATCCCCAGATGAAAGGAGGCAAGGGAAGACAGCAAGAACATTGTGTTAAAAAAATAAAGTTAAAAAAAATAATCTGGTTTTCTTTAAAAACTAAGATAAATGCTACAGGGAACCTTCACTTGGTGGGAAGATGATTTTTTTTTTTTGCAGCAAGCTTGGTGAGCTCCTGCTCTGTGGTCTCAAGCAAGACTTTCAACTTTCTCTACCTCTGCCTCCTCAAGCATTAAGGAAGACCACCCCACCTGGTAGAATCCTCCAAGTGCCATGGGAGAGGTGTGTAAAACTACACCTTGTAGCACTAGGAGGTGAGAAAATCAGGGCAGATCTTTCCCCATCATGGATCAGCAGAGCTGAGTGCTTCAGTGGAGCATCAGCAGTTTGTCTCCTCTCCTTTTGAAAGGGCAGAAAATGGTTCAGTCTCAGCTAGGCTTGAACCAGGTCAGCCAAGACTGGAGATATTCCAGCAGTTGCTGTATTAATCCTCCAGGGTTATAACCTGCCCTTAGCAAAGAGCTAGAGCAGATTATCTTTTCTCCCTGCTCCACCCTGAGAAACGTGTGAATGGAACAATTTATGAGGCACCAAAAATATCTTGCAGTCCCTTCAAATACCTGGAAGAAATATAATATTCAGGGTCCTGTATAAATAGCTATTTGTTAGATGGCTAATTTTTTAAAAATAAAAACACTTCTTCAAAGTGCTTTGCATTTCATTAATTAAAACCACATCGAGCCGTGGGTAAGGCATTGTGGAATGGCTTGTTGTGGCATTGCCTTTTACAGCTGGCAAGCAAATTTCTAATAAAATGGGTTTTGAAAGGAATATTGCCTTCATTCAAATCTCCTATAAAAACTACCCATCCATTAATTCCAATTAATGACACTACAGCATTTTCACTACCACTGGTAGTAATTCCTGCCTAATGGATGATTTGCAACAAAATCAGAATCAATGTAAGTTTGGCAGGACCCTTGCAGGATTAATTTACTGCCCCAATGCCAGTTGAACCAGAGCACAGTGGTCTTCTCAAGCACATAAATCACAGGGGGTTGAAATGGTTTTGTCACCACCATTGTACACAGATCCCTCTATGAGTTTTGGGTGGGCTTTACAGGAAGAATAAAAACAAATCTGGCTTTGCTGCCTGATCCTGAGGGTCCATCACGTAGAAAATACATGTAGGGACAGGAGCAGGCACCTTCCATGGAAGGACCTGGGTATAAGAGATGGAAAGTGGCACAGAAGTGAGAAGGGAAAGCTGCGAGCTCCCAACAGCCACAGCACCAACAGCCGTGAAAAAAGGGAAACTGTGAGCAATCCATCCAGGGAAAAGGGAGTGAATTCAGTTTGCACGACAGTCAGGGAATCTGGGCAGCTGGAGGGAGTCTGCAAAGCTTCACCCAAGCAAGCTGCAAGTTTTTCTCCCTGCCACAGGTCTCTGGATTGCTTCCTCCTGAGCTGAAGGTCCAGGTCTCACCTGGAGAAGCCACCTCCAGTGTCAGGTTGGGAGCAGTGGTGAGATAAAAATAAGACAGAAATGTTATATCTGATTAAGGGAGTTACAGGGAGGAACTCTGAGTGGGGGTCTGGCTGTTTGCTCCTCTGTTGGATTTAACTTAGATATATATATATATAAAGTACAAGCACATCCCCATATATATATATTGTATATATAATCTGGAATGTTTGCTGTTCAGTCACCAGAAGGTAAGAGGAGAGCCAATTACACACTGAACTGGTCAGGAAATGTTGAGCAAAAATGAAGTTTCTGTCTGATAACTTCTAATGAACAGAGAGGAGCAGAGCACAGAACTTTGATGGGGACTGCATGGGAATAAAAAGCTTTGATGCATGAGAATCAGAGGAAAGGAAAGGAAAAATCCACTTTACCCGTAACAAAGGGCTTCACCTGGTGCTGGGAAGGGTTAAATAATTTCTGCCTCCTCCTAAAGGACATTAATTAGCAGCTGATCGTGTTGCTTAATCTATGCATCTCTGCCTACCTGCCCACTGCTCTTTTGTCCTTTCAGAGACAGAGTGGTAAAACTGAAACTATTGACCTTGGAAAGCAATGATTCTGCAGCCACCTCCTCGGGAGGGCTGGGAGCATTTCTGGGAGCTCCCCATGGACCCCAGACAAGGCAGGCAGCAATCCGATTGGGATGGGCTTGCACTAAGTCACCCTTTTTCCCCCTTTTATATCATTTAGATCCGTTCACCAAAATGTGTCCTTCAGTAGAGCATGAGCAGCAAGAGCACCAAAGCCACCACACTGAAACCCCCTGGCAGCCTGGCAGTGTGGGGTCATATCCTTGAAAGACCCCAAAATGTTGAGCGCATCCCTTGACAGCTCTTCTCTGGGTTAAAAACTATCCTGCTGTCCATCTCGAAGGAAAACAAAGAAACACCTGATGGGATGACAACACATCCTGGATGGTGACAGGGCAAATATTCACATTTTTTCCAGAGCTCATTGACCATTGCTGGCTACTTCCAGGCCAGCGGATGCTGGAAATGGTCCTATCGGCAAGAGGCTCGGAGTGATCTGGGATCGAAGGCTTAAGAATAGAAAGGGAGGTTATTTATGCTTTATTTCATGTATCAATACTGTAAGAAAAATGCAGAGAGCAGCAACATGAGAGATTTCTGAAAGAGAAAAGACACAAAGGCAAGCTGGGGGGATCACTGATGTAATTCTTTTCTTCTTTTTTTTTTTTTTTTTTTTTTTTTTTTTTCCCCACAGAGCATTCATTTTCTAATGATTCAGCCATGCAATTCAAGTCAACTCCCCTTTTGTATTGTGGATTTAGGTAGAAAAACCCAAAGGGTGTTTATTTTACAATGTATTACAGTGAACCAGCAGTAACAGCCAGAAGTACAAGGACCAGGAGAGATGGAGCATGAGTGGCTCTCACAGGAGCCTGTTTGAGGGCTCAGCTGGGTCCCAGCCTCAGTACACGAGGGATCCTCATCAGCATCCCTCCTGCTGCCACTAGACAAGAAGGCAACTTCATAGAAATGCTTTCCAAATCACACAGCCCTGCAACCTGTCATTTTCTGGATAGCTTTATTATAGCTTTCCATCTTCAAAAAAAAAACCCACACCAAAACCCAACCAACCAACCCCGCCCCAGGTTCATCCTCCGCCAGGTTAAAGGGATTGCAGGGTTTCCTGGCTGTGAGGATGCTGGCAGCAGAGGGAAATATTATTCCAGTGGATAATAAGGAGCATTAATGAAAAGAGCTACATCTGCTCTGTTGGAGCAGTGTGTCTAAACACCAGCTCAGTCAGGCTGCTGGAAATCCTCGTGTGGCTCAGGCTGAAATCTCAGGGGCTGTGGGGTGCAGAGCATCACCCCTGCCCCACGCAGGGGGTTTCTCAGGTAACTTGGTCTCAAACCAGGTCTGGAAATTGCATTTTGAAAACTTAATTCCATTTCTCTCTCAGTGGAAAATGTGCTTAACACTGAGCCATTCAATAAGAACTCGCCTAAAGTGAAGTGAGTTCTGTCTGGGGTCAGTGCAGGGGTGTTTTGGGGTGGTTCCTGTGAGAAGCTGCTGGAAGATTCCCCAGTTCCAACCCCTGTCCCACCTCCCAGATATGGATGTGCCTCTGTAACACATTCAAGAAAGGGAAAATGAAGCTGAAGAAATATAAGAAAAAGAACCCACAGAATGGGGTAGAGAATTAAGGGAGAGAAATGACAGAGAAAAGACACCGAGGTCAAGTGAAGAAGGAGGGGGAAAGGTGCCTGAGCAGAGGTTTCCCCATAGCCCATGGTGAGATGGCAGCTGTGTCCCTGAAACCATGGAGGAACGTGGTGGAGAAGTCCCTGCAGGACCACAGTGGGGTAAATGTGGAATTTTAGCCCCTGAAGTGTCCCAGATGTGGAGCTGTGAAGCTGCAGCCTGTGCAGATATGGATCTGCATCCCTGGAGAACCCTGTGCCAGAGGAGGTGACTGTTCCTGCAGCAGCTGTAACTCTGTGGGCAATTCCTGAGGGAGGGATTCGTGTCCCAGGGGTTCCTGAAGGACTTCGTGGTGAGAGGGACCCCACCTTGGAGCTGGGGAAGAATGTGAGGAGTCCTCCCCTGAGGAGGAAAAGGGTCAGAAACTTCCCAACTTGAACCTGTCTGGTTTTTTGCCTCTTACCATAACTGGGGAATGCAAACCTCCCTGTCCTTGTGTCCATTATCCACCCTTTGGATGGGTTTTCTCCTCTCTGTCCCATGGTGAGGGGTGAGTGAGCAAAAGCCCAGTTGGTAGCAGCTGGATCTAAACCCTGACAAATGCTTCAGCATTCACCTGGTTAAGGATTCTTTCCCAAAGCAGGAATGAGACATGGTGGTTTTTAAAACTGATTGATATATTTGGAGTAAGTCAGTACTAATGATCATGTAAATTAAAATCTGGAAGACATCCAGCTTTTTAAAAGCTTCATCTGACACTGCAGCTCCTTGCAAATCCGCTTTATGTTCCAAAGATACCTACATGGAAATGTGCTTTCACTCACAAATATTTGGGGGTGTGAGATGCTTTGTAAAGAAGCTCCAATAATTACTGTCACAAGGTGATCACGAGGGTCATCTAGCTTTAAGAGCAATTTGGGGTACATGTTGTTCAAGATAACCTAAACATGCCCTTTGCTAATGTAGTCTGTTAAAAAATATTAATATTAAGCTGGAGGGATGTTCTCTGCATTGTTTGCTTACTCTTTCTCAGTTCAGGAGGAGCACAGGGAGGTGGGGATCTGCTCTGGGCTTGTTGCAAGGCAAGGAAAACAAAACTGATGTAAAGAAAGACCTCAAATTCTGTGTCGCATGCTAATTCTCAGTGAAAAATAATGCCATCAGGTTTTCCATTTGTTCCTCATCCAGGGGAGCTGGGCATGCCAGGAATCAGCCCATTGCATTAGTCAGGGTTTGTTGATCAACCCCACTGAAGGACACAGAACCGCCCTTGTGTCTCGCAGCATATGCAGATTAATTCACTTTAAAAACATCCTCAGAGCAAAATGGGACTCTGCATCCTTCGTCCTGCCAGTGCACTTGGGAAATTATTGCTACTTGTGATTAACCAGTTAAAAAATTCAGTTTATTGGTGACTCGAAACGTTTCAAGCTCCACCTTTCCTGCAATCAATGTGCAGTTTGCATGGACGGAGCCGTCACGGGCAGGATGCTTGTGCTCTGCTTTTTTTCTCCTAAAAGGGAAAGAGAAGAAGTGATGAGTGTGAGAGGGGCTTGGGCAGACAGACAGCAGCTGTGGGCTACCTCAAATGAGAAGGTGGGATTTACTCAGGGCAGGGGGGTTCAGGGATGTATCAGAAGTGCAGACACACAAGGCTGGAAGGAGGTAGAGCAAGGAGCAACAACGATCAACCCCAGAGGGAGAAAAATGTCAGAGTTTGGAGCAACCCAGTCCTTTCCTTCATCTTTTCTACCCACTCCACCAAAGCCTGGACTCCCCACTAGTACCAGAGCCTCCAGGTCTTTCTTCTTCCTTGGGAAGCAGCAGAACCAGGTGCCAGGACATCCCACCAACAGGCATGTGAAAGCCTCAGATATAATCCCCCGGTGCTGGTACTTTTTATATCATCTCTGTCCTTCAGTGCTGTCCCCTTGGCTCCATCTAAAGCTATTCCAAGGGAGAGATCCCTGGGCTGGTGAGTACACTAATCTTGTAAACACTACTCAGTTTTGCCCAGGCTATCAAAGTAAAATGTCTCTACAGTGCAGTACATTTATTAAAGTCCTAATGGAATTAGAGTCCTCCCACCAAAAAGCCAGATGGTTGGTGTTTTTATGTTATTAGTTAATGCAATTTAGTATTAAAGTTTTAAGTTAAAAACACTGTGTGTTGTTTTCTTTAGGACATCTGCTTCTATTCTGCCAGGAAGATGAAATCATGTTCAAATAGAGCCTTTCCTTTATTAATGAAGTCAATTAAAAAAATGACCAAAACAAAGGGGATGTCCAGTTAGGGGAACAATCACCTTGTATTACTGAGGGCAGTGCTCGCTCTGGGAGCTGTAACTCTGAACATGAACTGGGAAAAGGCCTTCAACAACCATTGGGCTTAACAGCCACTGAGACTCAAGCAGGGGAAATAAAACCTGCAGGATGTCACAGGAGACTTCGTATTTTTGTGGTCATAAAATACCTTTTTTTGCTGTGATTGGCAGCTGCCAGTGGCGTGTGTGGGTTTGAGGAGGGATGTCCTTGGGCGAAGAGCACTCTGATGGCCACACAGTTTGCTTCAGTCCTCATCTTTCATTTCCAAACCCATCACACACCGTGCAAAGGCAACCCCAAGGAATATTTCTCAGGCGGGCAGAAGTCTCCCTTGCACACAATGCCACTTCCCTCATTTTATTCTCTTTCTTCCTCCTTCATTTTATGGCTGTGTTTTATGACATAACAGCAAAGACAGGCCCTTCTCACCAATTTTAGCACAGTATTGGGAATGGAGAGCTATTTCTGCATCCCCTGTATCAGCAAAGGGATGCTCCAAGCAGGTCCCTGTGGGGGTGGACCCAAGGGACAGACCCCTGTCCCCAGCCCCAGGCTGCAGGGGAGCAGAGCCCAACCTTCCCCAGACATCACGGGGGTGACTCTGCCCCTCAGGTCAGCATCATCTCATTGCCCACTCACTCCAGAGCTGCAGTCTTATGTAAAACTCCTGCAATTTACTGGTAGTCTCCTTTCTATCAACCCCACAGCACGCTGTCATTACTGACCTTTTGCATTTAGGATTAGGTAGAACAGAAGATAAAACCTTCATTCAGCTCAGATAAATTTTAATTTTCTCTTTACTACATCCTCGCTGTCTTTTCTCTATTTTCTTTATTTTCCTTTTTTTCTTTTTTAACTACCCACTTCTCCAATAGCCATCCAAGCAGCAGCAATGCCATCAAGCAAATGCTCTCAGCAGTCACCACAGTTGTTCTGGGATGTGAAACTGTGAAATATCCACAGCTTAACAGAGAAAATATTACCATAGCATTTATGAACAGACACTGCCAAGAGAGCTGGGCCAGATATTGGCTGAGTTCATCTCTAACCTGACTGAAGCCAGTGAAGAAATGTCAAATTAAACAAGTGAGGAAATGAGTGGTAACTTGGTTGTGGTTTCCAGCATATTAACATTGCTTCCAAGTCAGTAGCTACCTATTAATTAGGAAACCAAGCAAAGGTCCCAGATCCATCTTAGACAGGCAAAGTAAATCATCAGAATAAAATGAAGTGACCTTTTTTCAGTTGTCTAACCATCATCCTCTTCTAGAGTGGACTTCACAGATGCCACCCTCAGAGCAGAAAATGGGATGCCTAAAAAATGGGTATCTGGGAGACAAATCTGTGGAGTTGTTTACCTGCAGAGCACAGGTTGATACACAATAGCTACATGTAATAGTTTCTTTTCTTTTCTTTTCTTTTCTTTTCTTTTCTTTTCTTTTCTTTTCTTTTCTTTTCTTTTCTTTTCTTTTCTTTTCTTTTCTTCTCTTCTCTTCTCTTCTCTTCCCCTCCCTTCCCTTCCCTTCCCTTCTCTTCCCTTCCCTTCCCTTCCCTTCCCTTCCCTTCCCTTCCCTTCCCTTCCCTTCCCTTCCCTTCCCTTCCCTTCCCTTCCCTTCCCTTCCCTTCCCTTCCCTTCCCTTCCCTTCCCTTCCCTTCCCTTCCCTTCCCTTCCCTTCCCTTCCCTTCCCTTCCCTTCCCTTCCCTTCCCTTCCCTTCCCTTCCCTTCCCTTCCCTTCCCTTCCCTTCCCTTCCCTTCCCTTCCCTTCCCTTCCCTTCCCTTCCCTTCCCTTCCCTTCCCTTCCCTTCCCTTCCCTTCCCTTCCCTTTTCTTTCCTTTCTTTTCACTGTCCTTGGGAATTTGTTAGATTTTGGGCTGCCTTCATGTCCTCTCTGAAGCAGGGTGCATGGTGTGATGTTGAGCACTGGGGTGGTCATTGAGGGGGGTCCTTCTCACAGTGCTCTGAGGAGGACATGGGACATCCCACACCATGCATAAGAACCTATCTTTGGCTCAGACCTTGCCAAAGCAAAGGGTTGTAACAAATAATTTGGGCTAAGGAAGGTGAGAATCCTCATGGATATGGAGGTCACCCAGCTCCAGAGTGCTCTGCAGCTGGGAATCTCAACCAGCCGGATGCAATTTAGATAAGATTCACCAGGGCAGAAAAAAAAAAAAAAAAAAAGCAGAGTTCAACTTATCATTTGCATGCCAGAAGGACAGCTTGGTTTTCTTGCCTTTTTTCATCATCTGCATTAGCTTGCCAGGTCTTAGAGAGGACCTTGGGGAAGAGGCTTGGTGGCCTTGGGAGGGCTGGGGCAACCTTCAGCTGGCAAAGGGCAGTGTTCAGCTCCACATGGTGCCCATCTCCATCCAGTGCCCATCTCCACATGGTGCCCATCTCCATCTCTTTCCTGACTCCTTGCTCCAGGCCCCAAGACTCTCCATGAATCCCCACTTAGCTGAGGGTCAGGCTGGGGAGTTTTGGCCATCGTGGGCTCCTGCACTTCTCAGTGTTGGTACAAGGGGTGGCACTGTAGCACGAAAGGGTCAGAGGAATCTCCTTGAGATCCTTGAATTTCCCACACCAAGGTGAGGGGTTGCTCTTTAGTGTCTCTCCAGTAGGAAACCTGGCTTCCAGAAGGGCTGCCAGCATCGGGGTGGGATTTAGGGAGCTGCTCAGTAAAATGGAGCCTGGCCAGCAGATGAAACTCTCTTCTTCCCTCTGCTCTGCTGCAAGGGAGAAGTACTCCTCGGAAATTATATATATGTTTCTTTTTTTTTTTCTTCACTTGAAGCACTTCCTGTAAAGCAGAAGATCTATGACTGTTTCAAAGAGTTTTAATACTTTTACCAGTAACTCCGCAGCGCAGTTATGAAGAAGCCAGGCATTGAGGGTGAAGAAGTGCATGGCAATTTAGAAGATTTAATAGAAGTCGATTTTACACTTACACACATTAACATTCACACGGACTCGATAAGGAGAAAAAAAAAAAAAAAGCACTACCCAGTATTCTCACAGCTACACGATGCTGTTTGCCAAAGCCTTTAGTTATAATTAGTCAGATTAAACTCCATCCATAGATAGCTTCAACTCCATCCAGAAAAACCACCTCACTTTCTATTTTTACAAACCATGCTGACAATAAGTACTCTCACATCTGACAGGATATATTGTCTTTGCCCATTGCCTCTTATAACCTGACAGTGAAAAATGTACACTTCAGCATCCAGGGAGTCGTTTGTTACCTCTCCACTTCCTTCTAATTAATGAAAACATAAGGGAAGAAACAATAACTGGGTCTGCTCTTCAGGCAGAGAACAATTACTGCTCAAATGAAATAAAAAAGAAAAAAAAAATCTGGCACCTGATTGCCTCAGCAGTGACATAATCAGGGGGGATTTTTACTGACGCTGCAATAGAGCTATGTGTAAGTATAAATGCAAAATACTTAAAGGTTCCCCCCCTCTAAATTCCTTCCTTTACGTGTAGTTACACTGACCATAAAGGCTGTCTTAAAGATGATAAAAAAAAAGATGTGTTTTATAGACAAATGGTCTTGTTACAGAAAGGGGAGAGGTTGGACACAAACCAGTCCAGCCTGGCTTCACTCTCTGAGGTGTGTTGCTTGGCACTTGGAGAGCTGTCTTTGGGCCAGGTAGCCCATTTTTGTGTGGGTATGTAGGTAAATGATTGAAATCTGGAATTCAGCAGAGCACATCCCAGGCTTTCACTCCAAGGGGAGTCAGTGGAGGGGCTGGGAGGCTGCAGGGATGGGGGAAAGCACACTTCCCAACACAAGTGTCCCAATGGCTTCGGGATTTCTGTTGGGAAAGGTGGGAGCTTCTCCAGCCTTGGTTGAATTTTTCTGCGTTTCGTGAGCACTCTGCCTGCCCAGGGAATTTCTGCTTGAGATGTTCTTACCCAAGATTCACCTGTGAAACATCTCTGGGGTATCTGAATTCATTTCAGAAATCTGATTTTCCCATTCATCGTCCATTCCTTGGGACTTTTCATAGAAATGTCCTGAATATAATGACTGTCCTGACCTCCATAAATACAGAGCTGTATTTTCTCAGCTGATCAAAATCTCTGGAGTAGTGCTATCCCATTTCTCAAGAAGCAAGCTGCAGAGGGCTGTTGGGATGAGAACAGATGTCTTCATTACCAGCCAGAAATAAATGGAAAACCAGTGCAATCCAGGGAAAAAAAAAAAAAAAAAAAAAGGAGAACAGCAGTTCTGGTCTTGAATGAGCCTGTGAACAGTGCAAGATGCTTTAGTACACCAGGTGCTAAACCCAAGTAACCTGTGGCTGTGTTTCATCTTCACTGCAAAGCCAATGTTTTGCTTGTATGAAATATAAACAGTATATCAAAATGGGAAAGTGTCATTATTGTCTGGATACAGTGGCTTGCAAGGATGAATGCAGGGCTACCTCTGAGTAAGTCAACCAGCAGAGGTTGATTGTCTTTCATCCTGTTAGCAAAAGGGTGGATACTCAAGTTAATAATTGTGATGCACAGCCAGAAATAATTAGAGACTGCAAGACTGGCAATCATAAATTACTTTTCTTTTAATAACATAACGAAGGTAGAGTTGCAGAGGTAATAGAAAAGTGCAGCTCAAGCAGAGAAGTTCAAATGAAAAAATCAAGGCCAAATCCATTTCTTTAATTCCTTTCTTGAACAAAGGACAATATAATATTCACTGTGTCCAAAGGACTAACTTTAACTATAGGTGATTTTTTCCACAGCTGTTTAGTCTAAGGGAGAGGAAGAAATAAAATCTTAAGGGGAACTCAGCTGTCTTTTTAAATCCACAGAATGTAGCACTGGAAAGATTTCCTCCACATCTGCAAGGGGATGTTCTGACCAGGTAATAGTGGTTGTAGACAGGAGTGGGGTCTGGTCCAACAAGCTGACTGCAATTTGAAATTCCAGGAAAAATCTGGATACCAACCAGGGATGCTAATGGGAGCATCCCCATTCTCCTGTGAGATTTTTCCCATGCTACAGCAAAGTGTCAGTTCTTGTGTTGCTGCACACAATTGCCAGCCTCCTGCCCAGTTTTTTCCCAGAGCTAATGCAGAAAAAAATTAAGAGGCTTAACAAAGTGGCTGGGCTTGCATGGGACAAGGGATTCTAGGGTGAGACTCTGATTGACCCCCATACTTAGAAGCTGAATCTGGGGGAAACAAATGCTCCTGGGAGCATCAGCCTGGAGTCTGCCTTTGTCTGAGTCCATGCACAAAGGGAGCTGTGAAGTTTGGAGCAGTGAAAGCAAGATCACTGAAATCTGTGGAGCTGATCTTATCCATTGCTGTGATTTGCTGTAATTGCAGCAGAAGCTGAACATCTTTTTGGCTCTCCAGGATGAGAGACTTATTAAAATATGATGTAGAACTTGAAATGCAACAAAAGGTGGTAAAATTAGTCCCAAATCACTGTGATTCTTTTGGAAAAGAGGAAAGGCTTTCCTGCTATGCCCAGATCTATCTAGCAGAGATAATATCAGTATCTGAGTTACAGTCTTAAAGTCCTAAGCTTGAGGTTCAGCTGAGTGGCATCAAACAAACAAAAAAGCCAAAAATTATACAACCTTTTACATGAATATCATGAAATCCAGTTTAGTATGTTTTCCAATAAGAATGTAAACACATCTGAGCCAAAAATGGGCTCAGTTTCAATTTCACAGAAAATGTAGGCTGAAGGTTGCAGTGTGACTTTAAAGCAGGAGTCTGCAAATTGTTCTACTTGAATTTGACCCATCCATGTTGATGGGTAACATCATTAATACAGCACTGGTTTACATCAGAAATATCCCCTTTGAATGATATGAAAGCTAATGCATTCCTCCTATGCTGGAATAAATATAATGTGTGGAAAACATATTACACCTGGTGATCCTTAATGTAACTGACTGATCATCAATTTTCAAATAGGGAAACCATCATTGGGTAGAAAATAGATCAGGTGTTGAGCCAGACAATTATCTTCTCTCCTGAATGAGGTTCTGCCTGCCAAACCAGAAAGGAACAGCTATTTAGCACAACAGTAAATGTAACTATTACCTTTAGTACACGTTGGACAAAATTATTTGTTAATAGTGCTCCAAGGGCAGAAAAAGTCTTCAGAACCAAGTACCTGTCCCATTAGTGCTATGAAAATCACTTCATGGTGGTACAAGGCCCTGCTCTGAATACAGAGCTGTCCCTGCCATCAGTGGTACCTGCTGCCTTCAGGAATTCTATGAGGACAAACAGTGTCCTCCAGTCCTCCTTGTCCCCATCAGGGTCTGGGCAAAGCAAGCCCAAGCCACATTGCTGACAGCAGCACTGAGAAGGGAGATGGGTGGCTGGGTTGGATGAGGCTGGGCAGGTATGGACTGGGTTTGCAGTCAGAATTCCTG
Organism: Phaethornis superciliosus; assembly: GCA_023637945.1. Classification (NCBI taxonomy): domain Eukaryota; kingdom Metazoa; phylum Chordata; class Aves; order Apodiformes; family Trochilidae; genus Phaethornis; species Phaethornis superciliosus. Next base: position 11,916,664 of record JAJQWJ010000019.1, read on the forward strand.
ATCACTGGGTCACCTGCAGTGCCTGCACCATCCCACCAGGGCTGGTTGAGCCCTCATCCTGCCTGGATGGAACTGTGGAGCAGGGGAACTGCATCTTACCAGCCTGGGGCTCTTAAACCTTGCAGGAAAACCTAACCCAGTCTTTGCCAAGTCACCTATGATTCCCTCCAGCTGCTCTTCTCACCAGTATAAAAGAGGAGGATTAGGCTATATGGGGTTAAACAAGCACTCAGCTGGGTGGCTGGTTGACTCCCTGCAGAGATTTCAAAAGCATCCTTTTGTTTTACTGCCCTGTGAGGTGTAGCTGCTGGGCTTGGCACAGTCCCCAAGCTCCAACCCACACTGGAGCAGAGCTCCTCACCAACTTGCTGCTGTCTCCAGCCTTGAGCTAAAGGTAATGTGATAGAAGTCCTTCAAGCAAATGAGATTATCAGCTGTCGCAATCCTGTTTGCTCCTTCCAAAGATGTATGTCAGTTTATATCAAACCCTGTGTTGGCTAATGGAATATATCACAGGGACACTGTCAAGGGTTTTTGAGCCACAGGTTTGACCTACCTTAAAATATCTGATATTAAATGGGATGCTAGTTTGAAATCAGGATGTCTTTAAAAAAAAAAAAAAAAAACACAGCGAAAAAATGACATTTTGTCCCTGTAAACTCCATGCCTGCAATTAAAGGCAAATGAGAAGAAAAATCCAGATCAAAAGAAGGGGAAAAAGCACTCTTTATTTTCTTAGGGTCTCTAGAAACAGAAGCATTTCTCCTTTTGCAGCTCCCAAGCTGCTGCAGCCTGTTGCTGGAGCTGCACTGTCATCACTGCAGCGGCTGCTGCACATGCAGAGAGCTCCTGGCATGGGGTTCCTGGCCATTAACATCTTTTTTCTATGAAAGACACTGTTTGTCCTGCAGAGTGGAAAATCCCTCTGCCTGAAAAAAATGGCCTCCAGGGACCACCTCGAAAAGAAAGGAATAAATTGAGTCGTCCAGGCTCACAGAGTCTTGGTCCCTCTGCTGAGGATGACAAGCAGCAGGACTCCAAGTGTCAGCAGAGGTCCTGGCTCAGGAACTGGGCTGAGAAATATGGGGTAATTTGATGTTTGATGACATTAAAACCTGTCACCATCTGAAACAGCGGGGAAAGGGGGGGGGGAAATAACAGTATTTGCTAAAAGGCAGAAGATAAAATCGCAATGACTGCTTTGGAATGACCTAAAAATACCCATGGTGATCAGGCAGGATGGCTGGAGAACTGCAAAGTGGAAAGGTGGAGGCTCCACATCCAGCTTCTCCCTGGAGGAAGGTAATTTGCACTTTGGAAAAACACTGTCCCCCAATAAATTGCAGTCTTAGTGAACCACAATGACAACAGACAAAAGGAGACTTTTCCTTGTAAACAGAGGAGCAGAAGGGAATCTCCAGCTTCAGCCAAGAGCCTGGTGGTTTCCTCTCCCTGATGCAAAGATTAACAGGGAAGATTCCAGTGGGCAAATTGGGGCTGAAGCTTGGGCAGACCCAGGCAGTTTCTCTTGGTGCATTCTGTGTCTCCCACTGTCCCCTTCCCCTGCAAAACAGGCAAGGATCCATTGGCTGCTCCACTTTTTCCATGTCCAACAACAGCCAATTGAGTTTTCCAGGGAGTTTTCCAGGGAGCTCCTTGCAGCAGGAGCCCTGGTGGCTTTTCCTGCAGCCTCTCCACAGGGGTGAAATGACTGACAGACCCACGGTGGGGCTGCCTGTCCCATTCCTTCCACAAATCCTGTTTTATTTCCCAATCTTTTCCCTATAGGCAGGAGCACCACTGTGCAGCTGGGTCCAAACCACCCCACGTGTCTGTGTGCACTCTTAATTTCCAGTGCATTAGCAAACACACTGCACAGCTCCATTCCAAGGCAGGGCCAATAAAAATGAATTAACTGAGCAGTCATTAGGATATAATGTGGTAGCGTTAAGGTGAGTCACAATATAATTACCATTATTTCTAATGGACTTACCATGCCATTACTGCAGAACAATACACCTCCCCTCACCCTGGCAATGGGCACACACTTCACTGCACAGGCACTGTGCTGCACGCTCAAAAATCAAGGATGGATCCAGTGGTTGCTTGGAAAATTGCAACCCTGAGTCAGATGTGTGAGAAAACCCCACCAGTGCTGCTAGAGGGTGGATTTGTGAGGAATTCTGGGTCTGTGGCATCAAAACAAGTCTTGTATTGGCAGCAGGGAGCTTTGTGACCTGGCTTGTGACACGGATTCCTAAAGGAAGGTAAATGGTGTATTCACCAGCTGGGTGCATTGAGCTGAGTTTTGATCCTGAAAGGCAAATCCAAGAGCATTCATGGGAGGAGCAAGAGGCAGAAGGTCTGTGACTTCTAGCAGGCTTCAGCAAAACGGGTGCTGGAGGCAATAGTGTGGATTTCTGATGGGCCCATGAAGGAAAAAACTGGGGTACCTTACCCCCATTCCAACCTTCAAGGAGACCTTTAGCTTTAGCAGTGTTTTCCCCAGGGTCTGGGTTAGCTTCTTAAAGGACTCCTGGCTCACAAGGAGCCTGGGGGACGCTTTCTAATGCTCATCTCATTTTGGCGTTCCTGAGAGCCTGCAAAATCTGGGAATATGGGATGTGACAGAAATGAATGCTGCTAATGCTGTAAATTAGTAATTTCAAATATGTATTTAATATAATAAATTGGGTAGACAGCTACTGTAGGTTAAGTGGTAAGTGACAGCACTTATAATGAGGATTAATATACATACAGGTCCTACAGATTTGTTAAATTTCAATAAATATTTATTATAATCCAATGGTTCTTAACTTACACTTGAATAAATTGACTAATGCTAAATAAATAGAGAAGCATGACCAAAAGGAAGAGGCAAAAGCCTCTTGGTGCCACTGTGAGCTCATGGCTCATGAAGGGTATGTCCTAAAAACCCATTCTCCTGAGGTCTAACTCCAGGGTCAGTTGGTTTAACAAGACTTGGATTGGAGCTTTCCTTTCTAGATCTCTTCCAGAAGGGAATTTCTTTACATTTTTAAATGAGACAAACTTTTTTAGTCAGAACATGGCTAAAGGTTACTTGTGTCCTTCCTAGAGAGCAGCTTTGCTTCAATCATTCCAATGATCCCAAGAGGAAATTAGTTATTCCTGACTATATTGCATTCTGGTGGAATCTGAGCATGAAAAACAAACCTAACTTTTGCAGCTTGAAGGAAAAACATTTATTTTTGGCTCTGTATTTTGTAGGGAAAAGGAACTAAGGCTGTGACTACACACTTGAAATGCAGGAAGCACCAACTTGCTTCCATCAAGATGCTTTGTCTTCAGTTGGAATTATCTGATCAGGGTCTAGGTGTAATCTAGATGCCCTCTGACCATCCCTCCATGTGGCATCTCTGCCATGGCTCTCCATGGCTTGGTCAGAAGCAATGCAGGTACCTCCTGCTTAGCTGAAAGCACAACAGTGTTCCTGGCAGGAGCTGATTCCCAAAGGTACTTGGGTCTCTGAAGATGCAGAAAGGAAGTTCAGTGGAATTCCAGAAGAGCTTTGCCATAAGTAAGCATTTAATTCCCTGCTTGTGCTTTTGGCACCCCAAGCACCTATCTGCAGGGGTTGCTGTTTAATTGCCCTTGAGGATCTGGCAGGGGCAGGGACTGCTTTAAAAGCTCCTCAGGCATTTTAGGTCAGTGTGAAAGGCTTTGCTCAAAAAAAAACCATTAAGAAGAACAGCAGATTTTTGAACTTCCTATCCTGATGAGTACAAAGAACCTTGTTTTGCTAAATTATTTTTCCTCACTGCATCCGCTATGTAGTTTGGTTTGGTTTGGTTTGGTTTGGTTTGTTTCTCCTGATTTATTAAAGGATTCCTGGATCTCTCAGAAGGAATTTTCCCCGTATCTGATGATAAATTACCTTCTCCTGGAGGTGCAACATGGTGCACACTGCTGGCTGGCACTGCTGTGTATCACCATTTTCATGGGTCATCTCGTTGGCTTCCTCTCTCATCATAATGTCTTTCCCTATGATAACCTCCCTGACATTGTCTTACTGATATTATCTTAGCCTTCCCGGACCCTTTTCCTACTGCTGTCATGCACAGGCTTGCAATGAATATTTCCTCAATCCCTTGTGACAGATAATAATGTTTTTCTTAATTGCTAATCATGTCTATTAGTGAGTTACTTGCAGAACAGTTAATTCCACACCATTTAGAAATTCTGCAGAAGGGCTGAGGGTGTGTGCTGTGCTTCCCAAGGTGATTCAGTGATCCCTGCACTACTGAGGGTGGATCTGGGAGTGTTGTGGACAAAAGAGGAAATATTAACCTTATGGATAAGGTTGACCCCATCCAGCAGCCCAAGTCCTGTGTAATGCTTTTGGAGGGATGAATGTGGGCCTTGTAGGAAAGGTCTTAGCTCAAGGTGGTGGGGTGACCATCCAAGCCAGACAGTCCTGAGAGCTTTGGGGAATGGGACATGAAGGCACAAGGAAAGAGGGAGAGCCCAAAGCATCCACAGAGCATGGGGGGAGAACTGGGGGGAGAAGAGAGGTGGGGAGGGGGTAAAATTTGTAAATGGGGATGCTTGGGAACTAAACATGATTGCCTAAAAACTCCCAGACTTCCCCTAACAGCTGCTTTCTATGTGCTAAAGAAATCATGTCACTTGTTAGCGTGTCCTGTACACACAGCAAAGATGTATTTGAGCAAAAAAGTGCAGAGCCCTTCCAGCACTTTGCTTTTCCCATCAGCCTGAGCCTCTCCCCTCCCCGTTCCCCACCTGGTTTCTCTCCCATTCTCCCCCAGTTCTTCTGTTTCCCAACCCAATCTGGTGCAGCCCTGGCACTGGGCAGCCATCAGCAGTGACCCCAGGCACTCCTGGCCTGAGATTTACAGTGGAGGAACCCAAAAAGAAACCTGAGGGCAGGTTCCCACTCAGTGGGGTGATATGGAGGGGCTCAAGGGGACTTGAACCACTTCCACTTGTGTCCCTGCCATAGCCCTCATCCCTCCAAAAATCCTCTTCTTCCTCCCCAAAACCTCTCTGAGGATCTTACCCCGCAGCATCTGCCTTTGGAGGGTGCAGAGGGCACTGCTGCATTTTGGGGGATGATTTATTGGAGGTAGCAGGTCTTGACAGAGGAATGTTGCAGAGCTCCAGCACCATCAGGAGATGTTTCTGTAGCATGCACCAAGCCATGAGTGTCTTTTTTTGCTGTTAAGGACCACCAATGTCAGTCTGGGAGGGAGCAGGAGGCATTCTCACTGAAGGAAGATGTGGAAAACCAATTACAAGTTCTTACAGGAATCCAAATGTGTCTTCTTAAATACGTTGCCTCTCAAAATGAGGCTGAGATTTAGCTTTCACAATAAGCCTGAACTGTGAACTTTTTAATTTGCACATGGTTTCAGGAAATCTAACTCACCCTATCAGGAAAAAAAAACCAAAACCCAAACAAACCAAAACAACCAAAAACACTGTAAAGAAACAATCTTTTTCTTGTTTCTTTATTCCAAGAGCAGAGTAATTTATGTACTCATTTAATTTTGTTCTGCCACAAACAAAACCACAGTATATAATGTGATCTCTGTTGCTGGAACACTTATTGTTGGAAGGACATTGGAGAAGACATAAATGTCCCTGACACAAAAGAAGATCCTGGGTTTCAGAGAGATCACACAGATTGGAAAATACGGGGGTTTTCGTTAAATTTATGAGTGGCCCTTTGTTCTTTCCTTTATAATTTGATAGCATAATAATCTTTTAAAACCACAGTAAGAGCCAGGTACCTGAGAGATTGGTGCTTTATAAATACTTAAACAGATAGACCGCTATGAAAATCTTTTGTTCTGCTGCAGTTTTGCTCCTTGCTAATATTGCTCCAACAATGCAGGGAAAAAACCCTCTAATAAATGAAAAACATTTGTGTTCAGAGGTGAGGTGGTTAGTGTCTTCAGAGGAATATCTCCCAAAACAAAGAGCATGTTACACACGTAAAGTGCTGTGTTTTTTATATATGTGCATACAGAGGCACTAAAAATCTCCCAGCCAGCCAGGGAAGCAGCCGTATTGCATCATTACAGCAGCATCCCATGGCTGGGTTTCACAACTTCAGAAAAGTCAAATTAAAAGCCAACCCTTCCATCTTGCTGAAGCAAAAAACCCCCCAACGTGTGAATGAACTCAAGTCAGCTGGTGGGTAACTGGCCAAGTTATCTCCAATGTCACCATTTCATCCCCCAACAGCAAGATGCTGATAAGCCCTGGAGGTGGCTGAGCTTGCCAGGAGGGTGCAGGGAAACAGCCCAGCACCCCTGGATATATCCTGGCTCTCCAGGCAAAGCAACCCCTTCTCCTGCCTCAGTTTCCCTATGGAAAAAGAGAAAGCATTGCACTGCTGTCTCCCACATGAGGATTTTGAGAGGTAAGGGTGTTAACAGCAGGCTGGCAATCCACACTGCTTCTGTTTGTCATTAGTTTTGAAACCAGTTTTATTTTCTTTGTCTTGCCAGAAATACCAAATGGAAGGGAAAATCTTGGGGGGGGGGAAGAAAAAAATCACTTTCTGCATCGTATCTCCATGAGGTGTGTGTCACACAGGTGGGATATATCCACTCACATTGGAAAAGTCTGGAGAAGTCAGTAGATGTGGTTTTAAGCACCTGGTGATGCAATCACTGCTTTCTTCTGGTGGGAGACTCACAGGCAGCTGCTTCCCTCCCTCTGTCTGCACTGGAGACAATTTTTGCTGAGATTGTCTCAAGCACTGTGGAATTCTGCAATGGGTCTGGGAAGTGGAGAGGTAGGACCCTGCACAAAACCAAAAAGGTGCTTTTATATTTTAAAAATGAACTTAACTTACCAAAAGGAAGAAAAGTAACTTTGGGTAGATGGTATTGGGTCAAACCATGTATCAGATTTTACAGTCGTGTGATGTGAGAGCCAAAGCTCAGGCTGATTTAGGGGAGCTCCAAAGCCCAGAGCTGGTCTTCCCCAGTGAAGCCAAGAAAAGATTTGCTGTTATAAAATAAAGGATAACTCATCTTTTCACAAGGTGTCTGTTTTGGTAGGGATATGCCAATTTGTCAAGACCTTGATCTTTGGAAAGAACTCATCTCTGTTGAGACAACTGCTGCTGGCAAAAGCTAATTCTACTTACTGATGGAATTTTGGGTCAAAGTAAGAAAAAGAGAGAATAAAAGAGAGAAGGAACATCCCCAGCAACTTTATCAGCTGGGAACAGAACAGAGCCATGTTCAAGATTCTATGCCAATAAAAAATGAATTATTCATACCAGTTCTTATGGAGAACAGAGAAAATCAACCATGGGGTGACCAAAAGCCTCTTCACCACCAGTGAGGTGGGAAGATGGCTGGGCCAGCAGGTTTTCCAGGAGGTTGGAGGTGCTTGGGGATGCTGGAAGAAGTGATAGGTGGATGGTTTGGTCAGTTTGGTTTCATCCCAGGAGGGTGCAGCATCTTCTGCAGGGTGTGAAAAACTGGGTGACAACTGGTGTCACAGGGCACTGTCCAGTTTTTTACTTCAAGATCAGATTTTGGCCTCTAGCAAACCAGAAATCAATACAAAAAAAATACTCTAATTGGGTCAATAATCTGCATGTTCAGTTTTTTTATTATTAGAAATATTTATATTACAGTCGCTTGGTATTTTAGAAGGCTATAAATGCATTTTTATATAATCAGCATTTTTAAAAGTCTATAAACATCCACTATATTTACCTAATGTACTATAAAAGCCTCCAAAGGAGCTGTTATTATCCAACTTGTCACCTCACACATGCTCTGAGGAGGAATTTTTTTTTTTCTTGCCTGCTGTTAATAAAAGGAAGCAAACCATTAACAGCTTTGGAGCTGCAAGGAGAAGTAAAGGGGCTCATAATCTTGGACTCCAAAGGAAAGGTCTGCAGCTTTGCTTCTCGCCTCCTTGAGATTCCCAACACACAACAACAATTTCAAACAGGCAAAATCAGTTTAGGTTACATAAATTCAAAAGCCCGAGACTGCTTCTTTTAAAATTACATCTTGCATTTGGTTTGGGAGTGTTGCAATCCCTTGCCCAAAGCTTTGAACTGGCTTTGCAGCCTGCCAGGCACCTTCCTCAGGTTTCTTTGGTGGAAGGAGCTTGAATGCAGAATTGTTGCATGCAGACCTACATTATCATTACATGTGCACCTACAAGAATATTTCTGTGGGTATGTGTGTGTGTGTTTGCAAATATATACAGAGCTCTGAAGTCTGGCAGGCTGTGTTGGTTGCATATTCAGGACCCATCTCTCCTGCATGCCAAACTCCCAGACTTGCTGACACGTGAAGCAAGAACCAAACCAACTCCTGATAGAAAACTGCCACGAATTTTGCCAAGGAACACTGCTATTTTTTTAGTGCCTGCGAGCTGAAGGGTGAGTGTGGTGTAAATCAATTGGTGAAGGGAAGAAAGCTGTGCACAAAAAATAATTAAAATAAAATAAAAAAAAGCAGGTTTGACTTATAAGCAGTCTCTTAATTCACATCTCAAAGCCCTGCTTTTGGTTCAACTCCGTTTATAGTTTGCTCCTGTTCCCAACATATCCTGGTGTCGGGAGGGATTCTCAACCCTGGGGAACCTGTCAGGGATGTGAGAACAGCTCACTCAATCCAAAGAAGGGCTCGACTCTGCCTGTGACAGTGAGAGGCTCTGAACAGCTTCCCCAGTGCCAATCCAGGGTCCCCCTGGGGCACAGGGACCCACGGCTCCCAGGGACTTTGTGATTTCAGTTGGGGCTGAAAATAACGTGAGAACCCGTTGCTTTTGGCACTTGAGTTCTCAAACTCCCCAAGGTGCTCCCAAGAGGGTAACAGGCAACAAACTCCCCCTGTGCTGGCTGGTATTTTGGGTAAGGGTATTCCCAGGTGAATTTGGGGTGGTCCCGGGGTGAACCAGGGTGGAGAAGGGCTTCCATGGCTTCAGTATTGAAAGGGCATGGGCTGGGAAAGTGTTTAAAGTCCTGTCTGATGCCTCAGAGGGATTGACCTGGACATCTCTGCCGTGGGGGAAAAGAGGAGAAAAAAACCCACAATGGATGTGATTTATACCTGTGCAGGAAATCCCTGGTTATTCTGCAGGGAAATGAGCTGAGGGTGCAAAGGGGACATCAGTGGTCACAAGGACCATGTTGGGACAGAGGAATGGGGAGGGAGGAGAAGCAATCCTACAGGCTGTCTCCTCACTGCCAGTCCAATTGGGGGTGGCAGGCTTGGTTCCTAGGTTCAGGCAGACCTATCTGAGGGTTACTTTATGTTGTGGCCCCCACAGAGATGGTGGCACCTCAAGGACACCAGACTCTAGGGTTTTGCTGCCACATCCCCCATGTTGAACTCTCTGAATAGTGACAGTGTGGAACAGCCTGTCCTTGGGACCAGGGGGCAGAGGGAAATCCAAGTTCCCAGGGTGGGTTCAGGAGAACCATTGACTGAGATGAAGAGCCAAAGCAGACCAGGACAGAGACCAGGCACATCAGCTGTAGAAGTTATTTCTGGCATCACCCTCAGAGCTGGGGAGCTCAGAGACATCAGGGCATGGGGAAGCACCACTGGGACCTTCTGGGAGCCCTTCCCACTTCGTGGTCCTCTGGGGTGGTTCCTGCAGTCATTTCCCATCCTTAGATGACTTGCTGTCAGCTCCCAACAAGTTGGGATGAGTGCTGCTTGATAGTTTCACGTGGATGTCCTAAGTGGAGGCATTTGTTGGGATCAGCACTGCCAGATCTCTGCTCAGCAGTGCCCAGACCCCAAGGGTGGGTGGCCCCATCACATGCCTCTCCATCTTCCTTGTTGGTTGCAGATGGTGTTGGGCACCTCATTGGGGTTCCTACAAACTTCCCACCCCTGCTCCACATCCAGCCAGCACCACCCAGGGATGTGTTGGCAGATATCAGTCCTTCCAGCCCTAATATCCCAAAGCCTGCTCACGGGGGTGGCCCATCAGAGTGTCCTTGGGGTGTGAGGAGATGCAGTGGTCCTTCTGGGTGAGCCTTGAGTGGGGTGGAGACCTGGTGTGGGCAGTGACAGGGGAGACACCAGCGTCAGGAGGTGCTCCAAGTTTGGGGTCTGGTGCAATCAAGCAGGACAGGTTGGCTGATTGCATCCAATGCCCCATCTGACATCATTTACCTCCTCTCTCGTCACCACCTCAGGGCTATGCTGTCCTGGACATCTTTTTTTTGAAGCTGGGTCTACCTTGAGTTTCTAGAGATGTTTGCCTGCACCAGGTGCAAGCCAAGGTCAGTGCTGCCAAAATTACCTTTTCCTGGTGTACCCCTGAGGAAAGCTTTGGAGGCTGAGAAGCTACCATGGCCCCAAAGCCCAGGAGATGCCACTGTGCTGGTAGCTTGCATGAAGGCACCGTGGCAGAGGGGATTTCCCTGACTGGTGAGGGAATGTAGGCAACATCTGGCGAGGTTTCAGAACTTTTGGAGACACGAGGACAGACTCAGCCAGGCCACAAGGTGCCAGGACCTTGAGAGATGCCAGGTGCCAGGACCAGGTGAGAGATTTGGCCCCAGCGTGAGGTCTTTGAACCCTGTTTTTTCCCCTCTTTAAGGTAAAAATCAGGATCCCTTGAGGTTCTTTGCCACCTTCTCACCTGGATACCTTTCTACCAAGGTGGGGGAGAAATACAAAGGAAAGAAAAGGAGTGGAAACAAACAAATAAATACAGGAGGGAGCCAAAGGTCTTCTAACATGGACAAGGTCTCTGTTTCGTGTCTCCCCGCTTACCAAACATAGCCAGGGCCCCGTGAAACCTCGGGCCAACCGAGAGTAGTAAGATGAGCTCCGGCTTTATTTGGCCTTGCTAAAAATAGCCGAGAGGGAGGAGGAGGGGGAAAAAAAAAAAAAAAAAAAAAAAAAAAAAATAAAAAAAAAAAAAAAAGGCCGAGTCAGGACCCTGCAGGACCAGTAGTCAATGGGCTGCGAGGAGCAATTGAAGTCCAAGCCCTGCCGGCAGCTCCAGCTGACAGGCTATTTTTTGCCGTGGTTGCCTAAATATGGTCAGGGAGGGAAGAGCTGGAGCAGGGGCCGGTGCGTGTTTGGGATGCTTCGCTGGGTATATAAACACTGGAAAGGTGGACTCGCTTTCTGACCAGCGCTCCCTCCCTCCTCTCCCCTCCCCGGGGTGTCAGTGTGCATCCCCCCCCTTCTCTTTTCCATCAGCCTGACCCCCAGCCCGGCCTGACCCCCCCGGGGGGAAGGGGGGGGGGGGTGTGGGGGAAGGTGAGGAGGAGGATGATGCTGAGGAAGGGGGGGTTGTGGGGGTGCGCAGGCACTTGTGCAGGCGCAGCCCTTTGGCATCAAGGTGTGTGCTGCAATCCGGGCGGGCAAGGTTTGCTGCTCCTTAACTCCTGCTTGGCCGAGCTCTGCCCCCCCCTCCCCTTCCATCCCCCCCCCCTCCCTGGTTCCCCCCTCCTCGCTATACCGCTCAGCCCCTCGCTGGACCGCGCTGCCGCCCGCCCGCTTCTCCCACCCTCCCTCCTCCTCTTCCTCCTCCTCCTCCTCCTCCTCCTCTCCCCGCACCGAGCCGCGCTGCAGCAGCGGGGATGGAGTTGGAGCGGTGCTGGGTGGAGGGGTGAGGGAAGGGTGGATGGGGAGGGGAGGGTTTGCCTGATGATTTTTTTTTTTTTTTTAATTTTTTTTTTTTTTTTTTTTTTCTCCAAGTGAGGACTAATCCCGTTCCTGGGCCTGCTCTCTTTTTCCCTTCCTGCATTAGAGATTGGCTATAAGGAGAAGGCTGACGGCTGCAGCATGAAGCGCATTATTACCTTGTGATTCCATGACCCTCCTCTATGCATCCCTAACTCTCGAAAGCTGATTCAGCTTTCAGCTAGTGCTCTGGTGAGTCCTCTGCTGCAACAGAACCTCCTAACTGGTATGTCTTTTTTTTTTTTTTTTTTTTTTTTTTTTTTTTTTTTTTTTCCTTTTTTTTTTTTTTTTTTCTCCCCCTCTCATCTGCTCCCTGCCTTGCCTATAACCGCTACCAGCTCAGCTTGGGTTTAAATACTTTTTCTCTAGGACTGAGTGTGAATCCAACTTACCCAGGGACTGAAATGTGGGCTTTTGCAGCCGGGAAATGGATGTGTGTGTGTGTATGTACCGCGTGTGTCTGGCTGTGCAGGGATGTGCTGGGCGTGTGTTTCATCGGTGCATGGGTTAGGAGACCTTCCCCCCCCCCCCCCTCCTCCTCTTTTTTTTTCTTTTTTTCTGCTGTGGCACACTCTGCATTTAAAAGAAAAGAAAAAAAAAAAAAAGAAACAAACCAAAACAAAAAACCCAAACCCTAACAAACTGCAGAGCAAGCAGTGCACTAGAATAATCGGAACTGAAATGTTAGAACTTTGACATACAACCGTTCTGCAAGGTTAAACCAGCCTTTAAATGCCTAATTCAGACACAGGCTGGCTAATGACACCTGGGGGATTGGGGCTTTATTTATTTATTTGCAACCAACTAGTGCTATGAGCTTATACCAGCCAGAGCAAAAGGGTGAAATGTAGTTAAACTTAGCCTAACTTGCAGTGATCTCTGTGCCGCGGTGATTAACTCTTAAAATGCCGAGAAATGAGCATTAATTACAGGCGAATGGTTGGTGGGTGATCAGAAAGGGAATACCAGGAGGAGAAGTTAGGTTTTCTCTGCCAGGGTTTGGAATTGAGGTTACATTTCAGGCATGACTCGACTGGTATTGCTTCTGCAGCTCCGAGTTGATGAGGGGCATTGTGTTTGATGTGAGAGTGGTGAGACTTGGTCCCAGGATTATATAGACATCAGGACTGTGAGGTGGGTGCTGTGGTATGTACACACAGGCACACAGGATTAGGTATGGTTTGTAGCATGCATGTGTGTATTTTACACATCTTTGCACACAGGTATACAAATGCTATATATAAGCAGGTGTAACATACCATCCAAACACAGCCCACCTCCAGGATGTGTTTAGAGTATGGATACATGTACATGTTTGTGCCAGAGAGAGTGTATGCTCAGCAGTCGTGGGTAATTGTATAGACACAAATCTGTGATTTGTGCTGTTGGTTGAATCCTTGGGTGTCTCCTGAGCAGATGGTTGTGTCTGTGTCTCCCAAGGACTGAGCCCCCAGCCCAGCCTCTGCCTCGGCCTCCCTGGCCTCTCCATTCTCCAATACCCAGCTCTAAATACTGTCTGTCTCCCAAAGTCCCTAAAGTTTTGCACTGCACAGCTCCCACCTTGACTTTGCTGTGCCAGGCAGCTGTCAGCCTGGACCTAAGCAGAGGCAGAGCAGAGATGTTACAGCACCTTGCTTTCCATCCCTCCCACCACCCTCCTTCCCCTCCCCTGCCAGGCAGTCCCTCAAGCTCTTTCTTCCCTTGGCCTCTTGACTATCCAGCTCCCCATTTATTTTTCTCCCCAGAGCAGCCACAATTTCCTTACACACATTTTTCTGCTCAGAACCAGGCCGGGAGCTTGGTGAGTGTAGGTGGGTCGAGGATATTGGCTGCTGCTCAGCCACCACCACTTGCTCTGGGTGGCAGCTGCAGGCTGGAAAGCTCAGGGTGCCTCTGGCATCACCATTGGAAGCACTGTCATACCACTGAGCAGCCAAAAGGCACAACCCTGGAAAGCAGGAGCTTCCACACAGAACCCTCAAAGCCAGTTTCATTCTCCAGGATGAACTTTCCTGCTGTGGGGTTGTGTCAAAGTCTTCAGTTTTAGTAAGGATTTCAAAGGTCATTTGTTTTTGGTTTTTTTTTTTCCTCATGTGTGGTGCTCTCTTTATTCCCTGGCAGCCACCATCCTGCTCATCTGCAGAAGTCGGGAACTGCTCAGGACAGTCTATGGCAAATGCATTTGAAGAAAGCAAAGTGGGAATGAGTTGCAGATGTTTAATGGCCCAAGGAGTCCAGGAGCTGTCCCACTCTTGTCGATCTAAAGAAAATTCAGTACCATGGAGTGCCTTGGTTGTGCAAAGCCCCCTGCCAGCACTTGGATTTTTGTTGGGTTTTCTTTTTTTTTTTTTTTTTTTGTTTTTTGAATCTTAAGCACTCAGACCTGCCCTCACACTCCTCAGCTCTCCCTTTGCTTTAATTTCACTGCAGTCATGCATACAATGGTGCCACAGCTCCATCTCTCTTCCCCTTCATCCAAACTAAAGGTTGAAATTTGCTTTGGAATGAGACAAAAAATTGTGGTTACAAGGGCCAACAAACAGAGGGAATGAGGAGGGGAGTTGTGAAGAGCCAGGACCGAGGTGTGTGCTGGTGTTTCAGGAGTGGTGTAAAGCCCTTTTTGGGGGCTGAGCACGGTGGATTTACACCCCAGCTCCATGCAGCCTTTACTTTCCAGGGGTGCTCAGAAAGTTGATGGGAAGCAGGGAAATATTTGCTCCCCACCCATCAGCGATATTTAAAAAAAAAAAAAAATCAGGGGGCAAGCAGTGATACAACTAGGTCTTCCAAAGTGCTTGGTTTGCCACTTGCTAAGTTTACTAAACCCCTCTTTAAAGGGTTCATTAGAAGGCTGTGAGAAATGGTAAAATTCATTAAGGGGAGGGCAGCCATGCCACATTTGCCTGGAAATTGGAATCGTTTTGGTGATGGGTGCAGGTGAGCTCTTCCCACTGGCTGTGCTGAGCGTGCAGGCAGTGCCCGGGGTGACCTCCGCCGTCTCTGCCTCCCTAAATCCTGCCCATAATAGTCTCCCATTCAGCCCGGGAGGTGTTTGCAGCTCTGCCACTCGGGCCACATTGTTTGGGGGAGATTTAAAGCTCAGTGAGGCTGCCAGGAGGTGAGGGAGAGGGGCAGAGGCAGCGGCCGCAGGCGAGGCTGAGCCCCACGGGGACACGAGGAGGTGTGCACGGGTGTGCATCCCACGGGGGGCTGTGGGAATCCCTCAAAAAAGACTTTGGCTCCAGCTCCCAGCACCTGCCTTTGCCTGCCTTTTATGTTGCATAGCTGCAGGTGTCTCCCCAATAACCCTGAAGCTGGTGTGGAGCTCAGCTGGATGGCTCGTAAGAAGCAATTTTGATTTTTTTAATGTTTTATTTTGGTTTTGGTTTTTTTGCCGTTGTCTTTTTTTTTTTTTAATCCCCTGAAGTCCCTGAAAGGCTCGTGCTATCTTTTGGGGTTTGCTTATCTGCGAGGTAGTGTCTCACTCACAGTGACCAGCAGAGGAAAAATCATTGGATTCACTAGGTAAGACTCTTTCTTCTTCCTATGCTTTAATCTCTGCTTACGGCTGAAAGCAATTGCTTGTCTGAAGCTGATGAGTTTTTGTACTCGGGCAAATGGAGCAGTGTTTCCTGGTGTCAGTTTGTAAATCAGTAGCTGGCCATTTGATTTTTGGCTTTCTGAAAGCAAATTGGCTTTTTGTTTCCAAATCACAGGATGAAGGCAATTGGGAAAGAATACACATGTAACTTTCTCCCACATGGCTTTGTCTGAAATGATAGCTACGTGCATACAAAGCAAATCCCTTCCACGAAACTGCATTCTGGTGGTTTTCATTCTGCAAGTTTACAATTTGGAATGAAACACCTACTTTGGAGATGGAGTGGGAGGGTTAGCTTTTGCTCTGTGCCTTTTATGTCAGAAAGAGCCCCTGGCAGGGCAGGCACCGGACCTCTGCTGCTTTGTATCTGGTGAATTATCCGGTTCCTTTTCCCAGGAACCAAAATCCATCACCTGCCTAGGGCAAAGCCAGGGATTACCAGCAAGGAGAGGAACTGGGGGACTTGTGTGTGCACATGGGCTGGGCAGGAGGAAAGTCTTTTGGTTTAAACTGAGCCGTAACTCACTCTTAGGCTGCAAATTGTAAATCAGGGCTATTTTTCCTCCTGTGACCATATAAATGCGCATATTGAAACTACCTGCTTGAGAAACATACTTCTTTATATGCCCATATGAACCTGGCAAGCTATGGAATGTAAAGAAGTATGTATTTCAGGTGGGAACCTTTCTCAGAGGAGCAATGTGTGACTCCAGGCAAAGTGGGGGAGAAAAGCAGACAGATTATTTTATTTTTATCATTTTTTCTTTCTTTTTTTTTTAATTTTTTTTTTATTTTTTAAATTTTTTTTTAACTGCCTGACCTGGCAGACTGACTGGGGAGTCAATTGGTGATCTTGTTCCAGCGCGTGTATTGTTCTGTCACTTTGCCTGTGTCAGCAGGTGGAAATGCTCATCAGGACATTAAATATTCAATATGCTGACTGCGGCATGGGCTTTGAAAGGCGATGCCAGAGGAAAGCTGGCCGTCCACTCCTGGGTTTTAACAGGGATGCAGGCCAAGAGCTCCTTTTTCCTGCTTCCCCATCAAGCCTTTCTTCCCCCCAGAACAAGGCTAGGTAGCAAACGGAGCTGGTTGATCTTTACATCTAGGAAAGACAAAGGGAGATGGAGAGGGGGGAGGAAGAAGAGAGAGAAAAAAGATCCAACAGTTGTGATCCAACTGCGTGCAGTGTTTGTGCTTTAAATTAATGTGCAAACTCTGCTTTTTTAATCTTTCCCACATTAAAACTTTCTGTGTTTAAATCTGGGGAGAGGGAGATCTTGTTGGTGTGACAAGCTGTCAGGTTGGCTGATCACAGCTAAAGGCAGAGGAGTGCTCTGAATACAGGGGTCTTATTTCCCTAAAGAAAATAAGAAAATCAGCTCCTTTAACTTTCACTTTTCCTTTTTAACCTTTTCCAATGTAAAATAGTTGCTTCTTCTTCCGGGGTGCTGTAATGATGAGGCAAGATGGATGAAAATACGGGTTTAAATACAAGTAAAATGTTCTGCCTAGGTGGAAGTTGCATCTGAGGGTTTTGAGCTTCCAGCCCCGAAACATCCTCACTCTTCTGCAATGTCTGGAACAACAGGCAAAGCCAAACTCCTCAGAAAGCTGCTGCCCAGCTATTCAAACAGCTGAGAGCAGTATTTTGCCATTCAGTGATGCCCCTGCTCTCACAACACCCCTCTTTGCTTGGCTGGCAGGCTCCTAAGGGATGGTTTGGTGGGTGGGATGCCCTGGCATCCTGCTCTGAGGTTCATTAAACCTTCCCTGTCATAGAACTTTCATCCACAGAGAGCAGATGAGAGGAGGAGGTTGGATT
Source organism: Phaethornis superciliosus (assembly GCA_023637945.1). Lineage (NCBI taxonomy): Eukaryota > Metazoa > Chordata > Aves > Apodiformes > Trochilidae > Phaethornis > Phaethornis superciliosus. Next base: position 11,933,789 of record JAJQWJ010000019.1, read on the forward strand.
TTGAGGAGGTTTTTTGTCTGCCTCTAGTTGTGTTGAGCCCCGAAGTCACCTGTTAGACGTATGCCAGAGGGGACTGCACTTTAGGAGCTTTTATTTCTGTTTAAAATAAATACCATGACTGATGGAATTGTGGGGAGTGCAGAGCCCTATCCAAGCAGAGGTGGAGCTTTTTCCTTGCCTGGTGCCTTTGGGAAGGCCAACTTTGTGCTGGAGTTTGGCTGGGTTGCACATCATCCCCTCTGCACTTCAGGATGCTCTGGGTGTGCTGGGCCAGGGCTTTCCTGGCTGCCCATGGCTGGGTCCCATGGGGCTGCAGGGATGGGGCATCCCCAAGCTTCAGGACCCCCAGCAGCCCCCCTGCATGGAGAGGGTCCCCACGAGGGGGGGGTCTTGTGGGTGTCCAGCCCTGTTTTGGGGTCAGGTTTAAATCTGAAGCTGGAGGATGTTGGGAAAGGAGCTGAGCCCGAGCAGGAAAGCGCTGGTGCCCAAGAGGGGATGTAGTTCCACTCGCTTGTAAATCATCCATTCTTTGGATGAAAAATGAGGACAACTGTCACCATTCTGGATATAACACAGAATTATAGGTTATCTATAATTTATTTATAAAGTTTCCCTCCTTTTCTTGCTGACCTTTTGCCCCAACTCTTCTTTTCTGTCTCTTTCCTCCTTTCTTTTCCTACTTCTTTTCTTTGTCTTTCTTTTTTTTTTCTTCTTTTTCTTTTCTTTTTTTTCTTTTTTTCTCTTTTCTTATTTCTCATTTCTCATTTCTCTTTTCTCCTTTCTCCTTTCTTTTCACTTTTCACTTTTCTCTTTCCACCTTTCTCTTTTCTCTTCTCACCTTTCTCTTTTCTTGTTTCCTTTTCCTCTTTTCTTTATTTTTTTCCTGCTTTCTCTCTTTTTTAATTTTTTTTCTTTTTCCTTTTCAGTCGTTGTTCCTCTCTTCCTTTTTTCTTTCTTCTTCCCACTTTCTCTCTCTTCTTCTCTTTCTTTCCCCAGCTCAGGTTTTACCAAAGCTCCTGTGCCACTGTACACTGCTCTTATGAAGGTGCTTGTGGGCTGATTTACAGTAGATACCTGCATTCCTAATGCAATTTTTATCTCCTTCCCCCACCTCACTGAATTAATACGCTTGTTAATCACATGAAATTGCTAACTTTAGGAAGTCACTAAGTGCTCAGATTTATTTTTTTTATGTAAATATTTTCAAAGCCATAATTCTGAGCGCTTCTGTCTGGCAGCACGGGAGCGGAGGTGGCAGGGGAGGCTTTGCCATGACACATATCCCGAGGGACCCGGGCTTGGGTGATGTTAAACCCAAAATGTGGTGTCTGTGTGTGCCCCCCCTGAGGCACAGCAACTTCTCACTGTTGGCTTCAGTGAAAGCAGATGTTGGGTGCAGGCCTTCAGCAACCAGTTTGTGCCGTTCTTAGCTCGGGGGCAGCTGCTCTTCCCTTTTACACCTCTTGGGAGTAAAACCATGGCTATTTTCCTTGCACTAGGTCCAGGCTATTTGGTAGCTGAAATTAAATCAGTGCTCTTTATAAACTGGTGAGCATCTCCCAGCCTTGGGTCCCATCTGGGGAATGCTCTGAGGAGCATCAGTGCTGGACCCGTGGCCAGGCAGTAGCTCGGGTGCCCCCATCCCTCCTGCAAACCCAGAACCTCACGGTGCCAGGTGCTGAAAGAGGAGCTTTGAGAATTCTCAAAGCCATAAATCCAGTGGACCAAATTAGTTAAATTTTTTCTATTCTACGCCTCACAAAATCCAGCCGTTCTTGAGATGAATTCTCCGCGTGTAAGCGGAACTAGGGGCAGGTAGAAGATGGATATTTTGCACATGCACACGAGAGCAGAGGGAGGAATTTGTGCCATGCAGATTTCCCTGGCGAGTTTTTTTCTTTTTTGTGTGTTTGTGATGTTGATAAGCAATTATTACTGTTGTTACTATTACTTAATATTGGAAGACAGGTGGTGCCATAAATTCCAGCACACTCTTTTGGACGAAAAAAAAAAAAAAAAAAGGAGGGGGGGGGAGGCCTATGTTTGCAATTCAAGTTTAATAGTGCATTCATCAAGAGCAATAAAGCATTTTATTGCACAAGTATTTCAAGGGATGTGCTGGCCCTGGTAAAAGCATCAGTAAAGGGGTGCATCAGCAATCTCATTTAAAACTGTCGACCCAACGTGAAAAATGTTGCGTTGAAGAATAAACTGCTATTAAGCATGATTAGATTGACCTGCAGGACAGATATTTTAGCTGCAGCAGCACAAGTCGATCAAAGTGAGCATCGCTTAGATTGCAAAAAAAAAAAAAAAAAAAAAAAAATTTAATGCCCTAAATTAAAACCGAAAGAACCTGAGAATATTTAGGACCAGAGAGTGACTTTGGGGGTAAGATGTGTGCTCTCAATTCGAAGCGGTTTGGAAAGGTGGGGAAAAGGGGGAAATGTATTAATTGCTGCCCCTTTAGCATACATTGAAAGTACGTTACTCAGATCAACCAATCAAAAAAGAAATTGTGCTGACTCAGCACTTGGGCTAGTCTGCACGTCCGATTGCAGAAGAGATCAGCACTGCACTGCAGTATCTTTCCCTGCCTTTGACACCAGCCTAGCTGGGCAGGGCTTCCCTTGTGCTTCCCAGGACTGGTTTAGGCCAAGAGCAAGAGAAGGCCCCGAAGAGAGGAGGAGAGACTCAAGGTTGCACGAGCCTCGAGCTGCTAACGAGCCTTTTAGTCAGTAAGGAAGAGCTCCCATGCTAGGTTTGCCCTGCCAGCTGCAAGCGACATGAATTGCTTGGGAATATATCTATTTTTAAAGACTTTCACCACATCTTGCACTTAGCAGTGACTGTGGGTGAGGGGGTGGTGTGTTCCTCCTTGCAAGAGAAATATCCTCGCTCCTGAGCTCGCATCCCTCCCCTGAAAGCCCAGGGCTGCTTTCAGTGTGTGAAGATGGCATCTTTAATGTTTGCTGTTTCACCCTCAAGTTGCTCTTGACCTAAGCCAAGTGGGCAGCAGTGCTGGGAGATGCTTTTCCATTGGGATGAGGGGGTCACTGTGTGAGCAGCCCAGTGCTCCAAGGATGGGAGCCCACCGTTGGCTTGCAGATGAGTTGTTTATCTCCCCTGCCTCAGTTTCCCTCCAAGGCAGAGTCGATGCTTGCCGTGGTGTTGCTAAAGCTGTTGCTCATAGCGTGAGGCTCAAACTAGAGGAGGCCAAGGCAGGCTGATGCAGCTAGCCAAGGATGAGCTCCTTCTGGTTTTGCAAGGACTTCCCAGCTCAGGTGTTTGTGTGCACAGTGGTGCCAGGCACGTGTTTTGGGGAGACAGCCCAGCTGGACTGTATCCCCTTCTGCCTTCCTGCCCAACTGTAAAGAGCATCTCTGAGTGGATGCAGGGTGTGAAGTGCCAGGGCTGGACCTCAGCAGGGACCTGTGACTGCCCAAGGACACCTGAGCTGGGCAATGGGGCTCATGGGATGCTCAAACACTGTGCCCCAGGGTGCTCCAAAGCCCTTTTTGCTTGTGCTGAGCAGCCAGCAGCAACATGCATCCTCACTGGAGTTGATATTTTGGTCAAGTGGCTTGTAAAGAGGAGCAGTGGCCGAGGAGGCTATCCCTGTGCAGATAGAGAAGGCTTGCAGGCACAGGTATGTCTTGAAGAAAGCAGAATTTAACAGGCCAAGGTTTTAGGTGGAGCGGTCGCTAGTGGTGCTCGAGGGAGAAGCTAGATGCTGGGGCTTGGGAGAAGCAGGGTGGCTGACATCAATAGACACATGGTGGTTTGTTTTTTTATTTTTTGGCTTTTTGTGGTTTTTTTTTTTTTTTTTGTTGTTGTTGTTTTGTGCTTTTTTTTTTTGTTGCAATTTGGGTTGTGTTTTTCTTTTTTTCCCCTTATATTTTCCATGCAGAAGAGGGCCTCACCATGCCCAGATATGGTCTGGGCTGGGACCTGTGCTTCTGGCTAAAAAAGCCCTGGGCAGATTGAAGAGTCCAGAGGGGGACTGGGGAACAACTGCTATAAATAGTGCTCATTCTCAGCTGCCCTTCTGGTGGGACTGGATTAGGTGGCATCTGGGCAGCCAAGAGGCGTGGGGCTCGTGACCACCGACCACAGAAGTCACCCAGCAGCTGTAAGGACAGGAGCCAGCAAAGCCCTTACATAGGCAACTCAACCCTGGCATTTGGGGAGCTGGAGAAAGCTGCTGGGGCAGGAATCCAGTGACCTAAGAGCAATTGAGAATAAAGTTCACCCTGAGAGCCAGGGCAATGATTCCAGTCTGAGAAGTGGCAGAGGCAGGAGGTGGCCTTCAGCTGCTGAAACTGCTTGGTGCAACAGAAGGAAGGTGTTGGGAGGGAAGATCTTCCTGAGATGAAGAGGCTGGTGTCTCCTTCTGTGATGCAGTGGGTTAATTTGCTGGCAGTGAGATTATTGGAAGCTCTGATTTAATATTTCTGTTTACTTGGAGTAAACAAATTAACAAAAAAAAACCCCAAACAAAACAACAACAACAAAAAAAAACCCCAAACCCAAGTCTTAATAATTTAAGGCACCAATTTAATTAAGGCTAGTAGAAAATTAGAACTCTCATGCAGTGATTTCACTCCTAACTATGCAGAAAGTGGACAGTGGGCACAGCTGATGTCCCCATGGATGCAATATAACTGCTCCCTAGGTATGAAGGGCACAGGAGGGAGCATGCAGGCTGCAGGAGCCTTATCCACAGCAGTGGAAAAGATCTGTGTTCTGTTTGAATTTAGCTCAGCCTTGAGTATCTGAAGAGAAAATGTGGATCAGGGAATGGGGATGGTTTGGCCATGTAGCTGAGATGGCTCTTCAGACAGTTCCCAGAGGGGATGTCCTGAAAAATCTGCAATGAGGGTTGGGGTTAAAAAGCAGGGAGTGATGCTGTGGTTGGTCCTTGAGCAGGTCTGATGTGGGATGGGGTCAAGGATGCGTGGCAGAGTGGGGCAGGCTGGGTGAGGAGGGGGTTTCTAGCCAGGCTTTGTCCATTCCCTTCCTCACCCATGTCAGGGCTTGGATGCAGAGAGCACTGCATCACCTTCCTTTCCTTAAATGAAGCCAGCTTTGCCCTAAAGCCATGTCTTTGAGACAATAAGATGCACTGGCTAAAACCTATTGTGCCTTTTTTTTTTTTTTTTGCAAAGACCAGCAAAAGCCCCCCATGTGCTGTCCCCCCCTTGTCCTCCATGCTCATTTGGCCTATTTGAAGATGAATTTATTCCTGGGAAGGTCCCCATCAATTTGCCTTGCTCTTTTGTTGACAAGCTTATTAAAAACCTGGGCAACTACATGTTAAACTTTTATCAGTGTCAAGGAAGAACACATCTTTTGAGCAGCCACAAAAGTTATGGATTGGATCTTAACGTTCCTTGTTGCTCTGTTCAGCTGAGTCAGCGTAACAAACAGAAGCTGCCACTTCCTTTTTTTCCCCTTTCTTGGGTGACATCTCTCTTAACATTGTAGGTAACGGTGTCCAATAACGAAAAAAGGTTTCAAGTCTGGATAAACATGAGCTTTTTCTATGTGTGTGTGTGTGTGTTCAGCTCTAAGTCTTCAATAATTCGATTTATTAAAACAGGAATAAAATATGAACCCTGAAGGAAGTTATTGCTTCATAGCTGTGAGCCAATAGTTTTGCTAAAATAACTGTCACTTTAGAGTGTTTATACAAAAAAAATACCCCCCAAATTAATAATGTATGTTGTACCAAAAGTGATGTGCTCCCATCCACTGCAAAGGCATGAAGGGCTTGGAATGATGCTTAGCTGGGGATGTGCCTTTTGTGCTGCTGCAGTGTGGGATCTTTGCTCTTCTTCTATAGTCATAAGATGAAACAAAGAGGAGGCCAATATGTTGCACCAAAGATGTTAAAAATAAAGCGTTAGAATCACATAACCTAGTTCCCATTTTTGTTGTGCAGCTGAGTTTTTAGGAGTTGAAAGAAGCCCAAGAAATAATCAGCGAGAAGGGGTTTGAACTGCTACAACAGACAGGCAGGGAAAAAAAGTGAATATCCATGGGATTGAGCTGCAATTCTTAAACTCCACTGGATGAATAAATAACTGTCCCCAAACAGCATCTTTCTCTGCCTGTCACCGTGTCCAAGGATTTTTTAGTTCTTAAACAGGTTTGCTGGCATAATTTGTCAAGTCCAACAGGGAGGTTCCTGTGTGACAGAGGATCATTTTTCACCACGCACAGCGTGGCACCAAAGCAGTCCTGCAGGCTCTGAGCAACTCCATAATTAGATAAGAGTTAAGGGACAGGAATTAGATGGATCATCATTCCCCCTCTAGGATCCAGCAGAGCCAGGCTCTGACCATCCTGCACCGTGCCGAAAGCAGGCAGGGAGCATTCTGGACAAATATGTCCTCCTCCAGGAGTTTATCTACAATGCCATTTGCTCCAATTATAACTAATTGGACACATATTGCATTTTCATAGCATCTAATTTTCTATTGATTTTAACGGGGCTGCTGGTGTTTTGTACTATTAAGTGGTATCTCGTATCAGTTGCTGTTTAAAAATGCTGAGTACACTCCCCTGTATGGAATTATGCAGTCAGCAGATGTTTTAAAACCTTTTTAATTGTTTGGTCCATAAAATGCACAAACTGTATTAGGGAACGGCTTTGTTCTCTTTTGAGTGGCTGAGTTAAAAAAAGAAAAAATATCCAACCCCACAGCTATTTCCACTGTTGGTTTCAGGAGCTGCAGCTCCCAGAGCCCTGCTTGGAGCCTCCCATTCTGCAGGAGCAGCTCTTGAGGGTCCATCCTGTCCCACTTGGAGCCAGAACATTTGAAGCTCCATCCAGGTATCAATGCTCTGCACTGCCAGAGAAAATCAGTGCTTCAAATAGGACCTTTTTTAAAAAAATTTTCACAAGAGACCTAGGTCCAAAATTTGGGTTAATGCAGATACTCTGTATAAGAGACAAGATTTTTTAGAAAGTCACTGTCGACTTTCTGACTAAGGAATAAGGTGATAATTGTAGGTTTTGGGGGCTTATTCTCTGGCATGGGTGTTGACCCGTAGCTCAACAATACATCCAAATAAAACCAGACTATCAAATTAGCCAGTGCACTTCAGCAAATACTCAGTGAAGCAGAATGAAGGCAATAGTCCTCTGTTCAGCATCATTTAAAGAAGATTTAAAAGAGAGATTGAGGGGAGGAACGGCGAGGTGGGCTGGCAAAAAGCGTTTCCAGCAGAGCACCGGGGATCATTGGATCATGGATATTGGATAATGGCATTAATGGCAGAGAAGGCAGAGAAAAGGTGATGGAAAATATGCTACGGGGCAGCTGCATTCCTCCCAGGCTGCCAAGGAGTTTGCCAGGAGTGCCTTGCTTTTTCCAACCATTAGCAAGAGCTGCGTGGTGTCTGCGGGAGCCAGGTGAGTTCATGGGGGTGTGTAAATTAAATAGACACTTTATTAAGTTCAGGTAATAGTTTTGGTTTGAAAGACTGAGTGGCTACTGCAATGTCAGCAACTACTTCAGAGCACAAAGGAACTGAGTGCTTTTTAATTAAGTAAAAAAAAAAATCCAAGCAGAAGGCTCCCGAGCCTCACCTGGAGTCTACTTTTCGGGTTGAGTATCTATAATTTTAGAAATGCTAATAAAACACAGTCCACTTTTCCCCTGTAATAATATAAGTCAAATTAATATTTGATGTCTGTAAGGAAAAGGATAAAAGCGGCAAGGTTGTATTTTCTGGTTTACAAATGGCAAATTGTGCAGAATACAGCAACTGTGGCATTGATTTAAGCAGCCTCGCAAAGACACCGTGCAGTAAAGTTGAATCATCTGCAGTACAAGTATGTCTGTTTGGTAAAAAAAAATAGCAAACTGGGAGAGTAGACATTTTCCTGTATTATCAAAAGCCACTTAATTTGGGGGAAATTTCCTCTGATTCAGTAACGTTTGGATGGAAATCAAATAACACATTAGCTTGAGGAAAAGGGAAAAAAAAACCTTCCAAAGCTAATTACAAAGGGAATGTGCACTTCATTAAGATAAAGCTGTAGGAAATCAATGTTCTGTATTGTTGTTTTTTCCTTTTGATTGGATTTTAGGATGATAAATTGTTAATGCATTTGATCTAAAAATGATTTGTTTATTCAGATGAAGAGCAACAGTACTTTGTCTCATTTGGCCTTTTAGCTTATAATGATAATGGCTTTGAGGGATGCTCATTTCTCAAAAGGGTATCAGACTGGAACAGGCAGGAGATTTCTGGACTCAGAAGGATGGGCCCTATGCAAGGGTTGGTTGTAGGCTAATTCTATTGCATGTTGAATCTTCTGCTTCATTAGGAATATCGATAAATGCTGATAAATTCTTTGACTTTTCTGTACTGTCTATAACACATCTTTATTAGGATGTTGAGGATAAAGCGGAAGGGTCTTCAATAGATCAGAGCCTCTTATGTTGCCTACTACTGATCCTACTTGCCATGGCAGTGGTTTGATAATGAGGGGATTTTGCCTGTTCTCTTGCCTGTAATCATTGACAATGAAGCTGACACTCAGGCCAGGAGGCAAACGGAGGCACTAAGCAATGGTGGGCAGAGAAAAGTGATGCCCAGGTTTATTTTTTTATTTGGGCTTTAAATTTCCTCTAACAAGTCTTACCAGTGTGCCCATGGCTCTCCAAGGCCACCCTGCAGCGTGTGGGGACTTTGCCCAGCTTGGGGATGTACAGGTCTGGTGGGCAGGCAGGGCTTGGAGCTTTGTCCTGCCAGTGGTGGCACCAATCCTGGCACCCAGGATGGAGAGGACAGAAAGGACCTTTCCGAGGGTCTGGCTTCACTTTGGGCAGCAAACTTAAATTTGGAGGTGTTGAGTTGTCTGTTTTGGGATGTGGTGCTCTTGCAGCACCAGGTAGGTAGGAAGGGACCAGGCAGGCAGAGGTGAGCCCTGGACCCCCCATTTCAGCACCAACAATTCACAGGAGAAAGCAAGAGCACAGCTTTGAGCACATCTCAGAGAAACCTCTGTAGTTCACCTAACTCAGGTGGCTCATACAACCTCAGACCCCAGCCTGGGGAGGCTATGAGCCCTGGGGTGTTGCAGCTCTCTCCAGCTGATAACATGGGCTGCTCTTTATTGGCTGCTGGGAAAGCCTCAGCACCAGAGAGACATCATTAGTTTTGATTAATGGCATCCAGAAGAGAAAAACTAATTTTCTAAAAAGGAAAACCTCACCCATAACTCACTGCTGAGAATTTAAACAAAATGTTATAGGACATCCGTGCTGATTTCAGATGTCTTCCTGAGCATGCTCCAAAACAAAACAGGGGGGAGAGTGAAGACAGCACTTGTCCCTGGTGGAGGATGCTTGGTGTGACCTCTGCACCTCTGTCCCCCAGTGCTGCTTTCAAATGGCTCTCCCCATAGCCCTGGAACCAGGGCAAAGCAAGCATTCCTGGGGAGCAGAGCATGTTTTAAGTGAGTGGTGGTGATGCTCAGGCAGCTTGGTATGTGCTAACCCAAAATCTGAGTGTCCACCAGAGTTTCTCTTGCAGGCTCAGCACAGCATCGGTCACCCATGGCACATCCACCTCCCCCCAATCACCAGTAAATAATTACTTTTCTTTGCCTCCTGTAACTCACCAAAGGATGAATTTAATACTTCCATGTCTTCACTGTCTTAAGTTTCCATTTAGTTCCTTGGCTTGATTGTCTTCTGAAAAGGTACCTAGAGATAACTCGATTAAATTAATTGTAAAGCTCTTTTTTAAAAGCTATTCTCTCTCTTTCTCTCTCTCTGTTTATTTATAGGCAGCTTAGAGTAATGGGCCTGGGCAGTTAAGTGATCTGCAGTTCTTACTGTTACAATGCAAAGCCTGGATTTCTTGGGGAGCTCCAAGGCTGGCCCACCCACCATATTTCTGCATGCAGGAATTGTAAGGGCAGGTGCTTTTCCCTAGTATCAGCTTGCAGCATGGTGGGCTGGGAGGAAGAGGGGGGAAAAGTCACCTTTGCCTTATGACGCATATAAATTCTTTAAATAGGTTATGCACATGGCAATGTGCAATATCTGCACGTGGCTCTGGGTTAAGAAGGAAAGGACTTCATTGGCTCCCTCTGCAGAAATGATCGGAGCTGCTGTGATTTAAAAATTTGATTTACTGAGTTATTTTTAGCAGTGGGGTGGTCACGCCGCAGCCGGGCTCTCCAGGAGAAATCAACTCCCCAGCTCTGCAACATGAACCATGGGGCAAGTGGCTTGGGTAGGGCTGCCTGGCAGGGGCTCCTGTTCCCCCCTTTGGGGGACAAATTGCCTGATTAGGAGATTTCAAGGAAGAAAAACCATGCCCCCCGCCACACACCCTGGTTTCTCCCTCTTTCTTTTTCCTTTCCACCTCTTTCTGGTTGGTTTCTGGTGATGGCAAATGCAACCATTGCTTGTCTCAGGCAGATCTTAGAACTGCTGATTTTAATGCCAGATGAGAAAACGTGGGGAGCTTTGCAGGAAGGCAAAGGGTGCTAAGCTCTATGAAAGATTTCAGGTATTTCAGCCTTTTCTCTCCCAAGGAGAGTCCTGAGTGGAAGAAAGCTCTGCAGCCAAATTACTTGGCCAGAGGTTGGGCTGGTGGTAGCAAAGGAGACTTCTGCTTTACCCACTGCTGCATGTTAGGTGGCACTTCAGCCACCAAAACACAAGGCATGGAGGATGACACTGAAAGGAAGATGGCAGGAGGCAGCAACTAAAATATCTGGATCAAAACAGTAGCCCTTGCTTATGTCACACTGTGATAGCAACGTGGCTCTCCAAATACAGAGCCAAATATCAGGTTTTAAAATGCTCCAGACTGGTGGTTACCAGTTCCACTGCTATTAATCTCCCTCTTTAGATCAGACCCGCTCTTCAGCTGTAGCCACTAAGAAGCTTAAAAAAATCCCAATTGCCTCCAAGTGAAGCTATTTGAACCACCTCAACATCAGGCAGCAAGTTCAGAAGAGGTCCAGGCGGCCAGGCAAGACCCTGAGGAATTCCCCTTTTTGCTGGCCACAGCCAGCGAGGCCAAATGCTTTGCTAAAGCTGGTAAAATGGAACCAAATCAACTGTTCAATGGATTTGGTCCCCTTCAACCAGCTGTAGCTGTGCATTGATCTCTCAGATGCACCTTGGAGGATAAAACACTTGAACGGGACAGAGACAACTCAAGTAGCAGAAGACAAATGGCCACGTGGGAGCTGCCAATAAGGAAATCTTGATGACTGGCATCTGCAGATCTATCACCCAGGCTCTGAGCTGGTGGGCTGAGCCCGAGTCATTATGTGGTTGCCAGTCAACTCTGCCTTCTGGAGACCCCTCGAGGTTGATATCTCAATCATCTTCCTCTATTGATCTCGGCTGCAAATTCAGGATGGTGCAGTTCAGCTGCAGCTGCTGTGCATTCCCATTTGTGTTTGCTCATGCCCAGTGTCTCATCTACTGCAATGAAGAATAAAGGTTTTGGTCTCAAGTTCCTTCCTTGTGTTTTGTACCATGCGCCAAGCTGCTGCTTTTCCTGGGTGAAGAACTGGGGACTTACAGGGTTGCCAGGGCAAGGAATGAGCTGGGAATTCCAGCTGCTTCCCAACTGTCCCAGACTGCAAATATTCACAGCCTGCACTGGCCAGCAATGACTTTCTCTTGGAGAGGTAAAAGCTATGCTCCTTAAAAAGGGTCCCTGGTGAGATTTGGTTCACCTGGAAGATTTGTAAATTGTCTCTGCTAGTCTGGTCATTACAAGCACTGATGGAATTAAAGAAAATCACTCACTTTCCCATGTAATAATGATTGGTGGGAAAGTAAGCTGGGCGTCATCTTTTCCTAACCATCATAAATCTATAGGACTATCACAGGCCATGAATATTGCTGGTATAATGAGCCATTTGGATGCAAAAGTCTGATGTGAGATTATTCAGGCTTTTCTTTTTTTAAGGACACCTGGCCCAAGTTAACCCCTGGCATGAGAAAGTGCAGAGATTTGTCTCTTTTCACACACCAGAAATTTGGTTCACTTGATTCCATATCTCTGATTCTTTAGGTACCATTTAAGTGTTCTTACTAGGGCTAAGGCTATTCATGTGCTTTAAGATAAGGAGATATTTGCTTGATCCAAGGCTTGCCATGCATCTAATATTTATGTCATCCAGTATTTAAAAGAGACATCAGGAACAATGTTCCTGCAGGAATACCATTCCTCAGCCAAAAGGAAAATAGTGCTTGCCCACTTCTGTTTGCTCATTCTTCTGCACCCTACCAGTGCCTGAACATCCACTCTGAAATCCTACTGAAGTCTGCATGGGTGGATCTTTTTCCATATGCTTCCATTAGGTCAGACACCTACCTGGTATTTCTGCTTGACAGCAAGTTGGGATTGAAGAGCACGTGTGGAACTGAGAGCTCAGGGCTCCAGCTCTCTCTTTCAGGATGCAGTGCTCAATTCTCATACTGAAAAACCTGCTGAGATGTTAAAACTTCACTAAGTGATAGTCATGCCCCTATAGCTGCTCACAGGGAACCATCTTCCATGGTGAAACCTCCTTTGCTAGAGCCCAGATCTGTGCACCAGCAGGAGCTGTTGGGAAGATGTAGGTACTGGGTTGTTCTTTCTGTGGTTCACTAGCACTGGAGTGTAAATCAGGAACTTTGTCAGGGCTAATCAGAAATACTTCTTGATTTTATTTTTTTTTTTTTTATTTTATTTTTATTTTTTTTAAACATGCAGAAGTGGGAAGCGATAGATGAACTCTTGCTTTACATGTTACAAAACATGTAAAAGAAATTACGGATTGATTTCTTTATTTATTTATAATATTTATTATTATGACATCCTTCCAAACACCCAACAACATATCCAAAAGGGCTTTGATGTGATCTAAGAGACCCAAGCCTTTGCAATATGTTTGTGCAGGTATTTGTGCTTGCAAACAGAGGAAAATGAGGTGCACTGACAAACCCCCAGGTTAGCAGGGAGTCAGTTTGCAGCCTTGGGTAGGAAGGATGCTCCAGGTAGTAAGGATGCTCCAGGCTTTCCAGCTGCAGCCACTCAGCTCAGCTCTGCCCTTGGCAAAATAGCCAAGTGGCCACCTCCTCTGTAGTCACATCTAACCAGATTGTCTTTCCCAGCCAATTATTTGCTTGGCAATTAGCAGTGCTGCTTTCTGAGCAATTGCCCAATCCCACCTCCTGATTTCCATCTCGGAAGCATCAAGAGAGGGAATCCACTGAGGCAGGAGGGAGTTGGAGGCTCTGAGTAAACAGCAGCTCAGTGCTGTCACTGTCAGCCCTGAGATTCAGGAGCTAGGAAGGGTGGGGACAAAAGCACAAGGGAAGGGGAATCCCCAACACAAATCCCTAATTGCTGGCAGTCTGGGCTGTGAATGATATCAGGACTCTAGAGGAAAAGGTTGAGTAGAAACAGATGCTTCCAGCAGGCTGTGGCCTGGGTTTCAAAATATCACATTCCTCCCTCCTGCTCCTGCAATCTGGGTTATTCTTTCTCATTCCCCAGGGCTGCATCCAACATAAACAACACCATTATTAAAATTCTTCCTAGGTAATGATAATTAAGTTACCAAAAAATGTCAAACAGGGATGCTGAAGGCATCAGGTCTTGAATAAAAGTTTGGAATGTAAATGAAAGGGCTTTTTCTTTCAAGAAGTGTTGTCCATATTTAGGTACCACCAAAGCCACCTGAGCCTTGAATAGCAGGAAAATCTCCAGTTCTCTTGAGGATAGAGAAGACATGAATACCCACACAGGCCACAAGAGTTAGGCCAGGTATTTAGATGCTTAAAATGGGACCCCACCTTTAGAGATCCATGCCTGAAGATTTCTGCCAGGGTTTTTATTGCCTGATTATATCTTTATGGAATGAGAAATTCAGTTTGTCAGGAATTTCTATAACAATACAGACTTTTATGGCCTGATCAAGGAAGCAGAAGGTAGACGGTAGACTTCAGGGGAGCTCTCTAGGGAACTTCTAATGCATAGGGAGAAAGAGATGGGCCAAAAATTTACAAATATCTGTCTCAACAGTTTGTGTTCCAGCTTTGCTCACTCCTCAGTTCCAGTGGTGTTTCAGAGCAAATAGATCTGGCTCACAGCTGCCTGTTCCAGCCAGGAGCTGCCCAGATTATGAGCCTGCCCATGGTCTGAAAAGTGGATCCTCTTCAGTCAGTTCCCCATAAAGCACAGCTCTGAGTGGAAGTTTTACCACTGATTTTGAAAAGCCCAGGATCAGCTCCTGGGTAAGGCATTATAAGACTTTAGCCAACCGCCCTTAACTACATCAAATCTAATTGTCCTCCATCTCCACTAAGAGGCTGCTCTGATGGCCCACCAGACACTGCTGCTTTCCTGGAAACCTTATTAGCTTCTCAAACAAAGCAATCCTGAAGACTCAGTCCTGCAAACCTTCTGTGCAAATATTAAATAACAGTGAATAATTAGCAGGAATAATCCTTTTTTGCTTGACCCTCTCCTGTAACAAAGACCTTTGTCAGCAAATGCAAACGTTCTTTTGAGGAGCAATTAATAATCTAGATCTGCTAAACACATCAGCCTAAATACACTGGTACTCTAATATCCACCCTATTTATACAAGACTTAAGACAGATAAAAACGGTCCCAAAGACCTGAGAGTTTTTTGTCAGTCAAGTGTAGGAAGAGAAGGTGGCAAAAGAGGTGGTAAAGAAGGGACCTGCTTTAACTTTTGGTACCTCTGCAAGCACAGCTCGGTGTGGAGCAAGCAGAGCATCTGGATTCTGTCCATGGAGTTTTGTTGGAGAGAAAAGAAGGGACAAGCAAACCAAAGGGCAGATAATTGCTCTGTGCTGACAGTTTATCAAGTGAAGGAAGCACAATTTTAGTCAAGAGATCTACATGACTGCGTGAGCACAAGTCTCTTCTTTTCCTCCCAGCTGGCACTGACGGATAGCCTGAAGGGGCTATCAGGATACAGAGCTAAAGATGGTTAAAGACATTAACAACTGTTCAATGTGAGCACCATCCACACCAGAACCATCAGCTGGGAGGAAGATTTGTCCTGACGTATTGGGCAGAAGACAGATCTTCTCCTGCTATTATGTATAGCTGTTGAGTCAAAGGTATTTTTGAGATAGGCGAAAAATATATATAATGCTGCTACCAACTGTGCCTTTTCTAGTGGGTCTTTATTGACTCTTGAGAAACTATGACCAATAAATGTAATGATCTGCCTTCCTCTTTCTTTTCGGGTGAATGATAGCTCCTGCAAGGTGTTTATCACCAGCTGCAATGACTGGCTTGAGCTGCTCATGTCTGACTTCACTTTTCAGCAAGCTACTGAATGCACCCTCTTCATCGCAGGGTCACTGCCATTCCCTGGGTCCTCCCAGGGTTTCTGCTAACAATAAATATTGCAGGCAGAATAAGACTGTCAATCTTGCCACTTGCACAGAGAATGGGTTTAATTCTCTTGTATTGTTTTTAAAAGCTGCTCAGCCTTTTCGTGCAGGGGGTGCAGCTGGAGGGATAGAGAAGTGCAAAGAGTGCAAAGCCTTCACCTACAGGAAAATACTTTCTACTTTCCCCAAAGTGATTAAAATGTCAATATTCCTGACGTATTCGCTAACTGAAAATGACTGCCATAATCATGCATATGATGGCCATAAGAAATGAGTTTGGATTAAACCTTAGCAGTGAGATGTGCTGCACGTGTTTTCCAAAGGAATAAGGGGCTGAGTGATGGTATCTTCTGTACACCCAAGGCAGAAGAGATGAAGGATGCCTTGGCTCCCACACACAGGCTGCTCCTCTGCCACCCAGTCCCAGGAGACTGTGCAACAGTGGCTGGCTGTGCAGTTAAAATGAGTCCATGTGTTCTTCCTTGGCTGAGGTTTAAGTCAATACCCTTTTCTTTGTGCCTGAGGTGGGCACACAGCTCCTGTGTGGCTCGTGGCAGAGCCTGGTGGCTTCCAGCTTTACCTCAAATACTGCAGGCAGTGCTGAGCAGTAGTGGCACCCCAGCCTGAGGGATGGATAATTCCTCTTTTCTCTCCTAAGGAATAAAATCCTTCGTTTGGGGGTGTTCAGAAAAGAGAATTACAGCAGAAAATAGCTTACCAATGCCCAGTGAAAATTATTTGCTTACCCAATTGGTCTGCCTGGGTTGAGAAAACTCTCTATTTTAATGTTTGTCTGCTCTTCTGCTTGTGATATTAATGTCCAAGCATCTCATCTGGCTATAGGCGGTTGTCTATTATTGTACAACACCAAAAATAAATGCTGTGGTGCTCCGTGTAGTCCCAGGGCTGCAGGGTAGGGGTGCCCCACAGAGCAGGGGCTGAGCACATATGAGCTGCTGTGCCTACAGGTGGGCAACAAGGAGTGTAACCCCTGAGTGATGGAGGCAGGACATGTCCATTCTTTCTCTTGAATGTACTAGAGACCGAATCCCAAATCCTTTCTTTTCCCATCTCCACATGGGACAGGTATTTCACATCACTTGGCACCTCCCTCTGATAACATTTGCCTCCAGTTCTTTCTGCTCTCCCCCTCCTATAAATCATGTAGTGCTGTGCATGATAGAGAGCTTCTGCTTTCTCTTTTTACTGCGATGGGAGGGAAAAAATAGTGAGAGTGTGAGAGAGGAGAGATTTGAAACTGTTTCCCAACTATGCAAGTGTTCAGCCCTGAGCTGATATCCTGCCAGAGCTAAGAGGTGACCCTGTGCTGCACTCGCTCGAGAACAAATAATGAATTATCTTGCATTCCCTCCTCAGCATTGTGGAAGGAATTAATTTCTATCCCCCTTTCATAAGGCAGCTCATTCTCCTGCTCCTGGCCTCCTCTTCCCCCAGCTCCTTGCTTGGTGCTTGGATAATTTCCTGGAGGACACTCAGCTCATACTGGCTGCTCCTGCCCAGGACTGTGGATGGAAACAGATTTGTGCTCCCCCAAACACCTTCTCAAAAGATGAAAATTCTCATTTCAATCTCATTTGGTCCCCAGATTGGCTTCCAAAGCTCCCGATTTTGTGCTGTTGTAGTTTTACTCAAAGAGTAGGAAAAAGGGCTGTGGGCTGTGTCCCCTCCTGGGGTAGCTTTAATGCCCTGCACTGAGCTGATCTGTTTTGGTTTTTTTTTTTCCTACCAAGCTGTGGCCTTCCCAGTGGCTGGGAAATGGTTAAGGAAGCAACTTTCCTTTACAAGAACTCCTGCAGAATTCCAGGGCTATTTCCAACCCTGAGTCATCTTCTCCCTTCCTGTGCTAAAACTCATCTCCTGTGAAATTCCAGCCTGCTCCTTGCCCTGGTGATGAAACACAGCAATGAAATATCAGTAGACTTTTGTCTAATACCATGGCAGCATTATTCCCAGGTGGACAGTAGTCAAGAGTTGGTTTTCTCCATTTGTCTTTACAAGAGAGTTTGAAATTTTTACACAGGGAAGGGGGGGGGGGGGGAGGGGAATGCGTTAGGTATCAAGTATTTAGGAGGAAAAGTGGTTCACCTGGAAAGTAAAGTCTCAGTCCATCTTCCCATGGAAAGCAGCATGGCCCAATGAGCCAAAAATCTTGGGAAGGACAAAACCTGGGACATCTGTCAGCCATAGAAAAGAGGAAGAAAAGAAAAGAATAAATAACTGCCATAGGACAGCACTCAACAGCCAACACCTCCCAGGTCCAGTGATCTTAATCCCAAAATTACCATTGCAGAGGCTTCAGAGTTGTATCCTGCTTCAGTTTAAAGCAAATGATGGAGCATAAAGCAGTCAGTTAGGAAACTAGGGAGCAGCCAGCAAGCAGCTATTGAGTGACAGGGCAGGGACTAGAGCTGACTCCAGACCCCATACCTCTTAAGCCTGGGAGAAAAGCTGAATCCAGTTGCAGAGCTTCTGGATCATGGCTCAAGTCCATCATGGGCAACTGCAGAGGGTTCTTGTGGAGAACACACCCAGCCTGACTTGATTCCCCATCAACAAATGTCCCCTCAACACCAACAGGACCAGGGGCTGAGCCAGGGCTGCTGGCTGGGGCAGTCAGGGAGGACCTGGGATGTTTTCACCCTTGGTTTAGACATTGTTGGTTGATCTCTGGAGCTCTTCAGCTTGCTGGTGTAGGGGCTTTTTGGTCTTCTGGGGCTGAAAAAGCCAAGGGTTTCCTGCTTGAGCCAATGTTGAAAGATGCAAGCTCCTGGCTTTACTAAGACAGCTCCATCTCCTGAAAGTGAAGATGTGTTTAAGCCTGGTGCAACACCCTCACTTCACTCTGGGGATGAACATTTCATTCTCGGCTGTGTTGGAAGCACTAAAGATTTCCCAGTAATACATTTTCTTCATTTTAAATCTTTGATTGTTATATCTAGCATGCAGTTTGACACTGGAAATTTTTATGTGAGATGTTAGTAGGTTTTCAAGTGTGAGCAAATTGATTCATGAGTAGATTAATCTGATGCATCTTTTAAATGGAAAACTGACATAATTTTCCATCAGAGACCTGCTAATAAAGCACATTTACTTGGTTAATCCATTTTTCCTGTACTAAGTGCACTACAGAAGGTATAAAAAGATCAAATCAATAGCCAAAGAGTATATAAAAATGAGACTAAGTTCTCAGAAACCATGTGTGAGCCACCCACTCCTTGGCTTCTTGGAGGACTCTAATTTTTACTTCTGGTGCTGAAAGACCCTCTCCCAAAGCTGTCCCAGGATACCCAGGCTGCAAGACCCCAAACATCCTTTCAAGTCCCAGAGGGGAGCAGGTGCAGGGAGTCTCCTACTTCCAGGGGTCTCATGGCATCAGCTCTCCTGCAACCCTCCTTATTTTGTCCAGTAGCTAGTTTGAAGGTGTGGGGGTTTATTTTTTTTCTGATTCTTTGTATTTTATTTTTAATCTCTATTTTTTTTTTTTTTTAACGCTATTGCAGAAAGAACCCAGTAGCAGGAATATGTGTGTGCCAGGAGCCCACCCCAGCCTACCAGGGAATCTGCTCAGACTCCCCTTTTTAATTTTTCAGTTGGAATACAGCAGTGTTATTTCAAAGAAAATGCCTGCACAGCCTTCTCTCTGCAAACACTGCAGCCATCAGTCGATCAGTGCAAGTCTCTGGTGTGAGCTCATTTAACAAGCAGTTGCTTTGCAGGCTGTGGAGAATTGCCTCTTACCTAATAATTCTGCTAATTTGCTTAACTTCCCCAGATTGCAAACGGCTCTACTCTGAACAAGCAGCTTTCTAAATGAACCCCTAGACAATTTCTTGACAAGAGGGGAAAGCAAAGGTGGATGGCTCAGGAGGTTGAAGCTCACAGGCTTTTATTCTTGACCTTTGGGCCAACGTTCAGATGTGCTTGTTGGGAAAACTGCAGTCAGGATCTATTTTCTTCAGGGATTTAGGCTACCCTTTTGCTTGTAATTATTCTCACTTGATGCCTTCCATAAATTAAAGATGCTTCTATTAGTGAGTTCCAGTGCACTCAATTATCCTGCTGAAGTCCCCTTAACTTGTGGCAGTGAACTACACCACCAGGATTGCTGTCCTTGCAGAGCTCCTGGTCACTGGCAGAGAAATAAGGGATGTGCATCAGTGCTACAGATGCCTGAGCAATCCCAGAAAGAAATGAAAACTCCAGTGAAGGTAAATGTCAGAGTATTTAAAGGCAATGTTAACAATTGATTTTTTTAGAGGAGACTACCTCTTCAAAGGATGGCAAGCATGCCTTCAGATACAGGTGAGGCAACTGAGATGGATGGAGGAGAGAGGGAAGAGAGTGAGCTGGGAAGACAGGGATTTTCCTGGAGACCACACCAAACCTTTTATGAAGACTTTGGGATTAAAGAGGTGGCTGAGTTCTTGCACAGAGCCCAGCCTTCAACCCATTTAAGCACCATGCCTTTTCCAAGAAATGAAGGGCAAAGAAGCAGCGAGGAGCAATAAAGAGATAAGCACCAAAGGACTCGTTTCACCGGTGTTTTCCAGTGAAAAATGAACCCTCCAGCACACGCAGTGATTTGTTGTCTAAGTGGCAAAGCTCACCCACGTTCCTGATTTTGCTTCCAGCAAAGATGCTCATTGCTCATTCTCACACCCTGGAGCAACTCGGGCTCATTACACCAGGCTCACTCTTCCTGCCTGCACTATCATTCTCTTTGTACCTACAAGTAAGGTTTCCCACAAGCAAGAACTTGTAGGAAATGATAACCAACTTGGTAATTTTTATTATCCTTTATTACCACAGGATGTGCTATGGATTCATATGGATCAAGAGAAAATTAAGCCTAGAATAAACCCCTTCTTTTTAAGAAATACACGTGTATGTATACACATAAATATTAGAAAAAAAAGCATATATGTGTGTATATATTTTTTATAGATATACACACATATATCCACACTTGCCCTATGGCTTGTGCTGTGATATCCCTGCCAGGAGCAGATATTCCTGGCCGTGGATCCATGCATCTGCAGGGGATTGTTCCTTTCAGGCTGCAGAGCAGAGATGCTGCTATACATGGTGCTTTGGGGAAACGGCATGATAAGAATTTAGTTAGGGGATTTAAAGGTCTTCCAGACCTTCATTTACAAAAAGGGAAACTTCTTATCTCAATGGGTGTTTTGGAACAGGAGGAATGAAGGATCTAATCCAGTGAAGTGTAATGTCAGGGAGGGCAAATTAATTTTGCATGTGAACACAAGGCCTATTTTAGAGGCTTATTTGGGTCTCCAAAGAAAAATTATTGCACATATCCAACAGCAAAGGGAATGAAGGATTCTGAGGAGGGTCACTACCGACTTCAGCAGGTTTTGAAGGGGTACATGAAAGGGACAACCCCTCCTAGTGCCCTGCATTTCCCCTCTGCCAGCCTCTTGGGTGCTTAAGTTTGAAGCTCCCCACAGGGCTCTTGCCCCCAGCTTCCCTTCCTTGGCAGCCAGCTCAAGCTGCAGAAAACCCCAATTCCTGGTGGATCCCAAACACAGCACAATACGGTATTACTGCCTGGGGTAACTTTTGATTTAGATGTATTATTTCAATAAGGAGGTCTTCAGACAGTGTTAAATGACAGATGATATAATTTTTGAATGCAACGTTCATCTGAATTTTATTTTCTGATGTTTTGACTCACTGACTTGATGTCTCTCTATTATGCACACACCTCTGGAGATGTAGCTGGCAATGATTATGCAGAGCACTGAGTTAGTGAATAAAACCACTCCAGGAACTGCTTTACAGATCACAGTATCGTTTTCTCTATAATTGTCCCGCAAACGGTGGAAGTTATATGGGGAGAGCAGTGTGCTCTGACAGACTGCATATTTCTGCAGTGTACATCAGATCTCACTTTGGCTTCCGAGACTTATTCCTGATAGTTCTTGGGGATTTAACTTTAAGACCAATGTATTTTAGTATCCACTGTTCATGTCACCCGGCAGCAACCGAGGATGAGCTGTCTCCTTAATATGGATGAGACACCAATTTATCCAAGTTATAACCTCCCAATCTCTCATTCATCTCTGCTGTTAACTGCTGTGTTTCTGACATCCATACCTAAACTATCAGCAACTTCTTCTCCTTCAATTGAAACCATAAGTAATTTTTGGCTGGAAGCTCTTGTTATGTGTATAATGGCTTCTTTGGCTCCCAGCTGGAATCCAACCATCAGGTGACTGCATCCTGCTTCAGACACCACATTTTAAACCCACAACATCACAGAGACCCACTCAGGACAGTAAATCAAAAGTCTTTCCACTGTCTGGAAATATATGAGCACATTAACATGCCCCAGGCTTACTCTGCAGCCCCAGTTGTGTACAGCCCAGGCGTTCAGCTGCAAAGTCAGCAATACCTTCCCCCTTCCCAAGGCTTTCCTAAACCAGCAAAACTTAGCCCTGCTCCTGCTATTCTCCCTACAGAAGGTCCCAGTGGTATTATGTATCAAATAGAGGTCTCATTACTTAGTTTCTGGTTCCTTCATGCCATTGCTCTCATTAATCATCCTGTTCTTCAAGCTGGTGCTACAAGCCAGTAGGACTATCTCACTCCCCACCCCCAAATTAGGGATTCCCTGCCTACCCTGTGCTGTACATTCCATGGGGAGAGCCCACTCTGGGGGGACCTGGGTGGCTGGGGACCTCTTCAGCCTTTGCTTTGGGCTTGAGGCTTGATGTAAAGCCATGGTCTCCCCCTTTCTGCCCAGCCTGGTCTCAGGGTACCCTTGTTCTTGCTGCTCAACACCCCACCCCAGAAGCCTTCTGCCTTGCAGCATCTCTAGATGCAGCCCCAGGCCCAGGCAAAAAAAACCCCAAAACCTCTTTGTTTATGCCTGAAATATGTTAATTCAGTCCCTGATATCCCTCCAAAAATTGTTGCCAACAACTGAGGCCAGGGAATCTTCATCATCTCCTTCTCCCCCATTCACCTCCCCGTATGATTTTATTTCCAGGCAGTTCCAAAGTTCAGCACAGAGATCCCTGGAAGGACTTTTGTTCTGTATTGCCCTTGGCAGAGGTGCCCCCAATGCCCACCCCAACTCCCAGCACTCTGCCCACACCCAGCACCAACACCCCTGTGTGCAACGTGGGACCCAGACAGGTTGCTGCTTTCCCTGGGTAATCTATTTTTCAGGAGTACAAATGACTTGCTCAAAGCACTGGAATTTAATTCTCTTTGTGCTGAGAATGAAATGCAAAAAGGCAGAAGAGCAGGGGAGAGCAGATCCGCCCTCAGCTCTATGAACTCTGCAAATCCGATGGCTTATTCATTTTAATTAGCCTTGGAATTCACATATATGTATATTCATATATATGGACACATATATGAATGCATATAACAACACACAATTAATTTAGAGTTTGGCATTTCAGAACAGGTAATTAAAATAGTTCATTGTTGATTAATCACTTGCAAAATAAATTATTAGCAATATCACCGCTAGCATTATGTTTATTACTACAATTTAGAGAAATTAAGGCAGTTCACTTACATTAAATTAAACATGAAAGCCCAGATGTAATGTACCCTAGACAATATCTATTTACTCAGAGAACAAATGTGATGTGTGCATTACAGTACATTTGCTAGGTCATACATCTTGGATGGCCTCTTCATGTCACCACCAGAAACCTAATACCAACACAAAGACGATTCCCATCTCTTCCTGTAAATATAAAAATAGGATCTGCTGGATTCAAGCACTTGCTCTGCACTGCAGCCTGTCCCAGGCAGCTCCTGCTGAGCCAAGGATGCAGCTCAGACCCTGGTGGGATGCAGGGTGGATCTGCAGCACAGCAACCAGAGCCAGAGACTGGGGAGCTAGTGGGGGCATGAAGGGTCACACCAAATGCCAACCCCTAAAAACCAGAATTGGGAAAGAAAATCAAGTTTTTCACTCCTTAGCAGGACACCGGGCTGCCTGTATGAGCCAAAGTACAGCCAAACTGCACCAAAAGGGAATAAATCTCAGCCTGACTCTACGAGGTGCTAGGGGCTTAAACAGATCGTTTAATATAAGTTGAATATAATTATTAGGCAACTTTCTGCTGGGGTAGGGAGAGGTTTTGTCCTGTGAGGAAATGGTACCCCTTGCTCTTCTCAACTGTTTTGTCTGGAGGACTTTGAGCCTGGAGTCTAAGGCAGCAATAGAGAAAAGTCAGCAGAGATGAAGAGGACACAGAGCACCTCACGACAGGTTTTCTGGATCTGTATCTCTGTGGTTTTATAGCTATGGGAAATAACCTATAATTAGGTGCATAAAGTAGCTCTCTGATCTCTTTGCTTCTGGCCCAAATGAGCACAAAATTGATAACTCAATTATCGCTGCTGGAAATACAAATAAATTAAGAGCACCTGGTAGGAGGAACTCCAAGGGAGGGACAGGAGTGCAGCAGAGCGGACGCTGCTCTTTAATTGGGAGCTCAGAGGCAAATAAAGCCCCAGGGCTGGAGCTGGAGCAGAAGTGGGACCAAATAGAGCTCTCTGCTCTCAGGCACGTGGGAATAGCCATGGGAAAAGCCTCAAAGTGGGAGTTTGATAAAGCAAACTGTCCCCCGGAGCTGATGGCACAGGTTGGCAGAAGCACCGGGGATGGGGGTGTTGCCTTCCAACCCAGGAGCAAAGTTGGGGTGAAAGCTTTGGAAGTAGTGACATCCTTTGGGAAGAGAGGGATGTCTTGAGTGACCTTAGCTTGGTTAGGGGGTGAGGAAAAGCAGAGATAGATTTTAACAGTTTTCAGCGTAAGAAAATAATTAGTGCCTAAGCCTGCTCCCATCAAATTCCTGGGAGATTTTGGTTTGAATTTACAAGCAGAGTAACATAGGACACTGAGATCCTTCTTCATTTTTTGCCAAGTCATCTAGCAGTTGCTAAACCCCCTCTCTCCACTGGGGCTTGGTTTTAATGACTCCTGTGCTGAATTAACAGTCTGCACCGGTGTGACAATGACAACAGTCACTAATGACCACCCTGTTTGTCTAAGCCACATGCTGAGCACTGATTTCAGTCCCTGCCACACAACCTTTGCTAAAAGGCTTCTGGGTCTTTTTAAGCAATTTAAAATGTTTTAGGATGATCTGGTCTGTCCATCCCTGCTCCTTTGATATTCTGCTTCCTGGAAGTGTCCTTGAGTCTACAGGGAAGTGTGACCTGGAATGCTGTGAAGAGCAGGAGGAGAAAAACCTTTGAAATGTCATATCCCCTTCTGATGACCCACTCAATAACCGTCGAAATTATATTTAAACAATCTGCCCTTTGATGCAATCTCAACCAGATCAGAAGGGCAAGTGCAGTTTCATGGAAAGGTCTTTTTCTTTATTAGGCAACCCACTTGGTGGCCCCATGGAAAGCATGTGACACTGCAGGCACGAGGGATGCGTGCAGGTATTATTTCAAAAAAGAAAGCAAATGCACCCTGCAGATGATCCTCAAAATCTCTGTGCCAGAAACATCCCACCATATCACACTGAGCAGGACATTCTCACAATGAAATTGTTCTTTGGATGAAGGAGGGCATGGATTTAGCTTTGTGGAATGCCATTGCACAGTTCAAAATCTGCCAAACCCTGGCAGCATGACACACACCCCGTGATAACCAGGCAGGGGAGGACAAGCATCACCTGGGGAAGGTGCCAGCTCTCCTCATCCTGAGGACCCTTCCTCCCAGCACAATAATATTCCCTTGATGAACATGGCAGGTTTTTGTTTAGGCAGCAGTATTTCCCACCAAGCAGCCTGGTGCACATCATCCTTTCTCTGCCCATTGCATGGGGCAGATGTTAGAGCAATTCTAGCTGAAAGCTTCTATCTCCTGTAACTGATGATTTATATTTGTGCTGTAATAGCCAGATACTGCAATAATAGTAAGGATTTGATTGTTTTAATGAAAATAGCTTTTTTCTGCATTCGAATCAATTTGCTAAGTTGGGATGATGGGACGTAAGACTGGAGCTGGCCATGCTTTTCCTGTGTGTCCTCAACAAAAAGGCACAAACCATTTCAAAAGAGCTGGCTTGGCACACTAAAACTTTTCATAAGTGATATCTGCAGAACTAGAGGCAATAGGAACAGCCCAACCTGAAGAAAAAGGGTTTACAGTAGTTAGTGTCTTGCTGTCACATTTGTAAAAGGGACACATGCATTTTTCAGATCTTTGCACATTAATGGCTGTATTTGATTCAAAATACAGTCAGTGAACCTTCAGTAAATGGAATTAAATGGTATGTGTCTGATTTGAGGGTGACAATCCACCAATTGTTTCTTGTTTGAATTACTACCTGCGTGGCTGGGCACAGCAGTAATTGAAACTATAATGTTTCATTCCTCTTTAGCTATAATTTATCTGAAAAATTCATTCACCGCTCTTCTATTCTCCTTCCTGAAATCTCTCCCTTTGCCATTACCATGCTGTCAGGCACCTCATCCTTTCCATGAGCCCAGATTTTGACCAGGCTTGGGCTTGGAAATTGAACCACACAAACAACCCTCATGTCCCTGGACCATCCCCATCTACCCCCCTCGCTCTGCCCATGGGTGAGTGGTTGGGGACTTGGCTGCTGCAGGGCTTGGAATTCTTTTTATTCTTTTTATTCAGCTTTGCCTTTGCCACAGAGCAAAGTGAGCACCTCTTTACCAGCTTCTGCAAATTTCCCTTCAACTCCAAGGATCTGCAGTGGCTTTCAGACCATGTTATTTTGTGTGGTCAGGATTAGGGACTGCAGGACCTGGGCAGAGTTGTGCAGCTGTGAATGCAGAAGTGTCAGGGGTTACTTTTCCTTCTCTCTCTGCCTTGTTTTGTTGCTTTGCTTGGTTCTTACACACATGCTGAGGTGTCTGCAGCTGCCACAGCAATGCTGGGTGCCTGCTGGGGGTAACAACTCGATTGCCTCTCTCTTGACACTTCCCATTTATAAGCAATTTCCAGTCTGTTTTCACTCAATATTGATAAACAGGAGAAAACCTGTTTATCACCCATAAAAGCTGACGTTTCCAAAGATGGAAGCAAATTATCCTTTTCCTTCTATCCACAGTGAGCTGGCTGGGTACTACTCGATGCCAGCAGAGTAATGACACCAAGTAATGATACCTAATTTCTGAGATTTCAGACCAAGCTGGGCTGAAGCAAGGAGAGTTCTTTTCCTTACAAATAACCCAAACCACAAAAGCCTTGATCTATGTCCTGGGGTGACAGCACCTCTTTCTGCCTTGAGACCTGGATGGAAATATCTAACCAAATCCCCAGCAGGAAAAGCAACTCCAGCTTCCTCAGGTGGGAACTTCATCTAAAATGAGACCTCAAGAGTTACTCTACAATGTTCTCCCCCCCCCCCCTTCTATACCTTCACACAGAAACCATTGCACACACTGTCTCTGTTAGTGAGTTAGCCTGGAATCACAGAGCCACACCAATTTAAACCACCCTTCCCACTTCAAGTTCACCTACTAATTTAACTTTTTTTTTTTTTTTCCCCCTCACCTTAGAGTGTAGGCCAAATAACTAGAGCAAGTGCTGCATTTCTCAAAATAAAACTGGGATTTTTCAGTGCCAGAGGACGTCAGTGGTGCTGGAAGGGAAAGGTAATTGACATTCCCTTCAGGAAACCTCTTCAAAAATTCAGGCCCTGGTTGCTTTGGATTTATTGTCAGTGGTTCACTACAGGCAGGGAATATGATAATTCCTGTGAGCAAACAAACAGCACAACTAAAAGCCACCAGAGCAGAAGTTGAGCTCTGCTGTGTGTCTGATGGCAGCGAGGGGCTGAGCATCACCCTGCTCAGCTTCCAGCTCTTCCAGCCCCACCACATTGCTAGGGCTTTACAGTGCCAAAAAAAAAAGAAAAAAAAAAAGCCAATAAAGTTCTTCTAAATGGAAGAAGACAAAACCCAGAAGCAGCTTCAGCCGTGGTGGGGGTGCAGGGGGAAGGTGTTTGTCTGGGCTGGGGCTGCCTCCTGAGATGTCACAGAGTGCTGGGACACTCCAGCCTCCCCTGGGCTTGCCAGGAGTTCCAGAGAAGCCATGGAGAGAATTTGTGTGGCATCCCACACCCCATCGTGGTGAGAGGAGAGCCTGTCTGCTCCCCAGCCCACATACCAGAGATAACTAAATACCTGTGTACGTGAGAGAGAGATATATACATAATTATATATATATATATTTGTATCTCTGGGCACCCACACCAAAGCAGCCCAGATGTGCACAGCAGAGCCTTGATTAACTCTTGCTGGAGTCACCCTTCCTCCTGCAGCAAAACGTGCATTAAATGATAGAAAATGAGTTCAAGCAGCCTCTGCTTAAAGGGCAGCTCTGATGTCCTTGCTCTTGGGATACTTCCAAAAGGGAATAAATTCTTGTTCCTTCTCCCAGTCCCCCTGTTACAAACCAGTTGGTCTTCGTGAGCTGGGCACTTGTTGTTGGCACTTGTACCAGGGTTTGGAGTAGCCTGTGACCCAACCTTCATGTGTTAGGGTGTTTTCCTCCCAGCTAGGCTGAAGCAAAGGCTCAGTTCTTGCTCATTCATCTGGGTTGCATTTGCTTTAAAATGCTTTGAGCACCATACTATTGCAAACTTAATAATTATGATTCTGTCGCAAAATTAATAATAATTAAAAAAAATATGCTCACATCCAAATGAAAGAAGAGCAGCTCACCATAACCTAGCCCCAACAACCCTGTTGTATTGGATTTGCAGAGCTGGGATCAGAGAAGGGGTTTGCTGGGTGCTGGGATGCAGAGACCTCAGGACAGGTTGAGCAGGGAGCCAGTTCCAGGAGCTTTGAGCCCTTGTAGCAACTCCAGCTGCCTCTTCCCTACCTGCAAAGTGTTTCTGGGCATTTTCCAGTGTTTCCTCTTCACTTCTCCTGTGGTAGGGGCAAAAAGCTTCCCCCTTGCCTGCTTTCCAGCTGCTTCTCCAGCCTGCCCAAGCCTTTGACCTTGCCACGGCTTTGCCACACACAACCTGAGGGACCACACAGCCCTCAGTCTGCCCAGGATCTCTCTCTTTTCCCATCCTTTGATTTTGTAAAAGAACCTCCCCAAACCTCCCCTTGTTGTTCCTCTGTTTCCAAATTGCAGTTGAGCATCTCGGAGTTCCACCGAGAGCACAGCAGCTCTGCTGCATTTAAATAGCTGATTTTTTCAGGATTTGATTCAGGTCTTGCCTCCAGTGATATCAGCCAGGCTGCTACAGCAGGAACATGGTGTGAAACGTGTGGAAGTGCAGGTGACAAACCCTTGGGAGGGTCAGGGACAAGGTGGGGAAGGGGCTGGCAGGCTGCTCCCTGGCTCCCCTCCACCCGTGCTGCCCCAGGGCATCGAGGTCCTCAGGTCTCCTGCTGCTCCCTGTCTAAATTTGGTAGATGACAGGAGCCTGGAGCAATGTCTGCCCTCCTGGGGTACTGAGCTTCTGCCTGGGAGCTGATGAACACAGCTCATCCCAGTGGTGTTACAGACACCCTGCATCTCTGCCAGCTCAAATGCCAAGGTGCTGCTGCGATAGCGTGCCCAGCTCCCCAGATATTTTTCCATGCTCCAGAAGCACATGTGTGCTTGTGATATCCCTGGCCACCATCCCCTTGGCCTGAGGACATCAGGCACTAAGAAGTGTGGGTGCAGCTGAATGCCTGCACGTTCAGGGCTGAGGAGGGGAGAGTGGGCAGGAGGGCTGTCCATAGGGGTTCTCCATAAGGGTTCTCCATAGGGGATTTCTGTAGCCCTCACTGCCATGAAGAAGGTCAGGCCCTGATGCTTCCCCTCTGCCTGAGCAGGGTTTCCATGGAGGAGACCAGGAGAAGAGGGGGAAACCAGCACTCAGGGTGAAGTTGGTGCTCACCCTGCACATCTGCACCTCCCTTCTCCATCCATCGCTGCAGCTCCAGGGGTGCTTTGGGAATGCAGTGAAAATGATTAGATGTAGAAAGAACCTGGGAAGCACTTAATTTTTTATTAGCTGCAAGCCACTTAGCCCATGGAAAAGTGTCTTCAGGGCTTCTCCAGCAAGGCTCAGCTCCAGTTGCAGATATTACCTTGAGACCTTCAGCAAGCTGGAGGCACCACGACCTTCTGCTGCTGGCTGTGAGCACAAAGGGTTTGATCCAGCAGCTCCAACCCTTACAAAATCCATGGAATGTTCACGGAGCAAAGCCTGGGGTGGGACAGTGATGAGAGAGCTGCAGTGCTGTGGTTGTCACCAGAGGCCACGTGGGTCCCGTGGTGGCTGTGCTGGCTGGGGTCTGACCACCACGTGGCTCACAGAGAATTCCTGACCCCAAGTTGAGAGGATAACTCTTCCTGCCACAGCTGACATTTAGTTATACAGCGATCCCTGCCAGGAAATTGCCAGCATTTCAGCTCTGCTCCCAGCTACTGTTCTGATTTATATTTTTGTTTTTATCCAATTTTTCTGACTTGTTTTGGTAGGGTGGCAAAATGTTCGCACTAAAGACAGATGACAGTTTGCCAATAAGAGGAGCAACTTATCACAAACTGCTCCAATTCTTTCTCCCATGCTTAGTCTGTTGGAACAGCTTTAAAGTCTAATGTGAGATTGTAGGTTAGCCCCAAATCTGCTTTCCCTCCTGTATTTCATATTTTATGGCTCCCAGCATCAGTCATTTTAAAACAAAACACTTCAATCTTTTTCAGATCATCCATGTTTTTCTTCCCGATTTCCACCTCCCTTTCCCTTGATTTAACTGGCTTAAAACTTCTTTTGGTATGGAAAATAAAATAAACACCGTAGATGGGTGACCTCTTGGAAGCTTGGTGTCCTTGAGTCTAACTTTAGAAATCATTTGTCACAGGCACAGAAATGTGCACTGCAATCAGAATTAGCTGCCAGAATATTTTTTTTCAGACAATTATATTGTAATTTGAGTGGCATTCTTGATAATAGTTAAGGTTCTCCAGCCTTCCTTTCATGCCCCAGCAAACTGTGCCCTAAAAACCAAAATTTTCTGTCCCATTCTGGTTTAAAAAAATCTTTTATTATTATTATTAATTATCATACGGAAAATAAATGAGAGGGTGAAGAGGCATGGGGAATCTAAACATCTTTGAGCTCTGGAGATAAGCCCAGTAGGCTAAGAGGGTATTATACAGTTGATTTTAGTTCAGCAAAACCAGGACATTCTATGAGAACTGGGTGAATCATTTGCAATTAGTAATTTGGCCCAGAAAAAATCCCTTTATTTCACAACTTGCAGCTTTACTGACTGAAATGCTGCCTTCTACTTGTGATGTGTATGCCAGCAAAGCTCGCCGTGCTCTGATCAGGTGTTTTCCCTGCTTGAAATTATAGATTTGGTGGCAAAAATCACTTTTGGTCTGCAATTGTGTTACTTCCATGTGATCATTCAGTGGTACCACTCAGGCTGTGTTGCTGCCTTGGGATGCACTCTGCAGGGATAACCCCCTGGCACCAGCTCAGGCAGCTTCCAACCTGTGTCTGAGGCTTGGAGTTCATCCTCTGCTGGGTAGTGATATGTCCAGAGCCCCCTGCAGCTGCCCATACTGATATTCCTGTTCCAGATGTATTTTTTTTTGGAATCTTTCCCCTTAGAACAAGTGCAGGACAGAGCCACTGCAGGTAGCTCTGCAGATACTCTGTCCAAATTCAACCAGGATTGTGTCTTTGGGGATAAACCATCAGATTGCTCCTTCTTCCCTTCGTTGCATCAGTAGTTTCAATTTTTATCCATCCATCCATCCATCCATCCATCCAATCCCCAGCAACTGAAACCACCCTGCAAGTCTGCATGTGCCAGGGTGACCCAGCAACCAAACACTGGAAATCTCTGCTGGGTGAACGTGGGCTGCAGGACAGCACAGAGGGACAGGGGACATCATCCTCCTGGGCTGCAGGATCCTCATTACACTCCAAAGAGGTCCTCAGAGCTTTTTGGGACTTCCCACACCCATCCAGATTCTGGCATTCTTCACATCGTCCCAGGTTAATGGGGTGGGAAGGGCACATTTCTGATTGCTGGATTAAAATCATGGGTGAGATGTAGAGAGGAAACTCACTTGAATTAACACAGTTTTGGGGAAAAGCCTCTGGATTTGTAACATTAACTGAGAGCAGGAGAAAGAGTGGGTGTCCTGAACCTGGGGGTGCTGAGGCTGCTGCACATTGGTTGCTGAGGGGTCAGGTCTCTTGGAGGATTTTGGCAAACAATTGAAAATCTTGAAAGATCATTTTGGGACAGCAAATACAGCTGCCAACCTCCATTGCTAACTACATCCCTACAAACACTCCTCACATGTATTTGGAAGGAAAATGCCTGATAAAAACCAAAACTACCTGGCCTTTCTTACAGCCCTGTGTCAGGGGAGGGTTCATTTCTCAGACAAGTTTTGTGCTTTCTCCTTGGTGCCACAGCCCCCTCAGCAGCACTGACATCCCCAGAGGCCATTTCCCAGCTGTGCCCTGGCTGATGCTGAGCCAGGCTGAGCATCCTGGTGGGCACAGCATGGATCCTGCCATGGCAGGGGACGTGGCCAGCTGCAGCCCTGCACAGCACCAGCAAAACTCTCACAAGGTCGAATTCCCCCACCTGAGCAGCACGATGGAGCCTCCAGGGACCCCTAAGTCTAATGAAGCATGAAATTCAGGTCTAAACAGATGTGCAGCCAACCAGTGGCCTCTTTCGTGCCTGGTTGTTACCTGGAAATTGGGCATGCGGTGTCTTGTAAGGGCAGGAACTTCATTTTCCCCATGTTTGACCCCCCACTTCTGCTGGTAACTCCCTCTGTGACTTCCTGGGGGCAACTGAAGGAGCAACATTCACTTCTCCATGGGATGGAGTTATCCTCCTTCCCGTAAATAAATATCTGTGTGTGTGCTTCACTCTGAAGAGGAGATACTGTCTGCCCACCTCTTTCCATTTTTCAGCTTCCTGGAGGAGAAATGTGATAGGAAAAGCCTAAAAATTTAAAAAAAGACTGAATGAACATCCATATCTAGCACCTTGTTCAGCACAATCCACCCAATTATTTTTCCTTCCCCTGCTTTTTCACTTTTAAAGCTTCCTCTGAATCTAGGTCCTGGGTCAGGAAGGCATTAAGGTACTTCCTGAAGTCCCTCAACTTTAAACCATATCCCATGGAAAGGACATTAATCATCTCTCGCATCTTCAAGTAAAGACACAGCTCTTTATCTGGGATCCAGAGTGTTTCTATAAATATCAGCCCATCTCACAGCCAGGCAAGTGCTGGGTCCATTACAGAAATGGGTGATCTCAATCCCAGAGCTGGTCAGGGCTCACCCACAGTTTAATCTTTATAATGGGAAGGAGCTGGAGAAAAATCTCTGTCGAGCTGAGATGTCAGGAGATCCAGTGGCTACTGACAGCACAAACACCAGGGAAAGCTGTTCCCAGAAAGAGCCCCAGGAGAATTCCATCTCCTCCAAGCTCTTTTACAGCCAGAGGGGATGTGAGGCACGGGTGAGTGGTGTGCAGGGACCCCAAAATAGACAAATCCCTATTTCTCAGGTCTTCTGCTGGTGGAGGAGGCTGGATGGGTGACCATGGGGAGGAGAAAATGGGTGACATGCTTGTTATTGGCATGTATCTGGATTGCAGGTGGAGAGATTCTGAAATGCATCTAAATGCAAAACCCAACAGGCTTTCCAGCCTTTTGTTTATTTCTAGCATTCCATTGCTTTTTGTTACCCTAAATAAGTGGTTTTTTTTAAAGTGCTGGTATCTCAGTGAGGGCAAACTTGTAGGGCACCAAAAAAAACCTCTTGTGAAGCAAAAAAGACCTGTGGGTTGAGCTGGAAGAGGACATCTCCCTCTTCAAACCCCAGGGCACACATGATCACCTCCAAAGACTGTTCCCAGGTACACACACTTCTGCCTCCAGTGGTGCCAAGGACAGGGATGCCAGGCCATAAGGTGTGCTACATTGCTCTGTGTGCTCTTAGTCCTTTCTTGTGATTAGCAAACAAAACCACCCAAATTAATTTCTGTTCTATTACAGAAAAAAAAAAAAAAAGAATAAACCAACTAATTTCAAGGTAATTTGCCTCGGATTTTGCATACAGTCAAGAGAGGTCTGTAAAAAGTGGAAACAGTTGCAAGAATCTAACGTGCCCTTTCAGAGAAAAATATCACCAAGTTAGCAAATGTTGACAAAGTGAAGTCAAAGTGTGGTGGTTTCAGTGCATTTCCCATGTCTATAGGTCACAAACTGCCCAGCTCCTGTCTGCCCAGCTCCGGAGCTGCTTTTCTGTCTAGTTTGATGGGTTTTGGGGTGAAATCTCAGTGGGATGTCACTGGAGGGGCTGGCAGCTCCTTGGCTCCAAGTCCTGGGGTAGCACATGTGGGGTGTGATCCTCCTCCACCATCAACCACACATGGACCTGGCACAGGTCCTTCTGCTCTTTTCCATTCCCCAGGTTTCTGGGGAAGTGCGAGGAGATCCAAGGATCCATGGTGGGAAGATCCCCTTCCTGAGCATGAGATCCCCTCCAAACGTGGAGATAAATTTCCAAACCTCCACCGCACGGCAGCCGCGTCCCATAAAGCGTCGGCTGCTCTTAGATGGGAAATGGAATATTCTCCTGCTAATTACAAAAATGGCTGGCAAAACCCTGCCACGATGTGATTTCTTACATTAAACAAATTTTATGGAAGAGAAGACTTTTAGTGGCACTATTTGCAGACCTGGCCTTTCGCCAGCTCGCTGTCATTAAATCTGACGATCTTAAGTATCAGGTGCACTTATTCAGAGGGGCTATAAATAAAACCTTGAAGCCTATTAAAGGAGCCAGCTTCCTGGGGCTGTTTGTCAAGCCTGTGGACAGACTGACAACCCCAGCATTTGGGGGACCCTGGCTGGTGCTGCAGCACCTCTTTTTCACACTCACAGATGTATTTTTCATGCCACGAGGGACAAAACCCTCTGGCAAATCCCATTTGTCCTGTTAGGGTTGGGTGAGTCCTTGGCCACATGCCTGAATCCTGAAAGCATTTAAGCTTTGCCTGGTTTCAAGGGTTAAAAATGAACAGGAGGATGGGAAGAAATAAAACAATCAAGGTGGGATATTTTATGCAGCAATAAGGTGGTTTAGTGTGAAATACAACAGAAGTCACCACTCCCTGGATGCCACCAACTGCACTCATGCTCAGGATTGCAACAGTTCGGGCTCTCCTCTGGGATTTGCCTGGTAAAAAACTAGCCTTGTGGGCCTTTGGGTCTCTACCACCACCCCGAGACACCCATGGGTGGCAGTCAGGATGCTCTGGGATGCAGCAGCTGCATTCCATGTCTCTGGTGCAGCCCCTATGAAAAATGGGCAGCAGTACTAATGTGTGGTTAATGACCCATGGCTCAGAAATGACTAAGATGCAGGAATTAAATTTACAATCAACTTTTTTTTTTTTTTTTTTTTTTTTAATTTAATTTCATTTTTCTTTCCCCTGAAACCTTGAAACCAAAGTTTCTAATCACAAAAGTCCATGAAAGCACCTCTTCAGCTCCAGGCAGGGCAGGGGACTGCAGGCAGCCGGGTGCTGTCACCGTGCCAGGCGTGACATGGGGCTGCTCCAGTGGCAGGGTAAACTGATGACACAATTGCAGGAGAGCACACTACTTGGTGCCAGGTTTATTTTTGTAAGTGCAAACTAATGAAATTTAGGGGGCTTAATTTTTTTTTTTAATAAAATAAAACAAGCTGCAATTTAAAAATGAAGTTCATAACCCAGCCGAGTACTGGCTGCATTAAGGAAACAAAGAGCCCAGGTTTGTACCCAGAACAGCTCCAAAGTTTTTGGCAAGGGGTAGAGAGACCCAATTTGTCCCAGTGAAGCTCTTGGAGCAGTGCTGTGAGCAGGCAGGGACTTTGCATTCTCCCTGCAGACACCACACTGTCTGTCTGTCCTGGGAAACCACTGCAAAGGGGTGGAGTTTGCCCCACAGCAGGCACCAACCTCTTCTTGCAGACCATTTATCCCACTGCTCAGCCAAGGGGGAACCTCACTCATCACCTTCTGAATGGCAGAAGGTAGCAAAAGAATCATTGAAAAGGCAGGAAAATGGAAGGAAAAATAACCACACACCCACAGCAGGGACATCCCAGAAAATGAAGGGCAGTGTGCAGGAGCAGAGTTGGTCAAAGAAAAAGACAACCCTGAACATCTCCCACCAGGAAGGATGCAGAAATTGCAGTGACCTGGAAGCATTTTGCAGCTTGTTTATTTTGCAGACTTTCTGCTGTCTTTTCCTGGGCTTCTCCACTTTTCTACTCACAGGTTTTCCCCCCCAGTTCTCTCCTGGGTTAAAGATGGAGCAGGGACAGGCACATTCCCAGCACTGAGCCCAGCAAGTATCAAATCTGGGAAAATCAATAGCAAAAGTGACCTCACTGTGTTCCAAGAACCATTAGAAACTTCAGAGCAAGTGACCTCAAATCCAAATTAAAGCCAAGAGAAGGTGCTTCTGTAGGTGATCAGCTCTGAGTAGGTAACAAGAACCACTGACTCCTTCAGCACCTATCTAGGATATTTAAGAACACTTCCCTATGTTGTCCTGGGGAACTGTGAGCTAGAGGGTTCATGCTGCTGGGTTTTGGAATTTCTAAATGTCATAGAAGAGAATTTCCTAACCAAAACCAGGAAGGTGCTTTACAAGATCATCTTGAGAACTGGAGAAATCATCCCAGATCCAAGAGCGGGCTACAGCCAGCACAGAGGTGACCCCCATTCAATTGGATGTGCCCAGAAAAGCCTGAGCCAACAGGAGATCCCTTTGATTTTCCAAGCTGCAAGCCAGGTCACCTGCAGGGTTTTAAAGAGGACATGTGAGTGATATTTGGCAATTCTTTGTTGAAAAGCACTCTGGCTTCCAGGGAATCTGGTAAAGCCTCAGTGTTAAGAAAGAGGAGGTGATTCTGGTTAAAAGCAGAAGCTCCAAGGAGAGTGGGGTTAGGTTTACAGTGGCTCACAGGGAGGAAGGGAAAGTGGGTGATGAGGAACATAAAGCAGCCCCAAGCAGGGGTCAAAGCCATGGCTAGCAGAGCTGAGGGCAACAGGGAAGTGCTCTTAGATACAAGAGACTAAAAGTAGTTGTCTAGACAGAAAAGCAGACATTAAAAACAGAATGCACAAAAGGCAGGCACTGAATATTTAACTTGTCTACTTTTTGGGGGGGGCGGGGGGGAAAAGCTAAATGAAGCAGCAAAATAATCCAATAATGTGAAATATCTTCAGTTCCAACACAGGATGCTAAACAGCTGCTGCTACAGTGGGAGGATTTATTTTTGATCAGCAGCCCTTGATATTCAGTGCCTGAAAGTTTTAAAATCTGTCCCAGGAGGTCCCCGAGGCCAGCAGTGTCTGGGAGGAGAGGAGTTTTCCAGAAAACCAAAGCAGCTCTGACTTTGTTCCAGTGAGGAGGATGGCTTGCCTAATTATAAATCTGATTGTCTGATGTTGATTTTGTGAAAAATAATGGAAGACCTGATAAGGGACTTGATTAATAACAATTTAAGGAGAACAATTAATTACAATCAACATGAGTTAATGGAAAATAGATCCTATTAAATAAAATTGATATAATTTTTCAAGAGTGTGATTATAGATTTGATTGATTTAGTACATTTCATCAACACTGTTACGTTTGACTTCTGCGAGGCGTTTGACTTAATGTTGTCTCATTTATTAGGAAGCTAAAACAATGTAAAATCAACACAGCACACCCTGAATGGATGAAAACCCTGGTGATGTGTTCAAACAGATCAGAGAATCACCCCCAGTGGCTGTGTTTCAGTTCGTCCTTTTTAGCAAATGGGAGAAAGTCAAAACCCACTACAACCAGAGGATGCTGATGAGGCTGGGGGTAGGAGCAGGGTCCATTTGTGGGTCAGTTCTTCCTCAGCCCTGCAGCTTTCATGACCCAGATCCAAGCAGACACCACTGCCAGCTGAACGTGGGCATTACCCAAAGCCACACTTCCAGGAACCAGAATTGCAGTGCAGGAGGAGGGATCTTATTACCTAATGCTGGAAATTTGATAAAATAACGGAGTGCAATATCTCTGGTGCAACATCTAGTGGGACACTGCAGCTATTTCTGGTGTCTGTGTCACAAGAAGGATGGTGATGAATGGGAGAGGGCACAGGAGAATGACTGAAGCGTTGCAAAACATGCCTTATGGTGACAGCTTCAAGGACCCCAATATGCTTAGCTTAACAAAGAGAAGGTTAAGGGATGGCTTAATGACAATCCAGATGTATTCAGACAGGGCAGAGAAATGCAGAAAGGGAGAGCTCTTCAATCTAATAGACAGAGCTATAAAAAGAGTCAGTGACTGGAAGCTGACACCGTCGCTTTTGAAACTGGGAGGAGAAATATCTGCACAGCTTCCCAACACGTGGTTTCATCAGCACGGACTGGTTCAAAATCATGGTGGATTATTTTTTGTTTGTTTGTTTGCTTGGTTTAAGCCATCTCCTGGATCCACCAAAGATCACAGCGAATGGACACACAGGCAGCCAGACTGCATGGAGGGGGTGGCCCTGCTTTGGTTTTGTGGTGTTCCTAGGAACAAGTGTTGAGGTCACCCCCCCACAGTTATTCCCTTTTCTCAGAGTTATTGGTCTGGCCTTGGTGGAGACTCAGGCAGACCCCTCAGTGTTCTCACTACCACATCTTTGCCAGGGGAAAGGCTGGAATGATGCTATAAAACAAAGAAACCAAACCCAGCCTACATCACTCTGCTATAAAAACCCCAAAATGTGATGCCAAATTGCAGCTTAAAGCAAGTGCACGAAGGATCTGCTGTCCAGGGGTTCTGTTCAGTCCTGCTGATCCCCATCTGCTGCTTTAGTTTGATAGACTTCTCAGGGAGGTGATAAATCCATATGCCTTAAAAGCTGCTAAAATTTTGAGTAAAAATGGGTAGTTTGATCACATGCTCATCTCAGCCCAGAAAACTGCAGAAGGAGAATGAGCCAGCATCCTGCATGGCATGGCTTTCTGCTGCAGGTCCCCCACATCTCTGCTTTCTGGTTTGGGAGCTGCTGAAATTTCTCCTTTCATGGAAATTCTTCAGCAGGAGCCTTGGGAGCAGAATCCTCCCTCACCCATTGACTTCTTCTGGGTCTGGCCTGCAAGCCCCAGCTGAAGTCTTACTGTGCATCCAGATGAACTGAGGACCAAACAGGTACATAGAAATATGTATATAATTAAGTGTTGTTTTTTTTTTCCTTGGGTACTGAGACATTATTTCTGGGTTTTCAAGCTCTGGAAGCAGTGTCAGGAAATAAATTTATTTCCAAAAAAACACTGGGGGAGGTTAGATAAGAATTGATATCCAAAAGAACGCCAATTAAATTTGTTTCATACTTGATTTATATATAAGGGACTTTATCTTCCAGTGGGGTCTTTACCTGTAGAAGCACCTCTGTACCTTACATACAGGATATAAAAGAAATATCATTTGTTACCTTAACTTGTAACAAGATCAGCAAAGGAAGGCTTTGAAGCTGCTCTACAGCTTATTTGTCATTTCACTCTGGTTTCTTATCAGCAAAATCTATCCATCTGTAAATTCAGGACCCCATCCCTGAAGCTGGGAGGCTGGGATCTTGTCTCACCCCTGCAGCCTATACCAAGGTGCAAGAGCCCTCTGCTCCAAATGCCATTTAATCCAGCCCCTCGTTAGCCAGCCAACAAGATTTCCATTGATTTCAGGCTTTGGACCAGGAACTGTGCAGATGCTTTTAAACTGAATAACTTAAGCAAAATGCTTATGTTTCATGTCAGAAAAAGTCTGAACCAGTAGAAATTTTTTTAAAAGCCAAGGCAACATCATTCCCATACAGATAAACACTGCTTTAATGTGGCTCACCATAACAACAGAGCATTTATTAAAACACTTCACCATTTAATTTATCCAGCTTTTTATACTGAGGAGTATTTTCATTAGGATTCCACTGCAAAACCGAAGAAGGCATTAAATCATTTAATATACTGACAGCTCAATTTATTTAAGCACTGGAGTCTAATTCAAAAAAGCAGACCTTACAGAGAGCCCTGTCTTTACAGTCCTGGCATACAAGGTCCTATTCATTTCAAGCTAGGATGTTATATGAATTTAGTTTGAGGTCCCACTACATGATTTCCTTGAGTCATCAACCTGCTGCATCTGCCAGAGCTGGCTCTAGGCATCCCTCCAGCTCCACACCAGCCCAACTCCAGGCTTTTCCTTCTCCTTATGCTTGTGAGCATCTAGCCCTTTGTGTTTGGCATCTTCCTTTAGTCCTTGATGGACCACAGAGCAACAGGCATGGCTGGAGCCCCAGAGATCAGCAGGGAAGCAGCAGCAAATGGAGCAAACCCTGAGGTCCTCAATGAAGTCATCAATTTAACTCGAATTAATTGGCATTCCTGGCTCTGGAGCACTTGGCGAAGGCTGAGAGATCCACTGCAATATATTTCTGTCTTGGTTTGTATTGAATTCCCAAGTGACACTCAATTCTTCAGTGCTGGGGTGATGTATGGTGAGGGCCCAGCAGCCCTGCCCTGGAAGATGCTGAGCAGCATCAGGACTGTCCCCATCAAAGCTGTGACATCCTGCCTGGACCAAATCCTCCCCTGGGTATTCTGGGTGCTAAGTTCCTGGTGGCTTATTACTGATGGTCCCAGGTCTGATGCAATAAATAGTGGAGAAGAAAAAGGTCCCCTGGGTGATACTGGGGTCCTCTGTGCCTCCTGGATTGTCTGCTTTCCAAAACTGGTGTCAAAACAGAACCTTGGAAACAATAGCACACTGGCAGTAGGATGCACAGGACGTCATTAATAAACATTAGGGAGCTTGATATGATCTGGCAAAAGCAGTACAACAAAATGAGGTCCCAAAAGCAGGATGAAGAGGAGAGGAAGAGACCTGAACAGGGTGTTTAATGACTCACCAGACTCTGAAATGCAGCAGAGAGCAAGGCTGGGATAGAAAACCTTTTAATGAATTCAACATCAGTGCAGTCTTTGAACGCTTAGCTCCCCGTTCCCCAGTAATGTTTGACCCACCTGAAGATACTGATCATACAGAAAATAATAACCAGTAAGTAATAATAATAGTAATAATAGGAAGAGCAGGACCCTCATCTCCATTTCGTATTTATAATCCAGCAAATATCTCACCTAAAGCCAGAAGATTTATGGGTTTCCATCTATAATTAATATCTTTCCTTAAGCAAGAAAGAGAATATTTTCATAAAAATAAATCTGGAGCTCTAGACCTGGATTTTGAAGACTAATACTTAAATCCCCAGCAAGACATGGTTAGTGGTTGTAGAGATATACATATACAACAGAGCCTCACCGTGCACATACAAACAGATAGCATTGTACATTTATATTTAAAATAAATAGATACAATTTATCTTTTAAATGCAATAGATGAAGCTGAAGCAGGAAGGAGGAGGAAGATGGGGAGGTGGGTTTGGTGTCTGCTCCCAAAGATTCAACTTGCATCAGGGCTGTTGCTAACAGCAGGGGTGGTCCTGGGCACCAGGACAC
The DNA here is from genome assembly GCA_023637945.1 of Phaethornis superciliosus. Classification (NCBI taxonomy): domain Eukaryota; kingdom Metazoa; phylum Chordata; class Aves; order Apodiformes; family Trochilidae; genus Phaethornis; species Phaethornis superciliosus. The sequence continues at coordinate 11,974,804 of JAJQWJ010000019.1, forward strand.
AAAAAGGGCTTTGAGGCAAAGGGAATGGATTCAGTTTTAGTTTTATGAGAAAAATAACAGGCTGATGCGACAGCAAAAGGGTCAGACAGGCTCAGGGGTAAGGAAGTGACTCATGGGAGGTTAAAATGAAAACACCTTTCTTTTCCTTCATCCTCCCTGGCATACCTGTCCTGACCCCCATGTCTGCCCCAAATCACACCTGTGGATGGGGAAGCACCAAGGGCTGAGCCCTGGACTGGGGGCAAGACTTGCTTTGGCTGAAGGTTTCCATCTCCAACAGCATCCACTGAGAGATGGAAACCTCCAGCCAAGACCAGCCCTGCCCTTCAGTTCCACTCCATGGACCACAGCCACCAAGCACGTGCTGCCAGGGAGGCTCCAAGGTACCCCAAGTCCCCCTTCCAGGGATGAATTAGTCCCTGGGGGTTGGAGGTTTCCTTTCAAGAGCTGTGTTGTAGGCTTTGTAATGTTGGGGTTAGCTCAGGTCTCACAGGGTAACCCCCTTGCTAGCCCCTGGTGGGTCAAGAACAGTTTGCTCAGTGTCTGTGGGCTCTGGTCTGCACTCCAGGGCTCTTCTGACTCTCTGAATAGTCTCTAAAAACAGGTATCAAATGGTTTATTTGGGTTTTTTTTCCTTTTCTTGGGTGTTCTTTTTCACTTTCCTGAGTTGTAACCAGCAAAAGAGGGAATGTGCTGGATAAGCAGTCAAACCAAAACTAGGGAAGGACAGATTCTCAGGTGCAAGCAGGGATTCATCTGAAAAATACTGAGAATAACTGGAAATTTAAATGTAGGCACAGTTCCAAGGTCAAGAGTGTGAGCATCACCTCACTTAGTGGTGCACTTACCAAGGGAGGTAAAGTACTGCTGCTGTTCTAGATCCAAAGAGCAAAAATATGAGCAAAGCCCCAGCACTTGTATTTACACTGTCCTAAGCTGTATAACATCCCCTTTTAACTGAGATTTTAATTATTCATGTTTAAATGTTATTTATTTAAAAAATCCCTCATACACTCGGTCATTTAAGAAGCTCATTGGGGGTTGCTTGCCAGGGTGAGAAACCCTTTCAAACCCCACAGCAAGAGTGCGGAATGAGCCCCTTCACCCCAACTGAAAAAGAATTTCTCCATGGGAGGAGGAGGAGGAGGAGGAGGAGGAAGGCAGTGGCAGTGAGACCAGTGCAGAGCAGCAAAGCTGCATCCTGCTTGGGGTGTCAGCTGCAGGCAGGCTGTCTGCTTCCATCAACCATTATTTTCCAATGTCAGGAAGGGCAAAAAGAAAAAAAAAAGAAAAAACAGAAAGGAAAAAAGGAAAAGAAGAAAAGAAGAAGAAAAGAAGAAGAAAAGAAGAAGAAAAGAAAAGAAAAGAAGAAGAAAAGAAGAAGAAAAGAAGAAAAGGAAAGGAAAGGAAAGGAAAGGAAAGGAAAGGAAAGGAAAGGAAAGGAAAGGAAAGGAAAGGAAAGGAAAGGAAAGGAAAGGAAAGGAAAGGAAAGGAAAGGAAAGGAAAGGAAAGGAAAGGAAAGGAAAGGAAAGGAAAGGAAAGGAAAGGAAAGGAAAGGAAAGGAAAGAAAAGAAAAGAAAAGAAAAGAAAAGAAAAGAAAAGAAAAGAAAAGAAAAGAAAAGAAAAGAAAAGGAAAAGAAAAAGAAAAGGAAAAGGAAAAGGAAAAAAGAAAAGGAAAGAAAAAGAAAAGGAAAAAAAGAAAAAGAAAAGAAAGGAAAGGGGAAAAAAAAAGAAAAAAAGACAACAATGCAAAGGAAACCTTCTGGCAAGCAGACAAAGGAGCTGAGCTGCTCCCAAACTTGGTCACCATGGAAAAGCTTTCCCTATCAACATGTTGTCTGCTGTGCTCCATATGGGATTTTTACCCCCGGGAAGAAGCTGGGCTGGGCTGGCCACTGCTCTGCCCCCCAGCTCGGGAAGGGGAAACAAATTAATAAATAAATAAATAACAAATTAATTAATTAATTTGTGGCTGTTGCTCTGCAAGTACAGATATCAGAGGGGCTGAGAAAGCTGCAAGTGGTCTGGGGTACTTAGCTGAGGCAGAGCTTTGCTGCAACTTCATTTTCATGATTTAGCATTCCCACTGTAAATAATTGATACTAATGTAAGTGAGATAAGAGACAGACTGTCTGTGGGCCGGGAGGAAGTGGATCCTGGTGACATCCACCCGAAAATGTACTTGCGGATTTCTCTGAAGTAAAAACGTCGAAAAGCCAAACACAAAAACTGAGAGGTGGGGAAGGGAAGAGGGGTAAAAAAGATAATCTGTGGATCAGCTCCAAGGCCTGTCATCCCTGGAATTAAAAAAAAAAACCTCCAGATATTCATCTCCTCAGGGTGACAACTCCTGCATTAACCAGTGCTTGCCAGCTCTCACACTGCTCAGTACCCCATGCTTGTGCATGGGCTGGAGGTTGGGGGAATGTTGGGGTGCTTGGAGGGATCAGGGTGTCACTACAAGAGGTGTGTGGAGTGCAGCCCTCCTCTTCCTCCTCCTGGGAGGCTGTGCTGCCAGGAGAGTGGCAGTGAGCTGGGTATATTTGATGCCTTTGGCTTAGGTTAGCTGCAAAGCAGCTGAGCATCAGGAAGGAGCTCGTCTGCATCTCAGCCTTTGAAACTGGAGAAGGCAAAATTATATCCCTGGTCCTGGCAGGGCAGCTGTGAGATGGGTGATGGAGACAGTGCTGCTGGGGTGGAGAAGGGGAGATTTTTGGAGTTCTGGAATCCAGCAGATCCCAGGGGCATTCCCCAGGATCTGTGTCTAAACGCTGATTTTTGAGGCTGCTATTGACATGTCATCTCCTTAGAGCAGTCTGTGCCTGGTGGCAAACAGGCATGACTTAACACTTGCCCAGCACACCATGACACTTGCTTTGATCCTGGCTAACATAGATAAGGAAAGGTAATGTCAGCTGCAAAAAAATGGCACCACCATTGAGCCACCTTTATGGCTTCACTAAACTTCCTCTCTCTCCATCTTCACACTCCACCTGCCTCACCAGTTGCTCAGCAGCTCAAGGACCTTCCCCTTCACACTGCAAGAAAATAAATGTGCCAGATGGGTTAGATTGCTGGAGGATGGCACAGAGAAGTGAAGAAAATCTGCAGAGGCAATCCCTGCATGGCAAGATGCTCCCTTATACATGCAGCAGAAGGAGCCTCTGGGTCTCCCTTGCCTCGAGCAGGCAGGTGTGTTGTCCTGTCCCAACAGCCATGACTTTACACATCACTCTGGTCAGCACATATTCAGAGTTAAAAACACATCTTAAGCCATGGATTTCATCCAGGAAGCCAGGTGAAAAGAGCTGCTTTGGAAAGAGGAGCAGTGGCTCATCAGTGAGAGCTGGAGAGCCTTTCTCATCTCTAATGTGATTTTATGTTCAGTGAATAATGCATATTAGCATAATACTGACTAAAAAAAAAATCCATACTCATCATTTCCTATTAATTAGTTATCAACATTATCCCATTATTAATTATTAACATTTACACTATCAATCAGCCCCTGGCTGACTGATGGCTCAAAATCTTGCATAAAGATTGTCACAACAATGGCTACATCACATAATGTGCCTCACAGTCAGGTTGTCATGTCCTCATCTATAAAGCTTTTTACTAATGCACTTTACAACATATCTTACAGTACACGGATGAAGAATGTGGCTGCACCTTGTAATAATTCCATTAATTATGAATAAAGCATTTACAAATGACATCCTTATTTAAAAAGGGTGATGAACACATTCAGTTTTAATGTGGATGCACTGTGTAATTTGTGATGCCAGAAAAAGCAATGCTGGAAGCATGGGGCAAAGGGAAAAGGGCCAAGAGCTTAGGATCTTTGCATCAGAAAGGAAAGGAGGGGAAAAAACAGTGGAGAAAAGGACTGACAAACGACACAACGTTGATATAAAGCTGACCAAACACCAAGGTGATGGTGGGAAGGGATGTTTAAAGGTGCCACACAAAGCTGACAGAAGACTTTATCCAATGACCTTGAGTTGCGGCTGTGTCAACAGAACCCTATCCTACATTAATAAAGTAAATGTTTTCATTGCTTTCTCTCATTTGGGATGTTTTCAGCTGGCTGGCAGCTCCCCAGGACTCATTAACCACACAGAGTTTGCCTTTGCAGTACCTTGGTGCTGCTTTGTCCTGTAGGCTTTCGGAGATGGCAGATTATTCATTACACACAATATTTCACTGAGGCTACTTACGTCAAGAGGCTATAAATACATTACTTTTGCTAGTTTACTTAAGGGATAAAAAGTGAGTAGCTAAGTTTACAGATCAGGCTCAAGCTCTATTAATGAGTGGTCTGTTCATTTTCATATACATCTCAATTGTTTGAAATTATTTTCCAAATTAATCCTATGAGTGATTCTTTACTTACTGATCATTTCCGAGCGCTGCTGGCTGAGTTGTGCAGTCATGTTCAGGTTATAATACATATTATGCAAGAAAGGTTCATTTAAATTCATGATGGTTTTGGTAATAAAGCTGTGAATATTTATGCTGGTCAGAGTTTTCTTCTGAGAACCCTGAGCCAAGAGCTTCATATACCAAGGTTCAGCCATTTAAATGTGTGCACTGGGGATGCAAAACCCCAGTAACTCACTTCTGGTGGGTGGCTGAGAGCCTTGGTCATCATCAGAAAGTTAGCAGAGTCCTCCTCCTGATTTTTTTTTTCCTGAAGTTCATCAGCATTTACAGCAGGTTCCTGGATAAATCACAAATCAAGGTGCCCCGCCTGCCTGCGTGTGGTGCAAATTTCTGCAGAATCAGGAACAAGAGCCCTGGATCCATCATGGGATGAGAAGAAAAAGCATTGCCTAGGGAGGGACCTAGCTCTGGATTCAGCCAGACCTTTTTGCAGGTGTCCCATGGAGATGAGACTGCAATCCAGAGCCAAGCCAGGCAGGAATTTCATATGAATTATTTCAAGCTGCTTTTCAACTTTACATTCTCTTATTCACAGGTGATACTGAGTGCAAAGTATGACACGTGACATGGACTTTTCCCCATATTTTTAAGTCAATGAACACAGTAAAAAGTTAATCCATAGTATATATTTCCAGCAGGACATTCTGCAGCCCCCCTCTCCTCTCAGACCCAGGCCAGGCTGTGCAGGAGGGGTTGCTGTAATGACAGGTTGCTCTGAAATTCCCAATATTTCTCCAAACCGCCAGCAAGTTGGTTTTCAGAGCTGGCTGGCAGAGGGTTTCTTTATCAAGGTTTCAGCGGTTTGAAGCAGCAGCTCCAGAGTTATCAACAATCTATTTCCTTGCAGAGTCACGAGTAAAATATCAACCCCCCAAAAAAAGCCGAGCCAAACATTTACATTTTAATCTCACAAAACACTTCAGTTTCTGACAAACTGGGTTTTTTGGTCTGTGTGTTATGGCAAGGCAGCAGGGTTGTAGGAGGAAGTTTTTTAGCTCTGGGAGTGAGCACAGGCTGATTGTAGATGTGGTACAGTCGGAGCAGCACGGTGACCTCCCCATCCGAGGTGACAGCAAAGACTGTCACCCTCCAGCTGGAGCTACATGACAAAGAAAAGAAAAAAAGAAAAAAAGAAAAAAACAAAAACCTGGCCCCAGAAGCTGATGGGGTATGAGCATCTAGTGCTGAGCTCAGTTAGGATGGCATTTGCAGGTGTAAAACAGGTTGGGGTTGGAAGCATCAGGAGCCCCATGCTGCTGGCAGCTGGGCACAGTCTCTCCTGGCTACAAACAGAGCTTTTCTTGCACCCTGTGTTTTCTTGCACAGTTTGTCCTTCCCTGAACTCAGCCACAGCTCCTTTTTCACTGACTATTCCTGTCTTTGCCTACGGGGCAGTTGGGATAAAGTGGAGGTGCTGGCAGGCCCCAAGCTCTGCAGTTTGCTGCCAGGTGACTCAAGGCATCTCCCTCTTTTCCCGTGGAGATCCTGTGCTGCCTCCATGGAATTGCTGCAGCAAGATATGAATTATGGATGAAATGAAAAATCCCAGCCTTGTGCAAAAAGGGGATAAACAAAGTGCAGAGCAATCACCTCTGTGCCCCAGCTTTGGTATCTGCTACCTTCAGGGGCACCATGCCCAAAAAACTCCTCTCAGCCTCTTTCATCCCACAGACCTCAGCATTCCCTCCTCCTAGGGGTTTGGAAATGATGATATCCATTAATCTGAAAAACATCCTCTTATGCTTTGTGAGATTTTTTCATGTGGTGGTAGAAAGAGTGCTGTATGGACAAGTTGCTTTCTGAATTTACAAGAAGAGCAGAGCAGAGCATTCCTGGCTCCTGCAGAAGTAGAGAAGGGCTGGACAAGAGCTTCAAGGTAATCACAGACTCTGGATGTGATTTGGGGAAGCTCAGTCTCTCTGCTCATAACTTTTCCATCAGAGGAGAATATGCCTTTTGGAAAAAAAAAAAACCAACAAAAAACACATTTTAAAAATATATTTTAATTTTTAAAAGCTTTAATTTCCCCCTTGCAAGCACAGCTCTCTGCTTTTGTGCACCATCTAATAGCAGGCTGCAAATGTGTTTCCACGCGGCCATTTCTGAGTGTGCAATATCAACATCTGTGCTAAAACCAAGCAGAAATTTTTCCCTGATGCAATATTTTGCTGGGTATTATTGTTACTTTTTCTTTTTAATGATTTCCTTGTCACAGGGGCTCTTCAGCCTCTTTGTTTCAGGAAATTGAGGCTCTTTGCTTCTCTCTCTCCTTGTCAAAGCCATCCCTGGCAGGTGAGACCAACACCACCCTTCTCCCTTCTGCTAAAAAAGTTTTACTTGGTGCTTGTTAAAATTGTGCTGCCCTGAAGAACCTTGTTGAGCTGGGGTCTGGCCACCCTCTTCAGCATCACATAGAGCCACAAACTGCACCCAGGCTGGACATCCTTCTTCAGAGCTCAGCTTTGCAGCAGCTGAAAACTGCTGGTTGGAGACTGAAGAGATGCAAAATAGGTAAATAGAGAGGTGGCTGCTGCAAAAAAAAAAATAAAAAAATCCCAAGGGAGGCAGAGGTTCCGCTCCTGGGGTAGCTGCTGGGGAGCTGATGTGTTCACCCTGGTGCAGTGCAGGTCTCTGGGCAATTGTCTTCTCACCCATCATCTTATTACAGATACTATTATTTTTTTTCATCATAACCACAGTGACAAACATTCTCCTGACCATATATTTACACTCTCCAACATGGGCCACTTTGTTCTTAATTTTGATTTTTTAAAGAATCCTTTAGCACACCAAATAATCTCTGCAGATGAGGATTTATAGGAAGATCTTGAGAGCTGTCAGAGTAATGTTTTGCCAGCAGCCAAGGCGTAACCTCCTCTTAAATCTTTATTTCTGCTTTGCCCTGGGTTTTCTCTTCACTGCAGAGGTGGTGGAGCTGCAGCAAGCATTTGGGTACAGCTGTCAGGATGAAGGAGCTCTGTTGTCAGTTGTTTTAGTTTTGATCCCATTTGAATGTGTCAGTCAGCTGCCTCAGATCAAAGAAAGTGAGAAGGAGACTTTAACAGTTGTGATTTGCAAGCTTCAAACTTACCTTTTCTTTCTTTTTTTTTTTTTTCTTTTCTTTTTCTTTTTTAATATATATAGACACTAAGTAAATGGTTGGCAAGCTCTTGGAAATCATAATATTTCTAAATATATCAGAGAGGCTCTCAGCCCAGCTGCTGGTGAAGACGGTGTCTATTCCTATTGACTTCCTTTCCCCCTTCAAATTACTTTTGCACTGAATAATTTCAAATTGTAATGCAAAAAATCAGGGACTCTTAACGAGACTAGCTAACACTGTGATTAATGAAGGTGTAATGCAAGCCCTTAGAAACCAGTTAGCTAATTAGTGTAATCACAGAGGTGGAATTAATTAAACGTCCATAAAATAGCCTAATAACAGCAGTTTCCTCTGACCCAGAACTGGTAGATGAGAATGGTTTTACTGGGTTAGGAACAGAGAATGAAGGGTCTGGGTGTAACCACAGACAAGGAAGCTTGGGGCTGGATCAAACAAAGAGGAACAGTGCAGATTTTACACCAAAGTCACCCAGGTTGCAACAGTGTCCTCTGGGAAGGACCCTTCACGTTACAGCATCCCTCTTCCATCTTCATCCATTGCCACAAGTTCATTGGCAAAATAATCAAGGCATGGGTACTCATGGTGAGGAAAGATCCAGCTGGCTCTCTGTTTCTCTTTCATTTTGTTCACTTTCTTCTTTCCCAGGTTAATAATAAATATAGTATCAAAACTTCACTCACTTTACAGTCCCTGAACCCTCCTGGTTTGGTTTCAGGAAAGGCAGAAATGGGTGTCCTAAGGTGCTTAAGGAGAAAATCCTGTTAGGGGATTCCCTGTATTTATATAGCTTAGGCTGTATTTATGTATGTTATTCACAATGAGTGTCTCAGCTGGTTGAAAAATCTCTTGCTGGGAGAGAAAAGGCTTCCTGGGCAGAGGAGAGCAGTGAGGGGAACAGTCACTGTCAGAGCAGCTCCCAGAGCTGAAACCCTTTTCAGTCCTCACCCAGGTGGGTGCAAACAACCCTGAGTCCTTTGGGAAATACCAGCACATCAGTGGGGAATCCTAAACCACCCCTAAAATCCCTATTCTTCTCCAAGGGGTCTCCAGGCAGGACTGTTCAGATTCATCTCATTAACAAGGCTCAGGGGATGGTGTGATGAGCTGGATCTTGCCCTTGGTGATTAGAAGTGACCTACCTCTTGCTGCTACATGAAACAGCTCTACCTAAGGGGCTATAAAAAACCCTAACCAGTAATTTTCCAGTTGGGATGGGTCACCACGATGTCCATCTCCGTTCTCATTTCCACCCCGATTTTGTGTGTGTTTCATTTGACCTGGGTGTAATGAGCAAGGAAGAATAAAGTAGCAGCAGACCTGCAATCAACAATCATCTGCTGAAGCTGATGAGACTGCTAAGTGGGTCTTCATTAGCTCCTCACATGCTAAGAGCAGTCCTTATTTAGTCTTCTTTCCTAGGTGAATCTATTTTTGAATGAGCTTTAGTACTGATTTTGTCTGGGGGGGTGTGGGAGGTTGGATGGAGAGTACCACCACTGCCAGGTAACTAGATTATTTTCATGGAGGAACAGACTGTGACACCAAGGTGGCAGCAAGCTGAAAAAAAGAAACAACGTGATGCCACTTAGAGAAGGAAGGAATAATTTTCCCTGGTGACACCTCTAGTGGGAGGCAGAACTTCATCTTCTCTTTGCAGCTCAAATGGAGCATCACAGCAATAGCATTAAGTGTGCTTCCACGTTTCCAGCCTGTCTTTTCATTAACCTTTATTTTATTGTAGCAGGGAACAGACTTTCCAAGGGAGGGTTTGCAGGGCCATACAAAGCCCAGGACATCCCACCTGGGTACCCAGGCTGGGGCCCCTTCTGGTCCATGCTGCGTCCAAATGATCTTGCAGGAGAGAAAGGAAATCTGATTTATACCTACAAAAATCTGCTGGAAGGGATTTTGGACTTGCTCCTGGGATCCTTTTGCCCCCCCAGCTCAGACACATGAAGCAAATCCCGAGCCATGATCCGGGGTGCCTGTGGCAAGACAATGCTTAACCCCTCCAGTGCATCCATGAGAGAAAGGAGACTTTTCCCACCTTCACAACCCCTTTCCCACACTGGCCATTACCTGAACTTTCTGATTCAAGCTTTTTTTAAAAGCCAGGGCTGCAGGTGGGTTGGTTGTGGCTGCCTCTCACCCTCCTGACCGCATCCATCTGCGGTGCAGGCTGCCACCTCCCGACCTGCCCGAGAGCTGAGGGATGTGACACTGAGCACTGAGAGGGACTCAGCACCCTCACCCAGCACCCTCCCTGCTCCCAGCCACCCTCTGCATAGCCCTGGCCCACCCCAGGGAGCAGGGATTGCCACAGCTCCCTGCATCCTCCGTGCATCCCATCACCAGCTCCCACTTCCATCCCCTTTCCAGACACCTTGAGGACCTCCCCCCCAGAGGACTGTGTCCTTGCTGCCTTACCTGGCCCATCCCTGCCCACCCCAACCCTCCCAGCACCTTTTGGTTTTCTCATCTGACAGTGTGGGAGTGAGCAGCACAATCAGCTGAGTCAGCTTTTTCTTGCTGGGGCTGTTCACACTGCAGACTGTGTGGGTGATACCCCAGGAAAAGACAAGTTTAGCAGCCTGCTGCTCCAGGAAATTTTTTTTTGTTTGGTTTTGTGGTTTTTTTGGTTTTGTTTTTGTTTGTTTTTTTTTTTTAACAGCAACATGAGCCAAGCACTTGCACCTCTGAGATTTGCAAACAGCTGATCTATGAGACATTACATTATTTTTTTGTGCTTTTGACCTTATTTGCTGAAAATGAAAATGAAACATCATCTAACCTTCCAGGAAACACCATGGTTCTTCCATCTGACAGGAGAACATAAATCTTTGCTAAGGGAGCATCCATTCTGCTCCTCAGGTCTCTGGGACCGAGTTCTGGGCACCAGCATGGGAACTGCAGCATCCTGAGCCCTGAACCTCTTCAGCCTGGGCTGCAACAGCCTCATAGGGTTATTCACTGACTCACCTAGTTTTGCACCAGATCCTCATGGAAAAAAATGGGATTTCTCATGTCTGAATCACTTTGAACCCCTCAAAATTCCAGAAGGAGGAGCGAAACCCTTCCCACCCAGGTCTGTGGGTCTGGCTGAAATAACACCCAGCTTTACAGCTCAGGGGAGTTGTAAAGAATCACCTTCCCCTTGTTCAGCCTCCCCATGTCACCTCCTAGGAGAGGTCTGAGGGGCTGCTGTGGTGCTGCAGCTTCAGGCTCTGCCCATTCCCATTTCCTGAGCTCCATGCTTGCGGGTCTGGGCTGCACCAGGTTACACCTCCTGGGTTTAGGGGACCACAGAGACCTTTCTAAGAAGGCAGAGGGGTGGTCATGGGGCTGGGGGGACAGCTGCAAAGCCATGTCTGTATCTGGAGCTGCAGGGAGGGTTTTTTGAAGGGAAGAAGTTACTTGTGGGGAAGACACCCTTCTCACCTTGCTCTGCTCCTTGCTGCCTCCCACTCACCACGAGTGGTTAAAAAACGTTCTTGAAATGCTTGCTTTCAGATCCAGACTCTTTGACCTGGAGTGTTTCCATCAGTGTGCAGATCTCTTCCTTCTTCCTGGCTTTTTCCCAGGGCAGAGCCCCCCCCAAGCCCCCCTGGACACCAGGGAAAGGCTCAGAACCACTTTTGCATTTTGCTGTTTCTCCCCGGATCAGGTCGGTGACATTTCCCTACGTTGGGGAAGATGAGTTTGGAGGAAATACCCCTTCCAAAAGTCTCCAAAAGTCTCCAAAAGCTGCGATTTCTCTTTTTTTGCCCGGACCACCTTTCCTGCTTTTACCACTAGATGGGAGAGTGAGACCAGGCTAACTGTGCTGCTCCCATCCTTATCCCGATGGGAATTCCGAGGGGACATGAGCACTGAAAATTATCCTGAGGTCATCCTGCAAATCCTAGCCCTTCGGGAAGGTCGTGAGTACCCCCCAAAATGCCTGGTCACCGCCTAACCTCAAAAAGTGCACAGTTAGGAGGGGACTAATCCATGCCAAGTGCTTTTCCTTAATGCCCTTCTGCCCTTGTGCCAGGGGAAAGCACTTACAAAAAGACTACATATATTCTTGGGGTGAATACTTTAATTTTTGTTAATATCCAGCTGTATTAAAGCAAAAGGAGCTGGGGAAGGTGCTTGCAATTCACTCTCATCCACAGCCCCTCTTCCCAGGAAGCTGAGTGACTCCAGTAATTGCTTAGGGAGGTAAAGAAGAAAGCAGCATTTTCTCCCTCCTTTCCTTCCACATCTTTCTGCTGGAGGATTCTTGCAAAACAATACCCCCAGTGATACCATTTTTTCCTGCAAAGGTGAAAAAGGAGCTGGTACAATGATTGCAGGTGCAGGAGGGGAATTCCTACCCTGGTCTGATGCTGCTGGGATTGGGAGGTGTCACAGGGAAGGGATGGGGAGGGCACCTGGTTCTTTAACTTCCCATGAAACTTCCTTCCACTGCAGCATTTCTCACCTCCTGAGACGTTTCTCAAGGTTTTGCTGGGAATTCATTTGGGCATTATATTGTTGCAGAAGCACTTTCTCAGCCAAAGAAACAAGTTCAACTGTTTTTATTCGAATAAGGTTTGGAGCTTTAAAGTTGTGCATTGCTTCTTCCTTCCTGAGGTTTCACAGGTTCTGGAAGAAATTTCATAGTAGCCAAATTCACTGGCTGCTTGTGTGACTACAGCAGAATAAATAATCCCTGTAACTTGGAAATTATCTTTTTGGGTGGTTTTGCTGTCTGCCCAGCCTTCCTAATTTGCAGGTTTTCTAGAGAAGTGACTCAAATGGCTTGTTTAATGCCTGGCACAGCTGAGCAATGAGATGGAAGAATTCCAATAACATCCCTAACTGCAGTGCACTCCCCTCCTTGACTCTGCTGGGTGCTCCTGGCTTTGCCTTTACAGAAAATATGTCATTATTCTGCAAGAGGGAAAGAACAGCTTCTTTAGAAGAGGGAGTTTTTTGGGGGTTTTTGTTTTGTTTTGTTTTTTCTACTGGATGTAACTACTCATATTTTCCATAAGCAGCAGCCACCACACTCTCTGCATGCAACAAGACCACTGAGTCACCAGCATGAAGCACAGATCTGGCAGGTCCAGGACAAGTTTTTTTGTGCAAATGAAATTTCTGGGTGCTGGGAAGAGGCTGGGGTGGGAGCAGCAGCCAGGAGAGCTGGGATGGAGCATCCTCTGGCACAGCAGGTCCATAGCTGGGGCACATCCCACGCTCTGTCCCTGGGATGAAGGGGAGAGCAGCCATGGGATATCTCTAACATGGTTATTCACATGTCTGCTTCTGGCCATGCAGAAGTTACTGCCCTCAGCCAATTCCCTGTGCTCCTCAGGGGCCAGATGATGGGTAAGTAATAGGGAAAAAACATCTCAAATACTCAGGACCATGGCAGTTTATTCTGACCTGCTCTGCTCTAATCCCTGGTCCTCATGGTCCTTTCTCCCTCTCATCATCTGTGAATTAAGAAACAGAAAAAGCACTGACTTGGGCAAGGAGTTTCAAAGGGACCAGTGGCCTGGTGAACCTGTGCAGGAACAAGGACATCAGAGACCAAGTTCTGGCCCCTGCCAACCTCAGGAGATGCTGATGCCTTCCAGCAGGAAAATGCAAAGCCAGCCCCACTTCAGCAAGAAACTGTGGAGTGGATGAAATTTCTCCAGGCAAAGGGCAGATGCAAGTGACACTGCTGCAGCCAACAAACCTGTGGTAATAATATATATATAATATATATAATATATAATAATATAATAATATTATCCACATATCCTGCAAACCTTTCCAGCACTTGAAGCTGAGGCTTTCGTTCCCACTGCTTCAGGGCCAAGAGGAGGAGAGGAAAAAAAGATGAGAGGATGGCCCAGGCTGTGGTCCTTGGGGCTTGTCTCAAGAGGGCTCAGTTCCCTCTGGAATGTGAGCTCTGAAGGGTGGTTGGGGCAGAATCCAGCCCAATACATGTGCACACAGGGTGTTTATTGCACCCACAGGCAGCTCCAGCTGCAATATAAAGAGGGTAAAGTTTAAATTTATAAAGCATCACTGCAGAGATCAGGATGGACCAGCAGACCAACAAAATGCAGCCTTCCTCAGAAATGTTCTGTCCCCAGAGCTCCTGGGTAGCTGGCTCAAGGCATCCAGGTGGACCTTTGGGATGGTGATGGACAGCAGCTCCATGAATTTGGAAAGCAGGCAGAGGAATTTGTCTCCTCCTCAGGGGCACCTTGAGCTCCCAGCAGAGCTCAGAGGGATGCTTGTACTGGTGTGGGATGTGCCCCAAGGGGCTGTGACCAGTTTGAGGGAGCAAGAGGAAGTTGGGTGGTGGCAATCACAGAGTACAAATTAAATGCAAACTATTTAGGTGGGTGAACACTGTCCCCAGGACATCCCTGGATGGAGGTTTCTGCACCACAGGGGATGGCTGAGGCTTCTTCTTCTGACCCTGACCCATCCTGGCAGCTCCCACCAGGACAGGATCCAGCCTCACAGATGCAGAGTCCAATCTCTCCTGTAGACCTTGATCCTACCAGAGGATTTATAAGGATGGAATTTCAAAATCAGACAGAACAAGTGGGACCCAGGGCTTCTCTGACACAGCACCAGGATTAACCACGTGATTTCTCCTCCATGTTTACAGATGCAATATTTTTCCAGAGTTCAAAGTCTTCTGCTGTAGAAAGCATGTGATGTGCTTCACAGCCCCAATGTAGTTTTGGTGCTATGAACAATTTAAAAAATCAGTTTCTGGAATAATATTTTTGGTTTGCAATCTCTGAACTAATTACAGGACTGGAAAATCAATAGCTTTCTGAAAATCTTTCCAATACAGGGAACTTAGCATGCTACATACAATGCTGCAATATATTCTTCACATACACATGGTGCTCGTGACCATCTCCCAGCTCATATGGGGCAGATAATATCACTGTCAGTAAACGTCTGCACTTTGTTACCTGGCAGTGGTAACATTTACCAAAACCTGCAGGGGGAATTGGGCAGAGCAAATAGCCCAGAGAGGGAGATCTGGAGCAACATATGTGCCAGCATTTTAAGCCAACAACAAAAAGAGTTGAAAGGCTTGGTTAGTCCAACAGGAATATTCCAAAAGATTACAAAACAATGTCATTAAAACATCATACTTTGCTTATAATGTTGTTTTTTTAATCAGGCTTTATTAAAAAAAAAAAATAAAATCTTTGTCGACTGACAATAACCTTTTCTTTAGTCTTCTAGCAAGAGAGAAGAGGTGGCACATGGGTAGTTCAGTGGCAATTACACTCCAAAACCACACAAAAAGAGGAAGGGTGTTGTTCTGATGAATATGATCTCCTCTTGCTGTACAAACACCCTGTGTTGACAGTGGCAACTGGGCTGGAGCTGGAGCCCAGCCCCTGGTGCTGCTGCTCTGCCCCACTGCCCACACCCTGCAGGAGATGCTGGGATCAGATCCGAGGCTTTGCTGCCCCACTCCTGCCTGGGGAGAGCTCAGCCTGGGCTGCTGGAGTTTGAGTTTGAGTTGGTTCTAAAGGAAGAGTAAATATTCCCATTGGACACGATGCCAAAAAGGCAGCAAGTGGATAAGAAGCAAAGACCACAGTGCAGGTAATTTTCCCCAGGTTTCCATTTGCCTCATTGTTTGGGACAAACAAGTGATAAATCCTGAGCTCTCACATCCCCACAAAAGATTTGGGCGTGTTTTATGTTTTTCTCTAATTTTTTTTTTCCTCCAGTGAATCAAACAGAGGAGAAGTGGGACTCGGGTACCTCTCTGCCCTGGCTCCCTTGCCAAATCTGGGGATTCCCACAGCTCCCCTTGCACCCACAGCTCTCTGAGGTGTGATCCTCACCCTGGAGCAGACCTTTGGACCCAGAAACCCATGAAGGTAAGGTGCAGAGTGCTCCTTGTTCCACCTCAGGACACAGGCCAGGATTCAGACCCTTCTACATAAGAATTTAGTAGGTTACTTATACCCACAGGATTTAAATTTTGGAGCTGGGGATGACCTATTTCATGATCTAGATTACAATAATTGTTATCATTAATTACTGTTTGAATTTCTATAGGGCTCCCAGGTCCAGTTCAGGAGTTCCTGTGCTGGGTAGAACATTAGGACAGAGAAATGAGCCCCTGGAGGTGCTGAGAGCCTGCCCAGAGCAGCAGAGCTGGAGCTGTGCTTGGCCACAGGTATTTACAGTAACATCATGCCCCTCCACACCCAAACTATATGGTCCCACGGTGTGGCTTTGTTAATCTGGGCTGCTTTAAGCCAAAAAGCAGCAGTTACAAAAATAATGTGCTTATCAGCATCACAGTCAAAATTTCCCTTTTAACTCCTAAGCTTGAAATGACCTTGGTGCTAACTCAGGGCTGCCAGCTGCCACACACTGCTCAGGCTCTATGGGAAGATATTACACTGAGCCCACACCTGGTTTCTCTTTGGATGATGCTGTCTTTGGACTTTTCCATCATTCTTGTCAGTGTAGTGACATATTTCATTCAAATAAAACTCAGAGCATGAGAAATCAATTCTGTTTTTTTGTCTCAGGAAAGAAAAAAAGGAAAAGGCTGTGTTGTCTGCACATCGTCTGATAGAAGAGATGTGGGGAAAAAAAAAAAGAGCCCAGGCCCTTCAGAAATCTTTCAAACAGAAAGAAGTTCTCCCTCAGCTCTTTTAAAATGAACACATCACACATTGTGCTGCATCAGGAGCTCACCTGGCCACCAGCCATCAGCACCTTTGGGACATCCTGAACTTGAGGTCTGCACGGAGATTATTGAGTTTCACAGCCACCAGAGCATGTGTTGCCCATGAATTTGTCTAATCCTGCCTCAAACACAGTCATATTTTTGCTCTGCAGTGCCCTCAGGCAGTGGTTGCCAGTGTTTAATCAGGAGCTGTGCGAGAGTTTGCTTTAAACCTCCTACCTCATCCTTTCCTTTGCAGGTTCCTTTGCTCTCTTAATAATTAAATGCAGCCCGTGGAGCTGAGCAGGATGGATTCTGATGCTCCAGTCTGCAAAAACCAGCAGGGTATTGCAGAGGGAGAATACCATAAAGTCTGGTAAAAACCCAGGGGGGATTTTCAGAAGTGCATTTTCCACTGCCAGCCAGCACCAGCCACTGCTCTTGAAAAAATCCCATCATTAGTCATTATTTGGTTTATGTTTCCTGTGAATGAATTTCTGGCTCAAATTAGAGTTATTATAAAACTCTTAAAAGTTCTTTCAGGAAAAAAATCCAGTTCTCTATTTCCTTCCTGGAGATTTGCTGCTTCTTCTGCAACTAGAGATATGAATCAAGGAATTATTTATGACAGCAATATAAGGAAATTTTCATTCATCCCCCAGAAATTTGATTAGGCAACATGTCTTCAAACAAATTGTTTATTACTATGTTAATCTAATCTTGTAAATGCACACACACTTAACTATATTAAAAATGTAAGTGTTATGGGGTTTTAAAAGATAAATATGTAACAACTCCCCTTCTTTCCTACTCATTTCTGCAGATCTTGGAAAAATGAGGGGAGTTTCATTTGGGGGGTGTTAATGAGGGTCATGGCTGCTCAGATTAAGTCCAAAGATTGTTAAAATCATCTCAGTTTTACAGCACTGAGCTTGAAGAAACATCTTCCAACAGCCACTGGTTGGAAGTGAGGGATTCCAGCTCTGGAAGTGCCTCCAGCCAACTGAATTCCTTTCTGTAGCACTAAATTTGCATTCATTAAAAGCAGAGTTTAAATGATTTATGGAAATTTATAAAAAAAAGGCAGCCCAGAGCTGTGGACACTCCCAAAGCTTCTGACAGAGGTACAACACATCACAAATTCATCCTGGTGTGAAATATTGAATGGAAATCATGGCAGATATATCTGTAAGTCTTCACAAGACTCATAAAATGAAGGTTTTCCTCCAACTAAGACGCTCAGACCCAAAGAGATAGTCACATATATAATAAAATTAATATTAAAAATATTTTTTTATTAACATATTTAGTAATAATAATTTCCCTGTCACTTTGGTCACTTTGCTCAGGGTCTCCTCTGTGCCCATCTAGGCTCTGACCAAACCTTCCCCATCCTTTCCCACAGGTGTCTTTGCATCACATTTCACACCTTTCTATAGCTTTAGCAGAAGAATTTCAGTTTCTCTTGTTCCCTAAGATTTTTAGGAAGATCCTTAGGATGAACCTAGTCCTGGGAAGAGCCAGGTTTTGGAGTAGTCTTTTGCCATTGACAGCAAGGTATGCACTGCCCCAAGGGCTTTAAAACAGAGTTCAAAACAAATTTGTCCCTAGGATAGACTCCTTTTCATTTACAAGTCAATCAGCAAAGGTGGCAAAACTGATTTGGCCGTGCCACTGCCTGGCATCTTTAAAAGATTTTTGTAGACAAGATTTCTCCCAAGGGCCCTCTGTCATTCTTTGCCACACCTTCTCCTTTGGACGTGTTATCAGAGTTCATATCATCTCATGCAACTCCACAGGGCAAGTTCCAAACCTTTACATCACCTTGCTCCAGGAAGAACACCTTTGAGATGCTGTACAAAAAAAAAAAAAAAAAAAAATCACCCCAAATTATGTAAAGTAATTACTCTGTACCTCAGGACAACTTCACCAAAGGCAAGGTGGACTAAAACACCCTGAAGCTGGAGGCAGCAATGGCTACAGCTTGGTGTGGTTGAACAGGAAATGTGTGTGTGTGTGTAGGGGGGGTTTTCCCCAGCTCGGATGTTTTTGACTCATTGCCATTGCACATCTGCTGCCCTTTCCACTCTGTTTATTTGCAACCTGAATGGTTTGAAACGGGGCCTTGCTCATCGGTGACTGTACAGCACCACGATGCCCTCACTTCAGTGGAAACATTTCATGCACAAGAAACCAACATCACTGTGTGCTCCTGGAGCTTCCTGGTTTTCCTGACCACAGGCTGACGCAAGCAGCAGGCTCTCCCACACCTCAGGTTGCTGTAAAAAGCTTATGCAACAACTCCAAATTTAGCCCAGTAAGTGAAGGCAAAACCTGAGAGAAGTCCATCCACCCCCAAAAAGGGGCAGAGAAGGATGGGACAAAAAGGCAAGCACCTCCCAGCTCCCTTCCCCATGGATGTCAGACCTCTGGCTGGATCTTTCCCCTCCTGCCTCCCCTGCAGCATTTGCTGGGGTTTTCCTTTACCCACGTTATCCCCTGCACTCTGGATAATGAAGAACTGATTGCACTTTAAAGAGCTAAACATCCAGTGCCTTGAATTATTTATCTCTGAACATGCAGGAACAGGCCAAATTCCCAAGTGATGCCAAACAGCCCTTGTAAGAAATGAAAAGGAGCCTGCAAAAGCAGTACTGGGAGGCACACACGACCTGCATGGTTAGACTCACACATGAACATCTCACATCTGCTGAGATTCTTCCTGCAAGATGGTTTAAATCCTGAAAAATGTGAAGTGCTCCTGCTGGTGCTGCTTCCCAGATCACCTGTGCAGCCACCCAATGGTGCTTGTAAACAACCCCTGGGACAATGAGTCCTCTAAGACTGGAAAAAAACCCTCCCAGACAAGTGTGCTAATGCAAATTAAAGGGGCTTGGTCTGCTCCCACAGTTTTCCTGGGCAGCATTATTAACCCAGCCATGCCCAGCCCGACAGTGCCTGCAACTATATTGTCCCAATAAAGATAAGGCTGAGATAGCTGTGTTTATGCTCCAGATAAAATAATATCCCTGCAGCTGCTCTCCTCCTTTTCCTTCCTTTTCTACCAGGTCAGCTCCCAGCCGTAGCTGGAGGTAAAGCCTAAACCATTGCTCTCTGCCATGGCAGCCAAGGATGTGGCCCCGTTCAGCAGGGTTTTTACCCTCGATCTGGTGCAGGGGGGAATCCGGGTGGTGCAGGGAGGTGGGGACACCCCAGGGTCGGGGGGTTTGGGGTGAGGGGTGGGCAGGAAGGTTCCAAGTGCAGAGCGGGACAGGAAATTGGGTTTTTTTCTTAAGATGCACCTGCCCCTACACCTGCCCTTTCCTTATCTTCCCGCTCCCCCCTCCCACTCCCCATCCACCCCTTGCTGCTCTTCTCCTCCAACAAAAGACCCCCCTCTTCCCTTCCTATCCCTCCCCCCCTCACCCCATCTCCCCCCATCCCTCTCCCTCCCCCCTCTCACCCCATCTCCCTCCATCCCTCCCCCCCACCCTCCACCCCTCACCCCATCTCCCCCCATCCCTCTCCCTCCCCCCCTCTCACCCCATCTCCCCATCCCTCTTCCTCCCCCCCACCCCATTTCCCCCATCCCTCTCCCTCCCCTCACCCCATCTCCCTCCATCCCTCCCCCCCACCCTCCACCCCACACCCCATCTCCCCCATCCCTCTCCCTCCCCCCCTCTCACCCCATCTCCCCATCCCTCTCCCTCCCCCCCACCCCATTTCCCCCATCCCTCTCCCTCCTCTCACCCCATCTCCCTCCATCCCTCTCCCTCCCCCTCACCCCATCTCCCCCATCCCTCTCCCTCCCCCCCTCTCACCCCATCTCCCCCATCCCTCTCCCTCCCCCCCTCTCACCCCATCTCCCCCATCCCTCTCTCTCCCCCCACCCCATTTCCCCCATCCCTCTCCCTCCCCCTCACCCCATCTCCCTCCATCCCTCTCCCTCCCCCTCACCCCATCTCCCCCATCCCTCTCCCTCCCCCTCACCCCATTTCCCCCATCCCTCTCCCTCCCCTCACCCCATTTCCCCCATCCCTCTCCCTCTCCCCCCATCTCCCTCCCTCCCCTCCTGCCTTCCCCCCCCCCTTCTCCCTCAGCTTCCTCGCTATTGGCCGAGCCTCCTCCCGCACCCTCCTCTGATTGGATGATCCTCCTGTCAGTCAGGGCAGAGTTCCCGCCCCCCGGCGGGTTTCGGGGAGCGCGGGGCGGCGGCGGGAGCGGAGCGGCGGCAGCAGGTACCGGGGATGCGGGAGGGATGCGGGATGGAGAGAGGGTGGGGGATGCCCGGGAGAGACCCCCCCCATCCCATATACACAGGGGAAAAGGTCCCGGGGTCCCGCACGTCTCTGCGGGAGCGGTGCGGGGAAGCCCCGAGGAGGCGGGGATGGGCGCGGAGCATCCGCAGCTCCCCGCGGAAGGGTGTGAAGGCTGGGGCTGGGGTAAGCGGTGCGGAGTGAGGGGTTTGTGTGGGATCGGGGGTTTGAAGGGTAGAGACGGGGAGAAGCCCCGCTGGTTGCAAAAAGGTGGAAAAAAGTCAAAGAAAAAAAAAAAAAAAGCCGAACTCCTGGAGCTTTTCCGCTTGGCAGCCCCCTTTGGGGATGCTGCAAACCCGAGTGCAATCCCTGAGAACTGCTGGGTTGGTTTGGTTGGTTGCTTTTTAGCCTTTTATCGCCTTTCTGTCAGAAATTCCCAAGCTATAGAGAAAAGGCAGAAAATGAGCAAGTAAAGTGGCATGCAAAAAATACCTTAGTGCTGAAATGATGGAGAGGAAGGTAGAGGAGGAAGTCATGGGCAGTGTGTGAGCTGGAATGGGAGCACTCCCCTGCCCTCTATTCCTTTCAGTAATTACTTTCAGTAACCTATTTGTTCAGATGATAGGAACCAAAAGCATTCTTCCCATAAAAGCCTGGGTTTCAGTTCCCAGAGCTCTCATTTCTCACAGAGCAGATGAGTTAGTTGTGTTAACACCTTCTTACCATTTGAGTTGTTGTTGTTGTTGAGTTTTACCAGACAACAATGCTACAAATGTACCCGGTCTGCTACTTCCTTTATTTATTTGTTTATTTATTACCAGGCTCCCACTGTCTGCAGTGCCACTGGGTTGTGAAAACACACGTGGAATTAGGATTTGACTTGGGGAATGAATACTAAAGGGATCTTCAGGGATGAAGGCTTTGAGCTGTTGTCAGTGTGAGGGAAGGATGGGGAGAAAGGGTGAGTCAAATAATGAAAAGGAAAAAAAAAAACAACAAAAAAACCCCAAAGTAGCTATTTATATGTAAAGAGGTCTAGCCTGCAGGCTACCAAAAATGATCTGAAACTGAAGCAGCAGCTCTGGGCAGGATGCAAGGGACAAAGCAGAGCCACCTGCCCTGCCACAACTCAGCCAAAAGCACATTGAGAGGAGCCTGTCAGGAGAGGTAAGGAGCCCTGGGAAACAGCTATTCTGCTGCTGTTGCCTTCATTTGTCCTACAAACCCACAATGTTTCTGTGGCAAAAGCATCAAGTGCAATTCTGGGATGGCAAATGAGAGGAAAAGCAGCAATTCCTGTGTGGGAAGAGAGGTTCTTGGCCAGCGAAACCAGGAACTACCTGAACAAGTTCTTGCTAGAAATCTTTACAGAGATTAGAGATTTGGAGGCGAGGGAGAAGATGGGATCAGGCACTAACAAAAGAAATATCCAGTGGCTTAGGCAGATCAGCCTCCAGCTGCTCGGTGCCTCATGATTTCCGACTGCAAACTCCTCAAGGCAGATTTAATGGGTTTTGTGTGTGTCCTTACAGCATGAAGGATGCTGGGAAGGATCTTGCTTTCCAGTTTGGGGCTTTGCTTTAAACTATAGCACAAAAAAGTGAATCATAGCGTTGCTTTATGCTGTTTATTTCACTCAGTCCACCCCCAAAAAAGCATCGCTGAGCAGTTGGTTTGCTTTCCTTTATCTTAATGAAGTTTACAAAGCCCAGAAACCCTCCTCCAGGGTTGGTTACTACCCCCAGGTGAAGGTTCTTGCGTGCCAGATTGCCAAATTTGCTGCTTTACCATTTGGGTTTCTTGATTTTCTCACTTAGTTCCTTGAGCTGCTGCCCAGAAGTTGATTATTCAGAGCCAGAGCCATCTGCACCTTGTAGGGTCCCATTAATGCAACGGTGAAGGGCAGAAATACTTTCAAAGATTCTGCAAATACACAAGAGCTGGTGGCTTGTTGTGGGTGGGGTAGTGATGTCACTGGGTATGATTTCAGGGAAAAATTTCCTCCTTTGGATTTTTGGCTTAATAAGCCAAGATTGCTGATTTAAAGCAATGGGCAGGAGTTAACTGGGCACAGGGGGTTGAGGATGGAGGCTGCCCTGACATGTGTTGGTGGTCTTGATTTGTGTTGGTCTTCCCTAGAACATTTAAACAACACATTATTTTAGCTCGGTGAGGGGCTGATCTCTGTGCAAAAGAGCAGACTTTGGGAGCAATAATAGCTCAAACCATACCACGGGCAGGCTCAGGGGCTTTGCCCACAGGGTTGGTGGCAGCAGGACTGTGTTTCAGCAGGTTTTCCAGCTGTCCCAGCCCTGGGATCTCTCAGAAGAGTTTTTTCTATCCTGGAGCCATGTTTCCATTTCAAAACTGCTGTATTGCTGGGCCTCACCACAACACAATTAGGTTTTCTTCCATCTTGGCTTCGAGCAACCTCCTGGTGTATGTGTGGTCATGCTGAACTGGGGGAGGTGAGAACAAAGAGTTCCTGGGAAAATGCTTTGAGAGAGGTCAAGGGCTTCATCTGGTTTGTGAATCCCAGACAAAAGCATCCATCCCCCTTCAGTAGCTGTGATGAGTGATTGTAGATGAGTACTCAGAGAGGGCCACTAACTTTAATAGATTTTGCATCAAAACCCCTTGTTAGTACAGTGCATGAAATGAGGCAGTGAAGTGTTTAATATTAACAGAGTAATGTTATTCTAACCTTAAATCTCACATCAGGCAGAAATATCCCTAAATCTGGGGTACTGCTATGTTTCTGCTCTCAGATATAATGGCAATTCCACTTCTAGATTGTAAATGAGTTTTATGAGCAATGGGAATATGGTAGTGGTGGGAAATGCTCTGTTTATTCTCGTTCAGCAAAGTGCTGACACTTTCCAGCAGGTTTTGAAATCCCTGGAGCAGCAAAGACCCTAGTCCCATTTCTTCTCTTGTGCTATTGCACTGATGTATGTATAGTTACACTAAAATGGAATGTGATAGCTATTTTAATGGGTAAAGCATATTGCTCTATGGCATCAATAATCTTCAATTGTTGGAACTCTCAGAGCTTGGCTTGACTGCTTCAAGAAAGAAAACAAAATGTTGATAAGCTTTGTGTAACTGTTGTCCAATAATTTGGACTGAGTTAGGAGGTAGTTTTCATGTTAGGACAGCAATAAGAAAAACCAACACCTTCTTTGTCTACCACCACAAGCCAGGCAATTTTTATTCCCTTGAATTACCTTTTGCTTTCTGTAGGAGATCTTGGGAACTGCAGTTGGATGCTTTGTGTGAGGGAACACTGCTCCTGGCTCAGCAGCAATGGCAGGGTCAGGCCCAGCATTGCTTGGGGACACTAATGAACAGCAGTCCTTGGTGACCTTGTTTAAACCAAGGACAAGATTATCCCACTATCACCATTTCTCACAGCACCTTGGCAGGGGCTCTAGGATGTGAGTAGATCCTTAGAATGGAAAATTTAAAAGTTCCTGAGTCAGAAATGAAAACCCTGCTACACTGGTGTGTGGAAGCAGGGATTCCTTGAAGGCAATTTTCAGATTTCCAAGTAAATCTGTTCTCCAACTGCTGCTACCTGGGGCTGCTGTTCCTCACTGCTGAGAAAAGGGAAGGTGCAGAGTTGAAGCCATCTCCAGACTGCACATGGACAGCAAACCCCTCCGAGTTCCAGCAGATGTTTTGGGTTGACAATGGGAACATTATATGCCTGTTTACTCCTTTATCTCGGGAAGAAACACCATTTGGCAGCAATTTGCTCTCTGGCAGAGACAACTGAATTACTGACCTGATCAAGCATTGTCAGCTGGAGGATGTTCCAGCTTGCAAACCTCTTGATGGTTATGTATATTCTGGGTCTGTGTGTCTGGGACTGCTGTTTCTCAGAAAAGCCTGTTAATGCAGAACTCAGCATTTTTCCACCAGCATCTCTCAAAGGAGGCTGGGGACTCTCACCTGTTTTTAGGTTTCTTGAGATGCAACCAGCTTGGGAAGAAGCAGGCAACCAAGAAACCCCAGCCAAGGGATACCTGCCCGTTTGCAACCTCTTGTCATTTGTCATCATCCTTGAGATTTTCAGTGCTTCCTACATTAGACATATTCTGGAACCACTGTAGTAAACATGCAGCATGAGGATTCTCAATTGAAATATATCTGAGGCTTCTAAGGAAGGTGCCAGTTCAGATTGGCTTCTTCTGCTCATCCTTGGGGGCAGTGGTCAGCCAGCATGCTGATCTCATGCTTTGCTCCATTCCCCCTTGGGTCTGGGTTCCCACCCTTCATCTCCTAACCGTTGTAGCTGTAGTTTATGGTTATGGGACTGGTTTGGGATTTTTGAGTAGGCGAATGGAGGGAAGTCATCCCTTTGGAAGTGGTCACCACTTCCTCTGGATTGCACAACAGGGAAATTCCCTCTCTGCATAAGTCCCAAAGTATACCACAGTGTGTCAAGATCCAGGGTGTTGCACGATGAAATGCAAATTAACTGGAAGTTGACATCGTGTTTATTTTAAGTGGGTGAAATATGATGAAGTATGATGCTTTTGGGGAGCTCATCTTTGGAGGGTGGATGGCGAGTCCTTGATGTGCAGAAACTTTGAGGCTGCAAATGCCAAGTCTGAAGTCTTGCAGCTACATGAGGCCCTGCACTGATCTGGTCCAAATGCCCTTGTGCCACATCAGGTTTGTGCTGGAAGAGTTAATTTTGCACCATCTGGCCTTGTACTAGATCAAATATTGTTTGTGTTGTGGTAGCCAGTGTGGGACCAGAAAAAACTGACTGTAATATGCTTGGATAATCCAACAGAAATATGATTATGTGCCCATTCCTGCTCCAGATCATATCTTCAGTGATGGGGGTGATTTAGTAACACACAAAATAGTGACTGTGGGGACATGGCTTGAGGTCTGTAGATAACCTGGATGTGATACCCTCCTTGCAGAGGGCATCTGAGAAACAATGGGAATGTCTAAGTCAAATTAGGTCTTTATAAAAGTAATTAAGAGAGTTAAATCTCACTTTTAAAGCTGAATGACTTTCTAGGGAGTCACCCAAGGCATGGAAGCCAGGGTCATTTTGCATGCTGTAGTGACTTCCTAAGTGCTAATCTGAGGTGAAGGAAAAAATGAACAGCTGGAGTCCTGCTGTATTTTGCAAAATAGCCCATTTCAAGCTGTGAGTTCATTTAAGTGCTGTCTGGGTGGCTGTGCTGTTTCTGTGCTTGGCAGGAATCTCAAGACTAATACCTAAGAGGATTAGAGAGCATCACTGAGTGTTAAACAAGATCCAGGCGAAGTGGTGTGCACCAGTGAGCTTGTGCTCCAGGGGCTGTTTGGGGAAGCTGTTACTTGCTGATGTGGAAAAAAAGTGGGAAAAGTGTGGGAAATGTTCTTCCCTTGGCTGAATCCTTCCTGTAGTTTCTGTTTCTTTCGAGCTCCCACTTGGAGAAGTTTCAACCCTTTGCCCATCTCATGGACTCGTGTGCTCTTGTGCTCTACTAAGGATGTTGCTGGGGATGCTGGGGATCAGCACATTTTTCTGTGATGTATTTAGCTTTTCTAATGTGCTCTCTTCAGCTCTGTGCTGTGTTTTTTGAGGTGGGAATGGGTGGGCATCCAGCCCACCAACATGGGGTTGATCTGGAGAACTTGTCATAAAAAGCTCAAGCTAAAAACCGTGTTGGCTGGTAGAGCAGCGGGACCTTGTGGTAAATGATTTTCCCTAGAAATTCCACTTACTATGGAGAAGAGGGGTTGGAAGGCAATCTTATCTCAGGAAAAGTGAAGGACTAGCTTGTCTGAATGCTGACTTCCAATGTCCTTTGTCCAGAGCATGTAAAAGAGGCTGTTTGGAAGCCATGCCCTGTGCCAGGTCTTTTCCCATTCCCACCCTGTGTAGTGTCACAGGATTTCACATAGATTTCTTCTCATGCTGCAGCAGAAATTGGGGGATGAAGATTTGGATTTCAACTCCAAATTTTGTTCTATCTGCTCCATTTGGAAGGAATAAGACATGAAGCCTCCATGAAGGAATGGTTCTGAAACAGAGGTTGTTCTTGTGAAATCCATTTCTGAGAGCTCAGTCAGCAGCAGCACAGGCATAGCAGGTTCTAAGGAACAAACCATGGTGAAAATGTGCACAGTTCTTCAAGTTTTTTGAATGGTTGACAGTAGAAAGGGGGATAGTGGTCCCAGTTAGAATATGAATAGTTTTGCCTCCAAGCACCATTGTGTTTCTGCTTTTGCTCTTACAACCAAGCCAAAAATAGATTCCTGAGACCCTGCAAGAGCTGTGCAGCCTGGTGTGATACATGAATGGGTCATTGAGTGGAAAAAGAGCCAGATGAAGGAGATACCTCAATGAAAAGCCTGTTATTCATCAGTGAGACAAGAGAAGAGCCCATGGAAAGGCTTTGCTACTCCAGCAATAAATGATGCCTTCTGTTTATGAGGAGGTTGCAGTAATTCTGTATAACATTAACACATCACCTAGCACAGAAAGGCCTGATATTATTTGTGACAAATCCATCTTTTTATGTGGCGTGGCTCCCACAAAATCTCATCGTCCCATTTCCTCTGGTTTGCCCTTTTTGTTTTCATCAGCATGCTGATCAAACCAGGAGGATGACAAAGAGTAAGTTCTGTAAACCATGGTAGATTGTCAGCATTATTTTATTACATTTATCTGGTGTTCTTCATCCTTGCATTATATAAAACAGGATGCTGCATTTTTTGCAATTTTATTGCTTCTATCTTTAGAAGCAGCAAAGAATCATGTCTCGTGTTCTTCAATTGGGTTTGGCAAATTGTGTTTGATTTCCTATACAAGATTTGCCTAAATCTGCATCTTCTGCATGGAAACACAGAAGGGATATCTATAAGAACCAGCTGGAAATCATTGGGAAAAGCTACTTACTAATGCAGAAAAGTTATCTTAAATATTAAATGTCCTTAAACGGGTTGTAAGAATACAACTGCTAGAAAATAATGCCGTGGATGGATGCTGGGAAACTGCTGGTGGTTTGTCTGTGCTGAAAGAGCCACAGAGACTCCATGGGCAGGAGCAGTGGCTGGAGAGCAGTGCAGCATGAAAACCTTCTCCTCCCTGATTAACCTTATGGGTAGGAAAAAAGATCTTAAAGCAAGAGTGCTGTTAGGGAGAGGGAGTTAAGTATTTAGCATAAAAGAACCTTTTGTCTGGCTAATCTTTGCCGTGGCAGAATACAGTGGCCCCATTGCTTTGTGCATTGGCACTAGGAGTTTTTGAAGATGGTCTAAGGCAGCTGGGGCCAACTGTGTGAGTACAGATAAACTGTGTTACAAATGTTACAAGTAAGCTCAGAAAATCTGGCCAGATTTAGCCTCAAAGCAGTTTTGAAAGAAGCTAATTGAAAATTATCCAAGCCACCTTCCTGATTTCTTGCATATTATTGTATTAGTTTGCCCATGAACAAGAAGTGCTTGGAGAATGCTTGGATTTTGTGAGTGCTAAGCTTTACTATTTGGAATTTATTTAATTATAACTGTGCCCTTGCTTGTGTGATGATTTAAAGGCAGTTTCTACTGCTTTCTCCCATGCTTCAGACTCTGGTGAGCCATAAAATCCAAGGCTGACACTTGGTGTGAGCTGAGGAAAGTTTCTCAGCTGCCAGGAAAACAATTTGGTGTTGCACAAGAAAAACCCTATCACCCCGTCCCTTTTTAAATCTTTTTTAACTGAACCAGTGCCCTGAGTACAAGCCCTGTTCACAGGACCAGGATGAGGATTTATCTCACTTCTGGGAGGCTTTCCCCTTCCTAAACCATTGATTGGATTACACTTGATCCATATGTTGTTTATCAGCTAAGAAGTAAGACTGATAATCCTCTGAAGCAAGACTATCTGAGAAAAATTCAGTGTGTGTTACCAAGAGAAATCAAATATACAAACCCAGATGAATTTCTCTCTTTCTGGAGTAACATGAACTTGCTACTGGGATTTAGACTTCTCCAAAGTCACAGCATCTGTTTAGCAAGGTCAGACTCATGTTAAGGAGTGTAGCAGACTGCCCAGTACAGCACCTGAGCATCACCTGGGGCTGCTCCTCCCTGGGTAACAGTAAATTTTCTGACTGTTTTTTAATCCCCCATTCTTTTTCTGTAGCAAATATCTCTGTGTGTTCCATAGAACTCAAAAAAATTACTAAGTCTGCTTATAAACGGCAAGCTGTGCTCAGCTATGGGAAGCAGAAGTTATGAATAGATGTTATTTGCCACAATAATACCCTATAAAAGTCAAAAACCTTAGAGTGAAAGGGAAGATTAACTGTTATCGGGCATACTTCAGCAAATGAGATTATTTTGCATGTCAGTTATGACTTAGTTTGTAACATTAGTTTAATCACAGTCTTTGGCAGACTCAAAAAATCTTTCTAGTTGGTCCTGTGACTTTTTAAATGATCACCTGATGAAGAGCTTCTAAGTTTTACTGTTGATTTAATGCTGAATATTGGAGGAGGAGGAAAGTCTTTACAAATGTCATAATGAAACACAAATCATAGGCTTTGCTGCTTTTGTTGTGTTGACTTGATAATGTTGGCAGACTGGAACCAGCTGTACAGCTGAAAAATATTGAGTCAAAATCTTGCAGCAAAATGAGTAAATCTACAGCTGGAAGATAATAGCACTGGGACTGGTTCGATGTAAGCAAGAAATCACCAGCTGAGTCATTAAAACCAGAGATGAATAGGAAGCAATAAATGGCTGGCTCAGATGAATGAGAGTTATTAGGAAGTGCATGAGGTTGGTTGGTTTTTTTTTTTTCCCTAAAGATCATATCCTGTCCTCTAAAGTGGCATATGGCTCTTGTGAAAGCTAATATTCCCCGTGAATGTGTCACTGCCAGTTTAGATGCATTTTGAGAGATAAAAAGCAGCTTTGTGACAGGAACAGGCTCCCTGCCCACAGCTCCTGGGTACAAGCCATTAGCCCAGGTCCATCAGGAGCTGCCCAGGATATTAGTTTAGGGGCAGGGGAGACTTAGGAGGGGGGAGAACATCTGCCACCTGGAGAAAGGATTGGTTGTTTTTTTGGAAAGGTTTCTTCCCATGTTTACTGGTAAGTAGGAGTAAAGATAGCCAAAGTCAAGGGGAGGATGACGTGGTTGCCTGGGTCCACTAGCCCAGCCTCCTGCTACTTCAAGGGAAAGCAAACTTGAACGAGAAGCTGTAATATGAAATATTGAATGATCAATGTATGTTAATGAAATATCAAAGGAGATATCTGGTGCTGTTAAAGAGGCAGGAGGAACCTTTCCTCCAGGGTGAAGGTGCATCCTGGTGGCATCAGCTAACAAACAGAGAGGAGCTTCTTTTTATCCACTGAAATCAGTGAGAGCAAAACCAGGCTCCAGCCAAGCAACCTTCTTGACAAGTGCAGTCCAACGTCAAGTCCAAGAAGTGCAGTGCAAACACCAGACTTAATGTTTGATTTGGGAGGCGTGCAGCTGAAGCCAGCTGGCTGCCACATGGGAGGCACTTCTGATTTACACCACAGCAACATGACCAGTTCCACCCCTGAGAGCCTGCCCCAGTAGCTAGCAATCACTTCTGACTTCAATCAAGTTAGTGTGCTAAGGCACTCCTATTTATTGCTTCCAAGCAAATGTCACTGACTTTTTCTAGCAACATGCAGATGAGTTAATTTCTTCACCAAGGGCAGCAATATTTAGGAAGAAATTTTATCACAGAGATAAAATTCTTTAATAATCCCAATAAATTCTTTATCAGGCATTGGAATGGGCTGCCCAGGGAGGTGGTGGATTCTATTCTCCATCCTTGGAGGTTTTTAAGATGAGTCTGGATGTGGCACTGAGTGCCATGGGCTGGGAACCACGGTGGTAGTGGATTGAAGGTTGGACTTGATGATCTCAGAGGTCCCTTCCAACCTAGCTGATTCTGTAATTCTGTGGTTCTATTCCTGGCTTACAGTGATCTGAGCAAAGTTCATTTTGTTGGGAAATCAAGTGCCAGTTTTTCCTGTTTTCTGTTGATGGTTCCGATTGCATCTCAAGAGGAACATTTTTATAGAAACCTCTTGAGCAGGTATTGGCAAAAAATGTTGGGATCACAGGATGCTTTGAAGATGCTCTCTAATAAACCAATTCTTGCCTAGCATTTGCTGAATACTTAAGACCAGCATTCAAGGGAGAACCCTATGGGTTTCATATTTATTGGCCAGCTAAGGCATTTAAGGAAAAATGCTCTTGCTTGCCAGCATGATCAGGTGCTGAGATGCTCAGGAAGCAGTTGAAAGAAGGCAGCCTGCATTGGTAATCAGGTTAGTCAGCTGCCTCTGCCCTCCAGCTCACTCTGAAATGGCATGCAGTCTAATTAGGTATAGAAAGGATTTTACTCAATAGCTGTAAACAGATCTGAGGGGTTGGGATAAAATCAGTCTGACTGTGGAAAGTTTTCAGGATAATTATAACCTGTTATTGGCAGAGTGGGAAAAAAAGACCAAAGGACTTTTAACAGTAGGAAACTTGCAGCTGTGGATGCCAGGGAAGGAGAGGGAAAGTGGTTGTGGCTGGTGGAGTGAGGGTCTGGTGTCTAACCAGGGACTCTTTGAGAGGTAGGATAAGGGGTTCAGTTGCTTTTTTTTTTTTTTTTTTTAATGCTCTTTAATGTTTTGGGGTTTATTCTGTAATACTAATGGTACCGTACCCCAATGGAGGAGGGCACAAATCTAGCTGCACAGCAAAATGCTTATTAAAAAAAAAAAAAAAAGAAAAAAAGAAAGGAACAGTATTTGAGATGGTTTTATATAAAGGCATGTTTAAAAATTCTCTTTTCACAGGTCAGAATGGTCTTGGCTCAGATCTTTGCCATTTCCCGACTGATGTAAGTGTTGTAAAATTACATCTCCTGGCTCGGCCGGTCCCCACAAAGCCACCCCAGCCACCAGCCCCACCTCGACCTGCCGCTCAGCTCTGCCTTCCCCTTCATGGCAATGCCCCAGAATTCAACTGGAGAAAATGGCTTTTGTTTCCCTCAAACCCTTGACTTCTCCCACCCATCTCCTTCTTCTCCTCCCGGTGCCACCGCTCGCACCTTTGAGGCCCCAAGCGGGCAGGAGGCCTGCGGCACCCCCCTGAGCAATGGCACCCTGTCCTCCGGCGTGCCCAGCCCCTCAGATTCCAGTTCCCAACCTCTCTGCTCCACCAGCCCTGAAGAGGAGGAGACCCAGTTTGGGCCAGGGCTGAAATACCTCTCGGCTGACGGGGAGGAACCGGCGTGCGGCTGGGGGGGCTTCACCCCGGGGTGCCTGCAGCTTTTCAACACCTCCAAGGGTGTCTTGTTCTTCCTCTGCGTGGCCTCCTTCCTGCAAGGCATGACGGTCAATGGCTTCATCAACACCGTCATCACCTCCATCGAGCGACGCTTCGACCTCCGCAGCTACCAGAGCGGGCTGATCGCCAGCTCCTACGACATCGCGGCCTGCGTCTGCCTCACCTTCGTCAGCTACTTCGGGGGGAACGGCCACAAACCCCGATGGTTGGGTTACGGGGTGCTGGTCATGGGTTTGGGCTCCTTGCTCTTCTCCTTGCCCCATTTCACCGCAGGACGCTACGAGACGCTTTCAGTGGCGGAGTTGGGGGTTTGTGGGAGGAACCAGAGCTTGCTTTGCTCCCAGGATGCTTCCAGCCTCTCGGGATACAGGTTTGTCTTCATGTTGGGGCAGTTCCTCCATGGGATGGGAGCCACGCCGCTCTACACGCTCGGCGTCACCTATTTAGATGAAAACGTCAAAACTAACTACTCCCCCGTGTACATTGGTGAGTGGGGCAGCTCCTGGGGGGAGGGAGAGTTGGTCCTTCTGTTTTGGCACCCCCAAAGGCCATGCTGAGCCCTTCCACCAGAGGTGCACCTTGCCTGAAGCTCATATCTGACATGGCTTTTTTTTTTTTTTCTTTTCTCCTTTCAGCTGTTTTCTACACTGCTGCAATCCTTGGGCCTGCAGTGGGTTATCTGGTAGGAGGAATGTTTCTAAATATTTATACTGAAATTGGAAGAGAGTAAGTCGCTAAAAAATCATCTTGTTCCTTTTCCTTTATGCTATATGTTTCCTTTGGGGTAAAAAAAAACAAAACAAAAAACAAAACCAAACCCATAATCTGGAGAAGTGAGCTGGTGGCTGGGTGGTCCTGTGGGGGTCAGAAGTGTTTCTGCAGGGGTACTAAGGCTGAAAGGGTGCCTGGCATGGGTGCTATCACTGGGAGAAAGCTGCTGACAAACCTGTCAGCTTCATTTCTCTCACTCATTAGTCTGTGCTAATGAGGCTCCCAGCAGCAGTCAGATTTTTCAGATGAGTTCCCCAATGAGGGCAACACTGCCAAGAGTGCTGCTCATCCTCCTGGTAATCCAGCCAGGACACTTACTCCCTCTTTGCTTCCTAGTATTGGTAATATATTCTTATCTCCTTACAGGCTCTTTGGCAGGTGAGTGGGTTAAAAAGGGGAAGCACTGGGTTTCCACGGGACAGAACAGGTTTTTTGGATGGAGCATGGAGCAAGCTGGTCTACTGAGAGGTGTCCCTACCCATGCAGAGGGCTTGGAACAAGATGATCTTTAAGGTCCCTTCCAACCCAAACTATTCAGTGATTCTGTGATTTCCAGCAGTTTTCTTGCAGAGGGTGGCTCTGAAGTGGAACATAGCAACCCCAAAGCACAAATGAAATGGGGAGAGGTTAATGTACAAGCTAGGAGATTAAAGGAAAATTAAACAATGGGTTTTCTGAGGCTCGTTGAGTGTTGTGCTCTGGTGTGGTAGGAGGGATGTTGGATGTGGCATCTCCAGCAGGTCACTGTGGGAGAGGCCACAGATTGGTGTCCCCAGGGCCCTGCCAGCTTCATCAAGAGACACACCAAGCTGTCATGTTCCCTGTCAAACCACCTCTCCTCTCTCTTGTGTCTTTTTGGCTTTGTTTCCTACAGGACTGACATTGCCCCGGAGAACACTCTGTGGGTAGGGGCATGGTGGATCGGTTTCCTCGGGGCTGGAGCAGCCTCCCTCCTCATCTCCATCCCCATCCTGGGGTACCCCCAACGCCTCCCAGGTATGTGGCCCCAGCGAGTTTGGGGCTGGGGCTTTGCAGAATTCACACTGACCCTGGGGTCTGCATCCTTCTGCAAGGGGCAGGGGATCAGAGGAGGAGCTTCTCGTGCTTCAATTGTAATTCCTACCTGGATTTCATCCCTGTGGCTTCCCAGCTGCCTCTTTCCCTGCTCCTCCTTTGCAGCCGTGGGTGGAGGGAGGATGTCATGTTGCATTTTCCCCCCTCCAGATCCACCTTTTTGATAGGATCTCTATCCCCCTGTCTCACATGCTCCTTGTTCCCATCTGCCTCTCGTTGTCAGGATCCCAGCGCTACACGGCTATGAGGCTGTCAGAGGCTCATCAGCTGAAGGATGGGAGCCACAAAAAAGCATCAGATCCGGACTTTGGGAAAACAGTTAAAGACCTACCTCGGTGAGAACACCTCCCTGCTCCTGAGGTTCAGAGAACACTCCCCCAGAAGCAAGAGGAATAACTCGGATTGAGCTTGCTGTCTGTGATAGCAGCTAAAAGGTTGTGCCCATCCTCAAATGGAGCCGTGGTGCTTTCTTGCAGAGGAGGTTGCAAAGCACCTGATCCTGTCTAGGGACTCTTGGTAAATGGGCTGAACTAGAATTTCCTCTGGGGATGGTGTTGAGGAGCAGGGGACAAGGTGCTGGCCCTGCCTGTGGTTTTCAGAAGGTGGAAATCCAGCTGCAGTCACAGGCAATGCTCTGAGCTTCAGGGGCAGTGGCTTGGTACCAGCCTAGGGGTGATGGGAGGTGCACAGGCATCCAGTTGCCATCTCATTGCCTCTCCCCAGCAGCATTTGTTCTTCCTGAATGTTCATGTCTGGCCTCACCTGGCCCAGCTGGGTGTTGTCCAACATCTCCTCCTCTCTGTCCCATTGGGGCTTTTCATTTCCTTTAATTTTTATTATTTGTGTGTGTGTGTGTGTTAGGTCCATGTTTTGTTCTTTTAATGGGAAAAGAGAGGAAACAAACCCCTGACTCTTACAGCTCCATTCCAGATAACCTGTAGCTTTCAGTTCCCTTTCTCTTTTTTGTTTGTTTATTTCTTTTACCTTGCATCTTCCAACCACCTTTTATGTATTACTGCTTCTTACCTCTCCAACAAAGCAGTGATGCAGCAGCATGCTTAACCCCAAAGCTGCTGCTTGACTCTGTGGTGTGGGTGAGCACAGAAAGTTTGGTAGGAAACTCTTTAAAGCCATGCTGGGTGAGAACAAGTGAGTGGCCAAAATAAAACGGGGTCTTTTCACCTGGAAACATTTGCTACGGATCTTTGAAATCTTATAATTTTTTTGTGAGTGTCTATTGAGCTGCATTTACAAGGAGGGCAGGGAAGAGGTGCTGCTTTGCTGTTTTGGCTTCAGCTTTTGTGCAAGCCATGGATGTTGCAGAGGTGACTGGATGTCAGTTCCTTTAGGAACTTGCCATCAATAAGGGGATTTTTGTTTTTTTTATTTCTCCCAGCACTTCTCTAAGGGAGGCTGCTCCGTGCAAAAGCAAACATTCAGTGATGCCAAACCCTGTGCTGCTGCCAGGAGGTACTTCTAGACCTCAGTTGTGGGATTTCCCTTGGTGCTGGCAGAGGAGGAGGGATGCAGGTGATCGATACAGGAGTTTTCAGCAGCAGTTGTGTCAGTGGAACAACTCACACTGGTCTGGAATTCTTTGTAGGAAGTTTACTAGGGGTTAAGGCAGTTTTATGAAGGATATTACATACAGCAGATTTCAATACTGTTATTAAATGGCATTCTTGAGTGGGTGCCATTTTCCAAGGTCATGGCTTATTCTCTGCACGGAAATGGAATTTAAAACCAGCATTTAAATAACGATAAGGTTGTGACTAAAACCAACACAAAAGGGGCAGGAGAGAGGGATGAAATTTAGTGGTTGATGCTTTTGTTGCTTTTATGGGACAAAACTCACACTGTTCCTCAGTGAAGGCTGACAGAGTGGCAGGTCCAGAGGCAGTTCTCTCCCAGGAGCATTTTCTTTCACCCCTCCTTCCCCAAAAACAAACACCCAAAGATGGAGAACTCGTATCAAGCAATTCAGGTCAGGCCAGACCTTAGTGTGGTTTTTGTTTGAAAGTGAAACCCCGACAGACTTTTGTGCTCCCTGCTTTTGATTAGTAAAAGGGAAGTGCCTTAAAGGGTTGCTATTCTGGAAACTTGCATTAAAAAGGAGATCACATCTGTGCATCCAGCTCTTGGGGACACATGGACCAGGCTGGAGAGCGAGGCCAAAGGACACTGTTGCTTTTGGTTTAGCACGTTTTGTTTTGCACATTTTCTTACAGTAGAGACAGTAAGAGTCTCACAAAGATAAGTAGCAATACTGATGAAACAAAATACTGTTCCATGGCATCAGGTCCTTTCTGAGTGAGCTTAATGAATTGCTGTATTCACAGTGCTGCCTAAGAGCAGGAGCTTACAGGAATGCAGCCCGTGCAGCTTAATCCTTTGCCCTGCAGAGACTTCTGTCTTAATTCCTGAGTTGAAAAGGCTCCATAAAATAGCATTTTCTTTTCTCTAGTTCTGTATGATTGCTCCCATGAAATGAACTCTGCTGTCAGTGCAGAGAGATTCAAACAGAAGACACACAGAGCTGTGCCAGGAGAGGAGGCTTTGTCCCAGCACGCTACAGGACACTGTTTGTGAGGATCACTCACTGGTCTGTCAAGGCCCAATCTTCACCATGAGAAGCTACAGCCAATATTCCACTTGTTCCTCTTGGATGAGGTGGTAGGATGGGGTTTTTGTCTGTCTCACAGCTCTTCTACAGCTTCTCTGTGTTGTAAAGGGAGGTTGGTTCACATTCCTGCAGGATATACATGTTGTCCTCTGTTCCCGTGGTGGCGATGTTCCCTCAAGTGTCATTTTTTGCTGGAAAAGTCCTTATTCACACACTCTAAAATTGCATCAATATCCATCTTTTGCTAATGACTCTTTAACTTGTGGCCATACCCTGTTACAGTGCCCTGGCCATGCAAGTGTTGCTCAGAGGAGCAGGCTCTGATGGTACAGGTGTTCCCAGCCTACTCAGTAGGACCATTACCCAAGGGAATTACCCAGATGTGCCCACAGCAAGACAGATTTGTAGGATCAGGCTTTTATAGGTGGTGGGATTCTTCTCTTGGCAGTGCTGAGCTTCCTGAAATCCCTTTTGGCTGAAAGAACTGAGGACAGACAAAACTATTCAAGAGTGAGGTGGTTTCTGGGTGTGATTGAAATCCTTCTGATAGCAATGAAAAGATCTGTGTTGACTTTGGTAAGGTTTTATATGCCAGAGCTCCTTGAAACTACGTGTTCTCTCTGCAAACAGATTAAATTACATGACTGAATCTGTACTCTTAGAGCTGAAAGAGTTCCTCTGTATTTTTCAATCTGTAAGGTTTGGCCAACAGGCATAAAGTCACAATAGTACCAGGGGACAACTCCTCTCTTTTCTCTTGAAATAAAAAAAAGATGAAGGCATTGTGCTTTTTTTTTTTTTTTACATCAGCCACAAGGTCCCCAAGTGTTTTCTCACTAAGAGATTAAACTTTGTGCTTCCAAATATAGCACAGTTGTAAAGATCATTCCTGGAAAATAGTTTATTAAATTAAACTAATCCCAACAGCTAGACTATGGTCAGCATAAAGCCCCCTGTAATCAAGGTGTAAGAATGTGTGGTATTTCTGTTCTTCTTTGTTCTTCTGGTATAATTAAATTCTCCACTTTATGTAGATAAAGTTGGGTAAATCTGGTGCTCTCTCACTCAAGTTGTACCCCAGTAGCTTTTCTCTGATTTCATATTTCCTCCTAAGCAGTGAGAGGTAAGTGACAGTGCATTTTAATTCAGCAAGCAACCCAGGGCATCCCTGCCCCTGCCACCACCGTGGGATCACGGGATTGTTCCTGTCTCAGGAATGGGATGATCTGTGGTACTGCTCTGGGGAAAAGTCATGTGGCAGAATTTCAAGCTCATTACAAAATGCCTCACAGAAAGCCATGTCGAGCCTCCTAGTCCAGTATCCAAGCTGGTAAGAGATAATTGAAACCATCCCATGTGCCCGAGGGTGTTTCTGTGCCTCAGAGATGGAATTGTTGCTGGATCATCTTTCTGCATCTAAATGGCATGTGGCAATTTTTCAGGCATCTCTATGGCTCTCTCCTAAGTCCTGGTGGCTTGAAAATAAAATGTTTAAGTCAAGCAAATACATTAAGGAGGTGTTTCTCCCATATAGAAAAGCTTGCTTGGTATTTCCCCTGAGCTGCAGCACATCCATGGTTACCAGAGATTAAGATTCTCCTGAGGACATGGGTGCACGTGAGTAGCATGTGTGTATGCAAGGATTAATACAACTTTGTTCCCTGGTCTTGGTCAAGTTGGGAGCCCTGAGATAGCTGCCATCAGGGACTAATCAAACCTTGAAATAGTGGAGATTTGGTGAGAAATAATGTCCTTTCAGTATTCCCCCATTTAGCAATGGAAAATATTCAGCCTAATGCTAAATGTTGGAATATTAGGGTCCTAGACATGGTCCTTCTGACTTGAAGATAGGGGGCAGACCTGAAATCGAAATGGGCCACAGTGATTCAATCCCAGTCTATTTCTCCTTCCCAGATCAGTGCTTTTGCTTCTGAAGAACCCCACCTTCATCTTCCTCTGCTTAGCAGGAGCAACCGAAGCCACCCTCATTGCTGGGATGTCCACATTCGGACCCAAGTTCCTGGAGTCTCAGTTTAGTTTAAGTGCCTCTGAAGCTGCTACCTTTTTTGGTAAGGAAACCAGGTTTTTGCAATGTTTTCCCATGTTCCCTACAAAGACAAGAGCACTCCAGCTCCTTTGGAGTGGAGACAAACACTTAGCAGCTCATGCAGAGCAGTTATTGATTTCAGCTATTAAATAGGATCATTTCCCATCAGCATAGCTGTACCAAGTGCATGCACAGAGCTGGATCTACTGACATCAGGAGGAAATGTGTCACTTCTGTGGCCATCTGTTACCCTCTAGAGGCAGGCAAAATAATTGTAGTCTGTTCCATCTAGTGCACTACCAGGAAACATTAACTCAATGTTTCCTCTAATGAGGGATATTTGGACTAGGAGAGGTATTTTGTCAGCATCCCAAAACTGGGAAGATCCTGACTTAGCTGCCATGTGGCAGACTGAGGAAGTGGTGTCCAACAAACATTAATACCCATGATGTGCTCCTCAAGGAGTCTGTTTTAAGATCTCTGAGTAGGAAGAGCTGCCTTACCTGGCTCATGCCACATTTCCTGAGTTCTTACAGTGACCACTTTCTGTGGCAAAGTCCCAGAAGCCACCCAACAACCAAGGAATTGTTCTCATGCAGACATACTGCAGTGAATGTATTCAGACTCCTTGCTGATATTTCTAAACTTGAATGTGCTCTTCCCCCCCCCCCCTTTTTGTTTTGTTTTGTTTTGTTTTGTTTTTCAGGTTATCTGGTTGTGCCAGCAGGAGGAGGAGGCACATTCCTGGGAGGATTCCTTGTGAATAAATTTAAACTCCGCTGCTCAGGAATCATCAAGTTGTGTTTAGTTTGCACAGTGTCGAGTCTGCTGGCTATATTCATTTTTTTTATTCATTGCCCTAACATGCCGATGGCAGGAGTCACCCAGGTGTACAAGGGAAGGTACTAACAACCATCTCATCTCTTTTGCTGCATGGCCCTGGTCACAGGAGAAGGATAACTTCAAATATAGGGTGCTGGTGGTAGTCATGGTGTGAGTATGGTGGTGGTGGAAGGTGATGTCCAGTCAGTCTTACAGGCAGAGACTGAGGATGAGACCCAAAATATAAAATATTCTACTTTTTAGCATCTAGTTGGAGTTTATGGGAAGGGTTCCTCTTTAGTGAGGAAGAGGAGACCAGCAGTGCCAGCATGAGAGGTACACCAGTGTCCTTCATGGAGTCCCCCATCTCTATCCAATGGGAAAAACTAGACTGAAAGTGGGATTCTCCCCTCCAAATGGAGGGTTCTGCCAATGAGCTGGTCACTTAAACTCTTAGCAACTGTGGGAAAGAAACAGCTCCAGGGCACTCATCCTGCTTATGGTTAAAATTGGGTGAGATGAAAGCTTTCCCAAGCCTGGCTTCATGCTACTTAGTGATCCACCACATCTCCTGCTGTCCCCACCCCTTTATCCTCTTCTTGCTCTGCCCATTTCCTCCTGGAAAATGCTCTTCAGTGTTTTCTCACTGACTGTTCCTGTGTTTCCCTTAGTGCTTTGCCTGCTGGACACCTAAACTTGACAGCAAGCTGCAATGCTGGGTGTGGCTGTCTCCAGGAGACCTACAGCCCTGTCTGTGGGAGTGATGACATTATGTATTACTCTCCCTGCCATGCTGGCTGCAAAAAAGTGTCTGAAAACCTCAGGAATGGCAAGAAGGTACGTCTGAAAGCACTGGCTATTAATAAGGTGGTGGCACATCCTTGGTGTGATCTGTCTGGCTCTGCAGAAGTGTCCACAGGTCTGCAAACCAGTGTAAAAGCCTGGTGCAGGATGGATGCTCTCAGGCACCACCTGGGATGCAGGCAGATGCCTTGAGGTCACCCAGCTTTGCTTCTCTCATCCAGTTTTGCCTCACTCCAAACTGCCTTGAAATCCATGGTAAATCACCCCAGGCAGGTGGGGAGCTTGGTAGGCACCTAATTCCTGTCCCAGTATTTATATTGAGCCTTCAGTGAAGATGATGCACCTCCTCATCCTTCCAGCATGATGCTCAGAGAGACAGGCAAAGCCTCCAGAGGGGTAGTGATGGCATTCAGCATTCAACAGCTACTTGGCAAAGTTAATTTCTTTTATTTAATAACCTTTGTTTTGAAAGAAAGGTGTGTCAAGAATGCAGCTTGGTTTTTTGATTCACTTTAGGAATGAAACCAGCTGGTTTCTGCCCTTCCTGGTTGTTTGTTTGTTTGGTTTTTTTCTTTTTAATTCTTTTGTCTATCACTGTGCTCTCCTTGGCAAACCACTCACTGCCCTTTCTTTCCCAGGTCTATCAGGAATGTAGCTGTGTTGAGGAACCTTTCC
Source organism: Phaethornis superciliosus (assembly GCA_023637945.1). Classification (NCBI taxonomy): domain Eukaryota; kingdom Metazoa; phylum Chordata; class Aves; order Apodiformes; family Trochilidae; genus Phaethornis; species Phaethornis superciliosus. The sequence goes on from JAJQWJ010000019.1 coordinate 12,015,461, forward strand.
TGCCCGGCCCTGGCAATGCAGAGGCAGGGAAATGCACTTCCTCTTGTGAGAAAAAGCCCCTGCTCCTGTTCTTCATATTTATGGTGATCCTCTTCACCTTCCTGAGCAGTATTCCTGCCCTGACTGCCACTCTGAGGTGAGCAGGGGGTGGCCTCATTGCTGCAAGAATCCATCTCTGCTTTGTCCTGCTGGCTCCAGCTGTGGGGCAGGGCTGATGGGAACCAGCATCCTGTAGGAATTGAGATCAATTCCCTTCCCTGTCTAGCTGGGAAAGCAAATTTTCACTTTGGCTACTCTATCCTCTGCCATCAAACCCCCACAAGTGTGTCCCAGTTTGCAGCAGTGTTGGGGGGGGATGCTGGGGGTAGGATGATGCCTACATCTCCAGAGGGGATGGAGGACCCCAATTGATGGTGGGGTGGGGTGGGGAGGTGCTGTGCAGCCTGGCAGCATTTTGAAGCAGTTCCCTTTTGTTCCCCAGGTGTGTCTCTGACAGGCAAAGGTCATTTGCACTCGGGATCCAGTGGATTGTGGTACGGACCCTAGGTATGGACCAAGGAGGAAATCTGGGCATTGGTGTAGTCTGGTGGCTGTGAGGAGCCTGTGCCAAGCTGTTACCCAAGAGTAAAACCTGTTGGGTTGCAAAACCCCTGTTGGGTAGGACAGGGGCTGTTGAAAGGAGGATATTTTCTGTTGTTTGCTGTCATTCAGAAAAACCCAGGTCCCCTTGGCATATGGGTTGCAAGCTGAATGAAGGATTCTGTAACATATCAGCCACTTCTAAACAACGTGTCCTTATTTTAAGAAAAAAAGAATTGGAGGCTTTTTAAGCTCCTGTGTTTGTCTCATGTATCTTGTGCAATGCGTATGTCAGGATGGTCAAAAGACCTGCTGGAATTTCAGGTGCTGAATTTCAGTCTGTCCTGGGTAGCTTCTGGCTCTTGGGACAACTGTAGGGGCTGTAGAATGAGTTTGTTAATCATGATAGCAGCAAAGCCTGATGCTTTAATACCAGCACCTTGCATTTTGCAGGGCTGGTGGGTAGATGCTGCCCAAAGTAAAAGTTCACTCTCTCTTCCTGCAGGAGGCATCCCTGGCCCCATTGCCTTTGGGTCCATGATTGATAAATCCTGCTTGCTCTGGCAGAACCAGTGTGGTGAGCAAGGTTCTTGCTATGTTTACCAGAACTCAGCCATGAGCAGATACACCCTCATCGCTGGACTGGTCTACAAGGTGATGTTACCTTTTAACTTCCCCCTCTGAAAAAGCAAGCAGGTCTGCAGGAGAAAGCCTTTTATCCCAGGAGAGGATTTTACACAATTAGGTTGTCCTGATCTCCATCCCTACCACCCCAATCCAAATTAAACCTTCACACAAGTGTTCTCAGAGAAGGCAAAAAGCTCCATTTGCTTCTCGCCAGGTGATGGTGCTCCAGGCATCATCATTCTCCTCAATTCCTGTCACTTCCTGAGCTTACAGCTTCTGATGCACCTTAGGAAATATCTCCTCCCAGCAGTTACCAAGGGGATTTTTTTGCTGGAAATGAAATACAGAACAACCACAGTGTGTTAAGGAGAGTGAGGGATGGCATTGTGGGCAGGTTGTAAATAACCACCACTGATCACTGCTGGAAAACAGGGGAGCTTAGCTGTGTGTTTCTTACTTATTAGCTGAAAAAACATCATTTTAACTGCTCCCAAACAAGTCCTTGCCCTAGATAGCAGTGTTCAGCAGTCACTGTGATAAAAGAGACTTTCAAAAGCCTTCTCAGGCCACGTCAGTCCACACTGTGCTGGTCTCCAGATGTCCATCTGGGGCTGAACAGCTTTGCAGATTCTCACTGCCCCATTGCTATGGGTTGGCTAAATTCAGATTTTTACCCACTCCAGCTGTGTGTGCTGATCTGCTGCCCAGGCTGGCCTTCTGCAGCATCTCCTCCCCAAAGCTTGGTCAGCAGATCTCATGCCAGATGAGGGCTGGGTGCATGGTTTTGGAGTGAGCAAAGAGTAATGGAATATTTTGGTGGCTGCAGGTGCTTGGGACAACCTTTTTTATAGTTGCCTGTTTTCTCTACAAACCCCCACCATCGGAGTCAGCAGTGGGCAGCTCAGATGCATCTGAAAATGGCACCTGTGACCTCCAGGAACACAAACCTTCACTGCCAGCTGAAGAGGATATCTAGCTCTGTCCGTGTGGAAGTGACTTTCAGTCTACAAAATAAGATTTTATGCAGTCCCAAGGGGGTTTTAAAATTAATAGTAATATTATAACTTTTTAAATTCAAAAGTAATAATTTAATTGACCACGGGTGTGCTTGCTAATTTCTGAACAGCAGAAGCACATTTCAAAATGTGCACTGATGCCATGTGCAGTTATTTAATTTTATTTAAAGAAAGGGCTACCATAGCTTTATTCTCTGTCTGTGACAAGCAAGGACCACATTCTCCATTCGTGGAAATAAGCACTGGTAACTCCAATGGAGCACAGAGTGGGAGTTAAACCACCAGAAGATCTGGTCCCTAATATCTTAATTGTAAAGCCAGTTGTAGCAAAACTTCTGTTGAGACTTCCTAAGCTTGCAAAGAGCCCTGCAGCCTGCATGGCAAAGGGGACAACAGGGCTTTAAACTGCAGCCTTACCAGTGACCTCCTCCTCCCTGTGACACACAGGATGCTCAGGAGCAAGGTTTCTAATGATGCAAATCCACGTTACTGTGCAATGGGAGATGGCTTTGAGATGAGATTTGTCTAGCAAATTCATCAGTACACTACAGGCAGCCAGCCCCAGAGCTGCTGAGCACTGTACCTTCACTGCCTCATTTCCTTGCAGGAATTACACCATGGTGGCACTTCTTTGTTTTTTGGTTTTTTTTTTCTTGCATTGTTTAATGTTGATGCCTTTTGTAATGCACTGGGCAAAACTTGAACTTACTCCTTGCTGGTTTTGTTGGGTGCCAGAAGACATGAGATAATGGATCTATGTAATGCTTCTCTTGGGTTGCTCTGTAAAAACCATGAGTTTGGGTAGATGAGGAACCTCAGCCTGAAATGAATTTGTCTCTAGACCATTAGCTCTAGGGATGTCTTGCCCTAAGGACAAACTGCCTGGTGGAAAGGGGATGCTTGCATGTGGAGAAGGCAGTGTTTTCAAAATGACCTTTAAATGTGGACTTGCAATACTGAGCAGAACCTTTCTGAGAGGGAACAGTGACATTTGGGCAGGTTTGTGTCTAGTTACTCTCTCAACCCAGCCGGGGTCAGACTAGTGATTAGCTGAGTGCCCCCACTCACAGGGGCTGAGCTGCAAAACTGGCACAGCTTTTGTGCCACCTGCGACTTAGAATTACTTTGTAGATGTTTTTGTGTATTTTGTGTATTTATGCTTTCATAAGTGGACATGGGATGGGCATTTATTTCCTTCATTAGCAGAGAACTGACTCTCAGAGCAGAGGCAAAGCCATTTCCATTTCAGATGGCACTGGGAGCATGGTCAAACTTCAGGTCCACTGTGGTCAAGAAAGCAGCTTCTTCCATCCACAGATCCCCTTCCACCAAAGCCAGGTAATGATAGTGCCACTTCCAAGCTCTTGTTTCCCTTCCTGTCAAGCACCAGGAGAGACTTGAGTGTCACCAGTAACTACTGGAAAAACTGGAAGTGCTCAGGGTGAGATGGGAGGTGGCTTTTGGCTGCTTGAACACAGGCAGCTGGTGAACCTTTGGGGCAGAGGGAGCAGGAGAGCCCTTTTTTTCCAGGGAGGCAGGATTAGACCCAGTGATGCAGGAGTGAATCCCAGCACCACCCAAATACCAAAGGCTTCTTCATAACTTCCACATGGGTTTGGAGCCAACACCAGCCTGTCTCCCAGCAGCTGCCTTTCCAGACTTTGGGTACAAGCAGGGATCTTCAGTGGGGGAAATGCATGAATGTATTTGGGAAACATATTTTGTGTATGGTGTATTTATGAAAGGTAAAAGTTTTTCTTAATATATATATATATGGATATTGCAAGGCAATTCTAGTGTTTATAAAATTGGCTTTATCTGAGTGTGTTGTTTGCAGAGCAAGAGAAGAGTTTATGGGATTCTGGGCATTTATTATGTTGCTGTGGGACTGGTAAGCCATGGATTTCAGTAAGCAACAACAAGGTGTTCCTGTTCATAAAAAGGTTATGTAGGTGTACAGGTAACCTAAAATACTGGAAAGTATGTTTCCCAGTCTCTTATGAAGTATTATATTGCTATAAAAGCATAGAAATATAATCAGTATTTCACAGGTATTTGTGTGCATGTTTTTTGTCAATTGTCACCCTTTCCCAGCTGATGTCCTCAACGGGGGTGGGCTGGATGGGTGCTGTCAGGGAAGATGGTGCTGCAGAGCCTCCTGCTAACAGGCTCAGGGGTTCCAGATTTCATGTCAGGACTGTGTAATGTCTCCAGAGAAAAGAACTGGGTTTAGGTTTGTGCTTAAATCACAGTGTCAGTAAAGCCTCTTGTGGATACAGGAGCTGCAGGAAGCATCATCTGACTGGTGGGACAGCAGGTGACATGGACACCCTGTGGGATGGTGCCTCCTACTGACTTACCCTCTCCTCCTGAGACAGAGAATAATTGCTTTTGAAGGCAAAATGAGGTTTGTGGCTGATGGGAAAGAAGAAGAAGAAAAAAAAAGCAGTACCTTCGGTGTCTTCTTTCATCGACAGACCAACCCTGTTAAAGCCATGGAGTTTTCCCCAGACCTACACTATGTAAATGAGGTCAAAGTCCTGTGACATGTAGGGTTTGCTTAAGGGTTGATTCAGGATGTTAAAGAATACAAACAAACAGTGGTTGGTATTGAGGAAAAGCCAGAGGGAAGTAAACCAAATGAGCTCCCAGAATGGAGTCCAGGCAAGAAGAACTGAATGTTATTTATTGCAGAAAAAACCCCAGGCAGGCAATGAGCTGGGTTTGTCTTCTGCAGAGTTTGAAGGGAGTGGTAGCTAGGTGGGTGTTGGTCTCTTCTCCCAAGTAACAAGAGGAAATGGCCTCAGGTTGTGGCAGAAGAGGTTTAGCTTGGATATTAGGAACAATTTCTTCCCCCAAAGGCTTGTCAGGCCCTGGCACAGTGCAGTGATGGAATTTCCACCCCTGGAGATGTTTAAAAGTTTTGTGGATGTAGTGGCAAGGGTCATGGTTTATGGCTGCCCTTGGCAGTGGTGGATTAATGGTTAGACTTGCTGATCTTCAAGGTTTTTTTCCAACCAAACCCCATTCTATGAAACCCAGATGGACTTGAGGGACTTCCTACCCTTTCCCTGCTGCCAGGGACTCAGTTTTTCAGCTGGGTGTGCAGAAGGGTGACAATAAATCCTCACCCTCTCACTCTCTCGGCCTTTTTCTCCCCCTAAAAAACCCCAGGCTCCGTTCTAGGGGTGGGATGGGGATATGGGGATAACCCGGTACCGGCCCGGTACCACTAGAGGGCAACGGAGACGGCGGAGCTGGGTCCCGGGGGTTTATAGGAAGGGCAAAAGCAGCCCCAGGGGCTGGATTCCAGATTTGCAGCAGGAATATATTTTAAAAGATCCAACTAAGGTCCAAGGTAAGCCTTTAGCATTTAGAAATCGAGCTTGCCAAGGGAAATAGGTGGGTTCTGTAACCAGCAAGAGATGCTGCCCAAACACAGCAGCTGTTTCGTTCTTAAAAAAGTTATTCTTTTTTAGTCAAAGCTTTTTCCCTTTTTATTTTTCAAAGCATCCCAAAGCAGGGATGGAGAGCTCTGAGCTGTCAGTCACTAGACTTTTAATAATAATATATAGGTATGGCTGTGGCTCTGCTGTGGGAATAGCACTGGATTTCTACCTAACAATTCAAAGCAGCAGAATGTGCTGGCATTTTCTTGTGGCTGCAATAATTCCTCTGGAATGGAATGAAGGCCAAAATTTTCTTGCCTTCCCTCAGCTTTTCATAATGACCTTCACAAAGCAATTTTAAAAGAAGAAAATGAGACTTTCTGCTCTTTTGAATGAGGCACTGTGTTTCTTCTCCAGCCAGGAATCCTCCAGCCAATTTCCTAGACACATAGAAAAATAAATCTAATGTTAAATTAAGAATGCCATTTCTTCTTGCTTCCTTCATTACCAAATCACACCCTGCCAGTTTTTACAGGCACCTGAGACACCTAATATTATTTACAGTGGGATGAGTCCACCCAAACCTCTTGTTACAGACCTCCCCTTCCAGTAAGGGAGAAGCAGAGCTACTATAAAATGAATATTGCAGGAGTTCAGTGCAGCATGAGTAACTATAGAAACTGTAGCTCTAGACATGAATGTTGAACATACTAATGTGCCCTGGTTCAAGCTAATAAGAAAAATGTGATCTCTTACTATTCCAGCAATCTGCTTTAAAAATACAAAATCTGTTCTGAGCGGAGCAACGCTTTGAAAGTTGATGAAGTTACAAAGACAGCTTTCTACCTCAACAGAGGTAAGAATTAAAATTCATGAGGTGAATGAGCCTTCCTGGCATTACAAATAAAATCTCCCAATAGTCATCACCTCGGCAATATCTATGAGAAATATTTTTAAATAGGAAAAGTAAACTGCTCATCAGCTTTGCCTGCCTTCATTCCCAAGGATGGATTGCCAGTGGATTTGTTTTGGGAGATGCAGACACTAAGTTTTGTTTTACTTGGGGGGCAAATAGCAATAAGGTCAACCTCAATGCACACACAAAAAAAAAAGGTAGATGATTAAGTTAACTTGGGTGGGTAATTAACTTCCTTCACTGAGCAATGAGTCCTTGGCAGCTCAAGCACAGGTCGTGGTCTTCATCGTGGGTCAAGTTGTGCCCTTTGCCATTGCTAGGGGTCAGCTGGCATTGCAGGGATGTGTGAAGAATTGCCCTGAAATGTTGAGACTTAGAGAAAAGAGCTGTTGGGCACTGTTAATTTGTGGATTTTAACATCAGTCAGGATCAATTAGGGGCTGCCCATCTTGTATTTTAAAGACTTGTTGCTCACTGTGCAGAAGGGCAGCTTCTCCTGAGAAACACCCCAAGCTGCTATTGAATATTGATATTGATTTTTTTCAAATGTTAAAACTTTATTTTCCTTTTTTTTTTTTTTTTTTTTTTTTTTTGGCATTTTATGTACATGATAATCCACTATTCCCAACCATAAAGCTGGGAAGATGATTAAGCTTCTGCAATCTTTTTAACACTTCATTTTGATCTACTCTAGGAGTATTCCCTGGTTAAAACAACACAGTGGATTTCTTTGATTTTCTCTCTACTTTGAGAACCAGGCACTGTGCAGTGTATTACCTGCATCTGTGTAAATCAGATAACCAGGAAGAAAATAGATAAAGCTTTGGTTCAGATTATCAGTGTTTTCTAGGGATCCCACACTTTGCAGGTCCAAATTATTCTGGACTTGTGAGTGTTTCTGGCATCTTATCTGCTTCTTGTCTTGCTCTAAATCAAATGATGTTCTTCTCTACAGAGATCTCTGCCTCATGTCAATTTTTCACAGTCCTGTTATTATCCTGGGGAGCTCAGGAGCTCCACGTGAGATGGCCCATGGGAATGCTGGGTTTTCCATTCTCCTGGAAACGTTCAAGAAGCAGGAGAACATCTGGACCTCCTCGAGATGCACCTGAACAACGTGTTCCAGCTCTGGGAGTGCTGGGACTCAAGGGAGGAAATCCCTGCTGCATCCCAGGGCAAAGCAATGAGCTGCTAAACCTTCAGCCTCCAAAACTGAACAGCTGTAGGGAACTAGAAAACTCCTCACATCACTCCCACAGCTCTCTCCTGCCTGTCCCCAGGGTGGGCATGGGGGGGCTGCAAACAGAGGCAGGACCCAGCTGCTCTCCCCCCTGGCATCCCCAGAGCACCCCAGAGCCATCTGGGTGATGCTCCTCAAAAAAAAGAAAAGAAAAAGAAAAAAAAAAAAAAAGAAAAGAAAAAAAAAAAAGAAGTGGCTGTAGTCGTGTTTTGCTGATCTAATTAAGCACAAGAAACATCATTAATGCTCTGCGTGTCTAATTGATTAACATTCCCTCTAAGCACAAGGTTGCTCTCATTAGCAGAGCTTTAGATCTGCAAATGCTGCTTTCCCTGAAGTGCAAATCTGGTGCTGTCTCTAGTAGGTGAAATACTTAGCATTTTTATGTGACAATTAGAGATGAGAAGAAAGGGAGGAGATAGGAGGAAAACCCTAACTACAGAATAAACTGAGGGTCTTGAAAAGGAAGGGTTTGTTATTTTTTATGCCTTGTTAGCAGTTAGGGAGAGAGAATTAATTTTTTCCCTGTCCCATAACAGTCAGAAAGCTATTCCATTCTTCAGAGGAAAAAAATCTTTGAGGCTCTAGTGAGCTGAAAACCTGGGAAAGCCCAATGTATTTTCATCACAATTGTTCATATTTCCAAATTTTTCTTCTATGTTGTTATTTTCCCATTGCCTAAGCATCTAAATGAAAATGTGTTTTGTGCCTGAATGAGGAATTTCATTAAGGGATAAGTGGGAGATTTATGTCTCTTGCTGAAGCTCAAGGCATGGGTGCCTGCAGTGCCTGTCCTCCTCTATCCTGCCCACCACTCCCTTGGGCCAAAGCTCAGCATCAAGGTGCATTTCTGTTGTAGGATGAAATGTCCTGGGAATGGCCTTTTTTTGTGTGCTGACTATGGATATGGCTGCTTCACAAGCAGGTTTCTACATGGCCGAGCCCTAAATTCCATGGAAAATAATGCCAGTGTCAGCAGGTGCCTTTCCAATCGTGGAACTGGGAGCACTGGTGTGATGCCATCCTATCCTTTCCCACTTTATTTGGAGTCTGTGCCACCAGGCAACAGCAGCAGCCATCCCATATTTACATCTCCTTGTCCCAGATCACAGCTGAGCCCCTCTAGCCAGGCAGGCTGTTATCAGACAGCAGATTAATCAGACTAATACCACTGCTATCTGATAATAACCCCAGCTTTGTTTCCTTGGTGTCTTTCCCACCAACATTTTCAGGGATGCCAAACGCACAGGCAGTGGGGAAATCAGAAAATGGGGCAATGGGGCAGGTTTCCCCACCTCTCCTCATTGCCACCAGCAGGCTCTGCCATGTCCTGCCTGTCCCTGCATTATCCCAGGAAGCTTTTGTCACAGCCCAGCTCCCCTTCCAGGGCCTGACACACACCAGCTGGAGGGATTTCCCCTGCTCCAGCAGCTGCTTTTTAATGCATGAATATAAATAAATTTATATCATCAATATTTTTTTCCATTTGCAAGCCTCAAACTGCAAATTCTGCTCACGTTTTCCCTTCTCCTCATCCTACCAGAGGGTTGAAAGAGGTTATAAAAATATTAAGAGCCAGACTTCTTGGGGGAATTTACCTATAAATAAGTATGAGATGGGTCTAAACTTGCATGTGGGCAGCTTGAGAGGCTGTTTTTCTCCAAGCTGTTAACCAGAGCACTGCAGACAAATCTACACAGCCCAGTTTAACCCAGCAGGAGCAAACATCCTAAAAGTTACACATGGTCCATGTGAGCCCAGTCAGGGCAAACAAAAGCCCAGAGTGAAGCCAGCAAGACAAACCCATCCATAACAGAGGCAGGGGCACTGCCTGCCCTGCTCGTGTTTGGGCTCATCTCTGGAAATGGTGACAAATCCCATGTGATTCTGGGTCACATCAGGACAGTGACAAACGAGCTGCACAGACTGCTTGTGTTTTGACTCCTCAGGTTGTGAGAGATGGTTTTATTCTTCAAGGATGTACATTTAAAAAATTGCAAAGCATAAAAATGCAGCCGATTGAATTTCACGCTCGCTCCCTACAGAGTCCTTGAATTTTGTTGCAGTTCCTTTAAAGGGGGGGAAACCCCAGGTTGCTTCCAGAAGCATTTGCAAATAATTGTATTTACAGCATTATTTTTGTGTTCAGTTGAGAGAGCAACGGGAAAGGCACCAGGACTGGGTGAGTTGTGATCTGACTCAGAGATAAACTGCTCAATGGATCCATTTCCCAGCCTGCTGCTATTTTAGCTTGGCATTTACTTATTTTTTTCTTCCTTTCATTTGCACATTTCCTCTTCAACACCCGCCTTCTTCCTGGCATTCCCCACACTTTTCATTTCAGTAGGAGACAGAACCCAAAGGTCCAACATCTTAAGGAAAGATCCCCTTACAAATGCTGCCCTGTGCCAGGAGGCAGCTGAATGCTATTCAAGTTTATTCTTTCTGTTTTCCTTTTTTTTGTTGGTTTTTTTGTTTTGGGTTTTTTTTTTTTCTTCCTGCTTTCTCATTCCCAAAGTGATGGAGCTCACTGCAGTGAAACCCAGGGCTGGGAAAAAGGTACATAATTAATGCCTCTCAAGCAGCAGCCTTGAGAGGTGCTTTATCAACTCTCCTCTTCCCAGCAGGTTCCCCAGAGTCTCTTCCATCCCTGTCTCCTCCTGCTTCTCCATAGGCACACCAGAGCTATCCCCAGTGTTATATTAAAACAAATTCCTTTTGTATCTCTGCAGCTCAGGAGAAAGCACATTTCAGACATGAAGGCTCATTAAAACACATCTTTTTGGGTGTTTTCAACCTAAACCAGAGCTTCCGTGGATTTGGAGGTTTCTGCCTGCATTTCTGCTTTGTTTTTTAAAAAAGATATCATCTTAGGTTAGCCTGCCCAGGATCACAGCAAATCCTCTACCTCTTGAGAGCTTTAGTTACCAGCTTTCCTGGGATTCTTATACAAATCCTGTCAGCAGAATAATCCCAGGTCTGAGCAGATTAATCCCCCCCAGACTGTAGGCTCTGGGTGAAGAGCATCCTCTGCATAGCCTGGGGTGGAGGGATGACCCTCCCCAAGCATCTGCCCCTTTTATACCACAAAGGAGCCCCCAGCTCTCACCTTTACCTTCCCAAAATCCCAGAAATAAGTGAGACAGGCAGGAGGTTTTCATCATCTCCTGGATTCAGTCAACATCAGGAATATTGCCAAGACAATGTGATTTTCTATGGGTTCTATTAAACCAACCTCGGGGGCCACAGTTCCCACAAGGACTTTGGGTATCCTGAAGATTATCCAGCCCGTCTGGGAACACCTCAGATATACCTGAGGCACCTGAATCCTTCCTCACATGTCAGACCCTTTGGAAAATTCAGACTGCAAAAACCCACCTTGCTTTCCTGCTGGCACCAGGTTTTGCTTTTGTATTGTGTATCACAGGAACCATCAGCAGCAATACAGACACATGCATCCAGAGGAAGAAAGAAACCCTTGAAGTGGAAGGTTGAGTTATAAATTGAAGATAATGGAAATATAACTACTGTAGAAGCCAAGGGAGAGTATGCAAAGGGATTCAAAGGGAAAAACCTAGCAGCACCACTTCTGTAACTTCCCCTTCAGAGAGATAAATCTAAACACAATCTCTGGTTTTGAAAGAGCAACATTTAGCCTCCCCCATGCCAAGTGTTTTGATTTATGCTTCTCTTAGTGCACTGGGTGTAATTAAAACTCCTCAACAGCTGTTAGAAGTGGTGAGAAATTATCCTCTCCCACCTGCAGCCAATGGAAGGGTATAATTGGAAGCAGACAATTAGTAAGGCACCAGAGAGAAATCATTCATCTGTGCCCTGCTCTGACAACAGTCATCTTCTTGCCTTTCCTTACCTTTCTCAGCTCTGTGGCATTCCCTGACTCACTGCCTGAAGCTTTTTTCCTCGACACACACAAAGTTGTGACATTCAGGCTGTGCCCTCACGGGTACCTCTGGGGATGACTGGTGCAGAGCCATCAGCATAGGAAGAGCCCAAAACTGCATCCCTCTTGCCAGCCCCCTGGCTAAAGAGGTGTTCTAAGCCTGGGCAATGACATTCAGTGGGCCCAGGCTTGAAATCACCTTGGAAAAGATCAAAGTGAGATACAAGCTGGATTTTGGCTCAATGCAACATGAGGACCAGATAGATTAAGTTATAACTCTGTAACTTGCCCAATCTTGTCAGGTTCAGTTTTCACTTCAGCTCAGATAATGCAAATATTTGTGTGTTTTCTTAATTTTAGGAGTGTTAGATCTGAATTAAAACCAGACAGGTCTTATATCTCATTGCTCAGCCCCTGAGCAATCCAGCTGAATTCAACCTCAGCTGGGTGACACAGAGCTCAGCTCCATCTCTGAAACTTGAAAAATCTCCACCCCTAAACTTGCAGAGTCTGCACAAGTCTCCTGGAAACTGAAAAATTTCACTTGCCTTTTTAAAGTAAATATGAGAGAGAAAGAGTTAACACAACACATTCCTCCAGGCCCATAACACATATTTGGGAAATTTGCTTCCTTTTACTAGCCTGGGTAGTTTACAAACAATTCCTGTGAAACCAGTAGCTGAGAGAGAGATGCTCTTGTCTCCTTCTTATTCATTTATACCCCACAGTTACTATTGATCCAATGTTCATCAGCTGCTTTTCTCCTAATTAATCTGCTTTGATGAGAAAACCTTCCTCCCACTGCCTTCCCTACGCTTGGACTCTGAGTTCCATGCTGTGGTTAGATTATGGTCCACAAAATTTAAACAATTAATAACATATTTTGAGGATCCTATAGGTGCAGGGAACAGAGGAGATTCCCCAAATCCCACAGGTTTTGACCTCCTGGCACCTTACCAATTCTTGGCAGCATTTCTCTTATTGCCATCACACCTGATCCTCCAAAGTTTTTCCCAGGTGTTTGCCTAAGGTGTTGTGAGCTGTGTCCTCAGCTCCTGATTTGGGTGATATCATCATTGTAAAGGGGGGAAAAAGCCAGACACGGAAAGAAAAGAAATCCTGGGGTCTGCAGGGAGAATGATGAGGCTTGTTTGTGATTTCTCATTGCTTTCTTGTTCTGATCTGCTTGCAGTAAATAAACACACATGTACAGAAATTCAGAATTCAGCTTATTCCACAGACAGATGATAAAACCCATCATAATTTGAGACTCTAAGTGGCATAAAACAGCTTGACATATTTCATTGTGAATATCAAGACTATTTTCTTGCCACTGCAAATCCCTGAGGTTTCATTCTGCCTGGTTATCTCCATTCAACACATTTCACGTGGGACATGATCAAGGCAAGACTGACAAAAATATATAAATTTACTTGAATATGGTAAGCAAATCCTTTTTTTTTTTTTTTTTTTCAGTCTGGCAGGCTCTGGCAACTGAGCCTCAAAGAGCTCTTCATGCAAATCCACATATAACACTTCAGCCCAGAAAAAAGCTGCCTTCCAGTCTGGAGGAGAAAGCCACTTTTCATGCCCCATCTGATCATGGCTCATCAGAGCTGAACTTGCACAAAAACTGCTGAAGTGCAGTTCAGGCTGGGGAATTCAGAGCTGTCTTTGTGAACACAGCTACTCAGTTTGTACAGGAGCAAATTGGTTTTAAAATCCCACCCTTGCTGGGCTCAAAACCACCTTTAAGGTGCTGTAGAATTTCTGCTGGGTCAATCAGGCAAAACCAGCACATTTTTTTTTTTTTTGCACCATTTCTGGCTGGAGTTAATATCTTCCTCCACCAGACATGGGAACTGGGAGGGCCAAACCTGCTGTAGGACTCCCAGCATCTTGCCCACTGCTTCATTCTGATGGAGGCTTGCTTGAAGCAGAAAAAGAAAACCTAGCAAAAGCTGGGAAGAGGGAACAGCTGGTGAGCTTTCCTTTTTGTATCCTTCCTGGGCACTCCATCAGTCAGCTCACCTCCTCAGCTGGCACTGTGGGAGCTGGGGTGATGGTTGGGGTCCTACCTGCTCCCTGGGGGGAGGTGGCAGCCACAGACACTCACCCACTGGTGTCTGAATTGATGAGAAATGGGCAACAGACCTGATGGACTCCCCTGGGTCCACTGGGCACTAATCCCAATGCTCTGAATCACAGGAACAGAACGTGCTTTGTTAGAAGACCTCCTCATAACTTATTCATTATTATTTAGACTCAGTACCAGACAGTAAAATTTAATCAGCCAGGATTGTGAAATGGCAGTGAGGGAAAACTTGAGAGAGCAGCTACAAACTACCAGGGGCATTAGGAAAGTGTCCCTGGGGTACACACTGCTCCTTTTGCCATCTTTTTCAGTGGTCCTGCCCTGCCTGCTTTATGTCTGCTGAGGAGAGGCTGGCACCATGGCTCCTCTCCATCACCCCCCAGAGCAGCAGCAAAGGCTCCTCCCTGACCTGCTGTGCCAGGACCCGAGGGGTGAGATCTCCTGGCTGGTGGCAGATGGGGAGGAGGAGACTGACTGAGGCTTTTTGATGAAGGATGGATGGACTGTGTTGTGTTCACTCCCCAAGCCAGCCTGCTTGGGGGAGATTTAAGAAAGTGGCTTTCCAAGTGGCCCAAACCCACCATTACATGGCTTATAATGCAAGAAGAGTATTCCCAGTCCTTCCTCCCTGTCATCCTCCCAGTTCAAACTGGCAGCAGAACCTGACAGCTATAAGGAAGATGTACCTTTCCCCTCTTACCACTTTTTTTTCTTTTTCTGTCTGTGTTTCAAATCTGTTCACTTGTTCTTAAGGCTTCATTGACTTGACATGAACATTGTTGTATGAAGATTGGCATTCACAGCTCCTCAGGTTTCTTTTTCCTTTTCCTCACTGCTGCTGCCACAGGTGAACAGGAAAGTCCTTTAAAGTGCAGTGGTGATTAACTCCCATCACTGCTGAGGGATGCTGGAGTTCCCAATCATGACTTCATGGGTAATTTGTTTTGGGAGAAGAGCAGACAGGACCACCAGATTCCCCTCACTTGCCATTAGAAGGTGACCTTTTAATTAAAGGCACCAAAAGAGGATTACCCCATCTGAGATGTCAGCTCTGAAGGGCAAGTGCAGCAGCTGAACAGGCTGGGGGATAAACATCAAATCAACCCAGCTGGTGGCAGAGAGAGCACCAAAAAGTCTGCAGGGAGGGAGAGACCCAAGCTGCCCATCAAGGGGAAGCTCTGTAGCCAGACATTGCCTGCTCCAATCCTTACTTAAGCAAAACTAGGAGAAATGATGGAATAACCTCAGCTTCTGGATCTCCCTCGGAGCTCACAGGAGTAATTGCTTGGGAATGGTTGTCCTGTCTGATGTGCTCAGCAAAAAGAGAAGCCTTGAGGAACGTCTCTGAACTTCCTGAGGGGACATCACCACCAGTGCTGCCAGGACGCAGCCAAATCCCCACCAAGCAGGAAAGAGAAAATGTTCTAGTAATTGCTTTTACTGTCTTGGGGCTACTCACAATACTCTCTGAGGCCATTCATGGTGTCTGAGAGCTTTGGGATCCTTTTCCTGAGTCCTCTCTTTGGCTACAACTGGAAATATTCCTTTCTCATTTGGCTGATCTCCAGGGGGAGCTGGCAAACCCAGATACTTTTTGGTACCTGTTGGTGCCTTGAAACAGAAGTCTATTATTTTCAGATTTTTTTATTTTATTTTACTTTTTTTTTTTTTTTTTTTTAATGGAAGGGCAAATTAATTACTCTCAGGTCTCAGGAGAAGAATGGCTTAAATCAGAATAGCTTAGGCTGGAAGCTTCATGCAGACAGGCTTAGGGTTGGTTCTCAATATCCATGTCAAACCATGCTGCATCTCTGATATCAGGAAAAGGCAGTCAGTAAATCCCCCCCAAGCCTGAAAGGCTGATGCATTAGCTTATTGCCTCCATGCCCTCACTAACACCATAATCTGGTGGAATTAAGAGAGATGGTCCAAAAACCAGGAGAGTGGAATTTTTTCCTCCAAAGCCACAGGTACCTGTGAGCTTCTACTGCCCAGCTCCAGCTTTGCTGGGGGCCTTACACATCCATATCCACCCTGGTGTCCAGGAGCAGAGCCATGTGTTTTCATGGTTTATAGTTCCTGCAGATCCCTGGCAGGACAGCAGCTCTTTTTAGGAAAAATAACATAGAGGAGGAGTCAAATCACGTGTCTTTCCAGGAGATAGTTTCACAGTTGTAAGAAGAGGGTGTTTAAGGTCTTTCTGACTGCCTGGAAGAGGTGCCAGGGTTTTCTCACTAGCTTGACCCCTTTTCTTTTTGTTTCTCAGCATTTGGAGGGGCTCCATCCTGTAGCTTCATCTGCTTCCAGTGAGAGCACTGGCTCAGGTCCTGCTGCTGTGCCAGGCACCTGCTGCCTTTGCTACAAGAGGAGGAAACCTCAAACTGCCCCCATTGCATTTCTAAGGGTATAAACTGACAACTTTCCTCGCGTGTAGAGTCATGAATATGGAAAAAATTCAGAGACCCCATCGGATGCCTGATTCTAACTTAAACCTGACCCTCAGAGCTCAGGTTTTTCTGCCTGCTCAGAAATTACTTGTCCTGGACCTTACTTGTTCTGCAGTCCATGCTCTCTCCCCTGATCTTTACTTTGTGCTTAATATCTCAGGTGAGTGCTCACTAAGAGAACAAAATCATACCTGTTAATGCCAGCTGGGGAGGGTACCAGAGAGTCTGTGAATATTTCATCACATCCTGGCTGAAGGCCTTCCCTTTCCTTTTCCCTTTCCTTTTCCCTTTCCTTTTCCCTTTCCTTTTCCCTTTCCTTTTCCCTTTCCTTTTCCCTTTCCTTTTCCCTTTCCTTTTCCCTTTCCCCATCCATGAGGATGCAGACACACTTTCTATGTACCATCAGTCTCCCCCATGCTCCTCTTTGTATCCTGCACCTGTGGTATCATCCATGAAGCTCGAGCTGTTTGGCAAAGCCCATGGATGGACCCTGAATTGCTTCAGCCCCTGTTTCAGATAGCAATGTTGCTCCATTATTTTTTTCTCTTTTTTTGAGGAAAATATTATGCTTAAAAACCTGCAGAACTTCTTGAACCAGAAGGGCTTTCACTAGCACAGGAAGAGGTTTGCCAGAGCTTGCCTTCCTTCCCATTTCAGGAGCTTTTACTGAGTCTAAGATGCTATTTGTAGGTCTCATTGGAACATGGAAACTAATGAAGAAAAAAGAAGAAACTAATAAAGGAAATGAGTTGTTAACCACTTTACACACACCCCCACAAGCCAGGCTAGCCCTTTCTGCAAGCCATGTGGAGGCAGTGAGTGTGTACAGATTAATTAGACTTGATGGTCTCATTGCCAAAGAAATATTGATTTCCCATGCCATAAATCTGCCACTCTTTCTTTTTTTGCCTCTTGATTTTTATTGTCACTTGCCTATAACAGAGTTTTAAATGCTGATTCCAATGTAATACGCTTCCTAAGTAGCATCAGTCCTGGGTCTAAACCAAACATTATCTGATTAAATCTTGACCCGAATGAGTTTGTCTACTTTCTGTGTTTCTAAATACATATTTACCATATGTTGCCTCATATGCTACTCTTCCTTTTCTTTTTCTTTTTTTCTTTTCTTTTTTTTCTTTAATATTTTTTTTTAACTGATACTTTGTTCCAAATGTTGTGGTAATCATATGTTGCTTTTAGTCACCAGTGAAACGAAGTTTCAAGTTTGTAATCACTTTCACAAGGAGGCAAATTAAATAACATCAACATCCTGGGCAATTCTGGTGCTTTCACCTCTTCCCACCTCCTGAAAGAGGGAACAAAGCCTCAGAGGACCTGGGCAACACATGGTGTGGAGCCTGCCTGAGGTCACAACACCCCAGGACCCTTTGTATGGTTCAGATCAGGTGAGATGCATCTAATTCTCAGTCTAAAAGCAATCCCAGGCTCCAAACAGCACCAGCTCTCAGTGATCCACTCCCCCTTTGCACAGCATTCAGGTGGATCAGGTCCCTGAGGTGGGTGATGGTGACAGAAAGCAGAGCACCATCACACCTTTGCCTTTTTGCTGTTCTTGTACACATCTGCCCCCAGGCTGGGGACAGCCCCTGCTCCCATCCTGGGGTTTCATTTCCTTTCAGCCATGGGAAGGGCCAGGAGAAAGCCAAATAGCTCCTGGGGACATCAACCTAGAGGTCAGGAGAACTCCCTGGGCTCAGCAGACACAACCACGCAACCTTTTTAGCAGCTGCTCTACCTCCAGCCCTGCCTTGCACTTGAATTCTCACCCCAAATCAACACCAATACCAGACTGGAGTGAGTGGTTAAACAGCAACAGCCTGACAGGTCCTGGGCTCCTCTTCTCCAGCCTCCTGCAAGGCAAATGTGGCTGCTCTGCCAGGGAAGGTTCTGTTCTCCCACCTCTGCTCCAACACAACCCACATTCTCCTGTAGCTTCTCAACACCATGCAGCAAACTCAGTTTCTGCTTTGGCCACTGCTCGTCCCCTCCAGCCCTTCTGAAGCTCAGGAATTGATGCCCTTCAGCAAGGGAGGGGGCTGGGGTAGGAGTGGAGAGCCAAGAAAACCTGCTCAGACCCTGGAACAGAGCTGGAGAGGACCTAAACATGAACCTGCAGCAGCTTCATTTCCACCGGTGCCCAACCCCACCATTCCCAGTCCTCCAGGCTGCTGGGCCAGTGGGCAAATCATCCCAGAGGCTCCATCAGCCACTAGGAGCTGGAGAAACAAGAAGATGACCCAGTGCTATTTTTCTGGCTGTTGAATCCATCTCTGGCTGCTCCTTGGGTCCAGACAGGATAGGAATGAGCACAGGAAAGGGTTTTGCAGGTACTTGTCAAGCCCACCCCATCTCTTGCTCAACCATTCTGTCTGTTGTCCTCTCCAGGGCTGATTATAAAATCTTGATGGTAGCTTCAAATATGTGTCAGTCAGCAGGC
Source organism: Phaethornis superciliosus (assembly GCA_023637945.1). Classification (NCBI taxonomy): domain Eukaryota; kingdom Metazoa; phylum Chordata; class Aves; order Apodiformes; family Trochilidae; genus Phaethornis; species Phaethornis superciliosus. The sequence goes on from JAJQWJ010000019.1 coordinate 12,034,129, forward strand.
AGAGCAGCAAAGCAAGAGAGTTTGAGAGCCTGGGGGGATTTTTATTCTTTTACGAATGGTGAGCAGAGGGACACCATCTGTTATGCAGATTTTTTTTTTTTTAATTTATCTTTTTCTTTCCCTTTCCAACCAATTGTCTCTGTGCTTGCAACATGAACAGTCCCATGAACCTGTCATTGTCTATCAGTTTTACAAAAAAGCCCTAGTAGCATAAGAAGTATCTAAGCAGGGGCCCTCGTTGCATTATCTGCATCTTCCTGAGATGCTAGCAGTAAGTTTCAGTGATCTGTGGGTCTGGACATGGCATATTCTTTCCCAACTTTATGGTTATGTACCTGAAATACACAAAGGAGAGTTTATTTCAATGGTTCAGAGGTTACTGGGGGACAAGGAGAATAAATGAACAGGCACAAGCACAGAGAAGTGGCAAAGTTGGAGGTTAAAGAAAAATACTTTTGGTTTCTGCTTCTGTTGGTTTCTCACATGGAGATAGAGTTGCTCCAGCCATCAGCTCCTTCCTTGGTCAGGTGAAAGCCTTCCAGAGGTTTGTGAGAAACCTCTTTATTTATATAAATTTCCAGAGGAGATTGTATAGATCCCACTTCAGGAAAAGAAAGGAAAGGAAAGGAAATTTCCTATTGTTGTGCTATTTCCTATGTTGGCAAAACCCACATAAACACAAGCTGTAATAATTAGCTCAAGAGAGTAAGATACACACACACCAAGTTAATTTCCCTTAGGTGGTGGCATGGGAAGGCTGAAACACATTGGTGTTGGTATCCTAATCCAGCCTGTTAGTTACCTCCTGGAGTCAGCTGGGAGGTAGCAAAAATCAGAAATCCCTGATTTCCAGAATGGTGAGGGTGGGATTTGCACTCCTGTTTATTCTATCTGCTCTCTAAAACCCATTGAAAACCACTTGTACTTCAGCATGTGAAATCACCTCTTAAATTGTGAAGGGCCCTGAGGTGGATGCTCTACTTCAGAAAGTATTCTAGAAGAGCCTGAGAAAAAACTTGTACCGGGTTTTCTTTGCATCACCTCCTCCAGTCCTGCACAACAGAAACTTTCCCTCCTCTCACAGCTGCAGCAGCATCCCCCAAGGAGCAAATGATCAACTCCAGCAAAGATGCTACAGGATCATTGCTTGGGCACTAGGTCTTGAAAACATATTTGTGGTTTTGATGGGACAACAAGCAGAGGGGGCAACTCTCCAGAAGCAGAAAGGAGTACAGGCTGTAAGAGCAGATTTGTTTTCTGTAAGGTGCAGATTTTTTTTTGATCTATTTTTTTTTTTAACAATGAAAGAGTTGGCAACATAAGCCTGTGGAGTCAGAGCAGTTTGTGATTTATGAGGAAGTTTAGAAAGATAGCTTACTGTCCAGAGAGTTCCCCTTCTCAGTAAACATCTTCCCACTAAAACAACCAAAGTCATTAGATTCATTTCACACAAGCTGAATGCAGATACCACCAAGCCCTCTCTGACCTGTTTTTGTAGATTTATAGATTTATATTCTTCTCTTTTTTTCATATCCTGCCTCCTTTGGCTGCTTTCTAACATTTTAATTTAGTGCAACCTGGGGCATGGTGGTTCCCAAGCATGGGAGCCTCTTCCCTTGAGGTGGCTGCAACAACCACTGAACCACAACAGAAGAAGGAGAAGAAAATCCCTCTCTGTCCACTCTACCGGGGTTAAAAAGATTTCTGTCATCTCCGAGCCAAGATGCTCCAACTGAGAAATCATCTGGGTACATCTGGCCGTGAGGAGATAAAAATCAGCAAGGGTTCTGTGTGAGGTTGTGGTTTGGGGGTTGTCAGGCTGGGACCTTTAATGAAAATTCTTTCTCACGTTCCCCCTTGGAGCAGCAGGTCCAGGAGCCCCTTGGCTTCAAGGGCAGGGATGGAGCTTGGGAGCATCTGCAGCCTCTTGTTAATAATCAGGTAATTACCTCCTGGTAATAATCAGGAGGAACCTTCTCACCACCCAGAGGGGTTACAGGACAGTGTGAGCATCCTCTCCTGGTATGGTGAGATGGGTGCCAGGGTGGGCTCAGGCAGATCCAAGGTGCCAGGAAGGGAAAAAATGGGAGGATGTGAGCTCTTAGAGGAAAGAATAGCAGGAACGAGCAAGATTGCAGAGTACAAACAGTCTGTGCTTACAGCAGGTCACAGTGTGCTTTGGAAGAGGTGAAGTGCCAAGTTTTTGAAGTGGGGTGAAGTGGCACAGAGTGACTCCTGAGCATCCCAGGAGAATTTCCACTGGGAACCTCTCTGACCCTGCTGCCTCCTGGGCTCCTCTGTGTCAGGAAAGGGTTTTGTGGTGGGAGGCACCAGGACAGAGAGATGCTTCTCTTGTCTGAACATGCATCCTGGTTTTGGGTGATACATGGCCAAGGAACAAGCCCTACCAGCCCGTGGTATTCTCAGCATTTAAGAAAAAAACTCACAGTAAGAAAGAGCACAAATCATGCCCGGTGCTTTGTGTGTTTCCTGAAATCCAAGGCATTTAATAAGGATTGGAGAGCATTTCAAATACATGGGATGGTCACTAGGAAAAGGCAGGAAAGAGTGTTTGGCTGTCAGGGAGTTTTACTCTGCTGCTTTTTCATTTGCATTTTCCAACTGCAAAGCAGGCTGAAATTTTGGGGAAAAAAAACAAAAAAAAAAAAACCAAAACCAGAAATTACTTGGAGGTAGGAGAAAATGAAGTTCATCTGTGCCTTCTGGGATTTCCTGAAAAATATAGGTGAGGTGTGAAAGGGGGAAGGGATGGTGCTGAACTGAGAGCTTGAGCTGGAGCATTCCCAGGCTGTGCTCTGAGCAGGCACCACTGAGTGGAGCTCTTGGAAGTGCAGCAAAAGCAGATTAAATCCTTTAGAAATAAAGTAAGTGCTCTTCTGCATCTGCACTCAGGGTACCAGCACGCTGCCTGGGGCTGCAGTGAAGGTTCCCAGCTCCCTTTCAACTCCTCTGTCCCTTTTCTTTATATTGGTTCCTGGAATAAAAGAGAGGATTTCCAAAGGGAGATTCTGTGTGCAGTGTAAGCACGGATGCCTGGGTCTTACATTGCCTGTATGAAGATAAAAGTGACTTTGTTGCCATGAGGAATCTGATTTGGTCTTGTTGCAGTAACAGCTCAGGGGACTGAAAAATTGCTTTTATCTCTAAATTTACCAGTTGGTATCTCCTGTGAGTGCCCAGTTCATTTTTCAGTCCCCGTCTGCTGTAACAAATCTTGCAGGGTCTATCAGCAGGTACATCTGTTAACTTTAAAGGAGTTTTTTCAAAGTAAAGGTCTGAACTTGAATGTGCAGCATACACAGGACCTGTAAAAGGTATCTGGACACCTCACTTCCCAGCTGTGCCTTCCACACACCCAAATGCTCTGGGGTGGGATCATTGCTCTGGGCTGGGTATGGTCTCTCTGCTTTGCCAACCCAAGCAGGTTCCTCTGCTATGAAAACCAGAGGCAATAAATATCCCATTTATCAACTGTTTTGATTTAAAACACTCTCCTGAATTCACTTCAGGCAAAGGCAATAAATACCATGCAGACATTGGTAATCTTTTATTGCTCATCTAAAGCAGCAATAATTTATTTTACAAGCTGTTGACTGTAGGATGGGATGCACCTCCATGCCTGTAAGTTAGTGATACAGCCAATATTGTCCTCAACAAAGCTAATCTATGTCCCCATGGCCCCTTTCTCCCTCTCTTCCTTTTTTTTTTTCAAGTGCAACATCCTTAAAAATGTACTGTACACCCCAGGATTTTACCTTCCTTGCTCACTTTAGACATTCCTGACTGTGAAGGAGAGCCTGTCTGTAGTAAGCCCAGTGGGAATTTATTTAAAAGCTTGAATCAAAGGAACTGACTTGGGAACCTGATCTAACAGGTTTTTGGGGCTGGGTGCTTGGACCACAAAATGGGAAAGTTGTTGATGCTGTCTCTTAGCACCTCCCTCTAGCAAAGCTTTCTCTCTGCTGCTTTCTGTGCCCTTCAGAAAAATCCCACCAGGTGAAACCAGAGGGGAACAGGATTAATCTGAAAAATTCCGAGTGGTCCCCAATCACAACTGGAAAAAGCACGGATGAAAACCACTTGAGTCAACACACAAAGGGTGGGGCAAGCTCTGGGCCTCACATCTTGGGCACTGTGGGACCCTCAGCTCAAAGTCCAAGCAGTTTTAATAGGTGAGGTCTTTGGGTGACATTTTCCTGCAAGATTTTAAGTAAATGCCTTGCTGTAACATTTGAGAACAGACTTCTCTTGGTTTCCATCACTCTTTTCCTTTTTAAGCCACAGACACACATATACAAAATATATTAAAAGGGGCCCAGCTTAGCTGAAAGGTCGTCTGGTTCAGAAACAAACAGCAGGGATTTAGTTTGGAGGCTTTGGCACATAACCAGAGCCCCTGGCTCTGCTTTTGCTTGAAGGGAAATACAGATTAAAACCTTGCAGAGAGCAGAAGTGAAGGCAAGAAGAGATGATTTGGGCATTCATTTCCTTATCTCCCACCAGGAAAAGGACTTCCCACTTGCCCCCCAGTAGCAAAGGGGAGGGTAAGGGGGTGCTGGGTCCTGAGGCAGGAGGGGGTTGGCATGTGGTTGGACATGAATTTTGGGGTTTTTTTCTGGGTTGATGGTTGGACTCAGTGATCTTTGAGGTCTTTCCCAACCATGACGATTCTGTGTGATTCTGTGTGTGTCTTCCTTTGGCAAGGCTAAACCTCAGGTCTGGACCTGCAGTAGGTGCCCAGCTCTGCAAAAGCCACGTGAGGAGAGGAGGCAGAATCTGCCTGGACAAACTGCTTTCTAAAAAGAGGGAAGAGGTTCAGCCTTTTCCTTATGGGCAAGGACAAGACTTTCTTCTACTTTCTCCTTTATGAGAAGTGACCTGCAGCCCAGGCACTGAGCTCTGTGTTCAAACCCAGAGCTATCAGAAAAAGAACAGGGCAGAGCTACCTGCTCATCCTAGTGAGAATGCTTCATGTGTACCCGAGACAAACTTGCCAAGGAATTAATGGGATTTATTAAATTAATTATCTCATAGAAATATGCTTCTGAGGCCCTTCTTGATGTGAGAACCCATCTCATTCTTTGAGCAGTCAATACTCTCCTTGTGAACTTTTAAGAAAGGAGAGATGTGGCTGGTACAGACTGCACCAGCCTGTTAGAAGTGTTGATTGTAAATTAACAGCCACATTGATTCCAGGTGGTTGATATTTCAGTGTGTAATTAGAATTCTATTCTAACTGTATCTCTTGATATTTCCTGCCAGCTCTTGGCATAGAGAAAGTGGAGGAGGCAGCACAGGAGCACGAGGGCTGCTGGGACAGAGCAGGGAGATGCTGACACTCTCCCTGGCAGCAGTCAGGCAGCAGAAACAGGAGGCAAGGGTATCCAAACCAGAGCATTTCTGCAGACATTGAGAGAAACATGTACATCGACACTGTAAAATCAGAGCAGCAGTTGGGGGCTTTGTTTGTGGGATAGCAATTGCTTTCCACAAGGTTAAAATGAAGTTGCAGGACCAGGAAGGGACAATAACTCTTCATTATAGACAAAAATCCCAAAGCAACTCACTTGCTGCCTCTGTAGGAGAACTGCTTTAGTCCAGGAGCATGGATTTGTGCTTGGACCACAGGGCTTCCCTCAATTTGGGGGATGAGGAATAGGGACACCAAGCACCCAGGCCAGGGCTTGCATCCCAGCTTCACCTCTCCTGCAGACATAGGCAGGTGAGTACAACTCACCATTTGTTGCATGTTCCACTTTCCTTCTTTAGGATAAATATTCTTGATCCACCCCAAAACCCTGTCCAAGGACAAGAAACAACAGGTGAGACCATCTGGGAATACCAAGACCAGAAAATTCTTGGCTAATAGAAATTTTGGAGCAAAAGCTTTTAAATGAAAGGAACATTGGTGCTAAGAGATTATTACTCATTCTTTAAACTAGAGTGGGATGAGTGCAGGAAAACATTTCTCTTCAGATTTGTATGAATAATATGACGAAATAAATGTGATTGTGGTTTGTCTTCATGGTGATCTTATCGGATGGATTTAAGAGGAAGAAATTTTGGGGAATTATTGACTCTTGGATGGCTGTGGAAATTCACTGTTTGCATGGAGACTGCAGGATTAGGTATCTTCTTGCATCAAAAGGATAAGTGATCTGCAGGACCCCATTATGCACAGAGCCAGGGAAACCAGGTACCCAACACCTGCTAATGACTGAAAGGGATGAATTACAGCTGCCTTTGGATAAATCAGTGATTCCCTGGAGGAGATTTTCCTAATTTCCCTCTGTGTCTGTAAAGAGATTTATCACAAAGACAGCTGGCTAGAAAACCAGCTCACTGGAGCTTTGGAGGACAGCACCCTGTCTTGAGAGGGTAACCCCAGCCCAGATTGCTCACCCTTGGGGGGTCCTTTTATGTGGGGGATCCCCTTGTTACCCTCAGCATCACTCTGGCACCCCCAGAGAGAACCCCACATGCCCAGATCCGAGGATATGGAAAGAAGGGATGGGGACCAAAGCAAGGCAGCTCACTGCTCTGACATGGGGCTGATGGAACTCCAGGCAGCTCAGGGCAGAGGTAGACTTTTTAATGTGTTTTTCCTGTCCTTTAAATCCATTTCTAGCAGCAGGTAGGCTGCTATTCGAGGGCCAGCAGGACATATGGATGTCCAGGAGTGATGGAGCATCCCTAATGCCTCTCCCCTCCCCAGGGATGGGGGGCAAGGCTCGCATCCCCCCACCTTCAGCTTCCAGTCGTGCCTCTGACTTTTTAAGGGATAGAAAAGGAGGAGAAGGAGGTGTCCCAGCAGGGAGGGGTCCTGTGCCCCCATTGTCCACCGGGCTGGGATTGCAAACCCCCCCCCCACCCCGTCCTCGGCAGTGGGGAGGGGGCGGGGGCTCCGGGCGCAGCTGTGCAAGGCAGAGGGGGTCGTGGGGGTCGTGGGGTGTGTATGTGGGGGTCGTGGGGTGTGTGTGGGGGTGTTTGTGGGGGGCTCATACCCTGCCAGGGCACAGCTGGGTAGCGGGGAGCTGCAGGGAGGAGGGAGCCGGAGCTGCGGGCGGCTCCCAGCCGATGCGGGGGGGATGCGGGGGGGTGCGGGGGGCGGTGTGTGTGTCTCGCACACGCACACCCGCGGGAGCTGCAGGCACCTCCTCCCCGCCGCATTAAAAGCAGCCAAGTTTCAGGCCGGGGGTAGCGGCACGTCGGGGCTCTGCCGGGGGGGGCCGGGCGGTGCTGCCGCCCCCGGCCCGGTTCCGAGATGCAACCGAACGCCACAGCAGTACCGGGGGGGACCCCGCACCCCCATCCCAGCAGCTATGCCAACGGCTCCAACCGCTCCGATCTGCTCCTCAAAGGACCCGACGAGGAGGACCTGGACGTCAACACAGATATTTACTCCAAAGTGATGGTCACTGTCATCTACTTGGCTCTTTTCTTGGTGGGCACGGTGGGCAACTCCATCACGGCGTACACGCTGGTGAGGAAGAAGTCGCTGCAGAACCTGCAGAGCACCGTGCACTACCACCTGGCCAGCCTCGCCTTCTCCGACCTCCTCATCTTCCTTCTCTGCATGCCCATCGAGCTCTACAACTTCATCTGGGTCCATCACCCTTGGGCTTTCGGGGGTTCTGTCTGTAAGGGCTACTACTTCCTCCGGGACGCTTGCACCTACGCCACGGCTCTCAACATCGCCAGCCTCAGCGTGGAACGCTACATGGCCATCTGCCACCCCTTCAAAGCCAAAAGCATCATGTCCCGCAGCCGCACCAAGAAGTTCATCAGCTGCATTTGGATCGCCTCCTTCCTCCTTGCCATCCCCATGATCTTCACCATGGGGGAAATTTACGGGAAGGATCAGGATCCCGACTCCCTCATCTGCACCGCCATCGTGGATGCTTCCACGCTGAAGACCGTCATCCAGGTGAGGATCCCGGGATTTGGGGGTAAAAACCAGGGACCCAGCAGCCGTCTCCCTTCCTAGGCTGGGATGGCCAAACTTTGCAGAGGTGGGAAGAGTAGGAGGGGGACTGGCTTGGGAAAGGGGAGATTGTCCCGAGCAGGCATGAAGGGGCAGGCAGGCAAGATTTGGGGGGGGGGGGGATGTGTCTGGGCTCACCCCACAGCCCCTCCTGTCCCTTACTGCCGGGCTGAGACCTTGCACTGGGGTTAATCCAACCCCAGGCTGGTGTCCCCCTGTCCCAGCCCAGCACTCCCATGAGCCACAGACTCTGGGGGCAGTGGGTCCTTTCCTAGATGTGGCAGATCGTCGCCAGAAAAAAAAGAAAAAAAAAAAAAACAAACAAAATAAAACTCAAAAAAAAGTCTCCAACCCTTTATTTGCATCCCCTGCATCTCCTTTCCTTCCATTGGAAAGCAGCCAGCAAGGCTGAGGGAAATAAAACCATCTCTCCTTCTTTCCCAGTTTTTTGCGTGGATCCTGAGCCTCTTTCCTCTGTTTAGGAATTTCAGAATTCAGAAAGTTTGGGGGACAAGCTGTAGCATAGACATCCCGCAAAGAACTGCATCTTCTAAGGCAGAGGCTGGTATTTTTCCTGTTTTGGGGAAATCCATCAGTGGTTTAACTAGCAAACCCCTCCTGACCTCAAAAAGGCTCCACACACACCCCCACCCCATGCGTGCTGAGGATTTCAGCATCAACACTTGCTGTGCCCCAGTGCTCCAAGCATTTGTTTACTGGAGCATTAGGCTGGAAAAATGCAAAAGACACGGAAGGAGAGGCAGTAAGAGCAAGGTACCAATCACCTCAGTCCCTTTGCTGCCAAGCTGGCATGTGATAGCTTTTCAGTCTTTTATTTTGAACACGAATTTCAGGTGGGTTTAGTCAGCAGGCAGTTAGGATTTAAAGCTGCCCGTGTGCTAAAAGCTTTGAGATATTCCCCCGGTTAAAGGGAGGGAACTGAAATGGAAACAAATCAGAAACAGGTCTTGTAAAAGCAGATGTAGGTACAGAGAGATTTAAGCCCAGAGCCTGTGGGTGTTCAGACAATTCTCTCCAATTTTCCCCCTAGACTGCTCCAGCAAACCAAACTCCAGCCCCCCAAGCCCTGGGTTCCCTCCGTGTTTTGTCTTGATACTTTCATCCTGAGAGGATGAGGGATGTATTTCTCTTGTAGGTGCTTTTTAGACTTTGTCAGTGGCAGCTTATTGTACTTAACCCAAATTCTCTGCTCTCTGAGGAGAAACCAGCAATCTCATCTGAGAAAAGCATGGCTGAAATGCATTTTTTCCAGTTACCTTCCCTTTAGGCTTAAACCCATGATCATTAAAGGGTTAAACCCAGGATTATTTCCCAGCCATGTCTTTGGAGATTACAGTTTAAACAATTCTCAATACATTTTTAGTCTTGCTGTTATTCAGGCTGTACCTTATCCCATTAGCCAAGCAAGAAGTAGGCAGATAGGAATGCACAGGATGTGAAACTCACCTGTGGGCTTTTCCTCAAGTTTATTTATTTGTTTGTTTATTTCACTCTTTAATTGTTTCAATAGTAAAAAGAAGGAAGCAGCTTCTGGGGGAAAAAAAAAAAAAAAGGCAAAAAACCCTACCATCCCATTTCTTCTCAGGGGATTTGGCTACTAAAGTAGATTTTCTAAGATGGGAAGGTTATTTAATGGCTTTACTCCATTCCTCCAAGCACAGGGAAGCAGCACACAATGTGCTGCAGGGCTCTGGGCTGGGGAAGGCTCCAGAGTGAATAAGAAAAGCAGCTGCAAGTCAGGTTGGAAGTGCATTAATGGAAAGCATTGCACAGCGTGTGAGCCTCACATCGTATGCTGGGTGCAGAGGTTTAAAAAAAAAAAAAAAAAAATAAAAAAAAAGACAAAGAATGGAAGACCTGAGAAAAAAAAAAGAAGGAGTGATGTGCAGAGGTCTTGCTGGTCAGCAATCTGGAGGCTTTGGTAGTGGATTCAAGCTGCTTCAGAGCAGGTCTTTGCATCATTTTGTGTTCATTTTTCTGTCTTTAAGTTAAGCAGAGCAATGATGTACTTGCTCAAGCTGGCAAATCATTTGTAACAGATCACTCAACATATTTCACTCCTCTTCCTCTTTGGCAAACTGTCTAAAGCAAACTGAGTAGTTGGGGTGGTTTTTTTGGAAGCCATTAGTTCTCCAAGAGGTTTTATTCATTGAGTGATTGAAAACCAGTCCCAAACCAGACCAATTGTAGCCATTTATAGACTTGGAGCCCAGTGTGGGCTTTGGTTCTGCTGGGATCATTGCAGGAGAACACTCCTCCCTGGGCTGAAACAAGCTTCCCAGGATGAATATTTGAGTGTATTCATTCAGCATCACTGATTTTGAAAAAGTTCCTCTGTATTTCTATGGTTTGCTTTGAATATTTAAGTTTTACTGGGCATTCCTGAGCGAAACTAGGCTGTGTGTGAACAACCAGGTTTCCTGATAATAAGAAAAAACAAAAAAAACCCTATTCAAACAACACTTAGCGTATTTGATTCTTCCTCCTATTCCTTGTACCACTTAATCTCCACAATGATGAATACTCTGGTAGTAATTACAGCTTGCTCAGCTCAGCTCAGCCCCTGCTGATGTGCAGGAAGAACAGTTTGTGAGATGTTCTGCAGGGTGTCACTCCGTGTCACCACAATCAGTGTGGCCAGGCACTGCTCATCTTGCCTCGTGCCATCCAGACAGAAACTCTGATAGTTACATTTTTTAACAGCCCTATTTCCCAGCTTTGTTTAGCACTCTCCTTGTAGCTACTTAAATCAGCCTGAGAAGCTGGCTTATCATATATTCTTCACTGCCAAGCTTGCCTGTTATTTCTGTCAGTTGGGGATGTCTGGTCTGAGTGTTGGCAGCAGTGAGGGATCTGGTGGCAGCAGTAAGGCCATTAGAGCCACATTATTTAGGGTTACAGATGGCAGGCATCCTCTAAACCACACTGCAGCAGGTTTTAGGTTTGTTGTTTCTTTTTTTTTCCCCGTAAATTAAACACCTCTCAAAGCCACCCTCATCCAAGCACATTCATGTTTTCATGCCCTTTCAGCTGGAAGAGGTTTTAGAAGTTACTCATCATGGCAGCAACAGATAAGGGAGCTCTGAAGCAGAATGAAATGTTTCCCCTCTACACTCAGGGGTCAGTGTCTGGGGGTTTGGCTGTTTCACAGCCTTGCTCTTGGCTCTGGGACCTCCAAAACAGGAAACAGGACCCTGCTGAACACCCCATCCCACCCCATGCAGCCCAATGTGCAATCAGCTTCGTACACTCTCAGCTCTGTTTCTCAAAGCAGTTTGAATTTTAATGCCCAGATGGCCATGCAAATTGTTTTTCCTTTATGGCTGCTCACTTTCTTACCTTTGTATGTAATTTTTAGACAGGTTATGGAGACACCCACCCTAGGAGAGCTGCTTATCTGTGATGGCCTTAGCATCCCTAAAAATCTGCCTTTTATCAGTGGGATATGCAGGGAACCCAGGACTTTAATTCAACATTTCCAGGACAGCCCAGCCTGCCTAATCCCAGCCCCCTTACACTCTGGTCCATTTTGCAGATCAATCTGAAGTAAATAAACTCTTCTCTTTGTTTGTTGCTGTACATAACCACTTGGCCTGCTGTGTTTTGCCAGTTCTTACATAATTTCTTCTTTTTTTCTCTCCTCAATTGGTTTTAATTCACTTGATTTCTTTTTCCCTCCCTCTTCCTGAGATGTCAGCTGGAGGGATAATAAAAGAATGAGGAAATTTGACCGATGAGTTTAGCCCTTAGGTTTTCCTCTTAGCAGCAGTTTGTAAAGCCAGGAGAGATGAAGGCAATCTCATGGTTCTTCTTCCTAGAGAGAATAAATAAAAACACAACCCAACCCAACAAAACCTGCAGCTGCCTTTACTTTTCTGCCAGATCATTTAAAACAGCTATTTAATTGTCTTCTCCCTGCTTCCCCCTCCTTCCCCTTAAAGGCTTTTACTATTGTCTCTGTGCAGCATCTGCTGGAGTTTCACAGATGGCACTTTTGCTTCCTGACATTTAGAAAAGCTGCTGTGTCCTGCCTGAGGTGTGTGAGAGGCAGGATCCCACCGTGGGACACACAGGGTGGGACAGGACAGGCTTTGCTGGTGACACCATTGTGTTTTCCCTGCTGTGGGATTACTCCTTGGGGATCATGGGTGAGCAGAGATGTCTGGGGAGCCTGGGAGGTCCTGAGCTGACAAGGTGGGAAGTCCAAGTATTGTGGCCATCTCACCCTAAAGCAGGTATCATTAGATACCAAAACCTGTGGCCCCAGTGCTGGCATCCTTCTTTTCCCTTGCCTTCAGCAGATGAAGCTGGGTTCTGATGGTCCCAGCCCATCTGGTTGCTCTCTGATATAAGCCACTTGCACCACGTGAAGCTGGAGATGCTTCCAACATGTGTCCTCCCCTTATCTCCATACCCCACCTTCCTCTCACAGGGTGTCAACACCCTCCCTCTGCCATAGTAGAGAAAAGGCAATAATAAATAATAAATTCTGAGCTTTCTCAGCCCTTTTTCCTTCTTTCAGACAGACCCCAGCATCCTGCAGTTGCTTATCTGGTGTGACCAGTGCAGCCCCAGCTCCTGCTCCCTCCCCAGGGTGTGAGCATTTTGAAAGGTTTGGGGTGCTTTTCCCTTAAATTAAGTTCTTGAGGGGGGAGGCCAACTAACTCATCATGCTCCAACAACATCAGCTTTCCCATGGATGCCATTTCTTCTATTCAACTTCAAAGCATCTTAGGTGGGGGACTGAAAAAAAAAGAAAATGTGATGATGAGTTATTCAGGAAAAAAGTCCTTTGGGCTGGTTTAGAAAACCTGATGGTGAGGCAGTACTAACCCTGTCTGAGTGGCAGAAATTTCTCATCCTTTAACCATCTAATTTTCTTCATCCTTTAGCCTTGAAGAAAGGGATCTACCAACCTAGCAGCTTCACTCAGACTGATGGGTGCTGCCTGTCAGCTGGGGACACTGATGCAGGATGGCATTTAGCTCAGCAGACCCCTGGTTTTGATCAGGACTCTGAGGAGCTAATTAACACAGTCATTCAGTGCTACATCCTATTAATTGTAACATAACCAAGAGCTAGGTCAGGAGTGCTGAACCAAATAAATGTGGTCTCAGGACATGGTAGGACTTTCGTACCACCTTGTTCTTCAGAGAACTTGTTTAATAAGTCCACAACTATTTGAATGTGTTCAATACCAAATTAACCTGCTTTTCTCTCCTATTCTACAGTTTTTCCAAAACCAGATTATAAAAATGCAAGTCACACAGCCACTGGGAGGGTTTAGCTCATAGCTCTCATTACTCTTGATTCCTTCTGCAAAGACTATACATTTTATCCTCACGGGGACAATTTATACATTTTAATATACTCATTTGATTCAAAAGAGAAACTCACAGGATTGAGTTTCCCTCCCTAAAGCCCACATTTCATTTTTTATCACTGTCAGTCATGAGCTTATGACATTGCCATACTTACTTATTCCTTATCTCCAAGTGTGAGAAATGTGATGAAGCACTGTAGGAGGAAGGGGAAATCTAGGGTCAGGTTAATAAATAGATATTTAACCTCAAGATACAATGATGTGTGAATGCCCCAAACACTTCATAGGCTGTGGTCACTAACCCAAGGGACAAACTCTGTCCCAGGCTTGGTCTCCTTCACACCACTTTGTCAGCCAGAACAGGAGAGTTGGCAGGATGGGAAATCTCTTGAAAGAGTAAAAAAATATGTTGGAATCTGGTCAGAAAGGATACCACAGTGCAGCACCAGGCAGAGCAGGGCACATGGGCAGCCCCACAGTCCTGGGCCAGCCTGGAGACCCAAAATGTGCTGGAAAATAAATCCTCTAATACCTGAGGCTCCCAGAGGCAGAGAGGAGGCAGGCTGGGGAAAGACACTGGGGAAAACCAGCAATGAAGTAATCCAGATGTTCTCTGCTCCTTTGGGATGTGCTCTTTTTTCTGCCCTGAAAGTCTAATTGAATTTCTCTGCTCCCATCCCCAGCAGTAGGAGAGGATGTGTCTGTACCATCCTCACCATCACCGTGAAGACAACCACAAAGAGGAGTGTGAGGAGGAAAAGAGGAAAGCAAAGGGCTGGGAGCTTTTGTTTTCTGTAGCAGGTTGAAATAAACTCAGGGCTTTAGCAGGGAGGGCACAGAAATCTGGCATGAGCTTGCCATGATCATGGACCTCCCTCCAAATATTTGTGGTCTGGCCCTGGAGTGGAGGAACATTTCACATCCATGAGATGCTGTTCACTGCCACAACTACTGGGACTATTCCTGGTGGTTATTACCAAGTCAGAAGCAAATAAGAACAACCCCCACCCCTTTTCTACTGCACTTGGCTTGAGATGATCAATCCCATCTCACCTTCCTCCAGCCCAGGGTCCAAATCACAGCACAGAGTTGGAGGGGCTCAGTTATTTGCCTAAGTGAATTAATCTCAGTGAAGTTGAACACAAACCTGGGTTGTTTGTGGTTTTTTTTTTCTCACTGACATAAGAGCAAGGCTGGCTCTGCTGCAATAATTAAGCTGTTTACATATCAGATGAGAAAACCAATGCACTTGAGGTATTTTGTTGAACAGCAGCTCCAGCAAGCCTGTACTCTATTCTTGCCAAGCCAAAGTGTCCATAACACCGCCAGCACTACTAGAATCTGGGCTGACACTACAAAACTCCACTAAGGGCTTTAATTGCCCCCCAACAGGAGCTTCTTAGGGCATCAAGATGGGATTCAGCACTCCAGCAAGTCAGGCAGCTGGGAAAATCTGTCCAGTCCCTGCTAGCAGCTCTCATGCTCGAGTCTGCCATCAACAGTGGGACAGTGTTAGACTTAAATATGGTCTTTAATTTATTTATAACTGCATATCCAGCACTCAGTATCATATTTAATGCAAATAACATTCAAGGGAAATCCCCACTGAGAGGCACATTATGAAGATTAACAGCCTGGCTTTCCTCTTGCCCTGGTTTATACAGTGCTGATCCATGCTTGGCGCTTCATAGGCAAGTGTTAAAAACATCTCAGTCAAGAAACTTGTCTTTAAGATTGCCATTTAGCAAAAAAATCAATGCCTGAAAGCCTGGTTGTGGCCTTACATCCAAAGGAAGGGCCTGGAGGCACAAAAATCTCTGGGAAATGCTGCCATCCTTTCAGGCAAGGACCTTGAAAGGTAATCACTGCTGGGCATGCAATGGGCCATCTGTGAGGGTTTTATTTCTTTTCATTGTATAGCCCACTTTCCTTTTAAACAAGCTGTCAGGAAAATTAATCTCCCTGAGTTTAAGATGACACTGAACATATTCTCATGCCCTGCAATTTTCCGGAGCTGTTCTATTCCTGTGTAACTCTGTGATGAAATTGTGCCTGATCTTCTCTGTGGGTTCTTCTCCATCCTGTACATAGGTACAGTAGACTTGGTAGTGTTGGTTTAAATGTTGGACTCCATGATCTTAAGGGTCTTTTCCAACCTGAATGACTGCATGATTCTATGTGCCAGAGAGCCCATAGTCTAAATAATCATTAGAGTGATGCCACTCATTGCCAGTGGTGCTGTACAGATGCTGGCACTGTCCCTGGTGTATTTGTTGCACACTAAGAGATTGCCTCTTGTTGCAAAGGGGAAGGGAAACTTTCCCTCTGCTTTTCCTTAAAAGGTTTTGTGCAAAGATTTCATAGAATCATAGAATCAGCTGGGTTGGAAGGGACCTCAGAGATCATCAAGTCCAACCCTTGATCCACTCCCCCCATGGTCCCCAGCCCATGGCACTGAGTGCCACATCCAGTCTCTTTTTAAATATCTCCAGGGATGGAGAATCCACTACTTCCCTGGGCAGCCCATTCCAATGTCTGAGCACCCTCTCCGTGAAGAAATTCTTTCTAATATCCAACCTAAACCTCCCCTGGCACAACCTGAGACCATGCCCGCTTGTCTTGCTATTTGAATTTGAAAACAGAGCACTAGCAGCCACACTAGTAATTTTTCTGAGTCAAAAAAAGTGCCAGAGACCCCTTAGACTTCTAGCTCACTGCTAAGCACACTCTGCTTGGGAGAGCAAAAAGCTCAGAGAATTTCCACCACGAGCTCCATTAGGGATGCATTTTCCCTCAGTTTGTCACCAAACCATACAAGGGTCTCACTGACAACATGTCTCAAGGCAGTGCTCCCAATGGAAACAAAACCACCTTTACCCAAGGAAATGAGACTTTAAAAAGGGTCCATGGCAGAGAGGTGTCAAAAATGATGAAAAACAGGCTGTACTTTCCAAACCTCCACCTTCCCTGCTCCTCCCAAATCCCACCATTGCCCTGGTTCTCTGAGGTTTCAGCTTGGTGCAGTCCTTAGCAACCTCTTTTCTCCATTCCCCCTCTCTAGGATGGTTCCTCATGCTCTCAGGGCCAGAGGAGATGCTGGCACAGGAATATTCCAGCTTCAAAGCATTGACAGAGCTTTAGGACAGAGGAGCTGAGCTGTGGCTGAGGGATCTACTCTGCTCCTGTCTAAGACAGCACAGACATCTGCTTCAGTAGTGATATTAATGCTACAAGTCCTCTAAGAAAAGGGAAGGAAGATGAGGCATGGCAGGAGCTATTTATTTTCAGAATGAGACGCCAAGTGCTTTATTGCTTGCCAGCTCTGTCTCTTCCAGCAAATGAGGTCTCCCAGCCCTGTCACTGCCTGCCTGGCCTGAGTTCCTCTAAAGAGGCTTTGAGATAATGGCTGAATCACAGGGAGACAAGGCAGAAGGGCTTCCCCTGTCATTAATGCTTCTCTTCTCCCTCTTTCCTCTCTTTTCATCAATGGAGATGTTTCAGCAGAGACCACCACAGTTCCAGACAGAAATAAAACTGCCTTGAGCCTGCAGTCCTTTGAAATCAGGGTGTTTGGCAAGGAGAAACCTGCAGGGTGTATTCTCAAGGTTTTCTCATACTGTGTAGTGCTGTGTTAAAAGCCAGCTTTAAATATTGCCCAGGCAAAAGTTGCTTTTAAGGACCCTCAGGGGCTGACCCCTTGACTGCAAGGTTATTTCTCCTGACTTTTGCACAGAACTAATATATGTTGCTCTTTTCACCTCTGAAAGTTGCTGGTTTCTTCCCAGTGTGATAATAGAAATAATGGAATAATGACAAATTTTGTTAAACTCACCAGCTATTTCAGGAAAACCTTATCTTAATCACTTTCATTTAAAACAAACAAAAAACCTTAAGGAAAAAAAATATCAGCTCTCTTTTCAGAGGAGAGAGGGACCCTTCGCCCTGGCTGCTGGAAATCACAGCCATACCTTTGAATTCAGCACAAAATAATAACACACACACACACAAAACCAAAAAAAAAAAAACAAAAAACCAACAAGCAAAAAAACCCCAAAAAGAACAAACAAACAAAAAAACCCAACCAAACAAAAAAACCACAAACCAACCAACCAACCAAAAAAATGGCCATGCAACCAAAACCAAACCAACAACAAAAAACATTTCAGGTGATTTTTCAGGAGCTGGTTTGAGTGATTTGCATTCCTTGTCCTTTTTCCCAGTTTCACAGGGCCAGCATGGCTTTTGGTGTCCAGCAGGCTGCAATCCCAGATTTTCCATACAGATTTCCTCTAACACCTTTCCTGAGCCACCCTGGTGACAGCAGCCAGCAGCTTGGTTTTATGGCCATGCACATTGATCCAGCTGTAGAGATGATTTTGACTTGTGACCTGTGGCTACAGCTGATAAAAAAGACCTGAAGCACAGATGAAAATCTTCTGGGTATTATTTCCTTTTCAGCAACAGTATTTTTTTATTTTTTTTTAATTTTAGCCCTATAAATCTTGTGCAAAACCTGCCTGTGTGATATGAAGCCAATGCATCGACCAAGGCTGCTCTTCTTCCAACCCAACATCCCCTTAGGACTGGTTCTGCTCTATCTGGGGGTCTTTCAGGTCCATGTTTCAGCAACAAGGAAAGCATTCAGGTGGTAAAGGGGTCTTCCTGCCTGGCTGCTTTCACTTCTAAACAGACACCAGGTCCCAAGCTTGTTTCCCTCCTTGGAGCAGGATGAGCCCCATCCTTCCAACATCTCCCCCCTACCCATGTGCCAAGACTGATTTTCTTATGTCTGTGGCTTACACCAACATTTCTATTGGCATAAATCATGGACCTACAGGAAGATTCCTGGGAAGCCCCCAAGCATGGGTTCGGCCATCAGGGAGCTCTTTGCTGTTGGGTGTTTTGGGGCTAATGGGGAGAAAATCCCCCACCCTTACTATTATTACCAACAAACAAGGAAGAAGCTATGTAAAATTACTTTCCAGGCTGGGACAGGGATTGTTTTGACAGAGTTTCCATATCTTCATTAGATATTCCATTGAAGCTTTGCTGGAGATAAGCAGTCTCATAGAAAACAGGGCTTTTGTGTCCAGCCACAAAGAATGAATTGCAAAGATTACTGAGGAAAGCAGAGTTGCTGTCCAAGGAGCCAAGAAACTCAGCTGCAAATAAACATGGCTCTGTCATTTATCATCCTTGCAGCTTGTCAGAAATCTGATCCCAGCCAAGCTGACTGGACTGGAAATGGGGCAGAGCAGTGATGCATTGGTTGTCCCTAAAAAGCTCAGCTTGATCCAGGACTTACCCACAAAATGCTTCCAGCTACTCTTTCTGCTCACAGCCTAGCATTTAACAAAACTGAGATATTTTTTTTTTAGGAGCACATGGTTAAGCCAGTAGCAGAGATATGAAGGGAGGCTGCTGCCCTGCCAGCCTCTCACAGCTGTTGGGCAAGGTTTTCTGTTTAAATTGTTTTAAAGAGAATGAGAGGAGCTTGCCTGGAGCACCAACACCAATCCCATAGCAAGAACAGGATGATTAAATAAACAGAAGTTTCCCTGTTATTAGTGCTGTTTAGATAACTTTGAAATGCTTATTATCCCGAGCAAATAAATTACCTAACCTTTTTTTCCCCCCTATTTCTGGCTCAAAAAGGAGTCAGTGAATTTCCTTTTTCAGAGCAGAACAGTTGTGTTTTTACCATGGTGCAGTTTTGCACTTTGAAACTGGTGCAGGGGTGATGGAGGGTGACACATTTTGGGTTGGCAAAGGTCTCCTCTCAGCAGGCCACATGCTCCAGGCTCTGCCTCTCCAAAATTTGGGCTTGGAGCTGCAGTGACCCTGGGGGAACTGGCTACAAAGGAGTGCAAGTTAGCAGCAAAGCTGACTGGGTTTTACTTACATTTTGTAGTTAAGAGCACATCCTTGTGTTTGTGGACAGTTTGATGAGGGCTTTTTGGGTTTTTGTTTGTTTGGTTGGTTGGTTTGTTGTTTTTTTGTTTGTTTTTGTTTTTTTCATCCATACCACACTGTCAACATGACCCAGCTCCTCTTTTTATCACCATGGCTCAGGTGATATTCCCACAGCCCCAAATCTCCATCATTATCATTTATGTGCTGTTCCCCTTGTTTACCACCTTTTGGGCATCCCCTGGTTTGGAGCTCAGGGGCTCAGTTTTTTTCTCTTTCCATGCCAGCCAGGTAAAAAGGGAGGAAGGGGCAGAGTGTGGGCAGGGTCAGCTCTCCAAAAGGTTGTTCCTGTGGCACTGGAAGGACAGTCATTTGCCACCCTGTCACTGTCACTGTGAGTGAGGAGAGTCACAGAGTGGTGCAAAAAGCTTTGTGGAAACTGCTGTGTAACTCTCCTTTGAGTGTGTAATTCATCAAAGTGGCTTGGGAACCTCAGCCTGCTGCAACAATATTGTTCTCCTGTAGCTATTCTGTTGCCATCTAATGAAAAACCTTATTTTTTTCATTAAAGTGAGTTTGCATTTTAAATAGGGAGCCAGGGACAGGGTGGCTGATGGGGAACTTTCTCTGCCTGGGTGCAGATCTGCATTCATCACCCTGTCTGTCACACTCCTGGTGTGCCTCTCAGACATCACATTGCAAATAAAGAGGAGAAAAAAGGTCTGGATGAGATTTGTTTCCTCTGCTGGGTCCCAGGGGGTTGGTGTCATTCCCTGGGCTAGGTGCTTCCTGCACCCGAGCTGCGTTTTGAGGAACTTTCCACCCTGACCCAAAGCTCTACTTTGGAATTTAATATTCTTCCATCTGTTGCTTTTCATTTTCCCTGCGTGTTTCATCTCTCCAATGCCTCTTCCCCTTAAAGGTGAGGAAGAAAAAGCAGAGGACTGCAAACATCCCTTCTGGGAACACCTCCTGAAAGCATCTTCTCCCATAGGGATTCAGTGGGACTCAGCCCCTTTCTCCCCTGGTATTCCATGGTTGGTTCCTAAACCAGCCAGCACACAGCAGGAACCCATCCACACCTCCATCCCTGCTCCCTGGACACAAAGCCTATCATTAGCCAGGGGGGAGATGGTGGATGGGGATCTGGAGATGTTGAAAGGGACCAGAGGTGCCATGCTCAGCACACCTGGGGTATGAGGGGACCATTTAAAATCTCCCCTGCTCCAGGTGTTTGGGTAGCCCTGAGATTTTTGTAGGGTATTTTTAGCCAATTTATGTTTACCAAAGGTCACAGAGAAGTAGAGCATCAGCTTCTGGAAGAGCTGTCATCCCACCTCCAGTCTAGCAGGAGTAACACATTGACTTATTTATGAGAGCAGTCAGCTCCCTCTTTTCTGTGTGTAACAATCTGCTTTACCTCTCCCAGCACAGAGAAATAATTTTATTGTCCACAATTCTCTGTCCTTAATAAAACCTTAAAACAAGTTAAGCAAGATTTGAGGGAAATGGAAATGTTCCCAGGTTGCTGTTTTGTTGGTTTTTGTTTTTTTTTTTTCCCATTCTTTCCAAAACATCCCAGTCTTTCACTGTCTAAATCAACAAACAGCATCACTGCTCTGGCCAAAAGGAGAGGAAGGAAATTATTTCTCAAAGCCTGAAAAGTGCTGGATAAACCCTGGGCCCCAGCAATTCCCAGTGGCTGTGCAAACCTCCAGGTGTCTGTGCCTTGCTCATGTTTGTCCAGTTTCCCTTGTTTTGAATCCAGTGCCATCTCCCAGCTCAGGAGTGGGACTGGCAGGAGGGAAACTTCTCATCAACATGGTGTTAGAAGAAGGGACTAAGTGGAAAGGGCAGTGGATGGGTACATCTGGAGCTGCTGGGACAGCCCATCCAGCTACAGCCCAGTCCCAAAAGCTGGTTGGGTCTTAGTTGGGTGTCAGTGTCCCATTCCCACCCCTTCATTTCTCATGTGCACCAAGTTTGGTGAAATTCCCCATTCAATTATGATATAGAGAAGGTTTTGTAATGAGCCAGGAAATGTTAATAAATCACTTAGAAATACTGAAGTGACACAATATGAGCTCTTCTAACGTAGTACACAAATAATGTGTCAGCATTATAACCCCTGATTTTATTCTATGTAACCTATGAGGCTTAATGCAGTCCAGGCTCTTTGGGGCCCCTCACCAACACAAATTATTTTCATTCTCTTCTGTTTGAGTCCAGATCAATTTTCTTCCTTCCAATACTAGATTTTTCTTCCTTTTACTTGAGGTCAAAATATCCCGAAGGCCGTTTTGTTTCACAATTGAAAACAAGTCTTCTGGTCACAGCCTCTGCACCCAACTTCTAAGCCTCATAAAAGCACAGATGTTTTGGCTGAAAATTTGTCCTTCTCTATGGTGCCTGGAGAGGTGTTGGGTAAGCAGAACGCAGAATGAGATCAGAGCAGGTGGGTGACCCTCAAAGTCACGTTGAATAGAAGGAAGGCATGAAAATTTGGAGAGGAGTGAATGTGCAGGGCTGTGAAACCCTGAAGCACCCACCCACAATGGCTGAGGAAGTTCTGAAGTCTGATGGTGAGTTTTCTGGCAGAAGTGGACACTGGATTTGTGCTTATGGGGATTCCAGCCTGATTGCACTAATTAGATTTTGATGATGCACCAAACAACACTTCCTATGGATGCAAATGGTCCAGAGCTGGTTAGTCAGGGTATGGTAGTTACAGAGGTGGTTAGTCAGGGTATGGTAGTTACAGAGGTGGTTAATCAGGGTGTGGTAGTTAGGACTGTCAGTCATTAAGATGAGCTTGGCTGAAAACCCAGAGACTCAGCTAAAATGTCCTTGTGCTTCATCAATATAATTATTTGCATGAAAAGCTGTCAGTTCTTATTAAACAATTGCCTGTCATCATTGTCTCTAAAGCTGTCATTACCAAGGAGTCAGCTGTCACTTGCATGGATGTGCTTCTGGAGCTCTTTCTCTTATTTCTAATGAAATTGCCCAGCAGAGCATTGCTACAGAACCCAGAGATAACCCCAGGGTGTGTAGGAGGGTGATAAATCTCAGCCCTGGCTTTCTCCAGATGCTGGTGTGGTCCCTCTGGGCTGCAGCAGGAGGAGAAGCTGATCTTCCCTGAGGTTCTTATTTGCTCTTTAGTGTTTGTCACAGGAAAACTGGGGTCATGTGGAGATGCATCTGCCCATGGAAAGAGCTACATTCCTGCTTCCAGCACTCATGGGCTGGAGTCACTGTTTCTCCTTCATCCTCTTGGAAAATTTCCTCCTGCACTTGGGACAACAACAGGGGTTGTGGTTTCATAGTGAAAGATTTCGTTTTCAAATGAAAAAAAAAATAAATGTTTGGGTCAAACCAAGAAGAATAAATTAAGAAATTTACCAGGGATGAGGTAAACAAAGTAATTAATTTGGGGTTGACCTATAGCACTTCATCTGCAAGTAAAGCATTTAGTTCAAGCTGAGGCAAATCACTTTGCTTTACTTTTGGCTTATAGCTCAATTTTTTATTCTTTTTTTTTTTTTTTTTTTTTTTTTTTTTTTTGCTTAGGACAATTCTGAAACAAAACAGAAGTTCAGCATTTTTTTTAATCTAATATTTTGAAACGAAATGTGTTAGTGTTTCCAGAGAGGAGACAAGTGTTTATTTGAAAACACTGCAATAGTTCAACATTTCCCCCCTATTTTTTTGTCAATATTGTTTATTGAATTTAACAGGAACCCTCAAGCAGATTTTGATTTCCTTCCAAAAAGTTTTGGTTTGTTTTTTTTGTTTTTTTTGTTTTTTTTTTTTGTCAGATTCACCATTCTCAGAAGACAAGCTGTCTATAACTGCTCTATACTTAAGCAAGGGCAGAATCCTGTGCCTCCAGGCTTGTAACTCTCTGTCCTTCTGCCTCAGCCTACAAGACACAGTTTGAAGCAAGGCTGCATGTAGCAGCTGCTCAGAGCTGGCAGTACAGGTATAACAAGCTTCAAGGGGCACAAAATTTACTCTTTCACTTAATCATGGCAATTAGGACTCCTTACAGGACCAAGACATGCTCCAGCTGTTCTTATACCTTGTATTGCTGCACCTACAGAGTCCCTGTACTTTTTATTACCTTACAGCAGTGTGTAATATATCCTTGCATGCACAAAGCTTTTAAATTCTCCAACCAGACTTTCTGAGTTACATTTTTTGTACAGCTTTCACTGCTTCCTTGCCATGATTCAAAGCATGTCTGATTTAGCTTCCAGGCTCCACTTCTTTCAAGCACTTTAATGAATGCATAATAAATAAGTAAGCACTGCCCCTTATAAGTTAAGCACAATCTTCTTGGCATTCTTTCTTCATGTCTTCTGTTTAAAGTACCTATTTTCTTGTGAGATTTTTTTTATCATTCAGTCTGTCCGTGTTCCTTCATTGCTAAGGATCAAATATTTTTCCTTGTCTGTACCAGGTATATACCAAGGAGATCTTGGGGAAAGAGGATTTAAAAAGGTCCCTGGCAGGCTTAAACATTATAATCCAAACAGCACTCAAATGGTCTGTACCTCTCCCTCTTTATGTTTGATTCAGGCTGTTTATTTTTGTTCTCAGGTTGTGAGACTGACTGTGTCATTATATACCAAACAAAACCCATTTTTTTCCCACCTCCATGAGCCTTTCTTTCCCCACAGCTGCAGCAGAACAGAACTGCTGAATGCCTTTTTTGACAAGCCCCAGACAGGTCCTGGGCAACGTTTGGTTAGGTTCAAATTAGGTTTGAACTCTACCTTGAGAATTAAAGCTGGTCCTGCTCTCACACACACAGGTTTCGCCCCCAAAAAAGCCATTTCCTCATGAAAAAAAGAAGCAAGATCAGATCATAATGACCCTGCAAGAGCTACCAAGCCAATGGTCTTGGCTGCTTGGAGCAACTGCAAAGATTTGGATGTATGGGACACCCATGGGTTTGGGATGAGGGAGGAGTGACTGACATATCTGAGCTCTCTTGTAGAAGCTGTGAATTTGATAACATGGTCAAAATTGGTATAACTCTGTCATTTAGCTATGCTTTTTTCAAACAAAGCACTGCAGGAAATAGAAGGTAAAAGGAATAAGAACTACAAGCCATGGAGAAGCAATGTAGTTTCAAACCAGGCTGGGTACCATCCCAGAGGGATTGCTTGGGCTGGGCTTGAAAAGTTGCCATACCAACAAATCTAAAAGAGCACATCAAACAGAGCTAGAGCTGATGGGAGAGAAATGGAAGTAAGCAGCAGCAAACCCTCTGAGACTGATGTGGTCAGGGATGACAAAGCAGGAGAAATGTTCTTTGATGTGGAGACACCTGGATCTGGGTGACCCAGCTGTGTCTGTGAAAGCAAGGAGGAGCAGAAAGTCTGAAGCAGCCTCTGAGGAAACCATCCTGAGCAGGGCTGAAGGGGTGCACAGCAAATCCCCTGGGCTGGTGGAGATGTGGCTCTGCTTGGGTGAGTGTCCTCTCCTCTGTCACTCAGGTTCTCATTGTAAACACCAGCCCAGCAGGGAGCTGAGTCTTGAAAACATTTAATTTCTATCTTAAACAAAATCAAGTGATGCCTCCTTGGGAATTCAATACAAGCTAAAGAGAGGGAATGACTCACATTGGTGCTTCCCATTTCCCTGCACTTCTGCACCTTTCCCAGCTCCATTTAACTGCAGCAGGCATGCAGGAAGGAGCTTTTCCATCCTTGCTTGTAGCTATTTTTCCAGCCCTGTAAAAGGGAAGGGGGAAGCAGTAAGAAAATGTGTTGTCACTCTTCTTCCCTTGCCCATGGAGCCATTAACACCATAGCCCATTCCTTCTGGGGGAAGTTTGGTGGGAAACAAGCACTGAGGTTCATTCTTCCTTTAATATCCCTTCTCCTCCAGCAATTCCAGTGCCAGTGGAATAACTGTGGACACGAGTGGTTTCATTGCATGACTTGGTTTCTGACTTAGCAGCACGAGGCAATGAGAAGGGACACTTCTCCAGAGCACTGCAAACTCCTTTAAGCAACCCTGAACATCACTAGCAGGCCAAATTCTCCCTGCATTGCTGAAAAGGTGTGGGATTTTTCTCTCTGAAGTCTAAATTTTGACTTATTCATTTATAATATCCATGTCCTCAACCTGCCCCCCTGGTATTTCAGCTCCCCTGGGGGTGTTTTTGTTGCCTTTAGGCAGAGCAATATCAGACAGGAGTTAGGATGAGGGGTGAAAGTCAGATTTCTCAGGGTCACTTTAAGACCTCCTTTAAAAATAAATCTTGCTAGAAAAAAGAGAAGGTAATCATGAAAATCCTGGTGAAGAGGAGGTTTAAATCAAATTTAGTTTGTTGGGTATTTTACTGCAGTTTATTTACCTGAAAAACAAGAATAATAAAAACTCTCACGCCCAGAAGGGAATGGACAGTTTTGCTTAATGAGTCATTTAATGACTTTGTCCATAAAATGCTGAATAAATTCACCATTTCATTCTTCCACCATTTCAGTGCTGTGTTTGCTGTTCTCGCTACATGAAAATTCATCACAGTACCTGAACACTGAGCCTTAATGAGAATTATCTGTAGTTAAAGGACTGAAATTAAAATACTTCAGTTACCAAAGTATCTTCCATTAGATGGAATTATTTATGAGAACTTGTCACTTAAAAGACTCCTAGTTTTTACTGAATCAGAAATTAAGAAATTTCAGGCTGTTGACATTTTGTTCTCTGCCAGGATGACACAGGAACTTCTCTTCCTACATTGCAGTGAGTTATTCAGGAGAAAAGAGTCCCAGATGTCTTATGTGGCTTCTGAAACCACTGTGGCTCAAGTCTCTCAAACAATTCCGAGCTGAAAACCTTCATCTTCCCCAGTTCTGGTGCTCACCCTTCTCAGGTCTGATCATTCAGGGAAAGTGAATCTGGAAGGATTTGTTCTAGGTGCTTACCAAGGGGAACATCACCCCGCCAAATATTTCCATTTTTCATGCCAGATTTTTGGAATCCCAGGTCTTGTATGACCCTCCTTACTTCTTCAAAGCTTGGAGGGTTCATTTCCTAAGGTCACACTCAGATGCCAGCTGAGTGGGTCACCCCTCTAATGCTTTGGGGCTTCATTTTGAGCAGCTTCTTTCCATCTGGAAGTGGTAAATAATATAAATAAAAATAATATTACAAGTGCTTCTGTTACCCCCTGTAGGAGGAGAAAATCCCAGTTGTTAAAATAAGGAAGGGAACTGAAAAACAAGGAATAAAACAAAGGAGTTCTTGGGCAAGGAGGTTCTTCTTGATTTCAGGGAGGAGCAGACACCTCAGGTATATATCAGAAAATCAGTCCCAGGGTAACTTGCCTGATAACAGGTTAGCAAATCGGAGTTAGCTTGGCCCCTGTGGTGCAAAGATGCTGTCAGGAGAAGGGTCCTTACACCCCTGGGAAAAAAAAAAGTGTACAGGCCTTGGGGTGGGGGGAGCTGGGGGTCTCCTGGGTGCCATAAAACCAAAACTTAGAGCAATGAATGGCATTGGAAAGGCTTCAGGTGTAAAGAAAAGAAAAGAAAGAAGTGATCAGTCCCTGCACTGAGGACACTGTTTCATTAAAAAGACAATTTGCCCTTTTTTGAGACTGATGTGGACAGGAACCCTCCTGGCAGGACTCCCCTCCATGTCCCCTCTGTCTCTTCCCATCCCACCTTCCCACGAAATCCTGGAGAAAAATTTAGTATCTTCAAACCATTTTGAGACAGTCACCTTTCCTTCTTTCATGCAGTTATGGGCAGGACAAAAGCTACAACAACAGCAGGGCTGTCCAATAATTTCTGCCTAAAAGCAGGTTTTTTGAAAATAGCCCTGAGTGAAAGGATCAAAGGATGGGTTTGCCCTCACAGCTTTTGTGTATGGGGTGTTCAACAGAAATGTGACATGTCAGCTCACCACTGGGGGAGAAAAGGCAGATGTTCCCAGTAATCCAAATAAAAGGGGTTTCATTTCTCTGTGCTTGTTCTGGAACTAGTTTTGAGTAGGGAACTAAAAATTAAAGAAAAAAAATACTCAATTCGTGGCTGTGAATATTTATGACAATATTGGACTTGCAAATCTAATATAATTTAAATGTCAAAACTGGTGTAAAGCCTTCCCTTTGGAGGATAAGTCACAGAAAATTAATCTTGATTACAAGTCATAACATCAGGAAATTAGCATCTTAGGGCATCAGTGATAAACACTTCTGTACTATCCCCCTTTTAGTTATGTTACAAAGATGAGAATTAATTTTAATAAAAAAATGGCCCCTTAATTAGCCAGTTAGGTAATTAACAGGGAAATCCTGGTTGTATTCAAGACACACTGATTATTTCATCTTGCTAAATCACCTCCCCTTCTGCAAGGACTCTTCCTCTATCACTGCTTGGAGAAGAACGGTTTCTATCTGAGTCTTGTGTCTGGGAAGCCTGCTTTAGGGATAAAAGCAGTGATTTTTGTTCTGAAATTGTTGTGTTTAAAAAGGAAATTAGTTTTCTTAATGCACAACATCAGCTGCAACATCTGTCCTTGAAAAGGACCACAACTTACTGGGTATCTGCAGAAATTCACCTCCTGATTCTCACACTGCAGGAGCCAGGATGCTGGAAGATGATTTCTGCTCCAGCTCCTAGGTCCATGGTTTCAGTCATTCTTCCCAGACCATTGTAGCTTGGAGAAAGGGAAATTTGAAAAACAACCTGACTGTTAACAGGCTGCAAATTGCTACGCAGGAGTTGGAAAGGCTGTGGGGAAATAGAGATTTTTCTAAACCTGCAATCAGGATCTTAATTTAAGGCACAGCAATTTACATCTCTGCAGGCAGCCAGGGCTCCATGCAGAAGCCAAGCTGTCAATTAACCCAGCACCTTGGACTTGCCTCATCCCTCAGACTTTTAGCCAATCTCAGCACCTGGCTACAGCCGGATGCTTTGGGGTGAGATGCAAAGAAATTTATAAGAGGAAAGAAGCCAGCCCATAGGCAAAACATTTTCCTCATGCTGGTCATCTGGTATCTGGATTATGCCTTACAGCAAAGTAGGTTACATAAAGACTGTGCAGTAATGACTCCTCAGCAGCTACAGCAGAAACAAATCTGACATTTGCCCTGTTAGGCTCATTTGCAGCCTTATCCGACAGCATTTGGTCCCACATGTTCATTTTGCACTTTATTTTAAAAGCAAAGCAAAACCAAACCAAATCAAATCAATTCTGAGCACTGGGAATGCCATCGGAGCTTCTCCTTGCTCTGGTTTGCAGCAGAGCTGTGATTTTCCTGCTGTGCTTTTGCCTTGGGATCATTTTCTGAGGCCAGGTGGATTTGAGGCCCCAGCAGGGACCTGCAGCTCACTGGGACCTGTTCCATGTAAAGGGTTTTAATTATCCCACAGAACCACTGTCACCAAGGAAGGATGGCTCTCAATTTCCCTTTCTATCATCCCTAGGTTTAGGATTTCTCTCTCTGCCCTCAGCTTTCCTTGCTCAGCTCTTGAGTCCAGGTGTACTTCCACACTGCCCCTACTCTGTGTGTATTTATTTGCTGCTTTCCCTTCATGGCTTTGTGAGGTGGCAAAGAACTCCAAAACCTGTGGATTCTGAGCTCCTGGGAGATGCCGGGTCTCTGGGCATCCCCTCTCTGTGTCTCATCCCTTTGGCAAAATTACTTTTCTCCAAAAACAACCCCCAACACACACACACCTCCTCAGGGTGACACCTGTAATACTTCAGTAAGAGCAGCAGAGTGCATAGTATTACTGTAAAAATATTAAATAGACCCTTTGGAGTAGTTTGGAAGCCTGCATGTGAATAACCACCCTGGTTTCTCTTTGGGAACTCATGGTTTCCCATAGAATAATCTTTCAAGACCCAGAATGATGTCTCCACAGCAGCCCAGAGCACCCACTGCAGCTCTGCTTCAAAATAGAAAACTGCAGGCAAGTGACTGAGACTTTCTCAGGTTTTGTAAGATCATATAGAACCTCAGAGCTTCATGAATAGTCCTCTGATGATAAATCAGTGCAACAAGACTCTAAAGAACAACGAGCTTCTTGATTTGCTTTGCTCACACTGCTCAAGCACAGCAGAAGGAGATTATTTTACTCTTCCTCAAGACACTACCTAGTCAACACTTTTACACTTTTTTTTTTTTTTTTTTTTTTTTTTGGTACCTCATCCAATCATCCTGATTAATAAATGCATGGTTGGGTCTCTGGGAGCAGCAGGAGGGAGATGTGGGAGAGAGAGGAGTGCACACTCAGCCCTTCTTGACCTTGCTTATTTTTGAAAGGTCAGCCACATTTCCAAAGCAGGAGAACATCTCAAAAGAGAGATGGAGAACTCTCCAGACCACTTTAAAACCCGATAAGAAAAGGGACAGGTTCTGCCTCCTGGGAAGGACTGCCATGGAAATAGGGATTTCAAGAGGGTCTTAAAGCATTTGCTTATTCATGAGGAAGCAACAGCCTCCCACTGCTGAATGTCACTGCCCTACCAAGGTTTTGGGTTTTTTTATCAGATATTGGATTGGGGTGGGTGCTGGCTGCTTGCCCTGACTGTGGGGAACTACTTTAGGCTGCAGTGAATTTGTATAAACTAGAGTAAAAAAATAAGGACACAAGTTCTGCACTGCCACAGCTCAATAATGCAACTGGGGAAGGAGCTGTAACTGGGAGTTGAGGAATGCTCCAAACTTCAGCTGTAAAGTTCAGACCTCCAGAGAGATTGTTAGATTTTAATTGCTACCTTAACATTTATTTGTACTAGCCAAAGCTACTCATGGATTTAAATCCAATTCATTTGTCAACTAGTAATTATTTTAAGCAGACAAGCTGTTATTTTACCAGCTCTATTAATGTGACTTCTCAGCACACGTGAAATATTACAAATAACTTCAGAAATTTTGATCCTAAAACATAGCTCAATCAATAAACCATTCTTTGCCACAAGCTCAGCTCTCAGATATCTACAGCACCTCTTACCCTCCTCTGCCTCCTCCTCACCTGGCAGAAAGTGCAAAAACAGAACCTGGTCCAATGTGGTTTTGGGTAATTTTTTTTTTATGTTTTGTTTTTTTTTTCTTGGTTTGAAGACAAAAAGAGAGCATCACTTGGTTTAACTTTTTGCTATTCCTGGAGGTTAAAAATCCTTGCTTATTATACTCCCATTTTATGCCTTTTTTCTTTATTTTACTCCTAAAATACTGTCTAAAAATACCCAGGCTGGTTTGCTCTCTGTGAGTGACTTCAGACCCATGTAGGCAAAGCCATCAATTTTGATTATCAGGATTGAGATGACTCAGTATTACCAGCACAAGAAAAGCTGCAGAAAAATTGGCTGTCACTATGGTTCGCTTCTTCTTTTTTGACACTCTGTGGGAGGATACCCAAGCAGAACAGTCTCAGTACAACAACCATCCCAAGCATGATCTGAAGAAGTACAGAGTAAAGAGCAGCTGTTGGAGAAGCAGGAATCCTGGGATCAGCTTGTGAAGCCAAGGGCTGTGGTTTATTTCTTGGTGATCCAGCCCTGCACCCATCCCAGGCTGCAAACCCCAGGAGCAGGAGTGTTGTAATTGTGGCTGACAGCACAGGGACAAGGAGGAATTTCTTGGAAATCATCAGCTGTCCTCAACAGAGAGCATCAGCCTATAGTGGTGGAAGCACCAAGCCATGAAGATACTTGCTTTGGATGAATATGCACAACATGAGGCATCCCAGTTTGTGCAATGCCTGGTAGAAGACAGGCAAGAGAATAGCAAAATCTGGATTAGGATTACTCAGATGTCAGGAGCATTAGGCACTGGATGAACATCTATTCAATTATTTAGAGGGCTGAGAAGCAGCAGAACTGGAGAAAATGAAATACATTGTGATTGACAATGGGCAATGTCCCTTTGCCAAAACCAAAGTAGGAACCAGACCACCAGCAAATCGTGAGAACTGAAATCCAACTGCACCAGTAAATTATTTAAAGCATATTTCTAACCTGTCATTTGAAGCTGAAATATTATTTCCCCTTCGGTAGAATATAGCTGCTGGGAAGTGTGAGGGGGAAATAGCAACAAAGACCTGCATGTTCAAAAGAACATTATTCACTGAGTTTTTGTTCAACCAAAAACATTGCCCTAAATAGTATTATGGATAACTAGATCTAAGGAACAAAGCTGAAGCCAGTGAACTGGCAGCACACATACTGACTTTATTCCTGTTTGCAAGCAAAATTGGGTAAATTTAATTAATTTACCTTGTAGTTCAGTGTACCCAACCTCAGGAAATCAAGAAGGAGGATTTCCTGAAGGAGGAAGGGGGAAGGATTTGAAGCTTTCATGTTAATGGTGAGGTGATGGAGAATCATCACTGTTGCTCTGTCACTGTGTCCTTCCTCCCTCAACAGCCATCCGAGGCCAGAGCCTTCCCTTTCAGCTTCCAGATATCCTAAAATCAGTGGCAGGAGAGCAGAGATTAAGTGAGATATACAAGTCCCCCAAACTCATCTTCATCATCATCAAGTGTAATCCTAGTGAGGATTTGGGTGGGGTTTTTTTGTTTGGGGTAGAGATTTTTTTTAAAACAATTTCACTCTTTCAGTTTTCTAAACAAACATTCTTTTATCCTTCAGTTTTATTGAGTGAGAAAGCTGAATATCCATGATGGATACAATGCCAACAAGATATTCTTCAGAACAGAACAAACCTTCAAACCTTCCCATTGACCCATTCTCCACTCCATTCTTCCCATTGTTCCCTGAAATTTCCCAGCTCTTCTCTATCTCTGGGAGCTGGAATCAGGAGAGCCACTCAGGTTTGAGACTTTGTGCCAAAGATCAGAAGAGGAGGAGATTTCCTCTAATTAATACCCATGATAATGATGGTTTTCTGGCATTTAGCAAGGTAACGAAGAGCTCTGAGGTCCGCAGGGAATTTGGTAAGTAGGTATTACTCTCGTGTACAACTAGGAGGAAGCAGCTTTATATCAAGCACTTGTGTATGATTCATGCCTTTTTGCTGTTACTTATGATAAATCTAAAAATACTTTAGGCCACAGGGTTTTTGCTCTGCATAAAAATGAGGTTAAACGATCCCTTCAGGTATCCAGCCAAGCTGAGGAATGCCACCATTACTCAAGCCTCTGACATCTTTGCCAACCCCATCATGAGCAAGAGACCTATTTAAGTTGTTCTGCATCAGATGTTGTTTTTTATGAGCAAATGATTTCTCCATGGAGGGAGATTTATGAATGGGAAACCTGGGGGAATATTTCGCCATAGAGATGCAATGGATTTTTATTATTTTTTTTTTTCAGTATGCAATTTATTTCCATCTGTTCCTTATCTGATTAACTCCTGCAGGGTATGTGATTAACTTCTCAAGATCATTAGCTGCTCTTCATTCCCATCATAGTTCATCAGTGTGGGACCACACACAGGGCTGAAAATCTTATGTGTGGGTTATCCTTAATATCTCCATCCCCACTTTCACCACTTCACCATGGCCATGGGGCCAAAGAGAGAAGGAGCATTACCAAGAGAACATCACTGCTCTGGAGCTCATGAAAACAGAGTTCAAGCAGATCCTCCTCCAAATTAAGCCCTGAGTTGATGTTCTGGTGTTAGGCAGTTAGCCACAACACCAGAGGCATCCAGCAGCACAAGGTGGGGAGGACCAACAGCCTGCAAGGGGTTCCTACCCATCACCA
Source organism: Phaethornis superciliosus (assembly GCA_023637945.1). Classification (NCBI taxonomy): domain Eukaryota; kingdom Metazoa; phylum Chordata; class Aves; order Apodiformes; family Trochilidae; genus Phaethornis; species Phaethornis superciliosus. The sequence continues at coordinate 12,067,088 of JAJQWJ010000019.1, forward strand.
TACAAACAAGTCCTCTGAAGCATATGAGTTGAATTTTAGCATCTTGTCTTTGATCATCCATTAAGGTGATGAGGGGCTGTGATGTCCCACCTCCTCCATCAGCTGTCCAGGTGCTCTTCCTGGTTAGGAGGGCAAGGAAAAAGGACCCTTGAGCTGATGAAGTCCCCTGGTATGTCCAGGCAGGGTGGTTTGTGTCACTTTGCCTACCAGGATGCAGGATCTGATTACACCCTGGTGCAGGGGCCAAGTGAGGCTGCCCCAGGCACCCAAGGGTGCCCATCCATGTCACCAGCAGCCTCTGTCCCAGGCTGTGTCACACTGTGTCACACTGACAGGGCTGCTCAAGACAGCAGCCACCAGAAATAAAATGTCACAGGCAAACCTGCCTGAGTTAAAACCAGCAATGATTAAAGACCAAGCTCCTGCTCCAGCAAGCTGCTAGAGCTCCAGAGCTTCAGCACTTGGCCCTTCTCCTGTTTTTCAAGGATTTGTGTTCCCACACCAGGATGCACTTATCTGAGATAAGGTCGAGTTGACCATTTTAGATTCTTCAGTTTATTCTCTCACTTCCTTACACTTTCAAACTTCCTCCTTGAATCTGCAGATATAAATTAGATATTTAATAAAAGAAAGACCAAAGAGAGGCAAGATTTTTCTACTGAAATCTAGTGCTAATACACTTTGAAATTAGTACAAAGCCTCAAAAATTTCCAAAAGAGCTCAATTCCCTTCCTAGGCTGCAGGTTTTTTGGCTCCCATAGTCCCCCCTGTCCCAGGTTGGGGGTTGTTCTTCCCTCCCAGCATTCCCAAGCTCAAACCTCTCCTTGCCCTGCTGTATCCAAGCAATGGCATTGAGCTGATAACTGCTAGACCCTTGGCATGAAACTCTGGGAAGCCACACAACAATGAGGTTTAATTAGATGGTAATTTATCTAAAGGGAAAAAAAAAAAAAAATCTTTGTATTTTTCATCAACTCCATCCTGTGACCATCAAACATAAGTGCCATAGCCCAATGCCTCTGGCATGGCAGCACCTGGGGTCTTTCCCCTTTCTGCTTTGTCTTCTCCAGGTTGCCCTATCCAGGAATGTGACACTCATGAAAGGCTGAAATTAGCCACTGGGTGGTTACAAAATTGCTCATTCCAGCCCCTGAGTGAAATAACTGGTGATTTTGCAGAGTACATGGCTTCAAATAGGATTTTTTGGCAGCTGAGTGTTAGTGAAGCAGGATGTGCTGCTCTGATTGACACGTGCTGACAACACAGCCTCCCCAGCCAAGGGGAGGATCATTTGCTCTCCCTTTCCATTGGCAATGAGGTGAACCAGAATGTGGTATATTCTTCAAAGCCAGCTCTGGGGTTTAATTGATTTGCTCAAACCCAGGAACTGAACGATTCCCTGCAGCCTTGGGACTTCCTCTCCATCAGCGCTCCCAGGAAAGCAGCAAAGAAATCTCTTCCCCTGATTCTTGTCAGCTCCTTTTGGGTTTTTCCACCATTTCTCCAGGTCTGTCCTTAAGGGCTGGCTGGGCTGGAGGAGCCTGTAAGGAGAAATTCTCCCCAACAGAAGAGAGAAAAGCTGCCAGCTGTTCCCCAGGGTTTCCCACCAGCAGGCAGGTGAGCTGTGGGGAAGGTGAGACCCTGGCCCAGGTTACCCAGGGATGCTGTGGCTTCCCAGTCTCTGAAAGTGTCCCTGGACAGGCTGGATGGCTCCAGGTGGCCCAGGGGACTGAGTTTTGCTGGGAGTGAAGATCACCTGTAAAAGCCTGGAATATGTAATATTTCCCCTCCACCACTCCAGGTACACATAAGGCAAGAGTCTGGGCATCACTCTTTTCATTCTTTCTACAGAAGGGGTGAAAAAAACCCCATCAAAAGTACCCTCTGAGTCTGTGTTCCTCCAGAAGCTGCCTTAGAGCATGAAAGAATAAAACTTCTGGTTTACAGGACTTGCCTAAGCCCTCTGGGGAGTCCGTGCATGAAAATGTAAGTTCATCTTCTCCATCACTGCTGTGAGCGAGCTGGTGTCTGCTTTGAGTGGTAACCCAGGGAAACCACAGCAGCCAAATAATTTGAGGGGCAACTTGGCAAAAAAACACCAAAGCACAGCAGCATGGAACTCAGCAGAGCCAGGGGAGCAGTTTTCTATGGAAAAGATTTAGGAAGAGTCACAAAGCCAAGCAGTGACTTCGGCTCTTGTGTCATTTGATTTTTCTGGTCCCTTTCCCTGTGTCTCTCCCATGCTCCTGTTTAGAAAGATTCTGAAAGAATCAGATCCTGTTTCAGTGTCATTCACATCACACTGAATTCTCTGGTGTCATGCAAATTCTAATTCTTGTCGAGTTGACTGAGGGAGGCTGATAACTGCACCTATTTCCCTTCCAGGAGTGTGAATTAATTTCCATAAATTTCCATGTGTCTTCTCCTGAGTTCAGGAAGCCCCATCTCTAGATTTTCTCTGTCTCTTGCAAACCTCTGCACAATTTTAATGCTTCCTGTCTCAACCAGCATTAAAATCACCTTTGGCAACAGAGGGCTAAGAGAAAGCTGAGATGAAAAGTGGGTGTCCCTGCCATGGCTTTGCATCCCTTGGGTGATCAGCTTTGGGACAAGGTCAGGCAGACACCTCTGCTGGGAGCATCCCCACAGGTGGCATCCACAGCATCACTGTCCTGCTTAGTGGACACAGAGAGGAGTCACTTGGGTCTCTGAGTGCAACTGCTTCAGCAATGCTGGGAGAGAAGGTTCTAGATGAGACAAACCCCAATTTGGTGCTGAGGACTAATCCCACCCCCAGGCTGGTGTTGGAATGGCTTTCCAGGGAGCATCAGCAGTGGGGCTGTGGGTTACTGTTTGATTCTCTCATGCCAGTGACAACCATTGTAGCACTGGATTTTCTTTTTCAGAAGGCTTTAGTGCACAGCCACAGGGTTTGCAGTGCTGGGTGTTGTATTTGGTCCCCCTGGAGAGCAGGCAATGCCAAACCTTCCCCTGCACAGCTCTGTGCTCAGCTTTGTGCTGCCCAGAAACCTGGGACCTGCTGGGTTTATGGTGATGCCAAACCATCTGTTTTGATGGAGAGGAGAACCAGTCTGAACCCCACCTGGGGAGAGCAGGGAGAGCAGGGAGATGCCCAGAGCACTCTGCTCCTGCATCCAAACACCCCTGAGTGCAGAAGGAGTTCACAAAAGTGCCACAAAAAATTTCCCTCCCATGGTGACATAAAGGCTGAGACTTCTGAGTAAAAGATGAACCTGGCCATGGTCTAAATCTTCCTTCCTGGGAGGCAGAGCAATCTGTAAAGATATATCCAGATACAAAGGCTCCTCTAGGTGCTCACTGACAGCCAAGGCCATTTTATTCCCATTGATGTCAGGAGTTTCAGCGCTGTAAAATCACGAAACATCTAGACAATTCTTCTTCCTCCTGAAAACCTTTGAATATATAGTCCTGGGATCCCAGGTCACCTCTGGAAGCAGGTGGGAAATTTTCCTCTGGCTTTGAAGTAGTGTTTGAAGCATCAGCTCCAGCAGTGTTCAAAATCACCTGGAAATGAAGTGTTGTTGCACAACACAGCAAGGAGCTTGCTGGAAAATACACAGAATGTAGAGAGTTTGTAGGAGGAGGATTCCTTTTTCTAGCCTTTATGGCCCACAAGAATTTGTGTTTGCAAATAATTCTTTCTACAAATTAAAACTTTCTGCTTCTGGGGAAAATATTGCTTTTTAAAATTGTTTGGGCTTTTTTTTCTAACTACAAGATTTGGAACAACTCAAGTCATGGAAATAATCTTTAAGTACAGCCTTTCATAGAAAGCATACAATTTTCACACTTTTGCCATAACAATTCATAAAAGGAAAAGTAAATGTTAATCTAGATAATTGCACAAGCTCTTCAAAAACTTCACAATACAATTATGAAATGAATCAAGGCTTTAAAGGAAGCTCTGAAAAGACTTTCTGAGTTCTGCTTAATTACATTAGGCAAAATCCATTTGTAGGCAGGGCAAAGTCTTTGAGTCAAAGCCAATAAACTCTGAGGGTGGCAGAGTGAAGAATTCCCAAAGCAAAGCATTTCTTTGTGCTGATGGGCAAATATGGTTCAGTAGTAGGCAAGAAGGGCATTCAGCAGCTAAAGCCCCAGAAACACGAGTGGGGAAATACAGGGCTCCTTTCTTTGTCTGATCTGGTAAATCTGAGCAAGTCATTTCACACTTGTGAAACCTTAGTGAAGGTTAAATAAGTGAGTTCTTTACAAGCACAAATTAGTCTCTCAGTGAAACCAGGTCATTCGTAGCAGCTGAGAACCTCCTTAATGATCTTTCTCTGCAGCTTGAGGGGACTCCAAAAGATAAATCCTTTATCTGCAGGAAGCTGTGAGATATGGTGTCTTTTGGAAGCTTAGCAAACTGCTATATATTGAACAAAGGAGACTTTTAGCAGCTTGGGGTTTATCTAGGAATTTCATCCCTCCATTGAGAAATTCTATCATTATTAGGAGCAAAAAAGGAGAAATTATGTTCTCACCATGTGAGCTTCCAGAGACAAAACCCAGCTGGTCCTTCTGCTAAGGGCTTGGAGCTCTGGAGCACAAAGTTGTGGAGACTTGATCCATCTAAAGAAAGCTTTGGCAACATCACCACTGCCTGTGTCCCCTGGAAGAGGAGTTTGCATCTTTCTCAAGTGTACGAATGAAGCCGCTTAAGTGCTTCTGATGGCCACTGCCCCCCCTCTCCATGCACTTCTTATTTCTTGTATGGATCCCCTGTAGCATCCTGGGGGGGTGAGTGGATTCCTTCTCCATCTTTCCATTCACCTCTGGCATTTCTGAATCCCTACAGGACAAAGAGATCAGACATCTGCACAGAGGCAATGGTGCTGGTGGGTGGGTGATGTGGAGGGGACATCTCCAGCAGAGCAGCACCCAGGTGTGGCAGGGGCTTGCCTGGTTTGCAGTCTGCAGAGGGACAGGGGGTGCCTTGGGGTGCTGGGCTGCTTCTGGATTTTAGAGCACTGAGGTGTGAGATATGTGCCTGGCTCAGGAAGAAGTTAACCTGCCTTGTTCTCTCTTGGGTTTGGTAGTTTTTATCTTTTTTTTTTTTTTTTTCTTTTTCTTTTTTTTTTTTTTTTAACCCTACCACAGTGGAAAGGTCCCTCTTGGGCTTAGCAGTTTTATCTTTTTGTCATGATCCCTTTTAATAAAATAGCTCCCACGGTGATTTAGAGCACACACTTTACTTCTTGTTCACATTTGGAAATCCTAAAATTCCAAGGGGATTTTGATTTGCCCTGCAGCCACCTCAGTGATGTGCTGAGCCTTTCCAAATCATCCAGCAGAGCAGCCAAGCCCCCTCCCACCATCCCATGGGAAGGCTCAGCCCCACCACTCACCATCCCCCCATGGTGAATCCTCCCAGTGCCTCTGCTTTCCTGGGCTCCATTTGATAAATCCAGCTCCAGCAGGGTGTCTAGACAGCACAGAATGCTCTCACAAAGCTTTCCTGCTTTTATTTGACACAAACAGTGACTTCTACTTGATTCAATCACTGCTTAATTTGATCCTCCATTTAATTTTATCAAAACTGTAGTAATCAGATAATTTGTACTAAAAACATTACAACTTCCACTCGTTTATTCCAATCAATTTTAATCCTCTAAGACACAAAGTTTATTGGATAACTTGATTATGGGATAACAAAAGGCTGTCATTAAATCTGCAGGGAAGAGACAGAACACACACACAAAAAAGCAAGTTAAGAAAGATGGCAAGGATTGCTCATAATAAAGAAAGCACTACAATATCATACTCTTATTTACTAGTCATGCTCTGCATAATGAAAGCTAAGGAGCAGCCTGCTGGCTGTGAGATGGCAGAGATCAGTCAAGACATTTCTGGCAATGAACTGCCCTGAGCAGAAGACAGCACAATAGGATGTGAATAAATTTGCCATTTTTGAGGCTTGACCCACACGGATGGATGCCTGTCAGTGGTGTTTGTGTTTCCCTACTGTGCCATAAGCCTTCAAAAGCCCAAACCAGCAGGGCAAGAGGAGGGGAAAGGTGGTTTCTGTGTGAGAAATAAAACCTGACCTGCTCTCCCCATCCTTCTCCTCCCTTGACCGTGCCACATCTCACCCCTGCAGGTCAACACTTTCATCTCCTTCGTCTTCCCCATGGTTGTCATCTCTGTGCTCAACACCATCATTGCCAACCAGCTCATGGTCATGTTCAAGCAGGCTGCTCAGGACCACCAGGTCTGCACCATTGGTGGGCAGCAGACGATGCTCAGCATCTCCATGGAACCCAACCGCGTCCAAGCCCTGAAGCACGGCGTCAGGGTCCTACGTAAGTACTCACCTCCCTGGGGATGGAACTGGCTCCAGGGGCCTCAGAAAATCTGATTTGGAGAGTCCTCAGCTGACATTGGTAAATGCTTTCCCCCGTGACACAAGTCAAATGTAAATAAACTCGTTTCGGAAATCCGAATTGCCCCACATCCCCTCCCTCCCCCCCTCCTGGGGATGCTTTGACATTGGTCCAAATTGTCCAGTTCTTGTCTCAAAGGCACAAATTTGGGGAAATAAATTTATCTTCACTTGGTCTCTTCTTCATCTATTCCTTGCTGAGTCACCAAGGGTTTTCTGAGGAATTTACCATCTGTTTCCCACTATTTTCTTTTCCGTCCAGAGTCACTTTTCTGAGTCCTCATCTTCCCTTAAAGGATAAGCAAAAAAGTCATATAGAAAAAGGGGGTATTCTTGAGTATCAATTAATTAATTGTGCTCAATGAGGGAGAAGCTGGTAAATGAAAATTTCACAATTAAGGAAAAAATATATTTCATGTTCTGTGAAATAGAGAAAACTTGATAACATCAGCCTTTCCTGTTTCTATTTCAACTTCTGGCCATCTCTGGCCTGAACACATCCCTTTCTCCTGGTGCTGATTTTAGGCTCTGATTGTGACTGGAGGACTGGTGTAATTTCAAAACGAAACTTGTTTTGTGGAAATAGGTTTAAGCAGGTCAGCTGTAATGGACACACAGCTAAAAATCAGACCTGCTGACCCACAGAAACTGTTTGAAAACACAAAACTGGCTCAGCATTTAAATGATTCTGCCAACAGCAATTTAAGCCTTGGATATATCATTTTATTCCTTTTATTTTTCTGCAAAGCTTTGTTTCAGACAAAGGTTAAATAAAAGATACTTCACCCAGGAACTGAGCTGTACCACTTAATTAAATAAGCTGGGGAAAAAAAAAAATAACAAAAATTAAAAAAACCCACCACAAACAAGGAACATGGTAGCTTAAACTGACAGAGTATAAAGCAAAAGCTAATCAAAAATAGTACCCAAAGAAATCTGATAAAGCATGTGGGTCCTGATTATACACCACAAGGGTCCTTGCTCCTTAGATGGTGAGAGTCTGGTACCAGAAATCTTCCTGAGCAGTGATTTCCATGGCAAAGCTCTTGGTAACTGAAGAACTTTGGCCCAGGCCACATTTTCAGCAAGAAAAAAAATCCCTAGAGAAGGCACCAAGAACCTCCCTGAGATTTTTCCGTTTGTTTTGCATTAGGGATGCATCCCATCCAGCTCTCTGCCCATGCCATGGGCAAACCACTGCACTGGGAAGTGCCTGCTGAGAAAAATGAGCGAGAAACCCAGAAGACATTAAATTGCTTGGCATTATCTTGTTGGTCTGAGGTTATTCATTGTCTCTGCACCCTGGTTAACCATCATCCACAGGGGGATAAGCACTCAGCATGCAAGGACAGGGCCATGCAAGTCCCTCTGCTCCCAACCATCTCCTCCTGTTCCCTAATGCTTCTGCTTTCTGCCACTAAGCAAGGAGCTGCCTCTTCTCACTTATGCTACAACATCTCACACCTCCTCCCCTGTCTTTTTAGTATTGTATACTCTTAACATCAAGAGGAGAGAGATCTTCATAAATGATAACAGAGAGACCTCAATTTGCACCTGAGCATCATTCAGTGGTGGTGGAAGAGCATCCCTCACCAACAATTCCATGCTGCCTCCCAGGCACTGAAAAGCAGCCTTTTTTTTTTTTTTTCCTGAACAATAAGCATAATTTTATTCTTATTCTACTTCTCCAGGAAATTTTTTTTCCTTTGTTATATACTTCAAAAGCTGAGAGAAGTTACTGAAAGTGAGGGTTTCCATCTGGAGCCTGGAATGGTGCCAAAGTGGATCAGAGCTGTGCCCATGGGCAGCAAGGCACAGATGTTCTGTGAATCTCTGCAGTACCACCCCAGGAGCAGGACCAAGCACCCTTCCCTTCTTGAAAAACACTGAGATACTGGCCACTTGCTCCCTTTCTGGGCTGAGGAAGATCCAGTAAATAAGAACCCCCCTATGAGTTTTTCTCTCTCTCACTACATCATGCATAAAGGTTTTTTTTAATCTAGCAAGCATGAGTGACATCCTGCTTCAATTCATTTTTCAGATGCACTTGATTACCAGGGGATGCTTGATTCACATTTACTTTTGTTGCATGTTCCTTGCAACTTTTTCTTTTCACAAAGCTGACTCTGAGCAGGTTTTGCTGAAAAACAGCAAAAACTAAATAAGGCTGCACATGATTTATCCATGGCAGCCAACACCATGTACACAGTCTAGGTTAGTTTATGGAGGAGGATGGGAAAAGAAAAACTACACTTGTCCACACTAATAAAACTGTTGGCATTAAATCAGAGCCTCATGGGTGTCAAAGTATTTTCCATTCCAAAAGTGAACTTCAGTCTGAAGAACAGAAAGCTTGAGCTTATTTTAAAGGTGTAATGTTTCAGAACTAGTGCTCAGAAGATATTTTTGCAGTTCCTGGTGCACAGAGCAGTTGGATAAGATCAGAACAGCAAACTCCTTTCTTCCTTCCTCCAGATCTACTGAGATCATGTATTTATTTATATTGAAATAGCAGCTAAAAGTGGTCAGGTTAACAGCTTCCTTCAACACATCCCCAACATCATTTTTCTCTTCTTTGATAGCATTTATGCATTTTCTTGGCTCTGACTGACTTGGGGCTTGTACAAAGTAATTAGGGAGATGAGGAGTAAGGAAGGTCTCAGCCCTCCTGCCTAGGAACAAGCTCCTTAATTCATTGTGTGACTGCTGATTGTCATTCCCCCTCTGCTCTCAGCATCCACCAGGTGTGTGTCTGATAATAAAAGGTAAATAATATCTTACCCTTCAACAGATAAAACCTCCTGTACACTGCCCAGACCACTGCATGCTGCATCCAGCCACTGAGGCAATGGAAACTTTCCCCATCTCAGTCCCACATTTCCAAACAGCTGCTCAAAAATCATACTTGAGCTTGGTTCAAGCCAAAAGAGTTGTTTGGCCAACATAGTTCTGAAAAGAGGGAGTTTGGTGCCATGGACTGATTGGACTGACTGCCCAGGAAGGAAGGAAGGAAGGAAGGAAGGAAGGAAGGAAGGAAGGAAGGAAGGAAGGAAGAAAAGAAGGAATTGGCCCAGCCAAGCTCTGATAACAATGTTGAGAGAAATTTCTGGCCATCGAGAGGAGGCTTTGGGTGTCCCTGGGTGGATGTTGGCTAAGCCTATTAAAATGTGAGTAGTTCCAGGTAGCTTTTACTTCCTTACAGAAGCTGCTTAGTGAAAGCAATTATAAAGCACTCAGAGGGGTTTAACTAATTAAAAGGATTTCCCTCATTCTCCCATGGCTGTCTGGGTGATGCCTCCATATGATGCTTTTTAGGAGGTGAAGTCAAACCACATTTTTTTACTGAACATCTCAGAATTTTTAAAATATGATTTCGGGATCTCTGCATTTCTTCAACTAATGCTGCCTAAAATCTTACTGAATAAATGGCTTTTGCAGCTTCCTGAAAGATGCTTTCATGCATCACGCAGGCTGGCACCAAAGGAATATAAGCATCTCCACACTCAGTTATGTGTTTAATAAAAGAGATTGAACATGGAGATGAATTGATGCTGGGACTACAGAGCTGGGCACCAGGAATTGTTTTATTTCTGGCCAAAATAGGCAGTGGCTTTGCTAGTGATAAGACCTACAAAAATAGGGCACAGCCTCTTCCCTCCTCAGTGCATCACTGAAGTTTTCTCTGTGCTTCTTGGCTGATTAAAAGTGATGGGGAGGTCTGTTCTGGGGAGGTTCCCTTTTCTTCAAGGGAAAAACATCTTCTGCAGATTTCCTCCACGAGCTACAGCATAGTCCCTGTGGGATGACAGCATCTGGGTTTAGAACATGTCCACATAAATATTTCCAGCTGCCAAGGCAAAAGGAAAAGCAGCCTTTGCCTCCAGGTGCCAAATCCTCATTGCACTGGTGGTGTTGAGCTCTGTAAGAACTCTGCTGCTTCCCAGCCCTTCACAGGTCACACAAAGGACAAGAGTGATGTGGCCCTTATTCTCTGTAGAGCAAATTTGGGTTAAAAAAAAATTAATGCAATTATTTAATTTAGCCTCGGTTTTCTTCTTGTCTTTTATTGTGTTAGGTTTTAACTGAGATTGCTTTATTTCCTGCTGGGATTCTGCCAGAAACATTTCGTACAGGCATTGAAATACCTATTACAAAAGGAAACAAAAGGAAACAAATCTTTCCCTTGATTGCCTGATATAGCTACATTTTAAGCTAGATTGACAAATGCACTCTATCAACAGCACTTTTACCCTTCAGAGCTGTTGCATTTCATTTTCAATTGCTTGATGTCCCTCAGCAGCAGGAATCTGGAAAGGAAAAAAAAAACCCTCAACCAAACATATTGTTTTCCTCTGCTTACCCTTTAACTAATCATTTTTATTATGGAAATGTCCAGACCCAAAGTTCTTGGAATCACTGTCTCAGGTATTGCATAAATGTAGAACAAAAGGACAAGCTCTGCCACCAGAAATCAGCTCCTGAGGTTGCTTATTGCCCCTCAGCACCATGGGGATAGGGGCCATGGCTCCCCAAACTAGTGGGATTCTGGTGTCCCTGGCTCTCCATGAAAAATATGCATTGTCCCTGCAGGTATTTTGGACAAAATACCCAGTGCCACAAGGGCATGAAACACACAAGACAGATGCAAATACACTCTGCAATCTGTCCTTCATCTGCAGGGAACCTTCCTCTGTTCATAGAGTCACTGCCACTGTGCTTACTGCTCTCTCTCTTATTCCTGCTCTGCCTGGGTTTGCAGACATTTGCAGGCTGCTTGGCCCTGGAGGTTATTAATATTTGCACCAAAGCAATAGCAGAACAAAGTGAGGCTTTCGGGGAAAGAGTTCAGGGCAATAAACACCACACAGCCAGATCCTTTTTCGCCCTCGACTGAAAATTGCTCACAAAAAGTAAAAGGTTTCTTTCATCCCTTGCAGGTGCTGTGGTGATTGCTTTTGTGGTCTGCTGGCTCCCTTATCACATACGGAGGCTGATGTTCTGCTATGTCCCCTCCAGTCACTGGACAGAGTGAGTCCCAAGCAGGGGGATGAGCTCCCCCCATGGCAGGACAGGGTGTGAGGTCAGCCTGGAGCTGGGGCATCAGAGGACCCAGGGATGGAGGTGGGAATCTGGGAGCAGAGACATTGTCCATAAGAGGGGTTAAAAAACTGTTAGTTTGGTTTTTGCTTTTGGATTCTCTGCCAAAGGAATTATGAGTCTAAGTTTCTTCATGTACATCCTCCAGGGGTGGGTGAAGGAAGCATTAACTTGATCCAAAATGCATCATCAGCTTCCCTCCCAACTCTTTCTCCTGGAGCTGTGACCACAGGCTTGCCCATGTTAACAGGGGTGATGGATATTCACCTCTGACCATCCTTGATGAGGTGACACAGGGACAGGGAGGTTGTGCATCCAAAGAGAATTGTTGCCTCCAAGGTGGAGATATCAATCACTGGCCCTAAGATGGAGCAGCTCCACAGCACATTTCCTTAGTGACAGGAGAGATTACCCTGGGTCTGGGGCAGATTATTTATGGGTTTTGCAGGCTGTGGATCAAACTGAAATACTAGCAGTTGCCACTGCCCAGAAAATGTCCAGATTCTCAGAAATTTGGGAAAAATTGCATGCCCACACTGAACACACCTGAGCTGTTCCATGCAGCCTTTCTGCCCTGTCAGGTCAGGTTCCTCAGCAAAGAAGCCATGGGACTGATTATTAATTTTAAATACACAATTGAGCATTGATGGTGTCTGAGGATGTTCATCCAAGTAGCCTGAGATACCATGAGATGGGCTCAGTTAAAAACGTGTCCCTGCTTCCATGGTGTCACATCTCTCTCCTCTCCAAGACTGGGTCTGTTTCCTGCAATGAACAGGAAAAAAAAAATAGTCTGCAATACCAAAAAGAAGAGCAACTAGGAGACATTAAAAATTCATAAACTCTGAGTAGGAAAAATAATCATTTCTGAGCTAAGAGTCTACTGAATGGAATTGTACATCCATGCGTAGTAAAAACCCAAACTTATCATGAGAACAGAGCTCTAGGCACATACTGGGATAAACTGTTGTTTCTTGTTTGCTTTCCTATATGAAAAGCACTTAAAGCAGCAATCATTTATGGAATGACTGCCTTTCTTTTGAGGGGCAGAGAAGTCTGTCTGCAGTTAGTGTGAATTTATGCATTGTGGCTGCATTCACATATATTTTTTTCCTTCTTTCAAAAGCCACGAGCAATTTTAGGAAAACATTGAATTCACAGACATATTATGAACGGTGATCTATCAGTGTGGGAGATAATAAAGACCTTACAGCAGCTTGATGTCTTCATTTATATATGCATGTGCCTTCCCCAGAAAAAGAAAAATTTTGGCTGTTTTAATTCTTCATAACTGCACAGAGAAACTGGATGGGCTGAGTGGTACTTGGCAGCACTGAGGGGGTGTGGAGGGATTGGTGATGTACTCCAGCACACCTCTATTTCTCTTCTGTTAGGCAGTGCTCAGACTAACAAAAAGGTCTGCAGTTCCCACAGATAAATGATCCTGGGGAACATCTTCCTGAAAATGAGACCCACGGTGCTCATAAACACTTTACCAGCTCAAAGCTGTTGATCTCAGTTGTCCCAGGGAAAGAGATTTCCAAAAGACAAAAACACAGCCAAACAAACAAGCAAACAAAGCATTTTCATCTCTACAGTTGTGGTCAGGAAATGGCATCAGAGGATGCTATCCCAGGTGACAGACCAGTCCCAACCCAGGGCTCCATTGCATGGGCTGCTGCAGATCCTGGTGCAGGGAGAAGAAGCAGAAAGCTGAATCTGCTCTTGGAACTTGGCTCTCCTGCAGGCTCTGTAGATCAGAACTGCAGCCAGAAAAGTCAAGTTAATGTATATGCATGACACAGAAACAAATTGCCATCTGGCTTCTCAGCTTCAAGCATGTCTATTTTCAAAGGCAAAATGAATGCATGGGATGATTATCACATCCAGACCCAGGACATACATAAGCTTCTAACTGCTAGTGACTAGGGTAAGACCTCTGTAGAGACCTTTGATCTATACTCGTCCAGTCCCAGATAAAAACATAAATATTTTCCTGGTGGCTCATGCACCATTCCTAAGCTCATGTCCCCAGCCAAGAAAAGTTAGCTGAAAAAACCACCAGCTCATGTTTAACTCACCCTTTGAATTATTTCAGCTCTCCACACTCTACTTAGACTTTTATGTTCATCTGTTCTTCCAGTTTCCTTTTCAACTTCTACCACTACTTCTACATGATGACAAACGTCCTCTTCTACGTCAGCTCAGCAATCAACCCCATCCTCTACAACCTGGTGTCTGCAAACTTCCGACAGATCTTTCTCTCCACACTCACAATCCTGTGCCTGCCATGGAGGAAGAAGAAGAAACGCTTGGCCTTCACCAGGAAATCCAACAGCATCTCCAGCAACCACACATTTTCCAGCCAGGTCACAAGGGAAACAACATACTGAAGCCAAAGGAGGAAGGGAAATGCATTTCATCGTGGAGTCAAAACTTGTGAGAGGCCTCTGGGACTTTCATGCATGGTCTCCAAATTCACATCACACAAATGTCTTTAGCAAAGTCATTGTTGCGGGGAAAATAGGCTTCGTCCTGCCAGTAACGTTGAGGTTATTTTAAAGCATTGGCCTTGCCTCTTTGTGAGTGATGTCTGCACGTTTTGTAACTCCAGTCTGGCATGAATCCAGGCACGGTGTTAACTGGGAAGCCAAAATGTGTTAAACTTCAGCAAAATCCTACTGCATTCCATCCTTTTCTCGATGCAGAGATGCTGTGTTCACATCCCAGGGCTGAGATCCCTTCTCGTGGTGGCACAGAGTCTGATAAGGAGAAAGCAGTTCTGAACAGAAAGAGAAGGTTTTGGAGAAGGGACATGCTCATCTATGGGATGTTCAAGGAATGAGGAGTGAAAACTCAGGGAGCCAGGTGGTTATTTTAGAAATATATCTAAATTATGATTAATGTGACCTAGGTGCTCAATAGAGACGCTCTGGCTCCTTAAAATTAAATAACAACAGATGATGCCTTACCTAGAGAGGGGTGGCTGTGGCCTGGGGGAATGGGTCATCTTTCACTTTAGGGCATATCTAGTGCCTGGCCCAGTGAATCCCTTCTCTCACTGATATTGCTACTGCAGCACCAATAAATAACAAAGGCTCTGGAAAAGTCAGCACCACAGAAATCGTGCCCAGCTGGGCTGCTGTAAACAAACAGAAATAGAAAATCTTACTTTTGCCATACAGCTAAATCCTATTTTTTCACCAGGGAGAACAGTGAGCTGGCCTGCATGAAGAGGTGAGAAAACCCCAGGCTCATGAGAGCTCCAGGCTGCTGAGATGAGAGCAACCTGTCCCAGTTCTGTGGGACCTTCAGATTTTTCCCATTCTTATTCTGGTTTTACTCATTTCCTCACCATTTTCAGATGCTGGCATCTCATTTAGCTGGTGTGGACCTTGTGTCCCCTTTCACATCACACTTTGTCAGGAGAGCAGAGCTTGTCTCTTTGTCACAATGAACTAGAAGTGTCACTTGGCTCTATTCAGCTTTCTGGGCTTTGTCAGTCCCATGTCACTTTTGGTACAGGACAGAAGTCTTAATGCTGGAGATGTGGATCTCTGGCCTCAGTGAAGCATCACACAATAAATGAGACCAGGTAGTGATCCACTGGGTACCAGTGCTACAGATGTGGTATCATGGGATCACAAAGTCATCTCAAGTTGGATGAGACCCATAAGGATCATTGAGTCCAAGTGCCTGGACTTGTGGTTTAGGTCTTACTGGGCTGAGGACATAGAGGAAACACAAATGAGGTTGTTGCTGTGAGTCTTTTGTGGTAGCTGTCTGCTTCTGAGGCATTCAGAACCTGGCTAACTACCATGGCAGTCCTGGCTACCATCAGCCACGACCTCCAACCACACCTGCCAGGGTTGGGAGATTATTTTAATGCCTAATACAGAACCACTCCAAAGAAAGGGCTCAAAATAGAAATCAGTGGGGCTTTGGTTTCATCTGATTCAGCCAAACTACAGGCTCTGTCCTGTCATGCTTTCTTTAATTCCCTGCCCTGGTGGTACCAAGCAGAGGGCAGAGATTATATTGGACAAAGCACTTTGGTTGTTCATGCACAGCTGACTCCTCTTTGGCAAGAAAAGCAGGTGACAGCACACCCAAAAATAAGCAAAAATGAGTCTGGTTTCTCTCTGAGAGGAAATTTGCAAGGAACCAGCAAACATTACCAGAGTTTGTGTGTTAGAAATGGCTTGGGCAGGTTGGAAGAAGTTCTAGAGGACCTATACACATCACCTTGTGGGAAATTCCAGGTAAAATGAGCAGAGGAAGAGGAGTCTGAGTGTCACACACTTATCATTGGCGTCTCAGCCAAGACACTTTAAATGTTTCTGGAGAGGACCCAAATTTTTTAACTGCACCTCTAAATAAAGTCAGGAGTTGGGAGGTGGTTTCTGTAACCTCCCACAGAAGCTGTAACTGTATTGCTGAGTCTCATTAAGATTTAACACCCTGTGTGCTGCTTTTCAAATGTTAAGCATTATTAATATACTTGTTCAACACCGGCCTGCTGAAGTGTGCTTGATTATCTTAGGAAACACTGTAGAAAAAAAAAAAAAAATTGCTGTTGCACAGAAGATGCTTGGTTTAGGTTTTCATTACTGAGACCCACTGGCAGCTCACAGAACACTCGATCACAGCTCAGAGAAAGTGTCAGGGTTATTTTCGGCTTGACATGAAAACAGGAACAAGCTGGAATAAAAACAAACTCATCACAAACTCATTCCTGAATGTTTGTTGGGCTGCTCGAAGCCTGGAGAGCTATTTGAGGGATTTATCCAAGTGGTTTGCTGGCTTCTGCAGTTCTGTTCCTGCAACTTTACACAGGAGCAGAGCTGAGACCATGGCCTTAAATCAGAGAACACAGCTCAAAGCTACCTCTTCCACTGATCCAATCTGACTGCCTGAGCTGAGAAGTGGAAGATAAATCCGATTTCATCCTCTTTCCCCTTCCTCACCTGGTTTTGCTACATTCGACCTGGAGTTTTAGTTCCCTGGAGCTCAAAGCAGTGAGGATTGCAAGACCCACAGTTCTGTATAGGAAAACATGGTAGGGAAGGAAAAGGTACAAACTGCCTGGTATAGCCAGGAAAAATGGTTCTTTCCGTGCTTTTAAATAGTGGTTGAACTACTAACCTGGCAAGGTTTAGCTTTGAACGTGATTGGGTACAAGTAGCTTTTTGCCATTAGACACAAGGTGTCCTCCTGTCCTCTGGATTCCTGCCTTGTCTGGACTCTGGGCAGGGGCTGGGGCAGCATCCTCCTCAGCTCTGCAGATTCCCTGTAAGGCTTTGGAACTGTTTGTTTTGACTGAAGAAAAAAAAGTAAAAATCTGTTGAACCCACAGATGAGAAGTGCTGCCAGATGGATCCAGAGAAATTCCCAGCTGAAAGAGAAAGGATCAAGTGAGCTCTTCAAGAGATTATTCTGAGGTTTTGGTTCTCATCACAGTGCTCTTGTCAGGGCCACCCATTTGGCAGTGGGGGAAATCACATTTCCAAAGTCAATAGGCTATTTGGAACTTTCTCCCAGGCAGGAGTTTCTGACCAAAGGCTCAGCACCCCTCAGTGTTGGAATTTTTTGCTGAGCTTGGTGGGTTGTTTTTTTTTTTTGGTAAAGTGCACAAGACCTCACTTCAGCAGCTGCACCCCTAAAGGAGAGAACTACATGGAGAAGCTGGTGAGGAGCTTGAGCAGGACATGTGTTGCAAACAGAAGATCAGGATTTTTGCATTTATAGCATCCACTGCTGCTGTTGACAGCTCAGGTGGCAGCTCTGAGCCCACCACCCATGGGTGCCACCACTGCCTGCCCTCCTGGAGGGATGGACATCCCCTGGGATGGGAGTGCTGGAGCTTTCCTCTGCAATGCCTTGAGTGTTAGTCTGGTATCTTCCCAGCTGTGGTGTTTGGTGGCTGTTTAAAGTTGTATCTGCCTAGAGCTCTGTCTGGTTCTTAACATTCCAGCTCAACAAATACTTCTGTCCTCAGTCTGGATTTGTTACATAGACAAATAGAAATTTTTCATCCAAAACTTCATGATGCTGTGTCCTGGCTTTGTGGTCAAGAGTCCTTCCCCAGCCATGTCACCTGATAGTCCTGCACATATTGTATTTATGGCAAATATTTTTTTACAGTGCACCTTTTTGGTATTCTTCTTCTTTTCTGAAGTACAAAATGTTGATGTGCTTTATTTTCTGTGGCCTGTTGTGCAATGGGAAAAAAAAAAAAAAAAAAGAATGTTAAAAGTGTGTCAACGTCTCCTTTGTGATATTTTCTGTGACAAAGGGAAGGAAGAGAGTGTGAAATCCTTTTGTGTATCAATGGGAAACACTCTTTCAGTGTAACATGCTATTATTGATACTGATCAAACTGTAATGAAACGGTTGCTTCCTGATATAGCCTTTGTACTGTATGGAATTTTATTTTATTTTCTCATTTATCGATCCTAAGAAATAAATATCCAAATTTAAGGCTTGGGCTGGTTATGCTTGAAATAGCAGTGGTGACTTTGCCATACAGCCTGTTTATGGACACAGGCTGGCTGGGGTCTGAACCACTGCAGCCCCACCAACCTTGTCATGTAAATTTTTGGAATCATTCATGCCTAGAAAATTCCTTTTCTAAAACCTAGCTGAAGTGCACTGCCTTTCTGGAAGAGTTTTGGTGCTGCTTGTAGATGAGAAGAACAGGAATCTCTGTTGTCATTACACCATCAGTTATTAAAGAATCCAATCATTTATTTCATGGATCCTTTTCCTTGGCATTCAGCCCTGTTTTTTAGAAGGTATCTTTTAAGTCTACTGCCTTGGGGATCTGCAGCTGGTGCCTTCAGCAGGGAAAATCCCCAGTGTGTAGCAATGTCCTTGTTTTCTGGCTGCAGGAGGTGTTTGTGAAGGGCAGGATGCTCTAAGTGGAGTCTCCATTGCATATGCAGAGCCTCTGCCCATGGTGCCCTCTGCTCCTGACTCCTCCAGCTCAGGGCTGGCTCCATGAAAAGCCAAACTCCTGGGAAGCAGAGCTCTTCCCATCCAACCCTTCCACCCAACCTCCCACCACCCAGCAGCACATCAGTGCAAAGGAAAGGAAAAGGCTGGGGAGGATCAATTAATTCCTTTTTTTTTTTTTTCCTTTAGGAAGGCACTAGGGCTGTGCCTGGAGCTTTGAGGAATGCTTTCAATTGGGCCCCTGTCTCTCACTGCAACTACAAAAGTAATTTCCATAGCTCACAGGGGGGAAATTTCAGGCACTTTTTGAAACAAATGCAACATTTTAGTAAATGGCTGCCTAAAACTTAATAAACATCCACCCAGAAGTTAATTTATTTAAGGTGTCTTTAAATCCTCCTCTGCCTTATTGAATTTGGTTGAGCTGTAGATGAGGTTGGAGTATATTCATGAGGGTATTTAAGCAATAAGGCAGAGCATCCTGGTTATTATTACAGCTCTCCTGGGGGCTGTGCAGGATGAAGCAGAGCATGAAACAACTTTGGGCACTCGAGTGCCAAACCCCTCCACAAGTACCTGAGCAGACACAGCCCTGAGTGCTGAGGAGTGGCCAAACCAAAGTGCTGGGGTTGCTTCCTCAGGGAAAAAAAAAAAAAAAAACAGAAAAAAGAAAGCAGCATCTGCCCAGTCCCCAGCAGCCCAAGGCCAGGGGAAAGGATGGAGGTGGAAAGTTTCAGACAGGTCAACTGAGCCCTGGCCATAGCTACTGAAGAGAGAAAACACAATTGTTTCCTTCTTGAGGACTTTTGTGTATAAAGTAATGATTCTGAACACATAGCCTGGGAAATCTGCAAAGGTATGGAGAGAATAAAGAACTCCTCTGGTGAGCAGTGTTGTCACCTGGGCTGCACCATTCCCCCCTCCCTCAGCTTGTTGAAATGCAGCATGAAAATGAAAGGACATTGTAATATGAAAATTAAAATATGAAAACATGAATACACCATATTTTGCCATTGCATCAGCTTCAGTCACATTAGAGGCTGAACTACTTAGCCTGGGATGTCTTTGTTCCTTTCTTCTGCCTTTCCTTTCTCCTGTCTTTGGAAAATGCTCAATAGGAAGGGGACTTGTGCAATGCAGCTTTTAGCCTCAGGAACCACTGAAGCACATCATAATTAGTCAGGATGTCTGATTACTCTGTATCTCATCACTACTCCTTAACAATGGAATCTCCAGGGAAAACATCCACATATCACTTTTTCTGTATAAATGTCTTGGAGCTGAGCAGGTGTCCCCATCAGGTCACACAGCCCTGCAGTTCATCTCCCTGCCAAAAATAAACACTCAAAGGGAGGGTTCCAGGGCCAGAGCTACATGGGACATTTGTCAGATTCTTGTTTTTTTCCAGAATCAGGTGAAGGCAAAGCAGCTGCCCAGCCAAGCAGGTTTTAATGCAGTAGGTACATGGAATAACTGGAGTGTGGGTTGCAGGACCTCTGAAATCACGTTTTTTGTGGATTTGCTGCTCTGACCTCAGCTGGAGAACAAATACACAGCCACTTCTGCCATCCTCTGCCTTCACAGCCACTCCTGGACTCACCACCACCCCAACATGAACATAACTGAGATGTCATAGCCAGAATTACCAAGATTTAACAGCACTACCACATTGCTACTAACCCAGCATGCTCCCTGCATGGGTGCTCCTGTCCTGTGAGCTCCAGAGAACTTAAAGGACCCACTCAAGAACTGTAACCAAACCTTGGAGAGCTGAGAGTCTTTCCAGCCCGGTCAGTTCTGATTCATCTTTCCCTTCATTCAGCAGGTAGTTCCTGAGCTATTTTAACCTCTGTCCCAACACAGGTATCAGCACAACATGCCAGCATTCAACCATTTAAAAACAGCTTCTCACCGGTTGTCAGCAACAGCAACAACCTTGGTGTGGCACTTGGCAGCTTACAAAGTGTTCCTGATGGTGCTGTTATCCTTGGTGGCTGCTTCATACAGATTGCAGGAGAAGGTGAAGCCCTGTGTTTGGAATTTAAAATATACCCAAGCAGCAACAAACCCCATTAGGTGGGAATAACCTTAGCAGTGCCACGGAGAGCTGTAATGAAATCTGTGACTCCTGACATTTTCAGTGCTGTAGTCTGTCCACTTGAAAAGCAGCTCAGACTGTCAACAGAATCTTTAGCACAGCTCCCACACAGAGCATGGATGCCTACAAAGTTCCATATCACTGCATTAAATCTTTTTTTTTTTATTGCCTTCAGGCTGGCAACTGAGGTAGGATGAATTCCTCTTTACCATCAACACCAGTATGAAATCAGATTTTTTGTGGCTATGCCTTGTGTGTAACCAATGGTGTTTCCTGACTCAGAACTCCAGCCTTACCTCAGGGCTTGATCTGGGTTAGGACAAGCAAAGGGTTCAGGGATTTTAAACCTGGTCACTGATGACACCACAGTAAGGTTAATTACCTTGCCTAGAGAATGAGCAGCCTTCCCAGGGAGGGCTGGCAGGTAAACACAAGCCAATCAGTTTTTCAAATGAAAGAAAATACAAATTTGTGGAGCATTTGTGAGCCTGGTTGAAGTCCCATGTGCACAGCCAGGCTAAATCAGTTTGCAACTGCAAATAAACTGAGTTTACGCTTTTAAGTCACCCAGTCCAGTTCTGTTTGTTTCTCTTTTCTGAGGCTTTTCCTTTTTTTTTTTTCAGTATCATTTAGCACAGGAAAAACGAAGCAGTTCATTACCTTAGCAGCTCCACATCTTAAATGCCAGAGGCACTGATCAGATTAAAACAGAAATCACAGTTTTGTGGCTTGTGTCTGGAAGGAACAAAGGCTCTGATCCTGATTTTGATTGAACACAGGATGCTATCTCTCCCTTATTGTGTCTGTTACAATGGCAAAGAGGGAGAGAGCATTTATCACAGCATGCCTCAGTGCTTTTTAATATAGGATTTAGCATATGGAGCTCACTGGCATTCACCAGCACCCTTGCAGATTTTACTTTGTGTCTTCATAAGTTTTCACAGACTTTGGGAGACAGAGAAAAATAAATCATGTTCCTATGCTGCCACTCTCTCCCCATTCACACACAATCAAACCCAGCTCCTCGTGGAAGATCAGCTTGGTTTAGGAACTGGTAGAAATCCCTCCCAGAACACCAAAATAAAAATTGTGGGGGGCTATCTCTGCTCCACTCATCCGTCTGGAAAGCAAATGAAAATTTAATGAACCTCTGTTCAGGGAAATAGAGGCAGCAAAGGTTTCTGGAAGGAGGAGGTTTTGCGTGTCCCCCTGAGCTGAAATGCACACCAACCAGAAAGCTACAGGCTTTTCAGTGTTCAGCTTGGAGAAAGCTTGAGCTGTATCAGCTTAAGATGTAAGGGAAAAGGTACAAAGGACTACAAATGTCTTCAGAAATCATGGGCAAAGTCAGTACAGAATGCTAATTCTATTTGCTTTCTGTGTTTCTGTATACATCCTGGCATCAAAAGGATTTGCAGACTTTCCTGAGTGAAGACAGTTGTGTTAGCAACACCAGCACGTAACAAAAAACAATGGAAAAGGAAGAAAAAAAAAAGGGGGGGGGGGGGAATAGAAAGCCTTCTGCTCCTCTGATTTCCACATCTTCACAAATCAGTCAAAAGCTTTTCTCTTCAACCAAAATCTCACTTCCACTTGTTTACGACAATTCATCCCCCTGTGCTATTCATTTTTCTTGAAGATTGCCTCCAGGGCTCAGGGGCTGCCTATTTTTTATATCCATCTCTCCAGAAAGCACCACAGGGTTTGAAGATTGCTTGTCTTGATCAACAGGGAGAGGCTGCTTTGTGCAAGGAAGGGCTGTGAGTCACAGCAAGACTTTGATGAGCCCAAGGCTTCCTCAGAGGTTGGCACCAGAGTGATGGAGAATTGGGAGCTAGAGGACTGAAGGAAAATACTGACTCAGATGAGAGAATGCGAAAGATGTTTTGTTGGGGTGGCAGCTGGGGATATTGCAGGTTTATTTCAAATAGAGCCCACTTCTTGGGAGGCAGAAAATGCCATTTCTCAGGCAGCTGTTTAATTGTGTGTGGGCAGAGGAACACAGCCTGGGACAGTGCTCAGAATGAAGGCAAGAAGGATGCTCAGGCAGTGCTGGGGATGAAGGGAGGGCATGGGTACAACCCCACCAACCTGCTCAATAAAGCATCCCCACACCAAGCAGCAGAGTACAGATGAGAAGCAAAGAGTGAAGTCTGCCTCCCTGAAAATGCCTGTTCCCAAACTTGCTGCCTCTTTTTTGGTCAGAGTTCTGTATTTTTTACCTATTCTCTACTCTTACAGCAATTATTCCAAAAACCAACTGAGGATGTTTTGCCTCTGCTCAAATGAAATTCACTGCTGTTCAGTTTGGGAGCACCTCCTTGGACCACCTGAAAGCATCTCCTACCTTTAGTTTCCAACCTGTACCCAGCCAGGTGCAGGGAGAGCAGTGAAAACACTTGGAAAATCAATGGGAGAAGAGACTAGAAGGGGAGAAGATCTGAGCTGCTTCTCCAGAGGCTGAGGAGCAGGACATTCCCCTGGCTTACAGGACAGAGAGAGAAGTGGGACAGCCCCCTCTCCCCCCCCTCCATCTTTTCAATCAGATATTTCTTATACTCATTCCTGTTCTTCAAATGTTAAATTTGGAAAAAAATAGTCAGCCTCAGGCCCTTAAAACAAGTGTGTGTTTGGTTTGATTTACATCATATCCATTGCAAATACATCCTTTCCACCAGCTCCTTTTATTTAGGATTAACAAGGAGAAGTTTCCCTTGAGCAGCTGTGGCTGCACCCCATGAATGTTTAAATTGAGAATAATTTGTGTTTCTGTTCCTAGCAAAGTATCTGCTCTATAAAATTATTTGAGCCAATTCTACATTTTTTTATGTTTGTAAGCAGAAGTATTTCTGGCTTATTGGCATTGTGAACAGATTTATTCCTGGCTTTGTTTTTTTTTTTTTAATTAGATTGTAACTTAAAATTTACACTTAAATACTGAGACTTACAGTATACAGATTTCAGCTAAACTTGTTCACTGGTCAAGGCACGAAAGAGAAAATATTTCAATGAAATTGAATGTTAGCTTTTCTCTGTTATTCTTCCAACAGTAATCAATTGCAATCTAAAATACAATGCAGCTCTAGCCATAGATATTCACAGCTAGAAGTCCTTATTTTCTCTTGACCTGTTCTGTGCTGCTTCAAAAGTCAAACACCAAGACTTCATCATACCCAAATGTACTCAGAAAAACTGAGATGCAGGTAATTGGATTTCATCTCAAACAAATCACAAACCGTGGTGGGAGCAAGGCTGTAGACTGAGAGTTAATGTGTGAAATGTGATACAAAGAAAGGGAACCCAGGCTGGGCAAAACTGGGATTGCCCAGCCAGGGTTTGGTGAAGATACTGAGATATCACAGACCAACATCCTAAACCCATTGTAGAGACCATGAGCAGCCACGTGGAAGGGCACAAAGCTGCAAACAGCCAGGGTTTGGGCCAGTGTCTGTGGAGCCTGAGTGATGGGAAATAAATAGAAACTAGAAGAGACTGAGTCTGGCTCCCAAGGAACTTCCAGAGGTGATGTAGGACCCTGCTACTTTCATTGAATCACAATGGTTGCAAAGAATCTTCAAGATCATTGAGTCCAACCATCAGTCCTACACCACTCAGTTGTCCCCCAAAGCACCACATCTACCTGCTTTTATAATACCTGCAGGGATGGAGATTCCACCACCTCCCTGGGCAACCTGTTCCAGTGTTTTCTCCTCTCTGCTCCCATCCTCTTGGTTTGACATCCCCAGGAAGCAGGTACCTGGGGTCAGAGACATCTGGAACCAATGCCCCATCCTTAGGCACAGACACATGAGGATATTTGCAGACTTTGAGCACATATCTACCCAGGGAGGGAAGGAAAAGAAGAAAGGGTGTCTAATAAACCCCACAACAAATGAGAATCCAAAGGTAATTCAATTACCCTGCACTACAACGTTACCCAAAAGGATGATGAACATAAATAGATAATTGTTTATCCCTTGTTTTCATTGTTGATTCCAAACCAATGCAATTATTTGTGCAGGTGATGTCTCAGCTCTGATTCACGTGGGGGAAGAGTACTGCTTGTGTCTGGTGAACTCTTAATTCAACACGACAGGTTTGACCTGAGAACACTGGTAATGTTGTCATTTCAGTTGTCAGTTGGCACAAAACGGGGCTGATACATTCTGTCTCACTACTTCTGGCAGTTTTGTGGAAGCAGAGATCTCTCGAGTGACAGTGGTCTACAAGGGGAATGCCTTTTCCCTTTCTTTCTTTTCTAAGTATAATATCCCTCTCCCCATAACACCAAATTGTTGTCTTTCACTTTGATTTCACCAGCTAAGTCTTTTGTATTTATCTTATAGATCCAGAAAGGGAAGAGAAATGAGTGGGGAAGTGACTTGAAGAGTGGGCTGTGGTTGGGCTGTCCCCTCCTCTGCCTTCTTCTGCCAGCAGAAGAGAACAGTTTCCTTCCCCCCCGATTATTCCTGATGCTCAGCTAGAAAAATCTTTCTCAGACATTTTCCATGTGCTCCTCCCCATGAGAAGATGCAGGGTTTGTGCCAGGGCCACTCCTCTTTGTGCAGCCCCAGTTGAATTATCCACGTCCTCCCATGTGGCCCCTTGTACATAAGCTGTGATCCAGTCCCAGCTCCATCCTTTTGTGGTCCAGAAAGTACAACAAGAACTTTCCAGGAGCCTGAGCAAACCTGCAAGCCTGCATGACCTGGAAGGTAATGATGCTTCAAGGAGAGAGAGGCTCAGCTCTTCCTTCCATCCTGGATCCTCCTGTCATTTGGTTATACCCTGCCACAAAGTTTCCCACTTGTCTGCTATATCCTTCCACCAAAGAGAGATTTGCAGTGAAAAAAGCCAATTGTACACACAGTTGCTGCAGGAGGCAAGGTTGAAATCACCAAGATTCACCTGGTGTTATCTTCAGCCTCCTCCAGAAACACAGAACTGCTCCAGGGGCCACTCCAACTCCTTGGGGCTGCCAAGATGGGTCTCTGAGGGAAGGCTGGAGGTAATAAATGCTGGGTGGTATCCTCTGTCTTCTGAAAAAAAAAAATTCTTTTGTCTTATTCACCTCTGTGGATCTATCTCAGTATCTTATTTTCCTTCTTGGGCTAAACAGCTCCCTGTAGGACCAGGAGCCTGTTATTTAAATACATATTCCTTTAAAGGGAGGGAAAAAGACGGGGAAGGGACAATCTTCTTTACTTGCAGCTCTATCTTGAAACCTTTGCTTGGTAGAGATGAGCATCCACCTGCCTCTGGAGCACCAAGGAGAGGAGAAATGCCAGGGAGCTCCAGCTCTTCTTGATCTTCACTGCCAGGGACACCTTCAGTTGTTACATCAGTCATTACATCCCAATTGCCCTTGTTGGCCCTGTCTGAAGTCACGATTGTGCCACTGGATGAAATGAGTAAAAAGCAAAAACCATAACCCTCCCAGGTCCTCTTCTCTAGCTGGTGGCTGTCCCTCCCCAGCCAACACTGTGGGACTTTCTGAAGATGGACAAATCATCCTGACCACCTCACCCCACCTCTCCTGATGTTGTGAAAGCACCAGCACATCTCAAAAGCTGCTTGACCCTAAAGACCAGGGCATGGATCCCAGCAAATCACAACAGTATCCAAAGGAAAGGATCAGACACAAAATATCCAGCAGGAACTGGAGCCGTGGGATGGTTGTTCTCACAAACTCCTCCACTCCTGCTGACAGTGGATGCTGAAATAAACTTGCTCAGATGTCACATTGGAGCCTGGAGCCAGGCCAGTGGAAAGGGAGGAGGTGTGGGGGTGGATGAGGAGGAAGGTTGGGTTTTTTTTTTTTTCCTCTTTGCAAACATTCAGTTTCACCACTGATGAGGCTGACAGGTAGGAACCAAATAAAAAAAAATATCCTACTCACAGGTGCCCAGCTTCTTAGGAGGAGTTCTTCAGTTCTCCCCACTCCCTGGCAGAAACTGCTGGGTGCTGATCCAGGGCAAGGGAGCTAAAGCAGCCTTGGTGTCTTTTGCTCCCATTTTCCCACGAGATGCTAAGAGTCTCAGAAAAAGAGAAGTTAGTTCACATTGATGCTTCACGAGGCAAGGACAAGGTGTAGCCTATTAAGACAGATCATTAGGCTTCAAAATTTCATTCTCTAACACATACTCAGAAGGATCTAAGTGAAGATATCTATGTCAGAAAGGCAGCTCTTGGCAATTCATCATCAGACAGGCCTGACACCAGAGCAAAAGATGGGTCCTTCCCCTTCCAGGATTGAATCTGAATTTAAACACTCATATTCCTATGAATCTTCATCGAGATCCTAATCAGCTTATGCCAGAAAGAGCAAGATGGGCAGACAATGTTATTTTCAGCTCCGTTCACAAAATCCCCACACAAAATAAATGTGCATTACATTCCCATTGCAGCATGCACGGGGCACTTTAATGTTTTACAATTCCCTGATGAGCTTTGTTCTGCAAGATACTGAGTGAGTTCTCCTTGAATTTAGCCAGGGGTGGGGAGCTGCCAATGCTTTGCAGAAACCCCTTTGGTCCCTGCTTTTGCCCAGGGTGCCATTCTTTGCTTGAGATGATGGAATCTCACCTTGACCTCAGAAAGGGCTGGTGAGCTGGGATGCAGGAGGACAAACCAGAGCAAAAGGGATGTAACAAGTTCCTGAAAGCACAACGGAGTCTAGAGCCACTCCCTCAGCAAAACATTTTGTGATGCCAGATGTGAGGGACATTAGGTGAAATTAATTGTACCACACTTAGTTAGCTCTCTGACTCTTTTTCCTGCCTGCTACAGGCAGATTTCCTTCCTTCCTGTCCCGTTGTTCTACACTCCTCTCTTTCAGCTCCTTTCTTCATTTGGCACTGTAGCTAATTCTGTAGCTGGTGGTTTACTTAGCAACTGAGGCAATTTGTACAGGAAAAAAAAAAATACCAACAAACCCTCTCCTGTGCTAGGATGTGCCTTTCTAGTGGCTCCCACCAGACACAGACCCTTTCTGCTTGCATCTGTAGACCCCAAACAGCTAAAATCACCTCTGACTTCAGCAAATCCTACCCCCCCTGACAGCATTTTAAAATCAGGAGGAGCCAATGGCAATGAGCTTCTATCAAAGTAAAAAGACTGCACCACAGTCTGCCCCTTTGGACACAGAATGTGTCTGCTTGGTTTTCAGCTAAATACCAAGCCCAGTGGGGCTGTGTCAGTCTGACTGGGCACCATAACCTGCTTTGGATTAGTAGGAGTTCATATTCCATTGCTGGAGTGATTACTACTCTCAGGATTCTATTTTCAGCTGTACTGGGCTGTCTTTCACCAGACAGGAGTAGAAACAGAAGCTGCTAGAGCATTCTCATGAATATATCCCATCTCCAAACTGCTGCAGAAACTGCTGGCAGCAGAAGGACAGAGGTGGAATAATTCAATTGTTTGCTAATCGAGGGGTTGGAGGAGCAAGGTGGAAGATGGACAGTAACAAACTGTCTGATGGCAAAACACCCTGGGCAGTTTGGGTTTTGCACAGTGAAATAGAGGTCTGCTCCCCTCCCAGCTCTCACTCTCTGACAAATTAACTTTGATGGGACTTTGCCTATTTCTCCCTTCTCTCAGTTTTTCTAGAATGCCTTGCAGATGTGGGTACTGCCTGAACTCCCAGCTGAAGAGGCTGTCAGTGAGTTCAGATGCAAACCCAGGCTTCCAGAGCTAGAATTTATGCAGAAGGAGAACAGGTATTTTGAGTTATTTTGGCCAAAATCTTCACTTTGACATGCACAAATACACAAGTGTATTTGTTGGCAAGGAAGAGAAGTGAGATAAGGTAGCAGTACATGATATTGCACTGATGTTTTCTTTTCTTTGCCAGTAAGAATTAAAGCTTCAGGGCAAAGGTCTGTTCTTCACCCCATTTTATTATGTGGCCTGGGTTTAATAGTGAGCATCCCTTAGCAGCTCTGTTCATTCTCTTCATCAGCCTCCAGATGTACACAGAAAAACACACCAATTCCTCTTCCCCTGCTATTTCAGCTGTCCCTGAAATACTCAAGCCCCAGTTTTCAAGGCAGCACTGGTGGCTCCTGGGATGCCAGAAGGCAGCTGAGATGAAGCTGGGCAAAAACATCCAGCCAGTTAAAAACCTGCCATTTTATAGCCACATTAAATAAATGTTGATGTGGATGGAAGAGAATGTCCCAATGTCAGGGTATAGTACAGGGAGGGTTTGAAAACATGAGGACAGGATCTGTTACTGAAAACTCAGCCCAGGGGAAATGCTCATCTATTTTACACAGTTTTGCCAACAGATCTGATTTTTCTTTGCTTATTTATTACTCAGCTCCTCCAGATATTTCTTCAGTCGTGCTGCCTAGGCACTGTCTACTTCTTTTGGATTTTTTTCTCTCTCTGTGCCTTTCCCACCTGCACACTGAAGTTCCCATCACAGCCTGGAAACAAGTGACACTGACAGCTTGATTTGGGAATGCAAAAGATCCTAACGAGCTCCTTTTCCCACACCATTTCAAGTCTGTTAATTCAGAAGTGGAAACCTTGCAGAGCTACTTCACAAGCTTCTGCTGAAAACTGAGGTCAAATACATGAGGAATCTTTCCTTCTGTGTTCTGGTAAGTGTTAGTAAGCATAACTTAAACCTTGAAGACAGAATGGAAGGAGAGCATTTGTAACACATAAATACTTTTGGCTGGTGACACCAACTGTGGTACAAATGCTGCTGTGTGAAACCAGCTCCAGATTTGGGGTCAGAGCCAACTGAATTCACAGGATCATTTTCTGTCATCTCCGATAGGTTTTGGGATCAGACCCAATTTGCCTTAAATCAGGCATCTGGCATTTAAATAAACTAAAAGGTTTCATGGTTTGTGGGTTTCCAGTCGTGCTAGCAGCAATACATTGTGCAAAGAACAAGTTCTCATCTAATATTCCTTCTTGACTATAGTTTTGTCCTAAGATGACAAATTGTTTTCAAATAGGCTCACATGATGTAATTCTATTATAGATGCTCTGTGTATGTTTCATGATGAGGCTTTCTACTTCTTTAAAATCCTTCAGGAAGCATATTTGCTATTAAGTGGATATTTATAGATATCAAGAGCCATATGTTTAAAGGAAAAGGATAAAATAAGTTCCCCTTAAAAACAAAAAAATAAAAGAAGGAGAAAATAACAGCTGTATGTTATACAATAGTATGTTGGAATAATTATGTAGTGAAGGAAGCAAAGCTATTCCAAAGCAAGCTCAGATAGGTGGGAACAGCTCACCCCAGCATGAAATTACCTCCTGACACTGTTCTTCCATCATGCTTCCCAGATCCAGGGGTTGGATACAATTCCTCTGTGCACTGGGCAGCCAAAAAGTTCCCCAGCTGCTGCTGGTTGATGAAGAACAAAAGGGCACAGCTTTGGTATAGGAGGGATCAAACCCTTTGCTCTTGTCTTGGTTTGTGTGTCACTAATCTGCACTTACCCCTTGTTTCACACACAGAAATAAAGGCATGCACAAAACCCCTGGCACTAAATATTTAGAGGATCTGGTTTTAGCCAAGGATATTGTGCAAGGAATTTCATCTGTGAAATTCTCAGGATCCCTGATAGAAAAGGCAGTCCCCAAGACTTACTCCTTTTCATGGGTATCTTTGGCTTTCACAGCCTTTTCGTTGTCAATGACCCAAACAGTTTCTGTCATGTCTTGTTGATAATCTGAGTGTGATAAAACCTCTCTTAGTGCTATTAATCTCTCATGCAGAGCCATGTGAGCAGAGCCAAAGGACTTACCCATGCTTTTTTCAAGAGCCTTTGAAAGCAGTTCTCTCCTTGCATTTCTCCCACTGACCAGGCTACAAATATGAGAGCAAAATGTGAAGTTCCTCTTAATGTGCATATTTACTGCAAATTATATACACTGATGTTGGGTATGTAATTACCAACTATTATTGTATCAAAGGCACCTGTAACTACTTCAGCTTTAATTATATTGATTAAACAACACAAGGACAAAGCAAAAGGAGTTAATTGATTGCTGAGCCCAGTGAAAGGCTTTTCCTTCTTCTCGATGTCATTATAAAGGTGCAGGTCATTACAAAGTTCTTGCCTCTCATATATTTGTAGTGACATCCACATCAGGAGCTGCTCAACCCTTCCTGCCAGTCTCTTGTTTCTCCTGACATGAACTGGATGCAGAGGGCAAGCCCTGGGGAGAGGGGAGGGCAGGGAAGCAACTGGTGACCCTCCCACTGCAAGGGTGAAACCACTGAATCCAGCAGCCCCAGGAAGGATATTGCTCTGATGTGGCCACTTCTTTGCCTACATTTGGTTTCCACTTTCCCCAAGATCTAGAGGTCCAGGAGCACCAGATCAAAAGCTTCATTTTGGGGTCACCATTGTGACAGGTGGGTGACTTTTCTCCTTCTGTGGTTTGAAGATGTCTATTTTTTTTTTTTTTTCCCCTCAAGTATCAGCATGACTTTTATTGAGTCTTTACAACAAAGATTCCATTGTTTAGTCAGGGTTGCTGTTTCTAGAGAAGGAATGATTGTCAGTGCTACTGTGGACTGGTGTTTTCTCTGGATTTGAATTGCATGAAAAGCCTAAATTAGCAATTTGCTCTAAAAAGGAAGAGGTAGCAGCAGCTGTCACAAATCTGTCTCACTGTGGAAAGAAAAGTTTGCTTCTGATTTGCAGATCGTAGATCTGGTTCTCAGACCACTGCAAATCCACTGTTACAAACCAAAACTGACCAGCCAAATTATTTTCACCTTGCTATACTTTATGGCTTCATTCTCAGGAGAAAAAAACAGGATGAAAGAGAACAGTCTGTATGAATGTAGAAGAATGATTGGGATAACTTCCTGTGATGATTTGCAGTGACCTAAAAGATAGGGAGCAGAAAGTGGCCAAATCCTATAGGAATCTTCTCTGAGTACCCTGAGGAGAGAAAGATAATGCAGAGTCTGTCCCAGATAGAGATGTGCTGCAGGGAGTCTGCATTGCTGAGCAATCCTGGTTCTGTAGTTCTAAATTCAGTGGGACAGGTGGGGATGGAAGACAGAGGCAAGACCAAAGCACTCAGATTTTCCAGAGAGAGTTATCCCTCCACCTAAACTTTATGTCTAGAAAAAAAAAAGAAATGTGAGACTGAAAGAGCTGGTGACAGAACTTGGGATCCAGAAGAATCCCAGGATGTGTTAATGGGTTTTACCATGACTGCATCATCAGATGTCCATCTTCCTCTCCTGGCCTGCAGTGCAAATCTGTCATTTCTGAGAGAAGAGAGAAAGAAAAGAAAGAGAGAAAGGAAAGAAAGACAGAAAGATGGAAATGCTGCTCTGCTGTTATAGCACATCTCATAAAACATCACATCTGATGTGAGAGCTGGGAGGGAAAGTGGGTCACTTTGCTACAGCAAGTGACTTTAATTAAACTCCTTGGCAGGTCCCATGAAGACACTGTGTTCACACCTCTAATTGAATCTTTTTGGATGGCTGCATGCAGCCACAGGATCTCCTGAATCTTTTTGGATGGCTGCACTCACAGGATCTCCCTTTCCCCCTGTCTTCTGCTGCTCCCTGATCTCCCAAGCCAACCAGCCCACTTTTTAGGGAATTAGTGGCATTTTGAGGATTTCCCTCTGGCAATCCCTTCCTCCCTTGCTGCTCTTCTTCTCACGGGTGCTCAAGAGTGGCCCAGGAATAGGTGGTACCCAGCAGGTGCTTCCATCAGACCTGCAGGCACCAAGTCCATTGGCTTGAGAGATTGTGGTGGAGAATGGGAGCTTTTCAGTGATCCCTCTGCAAAATTTGGCAAGACCCTGGTCTGAATTACTGACTTCCATCACCTTGCATTAGGTTACTCTCTGCAGCAGGACAGTGGATTACAGAGCATCCTGGTGTGTGAACCTGAATTTGTACTGGGGGGGGATGTGCATCATCTGCCAAGGGTTTGCTGTCAGGAAAGGTTGTGGGGAAAAGGGAGGTTATTAATGCAGACATAATGAAAACAAAGAGTGGGGATAATTGCATTTCCTAGCTCTTGTTAGAGGTCAGCTGGGGCTCAGGGAGTGGTGTGCACAGCCTGAGCATGGCAAGAAAAGAGAAATTGAGGGAATTCAGGATGTGTTCACAAAAAAAGAAAAGCAGCATTGCCACAAGTTCACAAGTTGAGACTAGCTGGACAATTTGTCTTCTTTTTAAATTAAAAAGCGTCCTTTTTTTTTTCCCTTTTTTTTTTTCCCCTTTTTTTTTCCCCTCATACTCTATGCCACCTCGTAAATAACTTCATGGAAATGCACTTTGGAAACAGACTCATCTACAAGTTCTGTCCCTGCAAAACAGATAAGCATTTATTGGGTTTATAGGAAGAACTGGGTATTTCTTAAGAAAGATTTCATTTCAGGCACCTTATTTCTGTCTTCCAGGCATCTCATCAAAGGAATAAAACTTAGCACTGGATCCCTGTCTGTGAGTCACCTGTAATTTAGCCATCACTGCCTCAGACATCAAGCATAAATGGACATAGAGTAAAAGCCAGCATACACCTGATGTTTTTCTGTCAGAGATAATAATTTATAATATCAAAAACAGGACAGCTGATTTTTGAAGTGAGCTAAGTCTTGGAGAAGCAGTGAAAAACCTGCTGAACTCTGTTTTCTGCAGATATATTTTCAACATGTATATATTCAAAAGACCCCAGAGGAACAGCAAACAAGACAGGTTTTTAGGATGCCACCTGACTGGGGAGACTTGTGGTCCAGATATTAGATTGCAAGTTAGAAGAATATGCTTTAGGTTCTGACTCTGCAAGAAATGCTCCATGTGACCTTTAGCATCTCATTTATGTCTCCAAAATGAAGACAATAAGAACAATTTTAATACTGCTGCCCAGCCTCCACAGAGTGATTAATGCAGTTGTGTCTCTAATGCCATGACTACAGCCCTGGGTGACCCATGGGTCACCAAGTCAACCCCTACCCTATAAATGGAAGTGACAGCCACACAACCAATTGCAAGGCAGTGGGAGAAATGGATCTGTCAGGTTCTCCTGACCCTGTCACCTGCCCTCTGCCCACAGACACATTTATTCCATCCTTCTCCATCTTTGCAGGCTCCAATCTGTCAGCATTTGACAACTGATTCTCAGCTTTAATGAGAGGTATTTAGAGAGCTGCATAGTGAGAGCTGCAAGATGAGCACTATTCTAATTTAACAGCACTCAGATATCAGTATAGCAGGGTGGGAAGTGTCTCTCATCTTCTCTTTACCTCTATCTAAATTATTGCTTTGCATCTAAAGAATATTGAGATGAAAACCTTGCAATCACCAAAACCCAATTTCATTTCTAGTGTAATGGAATAAGTTACCATACATTATCAATAAAGAGAGGGAGAAGCTAATAATTCTAGAAGGAAATATGATTCAAAAGGAACTCAAGTGGACTTGACTAGAATAACACAGCCCCAAAAAAGATCACAGCATCTGCCTTCATCACCAGCTCTTTGTAGGAAGCACAGCATCAGCCATATAACCCTCCAGGCAGTCCTGTCAGGCTCCATGACATCTTTAATTAATCCAGCCAAGAAAAAAGAAGAAAATCTCTGCCCTCACTGTTTCCTTGGCACTTTGAATATCCCACCAAAACGAACTTGGGGGAAGGCAATGTAATCCAATGTTTTGGTACCTCACAAACCAGGGTGAGGAGGAAAAAACTGTCTGCACCAAGGAGGGTGCATTCCTGCCTTTTCACAGACCCCCCACTTTTAGGTGCCAGGCTTTGAAGAGCCTCTTCAGTCACAAAGATTTTATCCCTCAAGTTTGGGGTGTCATGCTCTTTTTATGAAGCTCATTCTTTGTGTGCAGTCAGCACCCACTCACTGCTTCAGTTTCTCTGAAGCAATCTAATGAAATATATTAAACTCTGTCTCTAGTCCTCAGATTTCCTTTCTAATTATCTCCTATGCCTTGCACATGGAAAGCTCGAGAAGTGAAGCAGCCAGGGGCCAAAATTTAATTTGGGTTGCTCACCCACCTAAACAGACCTGATAAAGCAGAATATTGGCAACACCAGCAGCCTGGAGAGAATGCTGCAGATGGCTGTGTGACCTCAGGTAGACCAGATTGTTATTAAACATGACCTCAGAGCAGTTAATTTCTCAGAAACTAGCAGTTTATTAGGATCTATATTGACATTCCAATCTCCAGCAGTTGACAGAACAAGCACAAATTCATCTTCTGGATGACTGGGCAACCCTCTGCTCCTCTCATGTTGACAGATCTCAGATGAAGCCCATTTTCAGGTCTTTTTGGCAGATAAGTCGAGGATTTTTTGCCATTTGAGCTGTCTCAGGCCAAATTAATTCACTGCTACCTACACAGCTCAGGACACTGGGCACATTATCTGGGTGCCCACATGAACTGAGGGGTAGCAGAGGACATCTCAGAACCCAGGTGACCTCCAAAGTGAAACTCTGGTTCCAGTCCTTTCCAGTTGTGGGCAGTTAAAAATCAAAGGGTTTTATTCAGTTCTGTATATCCACACCTCTGTAGATTTACACACAGGTGTTAGTGTTGGAGTGCATCCATCCCACCAACCTAAGCAGCAACCAGAGCACTGCATTCAAGCTGCCTGGATTTTGACTACTTTACAGCATGGACATTGAAATAGAAAATAAAGAGTAATAGAAAGCATCCACCCAACATATCTCTGCCCCAAACTCGCTTATTCAAGGGACTTTTTTATACTGTATTGAGAACAGATGATGATTTCTGATGATTTTCTGCATGACCATGAGGGCTACGGGGGGACTCTGTGCTCCTGTACCATGGGGCTTCAATCACTGGTGCAATCGAGACCTTCAGATCCCTCACTTCTCATTGTAAAGGAAAGAAGACCCAAGAAGCTGTGAATACTGCCTGCTCACACAAGTGAAAAGGGCAGCAATTCAATTAGCCATCCAACTGGTCAGCAGCATAGCATTTGTCTCTCCACTTTCCTGAGGAAACAGATAAAAATCAAAAATGCCTGAGAAAGGCAGTCCCTAAGTGTTTGTTTATTGCCACTCAATTTTTCATTTGCACAGAGCTGTCACCTGTAAGAAATGAAGCCCTTGTTTGAATCTCACTTCAATAAAGCCCCCAGGAGGTGTGGAGGGAATGCCCAGCCTGCTGACTGCTGTCTGGCAGCCACTGAAGTTGGTTCCAATTCTCAACACCTCCTGGTGGTTGCAGCAGCTTCATCTCCAGATTCCTGGCTGCCTGTTTGATGGGGATTTTATAACTTGTCAGCCCTGATGACAAGATGAGGATGAGATGATGCTGGTCCCAGCCTGCCATCCCCATCTGGCTAAGGCTTCAGGACTTGGTTGTCCATTCTGCTCCTCACAGATTTGTGCAATTTGCATCTTATCTGCATTCCCCACACAAATCTCACAGTAAAAGGCACAAACTTTGGCTGAGAGGCAGGACCTCCTGCAAACACATTGCAAGCTAAAGGGAGGTGGTATTCCTATTACCTGAGTTTTGTCAGCAGATGCCTGAAGGAAGGAAAAAAAGGTCTACAGTCTCACCCAAATCTGAGAATTAAGCTTAAGGCTAAGCCAGTTCTTGAAGCTCAGCCCAGCATCTTACCTGAAACCCATTTTCTGAGCTGTGGTTGTGAAGGGATAACTGAAAAAACTCTTTGATTAGCTTCATCATTTTGCATCCCATCCTGTTGCCTTTCCTGAGACTGGACACTGCTCAGCCCTGCAATTCATCTCTCTTACACCCCAGGAACTCAATGGAAAAAGGAAGTCTTGAATCCACTTGAGAGCAGCCAGAATCTGTCCTTTAGAAGGGGGGGGGGGAGAGAAAATGGGGAAGCAGAGGCTCTCCAGGGAGGTTAAGGTGTCTGTCAAGCACAGAGCTCAGCTCCAGTTAAGTGAGCTGTGGAAAGTTTAATCAGATGGCATTATCCCAAACTGAATTCATTTGCTAGTGTGTAATGTTAATGAACCTCGTCTGCTCTGGCTGAAAATAGAATATGAATGTGCATTATTTTGAGTGGATGCATTAGCCACCACTGGCTCCTTAATTAGTTTTGCAAAGGCTGTGTCTGAATGGAAAGGTTATGGGATTATAAGTGATAATGGACTCTTTATTTTATTTCCTGTGCTTTCCTAATTTATGGGGCATTGAAAGAATGGGAAAGAGAAAGAATTTCTTTTCATCAGAGGTAACAATGTTGTGAGCAGAAGGAAGCATGTATGTGTTCCATAAATGTTCTGAAACCCTCAGATCCAGACAAATTTGGCTTAGATGGAATTCCCTTTGCTAGGGACAATTTGCCTGCCAAAAGGGAGTGTATTTTTCATAAAGCCTTTGGAACCTGCCAGCTTCCCTGTAATCCACTTGACTGCTGCTCCAGTCCTTTTGAAAGAGCAGGTCTGCATCTGAACTGCTTCAGATGTAAGTACAAAGGAAACAGTGAAATTCCAAGTGCTGAAAGCCATCAAGGCACTGGCAAATGCATCAATGTCCATGAAAACAAAGGATCTGGAGGTACAGGGCAGGCTTTCATGGAGGAATAGGGCTGATTGATGGAAACGCAAAAAAAAAAAAAAAAATGCCAGGGTCTCAGACAAAGGCAGTGTCAGTTTTCCTATAGAAAATGGGAACAGTTCATGAAAGAGTGATTTTACTAGCAAAGACCTTTGCATTTTTAAAGCCAGATTATGTGCTTACAAAACCAAACAATGATCTACCTGGACAAGGAGACCCAAATTCTTACCAAAGAGCAATCTCCTGCCAAAGGGACTGGAAGATGCATCTCTTCCATCCTGCCTCCTGATAGGGAGCCCCATCACCTCCTTTATCTCCTCAGGGAGACATCACCCTCACCCTGGCATGGGCTGGGCAGGGAATGCCCCCCCCTAATCTCCTACCATCCCCTGACATGGCTTAAGGCTTGATAATAAAGGACTTATCAAAATAGTAGTAGCCGTTGATATTTGTATGAACCTCTTCTCTGCATCAGAGATTCTTGAGGACATTCTCATGCTAGAAATATGTGAAATTGTGGATCATTCCCTCTGGTGTGTTACTGAAGTTTCCTCATGGAAAAGCTCTTTTGCCTTCACTCCTTTTTGCTAGCATTTCCTCATTATGAACTCTTAGGTTCATTATGAAGTAAATTGTTTTGACTGAACACACACAAAAAATATTATGCCACATAATCGTGCAAGGCTTGATTTTGCTTGTAAGAGATCCACTTGCACACAAAAGACTCTCTGTGCCTTAGTTGTTTTCCTTTGCTTTAATGCTAAGAATAAAATGTAAACAGCAGAGGCTCTGTGTTGTGGTAGTTGTGCATTTCATTGGGTCTCATTTCCATTCTGCAGATTTGTTAGCAAGTCATCCTCTGTGATTTACAGCAAAATAAAAAAATGAGAGACTGATCTGGTAGCCCTGTCATTGAAAACCTGACATGGTATAATGTTTAGAGAATTGCCTCTAAGCAAACAATTAGTTAAATTGCAGTGTATTTATTTATTGGTAAAATTATAGATACTGAAGCACACAGCAGTCAAAGCCTCTTCAGAAATGATTTTTCCTTGGAAAGGTTTTTCTTGTGTCAGGATATTATTTGCCATGTTCAGGCTCCTCAGCCTGGCTCAGGAGAGTCTCTGCTGTGACAAGAATTACTGTATTATTTGCCAACTTATTCAACAAATGAATGCTGATACCATCATGAATAAAAGCAGTATTTTCCTGAAAGTCTGAGATATAAATTAAATCCTGAGGGAGACTAAAACCATCCCAGACTGTTTGGAAGATAATGAAGGGGCAGTGAGGTTTACTTAGATGTTGTTTCCTTTCAACCAGCAATTTATTTTTGCAAAACACTAGAACCAACTTCTGACAAAAGTTTTATACAAAGTGGCTTTTTTTTTTTTTTTTTTTTTTTTTTTTTTTTTTTTTTTTTATTGCTCCTGCAAAGGATTGCTTTCCAAAGAACATCTTTTTTCCACCAAAAATATTTCTGAGCAGCTCCTGCTCACCATCCTGCCCCAAACACATTGAAAGGAGGGGATGCACAGTATCAGCCACAAAAGGCAAAAAAACCCCAAAACCACCTGCAGCTATATCCATCAGGCAGATGCAGAGTGCTCTGGAATGATCTGCTTGCTCCAGAATTTAAAGACTGAATCACAGCCACCTGCAGCTGGCAAAAAGGGAGAATGAAAGTACCAGATTTAAGCCTGAGGAGCCTTGCCCCAGGCTTCCCTCCTTGATCTCTTCATTAGAAAATCAGCCTTTTTATCAGCAGCCAGAGGATGGGCTTATTCCTCCAGACAGAAGCTCATGAGCCTTTCACTCCTAATTCAGGACTTCAATAGAAGAGGGCTGGAAATGTGAGATAAAATGAAAAATCCTTTCTTAAAGTTAAGTGATGAACTGATAACATTTTGTTGAGGTTTTTTCCTGCTTCCACCTGAGAAGGAAAGTGCCCTTGGGTAGGATCAGACAGATGGATGCTTTCTCCCAGAGTGTAAGGACTGAGAATCAGGAGGCACAGATGTAGTACTTGTTGATACCCTGATAGGGAACCCTCTGTGCTGCACATTTTTTGTCTTCTTTTGTCCTACAATAGGGAATTGCTGGCATTATTTCATGTAATACCATAGTGGTGCCCAAAGGACATGGGGAATTCAGTCCCTCAGAATCCTGTCTCTTAGACCCTTCAGCAATATTTCTTTTCTGGAAAACAAATTAAATTTTCTACAAACTAACTGCTGTACCTTTTTTTTTTTGGTGTGCAACACTGAGGAGGAAGGGAACATCTGGAAACTGCATTTAACAAGCTTAAGAAGTGAGATTTTTTAGGGCTGCATGTTCTCCTTGGAACACCTCCAACTCCTTACTCACAGCTCTCTTGGTCTCCCCAGGGGAAACATCATGGCAGTACTGATGTCCTGATGGATTAGACAATTTCTTAATAATTAATGACAGTTTCCCTGTGCAGCCTGGTCAGCATCCCACTAAACAGCACAAAACAAATGAGGTAACAACAAAACAGTCATAGTAATGGAAGGGAAAAGCTCTGAGTCTTTAATTTTGCCATACACCTTCACGTTTCTCACATGGGAAGTTTGTTTGGGGTTATTTTTTTTTTTAATAAGTCACTAAAGAGCATGAAAAAAATTGGCTCTTTTTTTTTTTTTTTTTTTTTTTTCAATAATATTCCCTAAAGTACTGTCATTTATGTTCCTTGAGTGCAATATACTGAAACAACCCTACAGAGATTTGATGCCAGCAGTGTCCTGCACAGTCTGGAGATGTACAGATTCCCTCCAGGGAAGAGCTGAATCTCTCCAGAGGACAACCCAGAGAAGCTTAACATAAATTACCCTACAGAAAAATCACTCTGTTTCTCTCAGTTGAGTATGTGGGGAATTAAATTTACCCTTCTACCTGAAGAGCTCTTTGCAGAACCCTACAGTGAATGAAAAAGCAGAGCAAATTGGAGATGAAATGGGAAAAGGTTGGATTATTTGATAGCTGGTTTTCTATACCTTCTCAAAAAACAAATAAATAAGCAGAAACCAGGTAGGTGGTCTCCATTTTTTTCACACAGAGAACTTCAGGCCTCATCCTGTTTAGATACTTCATAAGTAAAGTGGATAACTGAGTTTGGCAGGACCGGGAGAAATCTCTCCTCCAGTGTTTCAGGAATGCTCAGATTTAAATATCCAACCACAGCTCATCTTATATTTTCCTGTAGTCTTTCCTGAATATTCTCTATATAATAATGGAAGCAGAAGATAATTGCAACAACTGAAATTATCAAATCCATTTACCTACTATGCCTGGAAAACAAACTAAAAAAAAAGAGTACAATTTGGATATATTTTTATTCTATAGGAACACAGCGACATTACAGCATCATTCTTTATTTATACAAAAAATCAGTACTGGAATCTGTTTCAGCAGAAATCAAAAAGGTTCTAAACCTGAGAAGAAATCAGGTTTTTTTTCCCTGCTGAAGGGAAAATTTCTGCTCCCCAAAGAAGCAGGTGGCTGGGACCAGCACAGATTGGAGTCAGACCTCAAGTCAGGGCACATATAAACTTCTTATGTGGTGATCAAGCCCAGCCCCAGTTTAGGATTAAGGTTATGAAATGCTAAAATGATGTAACCAGATCTGACACCAGCAGGTCATTTATCAAGCAGTTAGAGAATTTGGAAGTTTTTTTTTATCAGGGTCTTTGCAATGGGGTGAGCTGCCCTTTTTTTGCCTCGAAAAAGATTTCTGAAATTCTTTTGTCTGGGGGGTGCTGACATTTTCCTCTCACAGATGAGTGAATGTGATACCAGGAGGTTTGCAGTGTGGCTCTGCTATTTGCAATTCTACATTGTAAATGAGGAAACACCACTCAGTCCATCCTTTGCAGACCAGTGGTTCCACTTTCCCTGTCTGTGGTTCTGCATTAACAAGATTTTTGTGGCTTTTCTTTGCCTTGGACAGGTGAACCTCCTCTGATCATCCATCACTGATTTCCACCCAGCAACATGAGGAGCCCCAACCTGTATGCCTTGTGCTGTAAGAAATAATGGACTTTCTAGCCCTTTATGGTGTTAATTCACCAGATAAACTCAATTAATTCCCATCAGGACTCAAGAATAGTCAAGAGCAAGCTAAAGAAAGGGCTATGATATAGAAAAAGACATTTCTTCTGTTGAATCAATGGCTACACCATGTACATAATATAAATACTGCTTATTTACCTCTCAAGAGTAATGATTTTATTTTTTTGCAGTTCAATATGAGTAAGAGTTAGCATATCATATCACTGCAGCAGCTCTGGTTTGGGTTGGTTTTCTTTCTGGTTTGGGTTTTTTTGTTGGATTTGGGGTTTTTTGCAGGCTCTTGCTGCTGGTTGAGTTTATTGCTTTGATTTTTTCATTCCAGAAAAACCTAACAGTGGGTATGCAGAATGCACACCAGTGAGAGCCAATAATGGATGGAGTCTGGGACAAATAAAGGGAAGGATAAAGGTAAATTTGTTCTGAGGGTACATCTGCTAGGTTTTCCTCAGTAATGTAAGAATTTTGGGCTCAGACACCCCTGGATGGGCTTGCTGACTGCCTGTGCTGGTATACAGTGTGCAGAAATGGTCTAATAATGAGTTAGCCTGGCTCCAGGAAAGACAAGATAAATGTATTCAAATTTATCTGAGACCAGTGTATCATTAATTCAGAAAGAAACTTAAGAACTCTTCTGATTGCAAAATTGTTGCTCCTGACATTTGCCACTGACAGCCCCGTGTGCTGTTCAAACAGGCCAAGATTTCTTCTAAAAGCTTCTGGAGGAATCCCTTGTGTTTTCTAACACCAAAATCACACTGTAAATGAACTTCTGCATCCCCTGAACCAGATGACCTTATTGGCCTTCCATTTTTGCTAGCCAGATTACTCAGTTTACAGTGAGAAATGAGAATAAACAAAGCCATGGTGTGCACTGCCACTTTCCAAAGCCTCCTTAAATTAATTGCGGCTTCTTCACAGGGGCTTGACTCTAATCTCACCTCCCTGCCTAGCCAGGATCATGGTTTATAAACCCAAAGACACAAGGATTAGTCCTAGGGAAGAGCTCCAACACCACCAGACTTCACTTTGTTCCCCATGGATGAGACAGAATTGTAACGAATGCAAAGCACTCAGTGGGACCATAATTCCTCCAAAAATGTGTCTCAAAGGAAGCCAAATCGTGGTTCAACTCAAACAAGTTCAATTTGCATTTGCAAAATCATAATTATGATAATGAGTATCAATTTATTTGTGAATTTCTTTTTTGGGGGGGGTTTGCTCCTGAAAGAGAGATTACATATGCTATGTCCCATTGCTGTCAGATGCACCAATTCCCCACCCAGAATTGTGGCCCTTCAGTTATCACAACCTTGTGGGCACAGGGTGATTACTCATCAGATGAAGAAACAGCACATTTGTTAGAAATATT
The DNA here is from genome assembly GCA_023637945.1 of Phaethornis superciliosus. Lineage (NCBI taxonomy): Eukaryota > Metazoa > Chordata > Aves > Apodiformes > Trochilidae > Phaethornis > Phaethornis superciliosus. The sequence goes on from JAJQWJ010000019.1 coordinate 12,109,650, forward strand.
AAATGTGCAAACCTGGTGTTTATCTATTACTTTATATGTTTTCTATTATTATCAATATTAAACGTGCAAACAGGAGTATTAGTCTGAAATTCAGGATCTGTCTCTACCAGTAATTCTGATGCAAAAATCCAAAAGCTGACCTAGTTTAGCACATCAGCTTCTCTCTGATGGAGAGAGTTTTTCCAAGATTTTCTTTTTTTGCTCTTGGTTAGAGTTTAATCTTCCTTGCACAGGTGTGACCATAGATCTACCAAAGCAACCTCAGCAGTGATCACCCTGATCCCAGTAAGAAGATTTGGACTGTGCTGACTTGCCCACTGTGTCAGAGTGGATTTGTGACAGAGATGAAAAGAAAATCCATGCTTCCTGATGCACTCCCTGCTGTTCTCCTCCTTACACAACATTTTGTTACATAAAACTTTCTGGAAAGAAAAGGAGGGGGGGTAGGGAACCAACATCTTTTTGGTTGTAAGCCAGTTTTCTCTATCAGCATGGCAGTAGCCTGTGAAGTGAAGCAAGGTTTCCTTATAGCACCATGTGACAAGGCTAATCAAAATAAACATCCAAAAAATAAAGGAATTAAGGATGAGGTAGCAGACTGTGGGGAGAGCAGATGGTTATTTAAAATAACAGCAAATTTTCTGTGCTAACTGCAGCTATAGCTCTTGTCAGAAAACATAGTTGTTAATGGCAAAAGGGAAGGCAGAAACATCATCAGGGTATTTTGTGGGGCTGGTAAAAGCAGAAGGATGAAAAATACATGGGGAAGAGGGTATTTTCAGCTCTCTGCTAGACCTGCCCCAAATCTCATGGCACTAGAGCAGAGAGAGGGCAAACAGAAATGCAGGAGGTGGAAAGAACATCATATTGATCCCATTTATCACACAATGTAAAAGGCCTGTCACAAGTCCAGGGATCAGACACTCAGCTAAAGGAGAATCTTTTGTGCCTCCAGGAAAAGCAAACTCCAAAATCTGTAGTTTACAGTAGCTTAAAACCCAGAAAATAAGGGCCAGACCTTGAGAAAGGAGCTGGGAAACCAGAATGCACTGCCAAGCTTGGCTGAAGGCAAAATTCAAGTCCATCCCCTTGCAGTTTCCAGCCCCTTGGCCAAATCCACACCTTGAGTTCAGAGCCATGAGTTTAGCCAAGGGATGTGCTAATTTTCTTATTTTCCAGGCTCTCAGTGGGAGAAAAGGGTTGTTGGCATGGGCCAGCCCATCCAGGGCTGTGACACAGATGTTCCTGAGCTGATGGGCAGAGAAGTTTGGCCACTCCATGAGGGAGAACTGTGCCAGGTTCCTTTATCTCAACCTCAGCTCTCAAGGGATGGGGCAGCAACCACCCCTGCCCTCCTGAGGATTTCCATCCCTTCTCCTGATTGGGAATCCAGCTGGGAGAGCATCAGCCACACAGCTCAGGGTTCCTCTGAGCTGCACATGGTCTCTCCTTTGGTTCTGCCAGGATTCATAGCAAAGAGAGGGGCAGATTATTGCTGGGCAGCAAATCATATTAAATAACAAAATAAAACCCAAAGATGGCCTCATTTATAGACACAGGGGTGTGATCCCATTTGCAACTGGAGCTACACTCTGTAGCCCCAAAATTTGTCCAGTCTTCAGGTAGCTTAGCTCATAAACTCGATTTAAAACCACCACCTCAAAAGCATTCCCAGCTATTGGAATGTCCTCAGTTCATTTTGCAGATGCCATTCCCTGAGCTGCCTCTCTGAAAATTACCTTTGTAATGTGCCTGGTTTAGGAAAAGAAAGAAAAAGAAAGAAATAAACAAACAATCTCCTCCTGGTGTGCCTGTTGTGACAAATCAAACTACAGGATCAAAACTTTCCTCTGCACAAACCAACCACTTGACAGCTGTGTGGGTAGGTGGGTGGGAACAGGAGGGAAAGGTGGCCCAAAGCACTGAAATAAAAAAAAAAAAACCCATCCATCTGTATTCCTGCCTGCAGCAGCTGCTGTGGGATGTGCTCTGGAATAGCAGCCTCCTTCTGCACATCCCAAATGATGCTACAGCCCCAACTGGCAGTTCTTGGAGACCTGATCTTCAAATATCCTGTAGGAAATAGGAGCTGCAGGTGTGAATAATGAATAAGAGTTTAGCTATGTGGTCAGCTCTGACCAGGCTACATTTTGCCCCAGACCAGAGAGGACAGGACACTTCCTGCAGGCTATACCCAGCTTAAACCCCCCCTTCCCTAGCTCCAAGCTCCCCATGCTCATCTCCCAATCTTTCCTAGTGGATTGAATTCCAACATATTTTTTTTTTTGTCCTCTTCCCACAAGAAGGACTTTGGGAAGGAGAGGTGCCAGGTGCTTCAGCCTGCATCCCCATAGCAAAATGGGCAGCTACTAATAAGAAAGGAAAAAAACCAAACCCCCTTCCACTGAAAATCACCCTGGTTTCACACTGCCTGACCACAGCCAAGTGCAGGCAGCACCATGTTTGCCAGCTGCTTTTGAGGGCAGGATTTCTACCACCATGTTTTTTTTCTTTTTTTTTTTTTTTTTTTTTTTTTTTGTACAAATTCCAAGTTCAGCATGTTGCTGGCATCCCAGGAGCAAACAGGGCTCTGCAGCTTTCCAAGGATGCTGCCAGCTGGCTGCCAAGCAGTGTTTCAGATTCAGTGGATGGGACCTGGGAGTCCCTGCCTGCAATCTCTCCCTGCCCTGGCATGTGCTGTTAGCATTTTTCCCAGTGTTCTCTCTCCTCCCTGTGAATTCATTGCTGGCAAAGATCACCAGCAGGCTGCTGTTATACCACCACCCTGTGCCCTGGGAGCAGCCATCCAAGTCTGGTCAGCCAAGCCACAAAACCAACTCAACAACACCTTTTAGAAGGTCACAGAAAATACCCGTTTCCTCCTGAGCCAGTAGATCTAAACTGCTTCTCACCATGAATCCCCCTGGAAGGCTGAATAAGAAAAATAATCATCAGAAATTGAAGACAAATTGCTTCCTCCCTACAGTTAAAACTTTCAGAAGTGAGCTGTCAGCACGCTGCAAGAAAGGAGAGCAGCCAGCTCTGTTCTCTGCTATTAAGGGTTTTTAGCACAGCAGACACTTTAGGATCTTGGCACAGAGAGCAATAAATGCAGAAGCAGCATCTTTTCTGCCTCCTGCAGAGGAGGGGGAAGTAGAGGGACATTTTCTAAAGCTGGAGATGACAGTGACAGAGGATGCAGCTGGATGCTTTTTTTCCCAAGGATGATGGGTTTCCATGGAGTTGACAGCACAGATCAGCTGCTGGGTTGTTGGGACCCACCCATGTGTGGTACCAACCCCAGCCTGGCCTTCTGGATGTGGGAAACCCTGCCAAGCCTGTGTACGTTTTGAAGATGTAGAGACAGCTCCCTGACACCTGAGTTTTGGGACTGTATCTCTCAAAAAGGTGGAAATTGCCAGGCTGGATCAAGCCCAAGGTCTCTTTACTCCACTCATCTTCTCTGACAGTGGCAGCACCAGATGTTTGGGAAGAAAGTGGAAAAAAAAAGAAAAATCCCTTGAGTACTGCAAGCTGGGCAATGTCCCTCAGGTCTGGGAAGGCATCATCTGCCTTACTGTCTGGATTGTCCTACCCCTCCAGCTGGTTTTCTGTCCTGTCTAACATAAATGTTTGTGTTTTCTGTGATGGTGAGAAAGCTTTTCTAGGAGTTATTTCACTCCTACTCCTCAAAAAAAAAAAAAAAAAAAAAAAGAAGTGATCCTGAGTTTTGTGCTGCAAATCTGTGGCATCAGCTTCTCCTCAGCATCTCAGTTCTTGTCTCACACAACATCCTACATAAAAATACATTTAGCAGTTATTTCAGCAACAGAAAGGACAGAGGCAAAAGCTTATTGCCTGCCTAGAAACACAGAAATATTCATATGTCTGTCCTGATAAAATACTGCAGCTGAACAGGAAAATGAATTTTTTTAATTCTCTTCCTCCTAAGTGATCATCCTTGTGAAAATGAACTGTGTGGGTGCTCACAGTACTTAAGATCATGGGCTCCATCAGCACAATATCTGAACAAATCCCATAAAAAAAGAGTGAAGGAAAACTTCAGTTAATACTTTGTGTTTCTTGCATATTGGGGTAAAACCTTGCTTTGATGGAGGCTTTATTTTCTATTTCTTCATCATTTTAGACTGCAGGATTTTCTGCAGGAAGTGCCCAAGTTCCTCATGGGACAGGGGAGAGGTTCAGGTTGGAAGCTCAAATTTCCCCTCTCCTTTTTTTTTTTTTTTTTTTTTTTTTTGGCACTTAACAGCTCTTTCCCTCTGCTATTTGTGGCATCTCTGGTTGTGAGTCCTCAGCCAGGAGAGAGACAGAGCTGCAGAAGGAAAGAAATGCAGTGAGAACTTTGCAAGATTACACTGAATTTTGATAGGAAGAAATCATCAGAGTGTGCCAAGACGCTGAGTAACTTCACTGCACTTGGCTTTGGTTGTCCCCATTCCCTGAGACCTGAATTTCTACATTATGTGAGCTCTGTCCTCTGTGTAACCACCTGGCCAAGCCACCGGGATGGCAGAGGTTTCCTTCTGAATAGAAATGCACAAAAAACCAATGGTGATTCTGAAGAACATTAAAGTTTCCAGTTGTTGATCCCAACAGAGCCTAAAAAAGCAGCACAAAGAAAGCTGCTTCCACCAAACAACATCCGTTTGAGCTCTGATGCTTGATCCCACTTAATTACAACCTTTCACTAAAGAGAAAAACAACTTTAATATCGTATCTCTTGGCAGAAGATTCAGCTGAAGAGCAAACTGAGGAAATAATCAGGCTCACAATGTGGTAATAGTCATAATGAAAAGCTTGTTCCCTCAGGTGCCCTCTTGTTATAATAGGTCACAAAGTTTTAAATTGTCCTCAATTATAGGTGATTTTTTGCTATGTAAATTGCAATTATAGTTCCAAACTGAAAATTAAAGTTTAGAGATTGGTGACAGAAGAAGTTTCTTTTATTAAAGCATATCATAGATATTAATATTACCTCTTAAGAGGGTTCTATAAAATTTTATTGTCTTTTTTTCTTAGAGGAATGTGGCAATTTGAACCTCTTGGGCAACCCTTGCCCTGTTGGGAATTCACTGACATGAAGTTGCCCACTTGGGAGATTTTCATCTCTCATTGAAGGGTGTTTTGCCAGGGAGCTGCACTTGGATATAAAAATGCCCAAAAGAGCAAATATTTAAGTTTGAGGCTTTGAATTAGATCTGCCTGTAATAAATAAATAAAGAATAATAATATTTTTTTAAAATTGTGTAAAAAAAGTAGCTACGTGGCATGAACTGTGCTGCCACATAGACACCACTTCTCTTCCTGTTTACACCACTGTGAACCAGGAGTAATTCCAGTGACTGGATTTATTAGATTTAGTTCAGTGCCATAAAACAAAAGATCATCATCATGTTCAACTGTCTGCTGTTTGAAGTGCTGCCTGTTCAGAAATGAAGAGTAAAGGGAGCAGCAGCCATTGCATATTCATTGTTCCAGTCAGCCTGTGATTTTCATTTTCTGGAAATATGTTTGCCAACAAACTTCCTATTGTGAACCTGAATATTACTGGTATTGGAGTCAGGAGCTTCAAACAGCCATTGTCAGAATTAATTTTAGAAATTGGTCTGGAAGACAAGTATAGAGACATACAATCAGCAATCCTATCTAATAAAACTGATTAGAAGGGCACAGTTTTGCATGAGCTCACCTTGGCCATAGTGAGAACAAATAGAGAATTCTCTGAATTTAAACAAAATTAAAAATAATCCCATCAGGGTACAGAGCTAAGGTAATATACAGATATGAATCGCAGCAATAAAAGATAAAATGGAAAATTAAATAAGATTATTTTTCTTAGCAACTCAACTAAAGAAGATTAAAGAAGAATAGCTTCAAACATTCAAAGTAGGGAGTGGAGTATTTTGTTATGTTCTTGAGTTCCTCCTCCACAACAGGCTGTAGATATAAAGGAAAATTCATCATCTCTCCCTTCATCACAACTTCCCCACCTGTGTTGAAGATAAATTGCAGTTCTGCAGACAGGTACCTGAACAGGTACACATCTTACACATGCAGCTCACCCTGGCAGAAAGGTAGCAGCAGATTAAATGTTGTCCTGGGCAAGTGCAGAGCTCCTGAAATGAGAATACCCACCCCTGAGGATCAAAGTTAGGCAGCTATATAACAAAAGTTTTGCTAGACCCAAGCCCAACGTCACATCTCTCACCTTCACCCATAAAAACCCTGCCATAAAACCCCCAACCAAACAGTTATGAGATCAGTTGCAAGAGGATCATTTAAGAAAGGCAGTGGATGACCCAGTATTTTAAATTTGCTGAAAACATTGTTTTTTCCACCTCTCATTTTAGGTCTTTCTCTTCTTTGATTAGTGAGCATTTGATCTTCAGGCTAAGAAAAAAAAGGCAGGACAGCAGAACCACATATAGGGAGAAATGTCAGCATGAGAAAGGACAGCATAAAAGGGAATTTCTGAGAAATTCAGGTGATGAGGAGATTTGGGGGAAGGTCTTTGCACTCCCCAGGGATGGAGAATTTTGTCCTCTGGCCAAGGTCAGGTGGTTCCTCTGAAGGTTATACAGCTCTTCCTTTAAAAGCATCAAACAAACCACTGCTTGATTCATGTTCTCTTCTTAACTTACCACAATTGTAAATATTTTCTAGTGGAGACTTAGTCACTGAAAAGAAAAATAGTGGTGATTATGTTTAACATCACCAAAAGTAGAGAGCACTTCAGGTGATCACTTCCAGGGAGGGGAACAAAGCCATCCTTTTCAACTTGTAAATATTTATTATCATTGCATGAGCAGCTCAGCATTCTGGTGTGCAGTGTTAATGGGACTCATTAGAGTTCACCTAAGCCCCAAATTTCCTGAGTTTAATGTAAAATGGATTTTTTTTTTTTAATTCTTATTATTTTCTGAAAGTACACGGTGCTCATTTATACGATAAGTGGTGTATGGATTCCAAATGAACTTTTTAATCTGCTTCCAACAGAAAGAAATCTGCTACTAAAGAAAGAAAAACTTTTGAAAATCAGAAGCATAATGTGATGGAATAATGGTTATCTCATGACTGGGGCTAATTAGGTAACTCTGAAGCTGCTGTGAAAAGCATTTTCTGGTTTTTTAGGCTTTGATATGTCATGGCAGCAAAGAGAGCTGGGAAAAGAGCTGTGGTCTGAAATACTTGGAGTTAGCTCTGCTGTAGAGTTAGTTTGGCAAATACAGATTAAAGGTACTAAATCTTCCTTCCCAGGTATACAGTCCCTAAAATAGAAAGCACACAGATACCTGAGCTGAGGCATGTGGGTTGGTAAAACATCCCTCAGCCAGGATAACATTAGCAGTAACCAAATGCACAGATCCTGAGTGAGCAAAGGATCAGCTTTGCCTCTGTCAGATCCAGACACCTTGGCAAATCTGTAAACCAGACAGTAAAGGAAGATGAGGAAAAAAAGGAGTATTTTTATCTTCCCTAATTCTTTTGACCATGCAGTAGCATTTCTGGTGTGCTAAAGGATCTCCAGAGCCTAAGATTCACTGATAGGTATAAAGTGGCTGGGGAACCACAGAGCTCTGACATTCTTCAGGATGTTCTTAAATTAACTCTTCAGCTCCAAGAGGACAATTTGTAGGAAATGGTGCTTCTCCACCTCCTGCTCCTCATAGCTTTTTAAGGGCTGATCTCCAGTCTTCTGAAGCCAGGAGAAAAAACCTCACAGCCATGGGTACATTTTGAATCAGCAGTTCCTCTGGAAAGTGGAAGTCCTTTTCTTATAGGACTGTAGGAGGAGTGTGAGTAATTCAGGTCATCAGCAGAGGAGCTTTTAAGCATGGGATAAGAGCAAGAGATGCTTGATAACTCAGACTTGGACTGGAGGATGAGTCAGTAGCACCAGGATGAGCAGGTGGAACTGAAGCCAGCACCTGAAGAACAATCTCTCATGCCTCACCTTCCCATTCCAATCTGTAAAAGGAACAGGTAAGAGAGCTGTAAAAAGCATTCCTCTCAACACACTTGATAAAATCAAACAGATATTTTCTTTATAAGTTTCTCACATAGTTAAAAGATGAAGTTACCTATTATGGAAGGAACTGGGGGCTACCTACCATTTAGAAAATTGCTTAAATTTGATATTTTATCTCTGATATTGTGTCAAGGAGCATAATTCCATCATGAATGGCTGGGCAATTGAGAAATCCTGAATAGGAGGAGAAGCTCTCTCTCTTTCCAAAGAGCTTACAGTCACAGCTTGCTGGGAAAAGCTGTGAAATGTGCTAACTGGCTTTGTCACTACCATGATTATGCAAAGTAGATGATGGTAATAGTGCTGCCCCGCCAGCACTTACAATGGCATCTGCTCTCTTTCAATTTTATGCAATTTTCATTGAATTTAGGTTCATCAGGTTGCCCTGCCATAGGATTCATGTGAAAATGAGATCCTTATCCTTAGCAAAAGCTGGAGATGAAGAAATGGGAAGTGTTAATCTATTATGTAAAAGGAAGCAGATTATTTCAAAATGCAAAGAGATAAAAATCTATTTAAATGTGCAAGTTTTCAATTACTTCCATGCCAAAAAAAAAATGGGCCCATTCTAAGTAAGAGGTCTGCATACCACAGCTGGCCTCAGAAGACTCTGGTACATTTGTTCAGATGGGAATTATGATACAAATATGTGTAAAAGTGCTTACAGACCTGACCCAGCAAAGAGTGGATTCTGAAAGGAACCTGAGTTAGGGTTCAAATAACAACTTGGGGGTAGAAGCTGCTGAGTGAAATAAATAAGGGATAAAGCAGGACCAGAAATTTAAAGATGGTGACCCCATTGTAGAGCACTGTGGCCAAGCCAGCCTGTATAAATTCCTGCAACACCAGTCTTTAATTATATAGTTCTTCTTGTAGGAAACAGGAGATAATCATTAGAATTTTGGAGTGCAATGGAGAACTGCTGATCTGGTTTAAGTAATTAAGTCTGTTATAATTTGCCAAATTTCTTAAGCAATACCTCGTTAGCATGATTGATCATCACCTGATAACATCTCTGTACAGTTTATAAAATCACCGTTATAGTGTACAAGCAGCAATGCTCTGAAATAACATGCTGCCTGCTGAATAAGAATATATGGAAACCTACAAAAAATATAAGAAAAAGAGACTCAGTGTATCAGTCCATGACAAAAAGAGATGCACACCTTACCTTGGTAGTATGGTTAGCTGTATCTGTTCCTTTTTCCAGGAACAGATTTATACACATATTTATACTTTTATATAGTCATGTCAGTCATGACAGTGTTGTCTAGAGCCTTTCTTTAAACCTGTTTATTTATTTGAGGGTTTTTTTACCTTCTGAGACGCCCTAGGCATGCACATGGTGAAAACTGACATTTCGTTGGCTATGAAGATGGAAACATTTCCATGCTTCAGATTTAATCCAAAGACTTTAAATTGCTGATATAGTTATCTTGGCATTTTGGTGCTGTTTTAAAAGGAATAACTGATCATGAAGTTAAAATTCTAAATTACAATAACCAAAAAAAAAAAAAAAGTTTCAGGCCTGAAATACAGTAGCCAACTGTCTTCTGTCTCTTCTTACAGGTGTCTCCTAAACTGCCAAATAAATAGAAGCAAGAATAGATGAAATAAATTAAATAGATGAAATTCCACCTTGACTGAAATAAATGGTTTTTTTCTATTTTGTTTAACTTCTAACAAGACAACTTTTCTTTCTCTTTCCAGTTGGTCTGTTTTAGGATCACTGTGGATAGTAGTGGATTAATTAAAAATGGTGAAGGGCAAAACTCAGGGGTTTTGGCAACAGCAGTTGAATTAACTGAGGATCCAGGACAGTAGCATCTGTCTGGCTAAAGGGAAACTCAGACACTCAGACCCATGTTAAAAGCATCTTCTACCAATAGAACCACTGCAAATATACTGATGATTTCTGAGAATCAACTTTCTTCTCCATGTGATGGATTCTTCCACATCCAGTGAGAAATTTGGCTCAACAGGCAAAGCTCCATTGTCAGGGATGTTGGTTTATGAAGCATTCTCTGCTATGAGTAATTATATTCTGTGCACAAGATAAATCCAGAATAATACAGCTCTGGTTTGGTTCTGTAAATCAAATGCAGGCTTGAAATTTTGGAATCAAAACAGAAGTGTCTGTAAAACAAAAGGGGAGACAGGCCATGCCTGTTTTCCATGACTAATGAGAGGAAAAGCTCCTGTTGCTACCACTTCAAGGAATTTTCAGACACATGCTGAATTTAGAGATTTATTTCTACAAATCAGACAAGTTCAGACATTCTTTGACAAGTTACTTGGCTTAGTCCTGGGTGGTGCTATTGACTGATCACCATTACAAGCCAAATTTCCAACTAACCTGCTGTTCCCCAGCTTTCTGGAACAGCAGCATTGCCTGGCACCTAACACATTTTTGTTTGCCAATTCACAGGGTCCATGCTAGGAAGCATTCTTAAACCCCCCCTCAAATGATGTAGCCCACCACGTGATGCTGAAGGTTGTTTGTCAATACCCTCAGGTAGTCAAAGTTGAAATGCAAGAAAAAAAAAAACAAAAAAAAGGCTCTAACAGAACCTCCCCGACTTGCACAGTTCTGTCAAGGTTTGCATGTGCTGGAAGGAGCACACATACTTTATGAAAATCTGCTGCCACCCTCTGCCACAGTGGAAGGCTGTGTGGTTGTCATTTTAATGTCAGGTTTACTACTTGTCTGCTTTCCTTCTGAAGAGCCTTTGTGCTTGTGCTGCCTCTTTTTTACTTTAAAGAGTAGTGGGGTCTCTTTTTGAAAATTTAAATTTAAGAAATATCCCCAGGGAAGAAAATTTAAGATCTGAACAATCCCTTGAAACTGTCAAGGAAAGGAATCCCTTCTAGTTTTAATCTGGAGTGCTGTAAGGTGAGTTTGGCAGGCAGTTTAGGTACCATCAATAAAAATCACCTTGAGCAAAACATCTTATGGTCTTCTGCCATTGGCTTGGGATAGGCAGGCATCCATCAACTGATTCTTGTGCTCATCTTGAACCAGCTCATTCTAAATTCCCTGGTTCTTCCTTACTCTTCTCTGTAAGCCTGGGCTATGATGGATTTATTAACCTGAAAAATCAGTAAAATGGCTTTTCCTTCCCCAATCCCCACTCTGCACTGGGGTATTTTGAAGGTAACGAACATCTCCGTGCAAGCCAAGAGATAATTATTTGCACTGGTTTTAATCTATTTTTCTAAAGCTTGCCAGCTGATGCCCATCCAATGTGTAACCTCTCTCCCTGGGGAGAATGAGCACAACTGATCACGAGGGAAAAGTTCAGTTCAAGAACATATGTCTGCAAACAGGACCTACCCTCTGCCTGACAGCTGCTTCCCTCTTCTCTGCTGCTTCACCTCCCCTGCTTCATTTTGATTTAAATGCTGTATTTTTACCTTGGTAAGAAGCCATGCAGGCCAGACCTGAGAGTGAACTCCCCATTCAATGTTCTAGTCTAAAATAAACAAATACATTTTTGCTAAGAACTGAGGTAACTGGGGGGAAGCTGGAAGGTATCTCCTCACCAGACACTGGAAAAAGAAGTGCTTTAAAGGGCTGTGTGATAAGACAATAAACAGGTTTATTTTCTTTTTATTCTTGACAGGTTTAATGGGGAGAAAAACAACCCTTATCTAACTATCTCAACTGATTTATTAAAAGATGCTCAAAATGAGCAAGCTCCAATTTCTAGACAAGTTCCTATGCAGCCCTCTTAAACAAAACATCCTACAGATATCACACTGAGAAAACAGATTCTGAAATAAAGCTTACAAGTCAGATCAGGACTCCTCTTTTATGGAGGTCCCCACCAGTCAGGAGGGGTATTATATTTGGAAATACTGTAATATGTCAAGGCATTGAGATTTCTTATTTTGTAGGAGTAGTTATGGAGACAAGAGTAATTTGGTGCAAGACTATGTATGTCCTTCTGCATGTAAAAACTATGTATGGAAATGGCATCATTACCCAGTCTGCCAAAAATTAAGCCCAACTATGGCTACAAACACACAGGTAGCATCAGATGGTGATTTCCATTCCACTAGAATGAAGGTGCCAGTGCTTTCTGGGGGTTTCAGGAGGTTTCATTTCCTATGTAAGAAAAATTCTGCTAGATTCTACATCAAAGATGTTACTAAAATACCCAAAAAAGCTTAAGTGACTGGTTTTAATGCAAAAGCATGAAGATTCTGTTCCTTTACAAACGTTAGTGTGGCATAACAAAAATTACCAGGATTCAAAATTTTTACTTTGTTAAGGGCACTAACACATGGTGTTCTAAAATAATGACAGAAATAGCTTTAGCCATATTGCTTACCCCAGAAATCCAACACTCCTGGAGATAATGCCAAATGCTGGGCAGATTCCTCAGTTATTCAGACTGCAACATCTCACGAAATATCAGATTATCCCTCTGGGGATACACAACCTGGTCCACTCAAGGGCTGAGAACTCTTGGTTGGTATAAAGGCAGACAAGTTTCTAAGGCTGAAAGCAGCCTACAGAGTGGGAAGAAAAAAAGAGGAACCAAATTGTGCATGTCTTACATTGATGATCTGCTGAAAAACAAAAGTAAGATTTAAACTTGTAGAAAGGGCTAATTTTTCCAAATCTGAAAAATCTGTTCAATGAGGGGGGAAAAAAGCCTTCTCAAATGAAAAGAGGGGAATGTTAACTCAGGTCTGAATTCAGAGAGCAGCTGTATGTGGCATTATTAGAGGTTGCCATACCTTTCCTAGAGGTAATGAAAAAGACAAGGAAATTTAGATGCAGGGAAATGTAATAATTTGTGATTGAAACTAAATAGCAGCCAGTTTGTGTACATGTTCTTTTTGTTGAGTTAACATTATTCTACCAAATTAAATTATTTCATGTTATTGTGCTTGCAGAGGTAGCCATATGTTATTTTCATATTCTGTTTCACATGCTACTTTTTTTACTCATCAGAACTTAATGACATTAAAATTGCTGTCTGAGCTGACACAGTTATTCCCCCTAGATGATACTCTTTATGTAGCAGCATAATGTGACAGATGAGACTGGTAAAGCTCAGTGTTTCACACAGACCTAAAAATAATTTTAAATTTACCCCTGCAAAACTTTGAAAAGTGTTCGACGGGGGAACAATTTTTCTACTCTGTAATTTCTTTGCTTTTCTTTCTTCCTTCGTTTTTCTCCACCTAAAAACATGCGTATGAAAACAGGAATTTAGTTGTTCAGGAACCCATTTGCTCCTGCTGTGCAGTCATCACAGGAAATCATAACCCTCTCTTTCAGTAGCAGCTTAAGAGTAGGCAGCAGCATAGATCAAATAAACATTGGAAGACTAAATGGGTCTGAGTTGCATTGGAGTTAGGGCTGGATTTAACTGGGAAAACCTGCAGACTTGTACTCAAGATCAGGAAGATGTTGCTAATAAAACATTTTGGCTCAAAATGAGGAAAGCAGGGTGAAGCTTGAGCTGTGTAAAATCAGGTTCAGCATAAGGAGTACATGGGTACAGGAGGCTGAAGAAGGATTTCTGAAGATTCCTTTAGCTTTGACATGGAAAAAGGGATTCTGGCAGGATCTCTTTCACTGTGGATGGAGCTCTTACAGAAATAGTTATTCCTGGAAAATTTCAAGAGTGACTGGAGTGAGAGACTCCTTTTCATTTTGAGAGGACTGCCTGAAGGCCCAAGGAAAGGAGGATTTTTTATCCAGGCATCCATACCAAGGATCTGCAGCACCAAACTTCCCAAAGTTTCACACATGAGATTTTGGGTTTAGCTCCTTTCAAACAGTTGCTTAATATTCGATTAATCTGTTTTGGGTATAAGTGTTAACTCAAGCCTCAAAAAATTATATGAGTTAGGTTAATTACTTGCGTATCAAAGGTACAGAAGGTTTTCTGTTTCAGAAAATTGCACCATTCCCTTCCTGCTTTTTATTATTTGTAGACCTTGCACAAAAACAACCTCTCTGCTTGTGAGTTTTTTGCCATCACTGCTTTATTATTCACTCAGAGCACTCATTCTTTGCACATGATGTCATTGTTATTTGTTACCAAAATAATTCCAGTGTCACAAAAAGGATTAAGATTTCAAGTGAGGAGTGAGCAATAGAAAAACCTGATCACCTAAGCAACAGCAGTCCTGTTTCATGCCTGTGAAACTAATAATACCTAACAACGCACAAACCCCTGTCACCAAAGGAATGATACATTCTCTTTCTTCCCAGACATAATGACTTTTTACGCTTTAAATGACGGACAAAGCTGGTGGGTTCTGCACCTTTCAAGCACACCTGGCATAGTTATTTTTTTTTTAAGTATCAATGTCAGGTTGATATTAAATGATCCTGTTGTGACAAGGACGAGAGGTTTGGAGGGAGTTGCAGCACACGAGACCTTTCCCCAGCACCACATTCCACCTTGGCAGCTCCTTGCACCATAGGAGGACGTTCCGGGAGTGTGAGAGCTGGGATGGCAGAGGTTTTCCAAGTGCTTCTGACCTCCTAGTGTCACCTTCCAAACCCTCTGCTGATCCCAAAGGCAGAGGAAGAGGACTACGGAGAGCATTTGGGATGATGGCATTCTGTTGCCTCCATGACCGGCCCAAGAAACCCAAAAGTTTGACAGTGGTGGATGAGAAGCTTCTTGGAGGCATCTGATGGCCTCATCTTGTCACTGAGGGGATGGGCTCCATGCCCACCTCATGCCTCTGGCACTACAAATGTGGTGTGCCCCAAATGATGTTGGAATATTTGAAGGATTTGGTCAAATGAGAAATGAGAGAATCCTCCCTGGAAGTGTTGAAGGGGAGGTTGGATGGGGCTTGGAGAAACCTGGTCTAATGGGAGGTGTCCCTGCCCATGAAGGGGGGTTGGGACAAGATGATTTTTAAGATCGTTTCCAACCCAAATCATTCTGATTCTATGAAATTTAAGTGGGTCATTGATAATGTACTGCTTGATTGCTTAAAGGTGATTGATTAATTTAAGCCTAAGCAATCAGATGGGTGAGCAAGAAAACATTAGAAAGGTGAACTTTGAATGAAGTTGAGCAATCAGTCCAGGGAACCATAAAGAACTGTTTAGCTCAGCCGGAATAGTGTTCTTTACGTGAATTTTGCTGACTTTGATAAGAAAACCACACTTCTGGAATCTACTGTACACTTCCACTTGAAGACCCTTCCCCATTCCCTCGCATAGTAAAACCAAAACAGAGATAACCTTAACCCGCAGTCTGTGAGTTACAGGACAGTGAGGTAGGTTTTGTATACATAAATATATTACAACACCATAAATATTGTCACCTTCCACCCTTCAGTGCGCCAGCTTTGCGGAATTATCACCCAGCGCACAGGAAGGATTTAAATAAAACCCACTCGGTGCGTTACCGAGACCCCATCAGCTCTTCCTACCACACAAACCTGAGGTAAACCCCACCGAGAAACCTCTCCCCGCCTCAGCACCGGGCCCGCCGCGGGCCTTCCCCTCCCCAACCCCGGCCCCGCTCCGCCTCGCCGCTCCCACCGCCCCCTCCCCGCCCGCCAGGAGCCGCTGCGGCCCTGGAGCCGCGGCCATGGGGGAGGCGGAGGGCGGCTCGGCCGCCGCTGTGGAGAAACCGCCGCTATCCACGGCCGGGACCGGAGCCGGAGCCGCCGCGGCTGTCGCTGCTGCTGTTGCAGCTGCGGCGGCGGCAGCGGCTTCCGCAGCCCCGGATCCCGGCGTGCCGGCGGAGGAGGCGGTGGTGGTGTGGAGCCCTGAAGTGGAGGTTTGCCTCTTCCACGCCATGCTGGGTCACAAGCCCGTAGGTGAGAGCGGGCCGCGGCTGAGCCTCGGGCTCGAGTAGCGGCGCTGGCCGGGGAGGAGAGCAAGGTTGTTGGGGTGGGCTGCCGGCCCGGCCGCGTTGCGCTGCTGCCCCCAGCGGCCTCCGGGCCCGCTGCCCGCCCAGGGCCCCGAGGCCTGCGGGGATGGAGGTGCCGGGCGCTGCCGGGTTCCTCTGCCTTCCCTCGGGGGGCTCGGAGCCAGCCCTCCTCGTTTCCCTCTGCCTTCCCTGCCCTGCTGCCTTGGGTTGGTTCTCAAGCAGCCTCTCTAAAAGGTCTTGGCTGCGGCCACACGTCTGCATCACCCCGCAGGGCATCCTGAGAATGAGCGCCTGTCATGTGTGTTATGTCACCCATAATGCATGTTTTCCCTGTAAAGATGGAATGTCTTGGTTTGGTTTGGTTTGGTTTGGTTTGTTTTTTCAAGTGTGTGGCATAAGTAAAACTGTTGGTGGTGTTAATTGCCTTGAGTTCTCCCCTCAGGTGTCAATCGCCATTTCCACATGATTTGTATCCGAGATAAATTCAGTCAGAATATTGGACGGCAGATTTCTTCCAAAGTGATTTGGGACCATCTGAGCACCATGTATGATATGCAGGCACTTGTGAGTACAAAGGATTGGCACAAGCACAGTCTTGTTTCTTAAGAGTTGATGGGGTTTGATAGGTCAGGATCACTAAGCCTGACATACCTGTCGTGTTGCTAAGAGTTGTGTGTCATCCCAGGGAGTTGATGAGGTTTTCCTCATTAGGTGGGAGACAATAAGGCCTGCAGTGGTTTGTTGCTGGGGAATTATTATTGTCATGTGGAATTCTCACAGTTCAAGTTGCCTAAATGCAGATCCAGCAGTCGTTTCCATAGGTACTTTGCTTACATGCCAAAGAGGGAGGTTACAGTGTGTTTACATAAGAAGCCATAGTTGGATTCCTGAAATGATCTTAAATGATCATGAGCCTGGCTCTCAAATATCTACCTTAATAATCAGTTTGGCATCAAGAGCTTCCCAGTTCTTCATGATTAATGTTTGAAGTATCATGTTAAGAAATATTTAACAAGTGCATGTAAAATAGAACTTCCAAGTCAAAGTTTTTACCAAGTCATTCATAGAGATCTTTCTTTCGTTTCTAAGCACGAGTCAGAGATTCTTCCCTTTCCTAATATAGAGAAGAATTTTGCTCTTCCTGACGAAATGATTCAAGAAGTAAGAGAAGGTAAGATGTGACAGCAGTTTCTTATTCTTCATTACTCTAAGCTCATATCAGGTAGCTTAACAGAACTGCCCCCCAAAAAGAGCATAATGTGCCAATCCAAGGCCATTCTTTTGGACTAGTGTGTAAGGTGTATCAGGAAAAGGAACTATTAAATGGAACTTTTATCTCACAATTTTTTAAATTATCTGACTGACATAAGCTGTTGGGGAAAGGATTGCTGCTTGTGATGTTCACATGCTCACTGTCAGCCTCTGTGATTGACCACAGTAGGAGACAGGATAGTGGGAGAGAGAGACCTTTGGGCAGATTCCACAGAGTATTTCTCAAATGGGATGCTACTGCTGCACAAACAGGTTCTGTTTACACTACTGAGGTTCAGCTTCTCCTTCTGGCTGTGCAGAGAAGATCCATGTGCTTCACTAATAGTAGTCTGCAGATTGAAAGGCACAATATGGCTCTTTGCAAGGTGATTAGTAGCTTATTATGGGGGTTTTTTGCATTTTTTGAGACTGCTGTAATGTTACATCAGACCATAATTGTGCTAAAAGAGATGATCTGCCCACTGTAATGTGATTCATTGTGTGGCAAAGTTGTTTTTTAAAGAGTGGGAGCTATGGCACTGGTGTGTGTTACCTAGTGCTGTTATCCAAGGTAAAAGCTAGGAACTTCAAGCATCTGCCAAAGGACTTCTTGGGGTATTTAAAACCACAATAGAGTTCTTCTCTCATTAGGTACTCAAACTTTCCACTAAAAATTTTCAGTGCTTTCCATTATGCTCATAGAATGCTGGAACTATTACCTATGTTCCTCTACACAGTGCTGAGTATCCTTCCTAAATTACTGCTCAATGTTGCACTGAATATTTGTTAAGATTATGCACATAGGTTGAGGCCACTAATCCAGAAAAAAAATTGCACACAGTTCTTTAAAACCATCTGTTTCTTAACAATCTTTTCCATAGGAAAAGTAATGATAGAAGAAGAAGTGAAAGAGGAAATAAAAGAAGAGATGGAAACACATGCAGGTCCAGAAGAAGGTAAATTTGTAACTCTCTACTGTGTGATACAAGATTAAAAGACAACTGTATCTCTGAGAAATTAATGTTAAAATGTAAATCCCAAATATTCTGGAATTTGTGTTTTGTGTTCAGACGCAGCATATGCTCATGCCAAGAACAATTTAAGAATGCACAGAATAAGCAGTTGCCAATATCTGGTACTTTGAAAGATTTCTCCTTTGCTCCTAATTTGTATGTGCAAAGTTGTATAGCTTTGGAGTTTTTTGATTTTAAAATGTACTTGACACAACCCTGCAAGTGTGATGCAATCCAAAGATCTCCGAGAGAAAGTGAAGTCCAGTTTTAATGAACCAAAATACTGTATTGGGATCTTTGTAGCTGTGGGGGAAACAGGGCCTAGAGATCAAAAAAAGATTGTAAGACTGTATGCTTAAATGTGAGGACAGGCAGAGTGGAGCTGTATTTTATTTTATTTGCATTATCTTGCTTCTTTTAAATATAAAGCCTATTTTCCTAACGTTTTGCTGTAGAACAAAGTCATATGTCAACAGTAAAGATCCTGCTATTAACCTTAACAGACCAAGTCAAATGTTAAGTGTATCATTTCACAATATTTATATCAGAGACTAAGCAGTGTTTTAAGGCTGACTGTCATAAAAGATGTAAAAATGTATTTTAAAAAATATATTAAATTTCACATTTTGGGTGTCCAGTTTTAAAATCTATCTGTAATACCAAATGTAACGACCGTTGCTGATTATAAATTTCAGAGAATGATCCCATTTTCTGTAAATGTTCCTTTTAAGTATTTTAATTTTTAAGTGCTGTTTAATCCCACTTTACTTTAGTCTGTCAAAATATATGCCTGTCTTTAAAGCAAATAATAAAAGCAAGATGTGCCTTTCTCACAGCAGATTTTTCCATTAAAAGTGAAAGTAATGCCTAACTGGTGGTTAAATATGCTGAGAATCGAATGGTTTGAAAAGTTTTGATATAGCATGAAGAAATTTGATATCACTTTTTGTTTGCCTACCTTTATAACTCTGATCTGGAATCATTACTTTGATCCTATTTCAGTTTTTGCGCCCTCTGGAAGTTTAGGAAAAACCACAGAAAAGCCAAGCAGCAAAGAGAAAGAGAAAACTTCATCAGATTCTGGGTCCAAAGAAGGGTCTGATAAGAGGAAGCGCAACAGAGTCACTGAAAAGGTCCTAAATGCAAACAGTAATCCTTCCAGTCCCAGTGCTGCAAAACGACGTAGAACATAAAGCAAGCTGTGAAAAGAGAGAACTAATAAACTGTGGACCATTAAAAACCAGTAGCACAGTAGTTGCTACCTAAACTTTTTTGAGAAAGGAAAAGAGAGCTGAGCCAGGAATTTGAAGAATCTGCACACTGGCTTGATACATGCAAGACTTGGTGTTTCCTGATGTGTTTTCTGCCTCGCTGCCTTCTCAGGGCACTGGAGAGCAAACTGGCAGCATCTGGAGTTTCTGGGTGGGTAACAGAAGGTGGTCACATTTCAAACAACTTCACATAGCTCATGAAAGAAGTGCTCAGTGAAACACGGAGCCCGAGTTCCTCAAGGGCATAGGTTCTTTCTGAAGTTTGGGTTGTTATTTCTGCCTTTGCTTTGTTGTTGTCTTGGAATATTCCAGACCCTGTGTGGGTAACGTTGTTTGGCAGTTTTACTTCCTGCAAACATCATGTTTGCATCAAATGTCTGAATTTGTTGGTTCAGTAAAACTAAAATTCTTTGAAATACAGATTAACTACTGAGTTGAAGTATTCTTTCACTCTGTTTACTGGAGGAACCTTCTTTCACCCTTAGTGGTGTAATATTTTTCAATTTTTGTAGATTTATTTACCATAAGTGAAGTGAAAATACTAATACCACTAGAATAATAGTTAATAAGTACTCTAAAGAAAATATCCAGTGGTGTCACATGGTTTTGTAAGGAATCAGCTGAGCTGTGCCTGAACCTGGACATGTTTCTTCATCCATTTGTAATGTAGCATATGGTAGTGGGCTTTGTACTTCATTATTTATTTTTTAAAAGTCATTTTAGTAGATGTTAATGGAATTGGACTTCCAAAATGTTAATTTTGTTCAACAACTTGAGTCATACTGGCATTGTAAAGCTTATACACTAGAATATTCAGATTTTGGAAGTTATTATTTTTATGTTGTGACAAGATGCAGTGCCATCAACAAATGTGTTGAATGGTGAATGAAGTAGGCAGCACTGTTACTGTGTTTTTTTCACCATATTAACTGTCAGTTCCTAAAAAAGAAGTATTACTTCTTAATTTGTCAGTATTGCCTTCAAGGTGAGGAACTAAGAACCTACAAGTTTTTGCTTTCATTCTAGGTACGTAACCAAGTCCTTGTCTGCATTATTTGCTTCACTTGTTTTATACCAAAAATAAATTTGACTTGTTTTTATTTTACTAAATGCCAATTGTTGTGTAACTTGATTAAAATTTGGCCCAGTGTATTTTGCAAATTGTTCAGGCATCTTGTGCTTTTAGGTAAATTGGTCAGTGATGATGTGGTTTTTTGTTTGTTTAGGGGTTTTTCCTAACTTTGGATGTTAAAAACTGCTACCTTCTCATTTCTTTTAAGTTTTTTGATAGGAAATCAGTAGACAGGTTGCTGTAAGTTTTCAAACTGGAGGATTTGCTCTCTTCTAATTGCACAACCCAGCTGTGAAGTACTGAGTTGGGAAGATGAAGGTTTTGTTGCAGTCCTTTGGCAGCTCACCTCCTCACTGTCTCCCACCTGTTGCAGCTCAGAGCTTCATCTGCTTTTACAGCATGACACAAGCTCACTCTTTCAGGATCTCAGATAGCACGGCATCAATTCCAAAGCAGGAAGTACAAAACACCATCAATTTAGTGCTGTGCTTCAACCAAAAAACCTTGCAAAAAGGTCCACAGGGATAAATACCTGCCAGGTGGAAAAAGAGCTCCATGGAGCTCTGGTTTGTGGGAAGGATGCTACACATGTCTCAGGTTTTCTGGGTGCTTACAAAAGGAAGTTTTACTTCCTCCTTATTTGAGGAAGCTCCTGAGTTTAGTTCAAACATTCAAGAAAAATGCTCAATTTAATTTCTTTGGCATTATCAAGTCGCAGTTCCTGGTAAGGAAGCAACAAAACTTAAGAGTCCTGGGTTTTTTGTTGTGTATTTTGGCCACAAAGTGTAGATTTTATATCTTTCATGGCCTTGGGGATAAGTCTGTTTCATCCAACAGATTCTAGTCCTAAATTTTTTGCCATATCAATGGCAACATAGGTTGCAGGAGAAAAGTGTCAACATCAACATGCACTGTTGCAATCTCTCCACACCAGCCAGGAATTTGGGAAAACCCACTGGCGATTTCACGTCAATCTGACACTAATTTTTTTTAGGAATTTCGGTTGTGTAGTTAAGGCATTTGGAAAATACCAAGTGCTTCATTTTTACCCGAGTGCTGCAGCTCTTTGCTTCCTTTTCCCCGGGAGTAGTTTTACTCCTTTTCCTGCCAGAGGAATCCAGCCTCCTCCTGCGGAAAGAGGACGTTTTGAACATGTGAAGAAAAACCCAAACCTTTGTGGGGGATTTCCTCAGAGCAGGGAAGAGGGAAGCTCCCGCTGCCTCAATTCCTTGTCCCCAAATGCCACCAGGTTGTGTGGCAGGGGGTGGGGAAGCGATGCCTGCCCAGAGCTTAGCGCCTGATGGATGGAAAGGAGCAGAATTACGTTTCCATTTTTTTATATATATATATAAATTTATTTTTTTCCCTCTCGGAGGACAGACCATGAGGAAGGATCCCTGAAGGAAAAGCGGGGATGATCGGGGCAGGGGAGGAGCTGAGGGTACAGCCGGCACCGCCACCCCCGGAGCCGCCATCATCTGACTGAGGGAGCGCGGGGCGGCGGGCACCGGGACAGCGCTGCCGGGCGGGCGGCGGCCAATGGGAAGCGGCGCTGAGGCTCGGCAGCCAATGGAAAGCGGCGCTGCGGGGAGGGGGCGGAGCTTGTCCGCGCTTCCTTCCCTTCCCCTCTGCCCACCCCCCACGTGTGGGGGTGCTGGGCTCCCCCGCCCCTTTCGCTTTCCCTTTCCCGTTCCCCATTCCCGTTCCCCTTCCCCATGGCGTCCGGGTGCAGCTTCTGGGCAGAGGAGGAGGCGAACTGCTGCAGTTACGACTCCACCTGGGACGAGGATGAGGAGGATGGCGGCGAGGATGAAAGCGAAGCGGCGGGAGCGGAGGCGGCAACCGGGGAGGAGGCGGAGGATACCGGGGAGCAACCGGAGGATGCCGGGGAGCAACCGGTGCAGAGCTGGGCTTGGAGCTCCTGGCAGGCCCAGGTGGGTGCCAGATGGGTCCCCCGGAGAAGGGGGAACGGGGCTGGGGGGCAGGGGAAGGGACTCCCGGGCTGCCCCCCGCATCCTGCCCCGCACCCGGTACCGCTCGCCGCCCTCCCGGAGGTTTTTAGGAGCGATATCACTACCGGGAGATTTCCCTAACCCTACCCTAACCGGAGCCCTTGGGATTGTCCCGGGTAGTTTATGGGACGGATTATTCTTCCCAGTCATGCTCTCCATGCTGGCGGTGTGGTTGGGCCCCATCTCTTTATTTTCCTCATTTAATGTCAGCAAGAGGTTGAGCATCAATAATCTTGGGAGCAACATTGCTTTGGCAAAACTGGGACTCTTTTTTTTTTCTTTTTTTCCTGGGGCAGTGAAAACACAGCCCTGGCTTTCACCCTAACTCCTCCCCTTTTGGGGAAAAGAAAGTGAATCCTTCACTTGAGTTTCGTTTCAGTGACTCCTCCATATAATTAATGTAAAAAGACGAAGCTTTCTTAAAAATACACT
The DNA here is from genome assembly GCA_023637945.1 of Phaethornis superciliosus. Lineage (NCBI taxonomy): Eukaryota > Metazoa > Chordata > Aves > Apodiformes > Trochilidae > Phaethornis > Phaethornis superciliosus. Next base: position 12,132,616 of record JAJQWJ010000019.1, read on the forward strand.
TTTAAAAGGGTTTAATAGTAACTTCGACTTTTAAATTAAGCGTTAAGGTATTAAAGTAACCTCCCTTTAAATAAATAAACAAATAAATTCTGTGCAACATAGTATAGCAGACACTCCTGACTTCCTATAAAAATATTATCTGTGCTTTACAGCCAAAAATCAAAATTAGAATACAGCAGGTGGATTCATGTCTGCATCCTCGTGGAATTTACTGAATGGAATGGAGTGAGGCCTTAGCTGTGCAGGCAGAGGTGTGGAAGGGCGCAGATGTTTTTGGCAAAAGAGATGAAATACTTAAAGGCAGAGATTTCCCTTTGAAGTGTTTCAGGTGTTTTGAGGGCATACTGGCACTTTTCTTTGGGGTTTGGTTTTGTTCACAATTTTTAATGTTTTCAGAATGTTCAGATTATTCTTTTTGAATGTGTTTTTTCTTCAGGTAGATTTTTTTTTTTTTCTTAGAGCAACTTCTGGTTTCTGACAACTGTAAAAACAAGGACCATTTTTTCACTCTAATGGGTGGACTTCTCAAACTTTGCCTTACCAAGGAGGATGTTATCCCTGTGGTTTATGGCTCCTGGAATATTGTTCTGCATCTTTAAAGAGCAATTTTTCGATCAGTGATGAATGTGGAGTTATCTCTGTCTGACAGTCCCTGAAAAAATGTTTGAAGAGCAGTGAGGATGAATACAGAAAGAAATAGTAAATCTCCTGCTACCCATTTATGCCTTTACAACCTCCCAAAGGCATGAGTCAGTTTCCAAAATGAGTTCCTCCTTCTTATATTACACTGATTGCTATTCTTCTCTCCTCAGCCTAGATGGTTTATTTTATTGCAGAAGCTGCTAGTGGTTTTTATTCAGTACTGAGGTTAAAGGCTTTTTAATATTACTATTATTTTCACTGCACACTTTCAAAATCAGCTTTAAATTCAGCTTTTATCCTTGCACTTCACTTGTGTCTCTGCAAATACTCCATATTTGTGGTCTGAAATTCCTGCAGGTGTGTCTTTTCAGTTCTTTTGCTTTCAGTGCTTCTGGCTTCCAAGGGCAAGCATTGAAAATTTTTGACTTTTGTGCTCATTTAAAAATAAAATGCTTGGGGTTCATGCTTTTCTCCTCAGAGCCACGTTTTAATCTCAAGCCAGATTTTGTCAACAAAAGTTCCAGTTTTCAGCCAAATACTGTTTGTGTTACCCTCTCCTGGCTTTGTTCTGTGCTTTCCTGACATTCTCTGCACAGTGAGGCATGTTCTGACTGATGTGTTGCAGGTTTGGAGGGAAAAACCCACTTGGATTGCCTGGCAGAGATGTGAGAAATAAGGAGCTGATGTGTGAATTTCTGGTTTAACCACTGGCCTAAGTAGAGTTGGGTCAATGGTTGGTAGGGTTGGGTTAATGGTTGGACTCAATGATCCTGAAGGTCTTTGCCAATCATTAGGAAACATGAAGATTTCTAATAAATAAGGCTTGGGGGGGGGGAAAAAAAAGGTAAAGGAGGTAATGTGAACTTCTGAGTCCAAAGTTGTCACGCAGAGAAACTTCTGCAGTAACAAATGGGCTGGTGTGGGTATGCTGGAAGGGGAGAGTGGAGCACACAGGAGAGCTATAGGCAGGGCAACCTGAGAAATGCAGAATTCAGCCTGGATTTTATTTTATTTTGCAGAAGACAACTTTATTTTTGATTCCTGATCTGTCTCTCTTCTCTAGTACTCGGGCTGGCGCAACTGGAATGCAGCAGCAGATTTGCAGAGGTACAGACATCATTACCCGGTATGCACCTACTCCTGGGGCTCTTCCTCATCACATGTTAAGTTGGGAACACTTCCCAGATTTCAGGGCACCCTTTTGTCTTGGCATTGAGAGGCTCAGAACCCTTGAAGGCTTCATTTGTGAGGTGGAAGGGGTGGTGGGAATGTGGGTGCATCAGAAACAAGCTGTTAATGCCCAAAACGTGTTTCTTGAAACCTCTAAGAAACCTGAGGGAGAGAAAGGAGAAGTGTTGAAGTGAATACTGTCTTTTAAAAGATTGCTGCTTGTTGATTTCTTGGTCTCATCTTCAGGGCTTGAAAGAATCAGAAAACGTTGATGAAGAAGAGATGTGGAACTTAAGCTTTTATAAAAATGAGATTCAGTTTTTGCCCCGGGGTGAGTATCTTCTGTGGTGGGTGTTTAATGTAACTCTCTTGCAGCTGGTTGAACTGATGAAAGAGTAGCTTGATCCCTGTGGGACAATTATTAAAAAAATACAAACCAACCAAACAAAACACTCCACTAAACAAAACAAAAAAACATCAACCCAACAAAAAACAAACCAGCCCAACCAAAACGAACAACTTCACTTCAGAACTTCCATTTTAAAATAACCTAGTTCCTGCTGTATATTCCTTAATTTTTTCTTTGGTGGTAGAAAAATGAATTTTATTTCTGGCTCACCAGGCTGGTTGTCTAGAGAAGTTACTGCCTGTATGCAAACACCTGGTGCTGGATAATAAGCCTGGCTAACTTTAATGTCCATTTAATGTAATTTTTTCTTGCCTGACTTTTTCCTTTTCTTTTTAGGTTTGTATATTGAAACTCTGCTTGAAACTTGGTGGGACAACTTTGAAGTTCTGGAACAAAATCACTCTTACATACAATGGTAAACTGTCTGCATGCAGTGCCCCTCTTTAGCTGTAATTCTTACAAGAGCCAGCTGTATCTGTGGTCTTGAATTCAGCTTGCCAAAAGGCCAGAATGGTGATGAATTACCTGAGTGAAACCTATGTCCACTTTATTAAGTTATGTTTTTTTGGAAACAGTAGAAACTCTTAAGGGAACAGGTTTCCAGTATAAATGTGGCAATAGATCTCAGTTGTGCTTGGTCTTAGGGCAACAAGGAAGACCCAGATCAGCAGAGATTGTTGTTATCATTGGTGTAGACAGTGCTTATACGGAGGGATTTATTTGTCAAATAGTAAACTCCTTCTGGGCCCATAAGGATGTGAGGTTTCCAAGAGATCTCTAAGGCAGCAAAATTTCTGGAATGGTTTTTAGTTTTAACAAAATGGGTTGGATGTCATCTTTGCTCTTCTGGGCTGAAAACTCCTTTCCCTTCAGGCTGTTCCCTTTACGTGAACGTGGGGTGAATTTGCGTGCCAGACAACTCACATGTCAAGAAATCCAGGTATTTGAAGCTTTTGTCTCTTTTTTTGTTGCTGTTGTTGTTTTTTTTAAATCTGAAGTATGTTAGGATTTTCCCTGGATGCATTATGTCTGAAGTCTAGTTTGTTGTGTTTGCTTTTTTTTTTTTAATTGCTTCCTAGTGGGAACAGAGCTCACTCAGTCATCATTAAGCATTTTTCAATCTTTTGTCTACCAGTAGCTACACCAGAAATGAAATATATTTAGTGATACAATCAAGCCTTGTTCATAATTGAAGTGCCACTTCAACTGATGCAGGTAATTGAGGAGTTGTAGCTTGTATTCAGAGGTCTGTCTTGTTTTCAGGCCTTTAAGAAGTCTGAAGAAGTTATGCAAAGGTTTGTACGTGCTTATCAGCTGATGCTGAGGTTTTATGGGATTGATCTGGTCAACAAGGAAACTGGAGAACTTAAAAGAGCAGAGAATTGGGTTGAACGATTTCAAAACTTGAACAGGTAAGTCTGTGTTTATACTGTTGGTCATTTACTGCAACCTTTGAGAAGACAAAAAGTCCAAGAAAATCCTCAGCCCTTGATGAAAGGAGGCTTTTGCTGATAAAGATGTTAACCAACTAAAGTATTTTTGACTTGGCTCAGCCTCTGACTATCACATCTCTCCCTGTGATAAATGACAAGTATAATAAGAACCAACTGAGACTGGTTTCATTCTGTGTCCAGTGCAGCTGTTAACAGCAGTGTTCTTTGTGTTGGTATCCTCAAGCAGGGAATATAGACTTGGAGATGTTAATACTTGATCTGGCAGAACTTGTGTTTAAAACCATTATTTTAATAGGAATCACTGAAACATTTTCACAAGTAGCCAAATTGCTTTCATAGTACTCTGTTCAAGGATTGAGTAGGAGTGTTTCCAAATGCTTCCTTGATTGTTTATTGAATTTCCAAGGAGCTGAGATGATTAATCCAAGAAGAGCAAGGAAAATACTGCTAAAGGCAGGCAGCAGCAGTAGCTGCTTTAAAAGTGGGCTCACCTGGACTCCAGTCCACGTTGTCAAATGGTCTTTAATAGATGAGTCAATGCACAAAACGTTTTGCAGGAATGTTTTTTGGTGACTTCAGGCTTGTAAGAGTCACTTAACAATGTTGCTTATGTGTTTTATTTCAGGTATAGCCACAACAATTTGCGGATTACACGCATCCTGAAGTGCCTGGGGGAGATGGGCTATGAAAACCATCAATATCACTTGGTGAAGTTTTTCCTAACAGAAACTCTCGTTGAGGAAACGTTACCAAATGTCAAGAGAAGTGCCTTGGATTACTTCCTGTTCACCATCAGAAGCAAACAGAAGAGGAGAGAACTGGTTCACTATGCGTGGCAACACTTCAAACCTCGAGACAAATTTGTGTGGGGACCACATGACAAACTCTTGAAGTACAAACCACACCCCACCAAGTCCCAGCTGCACCAAAAGGCTGAAGATAAGCAGGAAACTTCTGGCAAAAAATGTGATGATTCTGTGGAAAAAGATCAGAACCAGTCCCCAGCAGAAGAACAGAAAGCTGGAGATGCTGCAGACTTGCTGCCTGGAGTGAATGCTGAAGATGTAAAAGAGAAGCCAAATGAATGCCCTTTGAGGGGTGGGGATGGGGAAGAGGAGCAGCAGGAGGAGAAGGATTTAAACAGTGAGGCTGAAGAAGTGCTGGGTATGGCAGAGAATGATTGCACAAAAGAGAGCAAGAAGAGAAAACTGGGTGCAAATATGTCAGACTCCACAAAGAGTGGGCCACTGAAAAGCCCTCCTGATATTGAAAACATTTCCCGTAACCTGGGAGAATGTGCAATTGATGCAGAAATCACCTCCTCAGGTTCAGTGGTACAAGCAGAAGAGGATCAGGAAACACAGAAGGAAGATAATGCAGATACTAAAGACTCAGCAGTGCCAGAGACCAGTGATGCAACTGCAAAACGGAGGAGAGTTGATAAAAGGCCACCCAGAAACAAACCATGCACCTTGGCCATAAACCTGAACAGGGGGTTGTCTGCTTCTGGTGCCAATTTAAATCCATCTGTTACAAACAGTGAATCTGAAAATGAAAACGTCTGTGAGCAAAATGCAACAAGTGAGAAGGGTGATGGTGATGCAAATGGTGTGGGAAGCCTGGAACCAGCCAGGGGTCTCCAGATTGGATGGACTTCTCCAATAAATAGTGGCTTGGAGTCAAGTGGAGATGAAGTCACAGCAAAGGATGATCAGCACCACTGCAGCAGCCCACTCCTGTGTGGCAAAAATGAGGTAGATGGGGTAGAACAGCCTCAAACCACAGGAAATGCGAGTGGAAAAGGGGAAGCAGAAGTCACAGGCAAGAAACAAGTTCTAGAAAGTGTTGAGCAGAACATGGCATCCACTTGTCCAGAAGAAGACAGTGCTGAGGCTACAAAACAAAAACCTGAAAGCTCTGAGCATGCAGCAGAACCCAGTGAAGAGCAGGTGGCAGCAGAATGAGACCAGCACAGCAGGCACTCAAGGGAGTGGAAATGACACATCCCTGACTCCATCTGTAGGGATTGGGATAGCAGAAGTACCTGGAAGAAAAAACTGATCCAGTCCAACCCTTGTCTGACTTTCACCTTTCCATGCTTTTTTAGTATCACCTGGAGTACTTCACTGGGGTTGGTTATCCTAAAGAAGAAAACTAATTTAGTCTTCTTCACAGGCAGGCTGTGTCCTGTTCCTGTTTTTTATCTGATGTTCAGAACTATCTTGGAGTAACGGGGTTTTGCACTTTGCTTTGGTTCTGGTATGTCTCTTCTTCAAGAGAAGAGGAAAACGATAATGTTTCCTTGTTTGAACTAGTCGAGTATTTATTAAACACATGATTTTTAGTGTTATTGACAGCATGACCTAATTTGCCAGGCACCTTTCTGTTACCCTGTAATTTCTGTTTGTTATTTTGAAAGGTGGTACCTTCTCAGGAGGATTATTCCTGGCAAAGAATCTGCTTTCTGGGGCAGAAATCATTATTTTTGTGGCATTTGCTTGAAAGAGATGAGTATATGCATTTCACATCATGTAAGAGTGTAGTCACCTCTCCTCCTGTAAAGAAAGTAGGTTTGGTTTTAGAGTCAGGTAAAACAAGTAGTCTCTCTGACCAATATTCACCTTGGGGCACAGATATACACCTTTGGGCACTGTTCTCTAGGGTGTAAAGTGCTGCTTAATTTGTTCCATTTATCCCCTGCAGAAGTTGCTTTGTGGCACTTGTTAAAACTGAGAATATGAATTTTCTACTGGTTTCAAAGAGAAAAACCTTCAGACATCACCTAAAGCTGCCTTGAGCTCTTTTTCCTCAGGTTTTCCAACATTTTCACACCCTTGATTCCACAGATATTGATGCCTACTGCTGACTCAAAGGCCTTCTTTTAATTGCCAAAATGAAGCAGGTATTTGGCACTGCAGCTTTCCAAGCTCTGCCATTAATTTGCAGCAGTCTTTGGGACTGTCCTTTCTGCAGACCCATTCCATGAAGTGAGATGTGTCAAATTTATCCTGCTCCCTAGCTAAGGCAAGGTTGTTTTACCATTAATGGTCAGCATGTCAGACAGTGAGGGCACATAAATGTGAACATGTCTGGAAACCATTGGGTTTTGCGGGCAATTAATTGAAACTTTAATTGGAGGGGGTACGCTTGTCTGGTTCATTTATTTACAGCCCTCAAGGATTTACTTTCAGACCTTGCCAGCTCTTTGCCTGCCTTAATGTTGCTGACCTCCCTGTTAGCTGTTCTGCCTGATTTATACAGTATTCAACCAAGGCTGAAAGAGTGTTAAGCAATTTAGCACTTTCATTCCTAGAGGTTTACAGCAGAGGACTTTGCTCCGTGGAGTGGAGGAAACCATTCCCAGAAGGTCTGGACTTTCAGATTGGTTTAGTTTGGAGGTTTTTAGGTGCAGTTTGGTTTGTGCAGGAGATGGCTAGAGGCTTGCCTCCCTTGCCTGAGGTAGCAATCTTAATGTTTTTCCTCTCTCTGCTATAGTTCCTTAAGAAGCTTCATTTTTCAAGGAATTTGATGGGACTTGCCCTCCCAAGGTCTAGGTCTTGGTCCAGCTTGTGTGTGGGAATAAAAGCCTGCAAGTTTAACATCTAATGGTCGTGATCACACACGTGTTGGAGAAAGGCTTTAATGTTTTAAAAATACTTCTTAAATTGTTAATATGAACAAATGGAGTTAAGGAGCCTATGAGAATACACTTAATGACAGGTATAAATACCCTTAAGATGCTGAGTGAAAAAACTTTCATAAAAAAATTAAGAAAGCGTTAATCAAAGCTTTTGTGCAGATTTATAGTAATTTTCTTATTTAATGAAGTTTGCATTGTGAATATGTGCTCAGGTGGGGCACAGATCACATATCTGGTTGCAGTGCTTGTTTCTGTGTTTGGGATTTCACTGTGAGCCCCAGTATGAAGTGTTCAACCCAAAAATGCCCAGGGTTGGAGTTTGGGCTGTAGATGTTTGCAGGGAGTTCACAAGATGTTTTCCAAGAGAGCTGTATCACAGAAGGTGTTGTATTGATGTCACCTATTAAAGCATGGCTTGAATTCATACCAGCTTCCACTTGGATTTTTTCATCTCTGAGGGCAGGACATGACCATAGACCTGCTCCACCACCACCCCTGTTCCTTGGGTACCTCCTTTGAGATGCTCCATGGGACTGTCCCAGCCTTCCCAAACAGAGGTCTGGGTTCACCAGGAGTGGGTTCACCAGGAGACCCAACCTCCTGCTTGGTCCCAGTGGAGATGATGCTCAGTCTTCTTCCACAACTGTAAAATCTAGCCAGTGAGTGTCTGTGGAAAAAAGACACTCCCTTCCATGCTTCTCCTTTACTGATGTGCTCAGAAGTCTGTGTCGTGGTGCTCTGCAGAACAAGGACTGGGTTTTGGAGTGGCTCCTGGGCTAGCAGGCTGGAGGGCAGCTGGCCAGCCTGGCTCTGGGGCTTGGAGTCCAGTGGGCTTGTTCCTCAGGGTCCAAGCACAGGGGTGTCTGTGGTGATGATTTTTGGAAGTCACTGTTTTTCTTCCTCCTTGTATCTGTAGTCATCATCTGTTCTCTGGACAGGATGCATCATTTTCTCAAGAAATCGGCTGGCATTCTTTAGATCTCCCTGGAAAAAAAAAAAACACAACAACAACAAAAAAACCAAACTCAAAAAACCCCAACAAAACAAACAAACACAAAACAAGCAAAGACCCCACCAAAAAAAATTAAAATCCAGATGTGAATGCACCTCCAGAGCTAATAAACCACCTTGCAAAGCAGTAAGTGCACTTCTAGGTGTCTGTTTGGGTTTGGGTGGCTTCGGGCACTGAATGGCTCTCCCCTCTCCTGCTTTTTTTCTCTCTCTCTGGTGGTGATGGGCTTCCAGAATTGTCCCTGGGTGAGACCTGGGGAGCATCTTCATATCTCCAGCTGGATATTTTTGCTCCTGTGGTGTGTCTGCAAGTCCTGCCCTGCCTTCCTTCTGCTCCCCCCTGGGATGCTGAGGGCTGGGGCTGGACAGAACCTCTCTGACTGACTGACTGCTGCTCCCCCTCCTTCTCCCACCTCCTTCCCAACTTCTCCTCCCAGCTCTGCCCCTCCAACTGGAGCCACAGGTTTCTCTGGAGGTCAGGAGGCTCCTGTGTAAGCTGAGACCCAGGAGGAGGGATCTGCTGGATTTTGCTGGAGAAAGGGGTTAGCATCCCGGGAGGAAGGAAGAGAGGCAGAACCTGGGCACCATGGTTGGAATCTCCTCTCTTGGGCTTCTATTCCTGTGCTGGCTCTTGGCCACAACATCAGCTCAGGTAAGGAGCCTCATTTATTTCTTGCACTCCAGTCTGTAAGGTCAGAAGGCTATTTTCAAGTGTGTATTATGCCTGCAGGATGCAATGGGGCAATAAGCAGGTTATTAGACTCTAAAGTTTATTAAAACTCTGTGTAACTGGGGCTGTTATCCAGCAAACCCCTCTGGCTGGGTACCTGCTGATCCTGTCCTGCTGTGGAGAAACTGCTGCTTTAAACTTCCCATAGTGAGTCCTGTCCTCCTCTTCAGGGCTGCACTTACCAGAGATAATAAAGCCTTGGGAAAGGGGAGACCTGTTGCTGGAAGTGAAAGAGTTTGTTTTTACAGCAAAGTGACCTGATCTGGCTCTGAATCCTGATCTGAATCAGAATCTCTTAGTCCTTCCCCAAATCAGTGTTCACAACTTATGTTTATGCAAGAGTGGATTTAACCCTTGTCCATCTCAGACCTGAAGCTGCATTGAATTTCCCTGCACGGTGTCAGTGTTATTGCCTGGGGAAGTTAACACTTCAGTCAGGTTTTAGGGAGGAATTTTTGCAGTCTGGCTTGAGAGCTGAGAGCTGCCCTCATCTGCTGTGAGCAGAGCTGCCTCCACAATGAAACCTTTGTTCCCAGGAGCTACAGCAAGTTGCTCTCTGGAGCCCTCTCCATACAGAAGTCATTTATTGGACATTTCTTTCCTTCCCCCCACCTCAGATCTCCCCAAAAATCACACATTTTCAAATGGCATTCTGCTCTGAAAGGAGCTTTTTCCTTTCTCCTTCTATATTCCATCACCCATCAGGCTGGGGCTATAAATTAATTTTTAATCCCAAGCACTGGCACCTATAATCTGTGGGCTTTGCATTGTTTTTCTGCCCAAACCAAAACTGCCCTATGCAATGAAACCCATTTTAACCAGCTCTGATTCCCTCCTAAGCCACCAGTTAAATGAGAGCCCCGAGGATGTTCTAAGTCAAAATGGTTTTCCAAAGAGCCCATGCAGGATGGTGGTGATGGGGAGATGGATGGAGAATTAGTGCAGATTTAGGGTTAAGCTGTAGGAATTGGCCAATGCTTTCTGATTTAGCCCCTATGTTTCTTCTGATGCAAAAATAAATTCTTCTCTCTCTTCTCCCAAATCCTTTCAGAGGGTAGGACCACAAGGCCCTCCTGGACCACGAGGACCCCCTGGACCATCTGGCAAGGATGGCATAGATGTGAGTGCCAGAGGAGGGAGGGCAAACTCAGCTGAGGGAGGGTGAGGGATGGAGCAGAGGCACTGAGCAGGGATGCTGCTTCTGTTCCCCAGAGCCCCAGGCTTTGGGCCATCCTTCAGAGGTGGATGGATAAACCTGGAGGACAAACCTCAAGAGACCTTGTTCTACAAGGCAGAGGTGCTGAGTGGCTTCCGATTCTTTGCAGGATGCAAAAGAGAGCTCAGGACAACGTTTGTGTATGGAGGAGGGGTTGTGACTGCTTGCAAAGCTTCATATTTCTCTTTTGGGGTCTAGAGGGGAAGGGGAATGCAATATGTAAAGCTGAGTGCATGGATATGACGTGTGCCAGAGTCATTGCATGTCCTGTGGTACAGAGAGAGATTTATGTGACACTTCAGAGCCCCTAAATTGCAAGAGAAGCTCCAAGAAACCCAAATATGCAGGACTGGACACTGCTTTGATCTTGATTTTATTTCAGTGTTGTCAGCATGGTTATCCCTAACTTCCCTTGGGGTGTGAGGTCTGTGTCTGGCCCCTGTGTTGCCAGACATGAGGTGTCTCTGCTGGCACAAAAAGCAAATGAAATGGGCAAGGTTTATTTCCCCAGGTAGTTCCTTATAAATACACCTCCTTCAGAGGTAGAAGACAACTTACCACAGGACTCCCTGGAGGAGAAAACCTTTACTAATTGGTTTACTAAGTCCTATTTACTTCTAATTGATGTTTCCATAGAAATGATTTTTTTTTTCTTTGCATCTGTTGGATAAGGACTGAATTGTGTCCTGTAGTTGTCAGTGGGTTAAAAGAGCATCAGATGGACCCTCAAGACCACTTCAACTCCAAAAGGCTGGATTTTCTCTTCAATACTCACTTTGAGCAGAGTTTGTCTCTCTGAGCTGCTTATGGAACAGGGCAGAGATTTTTAACCTGAAGTAAGTTTATTGGAATTGGGCCTTTAAGCAACCTTGAAAAAAATCTGTTCATTCCACACGGGTCGTTTTCTTTTGGATAAGAAGTTTAAAAAAGAAAGTTAAAAAATGTCCTGGTATATGGTGAACAAAGAGCTTTTTTGTCTGCAGTGGTGAGGTTTCCCAGCAGCTCTATGAGCAAGGCTGGTCTGAGAAGAGAACCTCATTGATTTAATTTACAGCTGATCCCTCTGAAGTGTCCTTTTGGCCAACAGAGACTGTTTCACTGAAAATTTCACTCTGGTTTTGTAGCACAAAATGTTCAGAGCTGCTACCCCGATGGTTTCTTTCTGCTCTTTTCCATGATGTGCTGAAAGGCTTAAGGGGATACCCTGTTCAGAGTGAAATAGAAGAAGTTAGGAGGCATGAAGCCCTCCAGACTTCAAATCATAACCAGCTTGTGGCAAATCAGAAAGAAACAAATCCCTGTAGCCATGTTTTTCAGTTCCTGTTTGTACAGGATATTTCACACATGAATTCTGGAACAACCCCAGCATCACTTCTGATCTCCCTTGGAAACAGGAGCCTGAGGAGATGTTGGTCACAGGAACCTGCACCCTGGAAGCCACTGCCAAAAGCTTTGTAAGGCTCCCTGTGGAACAGGACCAAATAACATCTCATTTATATTAAGAACTTAGTCCTAATAAATCGAATGGCCGAGTAAAGTGCTTTAAGTCTTGCAATCCCAGCTTGAGTTTGGAGTTTTGGCTATGCAGTAGTCTTTCCTTTGGACAGATTTGAGCTACATCCCTCCTGTGGTGAGCACAGTCCTACAGCCCTCCTGCCTTAAGGGCTACAATTTTTTTGGCAATACCTTTCAAAAATCCTGGTATATAAAAGCCAGACACTGCTCTGCATTTGCATAGCCCTGCGTGGAGAGGATCTTGTGGAGCCTGAGAGGTGGTGTCAATTCTACCACTGCAAAGAACAAACCCAATATTTTGGGTTTGTTTGAGACTTTTTTTTTTTTTTTTTTTTAAATAAAACACAGACAGAACTTTTCTGGACCATAGCTACACAAGATTCCTGAACTCTGGAAGCCACTCCAGCTAGGTCATCTTCACCAGATGGCTTTGGATGGATTGCTGTGTGGGAAGAGTCACTGGACAGCCTTAGAGCTGGATGAGTGGTGCCTAACACACAGCTGAATTATTCAGGATCTTTCCAAAAAAAACCTTGAATGAACCCCACAAGCACAATTTCTGGAAGTTGCTGCACTGGTTCCTGCCTTTCGGTGGGAGCTGCAACATTAAGTCCCTTTGAAATATTTCATAATTACAGCCTTTAACATGTTTCATGCTTCTTACTCAGTAACAAGCAATATCTCTCCCTCTCAAGGCTAGAAACAGCATGTTATGGTGGGAAGAATTAGTGACAAGTTCCTGGGAATTATTTCTGGGCATGTAATTTAATTCCTTAAATTGCTAATCAGCAATTGTCACTTTTCAAAAATCAAGCTTGCTTTTTTTTTTTTTTTTTTTTTCCTTTCTTTCTTTCCCTCCCCCAACTTTTCATCTCCTGGCTTGACTTGCTAGGAAGGAATAAACTTCCTCCTGTCTCATGTAGCCCTAGGAGAGCATTGCCTTTTGCTGGCAGTCTGTGCCTCTAATTCCCAGTGACCTGGCATCAGGGGTATAAACACTGATTAGGCTTTTGATTTAGCTGACTGAAGTTCTGGTGCTCCTGCTGAGTCCCCCAGGAGTCCCCAGCAGCAGGGTCGAGGTTTAAAAATGGTCCCAAACAACCTCTCCCTGATGCTGAGACTTTGCTGTGTCCATTGCCACCCCATAGGCAAGAAAAAATTTTAAAAAATGCAAGGGGTTGGTAATTTGAAGTGATGGAGGAAGGAGTAAACCATCTCTAGCTGCCTTTTCATCCCATTCGTTGCCAAAAGAACCACTCCCTTCATTTCCTTGGCAGGGAATCTTTCCCACCTCTGAAAAATGATAACTATTTATGGAGAATCTGTGGGCAAAGGGCAGCAAAGGAGTTGCTGCAGCAAAGCAGAGCATAAAGATCCCTGTGTTCACTGTCCCTCTGCTCTGCCCTTGGTTGCTCACCAGAGCTCTGCATCCATCCTCCCCTCAGCACTTCCAGGCACTCCAGGCTGGAGAGATTTGCCCACAGACTTCCCAGTTGCTGGCATGGTAAATAGAGAAACCTGCTCTAAATTCCTCATCCTTTGCTTGCTGTCTTCTTGCTGCTAATTACCAGGCAGCAAGGGATGGTGTTATTTCCAACCTTGCTCTGGTAATAACCTCCCTTTTTCCCATATGGATTTTGTCCTTCAGGGGGATCAATAAACCTCTTCCCCTCTGCTTGCCCACAAGACCTGAATTTCTCATAATATTCAGGGCACTTATCCTAAAGCATGGAGGGGAGGGCACCATCCAAACATCAGAAACAGGGACACAAAGTGATTTTTAGCACAAAACACAGATATCTTCTTGTCTGGGGTCCATGTTACAGCTGGGTGAGATAGGAGTTATTCAAAGGCTTTTTAAACACTGTGAACCCTTTGAATGCTGTTCTTTCCATTAGGATAGGGAAAAAAAACGAGTGCTCTTGAAATATTTTATAAAACTTGGTTGAATCCACTTGTGCAATTGGATTAGGTGGAAATCAGCTGGGGGCTTTGTTCATTTGCTTTTCCTGTCAAAGTGTAGCCAAACGAAGAAAATAATTGCAGACAATTTGTTCATTCTTCACTTCCTGATAGTCCTCAACTCCTGGTAGTACTAGATTTTTGTGCTGTGTCCTGGAAACCTGGAGTTTAGCATGACATCCCTCTGTTTCATCAGGAAGATGTTTGAAAGCCTTGCCCAAGTGCAGAGAATTCTCAAGTATATCTGGAAAATGCTGGAGGTGCTTGGCACTGGTCAGAAGCCTTGGTTCTCTCTGGGAGGCTGAGGGTGTGGGTTTCACCAAATCCACAACTGGAGATGTGGAAAAGGCACAGGAGATTTGTGAGCCTCATCCTGCTTTAGGGGGGCAGCAGGATCCAGAGCATCATCTTCCTAAGACTTGAAGTAGGTATGAAGGGAAACTTGAGTGCTATGAGAGCAAGGAACACCTTTGTGTTGGGAAAAGCCAACTGAAGGAGGTTCAGCACTAACACTGAATGTTTTTCTTTCCCATTTTAGGGGGAGCCAGGCCCTCCTGGTTTGCCAGGCCCACCTGTAAGTATTTCCTGGCTGATGCTCATCCTCATGAGGATGACAGAGTGCAAGAACTAAGACTTTCTTGCCTTTCCTCTTGCTCTGCAGCAGAGTTTCCATAAGGGATGCATGGGAGTGAAGATGCTCAGCACTGGTTCTGGGGACAAATGTGTTCTCCTGCTTCATTGCTAGAGGAGAATGCATGAAATAAAGCTGGAGCATCACCCCCCTAACAAAACTGCCCCAAGCCACACATGCAGGGTTATTTTTGGCATTGATCTGAGTCTGCTTCTCCTTCTTGATCTGCCAAGGGGTGCTCAAAGTTGTACCAAGTGACAGAGTTCTTTGCTTTGGGCCACCTACTCCATCCCCTTCTCCCAGGAACATCTTATGGGGAACTGTGTGTGGAGCTGAGCCAGAGCACTGAAGTGTATTTAGGGTTTAGATATGGATTGAAGGCAGGTTTCATCTCCCTGCAGGATTTCTTCCATGTTGGTATCAGAGAACACACCAACACGTGAGCTCCCATCCTGTAGCCTCTATCAACACATGCCACAGTCCTCTTGTTCTGGTGTTAAAAAATAATTGTCTGTTTGTCTGGTGTAGGGGCCAAAGGGTGCACCAGGGAAGCCTGGAGCTGCTGGTGAAGCTGGATTGCCTGGCCTTCCTGGGGTGGATGTGAGTATTTCTCTTAGACCTTTTGGATTATTTCACAGAGGTGTGGGTGTTCTCCCAAAGTATCTCATCAATTGTGTCTGCTGGAGAAGCAAAGTGGATCTTGGATCTACATATGCATAGCAGGACAAATGACAGGCACATCCTACAGCTCTAATTACTCTATTTCTCTGGTTTCACACTTACATTTTTTTTTTCCACAGGGTTTAACAGGAACTGATGGCCCACCTGGCCCAAATGGGCCTCCAGGAGACCGTGTGAGTACCACATTACATCTTAAATGAACATTGCCACTGCTTGCATTGATCATTTCTCATTCCTTTGCCTAATGGGTGACCTTTAGGTGTTGATGATGATGGCTGATTTATCTGTAAACCCCTGCAGAAGACTCAGGCTCTCGAAATGAAGTCCTGGGTGGCTTTTCTGTAGGCAAGGCAGAGATTCATCTTTCTTTCACAGGGCTTTGGATGGGCTTGGGTAGCCTCAGTGATGGTAATACCAATGCAGAGCAGCTCTGGTGCTATTTTGTGTACCCTAAAAAGTTTCTTGAAGCAGCTGATTGACTTAATTATGAAGTTCATCAAGCTGAAGCTATTCTGGCCTTTTTTTGCAGTGTGAGTATGCAGCCCTGTTATAATTCCTGCAACTGTGGATTAACTGTTTACACTTTTGCCTTTTATTAATTCTGGGGCTGTCCATATGGCTGACATTATGAGTTGCTTTGGCATAGTCCTCCCCAGACAGCACAGCAAGAAATAAGAAAGTTTTTTTTTCTTGCTTCCTTCATATTCCAGCTCTTCTAAGGGCACCACAGAGAAATGACTGCCTGAGATGTTACAGATGTCCTTTAGATCACCTCTGTTGGGGCCAGGAAGGTATTTGGACCTCCTTGTGATATTAAGCACTAGGCATTAGTGGCCAAACAGCACAGATTTTGATCCAGCATGTCTGACTCCCTGTCTCCCAGCATGGGAAGATAAGGATTTTATCCATAGCTGTTGTATTGGTCTCCTGAAGTGGGGGCTGCAGTGATGGGCTGAACACCCCACAGCAGGCAGGGGGTAGAAAAGGGAAACTTCTCTAAGACGTTGAATATATCTCAATAATCCATTGGTTGCCCCAGTGAGGTACCCAAAGCTTGAAACTCTAAGTTGTTTCATTTAGTTGAAGAGATGACAGGGCCCTGTATCCCTGATGTGCTTTTTTTCCCTTTCCCATGTGCAAGGCAAAGCTTTTTTGGCCACAGAAATTTGAGTGGCAGGACCCAAGCATCTCGGTGACAGCTCCAAGCCTCCATCCATTGGCACTGCATTGAAAACCATCTCCTTTGCTTCTCCTCCTGCCCATCTTTCTCCTTGGAGATCCAGGGCTGCAAAATCCTGACTACACTCAGACCACTTGTGGCAAGAGGCCAGCATTTTCTGGGAATTATCCCCTGATTTTTGATATAGAAACATTCAGAACCACACAGAGAAGACTGTGAGGGGTTTTGTGCCCCTGTTTTATGTTTGGTGGTGGTATTTGCCCATGCCCCCTTTAGCACTCAAGGTCCTAACTTGCAGGGTAATTGAGCTGATAATTTTGGGGCACCAGAATTTCTTCTTCAGCTATTTGCAGGAACACACAAAGGTTGTTTTAGCACAGCTGCTGTAACTGCATGCTCTGGTTTGATCTGTTTTCCCCTGTCTTGTAACTCAAGCTGTCAGCATGGGGCAAACTTTGGGACCTGTTGTCATCTATGGGAGCTTTTCAAAGTCAGTGGTCCATCTGGAAAATCATTTTAATTGGTCTGATAAAAACCTGGGAAAAGGAGAGAAAAAACCAAACCCAACTCTAAAAGCTTTAGCACTCTGAAAGGTCAGCACTGTTATCCTGACTCTGTCTTCTCTCACCTCTAAGAACTTATTTCAGTCTCCCAGGCATCCCTGAAGTGATCAGGTATTAATTAAAGTTGTGGGATTCAGTTCATGCTTCATTCTGTGACTTCTGCTGGATAAATAGGTTTTTCTGCCAGGGAGTGTCTGGCGTGCAGGTTTTTAGCACATGGAAGTGGGCTCCTGGAAGACAAGGTCCCTTCCAACCCAAACTGTTCTGATTCTGCGATTATTTTATTTTTTTTCCTGCCACCCTTCCTGGTTCTGACAGTGCTTCATGTCTGACCAAGGGCAGAGTATTGTGAGGGCAGCATACCAAAATGGTTTTATCCTAAATACTTCTGTTGCTATCAGCATCCATTAGCTTTCCTCATGGTTCTGTTTACAGACTGATAAGATCAAACCTATTTATTTGTTCAGTTAACAAAACCCTTTATTTTTAGCCCCTGGGTTCTGACCTCAGGGCTCCATCCTTTGTTGGAAAGTTTTCAAAGGCCATTTTGAAGGTTGGTGCTTTCCCCTA
Organism: Phaethornis superciliosus; assembly: GCA_023637945.1. Taxonomy (NCBI): domain Eukaryota; kingdom Metazoa; phylum Chordata; class Aves; order Apodiformes; family Trochilidae; genus Phaethornis; species Phaethornis superciliosus. The sequence continues at coordinate 12,149,990 of JAJQWJ010000019.1, forward strand.
TAAGCAATGAGAGAAACATAATTATTTGTGTTTGTTTATAAATGTAATATTAATCAAGTATTTCCTGTGCTCTATTATATATATTTATAAAGTGAAAAATAATGGTGAGGTTATTTTCTAGTCAAAAGAGAAAGAACATTGTCACCAGGAGAATGAGTTGAGTCAGGCAATGTTATTAAAATCCAGGTGTAAATGAGTCTCTCCTTTGAACTTAATGGAATCCCAGCAGCTTGCTCAGGGATTTGAGGATTTTTACAGTACCAGGAGTGCTCCTGGCTGCATGCTGCACCTCACACCCTCAAAGATACCAAAATTACAGAGAGTGAAGTGCATTTGGGGGACTCTGCCAACTTTTTGACACGGGGAACAGGTTGCCCAGGCAGTTTTCCAGGCCAGGTTGGATGGGGCTTGGAGCAACCTGGGCTGGTGGGACTGGGTGGTTTTCAAAGTACCTTTATACCCAAACCATTCTGTGATTTTATGTTGGCCAAAGCAAACAGGGGCTACCTGGCTGGTTTCTGGGGGGCCAGGGTTAGGGTGCCAGTCAGGAGGTGCCAAGAACTGAATGCTGTCTTTAATGGAGGAGATCCCAGCTTGTTCCTCACAGCCATCAGTAGTTGTAAGGATTTGAGCCTTAAGATAAAAGTGACTGAAAGCAGAGTAACCTGCAGCAAAAGAAATGAATGAGCTGACATTTACAACTGAGCTGATTTTTATTGGATTACAATCCTTTCCTTACAGAACTTTTCCTAATGATGCCTCAGGGCCTCAGTATCTTTCCCTTTCAGTTTAACAAGGGAAATATTTCTAATCTCATTTGGTATGCAGAACATTAGGAAAGGGCCAGCCTCATCCCTGGGATCACAACAAGCAGCAGTATGTTGGGATATTTGCCAGCTCTGTCTGTCCACCTTCTTCTTCTGGTCCTAAGGGTGGATATCATTTAATTCCAGCTCAGAACATCATTCTTGAGATGTTTCTGTGCAGCATTTTGAGAACCCTGGGAGGGGGGAGGAATTTAGAAATCATTCAACTGGCATCGCTACACCTCTGCCACTTCTTCTTTTTTTTTCTTTCCTTTTCTTTTTCCTTTCCTTTTCTCTTTTCTTTTAAAAAAGTATGATTAATTTAGTCTGCTTTTATCAGCTGCCCTCCTCTCTCACAGCAGCAGCTTTTCTCTGAGGAGGCTTTTGGGCCTGAGAGCATCAGTCAAGCAATGCACACCCCATATCTCTTGGGTGCTCTTCGCAGATGCTTGCCAAGGTCAATGCACCATTCTGTTGCTTTTGTTCATTTTTATATTTCCCTTTATTTTCTGTTTCAGAACTCCTGCCTGTAATTCATTTTTACAGTCTATTGGCCAATGCTGGCATCTTTGCAGCAAAGGGATTAAGGTCTGTCTGCCTTACTGAGCAGGAACACAGCAACTTCAGGAATGACTTAATTCTACTCAAAGGCCAAGCTCCAGGGAAGCTGAAGATTAAGAATGCAAACTGGAGAAAGGAGATTGGGGATTTGCCAAGGAAGAAAGCAAAGAGGCAGAAGCTGGAAAATCTTTGTCTTGGCTTTAAGGGAAATGTATGAATTAATAGAATTCCCCAGACTGAGTCCAAAGCTTGTAAATAGTTTCAGATAGTTCAGTCACTGGATCTAGGATATGAATGTATTATGAATAGTAATATTTCCCATGAATGAAATTCAATGTACAGACATTTAGATATTCCTGGAGACTAATCTGAGGCCAGCTGTGCCTTGCACAAGTGTCTGTTCAGGCTTTTAGGAGCAGCTCAGGCTTTAGTCTCCACTCTCTCTTGACCTCCAAGTGGGGAAGAAGGTTGCTGGGACCAGTTCTGGACATCCTTCCTTGCTATCTTCAAATATTCCTTAATCCAGTAATTAATCAGGAATGACAGAGTCATCATCCCTGAGTTTCTGTCCTTATATTTGTGAATTCAGCATCTCCTGTTCTGTGCCCTTTCTGTCAGGCACTGCTGGAGCTGTCAAGCAGATGATGGTGGCATGGAGAGCAGGTGGTGGTGGCTGCCCATGTGAAGGTTTTGGGTTTATTCCTGCTAATTTCCACTCTTTTCTTCCCATAGGGTGCATTAGGACCTGCTGGGCCACCTGGACCAGCTGTAAGTATCTCCTAGACCTGCATGATGAGTAGGTGATGTGTAATACTCTGCCAAAACCATTACCAAGATGGGAAGCCTTGGATCACAAACAAAGGGATAAAAGCCTGAACTGAGTGAAAATATTGTTTAAAGAGTTTAAATATGTATGTATGACCTGGTCTGGGAACGCAGGGGCCTCTTCTCAGTCTCAGAGATGTTAAAAACAAACCAGCTTGGGATAAAGACTGGCATGTCAAATGCTATAAAAATCATTAGACATTAGGTAATGTCTAATAAAATGAAAAGAAAAAAAAAAAAAGGAAAAGCAGATTAAGTAGAGCATTGTCTTCAGAAGTGCTTCTGTCCCACCCTCACGTCTCAGTGTGTGGCTTCACTTAGAGAAGTCTCATAGGTAACAGCAATGTAAAGGGAATACAAATTATTAGAGGCAACAAAAGGATTCATCAAGACTCCAGCTGTGACTGCAAATTACAATAATCAAGGACAGAGGAGTGCTAAGGAAACTTAAAAAAAAAAAAAAAACAACCCCAAACAAACAGGATTTATGCTTTCCTTCCTGTACATTTGGTTTCTAAGTAATCTTTTATTGTTTTAAATGTTGTTTCCAGGGCAAAGGACTACCAGGACCTCCTGTAAGTAATGAGGCTCTTTCAAAAAAAGAAGTTTAAATTATTATACAACCTTTATTGGACACTCTGAGTGTTCCAAACCCACTCCAGGCCTTGGGTCCCTCTCCTGTGCTGGGCAGAAGGATGTGGAGTCCTGCAGGTGGGTGGGTGGCTGTTGGGTGCTCACCCTAAGGAAGGTGGCATGGTGTAAATGGAAGGGGCAGCAGCTTTGTCATTGCAGGAAGTGACCAGTTCTGGGGCAGCTTTTATTTGATGGGTTCCTGGAGCATCTCAGAGCTGCCCTGTGTCAGAGGGGGTGCAGATGTTGGCAATGTCATGGTGACAAACCTATGCTCCAGGGGAAAGCTGTGTGGTGCTCAAATGATTGTCTGAGCTCCTCAGGGAGGGGATTAAACAAACCAGTACAACCAGACTGTTTGTCCCTGGGCTTTGGCAGCTCTAGGAGGTTGTCCCAGGTGTAAAGCTCTTCTTTCTCTTCCCCAGGGGCCTCCAGGACCCAGCGGGCTCCCAGGTGGCAATGGATTTCGGGGTCCTCCTGTGAGTTCCTCCTCCTACTTGATCCACGTTTATTGAACGTGCCACAACCACAGAAGAGCAAATTTCATTTCTGGTCTCTTACCCCTTGAGGAAGTGTGATGTGGGAGACACATCTGCAAATGCCCATGGGCAATGCTATTTCTTCTATCAACTTGGATAGGGTCACCCCAGCCAAGCAGTGCAATACCAAAGGTTTACAACTGCTTGCAGCCACATCTTCCTTTACCAAGTATGAGTAAGGACAAAAGAGCAGCCTGTCTCATGAGATCAGAGGCTGCTTACCAGTTGCTGTGTACTTGGCAGCATCCTCAGAAGAAGCTATTGAACAGAATGGGTCTGATCTTAGGGAACCCAGAAGCACCCAGTCATGTTTGGGTGTCCACAGCTCCACAGAGCCAGTGAAACCAGGGCTGGAGGTGCAGGGATATGTTCTTCTGTCCTAATCTGTCTACTTCCATGTGCATCTGCTCTTCCCTTGGTAGTCATAGAAGCCTCAGCAGAAAGCAAGGTGCAGTTGTAGTCCTGTCAGAGATACCTTGTCCCACATTCACAAATATGCAATGGTATTTGGTAGCCACCCTTCCTCTCCCCTTGCATTTTCATTTAAATGATTAAGAAGGGGAATTCTTACTGTTTTTCACTCTTTTCAGGGACCTTTTGGTCTGCCAGGATTCCCAGGGCCTCCTGGACCACCTGGACTTCCAGTAAGTTGACACCTGAAAATAAATGTGAGATAATTCCTATGGGGAGTCTAGAGTTTTCTTCTTGCTGCCAGAAGCTGCGTTTTTTGTTTGTTGCCATTGCCTCGAGCACTCAATTTATTCAGATATATACAGAAATACTCAGAATCATCCAGGTTGGAGAGGACCTCTGGGATCATCAAGTCCAACCATTAATCCACTACCACTGGGGTTCTCAGACCATGGCACTGAGTCCCACATCTTTTTTTAAATTTCTGGGTGTTAACCCTGTGCCTCAAGGCGAGCAGTGACTTCTCACTGGCTTCTCTCTGCTGTGTTCAGCATCTCCTCTTTGTTGTTTGTGCTCTGTGGATGCCAGTGACATCCAAGCCTTATGGCCCAGAGATGTCACAGCTTGGGCTTTCTCTTCTCTCAGGGTTTCTGGGGTTGCTCACATCATGATGTGTTCTGGTAGGGCCAGCAAGAAATTGTGTTTTCTCCTGGTGTTTGTCTCAGTGTATTTAAAAAAACCCACAAAACAAACATATTTGAATTGCAGGGTCTTCCAGGCACCTTTCCTGATGGTGGTGGGGACCTTCAGGTAGGTTTGTCCTTATGGTGCATGAAAATATTTTGTGGTTTAAGCCCTGATGTGGTGTTTTGTTGGCATGTTGGGTGACTGTCAGACCATGCAATGTGCAGACAGTGTTCTGTGTGTATTTACAAGCCCAAAATGTTCTTTCAAGGAGGTAGATATCCTAATGCTGATCCATTTCCTTCATCTTTCCTTTCTGCTTTGCTTTTCAAAATGCAGGTTTTGCTTACACCCTTCATTTAGAAAACAACTTCAGCATTTGGTAAATGACAGCAGCTTTTCATGCATCTGTTTCCAACTCTGCTTTGCAAGAGGAAAGGTCATGTGTGTGGCACTGTTTATTTCCATGGATGGTGGCACTGGGTTCCTGTGGGCATATGCTTTGTTCAGACTTCCTGGTGGAGAAAGCCTTGATTCCTTTCTTTCCAGGGAATAAAAGGCATGTTAAGTCCATGAAGGATGGGAGTGACATTTCCAGATTTCACAGCTGCTGTTGTGACAGCATCTTTGCTTTTCTAATTGGCATGCCCCAAAAAAGCTCAGAGTCAGTTTAGACTGCCTTATGGCAAGTTGTGTGGAAGTTAGTAGAAAATGATACTATTTCTGCCAGTTTAATTTAAGTTACCCTGTGGAATATACTAGAAAATTAAATTTCTCCTGCAGAGGTGTTGCCTGAGGTTTTATCAGAACAGAAAACCAAAGAAAAGCTGCAGAAGAAAATCTCATTCCCTATTAAGTTTTTAGAGTAGAAACTTTTGAGCTCCCATGAAATGCCCATGTGTGTTCTGATTTGTTCCCAGTCAAAGCAGAGTTCTTCTTAGGAGCTCTCCCAGCCTTGGACTTCTGCAGATACCAGCTGATAGGTGCTGGGGTGATTTTTCTTACAAATCTCCTTTCAATAAACTCTTAATGCTTATCCTTGCTTCAGTTAGGTGAGTTGTCTAAAGGAAATCAATAGGGGCCAGTTAATCCATAGGATTAAATATCTTCCTAATGATTTACAAGATACTGATCCAGCTTTACTGGGGAGCTGTGATTCTTCAGCATTTTGGACTGTGGGCAATTATCAACCTTCAGGATTTTTCCCAGTCCATGCTCAGAGGGAAGCTGACCAGTCACAAATCATCATTTTGTGGGTTACTGGGAGCCTGAGGACCTATTCAGGGACTCCCTTGCCATGGGGTCAATACTTGATGCCATCAATGCATTAGATTTAGTGGATTTAGACCCAAAACCCCACGTGACCTCTTCTCCTCTCCCCAGTAATACCACCCACCAGCTTCCCTGGATGGGTACTTGAGAAAGCAAAGGGTATTTCTGTTCCTTGCAGTGTCCAGCTCTGTGCCCACCAGGTCCTCCAGGGCCCCCAGGAATGCCAGGGTTCAAGGTAAGAAAAATGCCACCTGCAGATACAAGGTTGTGTCTCCCCCCAAAATACTTCTGGGAACCCTGGGGATTAAACTGGTTTTATACAGTATACATCTTCTGTAGGCTCCACACCTCTCCAAACCAGCCATGCATCTGCCTGGGTTTTTGCTGTCAAAACAGAAAACCCAGGAGGAGTTATAATTCCCTATGTAATAACATAAATTCCCTATACAATAATATAAATTCTCTATACAATAATATAGTTTCCCTATAATATATATTCCTTATAATAATATAATCCCAGGTAGAACATCTGGCATGGCTGAAATCAATCTGGGTCTCTTCCACAACAATGGGATCTCCAACAGAGTTTATATGAAAGGTTTTAGGAGCACATGGATTTCCTGGCAAGCTGGGTAGTGTGGATGTTAAAGATGATTTAAACAACAGGAGAGGTTAAAGATAAGAGAATGGGGTTTTCAGAAGGGTCTCACTCCTGTTTTCAGAAGTGATGGGAACTGAGTTCTGGTCCCTGCTATTGAGAATTGAATCTGGAGCCTATTCTCACCACAAGGCACTCCAAAAAACCCCAAATCTGAGCAGTTCCTGAAACTAGATCAATCCTGACCCAGTGATAGGTAAGAGAGGAGTGGGGTATGGCCAAGTCACCCCAGAGGGATCTCTACTCACACCCTTACAGCATGTGCATAGATTATTTTCCCAGGAAGGTCATTGGGGTTGTGTGGATTTGGGTCTTTACAGCTGTCTCAGAACATTCCCATTTTGAAACAGGACTGTCCTGGAATGTGAATAATTGGGGTTCTTCTTTCTAGGGACACACTGGTGACAAAGGAGAACCTGGTGAAATAGGAAAAGAAGGAGAGAAGGTAAATGTTGATGGAAAGGGGGCAGGGGAGGATTTTTCTCTTTAAAAACATCATGACAAATGATTTTTTCAAGAAGAGAGGGAGAAATGAGGCAGTGGGATGAAGAAGACATGGCAATGAGTGCAGAGCTTTGGTTGCCATGGCTCTGCATGCATGACTCTGTGCTGGTACTTCAAGAAAATTCATCTTCCCCAAAACCATAATGTTAAGATCATTGTGATAACCTTAACACATCTTGTTTCACGTGCAGGGATGTCAGCTCAGGAAAAAGCTCTTCATTAATCCCTGGGGTAAATTCCTGACTGATGAAATGTTCCTGCACCTAGAAGACATTGCTCATAACATAGAAGCAAATTCTGCAGAAGAAATCTGGGTGGGAGGGAGCTCAAGGAGAAATAAGATGGGAAATACCACGGCTTTCTGCTGGCAGGCTCATGTTATCTCCCTCTTTTCCTCATGATTTTTTCTCTCCAGGGCAACCCTGGCCCTCCTGGTCCTCCAGGCATCCCTGGCAGCATTGGCCTGCAGGTAACACCTCCTCTTCTGACCACTTCCCATGACTTTGTCCCTGTGGAACTCAGTGGTGGCACCAATCCCCCTGCAGAACAACAGATGGGAAAGTTGGTGCTGGGGAAGAAAGAAATGGAGCTGCTTTCCCTGAGGTCCTGCTTTTGGTACCTCGACTCAGATGAGACACCCAAGTGATTGGTGCTTTGGTAGAGCTCTGGACACCTTTTGGGTGGATGGCAGGTGGACTTTGAGGGCATTTCTGCATGAGGTGACTCCAGCATCACTTGCTCAGAGGTTACCACTGAAGAAGAAAATGTCCTGTGCATCACAAGGCTGAGCTTTTGGCACTGGTTTTTAATGTTTCCTGTGCTGATGAATAGCTTTATCAGGCTATTCTGCCATTCTTAGGTTTAACAGTGCTTGTCTTAATCATTTAAGACACTTTTAATTGTTTTGTTTTCTTAATTAGGGCCCGAGAGGACTAAGAGGTCTCCCTGGTCCGATGGGTCCGGCTGGTGACAGAGTAAGAAAAACCTCATTTTTTCCCCTCCTTCATCACCAATTTCTCTTGTTAGAGGTTCAGGTGGTGTTTGTCCTTACTGAAAAGCACTGGAGAACTTGTAAAGATACAAATTGCAGGCTCTTTCCTGCTTTTATTTAGGAACAAGTGTGTTTTCAGAACAGCAGAGCCATGACAGATACCAGCACAGCCCAGACACAGGGATAGAGAGATCAAACTTGCTTGTGCAGAACAGGATCTTTTGCAGGATTGTCTGGCAAGCTAGCAAGAAATATGGGATGTCTTTCCAGGGCTTTTGTGATTTCTTGGGTTGCAGGGATGCTGTCATTTGACTCTGTACTGCCCCAGCATTGCAATGATGTGTTATTCTTTGCAGGGTGACATTGGTTTCCGAGGGCCACCTGGAATCCCAGGACCTCCAGGGAAAGCTGTATGTATCTGCTTCTGAGCATCTCTCTGGCTCTGCTTTCCACAACCAAAGCCTCAAGTTTATTCCTCCTGCACTTCACATTTGGCTGGCAGTGGGGAGGAGGAGCACGCTGGCCGCTTCCATCTGATCATTCCCTTTGCCTTTTTCCTCTCCACTTAGAGCAATATTATTTCCCCTGCCCTGGATTTCAAGAGATCTTTCCCTCAGCTGTTGTTCCCCACTTATTCTCAGAAAAAGTGCTGAGGAGAATAAGCTCTCTTCATCACTTCTTTTTCCCAGAACATCAGCAGCTGGGGGCAAGCAGTTGAGAGGGGTTTGTGTTGAGCTTGGGAAGGCAAATTTTGAGGAAGGATCAGTAAGCACTATCCTGAACTTATCTCCTCTGAGCCAGGTCTGTGCCCAAGTGCCCACAGCTCCCAAGGATTTCTGCACAGGCAGAAATAGTTGTGTCTGAAAGCTGCAGTCCACATCCTTTTGCAGAGCTCTGGGGTGATGGGTAGGGGAACCCTGAGCTCACTTACCTGTGGGCAGAACCCTCTGCCCTCCTTACCGTGTCCAAATAGGAGACCTGGGCTGCCCTTGCATCTTTATGGCCTCTCTAAGAGCATTTCCCACTGGGCTGCAACCCCTTCTCTCCCCTTAGTGTGGAAAACTTGGGATCTGCTTTCTAGCAGACACTACACCTGCCAGCATCCTGCAGGCTGCATCCACCCCAGGGCAGTGCCACCCTCTGGGAACCCCTTTGCAATGATAGGAGAAATTCACCCCAACGAAACCAAAAGGAGGTGTTTGCTGAGCACCAAATACTTAATTACCCCACGCAGGATCTAGAAGAGAAATAGGGAAGTTTTTCTTCTGTTCTGGTTAAAGAAAACATTTCATTAAGTGAAGGGGGAAGGATGGTCCCTGCCCTGAGGGCTTGTTGGTAAAAGCCCTGCTGCAGTTCATCCCTGGGTCAGGAATTGCAGAGGGTGATGGAGAAAGAGCAGCTGAGCTCCTTAGGGGTGGTGTGTGCTCACACCAACACCAGCAAACAGCCAGAAACCCTTCAGCACTTACAGCCTGGGGACAGAGTCCCTGTCACCCTGTGAGCAAGGTGCTTAATGGCTTTTCCTCTTCTGTTGTAGGGAGACCAAGGAAGCAAAGGACCTCAAGGATTCAGGGGGCCCAAAGGTGATACTGTAAGTGCAGTAAAACATCCATCTGCTCAGGGTTTGGGTGTGACATTCTAAGGAATCTGTTTCACAGGTTTACTGTGGCTTGTCCCCCCTTGGTTTATTTGGAAGGGAGGTGAAAGGGATGAAATTATTCTCCTCAAACCCAAGATGTTTAAATCTTAGTAAAGATGCCCAAGTGCTTCTTACAGCACAGGGATCACCTCTTGCATCTCCATCCCATGAAACAGTCAAGAATTTTCCCAGATGCTGCAGCCAGCACTGGGATAAAAGAACTCCTAGACCTACATGAACAGAGTAGGAGCCAGCACCAACTGAATGAAATGTCCCTGTGGAGCTGAAGTATTCTCTTTTGTTGACTGATTGTTCTTAAATGTTGTGTCCTGGATAACTCAGGATTTACTATTGATTTCTAGGGTAGACCTGGCCCAAAAGGAAACCCAGGACCTCGTGGACTCATAGGAGAACCTGTAAGTTGATTGAGGAGGATCCAAGTCTCAATGTTAGCTTGATTGCAGATGACAAGCTAAATATGACAGGAGAAAACTTGCCTCTTACAATCTTTGCCATCAGACTTCTGCTCTGTGGGTCTGTGTAACCTTCAGTGTAGTCCTGGTTGGACTAAACTCAGTTGTATGAAAAATCTCCCCATTTCCCAGTACTACTGGAGTTGGACCTGCTGCCAAAAGGTTCTTTCTGAGTGTATTTTGCATCTGCCCCAGAGCCATAACCTGTGTTGTGCCTGGTTTCAGGGGATGCCTGGCAAGGATGGACGGGATGGAGCTCCTGGACTCGATGGTGAGAAGGTTTGTAAAGTCCTACTTCAACACTGCAGGAAAGATTTCTGGGACTGTCCCTTGTGTTTTGCAAAGCTGCTGTTGCTTGTCAAGAGCACAGCTGGAAAGCTTTTGCTTCTAAAAAGTTTTCCAGTAGCGTGAAGGAGAGTGAAATTGCTTTTATTAATTAATCCCAAGGAAATTCCCTAAAGAAAGAAGATGTACATGTGGCCCATGCCCATCTGATCTAAACTGTGTACTTAGTGGTTCCAGTTGGCTGACTTTCAGCCTTCAGAGATGCCTTTTCAAAGCCATTGACAGAGACAACTGTTTATTTTAATTGCCTGTAGACAAAGTTCTGTCAAGATATCCTGGCTGCCTGGTATTTGAACAGTGGTCCCACCTGGAATGTGGATGGGGAGCAGCAAAGGAGGGCTTGGAGCTGCAAGGGGATGGGGGGAAGCTCCTGCAGACACAATTCTTTTGGGTCCTGCACATATGGGGAGGGAGAAGGTTGCAAAAGCCTTTGTGGGAATGTTCCCCCTCCATCTGTCAGACCATTTCCCAGTAGCTCAGAGTCTCTCCTAACCTCTCCATCCACAGGGTGATGCAGCTCGGATGGGTGCTCCTGGAGAGAAGGGACCCAATGGACTGCCTGTGAGTATGGCAGCAGCACCCATCACCCTTGGGACATGACAGCAGCTTGGCCAGAGATCCTTCCTGGGGAGAGGGCAGTTTCATTTTGAGCCCTGTCTCACAAGGGGCCCCATTTAAACTGGGAATTTCCCACCATATAGAGGAGCAAGCAGCGTACAAGACAGAACAGAAAATATCTGGAGTGGCACCAAATCCTAGTGCAGTAATACCCTGGATTTTGGCCACTCTGACTCTGTTTAAATTTAAAATTGAGATGGATTTTCTCTTTCACGTCCCAGTGATGAGCATCCCTTCTGCAGGGAGGTAAGATCTGGGCTCCAGTAACCTGAGCTCTGTCTCTGACTTACTGGTGTTTAATGACAAAATATTCTATCTCTCCAGTATTCCAACTATTCTGATAGAGGTGAAGTTTTCCTATCTTCCTGCCTTACAGAATATTTTGAACATCCCTGGAGGGAGGTTTCTGCTTTGTAAAGTGTTGCTCTGTTTGTCTGCTCTTCTTTGCTGTAATTGTCAAGGATTACTGTACACAGAGCTGCTGATGCAGTGAACAAGAGAGACATTGAAGCCATAATTTTCATGGTGAAAGCTGAAGAACCATAAATCCTCCATTGCTTCAAGCAAACACTGCTCCTTGTATGTCAAATCAAACCAGAGTAACGAATTTAATAACTCTACTTCTTCTGACATTGCTTTAATGTTTCTTTTTCAGGGGCTGTCTGGCAGAGCAGGTATCAAAGGCTCAAAGGGTGAACCAGTAAGTGAATCTCTCTAATGATGGATTCTGGTGGGGAAGCTACTGAACTTGTTCTGGCAAGGTTTTTCAGCTCTGGAGGGGTTGGTGCACACAAGCAGACCCTGGGAGGACTCATCCCAAGGTGATGGTGTCAGTGTTCCCAGGCACTCACTGGGTGTAACAGCTGAGGTGACCCTGCTCTTGCTGAGACAGCCCTTGCACCTTGGTCAGTGAAGACATGGCAGATGCACGGGTTCAGTAACCTCAGGAGGAAGCATTTTGCCTTTTGTCAAAGTCCTGAGAGCAAGCATCATCTCTGGGGGTCAAAAAGCTGAGTGTCTGCAAGCAGGAGCTGGATTATCTCATCCTGCCTTTGGAAACTTCCCCCCCACCCCCCAGGAGACCTTCTGTGGAGCTTTAGGTTGGCACCTACCTGTGAGATAAAAGAAAATCTCAGACCAAAGCATTCCAGCCTGTTCTGGAATGTGTCTAATTTTCTGTCCCCCTCCCCTTCCTTTCTGAATTTCCCCTTCTGCACCTGCATCCTCGTCCTTGTTTATCCTCCTGCATGAGAGAGCACTCCTGCCATCAAGGTGATGCAGGAATGAATGAAATGGGGTGTCCTGAGTGTGCCCCCAGAAGAACTCTCTCTTCTTGGTCTTAAAACTGTAAAAGTGTAAAGCTGGTTTAATTTCCCGATCCAGGTTTTAGCTCCCTCCTCCATTTGTTGCTCTAGGTGGGACTTTCTGAAGTTATGTCCTGACTCTTTGCTTTTTCCCTCTGCAGGGCAGCCCTGGAGAGCTGGGAGAAGCTGGTCCCTCTGGAGAACCTGGCATCCCTGTACGTATCCCCAGCATTTACACTTAGCAGGAGCTCTGCTCTCAGCCTCTTTGAAACCAAGCTGTCAAGCTGGAGCTCACGGGCTGCTTCCCTGCACAAATAAAGCTTTTAGCAAGAATTCCTGCCATGTGTGGGAACCCAGGGTGATGAGCAGTCCCAGGCAGTGGGTGAGCACCTCCCTGCACAGCTTCTCTGCTGCAGAAAAGGCCAAAACCCCCCAAGGCAGGAGGGGTGACCGAGTGGATGGGGCAGCAAGGGTTGGGGAGTGAAATAGCCTGGGAGCCAGGAATCCATTCCAGCTCTACAGTGGGATGGGAAAGGGTGGATTTGGGGCTCCTAAATGGTGTGGCTGACTTTGGTGTTGTTGCCAGGGTGATGTTGGTATTCCTGGGGAGAGAGGGCTGCCGGGACCCCGAGGAGCAACTGTAAGTATGACTCTGCTTGTGAATCAAATCGGTACCAAAATCGAGCTCGGTGCCTGGGATTGTTCTCTCTACAAAATAAAAGGGCCACGTCCTCTCTTGGTGGTGTCTCTGGGGAGTTTTGGCAGCAGAGGAATGGTTCCCCCCACCATTCCCTTTTGAGTGGGTCAGATCCTGCTCTCTCTTGACAGCTTTGCAGAAGTGCAAAGTGCTGCCTCCCGTTTCACAGGGCAAAGCTGTGGCTGTCCCAGAGCTTTGTGGGGTTGCTGGAGTCACCCAGGGACACTGGACAGGCAGGATTCCCTGGTGAAGGCAGTAATCAGGCTCAGCTTGGGCTGAATGTGAGGCATTAATGAAGCAAAACTCCTGTTAAGCTCTTGCAAGATCCATTGCCCCCCAGCACATGAAATCCTTCCCATTCCTGCTCTCTCTCCTTGGAGGTGAAGCCATATGAGCAAGAAAAGAAAGCTTGCACGTTGTCGTGGTGGGAAAAAAAGAGGTTTGGAAGGTGCTAAAAAGTTGGGAGAACTGTTGGGAACCTCTTGCCTTTCTCACACATAGCTGCATGCTTTTCCCAACTGCTTGCATGAAGTTCACAGCCACCAGAACAGGGGTCAGGGGGGGAAACTCTTCACACATTTCCTTCTCCCACCCAATATTGCAGCTGCATTATCTTGCTGGGAGTTTGTAGGTGTGAGCCCCTAGGATACAAAAGCCCACACTGGCAGCTCTGGAAGTTTTTCACTTTTTCCTCTGTGAACTGACAACTCTTGGAAAGTTCTGGGTTAGAAGGCACTGAGGTCCCCAGTGGAGCCTCTTGCTCCTGCTTTGGCTGCATCCCTGGCATCATCTCAGAGCCTGAGAAATAAAAAGCTGTAGGAGTTGCAATAGAAACCTGGAAATAATAACATGGCTGCCTGTTGAGTCCCTGCTGAGCAGCTGAGATGATAATAAATGATACTGGGATGGCAAAACCCTGTTTTTATTAACGCTAGTAAAAATGCTAGTGTACTCCCCACTCCCCACCTAGTGCCACTGTTGTGCTTGGGCCTGACCTTCCTGTGGTTTAGTTGGGCTTTTTTTTTCTTTCCTCCCCCTCCCTCTTAATCTCATTTTGAAATCCAGAAGCCTACAGCAAGTCTAAGCTGGTTTCTGGTATGAGCCACTTGGAATAAATTGAATTTGTTGTTTGTGAGCAGCTGCTCTTTAAAATTCCAAGGAGAAAGAAGATCAGCCTTAGAAATAAACTAAATTAGTAATGTTTGCTTTTATGTTGGCAATTTTTCATCGGAGTGGGCTGGCCCCACAAAAATTTTCATATTATTATAGCCAGAAATCAAATGCAGTTGAGCTAATTCCATCAGTGGAATCTTCTGCAGTGGATGCAGAAGCAGATGACCCTGTGTTTATTTCTCACCTGGATTTCCAACTTCTTATTTGTGTTATTAGAGTCTTCATTTATATGGTGTAGAGTGAAGCCTGGGCTATTCTTAGAGGTGCAGCACTCATCTAGTGTTAAAAATATTTGGCTCAAACCAAATTGACTTGATTTTCTTTGTAGCATAATGAGAGTTTCTTCCCATTCCCAACCCATCAGGTTCTATCAGGTCCCACCACTTTTAAAGGCACCAGCACAGCAGAGTCATTTTTGGTGCAGTTTAACATAACTTGCCCAGAGTATTTATAACTCTCCAAGTTGCTCACTGAATTACAAGCAGCAAACACAAGTGGAAACAACAAAAATACCTGAGCAGCTCTGTAGCTTTTTTGGTTTTTTTCTAGCAGATTGGCTCCTTCTTCTGGGCAAACCCTGGTTTCTGCACAAGGTTGTGGTCATGGTGGTCTTGAAAGCCAGGCAGGGATAAGGCAACTGGTTTAAAGGGTCCATGGAGTCACCCATCATGTGAGGTTCTCCTCTACGTGAAGACCAGAAAAAATTTTGAGAGAAAGTGGATGTTTGGATACCAGGGGGAATTTGTAGGGGTAACAACGAAGGAAAAAAATACTGGGGGAAAAAATAGAGATGTCAGTTTGACACAGGGCATACCTGCACTGCAACCCAGTGGGCAGCTGGTTTCTTGGGGACTTTGGAGAGTTCATGCTGCCTGTGAAGGCCAGGCTGAAGTTTATTTGTGTCCTTTAATCCTGTCCCCAGCAGAAGGAGCTGTGAAGGAGGGAGCTGAAATCCTACTCAGTGAACAGAAGTTTGCCTAAGGTTTTTATTCCAAGAAGACATTTTACCAAAGGGGGTTTAGGTGCCTAAATTTCTTTGGTCTTGTTACTTTTTTTTCATTTTATCATTGATGTGATTTTTCTCAGCAGAAAGCAATAGAGACTCCTAATGGCAATGGGAGTGTTCTGCCTCCTGAGCCAGGCTCAGAAAAGCACCTGCACCAACAGCATAAGGACAAAGCAAGAGGATGCAATAACCAGTTTCCAAGTGCATGCAGCACAGATTTTACAGTGGTTTCCTGCAGAACAGGATTAATTAAAAGCATAATATTGGGATAGCAGATCCCCTTGGATGCATATTGTCTGTGCTCTATCATGCCACAATTTCTTGCTGTCCTGGATCTTTGCTATGACTGTGATATGTCCTTAAGCATTAATACATACAAATAAGAACTTTTCCTAATAACAACACTATTACTAAGCTCAGGAAACACCAAGCACCATTTTTCAGCAGCTCACTGGGTCCTTCAGTGTGCTGCAATGCTCAGCTCTTTTAGGAATTACCCAGTTTAATTCCACAAGGGACATACCTGGCCCTGAATTTTCTCCTTATTTTTCTCTTTTCAGGGACCACTTGGTCTTCAAGGCCCAATGGGAGCCCCAGGTGTCAGAGGTTTCCAGGTCAGTATCCTGTAATTTAATGTCCATCCTCTTTTGACACTTTGCTGCAAAGCTCTGGCCAGGCAAGTGGATGATGACAACAAATCATAGGAAGAAATGTCTTTCCATTTGCCAAAACCAGTTTGACACCCTTGTTAACCAAGCACAGTGAGAAGAGCACAAGGCCAGATAAGCTGCCTGCTGGAGCAATGAATATTTAATGTGTGTTTGCCAGTGAAACTGCCTGAAAACCCACATGGGGTGCAAACTTCTGGGAGCATCACTCACTTGGGAGTCACAGATGGGATTTTATCAGTGAAAGACCTGGGCCAAGCAGGGGCTGCAGCATTTTTGGAGGAGATGTCCTCAGGTGTGACCTGTGATGGGGCAGAAGTTGGGATGAGCTGTACCAGCCAGCTGTAAGCAAGTGGTCCCTCAGGTTTTTGGGGGGAAATGAGAGGAGATCTAAGTCAGGTGACCTTTTTGAATGCATTATGGAGCCTGGTGAACTTTGAGGGTGTCACAGAGTATAGGGTTTCCTGAAACTTCAAGCTGTTTCTTTTTTTGTGTTCCTAACAGGGTCCCAAAGGTGCCAGTGGTGAACCTGGGCTTCCTGGTCCAACTGGAATTCGTGGAGAGTCAGGTGACAGGGTAAGGAGAAGACACCTGTAACCAATACCTGTTTGAGACATGGGAAATTAGAGCATAGTGGGGCCCCCAAACATGGTGTAGGTGGTGTCACCCCAGCAGGTGTGACAAAAGGGGCAGATGGTGTGTCCCCATCCATCCTCCTTGGCTGCTGAGTGCCCAGGATGAGCCCTGTGGTGGGCAGCAGGATTTGTGCATCCCCTCTGCTCTCTCCTTCTTCATGTTTCAGTTTAGGAGCTGATGTTCTTTTTAGGCAGCAGGAGTTGTTTAAAAGAGAATTTGGGATCCTACCCCAGGCAGATTAGAGGATTGTTGGGGTTTTTCCCCTGCTCTGGGTGCTGAGTTCCCCAAAGCCTTGCTCCCCACCAGCACAGGAGAGCTGGTTCATGCCTTTTTCTTCCTCAGATGCTTTGATTAAATTTCCTTGACTTCTTTTTGTAAAATTCCTCTTTGCTGGGTGATTTTCTTTCTGCGCAGCCACGCGCCTGGGCCCCACGTAACCAGAATGAAAACAACTTTTTATTTAAATGAATTCATTCTCATTTAAAAGGAGCCAGGAGGGTAAAGTGAATGCCATTTGTTCAGGGCTTGCAGGAGAACAGTAACTGTGTGTTCACTGCCTCCTGACTCCAGCTTCAAGGTGAAGTTTCTGTGTAAGCAATGGCAGCAGCATGGGGGGGGATTCACAATGGATTTTCTGTGCCTGCTCCTCCAGGCAGGATGGAAAAAAAAACTCTGGGAGGGTGGAAGTGTGAAACAGGAGAGTTATTGTGGAGCTGTGGGGTCCTGACTGCAACTGGGCTTCAGTGCAGGGAAAAATGGATGTTGAGATGGAAAGAGGCCCCTGCCCAGAGCTGCTCTGACCTGAGAGGGGAGGAAAATGTTCTGCTGAGAGGAAAAGAATTTTTTAAAAAAATCAAGGTTCTGGTTCTGTTTGTGTAGTTAGCCTAAAATGGAATTGTTAATCTAAACAGCCCAGCTGGTTAGCAGCTTTCCCCAGGAGGATGTGCTGGGGCAGGTTTGGATGATGCTGGAGATTTTTCCCACCTCCAGATCTGCAGTGGGGACTCAGTGCCCTCCATCTGCCCGGCCACCCCCCAGCAAGGTGACAGCCACAGCTGCCCCTCTCCTCCTCCTGTGCCAGCCAGCAGCACAGCAGGTTTCCACACTTATTACTGGGCACAAAATTTTGGGCTGAGCTGACTCAAAACCTCAGACTGTGTAGCTGAAGCAAGGAGCCTGGGCTGCTGGGGGTGGTGGCATTTGCTGGGGGGGGGACAAAAAGCAGCCTTGGGTTTGCTTTGCTGCCAACCCAGCCTGCTGGTCCTTTTTCCTCAAATTAAATAAAAAACACACCCAAGCAAAACCAATTGATTTCAGGAGAGTGTGTGATAGGTTGTTGGAACTGCAAATACAGGATCAATACAATTCCAAAAAAAAAAAAAAGAAAAGGAAAAAAAACCAAAAAAAGAAGAAAAAATTCCTGCAGGCCTGAGTTAACAGGTACTGATCTGCTTTGTCACAGTCCTTGGACTGACTGTGGCCAGGAATAAAAACCAGTGTATCAGTAAGTGTATTTGCTGAAGTGAAAACCAGAAGAAGTTCAGTGCCTTTGATTGCAAGATGTAAAATAGTTTTGAGATGATAGGAAAGCCGAGTGGGCTAGCAGGGTTTGAGATTTGACTGAAGGATTTGAGATTTGACTTTTATTTCTCACTGAGGGTAATAAGCAAGTGCTTATCCTCAAGTTTTTGTTCAGCTCAAATTCCTGGGGATTCTGGATGCTGGCAGCTGTCTGAGGTGATGTTTCTCTCAGCTCCATCCTGGTATCACTGGAGGCTTGGCCAAAAATCTTACTTGTGTTTAACTGTGAGAGGGTGACCCAAAGGTGAGGACAGTCAGGGGATGAGGAGCTGGTGGTCCTAAAATCCTGTCCCTTCTTCCTGCTGCCAGGAATGACTGCTGTGAAGTACACAGCTTTGAATTAAAATCTTCTTGGCTAAGTTTTTCTTTCAGGGGGTGTTCACAGCAGGACCCAGCTTGTGGTGACTAAACTGTGGGTTTTTGCTATAAGCTTTGATAGGAGCCTTGGGGCTCTGTGGGGATGGAGGAATAAATCTAGAAGGTCAGGTTGAGAAAAGAATAAATCTTTTTTGCCATTGGCAAACAAAAAATGGGAGTTATAAACAGCTGTGGCCGTTCTTGCATTTTCATGGCTTATTGTCTGCTTTGTTGAAAATTATTTTTTCTGCAATAGAAATCACCCTTCCTTTTTAAATTTAGTGCTTGACTTGAGCAAAGTGACATGCCCTTGCTCTCTGTGCTTGTCCTCTTTGATGGTTCTGTTCTGCTGAGCCATCTCCAGATCTAGTTATTAAAAAAAAAGATCAGTTTGAAAATGCCAGATAGCTCAAGAAATCCTGCAGGATTGAATTTCCCATGGAGATTATGCAGTAGGGACCAAGTTCTCCTGAACTCCTTGTTGCTTCTGCTATATTGACCCAAAGTCATGAAAATGTCTCTCGTCCTTCTCTATGAATGCCAGGTAGATAAAGGTGGAAGGATTAGTTGAGTTGCCTGGATTATTCCTAGGTTGTTAATCAGTTCATCTAAATGTATTTTATTCCTATGGCAGTGTAGTTTGGTCAGTCTGAAAGGCAGGAGCACAAATCTCTAAATCCCCAGGAAAACTGAGAACCTTATAAAGTCTAGAAAAACCATCCTGAGTTTTTGCCCTTGTGGTACAAAACTCTTTTTCATTTTCTACCCTAGGAAAATTCAATCTCCTTCTCACATCTTCAGGTGTGAAAGGCAGAGATCAATTGCCTACCAGTCACATCCTGGGCCTCCTCCTTCCTGAATTTGTCAAATTGGTGGTTTGGTCAGGAGACTGAGATGCCAATAATGAAAAGCAGAGGGGCAGAAAGAAACAGAGTTTGTGCCCCTGGGATGGATGAGAAAACTGACTTGTGAGAGACAGGTTTTAAAGACTCAGATGAAAAATATAGAATTTATCTTTGTTTTATTTGTGCAGCTGAGGAAGATGGTGTGGAAAAAGTCAGTGTAGGTAACCTGTGCCAGGGGAGGAGCCGAGCCATGTCAAGAAAGTCTCTTTCTGGTTTGGTTGGATGAGGATTTAGTGGGTAGAAGCCCACAAGCCTGAGGTGGAAGGTCCTGTCTGGTCTGGCCACTGCTCTGTGCTGTCACTGGGATGGCAAGAAGAGAGAGACTGCCCTAAAACAGAGTCAGGGAGTGCAGAGTGCTGCAAAGCTAGCAAAGAGGCTTAAAATCTCTTCTTGTTTTTAAGAAGTATGAATGAAATTCGGTCTCTCCTACTTGGCAGTTGGGAGACTGAATTCCCAACCCCTTGCTGAGTGAGAGACGGTCTGACCACACCAGGAATTCATAGAAAAATAACAGTCTGACCTCATTTACCTTCTTTCTTTTACTTATTCTCAGGGTCCTACCGGTGTTCCTGGTCCCAAAGGCAACCAGGTAAGTGATAACTTCCATGCTGTAGTCAGCAGAGGTGTTTAAACCCTACCTTATGCAGAGCCTTTGACAGCACAAACTGCTTTTCCTCCCTCAAATGAAAATATTCTGGAGCAGGCACCAAAAAAACCCCTCTTAGGTACAATATTCATTCTGGCATCTCACTTTCAGGGCATAGCTGGAGCAGATGGCCTCCCAGGTGACAAAGGAGAACTGGTAGGTGTCTTTAAATTCAGTAGAACTGACTCCTCAAACAACAGCTGGGTCTAGAGAATCGCATATCAAGAATTAATAGGGTCAGTGGGCATCAACCATCAAAGAGTTCCAACCCTGGTGGCTGCAAAAAATCCCAAGGCTTTCTCTTCAGGAAGCCCAGGGTGGCCAGTGTGGCCTTTGCAGAGCTGAGGAGCATCAGGACTCAGTTGTCATTTTGCTCCTCAGAGCTCTGGCCCTGGGGGGGTTTGGTCCATCTCAAGAAGTCACCAGGTGGCCTGGACCTGTGTTCAGCACTGGTACCCAGGGCAAATCCTGATGTCAGAATCCTCTCCCCCTTGTACCAGGGCTGAATCTGGCCTCCAGCTTCCTCTCATCATTCCTGACCCCTTTGCTGGGGAAGCCCAGTAGATGCCACGTCTATTTCATTGTGACTTCCCAGAGCTTGGGAGATTTGATGTTGGATATGGCTTTTTGGAATGGTTCATTCTTTCTTATTTCCCTTTTCTTTCTGGCAGGGTCCCTTTGGTCCCCCTGGACAAAAAGGAGAGGTATGTGTCAGATATTGTGGGCTCGTGTCCTGAAAGGTTTGGGGGTGAACATACTTATCCCATCTTTTGGTGATGGGTCTCCATAAACTGTTTGATTCCTAGAGGCATGGCCATGCTATAAAATCTATAATTTTGTGTGGTATTCCAAACATTCAAATGTGTGTACCAATTCTGCTGCAGTGTGGACTCCTATTATGATGATCTCTGTATATATAAAACCACCCATACACAGGTCAGGAAACCCAAAGCCTTAACTAAGCCCCATGAGAGAATAATGCACCATGGCTTCCATTTTAAGTGAGTCTTTTTTCCCTTCTTCATTACAGCCAGGAAAAAGAGGAGAACTTGGTCCAAAAGGTGCCCAGGGACCTAATGGGACAGCTGGAGTACCAGGCATCCCAGGACATCCAGGACCCATGGGCCATCAGGGGGAGCAAGGTGTTCCTGGCATCACGGGAAAACCTGGACCTCCAGTAAGTGTCCCCAGTTTGTGGGGCAGTCAGGGAGTCAGTGGTGTGAATAAATAGGTTTGGGTGAATATTCAGTCATTAAATTCCTCTGCTGGAGCAGGCAAAAGTAGGGAAGTGTGTGTGCAGGCTTAACAGTCTTGTACCAAGGGTTCCTTGGTGCAAAAAGATGGTTTGCAAGCTTCTGAATTAGACTCCCCCAGAGGAGGAGGATTCATCTTCTCTCCCAGTGGTGGAGAGATGATCTGTGTCCACTGGAACAGGCTGGGAAAGTCACTGTTCTTGGTACAAAAGTCAGTCAGAAGTTGGTCATTTAAAAATCCAGCTCCACTGCTTGAAATGTTAGACCCTTGTCTTAATCCAGAGATTATATTTTGTTGTTCAGAAATGGCAAAATAAGGCCCAGATGAGATGTCTGGTTTGACATTAACATTAATCTCTGCCATTTTGTGACCCAGCTTCTAAACTGAAGCTGTCATCTTCTGAAAAGTGGAAAAATACCCCACTCCTCTTCATGCAGGATCCCATGCTGCTTCCTGAGCTGCTGGAAATGAGTTTCAGATCCTGAAGCTTCTGGCAGGGTGATTATTGATAATGTGGTGGGATTAAGGGTGGATTCTTCTGTTAATTGCAGGGCAAAGAGGCCAGTGAGCAACATATAAGAGAACTCTGTGGGGAAATGATAAATGGTGAGTATTACTGGGAGAAAACTGGGGTGTGGCTCTTTCTTTGAAGTCACTGGTGTGGATTTAGAGGTGATGGTTGCTATTTCGGATGAAGTTAACTCTGAAATATTGTTTCAGACGTTGTTTATAATTATATAATTTTTTAAAGAACACTTAGAATATTTTAAAGGGGTTTAGGACCAAGGAAATATCAATGGCTTAAAAACCTGCGGATTTCTGACCAAAATCTTCCTACGAGGAGATTTAAAAAAATCTAACAAACCAGAGATGAACTGAGAGGACAGATTTAATAGTTCCTTCTGCCAGAAGCAGTAAATGTGTGGGAATGTTTGGGAGCAAGCTCTGCCCAAGCACACAGCTCTGCTTTACTGCCAGACTCAGTTTTCAGCTGCTCTCTCCATGAAGCAGCCTTGGTGGGAGGGTGAAAAACAGCCAAGCAAAGAGTGACAGTTTTAGACCTGCAGTTTTTGATTGTCCTTTTCAGAACAAATTGCCCAGTTAGCTGCTAATCTGAGAAAGCCTTTGTCTCCTGGAATGACGGGACGGCCTGGCCCAGCTGGTCCCCCAGGTCCTCCTGGCTCAGTTGGAAGTGTTGGGCATCCTGGTCCTCGTGGTCCTCCTGGATACAGAGGCCCAACAGGAGAACTTGGTGATCCTGGTCCCAGAGGTGAGATTAAACAAACCTACCTTTTTTTTTTTTAATTTATTTATTTTTTGTGCTCACTGAAATATACTGTAAACTTGGGAGTGATTTCAGGAGTGGAGGAGAACAGATCAAGCCTTGGGCAGCCAGTGGAGTTCTGGAGGGCAGTTTTGCATCCAGGGACACAGTGTACACAGGGATCCCAGCTGTGTCCTGAGGATTTTGAGCTCCTTTTGGTCTTTCCCCTTCCCGTCCCTGGCTCCAGCTGCAGTTCACAAATCACTGTTGAAATCCTCTGTTTCTGATTACAGGTGACACGGGGGAAAAGGGTGATAAGGGACCTGCTGGTCAAGGTATTGATGGGCCTGATGGTGACCAAGGACTTCAAGGTAGGGCTGTGCAAATAATTCAGTAAGCTATGACTGAAATAAAAGTGTAAGAGGGAGAGCTCTGGTACTGTTGGTGGTACTTTATACTCACTTTGTCCCTGTAATGGTTAAAAATAGATGGGTACAGCAGGTGCAGTCAACCTGCACTGTAAACTTAATTAGCACATTCCCTCTTCATTCCTGTCTAGGTCTAAATATTTTAGAGAATGCTGTTGAGAAGAGCATCCTGGGACAGCCAGGCTTCTCATTTGTTCTTAATTTCTACCACTAATGGCCAGGAAAGGTCAGGAAGTTTTTATAGATCAGAAAGTCAGAAGGCTTCTGAACTACTCCCACGTGGCAGCCAGGGGCAGCAGGTTGTTATTTTCAGAGGTACTTCATATACAGTACCTGGTTAATTAACAGGTTGGTGTATCAGTTCATTTAAAAGTGGGTAACAACTGTGAAGCTCTGGCTTCTGATTAAAGGCAAAGGATCCTTTCCAGCTGGACACGTGCCTTTGTGATGCTCTTGCTTAAAGAATGCCTGCAGTCAAAGTTGCAGCCTGGACTGCCAGCTATAGTCCTCCCAAATTCATGTTTCTGGATCAAACAAGAGAAATTGGGAACACTATTTAATTTTACCAGAAACAAATATGGGTTATTAGCCCAGTTCTTAAAGTCACAACTCCTTTATCAGAGGATTCAAAGATTAATTTGTGCAAAGTGATGATTACCTATTAGAAATTGGGAATAATATTCTTTCTTTTGCTCACCTATTAAACCAGCTTTTCTAATAGTGATGTCATCTCCACAGTGGGCATGTTACAGGCACCCAAAGCAGGCTCTGCAGCCTTCCATTTCTTAAAACCAAAATATTTATACCCAGTTATCTTAGCTTCCATAAAATAACTGCAATTAATCCATAAATGTTTTCTTTTCCAATGTATGTAAAAAGTGGCTGTGTCTCACACATTAGATGGTGAGAGCTTGTGTCCTACTCCTGAAGCATAAGGAGATCAACAGCAGATGCAATTAATCACTTACATAAATAGAATCAGTCCCCATTTCTCCATCCTAATTAAGACAGGAGTGCAGGCTTATAGACCACCTGATCCAGCTGCCCCTCATGGAGACACAATCATATTTTACAGTATTTAAGCTTCAGTAGCTTACACTAGTTACAAAAATTTGTTTTGTGAAATATATTTAGCATCTGAAGGAAAGAAAGAAATCTAAGAAAAATAAACAGCTTGAGTCTACCCAAAGCAGAAATTATTTTTGCCAGAAAACAGAATATATATTTCATGCTGAGCAAATGTTTGAAATTAGACATAGGTATAAAGGCAACTCCTTATCTGTAATGTCAAGGAGATGCTCTCTATCATCAGGCTCTCATGATAGAGATCTACCAAAGATCTGCCTCAATCAGAGGTAATTCCAGTAAATCCAAAGGTACTCAAAAAAATCCAACACACATACACCAGATTCAGGCTAAATTTATTCAACACCTTGTACTCAACAGGCCATAACAAGTCTGGGGTACAGACACTCAAAGTATTTTAAGAACTCTGTAAATAACACACATATCAAATAAATAAATAAATAAGGTAAAAATTAATGCAATGTTTCTCCCCTTTGTGTTTAGGACCACCTGGTGTACCTGGAATTACTAAAAATGGTCGGGATGGTGCTCAGGGTGAGCCTGGTCTTCCAGGGGATCCTGGTACTCCTGGTGCTATTGGGGCTCAGGGAACTCCAGGAATCTGTGACACATCAGCTTGCATGGGAGCTGTTGGAGCATCAACTTCCAAAAAATCATAAAACAACAGTACAAGAAGTGGAGAGAGGACTGAATATTTAAATAAACATTACATTGTAAGAAAACAGAATCCTCCTAGTGATAAATGGACAGATGTTCCTTCTATTTTATTAAGTGAAGACTTTGACACAGTTCTATGAAAAAGAAAGCATCAGATGAAAACTTTTAATTAAAAGATGCTTTATGAGTAATTCTTCCTCCCCCTAATTAATTTTTACTGCTACACCTTCCCTTTCTCCCTTTGTTCTGGAGACCTTCAAGAGGAAACATTGTTCCTTTTTACCCTCACCCATCTAACTGTACTAAAGATCATGAATTTTCTGTATAAACATTTGGGTTTGAGCCTTGCCAATTCAATTCCTTGGTGCTGTTCCCACTGGCTTCAGCCACTGTTAAGGTATTTGGGCACCTCATTGCTACTTACAGCAGTGGAAATTCAGCTTCTAAATACCCTGGATTTTAATATCCTAAGATTCTGACCTAAGAAAAAACAGTTTGTGTATCTGCTGTCAATTATCAATTTTCAGATTGCACCTCAAATTCTGCAAAAGGTGTAATGTATATATTTTAATTCCCAGGGGAGACTCTCTGTAAATTTCCATGTGATAGTAAAAGAAACTAAGTAACAGCATTTCCACAAACCTCTACTTAAGCTATTTGCACAGTAATTGTGAATGAAACCCCAAAAAAGGAAAGATGCTCTTCTGAAGTCCAGCCAAAAACACCTGTATGAACTGTTGTAAAAATAAAAGAAGATTTTTTTTTTTAACCTTTTCTTTGTGATGTTGTAAGTGTCATTATACTCATCAAATTAACTCAGCTGACCTCTGTTTTCCAGAACTGGTTTTACTAGGATTGTCTGGAAATAAATTGCTGCAAAATTGTCCATATCCGTGATTTAAAACAGTATTTTGGGAGACCTTTTGTACTTTAAAACCTGCTAGCATCATCTATTAAAAAAAAATT
Source organism: Phaethornis superciliosus (assembly GCA_023637945.1). Lineage (NCBI taxonomy): Eukaryota > Metazoa > Chordata > Aves > Apodiformes > Trochilidae > Phaethornis > Phaethornis superciliosus. The sequence continues at coordinate 12,175,574 of JAJQWJ010000019.1, forward strand.
AAGAAAACCACTCTCAGCTCACACACTATTCTATTTCTGCCCTACATGCTAAAGCTTATGAACAGACATATTAATCTTTAAATATGAAAATAGTTTCTGCATTTAAATAAATCTACTTTTTACAATATGCCACTCTTGGACTAAAGTAACAATACAAGAACCTGTTGGACAGTTGTGTGATAGACATTAAAAATAGTAATGTATTTAAAAAAAAAAATCAGCTAACACCCCTGTGTCATTCTTTGGGACCAAGGATGTTAAAATATATATGGCAAATACCAACTTTATAATAGCAGCACAGTTTAGAAACTATGCACTTAAATTAACTAATATAGCTTTTAATAGAAAAAAAGGGCTTTAATTTCTTTTTGTACTTGAAGAGTACATTTTCATCAAAACAACAGGATTGATGTTATACAACTATTCCTAACTCTACTGGATCATCTTTGAAAAAAAACCACAAAACCCAAAACAAAAGAATACCCTAAGCAGAACCACAAAAAGAAAATGAATATTTATTTTTATAACTAAAAGGGAAAAATACTTATCTGTCAAGATATTTTCATGTAGCTTCTGGTCCCAAAGCTCTTTTAACAGAGCACTGATTGCTACTGCTGGTAGTTAACTTTCATTTCCATTTTAAATGAACAATGTTTGCTTTAAGGCTCTATTTATATATATTTTACAAGTTACAGTTTGCAATTCACATTTGGCATGTAAACAGAGAAACTAAAATAGAGTTTAGGCCTTTGTTAATTAGCCAGAGTTGTCCTACATTTCAAGGTGGTCAGTTCAGACAACTTGGTCTCCATAGCCATGCGAGTTTTCCTGCACTGGAAACATTACAAATGAGTCTGATCTTGCTACTTTTAGTCTCCTGCCTGTTTTACCACAGAACACAGTCTCAAATTCCTAAAAATCAAAATAAAGAAACAAAAGAAATGACAATTATGTTTAATAGAGGTATTCACTTGAGATGTATGTTTTTGTTTCCCTAGTGTCTTGGAAAGAAAAAAATAGACATTTTTATTAGGAAGTGCTGAGGAGCCACACCAGGATCTGGACAAGATTTTCCTAGACATGTTCTCTCTACTCTGATGATTATTTAGCAGACCCAGAACTATTCTGAGGCTGCAACTGCTGGTGTGGTAAAGGCAGATAAGCCTTTACTATGCTCACCCACTTTGAGACACAGTGGGCATGTAGCTGTGATGTCCATCACGTAACTACCAGGTCATGAAAGCTGCCTAGAAGATAACTCCATGAAACATAGAGAAAATAGAGAAAATTAAGGAGGTGAGGAATGATTGAAGAGGACCTCAATCCTACAGTGGTGTCCAGATAGTATCATGCTCGGGAACTGGGCTAACTAAAAAAAAAAAAATAAATAAATTCTAAAATCTCATTTGAAAATCTTGACTGAGGACAGCCTGTGATATCATGCTACTGAACTGAAGCTGTTGTGAGGAGAGCTATTAAATAAAAACACTTTAAAAAGGAAGTTCCAATGATATAGAGGTTCTTCACAAACAGCATCAAGCAGGAACATTCTCTATACTTCTAGCTATGTCATAAGAGTTTTAAAGGGTTTCATATATTTATCCAGAAGAAAAATGAAATGAGATTTGACACCTGTTTCAGGGAATCCCCGTGCCTCTCCTGGATGTACTTCAGAAATGCAGTTGTCCACTGTAAAGTAGTTGCCTTGTCAGTTTCAACAGTGCAGAAGGGAACCAGGAGATTCAGCTCATCACAGCAAATCCGGATTCTGCGCCTGCAGGCAAACACAAAAGGTGATCAACCAAAGGGCAAGAGGAGGGAAAACAGTAAAAAAAAAAAAAGACTACTCACCCACACTACAAGCCATGGACTATGGGAACTTCTTTTTGTTTGCTACAAGCTTTGTATTTGTGTGTTAGTTATGTTAAATGCAAGTTATCTTATTGTTATGGAATTGGCTAAGTGTTTTGAAATCTCTGTTTGTAAGCTAAAAATCCAAAGCCAACCACAATGAAACATACGTATTTCTTTCCTCTAAAAAACCCCAAAACCTCACCACCTGCACTGCTTTTTCTTGTACAAAATACATTGAATTTACACTGTACTCTGAATAATGATGGGATTATTACACTCTCAAGATTTTAGGCTACAAAACCTTGATCTTAGCACGCCCCAGAGTCACCTCCTGTCTCTCTCCAGGCGGTTGTGTCTTTCTCTTCTCTGAGCAATCCCATCCTGTGATCCACTCTGCACCTGCAGACTTGAACTTGGCTGTGCTGCCTGCCAGGGCCCCAGGGCAGCTCCAGAGCTCTGGATTTCCTCACGGATGTTCTGGATTTCTCCAAGAGGTTTCCGATCGACGTTGGGATCCGATGGGCTCACTCGGATGCAGCTTCTCTTGCTTATGGCTTGCTTGGTTAAGGTGTCTTCTTGGAAAAACAAAGGGGAAAAGAAGCAGCTAGTTAGAACCCTCCCATTAATCACTGAAAATTAAGACCAGGATAATTTTTTTCCCCACTTGTGTGGAATAATCTTTAGAGCTTTATGTAGTGCTTTGGGAGCCCCAGGGCACTGCACTGCTGGTTCAAAATCCACCTAACTGCTGCTTTCCCTGAGATCCCATTAAATCATCCCTGTCTTGGATGAGCATTTGAAACAGTCCTTTAAATGTTCTTCACCTTGCTAGACCTGCTAAATGAAAACTGGAGTCAAAAAGCATAGAAAGAAAGGAGTTGCTTACTCTCAGCCAAGATTTTCCAAGGTACATTGTGACCTCAAGTTTTCTCATTTTAAGCCAGAGGTGTTACACAATTTTGAAAGTACAGCTGGACTCCTGGGTGCTGAGCTTTGAGAAAACCAGTCCCATAGTGCCTACAGCACACCTCAGACATAAAAACCTTGTATGATTCACTAAAATTCCTTCTAGAAGAGACACAAATTCATAACAAAATGTAGATTTGAAGGCAAAGAGAAAGCTAAGTGAAAAGAAGATAAATGGTTTACCTCCAACTTTGATCCAAACTTCCTCAGGCAGAACTTTATTCATAGCACCTACTGTCTGCTTTGTGGATTCAATTTCCTGATAGCAGAAAGATAATGTCCTGGGTATGCCAAGGTCTTGTTTGGCAGCTTCCAAAATAGTGCAAGAAGTTCCAGAGGCCTGTGAAAATCAAAAAGGAAATACTTACAGGACTAGATACATTTTAAAAAGATACTATTTTGATACCTTCATGTTAACTTCTTACGTTCTAGCCCCATGATTCAATGTGTTGCATCAAAATAAATCTTAATTACTTCTGCACACCACAAGCATGGGATTTTAAGAGACTGATGAATATTTGGGGGATACCTCTGACATTTTTGAGTGCCATGCTATTACAGAGTGGCAGAGGTAAAGGAGAGAAAAAAATCTTTTTCATCAAAATTGAAAGGAAAAAGGAGTCATAGGAAACAGTACCAAATATCCTCCCTCCCTGTCTTGTGGAAACAAAGCTGATACACTGAAAAACTCAAGAAAAAAGATCTTACAGTGAGAGATCTTATGGCCTACTCATAATTACCTGGATGCACATTATTACAAATGCCACACTATTGACTGTAGCATTTTTGCTGGTCTTAAAGATAAACATAGGAATAAATAAATTGCACTACAGATCATTCTGATCATTCCCCTTCAAACCAAGGCCCATTTTTACACAAACCCTTTGAGTTATATTACACCAAAGAGCTGAACACCATTAGCATCTGAAATAAGCAGAAGACAACTAGCAGTGAGTAGGTTATCTACCTGTGCTTGTAAAGGATTAGCACTTCCAGCAGTAGAACACGTGCTCATGGTTAATAAGGGGTATGTGAACTGTAAAGTTGGGGTGGCAGGTGCACTCTTATTTTTTGCTAACACAGCACACTTGGTGTCTTGCTGATGAAGAGGAACACTGAGCAGTTCTGATGGCTGTCGAATCAATGTTACTAAACTTAAAAAAAAAATACAACAACATTAAAAACAAACTCAGCACCAAACATACCAGACTGACTACTTGAAAACTAGTGCAGAAAACTTTACAGCTACACATCCTTATAGTAACTATCACCAAGAAACCACTTCCACTTACTGTAAAGAGAAATAATTGCTGTGGTCACATTGCCTAATTCAGGGAGAACAGGAAAAAAACAATCTGAGAAGGTATTCTACTCTGTGCAGTAGCAATACAGTTTTATGCCTAACAGAATGTTTTCTCAGCACATTAATAAAGTTCCAGGGCCAGACTGTAAAACAGTATTTCTTCCCAAAGTTTCCCCTAGGCTTCCACATTGTAAACTACTATATTACTCTTAATATTTTGTTATGATCAAAAATCTACTTTGCTTTCTAGGGAGCTGCATGTTAAAACTACGTATTGTTCTCCTCTCACCTTTATTTACATTACATGTTTTTATCAGGAATAAAGCTGCAAAGTAATTAACTTTGGAATTACATGCTCTGCAATATATAAAATATAATCTGAGGTCAGTGGAGTTGCAGCCACCTCTGAGTGGCAGAGGTGAAAAAAATCCCAACCCATCCCTCTTGTATTAAAGAAAAAAAAAAAAAAAAAGCACAGTTGTTAGATTTCAGGTAGCAAATCAGTTCTGAACTCTATGATATAATTTAACATAAACTAAAATTAATTGCAACACACTTGTTATGAGTTACTCCAGATTCTTGGGGTTCTTGACATCTGGGGTTTTCTGTCTGGATGCTGTTGAATCTGTCTTCCAACCGAACTCTGACTGCAGATTTACATCTAGGCTCAGGTGCCAGTGCTGAATTTTCAACAAGTATGTTTCCTTTATTCGCCCCAACAAAACTTTCACGTTTAAATTTTACTAAACTGTGTCCTGGGCCTTCTACAGAGCTAGTGTTAGGCATTTTATCTGTTTGCTTCAAAGGGAGGTTAGACTCACTAAGCAACATCATTCTGAGCTCCTGAATGTCAGCATAGCCCAAACGTGGGTTTGAACTCCGTAAATTGCTGTCAGAAGGCAAACCTGACTGCGAGGCAACTGGGTGAACACACTGATTCCCAGAGCTGTTTGATGAACAACCCTCCTGACTGGTGTTCACTGAGGGCTGGTGCAGAGGGGGGTCTGCAGAATGAGGAGGAGCAGGGAAAGCATTGAGCCTAGCTTCCACTTCACCTTCACCAGCTTGTGCCTCCGCATGGGAGTAAAGTATGCGCTGCAGCTGGGTGTACTCAATTTCCATCATCTCCACCAGGTTGACGTCTGTGGTGGTGAAGCTAAGGTTTTGCTCACCAAAGGAAAGGTCACTTGAGCCTCCAGGTCCAACAGGAACAGGAGCAGGATCTGGAACACTAGCTGTGCTTTGAGGGATGGAGCTCTGAGGTTCCTCTGGGGCTGATCCTGACATGACTACAGTCAACCTAAGCAGTTACCAACGTCTCTTTCAACAGTAAACCGAAAAAAAAAAAAAAAAACCACACAAAAAAACCCGACTAAACCGTGCAACAATTATCAGCGAAAAATTAAAAAGAAAAAAAAAAAAAAAAGGGAAGGGGGGGGGGAAGGGGATGGAGGATGGGGAAGAAATCGCACTTAACACAAACTCCGTGCCACCGGGAGGTAACCAGGAGCTGCAGACAGGAGGGGAGCAGCCAGTGCCACCATCTCTGCCCCTCTGGTGGCCTCAGGGCCCAGGTCAGAGCCTCCCCTCCCCTCCTCCCCTCACACACACACACACAAACGGCTTTCACCTGCCACCGCCCGGGCACTCCGCTGCCTAAGGCTGCCTCAGAGCGGCCCTCATCTCCCTGTCAGCCCCCGGGGAAGGCGGAGGGAGGGGAAGGCCCCGGCTGACAGGAGCTGAGCCGGGAGGAGGAAGAGGAGCGGGGCAGGAGAGCTGCTCGCCTGCTCCTCCACCGAGGAAAAAGGAGCTGGGGGACTCAGCCCCGCCGCCAGGCTCGGAATGAGGAGGAAGAAGAGAAGGAAATGGAGAATGGGGACCCCACCGCAACCCCAAAGCTCAGCCCGACCCGACCCGACCCGACCCAAAGCTCGGGGGGAAGCGGCCGAACCCCCCCTCTCCCCCCCCCCCTTCCCCTCACTTCCTCCAACCCGGCACCGCGCACCAACCGCCGCGCGCAACCGCCGCCCGCCCGCCCGCCGCGCGCGCCCCGCCCCTCACCTCAAGCCCCGCCCCTCACCTCAAGCCCCGCCCCATTCCACCCGAGACTCCGCCCCCTTTCCCTAAAGCCCCGCCCCTTACCCACTTGATACGCCGCCTCCTTCCCAACAAGCCCCGCCCCTTACCCACTCGAGACTCCACCCCTTTCCCTCAATCCCCGCCCCTTACCCAACCGAGACTCCGCCTCCTTCCCAACAAGCCCCGCCCCTTACCCACTCGAGACTCCACCCCTTTTCCTCAAGCCCCGCCACACCCCACCCGAGACTCCGCCCCTTTCCCTCAAGCCCCGCCCCTCACCCAACCTACTCTCCGCCTCTTCACTCAAGCCCCGCCCCATCTCCACCCGAGACTCCGCCCCCTTCCCCTCAAGCCCCGCCCCTCCCGAGACTTCGCCCCCCAAGTTTTTTTGTTTTCTTTAGATTTTTGTTTTCCGTGTAAAATCTCCAAGCTACAACCTTTCTAATTCAAATAAAACACTCCCAAACAGAATGAAGGTGTATTTTAGAACCGAGGGAAAAACGATGAGCACAGATTTCCATATATTTTTTATATTATTTAAACATCAGTTGGTGCTGATGTCCTGCGGAACATCACCTCTCAGTGAGGAAATGAAACCTCCCTGCCAGCAGTCCCCAGGGGTTTGGGGAGAGGTGGCAATATTTAGAAAATAAGACATCCAGATTTCCGAAATGGACAGCAGTTCTCTGTAGATGTTTATTCTACTTACAGTAACAAAAACCTGTGAAGTCCCATATTTTAATGTACAGTGATACAATTTGCCATATAAAATACAATTTACAGAAATTTCTATCAAGTAAACCTAAACAAACACACTTATTTTTGCATACTTTTATGTATGTTTTTAAATTAGAAACATCTCATTAAGAAAAAAATCTTTACACCATAGTAGATGTTTGCATTTAATACCAACTCTGTCTTTTAGCATTTTGTTACAGGTTCCAAATACCAATGATCGTTTCAACCAGCAAATCCTCAGCGTCTGAGAACTTCCAAGATGCACCAATAAGAACTGTAAAATCTAGAGTGAGACACATGGCAAACATGCTACTTGAAATGGAGTCTTCAAGATGGCAATGCTGATAAGGTATCTAATTTTATACTTCCAAAACTATTTTATAAAAATATCAAAATCTTTACCCAACTGTTAATCTACATGGTCAAATAAATTAGAAGGCTTTTCTTCCGTACTTTTAGAATTATCTACTTGAAGAATACATGGGAAAGTAGCAATGCAATGTATTTCACAGTGAAAAACTTCCCTCTTGAATCACAACCATGCTTCTCCTCAAGTTTCTATTTTTTTCAGTGGGGAGTTTTATATACACTATGAGCCTAAGACGGGTCTAACAAAAAAAACAATGAACTTATATTTTCTTTCAGGAGAAAAACACTTTTAGAATGAAATCTACAGTAAAATGGGGATGTTTCTTAAGCCTATGGGAGAATTATGCAACAACAAAACCAAACGAGAAAAAATGCTCCACTAAATCAGTTTAATCAAAGCAACAGATTTAGTGGCCTATTTAACCAATTTATTCTTCTTTCCTTTGGTATACCAATTTGTAGTCTCAGCCTTTTTCATATAAATGTCTGATATTTTTATAAGTTTTGCTGGTTATAAAGGTGCTACTCTTCAATGTTCTTTACTTACAGATTTGTAAAAATGCAACATTTAAAACTCCTCAGCCTCGTGAAAAAAACTAAGTATAGCTTGTTTCATTGCTGTACACTTAACAGATGGATTCCAGAACAAAAAGTATCTGTATATAAAAAGGAAGATAGTGCACTTTAAGCTTACAACATTCCATTTTCAAATCCTCCACCAGTCACAAGTAATTATTAACACTGTTTTCTGCAGCCTTTTCCTAAACACACGCGACCCTTTTGTTGTAAAATAAACAAGACAGCAACGTTGGCCTCTCTTTTTTTTTTTTCTCTCTCTCTCACTTTTTTTTTTTTTTTTTTTTTTTTTTAAGCGTGTGCTGTAGGAACAACTTTGACACCAAAATATCATGTAAATGAGATGTAAAGGGATGGCTCCTAAGGTCTGGATTAAATTCTCTTATAAAATTACAATTCAAGTTACTGGAAAACATAACTTTATAATCTTAAAAAGCAATATGCTCTTCTTAGACTTTTTCCATTTCTGTACTGTAAATGGAAACTTTAAGATAAAGATGCAAGTAGAAAAAAAACAAAATTTCAGTACAGGTAACGCTGTGAATTTTTATAAGAAAAACATTATGCACAAAATGCAGCAAGTGAAAGTCCAGTATGTTCTTGCCTTTTAGCTATTTGAGTATTTTCATTCACAGTTGTTCAAAAATTGCTAAATTGTTGGTTCATTTTGTAAGGCTAGTTTCACAAGGGTATTGTTGTAAAGGTGAGAATATACAATATATACAGAAGATGCCGAATCAGTCCTCGCTGTGTTGGAGAAGTAAATTATTTATAGGAAAGAGAGGATCAGTCACATTTCTAGGACTGAGCAGTGGAAGAGGAAGCTTCTGTTTCTGTCGTTTTGGGAGTTTCCTTCGGTGTTTCTGGCTTCACCTCTTTCCCAGTTTCCCTGCTCTTGCTCCGATCTTTGCGATCCTTCCCCCTCTCTCTGTCACGATCCCGATCTCTCTCCCGATCCCTGTCCTTTTCCCGGCTGCGATCCCGGTCTCTGTCTTTCTCTCTGTCACGGTCTCTGTCTCTGCTTCTCGATCTCTCCCTGTCACGTCTTCTGTAGGATTCTCTCTCTCTGTTTCTTGCTCTGTCTCGATCTCTGTTTCTTTCCCATTCTTTCCCCCGCTCTGAATCCTTCTCTCTGGTTTGATTTCTGTCTCTGTTTTTATCCCATTCTTTGTCTCTGTGTCTGTCCCAATCCCTGTCTCTGTTCCAGTTTCTGCCCCGGTCTCTTTCCCAAGGTCTGCCGTGTTCTCGATCCCTTCTTCTTTCCTCAAAGGATCTGCCTTGTCGATTATCTGCTTGCTGAGGCTCTGGCTGATCTTTATCTTTGTTTCCTCCCTCGTATCTATCTCTCTGTCTCCCTTCAAATCCCTGGCCCCTAAATTCAGGATTTTTGCCTTCTCGGAAGTCAGATGCTGACCACTGTCCTTCCGACTCGGATCCTTGTCCAGAAACATTGGAAAGAGATGCAGAAGGTCCAGCTTCCTCCCACATCTCTTTTCTGTGGGGGGGATGGTTTGGAAGGTCCAGGAGTGGTCTTGGGTTTGGCTTCATACCTTGCTGTGACTGACCTTGGAAATGAAATCTAGAAGGGGGAGGTTCATTTTCCTCTGGAAACATTGCAGGTGTGGCTCCCCTTGGTCCTCCAAATTGCAGAGGTGCTGGACCTCTCTGGTTGGCAAATCTGGGTGGTGAATTCCCTCTGCGTTCTTCAAATGGCTGTGGCAAAAGTCCTCTTGGCCCGGGTATATGATTTGGAGCTGGACCTCTCTGCCCTTCGAATTGATTTGGGTGAGGTCCTCTTGGTCCCCCAAAATGACCTGGGGCTGGACCTCGGGGCCCTCCAAACTGAGGGCCTCCCCTCTGTCCTTTAAACTGAGCTGGGGGGGGTCGCCTTTGACCTCCATAAAAAGGTGAAGGTCCTCTGTTCCCCATAAACTGAGGTGGATCTGGTCCTTCAAACTGTCCTGGAGGCCTAAGCATGTCATTATATTGGGAGTCTGAGAATTCCCTTTGTTCCATGGGAGGTTCCCTGCAATCTTCAAACTGAGATGGTGACATTCCCCTTGGAACACCATGATAAGGAGGGGCAGGACCCCTATTATCACCAAAAAGACCATGCTGGGCAGAAAATAAGGAAGGAATGGGACCCTTTTGACCTCCAAATCTTCCGGATGGAGGTCCCCTTTGCCCATCATTATTTGGAGAACCATGCTCTTCGGAGAACTGCGGTGCTGGTCCCCTAAAGTTAGGTCCATGAGGTCCTCCAGGTGCATTGATCATCACTGGAGCTCCTTTCTGCCCAGCCATAGAAAACAGGGGTCCAGCTCGGTTTTCTTCAAAGTGCTGTGAAGAAGGTCCACCCTCACCCTGAACTGATGGAGATTCAATTTGTTCTACAAATTGATGAGACTGAGGATTTCGTTGTTCATCATATTGCACTGATGCAAGACCCCTCTCTGGTTCAAAGTGACCAGCTGCCTTCTCCTGAGAAGCAAACATTGGATTTGAAAAAGAATCCATTCCCATTACTTCTTTTGACTCATTTGACCACGGCACATTATGCATCTCCTGCAAAGCCGTATTGTCATTCGCTGTGGAGAAATTAGGCTGAAAAGAGGTACTTGGAGGTGTTGGAAGCAGCACTTTACGTAAAGGTTTGGATGGAGGAGGTTCTCCAGAAGCTGTTTGACTGACATTTTCCAAATTAACTTGAGCAGTGTTTTCAAATATGCTGTTAGATGCTTCCTTCTGGGACACCGTAGAAGCTTTTTCACTTGAAACCCAGTTTTCATTACTAAAACCAGGCTGAGCAGCAGCAATTAAAGTTTTCTCTTCCTTGCCAAGTGAAGCCTGCAAGGGACTTGGGAAAACTGATGGAGCAATGTCTTTTGGGGGTATCTCATTCTGTACCACTGGTGGTTTATTTCGGGACTCAGCACTGTCATTTGCTTCTGTTGCCATCCTTCTGGCTTGTCGAGGGTCTCTGCTCTGCCTGGGGTCACAGCCCTGGTTTAAAGCTTGTGCTTGCTGATTCAGAGATGAAGGTAAATCTACTTTCTGTGCAGCTTGCTGCTCCTGATGGAACAACTCAGTCCTTATGAGGGAAGATTTGGGTGGTGGTGACATTAAAGCATCAGACACTGAAAAATGAGCCATTGAAACACCAACAGCTGCTCTTTGTTGTCTGAGGGCTTCTTCTTGTTCCTCTAGCTGTCTTTTCTGCTCTTCTATTTGCTTGTTTAACTCTTCCAACATTTTTTGCTGTTCCACCAAGGATGAGGACGCGGATAAATCGGGCACATAGGAAGCAGATGTTTCTGAAGAACTGTTTTTAGTGTCTGTATACATTTTGTTAGGTAAATCATCAACAGTAACTTTTGCTTCTTCCAGGATGGTTTCATCTTCTGGATCGTAGGCCTCATCCTCTAGTTCTGCTGCAGTAGATGGCTTTTCCACACTATATCTTTTGTCAGCCTCACCAGTCTGCATTTCAAAAGCTTTCTCTGGACCATATTCTTCTTCGGGATCATATGGTCTGTCATCCTCCTCCTCTTCTATAGCTTTGTCCTTGGACATCTGTCCAAACTGTTGTACAATGGGGTCTAACAAAGGAACACCTGAAATTCCTCCATCAGCAGCAGCTTGACTTTCCTGATTTGAAGGCTGGACGGTTTCAGGATCTTTAGCAAGAGGTTCAAATGTTTTCTTCTTTCCAAAAAGTGTCTGCAGGATGTGCTCGAGAGGTGTGGCAGTTTTGGAGGATGAGGAATGGGCAGCAGCAGCACTTGCAGAAGCAGCAGGTGAAATGGGTGGTGGTGCAGTAGTTGTGGTTCCACTTTTAATCGAGGATAATATTTTTAATACTGAGGGGGTCACTGCTGAGGTGTCTGGAACAGGAGGTGGAGGAGGAGGAGGTGGTGGAGGAGATCCTGGTGGTGTTGTACTTACAGCTGAATCTCCTGCATAAAGGCTGTATTTTGGGGTCTTCTTCTCTAGTGTCCCTCTGGAGAATAGGGATGTTTCTGTTTCCTCATGAGCTTGAATTCTGCTTCTCTTTTCCTCTATCTTTTCTGTTTCCATGCCAGAGGCAAGACGTTTCCCTTTCTGACAGATAACCAATCCAAGAATTAAATTTGGCCGAGATGACTCAAGACCTGGAAGAGAACACAAAGATTGCATATGTAAAAACCTAATTTCTAATTATGCTTTCAACAGAAACTTATTGGTTTATGTAGTAGCAGCAACAAAAGTCATAAAGGTAACAGTTTTTCTAAATTCTACTTGATGATCTATTGGTAATTTTCATTAGCCTATAAATATATGCATATATCTGTATATAATAAGTAAATAAATGCTTTAATTCCTCCCTTGAAATTTTTAATAAAAGGCTGCAGCAACAGGTATGATTATTAAAAAGTGTCTCTGCAAAAGAGAAAGTTGTTTTTTGGTTTTTTTTTAATTGCTGTCCCTACCTCTCTCCCTGAAAACTTGTATATTTACTTCTAAATAGTCTGCAAATACGTTGTATACCCAAAGAAATTAAGAGTAAAAGAAAAGTGAGAAAACCTGGGCTAAACTCCAGAAGTATGTTTGTTATGATTTATGCTAAAAGACTACATTGACATTTACACCAGGCTATAAATATTTTGTCTATCACCAAGTTAAACAAATACCAGTAACTGCAAAAAAAAATAACTTCAAACGGTGTTTGGAAACAGTATTAAAGCTTGTAACCAACCCCCTGGTTTTGTTTTTGTTTTTTTTCCCAACTAGAGTTTATTTTAAAAGGTGACAGAACCAGTGAATATGGTAACAAACCAAACAAGCAAAGGAGAGCCTAAGGAGACAGAAGTTTAGGATGGGGTGACAGGGACAGAATGTGGTGGCTTCCTCTGCAGGAAAATCCATGGTTGGGTAAGAACTTGGGGTCTGCTGAGGGCAAAGAGACTCCAAAACCTCCCTGCAGGGCTGGCTCTGATGCTGTAGGACTTGCTATGGGTAAAAAACATTGTAAGCAGAACTGTTCCTTTGTGAAAGCTTCACCCTTGAATCCTTGGAGAGGGATACTGGAAGATGATAGGAAGGTTTTTGATAAAGAGGAAAAAAATCCAAGATCTGTAGGTCTCTCTCAAGTGACTGTATTTCTTCTTTTTACATGCACAGTTCCCACTGGCACTTGTGGAAGATAAACATGTCCAGAATACAGGGCAGGGAGTAAATCCTTTAACATACAGTCAGTGGCAAATGTAGAAAATCAAAAGAGGCTTTTGCAACTTGTGAATTTAATGACTTTAAAAAGCCCCTTATTTGTCTTTCCCTTGTATGTTCCATTAGTTACCACTGGAATCCAGCTGGGAAGCAGCAATACAGAAACATAAAATAATCTGTAATGTAACAGGTAATATGGATAAATGATAAGGGGAGGATTCTGAGCTATGCTGTTCCTTCTAGTCATGATCCTGCAAGAGTTTTATACATATGTTCCTTGCTCTTATTAAAACAAACCACCTGCTCATTAAGGAACAATTTAAAAATATCTAATTATTAGCACTGAAAACTTGGAGACCAACAAAAACCCTCAAACCTCAGAGTTACAGCTATATTCCATTAGCAAACCACATTCACAGATACATTACTTTGCTGAAACAACGGATTTTTAACTGGACTCAAATTTACCATCTAATGATAAAATTATATCTCTTTTTTTTCACACTAAGAAATCAGTAAAAGATTCAGTGTGGTTAAATGAGAAGTTTTGTTAGTGAGAAGATACCATCACTTTTACAGCTTTAGCTAAATTCCTCTAAAATTCTGTGTTCTGGTTGTAACAGTACAGTGAAACAGTTTTATCTGATGAAGAAACCAGCACAGTCTGGTTACTCCCTTGAAATAGTCTTTTTAAAAGATCAGACAAAATTATAATGAAAATCTGAAGCCAGTCTAAACTATTTTTGCTTGAGATTCCCTTTCAGGAATGGCTCTCATTAAAATTACGTTGAGAAACAAGAATAATCAAACCTGAGTGAAAATTTTTGGATAACAGTTATTCTGCAGAACACATTCTTGATCCAAAATAGAATTAGCACTATTTCACAGGTCAAGTTTTACATAGTTCCGTGGTTAAGAAGGTATTAGACATGCTGTTTTAAATAATCTTTTACTTTTAATACCTGTTTGTACAGCTAAAACTCAGTGCCAAAAGTTGGCTTTAGTTTTCCCTGGAAGTACAAAATCTGAGCTTTGTAAGTGTTGCCAAATTTCACCGTCTTTCATAATTAGAAAAAAAATAAATACTATACATAGACATAAAGAAAAATAATCAGCTATACTGCCAGAACTAAGATTTGCTAATACTTCTGTACATGCACAAATTTGCTGCTTAAGAGGGATCGAGATGGTGAGATCTATAATGAAAGTATGGAGGACAGGAACTCAACAAAAAATTATGTTCAGTGAATACAAAATCTAAGATTCAAAAAGGACCACATCAATACTTGGCTTATCCAAATACTCGACTTACCCAAATACCCATTTGCACCCACAACTTAAAGCAATTCCACCAGTTCTGATCACACTAATTTACCACCTTAAATGAAACTATATTAATATAGAAGATTGAGGCATGAGTTCAAAACTAAGACAACTGGGGAAAAAAAAACCAACATTCACAATAGACTCATGAAATAAAAATGGTTCATTGTGTGTGAATTTGCTTTATATTTTATCAGTATATAAATAAGGACTTCACATTTGGCCAGCACTGACCAGTGCAGAGAATCTCACAAATTGGTTTTTATCCATGAAATCCTAGTAGGAATTCACTGTTCTTCTGTTGTTAATGTTTTAGTTATCTGCTTTTACACAGAGACTTGTGACTTATGCAATTAGTCACAATGAATCTCAAACACTAACTGAAATAAGAAGGTTTCAAAACTCCATCAGGCAGGCTACCTAATAAACAGCAATTACTGAACAAATCAGTTTTCAATCCCTGTAAGAAACAGAGATCAAGTCACTAATTAAAACATGACAAAATTTTAATACACTTTCAAAACAATAAATTCCAGTAGTAAATTAATAGCATTAGTTATGATTTAATTGTTTAGTTTAGTCATCATATAATAAATTAATTTAAAGGTTACATTTTGATACTGTAATTTTACATGATACTAGAAGCTATTCCTAACCTGGCTTCAATAGTCACTCAGCTCAACGTGACCAAATATTAAATTCTTCTTTTGAATGGAAACCAACAGCTAAGCATTCCAAAAGTTAGTCCCATTCTATTCCAGTATCCATAGATAGGTTAAATGTCTAATTTTGGGTAGTAACAAGAACATTATTCTCCAGTCTCCAACTCAATGACTGTCACTCCCAAACATTTCAAAAGTGCTGCAAGCTGTGTCAGCAGTTAGCAGCTTTCAGTGCTAAATTATTTATAAAGCAGTCATTATCCTATAATGTATTTGCAGTCCACATGCTGATTTTCTTGAGTTACATCCTGCAACTAAAGCTACTAAAAATTAGGAGCAGATTAATTGTTCCTCTTACCCTTCAATAAATTTTTTTTTATGAAACAGAGGCCACGTTTCCTTCTCATCACCAGCTGGTGCCAAGTTACCTGCACTGTTAGATACATCCCTGATTTCTGCACACTGATGGCAAAACCATGGGAAAGGACTAAGCATAACCCTGGTGCCCATTTTTAAATGAGAGCAACTCTGATCAACTTTATGCTCTCAGTTCAGGGATAAAATCACCTCCAGCATTGCCACACAGCTGCACATGAAGGAAAAGTGCTGGCTGGAGCTGGTGGCAGAGAACAAAAGGTTCTCAGTGCCATCTTCTACTGCTGCTGCTTTTCATGGTATCTGCTGAGATGCACACACCCGAGTCCATTCAGTTAATGACATCCATACAGTCCAAATTTTGTTCCATTTGTTGCATTTTTAAAGTGCATTCTAAAAAGCATGAGATTTCATGCCTTCATATTTAAGGAACACCATACTGCCTGTTGTAAACTACCAAAAGAGACAAAGCAGTATTTGTGAAATCCTTTGCTGATATATGGCTATTTTATTAAAATGAAGTTATTTTAACTATGTAAGATAGATGTTACATTCCCAATGTTGCCACTAAATCCCCGTTTAGAGTATTTTTTACAAAGTACTTTGATATCCACAGCTCAAGCTGCTAAGGAACATTGTGTGTATGTAAAGCCAGCAGGTAAATTCACAGTCAGCCATTGCCAAAAGGCAAAGCTGAAGAGCCCAATGATGCAGAAAATCTGATAATAAATACTCTGAGATGAATTAAATAGAAATATGGATAACTTTCCATTTCCCTCTTTTTAAATCACCCACGTCAAAGATTTTTGTAGATCTTCTAGGTACTAGTGAAGTTTAGAAGTCCTCAGTTGTGTTCCCAATCCAGTCCATCAGAAAACAGGAGAAAGTCATAATCCATATGTGCCTGATGGAGCTGGTTGATACAGCTGGAATATCTTCTAACTAGGATTTCTGGAGTGGCAGGGTTTTATTGTCCTTCCCTTCCTCCCCCCTCCAGTCATATTTATCAAGTCAACTTAAGCTAGCTAAAGCATTTTGCTTTTTGAGTCCTGGCTAAACTCTATTTGAAGTACACAATTAAATTTAAAGAGACAATGACCACTTTCTGTAAAATATTTTTATTGATTGTGAAAGCAAGAAAAAGCAAAATTCCATCAGATGTCATTAAGAAGTGCAGATTACATGTTGGGTTTTTTTATGCTGCGGTTTTAATACATACACAAAAACTCCAGAAAAACAGCTTACCTGATAGTTTTGCCCCCCATACTGGATTTTGGTTTTAAAGTATGAACACAACTTAGCACAACTGTGAGATAAAGGCTGCTACAGAAGCTTCCAAGAAGAGTGAATCGGTGGCAGAAGTCTAAGTGGATCTCTATGAATTTTTTACAACATATGGCCTTTGCCTCTGGAACCTTATTTCAATTCTTACCCTTTTTCCACTTTGCCTACACATACTTATTTTAACTTGAAGATCTGGCTCAAAATTTACCTCCAAATTACATCTGTATTTCTTCTGAATAATTGCCCCCATTTCTGAAAAGCCTTCACACTTGAATCTCACAAAAAAAAAAACAGGCTGACATTACAAATTTGTCTAATACTTAGCAGAATTTACCTATATTTGCCAACCTCCAATCTAAGTTTCACTTCCAGTGAAATCCACAATGGAAAAGTAACAGGAAGTGTGAAAACGAAAGCTGGTATTTCCACAGGAATGCAAGGCAGGCAACAATTAGGTAAATAACCTGCTTAGCAAGGCATTTAACCATCCAGCTAAGGTGACATTTACAGACACTTACAGCTGATTCAATGGCCAATCCCCCTTGTGTGTCCAGAAATGAGGGTATTTCTTCTGTCTGGAAAAACTAGTTAATGGATTTGAGGTACTGAGATTCAAGGATTATAGCTCTACTGCTTTAATTTACATAGTAATAATCCCCCTTTTTAGCTACAGCCTCCAAACAATGACCTCGACTGTGCACTATTCAAGGATGGGGAAGATGGGCTTGGGAGGTTTTTCTGAAAAAAATCTTGTCTGAGGATGCAGAGCAAGTGCCCTTTGCAGTCTCATGGAGGAAGGGAAAGCATTTTACTAATGATGTATCATTTGCTGTTGTTAAGTCAGATGCCATTTATACCTGAAAACCCATCCCAGACACCACTGCTCCTGCATAGAAGCTCTGAGAATGCTTTATTGAGTTCAGTCCTAAACTTGCATTTGAGGAGCAGAGGACTTCAGTCAGCTTCTCAGAGATCAGCACCTTGCATGTTTGCTGTTTCATACCTACCATTTAATATTTTGCAAACTATGACAATGAAGTTTTGCCTTCATTGTAACCTGGAGTTCTTCAGCTTCTCAATCTATTATGTTCTATAAAACCCAAGCTACTTATTTGGAGACTAAGCATATGCATATCTCCTCCATCTCCTCCATCCTCAGATGAAGATGACTTCAAATTTTGTAATAGAAAGGTATTTCATGGCTGAATTAATTCTCAGTTCTTCTGTCACCACTTCTGGGCATACTCAAACCAAACATTACTGCTGATTTTATCTAAAAATGAAGATTATAATTTAACCTGCTTATACCACCTAACTCTAGGAAATGAGGATCCCTCTCCCCCCAATAAACCAATCTTCAGAAGGCAGTGATTTGGCTAGAGTTTGGCCCAACTAAACCAAAATATCTCAAAGACCTTGTGCACCATATTGCACATACTAAGCATGAGACAATGTAGTGAAACCACTATAAATATTACCTTTGTCTTCACAGACTTCTTGAATCTTCTGTGGGATAAGTTTCCTGCTTGATTTAAGTGATGGTGAATGGCTGGTAAGGGCTAGGTTTTGTGGATTATGGGGTTGCTGCAGATAGGGTGAGGGGTTTTGTTGGTTTGTTTGGATTTTTTTCAATATAGTGGTTGCTCCACATAATTTTGCAGGTGAACTCATCCTCCTAACAGCAGATGAGCATCTTGGTGGAAAGGCTATATAAATTTCAGACAATTTTGCATCTTGAACAGAGTTGGATTTCCAATTTTTCCCTCTTTACAAACTCTAAAATTTGGTTTCTATAGAAAAATTTAATAATGCTTTCATTAAACATTCAATAACAACTTGTTGCAGATTGACTTTTGCTTTGTGATTTTTCACCTAGCATTTAACCTCCCCTGCTTTGTGCTTACCTGGTCCCTCAAAGGGCAAGAGTTTGGAAGGAATTGGGTCCTTAGAACTCAGGGGGATCAGGTAGAGATCCTTGATATGCCTGTTGTTATTAGCTACAACACCAAAACGACCACGACTGCTAAAATAGGAGTAGAGAGAGATATAGGCAACTTCTTCTTCTTCTGTTGCAGGATGGAAACGAATCAAACACAATTCCTGTAATACAAAAGCAAAGTGAAAAAATTCAACCTATAACATAACAGCAAATAAAATGGTAAAGGGGAAATTCCAGGGGTAAAACTAAATTGTATGTTTAGAACTGCAGCTATATTTTAAAAGAGTTCTGCTGTTCAATTTCTGTTAAAATCCTATGTTAAAATAGGACTAGGTTTGTAATTTTCAAAATACTTGTGTATCTTACATCAAACTAAGTATCTTGAGGCTCAAATTAATATGAAAGCAAAATTCTTATTTCCATGATTATATCTCTATACTGTGCATAATTTTTCACTTCTGAAGTGTTTTTAATAGTAAAGTCTATTATATATAAAAGTTTTTCATAATTCATTTTTAAATTTCAATACTGAATAAATAAGATTTATGCTGTTCAACCATTAACAATACCTTTAATGACTATTTACTATGCAGGAGAGAAATAGATCAAGAGGATCTGCTTCAATGGACACGTTTCTTCAATAAATCTAAAATTCTAAGTGGTGTCAGTAGTTTTCCAGGTGTGCTCTATGTCACCCGTCTATTTTTGCCATTCACTCATTTATATTATAACAAGTTGCCAAATTATATGGTTGCATTTTTTTTCCTTCTGGGTTTTGCAAAGGATTTTAAGTGAATACCTTAGAAAGTGAAGATTTGAGTTTGCCAACATAATCCCAGACTGTCTTCGGTGAGATCCTCCCACCAATATGAATTGTATCTGGTAAATCCTAAACAAGAAGTATTACATGGTAGTGTGAGAAAAAAAAAAACAAAACCATGAGAAAGTAAAGTTTAAAAGCAGTGCAGAGTGCCCCATCCCAGCAGTCCAGTGCAACATGCACTATTATATTTTAGTAGACTTTTCTGCATACTCTTATGATTTCAGACAGACAATTTCTAAATTTCAAGGTGGTTAATCATGGCATGTTACCAAAAGGCTAAGAGTATACATCAAACAGAAAAAGCAGCAACTTTCTAATCATTCTGTGCCCCCATTATTTGCTTTGTTCTTATAGGAAGCTGCTATTTGAAACACAGATTTTCTCCACACTTTCAAGTTTCTCAGCATATGGTGCTCTTGTGACTATAAGCCACCTGACTTCTAGTGAGCTTCCTGTCACGAGGCCACTGAAACTCATTTTAGCAAAAGCAGTACCAAACAGAACTACCAGCCCTGCTAATCACAGTCCTAAAACACACATTTGTGTGTAAAACTTCCTAACAGTCAAATAAAATGCACTTCGGAGAAGAAAAAAAGCTTATTTTGGAACAAAACTTTATACTGTCTCATTACTCGAACGTACACCCTTGAGAATAACATCACCCTAATGGTTTTATTTGGAAATTAGAAAAAAGGATGATATATCTCATAAATGGTCAAACAGAATTTCGTAATACATCACATCAGTGACCTGCCTAGTTTGAGAACAGCACAAGCCACCTACTTTAAAATCCTGTCTCTCAAACCTTAATTTCAAAAACTAAAGATGAAATAAAGGTATTATTCTAAGTTAGACTCTAACATCTGCATAAATATATTTAAAGACATAAATATATTTAAAGACATGGGAATTCTTCATGAATCTGTGACGGATTTTTAAAAGGTTTTTCTTGAGCTACTTTAACTAACAGGTTGCCATTTATCACTGCTACAGCTCTAATGTAACTATAAATTTTTTATATATGTATAGTGACTCCAGCCTTTCTAGCACCAGGAACTGCAGTACAGATTGATTCTAAACACAGAAAGGTGTCAGTGCTAACGAACCTCGCTAAGATAATCAAAACACCCGGAGACAGGATATGCTTTAGTGACAAATTTGGCCACACTCTGCATGTTAATGAATCCTTTCCAAATGGTGTTGAGTCGAGAGAGAAAGAGGGAAGTGTCACTGTCCTGAGGTGAGCGTGGCTCTGCAGCACTGCAAAACAAATCCAAACCAGAGAGGTTACAAATTACAAATGAGAATGGTCCCTTCTTTTCTCCCCTCCTCCTATTGATTAATGTAAGTTACAGATTTTTTACTAAGGACTTTGTTAATGTTTTCCATTAACTTGGTACTAGTGGAAAAAGCAAGGAGCAACAGAAAAATTACAGCAAAATAAGCTTGTAGCTGCAAGAAGGTGCTGCAAAGTATGACTTGTATAAAATCCAGTTAGCACTGTAACTGCTGTGATCCCAACTTTATCACAAACTAATTTGCACTAGCTATTTGCCACTACTTGAGTCAGTAATATGCATCTGAAAGAGATTCTCAAATAGAAGACCTTGCTATGAACAAAAATCTTTTTAACTGCAGGTTCATAAGGACATACTTCACCATATTAAATCCTACTACTGTATATACCCAAAATACAAAAGAATCCACTTCCTTTCAAGGATCAATTGGTTAATTTTAATTCATATTCATAAATTCAGATGTAGGAGTACTTTCACTCGAGATGGAAATCTGGAAATGCTTTTAAACCATCTCTCTCACTCAGCTGCTTTCTATACAACATACATGGAGACTTTTAAGTCTGTGCAACACCTTCAAGTTGCATTTATCTCCTCAAACACATTGCAGAATCATCACTGCCAACATACATTGATGATCTGAAAATATTACCAACTAGAGAAGGTAGATGAGGAGATGCTAAATTAAAAATCTGAATGAGGCTACCTGAACTTTGAAGTTGAACAGCCCGTTTGGTTGGGAGGAGGGGAATGGGACATGGGACTTTGAAGATAACCACACACATTAAAGATTGGGTAGCTTGGCTTACTGTTATGTATACGCACTTGATATTGGGTGATTGATGAACTGCTAGGTATCTTGGATCTGGTGAGGATGATGGTTTTGTTAATATTGATTTGGGGACAGTCATAACTGGTTTTGGAGTGTCCTGTTTTGTTTCCCCAGTTGGAAGTTTGTCAGACACAGGACCGGAACGTGGGGCTGGTGCTGCAATACCAGAGGAGCCGCTCATTGCTGTCCTGGGGTCTCTGCCAGAAACTGTTACAGTTGTGACAACTGTGCCAGCACAAGAGGCAGGAAAGGAAGAAGTCTCTTCAGGTACAGAAGAGTCTGTATCGTTATGGCCCTGGGTTGTAGGAATGTAAGTTCTTTCCACAGTTGACTGAGAAACTGTTTCTGCTACCGGTACAGCTTCGGTTTCCATCGCATTTTCAGTGCCAGCCTCTTTGGCAGACTCTGCTGCTGGGGTTGCTGCAGAACTTTCATACTTGGGCTGTACTTCTGATTTTGATTTTGACTCCTTTTTAACAGGAGCCATTGACTTCATCTTCTTAGGTGGTACTTCATCTTCAGATGCTGAAATCTGACCTATAAGTTTATTTTTAAAGCTTTGGATTACTACTCAACAATGAAATAGTTTGATGAGAAAGACAAATAAACAAACAACATTCTAAACATAACAATTCCTTTACTTTGCACCAAATCAGATAGATACCTGTGCAGATTTTGCAGTTCAGGTCAAAAAGATGGGCTCGATGTTGACTTGTTGTATCCTTCAACATACTGCTAAAAGCATCTAGGGAAGGAGAACTGTTTAAATTTGGTGCACTCCGAGCTGACTCTTGCTGCTCCTGGAAGTGAATAAACAAAATATATTCCAGTTGAGCATTCATTTCAACCATAAAATTTCAACTTTGAAGAGCTGCAATAACATCAGTTCTTTAAAAAAATTAAACATTAAAGGCCTTAGTTAAAGCTTATCATGTCACAGAGTTGTCAAATAGTATTTGCTCTCATTTCATCCCATGGTGTTCTGAAGTAGATAGATGATGTTCATAAATAAAAGATATATAAAAGATAAATAAATAAAAAGATTTATCTGTAAATTGACAGCAGGGGCTGAAAAATGCACAGCATTTTAGAAGTGCATGCAGAATGCCATCATTTGGTTGGGGCACTCCTTCAAACTAAAAGGAAAAATGCTCATAACACACCTATTAGGAAACAATATCCTTATAGTTGATGGAAACAATCTGCACTTCTGATGAAAAATCTGAGACCCTAGTTACCATTTATCTCCCTCCATATCTTCATACCAAACAACAGCCAATACTTACATCAGAATCAGACACTGGGGGTGAATCTTCCATATTTACAACTGGCACATGTTCCCGTTTCACAGACACTTTCTTGATTTCATGAGATTTGCTTCTTGACTCTATCATCTGAAAGAAACAAAAGCATTTTGGTCAGAAACGCACATGGTTATTTTATAATTTTATTCTGTACTTTGTTATCATTGGGCTGGTGGTAGAGGAAAGGTGCACTGAAGCTGAACATTGTTTTGTTAGGAAGAAAATGGAGCATTAGTATTAACATAACACAGGTGGTAAGGACTGATTCATATCTAAGGACACTGAGGAAAACTGTTACTTACTGCTTTAGCTGGTTTTTCTTTCCATACAGACATTTCTTTAGATAACAGTTCTTCTGGTTTCATTCTCACTAGTTTTGACAGTGGGATTTCTTCACGAAGAACACGATGGAAAAGCCCCTGAAAAAAACAGAGACTTTGTTGCCATGCTGAAGAGAACTTGCTTGGGTAACTAAGAAGATAGAGTGCTGAACAGGCAAAACCAGTTCCAGTTTCTTAATTCTCTATTAAACACACCAGCTACTTACAAGCAACCAGAAAATAAGGATGAAACAAACACAAAGGATGAACTTTCCTTGTTAACATGAGTATCTATCAATGTAACTCAATAGGAATGTCAGACATTGAGCAGCCACTCTCCTGTTTCAACTCTATTGTAGGAATTAAAAAAATAAAAGTTTTGTGTATTCTGCAAGTGGATATTGTCATCTGCAGCAGCATCCATTTTTTTTCCTTTTATAGCATAATCATGCACAGGGGCAGTATCTAACACATACTACAGCATGTCACAAGAGAAGACATTCATAAAGTCTGTATTAATCTTCAGAAAGCCATTCTCTACAGAAATATTTCACACCAAACACCCAAATTTAATAAATTCATAATTCTAAATTCTAAAAAATTCATAATACATAATCACCTAAAGTAGACTTTGAATTCCTACTGGCTAAAAAAAAAATTAAGGATTTGAATAGCTTTATAATAATATTTTACAATGTAATTTGTAAGACTGTATCTTGAAACTTTTAATATTGAGGGCAGTTTGACATATCATTAAAAACCAAAAATATATTTCAGTATATATTTACTGTTTAAGGAAACTGCAAACCTGGTTTTTGGGGTCCTTGAGGTTGAACATGATGCTTCTGTATTTACTCTTGTATCGGTTGTCCGTAACTTGAAACAAATTAAACATCTCCTTTTCAATATTGAGTGCTACTCTCCCTACTTCACTCTCAGTCATGACCAGATCATCACTATCATTGACTCTGTTAAAAAAAAAAAATGTACATGCATTTGTTAGGCATCAGACTTCAGGCAGCATTCAGAAAAAGTAACTTTTCAGAAGAAGGAGCTGACCCCGACTCCTCCTCACTCCATGAGGGCCAAAGGCTCCTCTAGAACATCTCCAAAGCCAAATTTTGTCACAAGAACCTTGAACTTGTGAACTAGAGGAACCTTTTGCTACCATCCACAAGCTGCTTTTGAGAACTGATCTCAGCCTTCACAACTGCTCTGCTCATGGCACTGATGTTAGGAATGACACAGAGAGCCCAAACACTTGAATTTTATTCCTGGATTTTCTACTGTGAACAATTTCCATTTCAGAGACAAGAATTATTGAGGGCTGGCATTAGCATAAATAGTCACTGTGAGAAAATCTGCTTTTGTTTGTTGGTTTTGGTTTTGTTTTCTTAGTGATACAACTGACAAGGGTTTGCTGCTGATGAATTTTATGTTGGGAGGGGAAAGAATCTCCGCTTTAGTAAGACTTTACCCCTTCACTATGATATTTCCTATACCACATTCCCTATAAACTCTGCCATAACCAAAAACTGCCATCCCAAGAGTTACAATGCAGAGCACCTGCATTATCAAAGCTTCTATACTATAATTTAATTCTTCAGCTGTAATTGCCTCGATAGAAATAGTGGCTTTTTTTAATTTAAAAGGCTTTTTCACATGCACATTTATTTTATATCAGGTTGTTTTTAAAAAACAATATAAACCTGAAATGCCAATTATACTTGTAGCAACTTGTGGTATAAATTCAATCCCTCAACAACCCCCATCAAGAAGTAAGCAAAACTTGGCAGGCTAAATATTTATGTCTAGTTGGTGCCACATAAAATAAATTCTTTGAATTCCCACCTCTTCCACAAAATTTCTTTTAGGGACCGTCGAATATTTTGCCGAATCTGAGAGTTAGGTTGTGACTGGATAGGACTGGCTGATGCTTTTGCTTGGCTACTTCCAGATGCAGCAGAAACGGAAGACACTGAAGGCTTTTTGAGTCCTCCACCCAAACTGGAAGATGCAGCCAGTTTTTTGGAAACTGAGGAGCCGTGAGAAAGAGAGCTGTGCTTTGAGGGGGTGCTGCCTGATGATGGAACACTGCCTGATGAAGGCCAAGGTTTCTTGGGAATTACACCTTTGAAACTTCCAGCAGGTTTAAGTGGCTGCTTAGTTAGTGATGGGTTAGAGAAGGACGGGGACTTCTTGGAAGGAAGATTCCTAGGGAGAGAAGATGCCTGTTTCTCTAATACAACTGCAACTGTTTTCTTCAGTGCTGCTGTAGGCTCTGCTCTTTCTTCGTGCTTTTTCTCTTCCCTTTGAGCTGTTAAAACAAAGAAGAAAAGACAACATGAAAGGCTTAACTTTGTCACTTCCTATTCGTGAAAATCAGTTACCAATCTATAACGAAAAGCCTGTGAAATGCCATCTCCAGAGAAGTTATCAAGTAGATAATATAAGCTATTTAGTTTCACTAGCCTTTAAAAAATAATTTTAAAAACAATGCAGAGGCTGTCAATTTTTTGGAAGAAATGTGTCTTTCATGCTTCAGAGAGTACTTTGTCTCAGGGGCTGACTGAAGAGATTAAGAGTTCCACTTTGGCTCTTACAGAATCTTATTTACAATCTATGCAAGAAAAGCGAGGGGGAAAAAAAAAAGGCATCACCTTCAAAGATTCTTGAGTAAGAGAAAGTTCAAAAATACCCCAAACTTTTACATGTTAAAAATAAATTTAAAAAAATAAATAAAATACAGTACCACCCACATCTTGCATTTAAACAGCAGAATTCACGTGGCAATTTACAGGACCTGTTAGAGGCTGACCTGATGATGGAGCCCATGAATTTGAAAGTGCATTATTACCTTCAGTTTAGCATTAATGAAGTTCAATAGACACTGTTACTGGAATTTATATCATATATAAGAAAATACACAAAGCATAAGTAAAGGCTCCAGTTTTCACTTATGTTGAAATTATACCTGCACAAGACTTTAAAAACAAATTTCTTTAAATTGCATTTAATCTGTCCACCTTCTGGCACTGACAGGAACAACTCAACACAGCAAAAAATGTCAGCCCCAAAGAACCCACACACCCCCAGCAAAACCACCTTCATTTACAAAGCATTCAAGTTCCAGTGGGCCAACACTTGCACCCTCATCCTGACAGCTCAAAGAAGGGTTCTGATGGAAACTACCAAAAAGCAGCTCTTGAAATACAATTGTTTCAATTAGAAAAGCCAAGTTTTCTCCCCAGAAAGCAATCCTCCCCCTCCCCATACATCCCTAGATAACCACTGACCAGGTAACAAGTTGATTTTTAATCTGATGTTTATAGCTGGTGAGGGTTTGTAAATGAATTAGCAAAGAAGCCCTTGTGAAGTGCAGGACAATCCTGGCACAGATCTAGGCATTTAACTTTCTGAAACATTACCAGGGACCAAATGGTCCCTCTTCATCTTCCAGATCTGCAATTCTGAGAGCAAAATTTAGTAGGAAGGGTTTGAATTGCCCAATCTGTTCTCAGATGGACTTGAAGCATCAAAGCACTCCTGTGAAATCCAGTTCAATAAATCCCACATACCAGTCCAAGCTTTCCATGGAAACACACCTGCAATGGGGCAAGGTTTGGACTGGTTAACAGCCCTGTTGGGATACTCCCTCATTTTGGGAGGAAATGGCCTTGCAAGCTTTCTCCATAGCTCAGGTACCCCCTGACCATGTGCTCCCAGCAGAAAGATGCTTCTGAAAGTTCTTCAGATGCTCTCCTGGTTCTACCACCGCCTGAGATGAACTAAGACACAATAAACTTTTGTGAGGGTGTAATGCATGCTGGAATGCAGGGAGAAGACAGAAGATCCAGAAACACCATATATTCCTCCTGATTATTTTTTCCTACAAGCATTATACCTTGAAGAATTCTTCTGGGATTTATCTATTTGAAGTGTAAAAATCAAAACCTCACCTGCCACAATGCATTAAATCATTTCAAAGGCTGAGAGTTGGCCATGAAGCAGATAATTACTCCTCTTATTCTGTCCCCATAGTTTCCCCAGAGACTGCTCTTGGTTACTGTCAGAAACTGAGCTAGAGAGTCCCTCTGGGTCACCCACCACGTCTGCCCTCATGTCCTCACCCTTCCCTGTCCCCCTAACACCACCCCGGGTGATGGCAATGCCAGGAGGGAGGCTGAGGATCAGAAACCACTCCTGATGATTTTAGCTTGGCCAAATCAAGCACTCAGGATTAACAGAAAAAGCCAAACTCATTTGAGTGAACAGTCTCGAGATGAACAGCCAAAACATGTCCACTGATAAAGCTGCAGGAATTACTCTAAATCTGTTCTCTTTTTTCCTGGTTTATTGTATCTCCTGCACAGATTTGTTCCTTTTTCAGGCAGGTTGGACAGGAGCAGGATTCTGTGACTCATGGAAAGAGAGGACAGCACAGCTTGGGTTTCAAAACAACAATAAAATTCAGCCCTCAGTGCTAAGACATTTAGTTCTCTTGGCTTACAACAGAAATACAAAATGTGAAATTGTGAATTTTTATGTCATCCTCTACATGCTATCTTTTGCATGACTCGTTCCAATTAGGCAAGGGCTACATTGCTAAAATAGCACAGCCAAGCTGCTTGGTGTCAATCAGATGTTATAGATGTGAGAACTACATCCATACCACCGACCTTTCTATGTTACAGTTACATATATCTACTTGTAAAATAAAAAGTTACTAGTACAAAGGTAGACTGGGGTGCCCCAGGGCTGAAGAACAGCAGAATCAGTAAGAATCCATGAAGAAAGATGTAGAAGCATCCTTTATTCTGCAGACTGACACCATCACTATTCAGAAAGGCTTCCAAATTAAGGCACCTAATTCTGTGCTTCTTCAGCCCACAGAAGATGTGCAATAGTTCATATACTTCATTAAAGTTTAAGTTTCAAACTACAATACTGCTTTACACCAACTAAAACTGACTACCTAGCAGTACTTGTTCATTAGAGAAACTGATGGGAAAGATTTTGTATGTACTAACTCAGTCACACGTGGCTTACTTAGTCCTTCAAAGTATCTGCCAACTGCTCTTTCAAGTTTTTGGGACACACTTCACTGTATTTGAAGGACCCTGTCCAATATGTGTACACATTTTGACAAAGAATCAAGATTATTTAGACCTTATGCATGCAAATAATCAGTGCTGGCTGTAGACTAACCTCACGTACAAAAGAAAAAAAAAAAGCCAAAACAAACCCAAACAAAAACCCACTTAGCCAATTTCGACTATGAGAAACCAGAATTTGAAACCAGAATTTTCTTCTGCCACATAAAGCAGTTGAACCCAGTCAGGGTCATTACTTGGGTCTTGGATCCAACAAGCAGGAACCCAGCTGGGAGGGAAGGAGCAGGACTGCTTCTTCTGGTGCCAGCTTACTCTGCTTACTTAGCTTCAACCTGAGCACACCTCAAGGCTTATTTATGCCATGGATTAACAGAAATATGTGTTCTTTCCAGAGAACAATATCCCAACCTATGTGGAACTTCTGAACAGATGCCACAGTCACTCAGCAAACTGATGGGATGTACAATGGAACTGGGATGATCTCAGACCACCAGTTTCAAACCACTTTGCCTTGCACAGTCCATGAACAACTTGGAGAAGTCATGGTCAGTGCCTGCTATAGAATACTGGGCACTGTGTTTCAGACTGGGATGTTGCTGGTCCTTTTCAGCAGTTGTTCCAGTGTACCTACAATAAATGCATGTAAACAAATAAAAAAAAAGTTAGAGACAAGTACTGAACATCAGCCTATCCAGCTAAGAGAATGAGGAGTTTCACCGGATTTGTGACAGAACAAGGTATTTAGTGGCTCTTTTTTGGCACATTTAAACCTCCCTTGGCTTGGTGTTAGAAATGCTATTTAAAACAAAACAGTCATTCCCATTCTCCCATTTAGTCCTGTGAGCCACTCATTAAGACAGCAACAGGATTCCTATTGACTGAGAAAAGGCACAGGCTAAAAAGACTTGAGAGATACAGAGATAAGTCAGCTCATTTCCAGAGTGAAACCCAATGAATCCTCTGACAGAAAAATTCCTTGGAGGGCTTAAGAAATAGCATTACTAAGTTAACCTGGTAGTGAACGTACCACATCATCCCTCCCACTGGATGTCAACAGATAGAGAGCCCCTCCCTTAAGGAAATTCCCCGTGAAGCTAAGCCAAAGATTACACCACAGAGCCACCAAAACTCCAAGCAGTGGAAGACAGAACTGCCACACTCCCTGTTGTGCTACAGACAAGCCTGGTTACACATCCACCCCCTTCTGTACACCCTGATGCTGGGTTTCATCACTGGAATGGGGGTCTTGAGGCCCAGTTTCAGAATGTTTCCCCCAGTGGGTATCCGTTTCATTTCCTCTGAAGGATTTGCAGGATGCACCACCATAATCCCTCAACCTACACTGGGAGGCTGGGGTTGACACCACACCATGAAACCGATCCAAAGGAAACTCTCCTCTCCTTCTGATCCCTTCAAAATACTTCCGTGCAGCACTCCAGCCTATGCTGGTTCTTCCCCCTTTCCCTCATCCATCTGGATGATTCTTTGGAACAGCTTTAGAAAGCCACTTCAAAAATACACAACCACCACTCCAGGCTTCTATTTAAATTATGTCATTTGTGACCGGTTATTTTGCCAGCCATTACCCAGTTTTTTGAACTTTCAAGTAACTGAAGAAGTGTGCTTTAACTTCTGTTTGCATAGTTTGGAAATGATTCAAACCACACTTTAAAGATCTTCAACTTCATGCTCTAGTTGATGCTAAAAGTTTTAGAGAGATGCTGTAGATAAACAGTATGCAGTATGCAGTTACACTTCAGGAGCCCGTTTCCTGACCAGTCTATAAGGCTCAAGATTTTTTCTTTTAAAAATCTTCTATAAAAGAAAACAACACAGCTACCACAACAGAAGAATTTTGTGAGAAACGTGCTGCAGCCATGCAAGCTGCTTGTTTGTTACATAGTGTTAATCACCAGTTTTCCTACAGGATTAAAAATAGGGCATAAGTTTCTTCTTCCATGAGAACTATTGCCTCTGGTGTCTAATCTTGTTTAAATGTTTCCCTGGGTTCTCTTTCATCTACACTCATCCCCTTCCTCCCCCAGGATAAAACTGCAGGCAGTGTAGGGAGCACAGGTTCATCAGCTGAGTTGTCTTTTCCATTTTCCACAGAATTTGCCCCCGTGGGAGCAGGACCTGGGCAATCCAGCACCAGGACCTGGGCAATCTAACACTTGGGAAGAGACTGCCTTGCCCATCCAGGAGCCTTTGCAAGCCCACAGCATGGATCAGGTTGCTGAAGTCCATGTGGGTTCTACAAGTACTTTTCATGCTCCAAATTTTAGGAGGAAAAAAACCAAAAAAACCAAATCTACAACTAACTTTCAAACATCCAGGTTTGTATGGCACCAGCAGTAATGAAACTGGTAGTTAAAATTTTTCTGCAAAAAATACAACCTGTAAAAGTCTACAATAAATCCTAAGCAGCAGAACACAGGTGCTTTCATTCTGCCTTTTGAAATGGTTAATTCATTAGACTTCAAAGGATTTTTATATCCTTTTCAAAAATACAAAGGAAGAAAATGTACTAGTGCAGCTTTGCAGTTGTTATAAAAGTAAAAATATCAGAAGGTATTATCTGACAGCCTGATAAAAGGTTGTCAGAGCTAAGTAACTACGTATTTTGAGAAGAGCTGATTCTGGAAGCTCTGCAGCAGCAGTGGCCTTAACAACAGCTTAAACACCAGACAGGAAATGCAGGTAGGAGTAGACCAACCAGAAGCAATAATCTATTTAGGAATTCACAAAACCCCAGCCAGCATCTCGAGTGTCATTCAAAAAGCAGCCTGTGAAATTGCAGTGTGCAGTTCTGTACAGTCCTGCAGCTCCTTCTTGCTCGCTTGCAGGGAGCTGCACGATCCCTTTGGCTGTGCAGATGTTCCAGAGCTGGGGCTCTCCAGGGACAGCACTGCAGGTGAGGGCAGCCCCTTCTGGCACAGATCACAGGAGCAAAGGAGTCACTTGGCTCAGAGGAGCTGAAGTACATCTCACCCCCATCTGCCAGCACCCGAGAATTTAGAAACTGCGTATTCCCCTTCTTGTAAAACTGTTGAAACAGAGGGTGGGAAAGATTTCTAACTTCAAGCTGGTGGTGTTTTAACAACAGATCCCATTTGCCACTCAGCCTCGCTATGGCCCACACCGACCTGCTTGATGCAGCTGTGGGTATGAGCCCTTCTGCATGACTTGGGGAAATCATTTTAACAAAACAATTTCACCCCCTCCACCCCAATGCAGTGACCGACAGCGACCTTTAATCCCCGAGTTCCTCCCAAGGGAAACCTTTTGCTGGGTTACCTTTTAAAAACCATCGGAGCAAACTAAGGAGGTGAGCTGGTGCTTTAAGTGGCAGCTCTACAACGGGAAGTCACTTACCAGTTACCAGATGTTCCTCCAGAGCAGCTTTTGCAGGGATGCACAGCTGGGCTGGGTGCCTGACATCTCAGAACCTCAGAACCGGTGGCAATGCCGTGAGGTGCCACTGAAGCACCCTCTGGTGGCACCGCCTGCTCAGTGCCCCAAGGCTCTGACGGTGTCGTTCGGAACCGCTGCAGTTCCACGGCCGTTCAACTGTTGCTTTCCTGAAACCTGTTTTTGCTAGACTTGGTCATTTCCCTCAAAGACAGCTCAGCGTTAGTTCTAAAGAATTCCGAAGTGTTGGGCTGCTCTTGGATAGGTTTCAGTGTTAGTTTTTGCTGTTAACTGCCTACAGAACATGTCTGCTTCCAGTTGCCAGACCGAAGCAATTTTTTATTATAAAACAGTAGTGTTTTGGAGGTGTGCCTCCTGCCCTGCTGGTTTTCTTTAAAAACTTCTCTCAAGTCTAATCTGCCCCACAAGGAGAAGCTCACAATTCAGCTGCCCATGCACCAAGCTTTTACAGTCAGGCACACAAAGTAAATCTCACTTTCAAGTTAATTCCACAACTCAGACAAGTTTTTTTTCCTCTGGTGGCCATTTGTTTGTATCCCAGCCAACCTGTAGCTATGCAAATCTACAGCTTAGACACACAAAGCTTTGTTTGTTTCCAATCTACATGAAATCAGTGATTTATCTCATCTACATTGGACGACTACTTCTTCTCAACTACACCACTCCTCAGTGAAACAGAAGCATCAGCTGCTGCTGCAAAAAAGGGCTCCTTATTTTCCAGACCGCTTAGGGATTGGGATTGCTCCTTCCTGGGACAGGCATCTTCAGGTTCCAAGTTCAGTACAGATCAGACACAGCAAATCATCAGCATCAAGATCAGCAGTAAAACTTGATTCCAAGAGATCACCTCAGAAAATCCCTTTTATTTGGGGATTTCTAGAGGAAGATCTTTTTCACTGACTACGCAGTCAAGTGAGCGAGTTCAAAGAACTAAATATTAGTAAAAGAAAGCAAAACAGCAATAGAGGGTGGTGAGGTTTGTTTGTTTTTCTTTTTTAATCAAACTTTCATCACTTGCAGTGTTGATGACAAGAGATAAACCACCCTGACATTCATAATGCATCTGTAGGTTATCCCAGTTTTCTGCCCCCCACAACCCTGCACCCATTCTGGCAGGAGTGCTGGCTCTCTGTCATCCAAGAGCCTCGGGGTTGGGCTGGGGGGGGGGGGGGGGGCCTTGGAAGGCAAAATAGGAAACACCAAAATAAGAAACACACCAGCAGCAGGGACCAGCCCTCCTAACTCAAGAGATACAGCAAAACTCTTGATGTGGCTGACAGCCACGGGACAGATGGAACATACCTTGCAGAGCAGAGAAGGGGAGCTCCAGCAGTTCCCGGGCAGGAGATGAGATTTGCTCCCCAGGGATCCCACTGTTCCTTTTAATTGGCTGGATCCCAGGGAATGTTGGCTTCAGCAGCCACTACTGGTCTGCCTCACTCCAGAGCCAGGGTTCAGACCATGTGCCAGCCCCTCTGCCAGCACAGCCCCTGCCATTCTTAGCACCCGAGGGCAGCACCGGAGCTGTGTTGCCCCAGCCACTCCACTCCTGGACTATCATCTTTCCAAAGCCAGAGCTCCCAACAGGAATTTCTCTGAAGTTCTGGTGGACTCATCTCGGGTATTCTGATCATTCATTTGGTCTGTCAGCACCAGCCTCTCTCAAAACTCCTCTAGTTACAAAGGGTTAAAGCTAGACCTATATATAGAGCAACCACATGTCCCAGGAAATGAGCAATAACAAAAACAGACCTTTTTATACCTTTTTATACCCCTGGTCATACTCAATACTTACTGCCTCTGAGTATGGGGCTGCATTGTAGAATATAACATTAAGAAATGATAACTTAGCTTTCAAGGAGTGAATTCAGATGTTACAGTATGGGAGGTGGCACAGGCTGATTTATCCTATGGGGAAGCACTCATCCCAAAACAAGGGCATCAAGTTTAACTACAAGCAGTCCTTTAAGACAAACAAGCTTATGACTTAAGAACAGCTCCTCAGTTTAAGTACATATTTTTAACATGTTAGTAGTTAAGTACTTTTCATAGCTAAACCAAAAGCAGTATATCCACATCAACTACACTCAAGTGAAGAGTCAACTTAAGCTGGTACATTCTTGCCAGAAGAGGAGCATGAAATTGGCTCCAGTCTGTGTGCAGGCAAGGCCATACTTTTCTTTTCACAACACTACTTACAGCTCCCTACATCACTTCTGCCTCCTGAGCCACAACCATTGTTATTGGAGACTGTACTAAATTTCCCCACAGCTCTCTTTATAGTTGTACATTTCCATTCTTTCCTCTTTGATTCTGTTATTACAGAAAAATAAAGAAAAAATACATAAATCATATATAGTCCAAGCACTTTGATATCATGGTCTGATGATGGGCTGCCAGTGCTCTGTATTCCCTTTATAACATCTCCACGTTTTGTTAGGGCTGTACAGAAGCAATGTAAATCCAGGTGCCCTTTGCATTTGGGACCTTGCATCTATACAAGCAAACACCACTCACTTTGTGAATGTATCTTGGGTGTAGGAAAGTTTAGCTGCAGAAAGGGGATGGAAAAAGGAAATTTGTACTAGAGTCAGGGCTCTCCAAACCTCTCACTTCCAGGAGGTGGCAGCCTTGTCTCTCCCTAATTCATTGCTGTAAAGCAGGAGAGGTAACACAAACACTGCTTTTCTCTTAATGAAACACTTCCCCTTTGCAGTTCCACTCATTTTCCATGAAATATTAGTACCCAGTAAAATAAATAGTATAAGTTTGCAGCTATTTTAACTGTCTACAGTTAGGCAAACAGAAGTTTAGTGCCTTGGTGTGACAAAGAAGTTCTTTCTCTTCAGAAGTTCTACTTCAAGAAAAATAACACATTTAATATAATTTTTTTATCTAATAGACCCTCTTTGCTCTTCTGTGAGCTTAGCTACTTTTATCAATACCTGCAGTTAAGATGTTTAAGTAGCTTTAGTAATGGAGTGCTAAATTATCAGTTTATGCATTTCTTTTAAGTGGAACTTCAACAAAGGTTTGAAGCACTGATGACTAACTTAGTATATTTACAACTGAGTAGTTTAAAAATTGGGATATTGCAAGCATCTAATCTTCTTCCCCTCTTTTTGGATTCATTTTCCATTTTAAACCTGCTTATAAATTTGCTGCTGACTCCTATTTGACAATTAACAATACGTATAAAGTCTCCTCCAAGTATTACTCTATGAAACAGAAAACCTGAGTTCAGCTGCTTCAGACAAACAGATACTGCTGATAAATCTTTGCATCAGCAAATTTCACATGTGAAAAAGTGTTTCCTTGCCCCCTTTTTTTTACAGGGCAGCATTCCATATACCTGCATCAATTCAGAAGCTAGAAATTCAATATAGAAGTTAAGCACTGCATATTAATACCTATTTTTTCTAAGGAATTCATGAAATTAAAGCAGTATTTCTGAAAAAGAATGTGACACATACCTAAATTTCTTTTTTATGTGTAGCTCAAGTACTGCCTGAAATTTTAAAAGGACTTAGTATCTACTGATCAATGCAAGTTCAAAATACTTTTCACTCGAATTACTAAATGAATAAACAGGGTTTTTTTCCACTGGGAACACCAAGGTGTTAAGTGTCATCAATCAAACTCTGGATTTTGGTGTCAAGTCAGCTGAAGCACAGCCCTAACTCATACCTCCAAAAAAGCTACAGGAAAAACTGAAGAAACATGAGCTAAAATAAATAACTGCTCTATGTAACAACATCCTACTGGTACCAAAAATCTTCTGTTTTTTTTTTAAACTGCAAAACAGGCTGGAAGGAAAAAAAGGGCTCGGTGGCAGAGTTTAGATGCAAATATACTATATGCCTCTATCACTCACTACACCTAAAAAAGTGGCTTGAATATATGTAAGAATATATATACATATATATGTATTATATATAAATACATATATATATGTATTTGTACATATATAAATATGCATAATATATACATACTCTCTTATAAAAATAATGCTTAACAAAACTAATGTCAGACCTAACAAAAATCCTCATATTTGACAAGTACAGAACAAACACAATCTAAATTCATGTCTGAAATATGGTAAAGTGACTGATGGAAAGAGTATTAGAGAGAATAGTTCTGCTATTTAAGTTTCCTCAATTCGTAAAAGGCCTCGTGCACTGCAGTCAGAAAAAAGGATTTGCAGAAGATGTTTTGGGAAGAAGCTCTGGGAGAATGCAGGTGGTATTTTGGAATACTGCATTTGGAGGAATGCTGTCCTCAGTCTCCTCTGGGTGACCTTAAGTCCAAACACCAGACACCTAAATGTCTGAACTACTCAATCATCTTCCAGGATCAATTTTCAGAAATAAGCATTTCTAAATATTTCTTGTCTTGATTCTACAACTAGTCCCTAAAACAGATGATGTGGTTTATCCACTGAAGGTGTTTTTCTTGACAGACTAGCTCAGACTTAGGAGTTCTAGCTTTCAGATCCCTGAAGTCAAGTCAGATGACTCACAAATTTCCATATTGCCGTGACTTCTGTTTGGAACAGCCTGTAAAGATTTGCTAAATAAAGAAAATCTTGCAGAATATTCTTTAAGATGATACAATAGCATCTTCCCAGGAAGATTACAGATCCAACCCATCCAAATAAAAAGCAGGTCCATTTTTGTTTTCACACATACACAAACATTTTACCTGGGAATTAGTAATGGAACAGAGGCCCCAGATATTAGTACAACTTACCCAAACAATAGCAATCTGAAGTTCTTCCTTGCATTTGATATGAGAGTTCTTCATCACATGAATTAAGTTGTTTTCTACTTATTTTTGAAGTCCAGTATATGCACGTTTTTTAACCAATTTAACAATTTGCTAAAATTGTTAAACAATTACTAAAATCCAATTTGCTACTAGAATTGGTTAAATATGTATCATCTCCAGTGTGGTAAAACTTAAGAGCAGCTCCCCTTAAAATACCTCAACCTCCCTGCCTCGAAACCTGCACTCCTGTCTCCTAGAAAAAAATCCTGAAGTATTAAAGACATTTTAAGTGATCAGGTTATATGGCCTCTTGCAACTGCATTGAGATAGGAAGTGTCATAAAAACCTGACATCTAAAAGAAGACTTTGTAGTTACATTTATGTCTTTCTCTCCTAGTTTTAGGTATCTTTAACACACTAGACAAAACCCCTACAGTTTTTTCAAAAACAGCAGCTTAGAAATGCAAGTTTATAAAAATACTTATCTTAAGAGATAATTATAAAAAAGTAACAAACTATGCAGCAAATATATGCAGGGAAAAATTATAGCCAATTTAAAATTTGGTGTCAATATAATTCAAAACTACCTAGGAACTCTACTACATGCTAATAAGAATCAGCAATTTAGAGTAACTGGTGCTGCCCATTTAAAAATTACATCTAAAAAAAAAAATCTCATCTTGAAGATACTTCATAAACTTATCAGTTACTTTACATATAATGAAAGTGTTTAATAACTAAGTTTATTGCTGATAATAAAATGTAAAGTCAGCTAAAGTGTGATTAAGCAAGCTGTGAACTGAATTTCTGAATTCATTAATCAAGTGAGTAAACACCAGACATCAGCTCATGTGTTTTGAAGATGTGAAATGTAAGATTTCATTTGCACCACCCACATTATAAAACTACTGGAGTCAATCAAAAAATGTCATTAGCAGAAACACTTGTTCAAGCTACAAACAGTATTTACTTACCTTTGCATGAGATACAAGGATGCTACTCAAAACCTGCAAAAATATGGCAGGCAGTATTCCTGCCTTCTATCCACGTAAGATGTGCTCTTGTGTGTGTGGATAATGTGTGAGATATGAACACGTAAATAGAAGAGGGAAAAGAAAAAAATCCAAAAAACCCCCACGACAGTACTGCCTCCCCCCAAGCTTAAAAATAAGAAATGGTCCTTAAATTACTTCATGTAAGGAAGAAAAGCAGCAGGAAGAACTCTGATATACTTGGCAGTTAAAAGCTGTTTGCTGAAGTGCAAAGTATTGTTGGATACCACGTGGAAGATTTCATTCTTGACACTAGCACTGAAAATGCAAGACCTGTGAGACAGGTGCCAAATCTAAATTACAAAAATACAATTCAAATTAGTACAGTCAATTGCTGATCCACACTGTGCAACCTTTCTGTAAAAGGTAAAAGTTACCAATACTCACCTTTTCTAGATTAGAAAGAGTTATTGTTTTTATGGGAAAAAAAACTAAGCATGTAGTTTTCATCCAGGAACCAGCTGGGTAGACTGACAGGCTCTTAATCATACAACTGTCATAGGATACAAACAAGACTTCTAAAAGTATCTCCCATTTGTGTGTAACTCTGTGTGTGAATCTTTGAAGGTGAATAAAAGTGGTGCCTTATGGTAAAAAAAAAAATTACAAAATAAAAAAACCCCAACTCCTAAACTCCCTAGTCTTGCAGAGCCAAGAATGGGTGGGTATTCAAAGGAAATGTAAATGATTATTCACGAATATCCCTATGCCATACATACATTTGAACAACAGTGAAGATGAAATGGCAGCAGTCCTTTCAGGCTTTACAGCATTGTAATTATGATCGCTTGCCCAGGACGGTGTGGGGATTTCTGCTGCTGGCTCTTTAGCAATAGGTTGAGTGTTTGCCTCAGTCCTGGCAGTTGTCAAAACAGTCTTCTTCATATTCACCTCTCTTTTCTCAGGAAATTGTCTCTTTTGGTTTGAAAGAGGCTTAGTACCTGTCTGTATGATTAAAAGAAACTTATTTACTAATAATCAAATATATTCTATTAAACCAAGATACATGCATGTACACAAATTTTTCATAGCAAACTCCTGTAAATACTCTTCAAATAATATAATTTCACATTCAAGTCAATAAAGCAAAGCTAATATACCATCAGTTCAGTAAATTGAGAATGGTGAAGAAGCCAACTCAAAACAACTGCATTTTTTCATCAAGTTATATGGTTGTGGTTTTTTGTTTGAAAAAATACTGCCAATGGTTTCAAAACAAAAAGGCAGCTTTGATGTTATCTTTTTGCTACTCAAAACACACATACCATCCAGTCACATTAGTTCACAGTAATTTCAAACTACTGCCCCAAATGCAGCCATTTGGAGTTTTAGGTAAAACTAATTCTGAGTAAAATTAAAGTAAAGAAAGGTGTATTTGTTATACTGTTTTAAAAAAGGTAATTGGAATTAAAGTATTTTTTAAGAAGTGCACTGCCATATAGAAGGCCCTTTTAAAGAAACTTTTTTTTGCCATCAGATATTATAAATTAGGATTGTATTTCTTGAATGAGATATTAAGGTTTTTTAAAGTGACTGGAAAACATTTTATTCTCAGAAGAATTAAAGAATGCTTTTAAAAAAAGAGAACAAAAAACAATGTAGGATTTTTTTTTGTAGGCACTTTGTCTGAAAAAGGAGAGCACAGAAATAAACCAGTGTGCTTCAGGACAACTGTTTTGGATCACAAATACTAACTTACCTGCAGCTGAGATTTCGGCATGCCAGTTTTTTCAGATTTTGGTTTGATCTTCTCTTTAGGTTTTGGCTTTGTGTCTTTGCCAGCATTTAAAAACTTCATAGTGGCTGCAGCATGTTTCAGAATGCAGTCATTGCTGCAGTACACAGAATCAGGCTGAGCCAAATTAAAACAGCCAGGACCAATGCACTTTGAAGCTCCTGGTGCATCAATTACCTACAGAGTGAAATGGAGTGAGTTCAAACTTCAGAGGAAACAAGAGAACCATACCTTTGTAAGATGAAGAAATGCTCACCAAAGCTTTCTTGCAGCTAGTGACTTGGCACAACTGCCAGCATGAAAAGGATTTTAATTCATGCTGTATGTAACAATTTTACTCTGGGGTCACACTGTTTTCAGAACATGGATTTTCAGCCACGGACTGCCAGCACTGAGAGGCTGCTTTCCTATTTTTTCAGATCCCATAAGCACATAAATGCTTTTTTTCTGACCCTCTACATCATGGGAGAAGTCTCCTTAATAATGTAAAACTGGTTTCTCAAGAGGGAGGTTTTTAAAACACATCTTACCTATGGCTGTCCTCAGCCCAACACAGATGCAAAAGGAAGCACTCAGCTATCCAGGTGAACAGATTAATTCTTGCTCTAGAGGTTTACCAGTTTTAATTTTAATGTCTCCAACTTTAACCATTCTCCTAGACTATTTTGTCATCACTTAATAGTTCTTACACACTGAAAATTTTGCATATGCAATCTGTGTTTTTCTCTATTTCACCATTACTCTCCATTTATGTCTAAGTGTTATATATTACACACTGCCTCTTCAAATGTGAAGATTTAGAAAACAGCATATTCCTTGCAAACAGAGAACATTTAAGCCAGTCTGGAATATCTGAAAGCTTTAGGCTGCAACATACCATCTCTAGGTGTTCTGTTTTTAGGCTTACTTTTGTAGTTCACTCATAAAAATGTTATATATTACTGATCTTACACTTGGAACTACTGTTGTTCTAGACAGCACCACCCCAATCAACACATCTCAATTTGTAACTACCAAAAATAAGCTTGTCAAGAACACTGCCAAAAAAAAAAAAATAGAATCTGCATGGCATGGCTTATTTTTCCCCAGTCAAAAGTCAGTAAGATGAGCTGCTGCAGTCTGTAAAAACTAGGTTTGGGATTTCCTCATAAAAATTGTGCTTATGCTTGAGAATATTGTTCTATCATATACACCCTTAACTACCAAGTTAAGGAGAGAAGCAGCAGCTCATGTTCCTTAAGGAGCACCTCAGAGCTCAGGTTAATGGAGCTGTGCTTTATTTAATTAAGGGCATTTACTCAGAGCATGACAAAACTTTCAGTGTTGATGCCTGTACTTACACAATGCTTAAGGACAGCCACAAAAAGGACTCTCAAAGTGCTTAGAATATCAGTGTCAGAAAACAGCTGAGCTGAGGAACAAGACCCTTCAGCCACCACAGAGTGATTTCAGCACACCAACATCCAAAATAGCAATGAACTTTTTGCCTAGGCCAGGCAGGGAGCTCTGCAGCAAGATTGGTGCTTGTTTATCCAAACCATAGAGGGATCTTAACTGAGGCAGGAGGGACACCATGGGCACATTGACCATTTGGTTCTCTCCAAATGCAATGCCACCTGGCAAATGGAGCACTTCCATTCCATTTCCAAATGTCAAAAGAATAGCTAAAATATTTGCAGTTCTTCCATAAAAGGAAATGAATTAATGATAGTTCTTCCACTAAAGGAGCAATGCCTAACATCTTTAAACAACTTGTCAGCATGTTAATATCACAGAGTAATCTGTGAGACTCAGAAGCAGAACTTAGAATGAGCAATAACACTGCCAGTGAAATTCAGACCAACACCAGCAGAGCTGCACTCTGAAAAATATCTGTGTACTACACAGTATAAGTGTACTTGAAGCCTTTTGTGAAAACATTATGAAGAATACAATTTTCTAAGCATTTTTCTTTAGCAAATATTTTTATATCAAGCTCAAACATCATTCAGCTGACTGTGCTGACATGGATGACTCTGCTGTTTCAGTTGACTGCAAGTGGAGGTGGTGTTCCACAGATGTTTTGGAGAAAATGCACCAGAACAGAAACATTCCTCCAGAGATGCTCATAGTCAAACTTGTAACTCAGGATTGAT
The DNA here is from genome assembly GCA_023637945.1 of Phaethornis superciliosus. Taxonomy (NCBI): domain Eukaryota; kingdom Metazoa; phylum Chordata; class Aves; order Apodiformes; family Trochilidae; genus Phaethornis; species Phaethornis superciliosus. Next base: position 12,217,056 of record JAJQWJ010000019.1, read on the forward strand.
TCAAAGTTTAAAGATTAGGCGTGAAAGAACAAATTAATAGAGAAAAAAGACATGAATAGTTGTAGCATTCTAATAGCAAATATACTGAGTGCTCTTCAAGGCACAGTAATTAAAGGAAAATATTCCAGATATTGGCATTACTACAGCAGCTGAGGCAGTACAGAGACAACCACTGCAGCATGAAGTTTTTGAATTTCTGCCCATTGAGGTGAAGCAGCTTTTTTGCCTGTGTTGAATTATGAATGGAACTTGCCACTAAAAGATTTAAGTGTCTTCTATATTTTATGCCAGAATTTGGATAACTTGAAATACATGTTTTTATGTTAAAAGGACAGTATAAAACAATTCTCTATGCACTAATAACTTCAAGAAACATGAGGACAAAAATCAGAACTTCAGTATAATTCAAGTACAGAGGAAGTGCAGCTGGAATTAACTCCAATAGACACATGTCAATGTTAAGTAAAAAGCTGCACTAGCACTGAAAATGTCCAGTGAGATTAACTCAAAGCTGGTATAAGCCACTCCAGAATTCTGATAGCTTTATTAAAAGAACACATTATTTGACTTCCAGACCAGTATTTAGAAAGGGCAGAATAGCACAAATAATGTAGAGTGGCATTTCCTTACATCTGCATACAACTCCTAAAACTCTCATTTCAAAGCAATACTTGCTTAGTGTTAGTTTCTCTACTGACAGAACTGTGGATAGACTTCTGCTAAACAGTAGTATTGATTGGGTTACTCAGCTTCATATTTAGCTTAAAAAAAAAGTCAGCTTTACAGCTGTACAAGTAAGCCACTGTCCCAATATACTCAAGTATAATACAAAAAATAAGAAAGAAAATACTTACAGGTTGAAATATCTTTAGCTTTTTCTTTCCACTTGGATTTGCAGCTTTTTCAATCCTACCCTTGATTCCTTGGTCCTCAACAGATTTTTGTTCAATTGTTCCTATGCTTGTGAATTCTGTGCCATCCACATTTACTTGCCCTGCTTTAGCTTCCTGCTGGTCTGTTTCTGAAACAGGCTCATCCTGTCCCTGCAGAATGGTGCAGTTTGGACAGATATAGTCCTCACCATTCCTTTCCAACAATCGCCCTCGAGCCTCAGAAATACCCACGCAGTCACCATGAAACCACTCCTCACATCTATCACAACAAATCATAAACCTGAAAAAAACAAACCAAGGAACAGTAAAACGTTGTGAAAAGACAATTAATGCTCAACAGATATTTCCAGCAGCAGATGGTAAGTACCAGTATACTGTCCTGCCTTGCTGATTTGTTGATCTTTTAAATATTTGTTACAAACTCCCATCCCCAAACTTCAAACAAACTCATCAGTTCATTTACATATCATCAAAAAGTAAGCATTAGCATTTGGTTTACTTTTTGGTCACAGAAAATTCCCAATGATTTGCCCTTCTTTTTTAGTTGAAACCTCTGCCTACCTGTTGTTGTGAGGCTGACGACAGATACAATACAGTGCATTAGGATCATAAATTTCAGACTCAGGTTTGCTTTTGGGCAGTTCTTCAGGTTCTTCATCTGTGACCTCTTTTGTGTCAAGGCCAGGCTTTACCTCCTTCTGAACCTCAAGATCTTCAGTGTCTTCCTCAGGCACAACCACTTGACTTGCAATCTCAGTTTGGTCTGCAGTCTCAGGCTCTTGTTTGACAGGCAATTCAGATTCAATTTGGATTTCAGACTGGGCATCCCCTGTTTCTGTAGGATCTTGTTCTGAATTCCTTTTCCTTAAGCGGCTCTGGATATCCTTCAGTGTCAGCTGCACAGGCTTCTGTTCCACACGTTTCTTCCTCAGCCTATTCTGCAGCTCCTTTAGTGTTAACCCATCACTATCACTATCAGAAGTATCACCTTCTTCTTCCTCCTCTTCCTCTTCCTCCTCTTCTTCTTCCTCTTCCTCTTTTATGCGTCTGCTTTTAGAGCTCTTCTGGTCCTTGCAACTCCTAGTGCTAATCCTCCGAGTTACAGGCTTTATGTCTGGAGTACTCTCAACACTGTCTTCTGAAGCAGTTTCAGCATCTGTAGCTGGACAGGATGCTGGTTCACTTGAATCTTCCAGAGTAGTAGGAACATTCCTCCTCCCTCTGCGTCTCACTGTTGTAAGGAATTCTTCCACTCTTTCTGTCCGCTTCGGTTGCCGTCCGCTACGCCTGAGGTTTAAGTTTTGTTGTTGCTGTTGGGGCTGTTGCTCACCAGAGTCCACATCAGCCTCACCTACACCTTCTCTCTTAGCAATTGTAGTCCTTCGAAACCCCCAAGTTTTCCTGAACTCTTTACTTGTAGGTTTGACAGTTTTTTGTTCCTCCTCATTGCTTTGGTCACCTTTCTCATCCAAAACCGATGCTAAAAACAAGGAAATAGTTATTTAGCTGTTGGTAAAGGAAGATGTCTTTCCTTAAAAGCTTTTTTTTCACTATAGTCTTACTGCTTTTGTGCTTACATATCTATGGAATCAACTCATTTTATGACCCTGAAAACAGGTAAAATGTTTTCCTGTGAATGTAAAACAACAGCAGTAGCAACTAAGTGCACATTGAACACTTTACCAGCATGACCCAGCTGTTACAAACTCTTAAAAATATCTGTGTATATAGACACACATAAACAATGGACAATCAAGCATATTTTCTGCTTAGTTTAAAAGGAAGAAATCTTACCAGGAGAACTGTTTTCCATGTTGTCAGTATTAGACTCAGATTCCAATGGCACTGGCTGTGAACTTACAGCTTGTTCCATAGTCCGGATACCAGTGTCTCCACCCTGAAATGCTGAAGAGAAACACAAGGTTCAAAACTTGTATTTCAAAAAATGTTCACAGCCTAGATAAATACTAAATATACTGATGTAATTTCATTATGTTACTGTAACAAATAACTTGAATTTCAAGCCACTAATAGTCACTGAGTATCAACAAGTTAATTGAATTCTTTCTAAGTACTAAGTTAAATATATGGGATTTGGATTTTGGCTATTAAATAGCCTTAGGATTTCTGGTATTTTTCAAAAAACCCTTTTGTGTTATAAACCTAATCCCGAGGGTCAGTCTGGGGAAAAACCTGTAACAGTTTCACTCCTCAGGTGAATACAGGCACTACACATGCCCCAGAGTGTGAAAGACCCTGGAGCAGAACAAGGCAGCACCCAGCAGCACCCAAACAGGCCACACAGACACAGTTATTGTTTTAGAGGTGAGGGTGGCATTTGATATCAGTAACATTTTCTGGTTGAAAGGATTACCTGCAGCAAGACAAGAAACATGGTAGAAACAACAGCCAGTTTAAAGAAATTCAAAGCAACTGCTGTTTAGATAATACAGGGTTGGTCAAAAAATAAGAAAGGTTTGGATTTTAAACCAAATATACAACAAGAGAAACTCCCTGCTCTTGTAAAAATAAACTAAGTCTCTATTTTGTCTATGAAATAGTTTAGCTCTTATTTTTAAGTTGTTTCAGAAACACTCGTGGGTATTCAAAAAAAAGCAACAGACATTTACTTCATTATTTCTCTAACAAGGTTTACTGAACAGAAAAAAATATACAGGAAAGAGCAAAGTAAAATCATTCTCAAACAACTCTCTGGGAGACAAAACCAAAAACCCACAAACAAAACCAACCTGTGTTGAATGATTTGAGACAGGCTGATCCTAAACATGGGTATTTACAAAAAGGTTTTCAGACTTCAGCAAATGAGAGAAGTAAATATAAGACCTGAGACAGCATTTTGAACAATTCAGGAATCATCAGGTTTGATCAAGTATTAAGGTTGGTGTTACATCATGGTGCAATGTTTTAAAGGAGCTGCATGCCTTGTAAACACTCTGCTACTAAATGAAGGCAGAAACTGTTTTGCAATCATTGCAATTCCAGTGCTTATGTGAAACTGTAACATGCAGTTTTAAGTACTGCTCAATAAATTGGGTAAACAGAATCAGTACTTTAAAAACTACAAGAAGAAATAGCCCCCAGCTCTCCCCCAAGAATGTTTCTGCAGTAATTATATGCATATTCCTGGCTCAAGAATTGCATAGGTAAGCCTAAAGGGAACCTGGACATAATTTCTAAATAATTATTGCTGGAAGAACCAAAGAGCTTTCTTACAGCTCTACATACCACAGGTACAAGTTTTGAGAGGCTTCCTTTAGCAAGCTTTTATGAATCTTGCAGTGTATACTTGATAAATGTCACATACTGCATCAGGCACACAACTGTTCTGCCTTATCAAACACTATCTCTCTACAGCTCAACTTCTCTGCTTTCTAGTGTTCTATTTAACAATGATATAAAAACAGTCAAAGCTACAGAAACAAAAATGTCCATGCAGATAGGTTAGTTGTAAATTAGAGTCATTTCAGTGAGATAGTTTAAATCTTGGTGTAAAAGCAGCAGACTCTAGAACAACAATTTAAGTAGTAGCAGATAACTTTTGACAGCCAAAATAAAAAGTGAATTTTAAGCCTGTAGTGCAGGTAAAAAGCTGAAATTGCTTCATTCAAGCATGAAATTACATTAAGTTACCCCATTAAAAAATAACTATATTTTTGAGTATTCTTTTTAAAAAACACCACCAAAATTATATTCACTCCAGAAAAAGGCTGCAACTGAAGTAAGAAGCAGGTCAAAACTGTTAAAAGTCTGTATCTTGGTTTACTTTGGAAAATGATAAATTTTTTAAAAGCTAAAAGCATAAGGAAATAAGTCTCCTCCTCAGTTTCCTCTATATATGTTTTACCTGACACAGCATTAGAGTTTCCAAAGGTTTCTCCCTGCAGAGCTGAAGGACAAGGAGAGCCAGAGGAGGGCAGTAAAGGATCAGAGTCATTCAGCATTATCCTCCCAGCACATGCTGAATTTCCTGATTCAGAAGTGCCACACTGAGTCTCCAAGTTGTCAGCAGGATCAAAAAGCAGAAATTCTCTTTTTCCTGCTGGCTCCTGAAAACAAAACAAAACAAAATAAGGCACTGTTATATTCATTAATTTATCTTACTATTTTTACATAAATTTAGAATTCTTTTGCCTTTATTACAATATAAAGCAAATTGTTATTTTGCCTTTGAGTTTTCTGCTTTCAGAAAGACAATAAACTAGAAAGAAAAGTCAAAGAAAAGCAATACCAAAGCCTCCACTTACCAACAGTTGAGACCTTTGAAATAAACACAAAATACAACTGTGTACTCTCCTCAATTCCTTTAGACCCATATTAAGATTTCCAGAACAGTAAGAAATTGTAATCACCAAGTCTATTCTGTTTAGAGTATTTAAAAGCATTCTGAGAGTGAGATTTAATCTGTGCATGTTGTGCAATGAAAACACAGAAATGCTTTTAAATTCTATCAGCATGCCCAAGGCCAGAGGAAGGAAGATTTATTAGTTTGCACTAAGTTTCATAACAGAAGACATCTGCAGCTTTGAGGATTTAAATCTAAGTGGCTACTCTGTGGTTTTGCAAGGTGGGATTACAGAAATTTATAGCTGGGCTTCAGAATTAAGAAATATTCCTTATCACTGTCCCTTTCACTAATAAGGGTCTGCAATACAAAAAATTTCAGAAGCTTTTTTTCAAGGACAATAAATTATATCACTAACAACACGTTATCCCAGAAACTAATCCTTTGAAAAACTTTTCAAAATCACAAAGCATTCATTTAAAGCATCTGAACAACAACTACTGTTTAGTCCTCACAGAGTAGCAATGGAGCATCAACACTGACTGCTTGCTTCCCAGAACCTAAGCTTGACAATCAATAGGAAACTCCTGCATTTAACCCCAAAACAGACTTCCAAGCAACAAGAACACTGGAAAAGAATTTGGGAGGAAAAGGAAGTCCAGATGGACTAGATACAAACAAAGTTGGTTTGAACTGACCTGCAAAATAAATAGTAAAGACAAAAGAACAATACTGGACACAGACTCTGCCTGTCAAGATTCTGCAATTAATGATGCAGGGAAATCAAACCAGGAGGTGAAGGAAATAACTAAAACCTGAATTCTTTCAAAGGAGTAAAACCTGTTTTTAATATTCCAGGTGGGGAGGCATATAAATTCAAGAACAGATCAGATCATCCTTCCCAGCCCTGCCAATACACAGCCTGATCTCTCTTGAAGAGTATGTCCTGTATTTTTTCTCATCTCTCCAGCCCCCACCTGCTGAAGCATTTCTGCTGTTTCAAACTTTTTACTTCCTATGTCTAGGTGATTCCCAGTGCCATGTCACTATCTCAGAAATAAGGAGAAGGAAAAAGACAGCCAGCCCCCCCCAAATTTGAGTTTCACTACTGTATCACTATTATTTCACTAACAATGAATCTCAAAATTTGCATGACTGTGGCAAAGTAAAATGAGGAGAAAAAACCCATGAGTGCATAGCTAGATCCACACCAGTAGTTCCTTCCCCTGGACCTTCTCTATCTTCATCCTTTCCCTCAGCCAACTATTCCCACTCCAAAAAGAGAAGGAAAAATTTAAACAAAAAAAGACAATAGAATAAACTACTTTGAAAGATCCTAGTGCTGTATCTCATGGCATTGAATACCTGCTCTAATACGTATTTTGCTCCATTGTCTGAATCTGTGATTACATCCAGGGAGTCAGTCACTGCTGCCTGAAGACAGTCTGAGTTTAAAGTGTCTTCTTCCACGCTGCTGTTCTGTAATAACCTTTCAATCTCCCTGTTCAGAATCTCCAACTGATCACACATCATGCAATTTTTAAGTGATATTCCTAAAGGAAGAGTGGAAAGTCAGCTAATCACTTCTTGCTCAACACAGTATTAAAACTATGAAATCAACTTTGTGTCCTATTTGAGTAATTTACCAGTAACATACTATAGAATTGTCTTCCCAGTGCACAGTTGTGTGCAACACACTCCTTACAATTATGTTTGAGGCCCAGAGCTGACAGCACTAAAGCATTCCAAGAGTGGAATGGGCATCCTCTTTTCCTGGAAGACATTCTGGCTCAAAGTCATGCATTTTTTTCCAATGTCAGTCATGCCCCACCCAGTGGGAAGGCTGTGCAGTGCAGCCTACAGCTCTGACAAAGAGCATCTTTAACACAAAAATACTTAAACCCAAAGAGATTCTAATAGTAATGCTTCTTTTTTATTTGTAGGCATTGTCTCATTACTATTACTTGCATTATTACCTCCAAGAAAAAAACTAATGGAATTGCAGTTTTAAAATTATTTCAAATATGAAAGGTATAAAAACTAAATAGACTAAAAACACTAAAATTGCAAACACACTACATTGGCTGTAAAATGCTTGTCTGTTTCTTCTTATTCTTTAGTATCTCTCCTCTCCTCACTTGGTCCAACTTGTATTTCATGAAAAACAGAGCAAATTTCAAACTTATGTTACATCAATCTGCTCTTGCAGAACTGTATCTCCATACAGGTTAAAATTAAACATCTAGAAAAGCTGAAAAAATCAAGTATTATCAAAATACAAAAGCCTTAGCTCACAATTACACAAACACAGCAAGCCTGCTAGCACTTCTAAGCAAGTATTCTACTTCTAAGCCTGCAAAAACGTTTACAACATAAGGCAACTTTGGATGCCTTCAAATAGCTATTTCTCTTCCCAATTCCGTACAAGATTTTCTTCATTTTGTTGTGCTTGTTCTCAAGTTAAATATTCAACTGCAGGTGAGATACTAACGAATGTAAGCTGAGGCAGCAAATTGGTTATCTTATTTGGAAGTAACTGAACATCAGTTATCAGCTTACTCTTACAGTTCTGCTACAGCTCCTTGAGAAAAGGATATTATGCACCTCTGAAAAATTTGAGGCAAGAATCTCTATAAATGATGGGACAGAAGAACAAAACATGTTAATAATAAACATATCTAATATCTACTGCTGCTTATTTGAAAAGTCCTCTGGTTTTGCTTAGGTAAAGAACTTCTGTGATAAGCAATCTCCACTGTGAAAATGTGTAGGCTTTGAACATGAATTAAGTGTTTCTTAAAAGGAAAAACCCTTCAAAATGAATTAAACTTTGCCAACACAACCCCTGGGCTGATTTAAATGGGTACATAACGTACACAGCAGGCCCTTGTTAAACAAATGATTCACAGTGCTTATTAAATTCAAGTTTATGGACTATAAAGTGCAACCCTCACACTACTTGGGCTGCTCCTGCCCTGCTCTCTTCTCCCATGCTCAGTTACATGGTCTACACTCATCCACTCACAACCCAAAGGATAAATTAAAAAAAAAAAAAAAAAGCAAAAAAAAAAAATCAGAACTAATATGCAGTCATGCAAGAAAAAGCACTGAGAACAAGGTTCCCTTAACCTTGCTGCAATCTTGTTCAACACCTGCACACCATGGTCCATGCAGCAAGGGCTCATCCAGGATTTCATTAACTGCCCCCACTGGTTGAAGTTTGCAAACTGTAGTAACATGAGCATTCCAATGCAACACAACTGCCTCTTATCTCAAAGTGGAGCATCCAGCTGATGCACAGGATCTTGAAAAAGAACATTCAGCCAAAAAAACATTTATTCAGGTATTTCCTGCCCCAGTAGTTTGTGGGTAAAATGTTCCCGTTTCCCCAAAGTCACCCTGGATCAAAGTTCCAGAAGCAACTGAAGCACAAAAGTCCACTGGCAAAATTGCCAAACTTTTAACTTCAATTTGGCCAACAACTCTCAGGCAGTGGCAAGCCCAAAACCACAGGTTGAGACTACAGAAACCATCTCTCACATTTGGCACCCATGTGAGACAACTGAGATTCTCTAACTACTGCATCCTGGGTGGTTTTCAGTATACACAGCTTGGAGAAATTCCAGAGCAGCATCAACAATTTGACAGAGAAGATATTCCTAAATTCTAAATCCTGCTACCACAATACCACTTGTTCACAAACATAATAAAAATCACACAACACATAATAAAAATCTATCCTCTGACACATCCTCATTAAACAACCAAAATGAAACGTTGTCTTACTCCACTTCTGGGTAAATTTATTAATCCCTGTCAGAGTCAAAGCCTCAAAACCTCAAGAAAAGCATACTGATATTTACTGCTATCTCTGTAACCCAACAGGCTATAAATGTGACAAAAAGGAAGATTATCTACACCAGGAACACAGGGCCAAGATGCTAATTCCAAAACAGGCAGCTTGAAGACCCCTGGATCTGCTGATAATTACTTCACTAAACCCTTTTTAAGATGCCCCATCTTAATCTGAGGATGACAAAGCAAAGCTTCTAAAGAACACCAATATTTCCCCCTTTTTATTTTTAGAACATGGACAATTCCAACATATAACCAACAAATACACATTCAGAGCAGTATCTCCACTTTCATCTCTCCCTGAAGAGGTAATTAAAAGTTCAATGGGTTGGTTCACTGACTTCATCAAGAACTTGTCTTCTCTAGAACTTAACATTTTGTCTGCATGAAGAATTGCTTGAGAAGACTTCTTTCTAAAAATGGGTCTTGAAAGGCATCTCAGTAACAAAATCTTCGACATGAATGAAAAACAACCAAAAGGAATAATTGATCCTTCACCTGAGGACTTGTGTAAAGAAAATATACATCATAATTCAGGATAAATTCTTCAGTTTCAGTTTACTAGCCATTTTCTTTTTTGAGGAATCTCTATGAATAGCTAGTGATCCTTATTCCATGTTCTTGATGTCAGCACTTTCCAACAGTCAGGCAATTTGCTGTGATATGCACAAATTCTGGTTTAGGTAGAGGTTACACAAGCACTTTGCATGAATATCTTAGTCCAAATGATTAATATCTGGCACATATTTGTTCTCTTATTCCCTGCTCACTTAAGAGCTCCTCAGAAGGATATCACTGACCCTGAAACACATATAGAATACACACCCCTCCCTACACAGGGATCCCAGAAATCTTAATATTTATATATCCCTTTATATTGAAGCTCCAGTTAATGTTTTAGATACATTCAAGAAATTTGAATCTTACACCTTTTAGCTCTAAAAAGCAGTTGTGCTTTTTAGAATCAGTGACCAGTTTTCTTTCCATGTCCTGACATGAATCTGGTCTATGCCAGATTTGACATCCCAGCTTCAGTAAGGACTTGTTACTGACTTTGAGCTATCTTCTGATCCAAGTTTATTCACAGTTAGAAGGCCTGACACACAAGGAGATTGGCTAGAAAAAAATATTCAGGATAGGTTTCCTAAATATCAAAGAAACTATACAATATTATGAACAGGACAGATAGCATCTTTTCCACAATGATGTAAAAGTTATTCTAATCACAATTGACAACATCTACACATTTTATCCCTTGTAAAATAGGCACTGAGTTTGGCCTGTCTCCTTTCAGTGTTAAAAACCTCCTAACAAGCAAATACAGCAATATTCTGTGAGAACAGAAAAAGAAATATCATTCTAAATAAAAGAAGTACTCATATGGCTTAAGTTGATGCCACTTCTACTTTGGAGACTGATCCCAAAGAAATTTTTTCATCTATTTTTCTATTTGGGAAACCTGCACTTTTTTCTACTCAGCAGCAGCAAAATTAATCCCTTGTATCAACAACTATTACAAAAGCAGCCACAAGGAAGCCAGAAGGGTAAAACCTACTTTGTACATAAGTGAACAGTTCCATTCAGACCATGGACAAAAGGTAGAGTCTGTTGACCACTAAGAACAGCAGGAACCCGGTTCTGTGGTAGCACTGGAGAAAGCCAAGAACAGCCAGGGCTGCAGAGCAGGTCCCTCCAGCTGCTCAGCCATCAAAGATGGAACTGCAAACTACTTACATGAGAGCAATAAAAAAATCAGATGACCAGCTACAACTCATAAGCTGTCCTTTATTTTCATATAAAGTTTATCCACTGATTACTGACTCTTCCTTCTTCAAAAAGGAAAACACCTTTGACAAAGCTGTGAAATGGAAATGTTGTGACAAGAGGAAAGCAAGGGGAGTGGAGTGAGAGGGACAGAAGTTGTAAGGGTCAAGTATGGAAATGAGGAGCTCCAAGAAAACTTGTGATCCTGGACTCCTCTCCAGCAGCCCAAGTGATCTACTGAACTCCCAACCTGACTGCTTCAGTTCAAGGGCAAAAGTCCAAATATCCCTGGTAAATACAAAGATTTTATGCCAAAAGAAGTTTACATTTGAAAGATCATGTTAAAAATAAAATTTACAGAAAATCAAAGTATTGCAATGTTTCTTGTTAGATCTACACTACAAAAACTAACACCCAGTTGTAAGTGCCTTGCTGGGTATCATTAAACACACTAAATTAATTTCAAGATTATATATATACACCCAGAATACTAACAACTAAGTGTCAGTCAATTTCTTCCTATCCTAGAGTCAACAGATTACTCTCATTAAAAAAATTAACACATTAACAAGGTTTTAAATTTGCCTTTGGATTCAGTAATCCAAAATTGAGTAATGCAGCCACGTTCCTCACAAACATCCCACCTTGGTTTAAGAAATGGGTATTCTTAAACACTACATGAAGCAGTAATAATTCTAGACAAATATAAAAAGTGCTATACAGCCAAATTAGGACAAAGTATCACACTAGGAGTTACGTTTTCAGATAGCTTTTAGTATCAGAATTGTATTTCAACCTCAAATACATGTAACACAATTTTTTTAATTTCCAAAAATGTAGGAAAAAAGTGTTCAATCTTCTTCCAAATTTTCCCTCATAAAAAATGAGGCTCAAGATAGCTATAAATTTCATGAGATCACTTTTTTCCACTTGAGAAAGGAGACCTTCTAAATTATCAATAAACTTTGCAGGAAAACAACCTAACAGCTTACTTTGAAAAACAACTAAGCAAAAGGATTCATCCCAAGAAGTCAAAGGATTAGCTTCTCTTCAAAACAATAAATTCATTCACTTGGTTGCTGTGCTTCTAATAACAAAGAAATGAACCTTTCCAAATTAAAATGCCTTTAATGAGCCATTACTATAGACCCTCTCCAGTGTCTCTCTGAAGCTCACCATCACTACTCACTTACCTTATGTAAGCCTCACAAGAAGGCCACTGCCTCACACGTGGACAACTCCACATTTGCAGGGAATGTGGAACCTCCTGGAAGCATGGAACTTAATGTGTATGCACAGAATCCCATTTCCATGCACACACAACTGACCTGAGCACAGTCAGACTGTAAAGACACTGAGTGACTCTACAGTGTAACTACTCCAAGCAAAAACAAAGAAAGAAGCTCCCTGGCTTCTGAAAACCAAAATACACACACTGGAGTTTATTTTGATGTCTTTCAGACTAGAAAACCATCTCTCCAAGCAAAACATCTAAAAAATATGTATCTTGTTTCAGACTGCATCTTACAGGATCAGAACAGTCAGAAAGAACTGAAGGCCAAAAGGGACAGAGCACTCAGTAGGTAGTGCAGCAGAATGAGAACAGCATCAGCTATTAAAAGTCTATTTTATTCTGGGTAAGTTGCAAAATTCTTTGCTCCAGAGTGAAGTTCCCACAGCTAAATTCAGCTAAACAGCAATTTCTCATGGCAACATTTGAGACCCCTCAGCAGCAGGTCCACCAGAAAACTGGCAAACAGGAAAATTTTATTTAATAACAGACAACAATCGTATCTCCACCACAGATGCTCACTAGCACAAAACTGCTGAAGCCAGAAGGTTAAAGGGTACAACCCCTACCCAGCAGAGCTGTGCTGGCATAAGCACATTATTTTGGTGTCACTACACCTGCAGAACTGTACTTTTACCTGTATGAGTCAGTCTGTCTGCAGGTGTGCAGCAGTTTTATCAGTGGGGCTGCACACATGAAGCTCATTCAATGCAAACAGGGAAGGAGTTTATCTCAGGAGGAAGCAAAACGTTGAAAGTTCACTCAAATTCCTTAATGGAGAGAGCTACCTTAGGAAAAAAATTCTAAGATCCTGGTATCCACATTAAAGCTTTTGCCAGCACAGCTCTGTTGGGAGCTGGGGAGAAGGTGCTTCAGTGAAGGACAAACCTTGACATAAATAACTTGCACTATGCACATCCTCCAGCCTCCAGGTTCATTTTTGTATTTGATAAACTCAATTCATATTCAGTTTGGTGTTTTCATGCATTTGAGGAACTAATTTTAAGAGGAAACAAAAGTATTATATGCATGTCATTGGTATTTTCCAGTCCAGAGCCTATGCAGATAGACTCTACTGATTTACTATAAGACTGACGTTTACTTTTTTTACTACCCCTGTAATACCTTCTGAAGCCTTTACTCACAGTCACCCGAGTAAGCTAATCCTGTATCTGCCCTAACAATGAAACACTGCCCAAATTCAACAGAATAAAATTGAATTTTTTTTGTCAGGTTTACTTCTGCTCTCGGGGTCTGAAGAGTATGACCAAAATTGAGATTAAAAGTCCATTTTGCTCATTAAGAAAAGTTGTGAGCAGAATCATGGTGTTGTTAACTGCTTATTTCTTCTTCCCTTTTCTACAGGTTCAGAAAAAAAAAAGACAGATTTCTGTGGTCCAAACATAACCACCTCTGTTCAAGAAACCTTCTTAAGGCCAATATTAGAAGCCATTGTTCCAAGTTCAGGCAACAAAAAGCCAAGAACTTTGATTGCTATTGGCTATTGCTCAATACACAGCACCTCTACAATTCCTTTCCCATCACCTTGGATGGAAATATTTACAAATACATGGTACTTATTTTCTTAATTTTCAACTTCTGCTACAGAACACCACCTCTTCAGCAGCACTGCAGAAGAAACCTCACTTTGGGAAGGTGATTCACAGACCCTGCCATTCCTCCACTGAAGTAGCAAAGTGTCCTCGCCCTGGCTGGTAACCCAAGAGTAAAAGTTACTAAGTCCCAGAACTTTGGGGTTTAACTCTTCAACATCATCTGTTACATTTCTTTTGTCAATATACAAGTTACAGTTCTACCACTGTTGAATTTCAACTGGAATACTTACACTGTACATAAAAACCCCTCTTCTCAGTTTTAGAGAAACTAGTAAAGCTGTAGAATCTTTGTCAAGTTAGCATTCTAATAGTAAACTGGTTACATATCCTCAACTATTACATGTAAAAATGCTAGTTTTACATTCACCTCTCACCTCTGGCCTGTCTGGTTACTGCTGGCAGTCAAACTGAATACAGAAGTGGACTCAAAACTGCAGGATTGTAATTTCTGACCCTATCAGCACAGCTGCTGAAGAAAACAAGAAAAACCTGTGTTTTCCCCCTTATTTCAGTTGTAAAAAGTAAGCTCAAATACTACATCTGAAACCATCACTATTGTATTCTTGCTTTATCAGAGATGCTTCATTAAGTGAAGTAAAATAGAAATTAATTTATCCTTCAGAATTTAGTGAAACAGTAATTACAACATACTGATTACATTATTAAAAATGCAGTAAACACCATTCAGTTCCCAATTTTGATTAGGGTTTACTGTGAGGACACACATAATGCACATTTCATCTTTGTCTTAGCTCCCTAGCTGGAAATTTAAGATTTTTCTTATCCTGAAGATTCTCCTAGTGAGATCTGACAGCACACAAAAAAGCAACCAGTTCTTGTGTAATTCAGTTTTATTTTCTTAATAATAAAATCTTCTCCTTAAATTTCCTACCACTGCAGCCCTATAGGAGGCAGAAAAAGTGCACCAGAGCACAAGTGAAGAGATCACCACTTTTGTAAAGTAAAACCCACCTAATGTTACCCTTGCTGAGTACATTCCCTGCCTCCCATTTTTACCACTTACATTTTACTAACTTTCAGCCTAACCCCTACAATACTTGCCCATGCTTTCCCCACTTAATATTTGGAGTTTAAGTTCCAGATTGTGTAGAATTCAAGTCCCACAGCTGTAAGCTGCAGCTCTAAAGACAATTACTGTCTTAAACCAGAAAGAAATAGCATGATCTACTGACAAAAATCTTAGTAGTGAAGCAGAACTAAGTAGAACAAACATGACCTTTTGACAAGTCCACTAGACACTTGAAAATATCAATGCAATTTTATTTACTATTCTGGACTCATACAAACCTATTAGCATTGCTTTGGGAGTTTCAGAGGTCTAGGCTTTTTTACATTCAAACACATCTCTTAGTCATATGGAAAGCACCCTCTGAAGCATTGTGTGAATTACAGACATTATTTTGAAATTTTAAAAATCCAATTCCAAAAATCCAATTCATTTGCACCTGAAAACTTCATTTTTATGCTGATAAAAATTGTCTAAAAATCCTTTAAAACAATGAACAACACAAACTTTATAAAATAAGGTCTCAAAGTAGGCTGAAGGCTAACATGAGCCTTTATTCTTCCAACAAAAAGCATTTAAAAACTCTATATGCTTCTGGAACCATCCAGGGGGAAAAAAATAAAAACCTAAGGCCTAACTGAACAGCTATTCTGAGCACACTTCTACATTTATTCTTATAGAAAGTTCCAAATGTCAAAGAATGGTAACAAGCAGCTGGCATACATAAAAGTGGGGCAGAACCCAAAATATCTTACAATTAACAGAGTATATACTGCACTTTTACACTAATTACACATTGCCATTTTTCATTGACCAGCAGTAAAACTGCTAGTGAATTTTGTTTGTAGATGAAGCAAGACAGTTGAAGCTAAACCAATTCAAATTATCACTTAGAAGAAAACTGTGTTAAAGACAAAAAAGCAAATGGTGAAAAAGTTCTCATAAAGCAAAATTTAGTTGACTACCAGCTGCCAAAGAATTTAAATAACTCTGATGCCATTAAGTAGTCAAAAGAGCTATTTCTGCAAAAAAATTCAAATATGCAGAAAAAAAAATTTAAAAAAAAACCAAACGAAAACAAAAAAACACCCTGGAAATTATGAATGTGATATACATCTTTTTGAGATAAAAGGAATCAGCATTTTTTGTGTCCCTTAAGTTCTCAGAGGAAAAACATGAAAGCCCATGCAAGAAAAACAGCATGTTACACTGTTATGAATTACTGAACATATGAACAGCAGGAAGGGTATAACACATTTTGTAACATGTTAAGATGATTATGTTCTTTCCCAGTTAGATATTACAAGCTAAAATTGTAAAATCTTAAGCCACAAGCAAATATAGCTATTACTTGGAGTTATAAACTGGAAACTACTTATATGTTGGACAAAAATAAAATAAATTTGGTCACCAACGAATAGCTTTGTGAAAGCCAAAAAAAAGCAGCTCCAAACCACCATCACCTCCAAGAGGCAGTATTTCAGTACACCAGTGCAGGGGGTGGGGAATAGCTCTTGCCAGGGAACTTTCTGAATATTTCAAGTCAGCCTACAATTCCTCTGGTCGAAAAAAAATCCCTTTCCTCCATAAGAAAGTCATCGGCAGATGCTAAAAGTTCCACTTGGTTTCTTGAACTCACCAACAGGGAGATCACACACACACCCCTTCCTCCGAGGACCCCAAGCCTAACATGAGGGTTTTGAGTCCTCCCCATGCCATGACCACCAAGAACCCTCCCCCACCCACCCACCCACCGGGGCGAACCGGTACCGGGGCGAGCAGAGAGCTTAAAGTCGGTGGTGACGTCAAGGAGCAGCTTGGTGGCGTCAGCTTCAGTATGACATGGATCGCCTCACACCACAACCTCCTCCTCTCTTCCCCCCTCTCTCTACAAACACCACCAGCCATGGAGGAGCCCGCCTTCCAGCCCGCTCCTCCCGGGAAGGGCGTCCTCCTCTCCGCTCCGGCCCAACCACGGGATGAGCTTATGGGGCGGCGGCTTTCAGCTTCCTCCGGGGGCCCCCGCATTGAGTCGCCGACCTCCGCTGGAACCGAGCCCAGGCCTCCGGCGTGCCCGCGCCCTGGAGCCGAACCGACGGTTCCCTGAGAACACCCCGCGCCGATCCTTTCCCCCTCACCCCTTTCTCCGAGCTCCTCCGCCCGCCCTGACCCGCACCACCCACCCCCGCCCGCCTCCATTTTCTCGTCGAGCCCAAAGGCGTCCAGGCCGGAGGAGGCCGCCGCCTCTTTTGCCGACGCCTTTCTGCCGCCGCCGCGGTCCCGCTCCCTTTTTCCTCCCGTCCCGGTGCTTCTCCGGATGCCTCCCTCACTCACTCACCGCGGGGAGGGAGCGGAGGGGGGGTATGAAGGGGAGGAAAATCCCGTCTCCTCCGAAAGCCTCAGCCTCGCCGAGCCGCCATTTCCTCCTCCTCTCAACCGCTCCGGAGCGCTGGGCGGGGCCGCTCCTCCCCCGCTACCATAGAGACCAACGGCAGCGGACAGCGCGCCCCCACCGCTTTTGCACACGGCCCCGGGAGGACTCCGGTGGCTCCGCCCCCCCCTCCCCTCACCGAGGGTCGGGCGGGAAAACAACGGCGGCGGCGGCGGCTCCGGTTCTGTCAGCACCGCCCGGGACCGGGGCTGCGCTTCCCCCTCTAATTCCAACGGGAAGGGAGGTTGAGCGGTTTCCCCCCCCACACACACACACACACAGCACTGAGGTTGATCGCCAAGGTCCCCGTCTCCTCGGCTTTAAGTCGCCGCCGTACCGGAGAAAACGAAGCCCGGGAGGACCTCGGGGTTTCCTCAGCTGAGGAGTTGTGTGGGAATCAACAAAGTGCTCCCGGTTTTCTGACATTAAAATACGGAGGATCTTACCTCGCAGGAACTGCAGGTTTTTTGTTTTTTTTTTTGTTTTTTTTTTTTTTTTTTGTCGTTATTCGTGGGGTTGCAAAGCAAAACTGCACTGTAGCCAAGTCCTGGTTTGCTGACAGGGATTTCTCAGAGGATTAACACTGCTTCCAGACCAAGCATCAGCTTTGCTCCCCACCTATGCTTAACTCCACTGGGGTTTTGTTTTTCTCATTCTATTCCATCTGTTTTATAAAAATCAAATTTCCCCTGGCTCCAGGTTATGGACTGATGGAAGCGTTCATTGGATCAGAACCACTGCATGGAGGCCTCCTACTTTAAATAACCTTTAAAATGGTTTGAGCTACTAAACTCCAGTATCCAAGCTTGTAAAAACAATTAGCAAGAGTTAATTCCCATTTTGGGATGTTTTGTTCCTGCTCTCAGAAGCTGTGACAGTGACAGCATTAACACCCACATGGCAAGGTCACCAAGGAGGACCCAGGAGGCCATGCCACTCCTGCCCAGGACATCTGAAGAGTTTTTAAGGCAGCTGGAGATGCAAGCTTTAGGTCTTTGATTGTCCCTGATCCTAAAATTTTTTTCTCATGGATTTGTGATATTGATTCCGGATGGATTCCAGGCAGGTGCAATGTTTACTTACATGGATTATGGACTGAAAACACAAGGGAACAAAAATACTAACTCTATAGAATTACTGGGTTCTGTTGTAATTTGATGACATAGTTTAGAAGTCTGTTATATTTAATACACAAGACTTCTGGTGATAAAAGCTCAGGGTAATGTTGAAAAAGCTACTATTAGGCTTTTTTTGCCTGATAAGCATAGCCAGCCTCTTTCTCTACCTGGAAAACTGGGGATTAATACTTACTTCACACAGGAACACCAAGAGGTAAAAAAATACCCAACAGATTCCTGTGCAAAAGTACAAGACACCATGAGTAAAGGCAAGAAGAATTTCTTCTGCAGATAGAGAGCTACAATAAATCAAAGATATGTGGAGAAGAAATACCTTATGATTTGCTAGATCAAGCTGCAGCAATTTATGCCCTGGGAAAAGCTAACAAGATGTTGTTAATGGACAAAATTATCACTTAGGAAGCACTCAGACCCAAGAATTGCACACCAAGGCAAAGGAAATGTGCAAAACAAGGAACTGCACACCAGCAGTGAGCAAGGGAATGCCTCCAACAGGCGATCCAGCAGTGAGACAGGTATTAAATCCCTCTCATGCATTTGGGAAGAGGCTTACACCGTTTAATGTAACACTGATTCACTTTGCACACCCAGTGAACACCTCCTAAAGCACAATACACTTTCAACCCACAACCCTCCCTCCACCTTTGGGTTAAAGCCCAGATCAGATATCTGAGTATCTACCTTTGCTGACCAAACACCTGTGTCACCTTCTCTTAAAAGGTACCATCAGCACCTCAGTTCTTTTCCCTGCCTCTTGCACTTCCTAATTCTTTTCCTGTTAGAGCCTAATTTGGGAAATTCACTCCTGGGTTACCAATCTGAACATGCACTGGCCTGGCAGCACACAGAAGGAGATTTTTGGTGATGCATATAATGTGAGTTTTGTTTTGCTTTAGGCCACCTCTCCTGTCATGTGATGAGAGTTTCTAACTGGCTGGCAATGAAAACACTGCTGGGACTGCTAACAGAGATTAATGTCTATCAATCAGTTTCTAAAACAGTCCAATAAGCACCTTATCTATTTCTCCTTAAACACTGGAGAAGCTTATGCTTCAAATCCCTCAAGCACTACTCCTTAAAACTTTTTTCCACTGCTTTCCATAACCATTTCCACTTCTAAGTGGTCACTAGGCTGAGACTTTCCTCTGCAGTGGATGTATCTTCACCTATTTATCTCTTGGATTTCCTCGATTATTATTTTTTAAGCTTTTGTGTCTACAAATTGGCCTTATTTATATTTGGAGAGCCCAACCCACAAACCAGTTATTTGTGATGGGCACTAAGGCATCACCTCCCTGTTGCACACACCTGTGCTCTTACCTTCACCAGGAGAACCACCTTTCCCCTCAGTGCTTGAAGGTGCAAAACCCCTTAAATATAAAACTTACTTTACATTCACTCCTTCTCTCAGTACCTCCTCACTGAGTGCTCTGCTGAGCCAACTTCAGCAGCCAGGGAAAACTAGAGACAGGGTTAGCCCATGAAAAGAGAAGGGATGAAAGCAAATGCCCAAGTTCTCTTCCCTCCTCCATCTCTGGCCTGGCTTTTTAAATTTTTTTTTAAACAGACAATCATTTAAAGTCAGAAACTAATTTCTGTCAGCTGTGCTCCAGCTTTACCTTTTTATTTTTTTGTGGAAAAAGGCCTCTGTCCTCAGAGTTCAGCACTTCACTCAAAACAGATACCCCAGGTGCTGAGGCAGTTTGTCTTCTGGGTCCTTGACTCTCCAAGGCTCCTGATTCTCATTTTTCACAAAGCCTAAATGAACACAGAGAAGGACTTTACTGAGGGTTAATCAGACTCACATAAATAAAATCCTCTTCCCTGCATGGCAGAAACTTGCAGGGTTTTTTTCACACCCTCCAATTTTAGCTAAAACCTTCCCTCTTCCACCTCCCTCAAGACCTTTTTATTTGTAGGGATTTTTGTGACTTTCCCAGAAATCAGTGGGCTTGGTTGAGAATTCATTCATCTTCAGATATCTGTCATCAAAATACCTCTGGAATTAGGGTTTATCAAATCCTAATCCATGTAAGAATTCTACAAATGGCACTGAATCACAGATATTTTTTTTAGGCTCAATTTTGTAGTCTTGGCCAAAGGCCCAACTTTGCATGTGATTACTGTCCCCACTACTGAGATTCTTGTAGGACTGGGGCATATTGAAGCCAGGGGGAAGTTTGCTTCCATTCACTTTAATCCAGTTTTGAAGTCACAGAAGCATCCTGAAAAGTCTTCTTTGAAAAGAAAGATTTGGTTGCAACTTTGGGGAGGTCAGGGTTTTTACCAGCAGTTAGGCTTTAGTGCTAGGAAAAGGAGGAATTGCAGAGGAAGCTTTTGCTGTGAGTTGGTGCACAGCTTTGTCTTTTCATTTTAAACTTCACCAAAATAGGAAGATACAAGTATGCAAATCTGGTATTTCCAAATCTTTGAGTATTCCAAACTGTGAGGCACATGGAACATGAGTGTTCTTCATTAAAGACAGCAGCAGGTATTGCATTGGGGATGATTAGATGTTTATTCAGTGACATATAAGTTAAAAAGAGGGGAATACAGAAAGTGACAAGGCAGATTACTATCAGGAAAGGATTATAGGAAGCATGGGTCATTTATTACTCAAGATACTGCTTAATCCTCCAAGCATGCAGAGTTTTAGTGCACACAGAATATTAACAGGGGAAAAAAAAAGTCCTGTATCACTAGAAAGCAATAATAATAGAGCAATAATGCCATCAAAATATATTAAACAGTATATTCAGAGAATCTTATCCCCTTGGGCTAATGCTGCTATCAAAAACGTTGTTACTACAACTAACTGTAGTACTATTTAGCCATATAAAAGCTCTTCAGGCATTAGAAAGTCACTTTGTTGTCAGCCCCAGTCAGCAAATGCTTCAATAGTTACATTCAAAGCGTGTTTGTTCCAACTCGAGTGATTGGAAAACTTCTCTCAAACCAAAGCTCAATTTCTCAGAACGTTTGACATTACCAGAAACATCAAAAATATGAGGACAGCCAACGAAAGGTAAAAAAACCCAAACACCCAAACCGAAGAAAATGCAGCTGGCAATGGTACCCTGCCCAGAAAGATGCCCAGCTCTTTGTTAACATTGGTATTATAAGAAAATGCCACCTCCTAGATATAAAAAAACCCAAACCCACAACTCAAGAGCTGCTTTTTAGGCCCTTTTGCCTTGAAACGCTAAAGGAGGAAAGGAGAATTTCTGCTGCATTTGGTTGAACATCCCAAAAAACCAAACCCGGTGTCAGCACCTCACAACCACCACGCTGCCCAACAGCAGCTCAGAGATATTTTAATTAATTAACATATCCTTCGACTTATTAGAAAACAATTACACCTATTATTTACCTGCACACCACAGCCAAGGTACGAGTCACCCTCCCTTGCCTCCTCGCTGCTTGGGGTGTATTTCCCTCAACAAAAAGCCAGGAAATCCCCCAAAAGAGGGCCAGGCTTCCTTCTCCCCCCCTCTTTATGGAAGTCTCCTGAGAAACTCCACCTTTTAGGGCGGAGCTGACAAGAACCAGCCGGGAACAGCTGGGCCAGGGAGAGATTTACGAGTTACAGAGTCAAAAATAGGCTAAAGGTTTGTATTACCCAAAAAGTCAAATTCATCGGGTTGGGTTTTTAGAATGAAGTCTGAGGAGGAGCCCTCTCCTGTCAGGATTTGCCACACCTACTGTAGCTCGCTAAAAAATGGCTGAAAATTCATAGCATTTATTATTAAATATATTAAGCTTTGAATAAAATTTCGCACCTTATAAAATGGGAGTTTTGGGGAAATAAAGTATATTTATTATATCATAGTGAAATCCATGGTTTCATCCATTTCAATGTAAGGAAATTGTGATGAAAGTGATTTTTGGAGATTCCATCACGGATTTTTATTCATTTCAATGAAGGGGAATCAGTTTTGGAGCTGGACTTTATGTCACAGTTACAGGAACAAGAGTGGAAAACAAGTGTTTTCATATTCCCACAGTGTAACTGAAATTACCTTTTTCCATGGAGCACTCTAGACACTATTTCACACAGCAAACATTGTCCCTCTTAAACCCCTTCTCCATTTAAACACAAAATCGAGGAGATGGCTTTTCCGGGAAGTGCTTCGCTTCCACCCCCGCTACCTCTGGCCCTAGGGACTTTATTTTAAACTACATTAATTTCCAGCCCCTCACCTCTGTCAGACATTTCCCCCTCCCTCTCACCCTTGGCAGCGGGAGGCGCCATGGCGGCCACAGCGCAGGCCCGGCCCGGTCACTCTCCCGCTGCCGTGACCCCAGGAAGGGCTTAAGGAGAGGGAAGAGACCGGATCCTCAACCCCGCTCAGCACCGAGGGCCCCATCGCGCCCCATCCCGCTACCGTCCCCCCCCCAGCCGCCATCTTGCAGCCCGCCTCTCCCCGCGGCCACTCTGTACCCGCCTGGCGGAATCCCTCCCACTCTCTATGATCCTCAGGCGCCGCCACCCCCCGCATCCGTCTCTACGGGAGCTGCTCCCCACCGCCAGGGGGTACCTACACGGGAGGGGAGTACACTCTATCCCGCAGGGCGACTCTATGGTTGCCTCTTCTCGCCTGTCTCCGGGCGCTGATTGGCCGAGAGGACGGTTCTCGCGAGATCCGCGTACCAGCGGCCTGGCGGAGGCGGCGGAGGCCCCCGCGTTCCTGCGTCGGAGCCGGCACCGCGGCGCTCGGTAAGATGGCGGCTGCGGGCCCGCACCTCCCCTCCGGCTCCGGGGAGAGACCGGGGCTCTGCCCGGGGCCCTTCCCTCCGCCTCCAGTCCCCGCTCGGCCGTTGCGGGCAGCGGGGTCGCACCGGGCCTGTGGCGAGCGGGGCCGAGCGCTTCGGTAGCCCGGGCTCCCGGGAAGGCGAGCTCGGCGGCAGCGCTGCGGCGGGACGGGGGCAAGGAAAGGGCCGGGGGTCGGCGGGGAAAGGTCGCGGTGTTCCGGAGGGGAGGGAGCGGGCGGGACTGCGGTTGTCGCGGCTCCTCGGTACCGGAGCCCCGCGTGGTTGGGAGCGGGGGAATGCGGGGAGAGCTCGGGCCCCGCAACCGGCTCCGGGCTGCTCTGCCTCCCGCTGCCCCGCTCCGGGGTGGCTGTGGCGGTAGTTTAAAGGAAGAAAAACCTGTTGGAAAGGCAAAGGGCCGGGGAGGGGTGGCGGTGGCTGGTGCGGTTGTTGTTGCCGCCTCCTCCTCCCCTTTCGCTGCCCCCGTGACGGGAAGGTGGGGATGGGTAAAGGGCGGCTGTAGCAAAGCCATCGCTTCCCAATGGGGAAAAAAACCACAAAACCCAACGTATTGCCGAGGAAAATACCGGGAGATCGTATTTTAGTAGGGTTGATAAGAGTATTTTTGGAGCTGGTGTAAGTCTCCCACTTGTACTCTGGGTAACGCATCAGGCGCGGGTTTGTAGCTACATAAAATTTGTAGCTGTTCTGTCCTAAGTTTGGGTGAGAACTTGAAAGCAAATAGTGCTTATGTAGCGAACCTTTAAAGGTTTGTCAAGAGTTTTTCTAGCTAGCTGTCAGACTCTTTGATTCACTTGTTCTGCATGTCCTGTAGAACTTGTAAAGAGGATTTGTTTGGTGTGGATTTAAGAGTAAGGAGTACAGCGAGATGGTATTTGAATTTTTTTACTCTGATGATTGATGAAAGCAGCTCTAGAGGCTGTCTAGGAGATGTGAAAGTGCAGGAACAAGGAGGAGAAAAATGTAAAACTGTGGTTTGAGATAAAAGGGTCTCTTTTGGGCTATTAATTTAAAAGACCTCGTTGAAAAGGTTTGCAGGGAAAGAAGGTAGGAACACAGTGCTTCTACACATTAAAGTTACTTCTTGATTCCTGTTAAATGAGATGCTCTGCTTTTCTTTTTAGTAAGAGTCCAGGATGAGTTATGCAGAAAAACCTGATGAAATCACAAAAGATGAGTGGATGGAGAAACTCAACAACTTGCACATCCAGAGAGCAGACATGAACCGCCTTATCATGAACTACCTTGTTACAGGTAACAAGCAGCAGGGATGCCAGGAGGCTCTGGAATGCATGTCACTTACTTATCAAGAGAGTTTTGGCTAAAACTTACTCCTAGGTGGAGTGAAATAAAGGGTTTTGAGGATTTGAGTTGCTGGTGGCAACTCTTAGCAATGTCCAAAGTGGAAACTGACATTTATTCACTTTAACTCTTCTGCTAAGAGATATAAAAAATTATTTTCTGAACTGCCATTAACAGACATAATTCACTTCTCTGTGATCTCCTTTTTTGTGTGTCCTTTTTTATGCCATTTGAACGTTGTGTTTGGAACACTCAAACCCCTTGGAATTGTCTGTGGCAATTACACTGCATGCCATCCCTGTAAGCTGTGCTAGGGTGGAGGCATCTGCATCCCATCTACACCCCTGTTTGTCTTGGGGTGTGGATGCAGCCTACCAAGTGGCAGAACTAATTTTTGTGTGTAAGATTTTGTATTTAAAATATCTGTTATAACTTTAAAAAAAAGAAAAAAAAGAAAAAAAAATAGAAAAAGTGTTACTGTGAGAAAGCAAAATTAATAATCTTTTTCTGCTTCTTCTCAGTAAAACTTCCAGGTCTGTGTAAACAGACTTGGGGGCTGGAGGAAAAATAAGGCCACACAAATTTTGAGAATGGGAATTTTGAATATTCCATTTTGGAATGAGTACACTGCTGTGTTCAGGTGTAAAACAAACTTTGGAGTTAAGAGGTGTTGGACTACAAGTTACATGCATCCTTAGAGCACGAGGGTACTTGAGTTAAGAATGGATTAAGCAATACCTCTTGGATAAATGCCTGTTGCAATAGATAAGAATTTTCAGAAGATCAGATTTGAGCTTTAAAGGATTGTGTTGTAAAGTGTAATTCCCAGGTGAAATGTTTCTGTTTCAGAGGGCTTTAAAGAAGCAGCAGAGAAGTTTCGGATGGAGTCTGGAATTGAACCCAGTGTTGATTTAGAGACTCTTGATGAGAGAATAAAAATCCGAGAAATGATATTGAAAGGACAAATTCAAGAAGCCATTGCATTAATAAACAGCCTCCACCCAGAGTTGTTAGATACAAACAGATATCTTTACTTTCATTTGCAGGTAAGGACAGGTGGCAAACTTTTATTTTTGTTTAAGAAGTCGAGACTGGAAAAAGCAGTGGAGTTTTTAAGATTGTGTTGGGAGGTTTCTCAGTCAACATGGATGTTCTTGGCATCGTTTTGTGGTGGTGCAGGCATCTGTGTGTTCTTGGCATCTGTGGCATGGTGCAGGTACCAACATACACCATGAAAATTTGTAGCAGCAGCAGTGGCCTGTGGCTTAGAACCATAGAATGGGTTGGGTTGGAAGGGATCTCATCTCAAAACCAGTTACTCAAAAGCATCACGTTACCTTTTCCAGTAGATTTTGTAGCCAAGTCTGCTGCTCTTTGCCCCCAAACTGTCAAGTTCTGGGTCAGAGATTTTCTCAAATCACGCGCTAACGCCTGAAGATTTCTCAGGCTTGAAACCCCGCGGGTTCTTCCCTTTGTTTCCTGACTCTTCCTGGCTCTTTCCTCTGCAGCAGCAGCATCTGATTGAACTGATCCGGCAGCGGGAGACGGAAGCAGCTCTGGAATTTGCTCAGACCCAGCTGGCAGAGCAGGGGGAGGAGAGCAGGGAATGCCTGACAGAAATGGAGCGCACGCTGGCTCTGCTCGCCTTCGACAATCCCGAGGAGTCACCCTTTGGGGATCTGCTGAACATGATGCAGCGACAGAAGGTAAGCCTGCCTCAGAAGGAAACTCAGCTCTTTTGGGGTGAAAACGATGGCCAAATGCTTTTTATACTGATGCATTTATAGTGGTGTGCAAAAGAACAGAGTTAAAGCTTTGTGTTTCTTAAGCGAGATTAAAAAAAAACAACGTTTCAGCACCTTGGCTCTCTTCCTTGTTTTATCCACACTCTGACCATTTTCTGAGGAATTAGCACCCTAGGTGTGATCTTTCCAATGTGACATTAGCAGTGTTAATTGTAGGAAAACTCTTACTGAACTTCAGTGTTTCTTTTCCAGGTATGGAGTGAGGTTAATCAAGCTGTGCTAGACTATGAAAATCGTGAATCAACACCCAAGTTGGCAAAATTACTGAAACTACTACTGTGGGCTCAGAATGAGCTGGACCAGAAGAAAGTGAAATATCCTAAAATGACAGACCTCAGCAAGGGGACGATTGAAGAGCCCAAGTAAAATGTGTGCAGATGGACATCAAACAATCTTAGTACTGCACAGTATACATTTATATCAGTCTGTGACTGAAATATTTTTACTACAGTACAGCACTCAATTCAGATTTTTCAATGAACATCTAATTTGAAGGGAGAAAAGTCCCTTTTAAATGCTGCAAAAACTGCATTGAAAGGCGCTGTATCTCTTTGAAAGTCTGACTTAGGCTATGCACTATAATACATTTTTAAAAAAAAAAAACAAAAAAACAAAACCAATTAAACAGGACAGGAAAAAATAGCATTTTTAAAAGTACAGAGCTCAAGCTTTCTAATTGGCTGCTGATGCCTAGTTTAGTGGCCAGCGAGTTAATACTGAGTTATACTGGCAACTCTTCAGTTCAGTTTAACTGTCTCCTGTTTGAAATGTGTATATAGAACAGTGAATATTTTCTACCTTTTAAGTTATAGCCAGATATACATTCCCCTTCAAAGTAACTGGTCAAGTTTTCATCTATAAACTTTGCAGTAAGGTCAACCTTTGGCTTAGGAAATAGTGTACAAACTTGTAAATCATAATTTAAGGACTTTTTTGGTTTGTTTTTTTTTCCTTGTTTCTGACTTTTTGGTGCTTTATATGGTGAGAGCTATGTTCATAATGGATCAGTGACCCATCTTTTCAGGAGGAATACTGTTGGAAATAAGGGTTTGTTCTTAATTTTCACAAATGACCAAAATGGCCCCCAGAGGCACTTGAGGGTTTTGGTTAACAGGGGCCTTTCCCCCCCCCTATATTAAATTTGCAACTGTAGACATTCAGTGATTCTACTGAAACTTTGAAGGCCACTGGATGTTTTTAAGCTGAAAGACATGTCTGTGTTAGGAAATTAGGTGGGGGAAAAGATGCTCATTGAAGCCTCTGATGCATCATCTTGTGCAGGATCTGCCTTTTTGCTTGCTGAATAAGAATTATAGTTTTAGAGCTACCTGAGCTGGTTTTATACCTTGAGCTGAGCAGAGCAGGGCTGTCTAAAAGCAGAAATTTCCATTTTTTTTCTGAATTCTTCCATACCTTTCTGAAGAGATGCAGTTCATCTTCACCTGTATTTGTTTACTGACTGTCCTCACTCCACTTAGGATTCTAGCTTTCATGTTTTACATGTGAAGTCCAGACTTTCAAGTCAACAAATTGTAATCCTCTGGGTATGGGATGTTCTGGTTGACTGAATTTTTGCAGCCCCACATCCAGTGGTAGGAAGCACTCATCTTGCCAAATCGACCTCTAGATTTTTTTTAGGTCCTTGTATCAAATTGTTACAGATTTGCTGAAGAGAGACAGAGCTGATGGGTGAAATAACATCATGAGACACTGGCAGTTGTCACACCAGACCCATACTGTACATAGTCTTGTATGGTAGATATTACCCTGTAGAATGAAACTTAGTTTTCACTTAATTTTACTGGAATACTTATGCATTAAACTGTATAAAGCTTTGCAGATACACCTGACTTGTGGGAACTAACAAAACCTGTTACTGATTGCATTACTGTGAACACTGTTTACTTGTGTAGCTTTTTTTTCTTTTTTTTTTGGGGGGGGTGTGTGGGGGAGAGAACCATTGTTTGTTAAGCAGCTATTAGAGATGCAGAGTGCCAGGGTTAAGCTAGATGATGGGTGGAACAAAATACTTTGTTCCCAGGTATTACTGATCATTCTGTTCTCCACTTTGAGGCATTTGTGGTCTGGAGGGCTTGAAGTTTATCCCTAACAAAAAAGCTGTCAGTAGCCCCCCAGCTACAGCAGCAGTCTGGCTTTCCTTCCCCCGGGCTGGTTATTCTAACACCAAACTTTTAACAGTTGTGGGTTATGTTATTTTTTATTTTTTCTTTTGTTTTTCTTTTTCCAGCCGGTTGATGTCTGAAAACCTTGTATAACTTTTAGTTTGTGAGAAACTGTATGGTTAATGTAACTTTGTTTAATAACAAACTGCAGAAACAAAACTGGAATAGCTCTTAATTTCTTCATATAGAACTGATCAGCTTTTCCTCTGTTCTGACACTCGTCTTGGTAAATCTCATTTAAAGCTTCTCCCAGCTGAAGTGGAAAGTGGTGTGTTTTTGTGGCATGACTAGCATTTTTCTCCATGAGAAATGCAGTATTACAGTCCTGGTTGAGAAGTTCACTGTACTTCTAGAAAGCTACATTAATTTCATAGACTATTTGAGCAAAAATTGAGCATAGATTACTTGAATTTTCACTAGCTTGTTGGTTTTGGTTTTTGTTATTTTTTTTCATTAAAAAATAAACATGTTTTTTAAGGGGTTTAATATAAAAGTAGTATAGAACTATTTCACTTTGGTTTTATGAACATGCCACATTGATAAGCAGCTTTAATCTGTAAAGTTTTTGGTAACTGCAAGAAAATATTCGAAAGCTATGCATTTTAGAGAAAGCATAAAGGTAGTGATAATGGTACTTCTAAGGATCTTTATATTAGTGTATATAAAATAGTTTGCATATACAAATATAATATATAATCTGTTTGAAATATTCTTGAATGGTAGGGGCTGTGAAACATATTATAATTTATGGAAATATTGTACACAGTAAACAGACCTCTCAGTACACGAATGAACTTTTGTCATATGCATGAGAAATGTCTTATTTGGTGACTACTAATGAATGGGATTTTGTTAACCCATTTTTGTTAGATAACCACTTTAACAAATATTATTAAATGCCACTTTGATCAGTTTGCTTTAGTGTAAAAAAAATACGTATTTTCTTCTACTTAATTTAGCACAAGATGAAAAGAACTTTTGTAACAAGATTTGCTCCGAACTCAACGGGGGCAAACAAATCTGGTGATTAAATGTGGTACACTACACTTGCACTTACCCCAACCTTTCCTTTGTTGAAAGCAAGTAAGATTTTGTTTCCTTCATACTACAGACATGAAGAAGTTGGGTTGTAAAATATCCTGTCATGTGCCTGTGCAGAAAGGCTGTCTATCAAGTGTGTTAATTACAAGTCTCTGTCCTTTTCCCAAACCTTTCCCATCTCTAATAACTCCCTCCTTACCATGTTTCTTCTCTGCCTGTCAAATCTAAGCTAAACTGTGGTTGCTTCTGTTGTACTGTGGAGTAATTTGTGATGGATGGGGGATAGATTTCCATGAAGATGAAGTACTGGTGGTACTTCCTGAGAAATACTGACCTGTCCAGTTTTGTAGAGCTGGGAGAACAGGCTGCTGCACAGATCCTTACAGCAGAATTTGAAGTAAAGCATTTCCTCTCAAGACTTGTGAAGAGGCAAACATACGAAGCTTAAAACCAGGTGAAGTACCTCTCTTAAGATGATTTCATTGAACCACTTTCATCCCCTGCCACCCACCAGGGAAATGGAAATGAATGTGGAGAGCACTTCCGTAGCGTTTAAGATGCGTGAAATTATCAGGAAAGAATTCAGTCTCCACTCCTTGTACATACAGGGGAAGCCATTACATTATTCTAGGATGATTTTATTGTTTTTACTTTGTAAAATTTATGCTTTGTATGCTTGAGTATAAGCTTAAAAGCATTACTTAAAAAAAAAAAAATAATCCTTGACTAGTAGATGAGTGTTGCTTGACTTATTTCGAATTCTGTCCAAGTTCATTATGCAGCTTATTAAATGGAGTTGGAGCGTGATCCCTCTGTGTCTTATCTTCATGGATAATGGGGCCTCCTGCTGTCAACAGCAGCTGAAAGCATCCTGAGAGTCTTCCCTCAAAGAACATGAAAGGCTATGGAGTCATATTTTGCCCTAAGTCTGCCTTTAGACTACAGCAGGTTTAAATGGGTTCTGCCCTGTGCTATAGATCTCTCTGTGACTCCTCTGCCATACTCCTGTTAAAAGGGGATTCCAACACAATCCTACTACCTTGTGCCCACCTGGATCAATTTCTGCATGGGAGTTGCTGGTTGCTTAAAAGCAGTCTGGTTTGTCATCTTCACTCATAATTTGCTTGGGTTTCAGCGTATTGCTGTCTGCAACAGTTCTGCAAATTTCCAGTATTTAGCCCTAGAAACCTCATGCATTTTCCTCAGACCGTGGATAAGTTGGCTTGAAACTGCTCTTGATTAGCATGGAGCTTCTAAGCCACAGCAGGGTTTTTTGGGGAGTCAGTTGCCTTTTATGGAATGTGTGCAACCCATTTCTCCTTTCACACCCCTTCAGGATCTGGTCTGGATTTGTGCTTTGTAAAATCCTTGTCTGGATAAATTGATAGTAAATGTTACTTCAAATATTAACCCAATAATCTCTTTAATCTTTCGGCAGATCAAGCTGAACACAGGAAAAACTCAAGGAGACTGTGTCCTTGTATAAGATTTTCTTTAGTCAAGACCTGTGTTCTGAGCTGATTCCCTTTGCTGTTTAATCACCTTGGTGGGAGGGTTGCTCCTAGGAAATTAGGCAGAAGTAAAATGAACAATGTCTGTGTTTTTACTTTTTAAACTTTTGTGCATGTGATGGATGTTATGCTCAAAACCACTTTTTTTAACTGCAGCTATTTTTGACAGTGAAACTAGCTTCTCTTCGAGGTGAATTAGTCAAAGAAGCTATTCATTGAGGAGGGGATGCTGAGAGGTACAAAGAGAGGACCTGGAAGAGTACAACAAATAAAACTTTGTGTGATGTGCTCAATTCCCAAATTGCATCATAATTTTAGCAAGTTAGCAGCCAGTGTTTCAGTGCTTGTATCCCACAGCAGTGAAATTTACCATAGTATTAAGTGGAATAGGGGTATGAGTTAAAGTTTTCTGATCCTGTGATCACTTCACCATGGCCAAGACCTCCTCACTTCTTTTCTGAGCTTGCTACATGCAATTCACTTCCTGTAGTTACATCAGCACTCGATTCAAATTGACTCTAAAAATATATGCTACTTAATAATTTTAAAAAGTAAAACCAGTTTATTGACACCCCACATAACTAACTGAACCATGATTTGGGGTTTTGGCTGCATTTATACCATGGCTTGGCTCCCTCTTCTGGAAACAGGCACTGTGGCAGAGTGAATAAAAATATTTTCTTTATAGTTTCCGGTCCAAATAAAGGAAGGAAAACCTACAAGTGGATGAAGGCAAAGCTCTGTGGTTACTACACATGGTTCCACTCAGTTTGCACTTGTACCAAAGGTTGGTGTATGGTTTGTACACAGGTCTGCTATGCTACTGGGGTTATCTCTGGGGTGTGTGAAGAACCTTTTGCTACTTCACTCTAAGGTTCTGCTCAATAGTACTGCTTCCCCTCTTGATTTAAGGAGCTAACAGAGCTTCAGGGACCTGCAAAATATTCCTGTCAGGAGAACGGGTGAGTTAACCAAACCCTGAGCTGCTTCAGCCTTCATTTTCAGGAGCATTCTCCAGGCAGCTGGCAGCAGGGAGGTGTCTGCCCTGCGTCTCTTTTTTGGAGCAGCTCATGTCCCTTTCCCAAGGGCCACATCTGACTCCATCCTTCTGGGAGCTGAAGTTTTGCTGTGCCTGCATCCAAGCTGTCATCAGTCCCAGAATCACTGCAGTGATGTTCTAACAAAAAACCCCTCTGCCTGCTCATTCAGATTCCTCAAGTGAGTCACCAGTCCTCTCCGGCTGGATTTTAATTGTCTATTTCCATCGAGGCTTAGCTCTCAGATATTTACACCAAGGCAACAGCTCTATCCAACACACTTAAGCTGGGACAATACTGATTTTTTCTCCTTTTTTACTTTTTTCACCTTTTTTTTATTAAATTTAAAATTAATTACTTAAACAATTACTTAGAAAATTACTTTAAAAATTACTTTTTTACTTTTTTTTTTTTCTCCTTAAATTCTCTGGATGGGAACATCACAGCCCAGTTTAATCGGTAAAAAGCACAGACAGATACTTTTTAGCCGGCAAACCCATGAAAGCTGAGGGAGCAGGAGCTGTCTTGCCAACAGGACACAATGTTGAACTTTCCAGGGGAGAGGAGAAACCCAGTTTCGCTCAGTTTTTACTGGGGGGGGGACGACACACAACTATTTAACCGGCAGTCGAGACAAAAAAAAAAAAAAAAAAAAAGAAAAAAACCAACCCAAACCATAAATTCATGTGTGACGGCTGGAGCAAACCCCCAGCCTCTTCCTCCAAGGTTGTGGGAGGGGACACCGGGGGGTGGCCGGGTGGCAGAGGGGGGGTGGCCGGGTGGCTCTGACACGTGGCCGTGGCTCGGCAAAGGGGAGGGAGGAAGGAGGAGGAGGAAGGAGGAGGAGGAGGAGGGAGCCGGGGCTGCCGAGATGTGCAGGCAGCGGAGGCGGAAGGCGCTGCCCGCATGGGAATGTGCGGGAATGTGCGGGTGTGCGGCTCCCAGCAGGGCGGGATGAGGCGGGATGCCGGTGGGGACCCGTACTGGTCCAGGTAAGGCTGGACACCCCCTCCCCCTCCTCTCTTTGGGAAAGCAGTTCTCCTGTTTGCCCGGGACACCCCATTTTCCCGGCTATCCATCCTCAGCCCTTCGTTTCCCAGCTTCGGGACCATCCCCCCTCAGTCCCGGGGGAGCTGATTTGGAGGCCACCGGGCTGGAAAAGATGGAGCTGAGGGATGGAGGGGTCGGGAAGCTTCAAGCTGTCCCGGTTCCGGTGCTCTCCAGGATGCTGCCGGTACCGGGGCACACGGGCCCCGCTGCCCCCGGCTCCGATGGGGAGGTTAGAGGAGAAGGAGAGGATAAAAACAGGGGAGAAAAAAGTCTCTTGAGCTGTTTTTTTGGCCTGGAGTCAGTTATTCAAACCCTGCCTTTGAAAGCAGGTTCTTATCGAAGTATTCCAGCAGGGATGTTTGTACTGCTGATAGTAATTAATTAAGATAAAAGCTGGAAAAGAAGCTGGGCAGCAGCTAGTCAGCACGAACCGTTCTTCAAATTAAGTCGTTATAATACTTTAAAATACTTTTAAACCCGAACTAAGCACTTTTAACAGCCGGAACACAGGTAAATGGGGGGGTTTTCCTGTGTTTGGAGCAGGCTACAAGAGCAGGGATACCAAGGGGGGATACCCGGGCCCAGGATCTGCCTCCTCCCAGCTGAAGCTGAGATGATGGCTCAGAAAGAAACAGCAGCTGGAAGTGCTGGGCAGAGGCTTCTCCAAACTGGGAGTCCCTGGGCTTCACCCTTGCTCCTGTGCTTCTGAAATTCCCTTTCCTTTCACTCTGCCACCAAGAGGAACCCTGGCTGCCTGCTGCCACCAGGGTCTGGTGGGACTCCATGGCAGGAGAATGGAAAAGCAGCCCCGGGGACAGGTGCCCTGGGTACCAATGCACAGGAACGTGTGGCCAAAGGGTGGAATTGCCCCATCCAGCCACTGGGTAAGTTGAGGTTTGTCATCAATGTTTTCCTGCAGTGGCAGCAGGCTGATAGCCAGCTCTAACCTGCAGCTTAGAGACTTTTCCTGCAGGCAGAGAGCTGCAGAAGTCTGATCAAACCTGTGCTCAACTCAAGAGCAAAGGGTGGGTCTCAAAAGCAGACCTTTGGCATTAGGGTTGCTTTAAATTTGAAGTTTCTTTCCCCCAAAAGCACTTAGAAAAATTCCTTCTCCTTGTCTCCCCCTTTTTAACTTTTCCCTGAGTCTGGGTGAAATGGGAATGGGGGGAGATGAAGAACCCAGTGCTGAATTTTCATGAAGTAGTTTCCACTTAGATGTTTTTCTCCTAGGAAAAAATTAATAACTTTGGCTAGAACAACCCCTGCAGTTTCCCAGATCTCTTCCAAAAATGCAATCAATAACACTTTCTGAAACAAAGGAGACTGTTGCTCAAGACAGACATATTTTGAGGTGATTCTGACCATCTCAAGTGCTGCCAGTAATCAAAAGAATCCAGTTAATGCTGAGGAGCAGCAGGAAAACCATAACTCCCATCAGATAGTTATCTATATTACTGTAATTCACAGCAGCTGAGCTCACATCCCTGCTGTTTGATGTAGACACACACAGGTGGTTGCAGCCTTTATGGATGCTTTATGGTCTAAAGTAAATGGGGTAGGTGGAGGGTGTGAAGGGGGCAGTGATCTGCCAGATCACACATGCAGGTTGGACAAGTTGTATAAAATCCCTCTCTCGATGGTTTGAAGTCAGTTGGGTAGCCAGTTTTTGAACAGCATATGCAAATAAAGAGCTCTCAGCATTTCCAAGTAATGAGTTATTGCCATGGAGGCAAGGATTTATCAGGTGAGGGAAGTGACATGGGTTCTCCTTTCATGCTCCAACAAAAGACATGTCAGGCAGCCATCCAAGATCCATCTGCACGTCAGTAAAAGGAGAGATAAAGGTTTATCTTGGCAGGTTTATTCTCCCATCTTTGTTCATGCCACTTCTTCTTTTGTCCTCCCTTTTCCCAGCTGGCTTTTCCTTCCTCTTCCACTCTTTCCCTACATTTTATCCTGCCTCTCCAGCTGCTCTCCCCAAATTGTTCTGCAGGTTTCCAAAGGCTCTGTTATCACATCTCTCCTCTTCATCTTCCAAGAGCAATTTCTGGTTTGGGCTTGAAAAAGCCCTCGTATTTATGTAGCACATCTGGACATTTAGATACCACTTTTTTTTTTTTTTTCCTCCTTTTTTTTTCTTTCTTTTTTTTTCTTTTTTTATGGAGATCTTAACATGCCAGAGCAGGACTCCTCAGGAGGTAGCTGTGCTTTAGCGTCTCTGGTTTGACTGGAAGAAGACCTAAGGGCTGAGAAATGAAATCTATTGCTGAAGATTTCACACAAAGCCACAGCCAGATCCAGCAGTAGGCACAGGGAACACATTTTGGATGGTGCCTCCAGGAGATAAATACAACATGGAAAAGTTGGTGTGTCTTGGGAAGCAACTGACTCCCAAAACTACTCTGCATCTCCCAACCTCTGGCTACACCTGAAGACAAAGGGATATTATAGCAGTTTCATAAAGCTTCAGAGAGAAAAGGAGCTGCAGCACTGGCCACAAGCTGCTCTCCAGCCTCCTGCCCATTCTCTGCCCAGAGCCAAGGCTCACGTTGTTGTTCTGAGTTCTGTGCCCTCATCCTTTGTCCTTTTTTAAAATTTTTATTTTATTGTACAAGTTCCTCACCCTGGTTTTAATCGTGCCCTTGCTGAGAGCTTTTTTCACATAAAAAATGTAAGGCAGACCCAGGTTTTCTTCCTGGCTGATCCACATATGCTCTTGGAGAAGTGTCCAAAGCACTCGTGTGCTTCATTATTGCATTTTCCCACTGCCTCCAGCTGGACTTAACAACTATTTCCAGCTCATGAGAGCTGCTGAAATCTAATTTCATCTTTGCTTTTGCTGAAAGCAAGGAGTGAAGAGAGGGAATAAACCCAGAGCTGAACACCACTTTGTCACTATCTGTGGCTTTTTAAGGAGTTTGTGCACAGGAGGTGGGCAGGAAACCATCAGCTTTTCCAGGAAAAAAAAAACCAACCCTGTGTCCTCTTTGCTCTTCCCCTTGGCTGTTAAATGGTGGATTAAAAAAACCCCAAAACCCTAACTCTAAACCCCAAAGCTACTTTTGACAGCGAGAAATCATTAGCTTGGAGTTGGTTTGCAACATGACAAAATCAACTTGAGGAGGGGAGGGGGAAACCCAAACTTCCCTCTTGACAGGTGTATGATGTTCAAGGGGAGGAGAAATTGTTATTGAGAGAAAGAGAGAGAGAGAGGGAAGCAAGAGGACTCAAACTGGGTTAAAAATAACTACCTGGGTTTTATCTCCTGGCCCAGGAGGGTCTGCACGGCTGCTGTGCTGATGCCAGGTCAGTCAGACTGTGGTTGTGGTGGAGATTGTTGTAAATAAAAGCCATGGGTTGGTAGGACAGAAAAGAGGTTTTTGAAGGGGGATGCTCACCAATGGGTGCCAAGGAAGGAAATGTCCCCAAGCTAAGGTGTGGCAGGTGACAAAGTGCAGGGGGGTACCACAGGCACCATCTGGGGATGTTTTCCTGGGAGGTGACCTTGTGCTTGGGTTGTTGGTGGCCCTCCAGCATGGCTGGGAACTTGGTGCCATCCCAGGGTCTCATCTCCACACTGCTCTGTGGTCCTTGCAGGGATGGGGGAGTGTCAGCTGCTGGCAGATGGGATGAGTGGGCACGTTGGGGGCACTGGAGGTGGCTCCAGCTGATGGACCCCCCCCCATGCATCTCCCACAGAGCTCTTTTGAGTTTCTTTTTACAGAAAAGAGCTGAGGTAGAGATGCCCTGGGGGTGGTGGGTGTGCCTCACTGCTGATACCTGTGCCCACCTTGGCCATGGGGCAGCCCTGATGACAATCAGAAGCTCCAGCTCCTCATTCTCCTCCTGCTTCCAATCCCAGTTATGGAAAAGACCCACAAACCTCAGAGATGGCTTCTGGCCAAGAGCTGTTTCTGGGATAGACTGCTTGTAGTCTTGCTGTCTAACACAGCTCTCTTACCACCTGAAAATACCTGAGGGTCCAGACTTGTGCCTCGAAGGGGACACTGCTGTCACCTGACTGAGCCCCAACACATCCATTTGAACAGTGACCTGCAGTGTCTGCAGACAAACAGGCCTGGGGAGGGAAGGAGGGAGGCATGGCAAGAGAAATAAAGTTGAATAAATATTTGCTCTGTGGTATCTACTGGAGAAATTCCTCCAGCAGGAAAACACACTGCAAATAAAGATACCCTGTGCTGCTGGCTCCCCAGCCACCACGAGACAGCTGGGGTTGGGTTTTATCCCTTTGGGGCTCTCAGGCATCCTTGAAAAATCCACCTCAGCCCTGGGTGGGGGAGCTGTTTAGAGGGAGAGAGATCCCAGGGGAAGCACTGGGTTCTTTGGAGCAAAGCTATGATCACCCAGTGCCTGGAGCTGCGTTTGGAGGAGGAGAACCAAGGGCCACCAGGCAGGGCTGCTCAAATACAGGGCTGCTGCTGGGCCCAGGAAGAGTCATTAGGGCTTGGGTTAATTATAGGCTGTCTGGGTGGGGAGTGGAGGTTTGTGAAATAGGAAGTGATTTCAAGCTGCATGGTTGCCCCCTGGGTGAAGAGGGTCTTGGTGGCAGGGGACACAGCATGGCAGGTCAGGAGAGCAGAGGCTGGGCAGCCAGCACCCATCACATGGCACCCAATTAAGTCAATTAGGTGGCTCCAGACAAGCTCTGGTGGTTCACAGCCAATGGTTTGGAGGTGGCTGCCAGCTCTCATGGAGGTTTTGGCCCTGGAGATTCCTTTCTTGTGCAGTCAGGGCTTGGCCAGGACCTGCACAGAGGTTTGGGGAAATGCCATGGTCTGTCTGCTTGGCTGATGAGACAGGCATTGACACCAGGACACTAAGGCTGTGACTTCCTTAGGTTTAGG
Source organism: Phaethornis superciliosus (assembly GCA_023637945.1). Classification (NCBI taxonomy): domain Eukaryota; kingdom Metazoa; phylum Chordata; class Aves; order Apodiformes; family Trochilidae; genus Phaethornis; species Phaethornis superciliosus. The sequence goes on from JAJQWJ010000019.1 coordinate 12,254,939, forward strand.
TGTGCTTTACTCTGCCTCAGATTATCTCTGCCAGAGACAGATTATCTCTGCCACCCTCATCAGGGAATCCCTTAAATTGAATTTGTTAACTCTCCTCTCTGATGGCTGATGTCCCCAACAAAAACTAGTGTTTGATTTGTCCTTAGTCCTTAGTTTTTGATGGAGAATTTTAATTTTTCCCCTTTGTGCTGGCTGAAGTTTCTCCTGTAACCTTTGCTGTTGTTGTTTTGCACTGAGCCGAACATTGACTCATCAGCAGCCTCTGTGATAACTATAATTAGGAGCAAATGCATTTACAAAGCTCTTTCCTCTGATGCAAGCACATCTTTGGCCTTGCAGAGAAATAATTCTCACTGTGCTTTCAGGTGGGTGTGGGCAGCCAGGGATTACATTTAGCATTCATATTATTTGAGTGGATTTTCCTAGATGGATATGTTACAAGTGGTAGTCTGAAGCCCTCTTGACTTTTAGGATAAATCTCTTGTTTTGATTTTGAGGATAAGTCTCTCCTCATGCATTTAACCATCTAGGAGAAGAATATAAATGTATAGAATGGATCAAAGGGAGCATGGAGACCGTGCCATATACCCAGAGACTTATTCAGAGCTTTTGAAAAAGAGTGAAAATCAAGAGAAAAGAATTCACTGGAGTTTTGTCAAAACATCAGCTGGGGATGAGGCTTGCATGGAGAAGAGATGCATGGCTGAGCACTGTGCTGAATGGTGTTTTGCTTTTCCTCACTGCAAACACCTGCTGGAGGGAACAGACCTCAGCAATACTGGAAAGAGAAGAGGAGGAAAGAGCAGATGAGCTGCACAGCTCTTTTTCTCTCCATCTTACACCTTGCACAGCTGTAGAGGGTTTAAGGCCCAGGAGGAATCATTGAGTTCAGATCCCATTCAGATGCTGCTGTGCTGAGCCCATCCTGCTGCAGATGGCCAGGGAAGCTCAGAAAGGTCTCGCTTTGCTCCAGGGGGAAAAGCACGACTTCAAAACATGCCTTGGCAGCTAAATGATAGGAAATACCTACACACAGAGCAGGCTGCTGTGTTTTACTTGGTCACCTCCATTGTTGCCAGTTCAGTAACTTAAATTACTCAGTGCTGTGCTGATAAGAGCTGAGAGCTCATGGCCCTGGCCTGGCAGCAGCCCATTCCTCCAGGTCCAGAAGCCCAGAAGCCCTGGTTGGGCAGATACCAGCTGGTTTCTTGCACCTGCATTGCATCTGGTCCTGAACCATCTTGAGACACCCCTCTGAGGGGTCTCCTAACACCTCCCAATAGCATCACTGGTTACCCCTCTGCCTCTGGATTTATACCCCAAACCTCCTGCCCGTGCGGTCCTGCTGGGCTTGCTCTGCCCCAGCCCCTGGTATCAGGGAGCCTTTGGTTTCACCCTGCTTGGCAGCAGCAATTGCAGTGAAGCTGCTGCTCCTGGGGCTGCTGGGGCAGGTGCTCAGTAATCAAATCACTTTTAGTTGTGCAGCAAATTTAGATGTGGTCTCTGCAGCTCTTCCTCAGGTTGTGAAACCAGGAGGGGCTGGGGTCCATTCTAGGTGAGGTTTGCTGCTTCCTGTGTTATTTTGGAGGTCTGCAGAGCAGTGAGGGTTCCAGCCTCCCAAGTGCCAACTGAAACACTTCCAGTTCCTCCTGCCAGAGGTGAGCAGGGAGCTGCTTATCTGCCTTGTTGGGAAAAGGCAATAAATCCACCTCCAGCCAGCAGAGCTGCCCAGAGTGCTTTCCTTCTCATTGTTCCTTTCCCTCCCTCCGTGACGGACCATTTGACACCTTCAGAAATGGTCCTGGGCTGTGTAGAATTAACCTCCATTTATCATCATTCTGGGACAGAGAAGTAAACGCTCATTTCAATCTAAAAAGTGACCCGGGTTTGTTTCCCATGTAGAAGGTGAGGGTGTTTAGTCAGGTGGAAAGCACAGAGGTTGATGCCCTGGTACAGTCACTTCCATGGTCATCCCTGGAGCAGAGAGCTGTTTGCTCAGTGCTTTTTGCTCTGAGCATAGAAATAACCAGCTACAAATAATACGAACAGTGTGTGTTCATCCTAAGCTTTTATCTTCCTAATTTGTGGGCAGAAGTGGACCTAAACTGGTGTTAGCAGGGCTGGGGAAGGTAGAGAGGAGGTGACCTTCACCTGGGCCTGAGGTTTGCAGCAAATGTGGGTCTCAGCTCCAGAAACACAGTGCTGACTTGGAGCAGGGGAAGGCTGCTCTCCCAGGTGTTTCCAGCCTGCCTCTTCTGCAAGAACACTTTCTTGGGGGCTATTTATACACCCAGACCGAGCACGTCCTGCTCTTTATTATTGTTATTAATATAATCTTCAATTTTTTATCAAGCCAAACTCAGTTATCTTGCTCCTCTCTCTGGGCTATTCAGCCCCATCGTGTCTTGTCTGGCACTAATTTCTCCACCTTCCTTCTGCTTCAGAGTGGCAACACCAAACCCCAATCTCCCCTGGAGAATGGGTAAGAATGCCAAAGAACAAACCTCTGCTCCCAAGACAGTGTCTCATGCAAATGTGCCCAACCCCGTGCACTGACCTTGCCTTTGTTATCCTTATCTTTTAAAGAACAGTTTATAAAGCTTTTGTTTGGGGAAGAAAAAAAAAAAAAGAGCAATCAAATGAGGTTCTCCCCCTGCCTTTCCCTTGATCTGCAGTCAACAGTGTCCCAGCATCCTGTTCCACCTATAGCCCAGGGACATACAGCATTGTTTTGCTGCTGGGGTCAAATAATGCTTGGGATGGAAGTCAGCATCGTTCACGGATGTGTCAGGAACAGGGTGCCAGGGCTTGCCAGCAAACCAGTCTGACCTGTAAGTCCTCAGTGTACCTGGAGCTACCAGGCAGAACATTCCATTGCCCTTCCCTCATCTTCTTCTCCATCCTTGCAGGCCTGAATCCCGTGTCTGGACTCTGATGCTGCTGCTGGGGACGTGCCTGCTCTACTGTGCCCGGGTCACTGTCCCCATCTGCGCCGTCGCCCTCAGCACCCACTTCAATTGGGACAAGAAGCAGTCTGGCATAGTGCTCAGCAGCTTCTTCTGGGGCTACTGCTTGACACAGATCATCGGAGGACACATCAGTGATCAGTACTGGAAATTATTCTCATGGTTTTCCTCTGCTTGGGCTTTTTTCTGGGATGTTTGGCTCGGTTCTGACCCTCCAGTTCCCATCTCGAGTGGCTGTGAAATTGTCACTGGGACAGTTGGTGGGGATTCTTAAGGTTGGAGAAGACCTCTAAGATCATCAAGTCCAACCATCAACCCAACACCACCATGCCAACTAAACCATGTCCACCAGTGCCACGGCCACATGTGGTTTGAACCCCAAAAGGGGAAGCGTGGCCATGGGGAGAAGCTGCAGCACTCCAGGTTGCTCTGGAAGGAGTTGCAGCTTCTCCATCAGCCTCACTCAGGCTCTGTAGCTCTGACTTGGAAAGCACACATGTAGTTTTGTCTGTCCAGTTAGATCTCTGGGTCTTAAAATTGCTGCTCTGCTTGGAGGGCAGCGTGCACTGAAGGACTTTGCACGAACAAAATCCCCAGCAAAGTGTCAACCCCATCCTTGCTGCTCCACAGCTCAGTTTGGTTTTATTTTCACCTAGAAAGAATGAACTTTTCTACCAGCATGGGGTTTTTCTTTTTTTTTGGTGGAGGTTGTTTTTAGCACTAGTTCAGCAACTGGAATAAAAAAAGCAAACCCACAAGCTTACACCTTAAGCTGATGGAAGAAACAGCAGGTGTAAAGCAGGCCTGAGTTTAGAAAAGTGCTAAATGATGATGCTCTTTGCATTCTTTAGGCTGCTGCTCACTGGGAGTGTTATTTGCCCATTAACCAACAGTTTCAGCCCACTGGTGCTGGACAGCTGTTTGCAAGGGTTTGTAGCTGCAATCACTAACCACAAGAAGGAAATATTTTCCTTTCTGTGAGGAACACAGCGTTTTTTTCTGTTTTATCTGCACAGCCTAGCTTCATCTTCAACACCTCCAGCTTTTCCACCCTGTATCGTCACACAATCTTTTTAGAAGCAAACCTCCATCACCGTTTCTATCATGTTTGGAAAAAAAAAACCCAAGTGTCTCCATTTGATCATATCAATTACAAAACAACTTCCTCACTCAGCTGTAATGAAAGATTTAAGAAATTACCTGCTGGAGTTCCTTTCCCCAGCCATCCTGCTCTTAGTGAGGAGGGCTTTCCTGGGGAATCTTGTGTGAGGAACACATATGCCTGGAAGGAGCACATTATCCATGCAGTGAACTGTGCTATTTAATTAGGTTCCTTAATCATTTGCAAGCAAATCCTTGCAAAACCCCACGTGTGAACAGGCAGAGCTGATGCAGAAGAGCAGATGGAAGAGAAAACACTGGCACTGGTTAAGGAAAGCAGAAGGGAGACAGCAGCTTGGGCTTTCCCTCTGTCAGGGCATCAACCTCTGGGGCTGGTGGGTGCTGGAGGGGGATGGCTGGTGCTGGTGGCCACTGTCCCAGTGGGGACAATGCTGGTGGCCAGCAGCTCGCTGGGGAGCTGGAGGTGGGAAGGGAGGAGGTCAGAGCTGCTCCCCAAAAGGTATTTGTAGCAGAACAGGTTTGCTTGCAAGGTTGCTCTTAAAAACAGGCTGAGCTGGGAAGAGCACTTGAATCTTGTCTGGGGGGACTTTGTCCTTTCACCTTCCCCTCGGTTTTGATTACGTGGGTTTTGTCTTCCAGAATAGGAGGTGAGAAGGTCCTTCTCCTCTCAGCATCAGCCTGGGGGTTCCTCAGCATCCTCACCCCTCTACTCACCCACATCACTTCTGCCCATCTGGTTTTTATGGCTTCCTCCAGGTTCTTCATGGGGCTGCTGCAAGGTGAGACCCTTGTCCTTCAGCCCCTGGCTCTGTGTCTGTCTGCTCGGGGGCTTCCTTGCATGGGGGGCCCACGTGCCATAAATTCAGATGGAAATCCTGTGGGTTAGCAGTGTGTGAATCTCCTCCTGGGTGTTCAAGCAATCATCTGCCTCAAAACTGCCTCTGCATCCAGAGCTTCCACGGGAAAAAAAAAAAAAAAAGTGACATTTCTCTAGAAAGTTGCTGACAAATCATTCCCCTGGAGGACCCTCTCTGCCAGCCATAGGCTGCTGGCTTCTGAAACCATCACTGTTTGATTTTCCATATATAAAAAGCTGCTCCTCTTTGATTTTCTGCATTTTGAAACTCCTTCAAAGCACATGGGGAAAGCTGGTCCTTTGCTAAACTTACCTGGATCATTTGGGATGATTTCCCTTTCCTCTTGCCGAGCTGCAGCACTGGGGGACTATTGGGAGAAGTCCTTTGGCACTGATGGATTTACCCTGGCAGTGGTGATGGTGGGACAGGAGCACAGCGAAAGCACAAACAAACCTTCCATGGCAATGGATTCACTTATTTTTATTTTATATAAAATAATTCGAATTCACCAAAGGTCTTGGTGCTTCATCTCAGCATTCAGCTCCTGCTGGATCTTTGAAGTTGGCTTTTGATTTGCTCTCGAGGGCACAGGAGACTGACTGCTCCCTGCCTTGCTCCTGTTTTTTTTTTTCCCAGGGGTATATTTCCCATCCCTGGCCAGCCTCCTGTCCCAGAAAGTCCGGGAAAGTGAACGATCCTTCACCTACAGCACAGTGGGCACTGGCTCACAGTTTGGGTAAGTTCAGAAGCAGTAAGTTGAGCAGCAAGTGGGAGTCTCTGGACACTGTGTGATGAAATGCCATTAAACAGCTGGAGGCAAAACTCACAGCCCAAAGGACATGTGGATTCCTGGGTCCCTGAGCATCCCAGCTGCAGCTGAGGAAGCCTCAGGCAGTTGCTGTCGTGCACATCAAGGATTTATGTTTGGAGGTTTTTTTTCCTTTTTCCTTTTTTTTTTTTTTTTTTCCAAACCAAACTTTGAAGAGGGTTTGCAGCACATTATTACTGTGGGGACCAGCCTGATCCAGTAAGAAGAGCAAGGTTCAGACTGGAAGTGGTTACCTGTCCTCTCTGATAGATGGGGATGATATAACTTCCCCCTGCCTGCTAATCTCCATGAGAATTTCCTTTCTCAAGGAAAGGGCTGCCTAAGAGCCAAATAGAAATATTAATGCATTTAATCACTGAGACTCTCTGCACACCAGCATCCTGATTTTCTTTCCCTGAGGAGCACATTTCAATGCAGGGCAGGTGGATGTGAGGTCCCTTAGTGTTTTCTCCTCATTTTCTTTCCCTCAGGAGCAGATTTCAGCGCAGGGCAGGTGGGAATGGGATGCCTTAGTTGTTTCTTCTGCCTGGGTGAGGATGCTGAGATGCCACATGATGGCAAGTTGCAGGGTTGGGGGGGCATGGAGCAGGTGGGCAGCATCTGGCAGCTCTTTTAAGTGCATTCAGTGACCCATTCCAGGGAGCATCTCCCATTCATGGGTGCAGTCCAGATGCCTGTAGCCAGCCCTGTCCATCCCTGTGGTTTCCCTTGCAGGACACTGGTGATTGGTGGGGCAGGATCTCTCCTCCTGGACTGGTATGGCTGGGAGAGTGTGTTCTACTTCTCCGGATTGCTCACTTTGCTCTGGGTTTACTTCACCTGCAAGTACCTCCTGAGTGAGAAAGGTCAGTTCAGCCTCCTGCATCCCTCAAGCTGCCACCCCTCCTGTGGCTGCAGGACCCCAGGGGTACCTCTCGGGGATTTTCTATAAATCCTCTGTGTTTGCAAAATTCTCTCTGCTTTTCCACAAAGACATTTAGTTCACTTGTCTCCAGTAATACACGCTGTGTCCCAGCCAAGATGCTAGACCCAAAAAGGAGGCTTTGCGTCCGTGCAGTGCTGATTTCCCATTTCCAGTCCCACTCTGGATTATGTTGCCCTTGAGAGCCTCATCTGACTCCTCAGTCCTCTTAAGCACCAGTGAAAACACCAAACAGAGCATGATCTTCAAAGCGGATTAAGCTAAAGCAGGGCAAGATACTTATTCCAAACTATGAGCATCCACACATAGAGCTTTTAAAAACGAGTTAATCCAGAATATCTCTTCCTAAATAACTGTCTGGGTGTAATTTGACTAATGGGGAAGCTGTTACACCTGGCTACAGCAGTACTGGTTTGAGTCTGGTTTGTAGGAGCTCAGCCCATGGGGAGCCTGGTGTGTGGCTGGTAATGCACCAAATCCAGACCTGGTCCCTGCCCAAGGGATTTTTGTTTAGTCGTAACAAGAAAAGGGTGGTGGTGGCTGGAGGAGGAAATGTGTAGGTGCAGTGGAAAAAATGTGGGTCAACATCACGAGGTATTTCCATGAGCATCAATGCTGGTATAGCCAAAAAACCAAGATAGAAAGTGATTAAAGGCAGTTGTGTAGCAGGCTTCCAGCTGCATGGAAAATTACTGATCAGAGCATTCCTTTTCCTGCTTTCTCCCCTGCAGAACTCATCATCCCCATAGACTATTTAATGAGAGGCCTCTTGATATCCAAGCAGACCAAAGTTCCCTGGAAGCAGCTGTTTAAGAAGGCACCGATATGGTAGGCAGCTGGGGTGGCCTTGAGCATCAGTGGGGCTGGGGAGCACCCTCCTCCCAAGGGCATCTTCTCCTCTCTCTGATTATTTCTTCTGCCTCTGTGTATTTTGCCCACTTATTTATGTATTTGGGAAACATGCCAGGTTTTCTAACCCCTTCTGTATAAATAAGGAACTCAAAAGGTAAGCTTGATAACAAGCAGTTTATGTTCTGCCTAGAGGAATGCCAGGACTGAATGTTACTGGAAAATCTTCCACTCTTTCTCACTATTCCCTGTGTCCATGATGTGCTTCTCCTGAGTTATATTCCCCACCAGTCTTGTTAGAAATGCTCCTTATCCTGGGTTCCTAAGAAGTGCTGCTCAGGGGCACTGGGTGGCACAGGCTGTGTTCTCCTTGCTGCCAAAACACCTCTTTAATTGTAATTTTTTTCTTGGGGTTGCTTGATTTAGTTCTGAAGCTCATCCAAGCCCATTCCCAAAGGGACTTTTAAAGACTGTGAGGAGGGTGATGAGGCTGCAGGGCAGCAAACCCCTTCCTGCCTTGAATAAACACAGAGCATCTGCTGAGAAATCTTTAGAAAAAGCCAAACAACACCTTTCTGAGGGCCGGGAGGGAGTGGTGGGAAAAGCACTGGCAGAGTTGGTGGTGCAGGTAACCTCTCCTGAACCCAGGGGCTGACGTCAGGAGCCATGCCATGAGGGCAGCAGAGGAACGAGCTTGCAAGTGGCAAACCAAAAGCAGGGGTTATCTCTAGAAAAAAAAAAAAAAAAAAAAAAAAAGAAAAAGAAAAAAATCTAAGGAAGCAATTGTAGCCCTGGGAGGGATTTATTTACAAAACCAGGAACTGAAAGATTGGGTCTCTCGAGTGCCTGTTTTCCCACCCGGTGTGAGCTGTCACTCCTGATTATTTCCTCCCTGCTGTGTATTTCCAGGGCTGTCATCATCGCTCAGCTTTGCACGGCCAGCACTTTTTTCACTCTCCTTTCCTGGCTGCCAACATTCTTTAAGGAAACTTTCCCTGAATCCAAGGTAAGTTGGCTCCCAGACGCAGGCATCGCCCCTGGGTCTCCCCGCTGGTGAGATGGTGCTGCCTGAAGGGGCTTGGTTAGGGAGGGGGATGAGGGCAGAGGGATGAAGGCAGAGGGGGTTGGTGAGAACCCCACGGAGAAGAGGAGGAGGAAGAAGGCTTCTCTGCAGGGTTAGGAGCCATTACTCCCTGCTTGTGTGTCTGGAGATGCGAGCCAGCATCCCTGGAGAGGCTGCTTTCTAGTTGCTGCTTTAGGGGTGCAGAGCTGGGGCACTTTCCAGGCAGGGAGGAGGGGGTTGTATTTGTTTTTTACACTGCTTTGCTTCTGAGAGAAAGATAGTTTTCAAATAGCACAGAGCTCATGACATCAGGCTATAGCAGATGACCAGCAACCTCTTCACTCCTGGCTTTTCACAGGGTTTGTAACCGAACTCACATTGTTTAGCTCAGTCCCAATAATTCCCCTTAAAAATGTGCACTTCAAAAATATGATGAAAACCTCCCTCTCCTCAGCACTAATGATGTCCCCATTTTTTAGAAACCTTGGTAATACTCAGCATTGCTCAATACTGAGAGCTGGCATTTTGATCTTTTTTTGTTCTCAGAAACTCAGACAACCTTTCCCACCCTAGCTCTACTTCTATAATTTCCAGAGCAGCTTACCAAAGCCTTTTCATGTTACATACATAAGGCGCTTTATGGCATCCTTGACATTTCTATTAAAATCATGTTATTAAACCAGCAAAATATACTGTTGTGACAAGATCTGTGCACCTCGAGTAATGTGCTTGTGTAGCAGCAATTTCCCATCTGTGAAGCACTAGATCCTTCTGCCCTTATGTAAGATGCTCTGCACAGCCTTCCTGCAGCTGGTAATCACTTGGTACCTTTCCATAAAGCAGGGCTTGAGGATGCTTGATTTGAAAGGATGGATGATAATCCTTAGTGTGGGAAACCCATGTCACCTGCTGGTCAAAGTCCCTTTCTGCAAGTGCCTTCACCTCTCCCTTCACCTCCACCCACTGGAATGGAGGTGCTGGAGGGGTTTGGCTCCCACTGCTCAAGGTTATGGGATGCAGGGATGAGACAAGGGGTGGTTGGGTGTGTTGGGGTGGATTTGCTGAGCAGCCCCAGCTGGTGTCAGCAGACACTGGAGATATTGCCCCACAAGCCCTATGGGAGGGGGAACATTGTCAAAAGTGACCAAGACCCAAAGTTTCAAAGGCAGTGGGAGATGCAGCTGGAGCCTGGGATGATTTCCAGGAACAGCTGAAACAGGATTATTTAAACCCAAGATTATTCAGCCCTCATACACACCAGGGGTCCTGCCATGGCCAGGGATGGCTCCGGGGGGTGACAGAGCAAAGGGGGAGATGCAGGGGACTATGGATGGATAGATGGGCAGGTTCAACCAACTGAAATAAAGCCCAGCCCAGCCCACACTGATCTCAGCTTCTCCTGGGATCTGGGCACCAAAGTGCCTCTGAGCAGCTGTAATCCCAATGAGCAGTAATCATCTGTGATTACAGCTGTAGCAAGCTTGCTCAAGTGAAAATAGACCAAAGTAAGTTGCTCCCCATAATCCTGGCATTAGAAAATCCAGCTATGTTCCCTCAGCTTCACAGGGATGCTGCTAATGAGGTTGAAGCTGATGTTGGAAATTTTGCTGACAGCTTTACTAATGACCCAGTGGGCAGAGTGAAACCCACAGCTTGCTTTCCAGGGCTCTGTGGCTCTCTCTCATGTCACCTTCCTGAACAGCAAACTTTGCTTTTGCTGTTTAATTCCTCTCTCCCAGAGCAGACAGAGCTTCTGCCTCTCCCCTGGATGCAGGGGCAGAAGGAAAGACAAGAAACCTACTGAGTGCCTTAGCCCCGTGATGCCCCTGCCACCACACAGACTTCAGCAGGGTGCAGGGTGTAGCTGGGGGACTGCTGGGCAAAGAGGTAGAGATCCTGCAAGAATTCACGTAAAAGCTTAAAAAAATTTTTTTTCCCTTTCTACCAATATCACAGACTATCAAACTATGTGCAATCAAGCTCAGCTCTGACAGCAAACCTCCCTTGATTTTTTTCTCTCTTTCAGGGTTGGGTGTTTAATGTAGTCCCCTGGCTGGTTGCAATTCCAACAAGTTTGTTCAGTGGATTTCTGTCTGATCATTTAATCAACCAAGGTAAGAGCTCTTTTGGCTTTCCCTCAGCTCTAGGGAAGCTAGACAAGATGAAATTCTGATATGGAAGTGGGATAGTCCAAATGGGAAGTCCAAATCCCATCCATGTGTTTTGGGCACCCTTTGATCTCAGTCACAGTATCCACCTGGAGATGGAATCTTGGCCATCTGAAATCCACTTATCCTGTGGCCACCAGACCAAGGTGAGCTGTGCTTAACTGCAGCTCTTCTTTCTCTTCCAGGGTACAAAACCATCACCATTCGGAAGTTCATGCAGGTAGGGAGGCTGGAGCTGCAGGAGTGACACCTGAGCTACCTCCTGAGCTCAGCTCAAATGGCAGCTGAGACCTCTCATGGAGCTGGGTTGGTGGCTATAGGTGGAAAGAGGAAAGGTTTTTGGCTTTGCAGACAGCCTGGTGGTCAGGGCAGGTGGGAAATGAAATCCAGAGGAAAAACCCTGACCAAGAAACAAAGCCTGGACCAACAGGAACATCGAGCACAGAGATTTGTGAGTGCTCCAAAGAGGTTTTCTGTCACAGGCAAAGGCCAAGCATGGGCTGTCACTCCAAATAATTCCCTTAGATGGTAGGAAATAGCAAGCAAAGGGGGAGCAGAAATGTGGGGGGTTCAGTGTGTCCCCTCTGCTCCTGCAACATCGCATCCCTCCAGACAGACCTGACACAGACAGCCAGGACATGGGGGGGAAAAAAAGACCCTTGGTGCCTACAAGCTCTTGCCATTGGAAAAGGGAACATGTCCATGAAAGCAGTTGCTTGCTATATTACAGAAAACATGCTGTGGTGTTGAATTTTCCCTTTCTTCCAGGTCATTGGCTCTGGTGTCTCCAGCATTTTTGCTTTGTGCCTGGGCCAGACATCCAGTTTTTGCCAGGCAATCGTGTTTGCCTCTGCCTCCGTTGGGCTCCAGACCTTCAACCACAGGTAACCACTGTGGTGACAGCAGGAGCTGTGGCCCTCAGCTCTTACCCTGTGGTGGCATTTTGGGGTCCTGGGGGGGCTCTCTCTGTCGTGTCTGTCACAGCAAGAACATCACACATTGGTCCCTGCTAGGCTGGTGGAGTTGGGTGCCCCCCAGGGTTGGAGTTGTTCCACCAAACCTCTAGTGTGGGGAAGGGCTGGGCCAGCAGGAATCAGAGATGAAGCAGGAGGGGAATTGCATTTTAGCCCCTCTGACCACTTTGATTGGAATTCTTTTCCTCCTGGTACCCTCCTGTGCTGCTTCACTCTCAGCATCCTTCCTCCTGCCAGCAGCAGTTACTCCTCCTTCCTTTCCCTTTTTTTTTTTTGGCAAAATAACTGTGGAACAGTGATGAAGAAGCAGTTGTGCTCCATTGAAACTGCCATTTCTCTCTGTTTCTCACTAGTGGCATCTCAGTAAACGTGCAGGATCTGGCCCCTTCGTGTGCTGGCTTGCTCTTTGGTAAGGATTCCGAGGGGTTTGGTTGTACTGGGGGGCATGAGAGGCTCCAGAGAAGGACCCCAATGATGACCAAAGCCCTGGAAAGCCCTACAAGGAAAGGTTGAGGGGACTGGGTTTGTTCAGTCTGGAGAAAAGAAGGCTCAGGGGAGATCTTTTGGCTACCAAAAGGATTGGAGACTCTTTTGTCACAGGGGTGATGGTCACAAGTTACTTCTGGGGAGATCCTGATTTGACACCAGAAGAAAGATATTTCCTATGAGAACAGTCAGACATTGGAATAATCTCCCCAGGAGAGTGTTCCCCAGCACTGGATGCTTTTTTAGACTCAGCTTGACAAGGTGCTGGCCCAGCTCACCTAAACCATATTCCTACCTGGAAAGGTTGGGCCAGATGATCCTTGAGAGCCCTTCCAACCTGGCTTTCTGGGATTCTCTCCATCTGCCAACCACTTCCCTGCACCACGGGCTGGGGATGAGGACAAGTGTCAGTTGTCCCAACCATCAGCAAGACTTCTGCTGAGCACATGGACTGGGGATCAGGTGGGAGCCTGGATGAAGCCACTCGTGTCTGTGGGTTTTGAATACACAATTCCTTTCTTGTCTTTACAGGTGTTGGGAATACAGGTGGAGCCCTCCTAGGTAAGGTACCTCCTGCAGCTCAGCCTTTCCTGGGAGTCCTTTCCTTGCAGCTGGGCAGGATCCAGCCCCAGAACCTTTGCATTTCTTTCTCTTCCCTCCTGTCCCAGGTGTTGTTTGTGTGTACCTGGCTGGCTACCTGATTGAAACCACTGGCTCATGGATTTCTGTTTTCAACCTGGTGGCTGCTGTGAACAGCATTGGCCTCTGTGTGTTCCTCATGTTTGGAGAGGCCCAGAGGCTGGACACAGACTCTGCATACATGGACCTCTAGGGATGACTCAAGCCAGCAGCTGAAGGACAGGAGACTGTCACATCTTTGTGTCATTGTCGCACAAGTGCCAAAGAATATATATAAATATATATTTTTAAGGTGTTTAACAGGAAAAAAAATTAACTGAGACCAAGTACATTACGGGTCTGGATGAACCCCGTGGGAGAAAAGAAATTGAAAGTTCATTTTTTTTGCTCAGGGCATAGCCGGTGGCCTGCAGAGCCATCCAGCTCAACATCTCCAGTTGAGGATGTGACCTGTGAGGCCAGTTTGCCCCAGCCCGTGTCTACTGGACCAGTATCTGCTTGCCTGGAGTGGTCTGGGAGCGGGTCCCTCCGTAGCTCTGTGTCCTGTCACAGCTGGGCTGGGACCAGCTCTTGGGCTGCCAGGTGCCACGTGTCCTCTGAGCTACACAAAAGAAACCCCCAAACAAATGTACCTCTGACCTCAGCTCTCCCTCCCCTACCTTCTGTCTGCAGCCTGCTCGACAGGTACAAGCCAGGTGGGCAATAGATGGATGCATGGATTGATTGATGGATGGATTGATTGATTGATGGATGGATTGATTGATGGATAGATTGATTGATTGACTGATTGATGGATTGATTCAAGGCTTCCCTTCAGGGGTGGGCTTCTGGCTGGCTGCTGCAGACCCAGGGCTGGGAGGTTGCCTCAATGCAGCCTTCACCATCCTTGGGTCAAGTTGGAGGCTGCAGAGCAGATGACCTGAGCCCATCTTGCTCAAGGGCAGAGCTCAAGGGCTTTCTCCTCTCCCTTTGGCTTTTCTCCAGCCCTCAGCCAAGTTTGGCCACCTCCAAGGTGCCAAGAGAAGCTGTCAGCCCCTATGGTCAAGCTCATGGCTGAGTTGGCACAGGGGGTGCAGCCCAGGAACCCCCCGGGAGCCCTTTGCCATCTGCTGTGTGTAGGAAGAAAAGATCTGGGCTATGGATCTCCACTCCCAAACACTTTCTGCTTGCTCAGACGTGTCCAAGGGGTGGGTGAGACTTTCCCAAGAGCCTGCAGAGGGCCAGGTTTTGTCCCTATGGGAAGCATAAAGCAAATTTCTCCCTTGGGGATCCATAGCACTGGGTGTGTGGCCCCATGGTTCCCTGTGGCAACACTGGGGGCTCTACCCACCTCTGAGCCTGAATGTCTTAAGTTATTTATAAATATTTTTAAAATCAAGCACCAAATTCTATTTTTTATGTACTTGAGGCCTGATTCTGCAAGCTTATTTTTAGGGGTACTCCCACCAAACCCCACAGTATTTCCAGAAGGGGAGGATTTACCAGTAACCTACAGGTTCTGAGTTTGTAGGATCAATTTTAAATGTGACATTTCATATTAAAGCCATTCATTGCATTTTCTCCCACCCCTTGCTTGCAGCCCCCTCAAAATCTTTTTGATTTCTCTTGTGCTTACCAGAAAACTTCAGCTGAGATCTGGGAGCAGATTTCCCCAGGGATTTCTCCGTGGGTTCAGGTTCATTGTCCTTAAGAAAATTATAATTATCTCCTGCTCCTCCTTTTGTCTTGGCCATATTTCTTCTTGGGAGCCACGCTGGAGCCACGTTCTGTTTCTGAATAGCTGGGTTTATAGTGAAAATACTGACAGGCTTTTAATTGCAGAGACACTAATGGCACTAAGCTAAACTGAGCTACTTATCAGGGGTATTAAGAGATAAAGATGGAGCTGCCTGATGTCTTTGCAAGAGAATATAGGATCAGTGTAGCCTGATGGGGGGTCAGAGAGATAAAATACTATTTTTTTCCTCCTTTTGTGGTTTTTTTTTATTCCCTCTGGTTGCTACCATAGGCATAAGCCTGTGTCTGGGGTGCTGCAGAGCCAGGACACAGCAGTGCTGCTGGGTTGCCTCTTCAAATCATGGGGTGGAATGAGGAGGGCACACACAGCAAAAGCAAACCAGGCTTGCCAAGGTGGCCTGAGGCTGTGCAGACATCTCTGCCAGCCTTGCCCCTCCTCCAACCTCAGCAGGTTGTTTGTGTGGCCTTTTCTATAGTGACATAGGATAAAAACAAAAAAAAAAAAAAAAAAAATGTGGCTGATGGATTTTGGTTTTAACATCTCCCCTGGGTGTCCAAGTTAGGAGCATAATTCTGCCAGAATTCTGGTTCTCCTTGCTTGCTGCAGCATTTCTTGGGGCAGAGTTGGTGAGTTGAAATCCCTCACAGTCAAACTGGGCTACTGGGTCACCCTTTGGCTCAGCAAACTGGGAAAACTGGGACTGAGATCGTCAGAGAAAAGTCACTGTTGCTGGTTGTGGCTGCTTTGTAAATCCAGGGCTGTCTGGATTAGCTGCCTCTCTAAACTGCCTAATAAGTTAAATATTTGAAGTACATTTAAGGCTGAGGCTTCCTGATGTTCATACCTCTTTGGAGATATTTTCCAGTGCCCTACCATTATTTGTTTCAGCAACCTTGCCAAAGCTTCCTGTCCAAGGGGTTTTGTTACAAAAGCACCTTAAAAAATAAAGGCAGCAAATCATTTACACGCTGTCTGATTTTCCTATGAATGCAGAGGTGCCAGGTTGTGTGACCAGAACGGGACAGAGAGCTCAAGTATATTTAATGTGATGAAATCCTTGGGGCTGGGGGACAGGACAGGGAGGCTGGGCTGGGAGATTTTCCCAGCAACCTTCTGTGTACTTATATTCCAGACCTCAGTGTACACCCAGCTGCATCTTCCCATCTATTTTGCAAAAATAACTGAGCAGCTGCCTTCAGCTGAGCTGTGCTCAGGGCAGCATCAGATGTGCCCCAGTATCACTTGTTAAAATAAGAATACAAATGAAATGAGATTTAATTTTTTTTTTGGTTAGGTGGGTGATTCCACCCCCGGGGACAGTGCTAAAAAAAAAAAAAAAAAGAATCCATTTCCAACCTTCCTGCATCCTCTGTTCGAATGGATGCCAACAGAGGGAGCTGTTAGATTTGGGATGTGGCAGCTCCTGAGTGATGCTGAGCCTTGCCCTGGCACAGCTGGCACAGCTGGCAGGGGTTGCTGGGCTGGTCAGGATGGTTTGGCTGGCACAGCTGGCACAGCTGGCACAGCTGGCACATCTGGCACAGCCCAGCCCCACCAAGGAGCAGCCCTGGCTGGTGGCTGTCACCACAGGAGACTGGGTCAGGGTGTCCCACAGGACCTGCTGCTCCCAGCATGGGTTTTCCCCTCCTCGTTTGGCAATTTTGGAGTTGGTGTGGAGGAGAGAATGTTTGGGAGTGCACTTTAAAAGGAGAAGCAGGCACTAGAGGAATTGGAAAACCTCATCGGTGGGGGTGGTGTAAGCAAGAAAATATCTTGAAGACCTGAAGAGTCCACTGATTTTCTCCTCGGGAAAAACAAATAAAGAAAAAAAAGCCAATAAAAAACAAATAAACAAGCAAACACCAAAAACCCAAAACCCAAAACCAAAAAAATCCCCACTGGTGTGAACAAAATCTCCCCCAAAATCCTAAACCCAAAGAAGCAAGCAAACAAACAAACCACAAACAAAACCCTCCCAAACGAAGAAAAAAACCAAACCAAACCAAAACAAAACAAGAAAAAAAAAAAAAAGAAAATGCAGTGTGAAAACGATTTAACAGTAAGTAAATAGAAGGCAAATTATCCTTAACTTTTCCACTCCTTTTGCTGCTCTTATAAAGGTGCAGACAACCTCTGATGTACACACTTGAGCTAATTTGATCTGAAAATCTCCAAGAAGCCATAAACCCACCTGAAACCCTGCCCTTTTCCTCACGGAATTCTGCAACTGGGTAAAGCCTGAGAGATTAAAATGAGCTCTGCCACTTGCCTTAAATTTTCCAGGGCTCCTCTGCCAGCCTGGATCCCAGCTCTCTCTGGTCAAGCAGGGATGGTGCCAAAGGGACTGAGAATCTGGGACTGGGCTTCAGGCTGTTTGACCCCAGGCAGATTTTATTGCTGCTGGGGGTTGGAATCGATGGGCTGAGTTTATATTTGGATTGTTTGAGGTGTATTCCAGAGCTGCCCCTGGAGCATTGGATGGATACTGTTTGGTTTCAGTTTGCATTCACGTGAAAATCAAGAAGCACATTCAGGCAGATGGAAAGCAAAACCCAGGAGGGAAAAAAAGAAAAAAAAAAAGAAAAAGGAAAAAAGAAAAAAGAAAAGAAAAAAAAAAAAAAGGAAGAGAAAATTAAAAAAAATGAAAAAAAAAAGAAGAAAAAAGAAAAAAGGAAAAAAAAAAAAAAAGGAAAAAAGCACAAAAGCACTCTATGGAGGAAAAAAGAAACAGCAAAGAGCACTTCTCACTGCTACTTTTGCCTTGAAAACACAAGCAGATGCTCTCACAGCAGAGACCTGATCTAACATCCACCTGCCAGCTCCCTACATGCCCCAAAGACACCTTCCTTCTGCAAAGGGCACCTGGGACTCTAACAACCAAAATATCACCCTTTATTGCAGCTGTGACCTACAGCATGGCACGTAATGAGGAATTTTCCATTTCAAACTTTAATGCAATAATTAAGATGTTCATTAAGGGCTTTACAGTTTGACTGCTTGTAATTAAAAATAGGGGTGATGGGGGGTGGGCAATGGCAGGGACTTGCAGACCATGGCATCAAACTCCTGCCAGCAGCTTTAAGTGGTCTCCCCTTTTATCTTCTCTCTTGTTTCTTGCTTCAGAATAATTTCCCTGGTTCTGTTTGTGACTGTCCTCAGGGCAGGTGGCCTGAAAACAACACCTGAAAAACAGTCTTAGTTCCAACACATACAACTTGGTTTATAAAATAGAGCTTTCCCCCTCTACCAAAACATCTCCAAAATCCAATTGCCCCAGGGATGCAGTTTTTGGAGGTGCCCCTGAGCAGAGAGAGCTTCAGGGATCATTTTTTGGGGGTCAGGTTGCCCTATCCAAGGGTTTTGCTACAGCTTTTGGGACACAGCATGAGCCAGGAACCCTAACTGGGCTTTTATACTCCAGTTGGTTTCCAGACTGGTGTAGCTGCCTGCTTACACAGTTCTCCACCCTGGGTTAAAGGTGGTTTCAATCCAATCATGAAAATTGCATCAAAAAAAGCCCCATAGAAACCCACATCTTCCAAAGTGTCTCTGCTGCTTGGGATGCCACAGTCCTGTTACCCACTAATAGGATTTGGCCTCTTAAAGCAATACTGAAATACTTGTTCCCAAATCACCAGAATTTTTGCAAAGGATTAAAAACAAATTAAAGATTTCGCTGAGGAAGTAGCTGCCAGAAAAACTTTGGCTGATCCCTTGAATTCTTTCCCAAATTGCTTTCCCCTGATCTATACAACCATCAGTGTCCTGGTGACTTGCTCTTGTTCTTCCAAACACAGCATTGGGCACCATCCCCTGGCACCCTGGCATTAATTATTCTCTAAGAAATCGTTTTTTATTTCATCTCCAAAGGAATAATTAAAAAAAAAAAATTGAAAAAAAAAGTCATTTCCATGGGACACAGTGGAAAGGTACATGTGTAGCAATTATCAGTAGGATTTTACACAAAGAATTAGCAAGCTACCAGCACATGTCCTGTGTTCTCATTAAAGGCAAACTGTTGGGGGTTGACAGGGGATTTTCCTGTGCAACCATTTGGGCTCATTGCAGCTGTTAAATTCCTTTCATACTGGTTCTCCCCTCTTCCTCTCTTATCCAGACTCATGCAAACTCACTCATTTACAATCTCTCCTGGGTACCTGCCTGAGTTCCAAGCAAGGGGAACACTTTCTAACACTCATCCTCAAGTGCCCAGAGTGGGCTGGTCATGGTGTCTTTCTGTTCTTTTCCTCTTATTTTGCTTATTTCCTTTTATTCCCCCCAAAAAGAGAAGTGACGGCTCGTGCCCAGGAACCTGGTGGCACAGATTTCCTGACTGCTCTCACTTTTCTGTAGCTTTGCTGCTGCAATCAACCTGCTCCTCAGTGTATGCATCTCCTCCAGCATCTTCCCTTCTTTTCCTTCATCCCATGGTCCATCCTTCTCCCAGCCTCTCTCCATGAGCCCACCATGGTCTGGGGGAGCAGAGGAGGTCCCCATGTCCCCTAGGCTCAGGGGATGATACACCCTTTTCTTCTGCACCCCAGGCCCTGGTTATTTAGCAAAATAAAACCCCTAAACAAATCATATTATCAGCCAGAACAGAATCAGATATGAGATATGAGGTCTTCAGATGAGTAACTCACCCGTGATTGGTTTTATTTCATTTTATTTCAGCCCATCTGAAATAAGTGTGCTTTGAAAAGGGTTGGAGGCTTCCCATCCCAGGAGCCACCTGGACCAGCACAAGCTCAGGGTAAAACCTCTGCCCTTGTAATTTCATTTTACAGCAACCTCTAAGTGGGACATGCACAGCATCAAAGTGGGGGGTGACCCCAGAAATGTTTGCATGGCCTGGGCTGTCCTTCCAGGAGAACCAGTGCTGGCAGGAGAGGGGCTCTTCTGCATTTAGAAAGGTTTGGACCCAGGGACCATGGCAAAGCAGGTACCTATTTTCTGAGGATTTCGTGGATGGAGTCAGCTGGAAATAAAAAATTCAAATTTAACTGATTTCTTACTTAAATGATGCAGCTTGAAAGTATGAAACTATGGGGAAATTTGGAATCACCTCCAAATCAGTTCCTTTTTTCTGGCTCATGGCTCTGTGATGAGCTGAGTGAAAAGCTTCAGCCCTGACATTGCCAGACTCTGGATGCAGCTCTTTGGGTGTCCTCTGAGCTCTATCAACCACCAAGGGTTTAGCAGCCTCAGATCATTTCAGTCTTTTCAGAAATGCACTGTGTAATTTTGATTCAAGTAACTGATAAAATTATTGAATTCCAGAAACAGAGAGAGAGCACTGAAATGGACAAAAACTTCACGACAGGTTCTGGAAATCTTGCATAATAGTTTGGAGTTGAAAAGTGGGAAATGTTTGGGAGGGCTAAAAGAGAAACATGCCCTGAATCCCTGTGTTTTAAAGGATAGAAACCATGCCTGAGAGAGCATCAGTAAGATGTATTACCCATGGGTTTAAAGGATATGGATAAAGCTGTTTAGGGTAGAAACTGAACCAGAATAAATGTTGTTTCACAACCAGATGTGCTAATTCACACACAGTTATATGCCAAA
The DNA here is from genome assembly GCA_023637945.1 of Phaethornis superciliosus. Classification (NCBI taxonomy): domain Eukaryota; kingdom Metazoa; phylum Chordata; class Aves; order Apodiformes; family Trochilidae; genus Phaethornis; species Phaethornis superciliosus. Next base: position 12,275,120 of record JAJQWJ010000019.1, read on the forward strand.
TTTGCCTGGCTGAGGCCTGCCTGGGTGGGTTGTGTCTGTGTCCCAGTTAAACACACACTGAGCAGCCCCATGAAAATCTGTCTTGTCCATGTAACACCAAAGTGATGCAATTTGGGGTGTTACTGGTTGGGTTTGCTATTTGGATTGAGAGGGAGCTGAGGCTGACAGCCCAAGCAAGGCAAATGCTTCTGGGAGTACCCCATAACTCTGGAAAACAAGAGGAATTTGGCTTTAGCACCTACTTTTTCCTGGCAGGCTTAATGCACTGCCAAAAATGATAGCATGAGTTTAAAAATGGCATATTTGGGGATTGCCTGGGGCTTGGGTGGGTCAGAACATGTTACTGCTCTTGGGCAGAACAGCATTTTCCTCTCTTTTCCTTCCATGAAGTATCAATTTTGATCCTTTTCTGATGGTGTTTGTTCATTCGCTTCCTCCATCCCTCCCTCCCTCCTCCTCCTCTGTCTCCTCCTCCTTGGAGATTTCTGGATTAAAGAATAAAGCACAGAATTGATTTCCTGAACGTGCATTAGAGAGGATTATTCCAGGAGATTCATCCATGTTTGGAGGATTAATATTTCCAGGGAAGAGCATCTCTGATCTCATCCAATCCTTCCCTTGGCATATCCCAAAACTTTGTTTTTCCTTTTGCAGGTGAGGAGGAACATCTGGAATGGCAAGAGAGAGCAGAAGTTCACAGAACTGGTGCTGGAGCTTCAGTATCTTTTGGAACACCAGCATTTCCCTTCTGAAGAGATAAAGTGTGATTTGTGTGAACTCTGCCAACTCTTTACTCTGCTCCTAATAAAAGATAAAACCAGACAGACACAGAAGTCACTACCAGCCCCAGGGAACTCAGGAATGAATCTCTATCACTCCTTCCCATCACCTGCAGCCTCTGAGAGAGGAGCACAGCATTCAAACCAAACAGGACCCTGTCCAATTAATTCATTTGGCCTCCATACCCTGCACAAACCTAGCAGATCAAGGGCCTATTACCTTAGAAGACCAATCTCTGAAGCTTTTCTAGCAATGCCTGGGTCTCAATTGCACTTCAGAGGTTAAAACTAAAGCAGAGCTCGAGCTCCCTCCTTCCTGGCCTGCCCTGTGTCTGGAGGAGCCAGGGGTGTAATTGAACAGAAGAGGCAAAACCTCTTCCCAGGAGAGGTGGAGATGAGTCCAGCCCTCAGCCCTAATTGAGACCTTGGAGACCAGCTTTTAGATGTCAACCCAGCAGACAAAAACTGATTGTTCCTCAGTCATGCTTGGAGAAATCAGCTCCTCTTGCACTTGGCTGTAGCAGGGCTGGGGCTGGTGACAATCAATAGGAAAAAAGAAGAAAGGAATGAAAAAAAAACCTGAATTGTAGCAGGCAAAGAAAGCATTCAGACAGGCTGCCTTATTCATCCCTGGGAATTTTCTCCTAGGTATTGAGTGCTTCATCTGCTTGTACTATCACAAAGATCCAAATTTGCAAAGATCTCTGCAGCCAGGCTGATAAAGATTTAAATCTCAGCTGGACAGGGTGCTGGGACACCTCACATAACCAGTAATAATGGAAAGGTTGGACAAGATGATCCTTGAGGTCCCTTCCAACCTGACATCCTATGGTTCTGTGATAAACCACATGGGCTCACAACCCTCCTGCTTCATTGCTAAAATACAGATCTAACAAATGGATTTGCATTTTCTTACAGCCACCAGGAATCTGGAGGGATAACTTTTCCAGCTGATGCTCAGCACTGGGCAGTAAGGACATTACCCCGTGTGTAATTATCTCTATTTGGGATGCTAAATGCGGAACCATAACCTGACACAAAGAAAAAACACAATGCAAATGGTTTATTTATTATTCCCATCACAAGAGGTGCTGTTAGCTAAAACCTCGTGACCAACAGACACCCTAATGAGCATTGGCTTGCTTGGCTTCAGATGGAAGCTTCAAGTTGAGACATGGATTAAAACATCTCCTTGTGGCCCATCGTGCTCTCCTCCTCCTTTCCACAGGAATTTCCATCTCCCCTCCCTGTCCCCATAGCAGAAGAACCTCCCACCAGGTCACAGTCTTTTTGCTTTCTGCAATAAATCACAGGAGGCCTCTGTGTACTTAAACAACAAGGATATTTGGGCAATATTTTCCTTTTCTCCCAGTTCCTTGTTTTTTGTCAATAACGTTTCCCCTCTAAAAGATTTCTCCCTCCTTCCCAAGGTCTGCCTGGAAAAAAAAAAAAAATAATCCAGCTCTAAAAATAAAACATTTGGGGGTTCAATATGGATATACTCCAGAGGAATTGCTTTTGGGTTTGTTTTCCAAGTGTTTCTGATGGAAAGCTTCAACCAGATGGTGCCCAAGAGAACCAGCTCATGGCACTTTGCATTTTTAGGGACTGATTCTAACTTAGGAACTACAAAATAACCTCTTTCAGTCTGAGCCTTATCCCAGCCCCCACCAGCAGCCCCTTGGGCTGAGTAATTAAAACCCATCCTTAGGAAATGATTCCTTTTAACCTTGGAGGACAAACACATTGCTCCTGAGCTCCCAAATATTTGCATGGGACCAAGAAGCCACCCAAGGATCTGTCCCTGCTGGGGTTTCACTGTAGGAAAGGGAGAGAAAGGGGGGGGAGACACTCAGCAACTGGGAGTGGATGTGTCCCACCAGCAGCCTGGACTGGTCCTGAATCCCTTGCTTGGCAAATGCTGCTCCAGCCTGAGGTGTCAAAAAGAAAGAAAAAAACCCCCAAAACCACATTTTAATTTTTTTCTTCTCCTTTCTAGTGATTTTTGACAAGCTGGAAGAGAACAGGGGGAGAGGGAAAGGCTGGAGCATGTTTGATATACACTTTTGAGGGAGCTTTTACTTTATTATGTTTAATTGAAAAGTGTTAACATCGTCCGACATGAATATTCAGCTGATGCCTTTTGGTGCTGTTCCAGGAGTTAGGATCCCTGTGATTCCACTACAGCTTCTCAGCACGGAGCCCTGTCAAAGCCAGAGTGACAGTGGGGAAGCTATTAATTGAAATAGCTTCATTAATTAGTAATTAACAGCAGGGTAATGACTATGTCACACATCGTATTTCAATGAATGCCCTTCATGTGTTATGGGGCCTTTAATTAAAGAATATGCATTTTAATTAAAGGCAAGTTTGGCCCTTTGGCCTCTGGAATACAAAAGATGTTTCTAACTTTCAAGAGGAGGAGGAGGAAAGGTTAGAGAGGGGAAAGCAGGCTGAGTACAAGTCATTTCAAAGTTAAATCCCTGCTGCTGCCCTGCCCGGAGCGTGGTTCCAGGCACCTGGAAGTTAAATCCTCATCCTCTGTATTTGCTGGATTCCCGTGGGAAGCCAGGTCCAAACAAACTGAGAAAAGCTGAAGGTTTGGGGGAGGAGGGGAGAGGATTTGGGAGCATATTCGTGGCTGTTCTTTGATAAAAAAGGAGCTGTCACTCCTGAGCTGGGCACAGGGGTTGTTTCAACGATCCAGATGGAATGAATTACAGCAGATTTGGGTTTTTTTTCAGATTCTGTTGGTTAGGACTTAGTCCCTGGGACTGGGGTGGACACGGTGTTGGTTTTGGTCAGCTATAGCACAGCTCTTTCTGGAGTGATCCCACCCATGTGCTTGGAAAGCCAGTTGGGAGGTTTGAAATCTATGGAGCATACAATGAGCATCAAGGGAAAATTCAGGAAAACAGATCCAAGGTGCCCGAGAGCTATTGACACTCCCAAGCAAAAAAACCTCAAACCCCACAAAACAATAAAACCTCAACCCCTGCCTGAAAGAACCACCAAGAGGATTCCTTCCCATTTTGATCATAAAAAAAAAAGGCATTTATGTTTTAGAAACAAAAAATCCCCTTCAAACTGTCCCCTTTCAAAAATAAACTCTACTCCCCTGACGTCCCCATCTGAAAGGCTGAAGAAAAGCTTCCCAAATGTGATGAGGATTAGATGTGTGAGATATTGCATTTCAAAGAGAAAATGGCACATCAAAGGCAGCTCCAGACAGACCTCGAAATACCCACCCAGGAGGGCTCCTGCCTGCAGGATGGGACCAGGCAGAGGTGGTTGCTGCTGCTGGGATCCTTAGGAGAGAAAGTGGGAAGGGCAAGAGGCAGCCCCAGATCCTGCTGAAGGCACTTGGGGTCCAGATCAGGCCAATGCAGGATTTGGGAAGCACATCTGACTTTCCTGGATAATGATGGATGGATGGAAAATCAGCGCTTTGCAGCTGCTTTATTGTGTCTTTAACCTACCCCAGAAATCAACTGAGAGCATCTTCTGCCTCCCCTGACCTGGCCATTGCCAGAGGGTTGGGGTTGAGGTGTGCTTTATTCTCCCCATTACTCTATCAGGTGGTCTCAGGAATGATCAACCCCACCAGGAGCAGAGGCTGATCCCTTGGGCCATCACACAGTGAGGATGCTGCTTCCCTTGAGCAGAGCAGAGAATGTCTCAGTTCCTGGGCTAGAGAAGAAATTGTGCCAAAACTCAGTCATAAAAGCCAATAGTTTCACCAAGTGAAGACAATTTATATTTATTTATTTATAAATATTACTATTTATATGAAAACAGAACCCCCTCTATAATGTGGCTCCTCCAGCATCTGGAGAGGTCCCTGGTACCCAACAGAGCCCACCCTGGTACCCAACCCTTCCATAGGGAAGTCAAAATTCAGAGGGAAATTTGGAGAAGTTAGGGGAGGGAAAAACCCGTGAATCACTCTGGCTACCAGAGCATGGTAATTAATGTTAATGACGTTAAATAATTTAAATGGATGCGCAATATTTTATATCATATTTCTTTGGCATTTTTACTCGTGTCACACTGGGTTTGTCCTTGTGCCCTGGATCAGTAAGATCCCATTTACACAACATAAAACCAAGGGTGACTTTGGAGCGAGGAGCTGTGGTAAAGATAAATTAAAGATAAATTTTTAAATTTTATTTTTTTTTCCTATTTCCCAAAATAAAAATCCCATCCTGGTATGAAAAACTCCTGGTCTAAAATTCCTACTGGGAGAAGATGGACCTTGTTTCTGTTCACCACTAAGGCATATCTGTGCACATTTTGCTGCTTCCTCAGAAACTAAAACCAGCACAATTTAAGCATACTTTCACCTTTAGGCCCTAAATCTGTTTAAGCCCCCCCCCTGGGTTTGGCTTCCTGACCTGTGCTAAAGTTGCATCCAAGCTGGAGGGGAAAATGCCATCACCATGTGTGTCAAAAAAAGCTTTTGGTTTTACTCTGACTGCTTATATGATTGCTAAAATGCTGGTGGTGCTCAGCTGTGTATAAAACACAGAGATCTGGTTTGCTTCCTGAGTAAAGCTGCTTGAAAAAATATATGGGAATTTTTGGAAAGAAAAAATGGCTTCCAAGGTAAATAAATCTTGGTGGCACGTAGAACAGAAAAAGATACTATGGTTTTTGCAAAACTAAAAATCAAACCCTCTTGTGTTCCAGTGATCTGATTGGTAATAATGGCTGAATTCACCTTAGCAGAAGAAACCTTAAATGAGGCCTCATTTTCTTCAACAATTCTAACAATAAGTCCTGATTTAGGAGGAGTCTTGCTTGAGTAATCCTAAATATACTGAGCCTGAAATGCCTGGAGTATCCCAGCTTTTTCCCTTCCCTTGCTGTGGGGCAGAGAAATGCTCAGGGTGTTTACAGACACAGCTCTTTGCAACCCTGCCATTGGAAAAGCCATCAAAATCCAACCAAATCCTTGCTCAGATGTAACAGAGGTTGGGGGAAAGGATCATGGCTGCTCTCTGGGGGATATCTCATCCCTGATTTTCCTTTTTATTTGGAGACAAAGCAAGAAAATCCAAGCTGGCCATGACCCACTTGCCTCATGGCCACCCAGATTCGGATTCTCCACCTGGGAGAAGAATCAGTGCCATGGGGTGCAACTGGTGGAGGTGATCCCTGTGGCTACAGAAAGCCACCTGATAGCCACAGGATGCCAGCAGCCTGCTCTGTGGCCAGTGCCAATGCCAGATCTGGAGTCCATCCAACCCTGCTTTTCACTTGAGCTCCTCTTGGGAAGAGCATCGTGGCAGCAGACAGGCAGAGCTCTCCTATTCACAGCTTTAAGTGAAATCCAAACATCCCCATGATGGGTGCTGAGACCCCTGTAAATGCCTGACCTTGCTCTGCTTTCCCTCTGTTGGACAACTCCAGGAGAAGAGCCAATTTCTCCCTTTTTTTCTTCTGTGTTTCTTTTTTTGATGTTGCTGTTTGTTCAGACCAGAAGTCTCATCACTTTCAAATCAAACGTCTTCTCCCTTTCTGCTCCCAGAAATTAAAATGTGGCAAGGTCTTCTCTCTCTTCTTTTTTTTCCCCCCTTTTGTTTTTGAACAGCAAAGATTAAAAGTTGTTTGAAGAATGATGTTTTCCTAAGTTTTAGCTGACATTCAATTTTAATGACTTTTTAAACAAAGTAACTATTAACTGTGCATCGTTTTATAGTTTCCTGGTGTCTGACAGGTGTTTTTGCCCATGTGGGAAACAGATGCTGATAACATTTTCCCTAATAGCTCATAAATAATAAGCATTTAGCATTTTCCTTTGTATACTGCTCTGTCAATAGCCAATTTACTTTTCAGAAGCCACAACGTTTTCCTGTCAATCAGTTTTAGCCTCGGGCACTTTTTGGTGATTAGAAACCCCTTAGAGAGCAAGAACTCCAAATTAGTTTTAAATAAAAAATAAGAATATTCATGCTGTTGAACATCTAAAGGTAAAAAAAGAAAAAAAAAAAAGAAAAAAAAAAAGAAAAAAAAAGATCTGGGTACATAAACAGCACTGGTGGGGTATTAATACTTCATAGAAACGGAGTGACCAACTGCTCTCAGGAGAAATGCAACAAAGACAAGCACATGACACAAAGAAAGTGATGTATGCTGGAGAAAAATAACTTTTTCTTTCAAAAAGTAGGTAACTTAGGGGGTTGCTGAAAAGCTTTGACTTCAGGAGAGCTGTATCATCTTCTTATTTGGAAAATAAACAGCAAATCCAGCATAGCACTTGATATCTACCACAGTGTCTGACTCTTTGGAGCCACCTGGGATCTAGTCCTGATATTTTGTCTACTTCTAGAAGAAATCTTGCCCTCCAAGGGGAGAGGAAATGCAGAATTGGGAAGTCCCACAGTGGTAAACACCAAACCCAGAAGGTGCCTGGAGGACCATGGGGACCACAGAGAGCAGGGACCAGCTCCATGGGATGTTGTCTTCTGCTGGTTCATGCCTTCAGACCCTACCCCCTCCTTTCCTACAGTCAAAAGAAACGTCAGAAAAAGATCCAGGTATCTCCTGTCAGACCTTTTGGGCTTCATCCTAATATCTATGCACCTCCCAGATAAAAACAGCATTAATAAACTCCACTTCAATAACTTATTCCCCCTCAATGATCACAGTAAGCATCGCTTTGGAAGAGAGAAGAATCTCGTGCTCCAGGATTCAAACTTATTTCTGGTGTGTTCAGGTTTTTCACCATCACCTGACCTTATCAAACCAGCATTTTTGGTGCTGTTGAACCTTCAGCAAAGTTCTGGTGACCTCTGGGGACAAGATACCAGTATGAATGAAGTTTGGCTCTGACACAGTCTATCTTTTTTCTGCCTAAATGGGCTGAAATGAATTGATTTCACTCCTCATTAGCCTTACAGCACCGAGTGGCAGTGTAATACCCAGCTCCTCCACCAAAGTTATCTTCTCCTTTAGTTTGCAGGAGAAATGGCACGATGCCATGCTCGCCAGCCAGTACAAAAAGCAGCACTTGATTTTGAGAGCAAGTGGCTTCATTTATTCAAACATATTGACCTGGAACTCCTCAGCAGGCTGAGACATCTGCAGCTGCACCAGATACCATGAAACCCCACGGGGGCTTGGTTAATCAAATATAAACATGAATAATGCAGTGAGAGAAAGTGCAGGTAGCACAGACATACAAGACAAAGGGTCAGGCAGTGGGTTGATTTTTCTTTATGTTTTTTGACTGCTGGAAAAAAAAGGAAAAGGAAAGTTTTGCCCCCAAATAAAACATTCCCCTCTTTCACCAGCTGGTTTTAGGAGCAGCAGCAGAGTCACATCAGCTCTTTTGGAAAGGACAGCACCAAAATGGTTAATGGCAGAGCTGGATGCTAATTTATCTTTGGGTTTGGCAGCAGCACTTGGGTGCCTCTGAGCAATTCAGGCTGCCTGGGTGCCCATGCAGAAGGCAAACATGACTGCAGTGACTTTCTACTAACAAGGGTGTTCACTGGGGATGGAGCAGCTCCAGCAGGTGATTCAGTCAGCTGAGGCTCCTGCTTTTACCAAATGGACCACGGAGGCTGGGAATCACTTTGTCATATACATTTTTTCAAGCTAAAAGATGGCTGTGTTGGGAGAAAAAGGGACTTTGGGTACGGGGCTGGGGCACTGCATTGGTGCTCATTGCCCCAAAAGAGTCCCCATCCTTGGCATCATTGACTGTAGGATGTTGGGCTTTGTTCAGTACCTTCTGTTCAACCCCCAGTGTGATGGTTTCCTTTAAGAATATTTGCCAGGAGGAGCTGAACCAAAGAAGGGTCCATGTTTGGTGTTTTTGGGATCATAACTGTTTTCCGTGGAACATCAAAACCTGTGGAAAGTTTTGAGACTTGCTCCAAAGCTCATGTTGGGTGGGAATGGTCACTGCTGAGTAACTCAGTGCTAAGTGATATGAAAGAAACCTGAAAGACTCACCACACTTTTCCCTCTGCTCTTCATTCATTTACAATATTGGTAAATCTTGGTAATCATCTCCCACCCATCCCCACCAGTCCCAACCCCTTTCTGACCACAGCTCAGGCTCCTCCATGGAATCAGATCAAGCCAGCTTCCTTGGCCAACCTCAACAACCTGAAGCCAGGGAGAAGGCCTTAAAACCCACAGACATCATCATGGGACTTTCTTTTGCACACCAAAATGATGGAGAGAAAGCAGAACAGTCCCTAGTTACTCCTTACTCAGGAATAATGCCTGGATTTGGTCCTCTCCCCCTTTTTCTTTTTTTTTTTTTTTTTGGCTGACTACACACCAAGTGATAAACTGCCCTGAACAACTACCTTGTTAGTTTTTTCCTCTCTGAGCAGTTGGGTTGCAACATATGCCATTAGGCCGGATGTCCCCAGCTAAAACCCCTGTCACATCACTAAATATTTTAGCAAATAAAAAATTTTTTAAACACGCGGCCAGATGTCCACACTGACACAGTGCTTAAGGCGTTTGACTGATAAAAAGCCAGGGCCCTTGGTAAGTGGGGATTTAAAAACATGTCCTGAGGCAAGTGTGTGATATTAAAAACATCCTGGGCCCTTTTGTATGGAGATTTGCATACGTTGAGGCTTTAAAGAGAGTGTCCATCTGTCACTGAGCATTCTCCCAATACAACAAAGCATCGATAAATATTTTGAACCCCAGTCACTTTTCAGCAGGCACCAGCAAGGGAAGCAGAATGGTTTCAGCTGGGATATCCATCTCTGTGTGCAATAAAAGGAGCTGCAGTTTCCCTTGGAAGCGGTGTTTAATATTTATGAGGATGCCAGCCATGTACAATTACAGAACTACAACCTGGCCCTTGAGTGATTCTGTAAAAAGTATCAGCCAGCCAGAGAAAAACAAACAAAAAAACAACCCTAAAGCTTTTGTTGGGGAAAAGCTGGTTGCTGGATGCAGTGATGTACCACGATCACGTTCCAGGAGTGAATCCAGGATCACATTCCACTTGCAATGCACATGGCAGCAGCCCTGCTCCCATGTCTATTGGAGAGATATGGAAAGGCTCCTGCCAGCTTGAACAAGCTCTGAACAAGCCTGGATGCAGCTGAATTGTCACTGAAGGGGGTGAGATTCCTCAGCCTTGGTGTATGTGTTGGGAAGAAGGGGATCCACTGCCACAGTGCTGGGTTTGGCTTCATGGATTTAAGACTCCTGTTTGAAAGCTCAGACTGGGAGGGGACCAAATCTGCAATGGCAGCAAGGATGGGGATGTTCTCACCCTAAGAAACAACCCAGAGGTGTGGGAGATATTTTAAAGAATGAAAAAAGTGAAGGTGAAAAGTGATTCCCACAAATCTGGGACTTGGGCTGCTGGGATGGATATTTCCACATCCCCTTCAAAGCTTCCTGTGGAGCAAACTCCTGCTTCCAAGCAGCTGGTCATCCCTCCTCAGATTAAACAAATAAAGTTTAGAAGGTTTACTTTGGTGGCTTCTGGAAATTGGTACAAAAATATTTTGAACTTCATTTCCCACATCCAGAATGTGTGTGAGGGAGTGTTAATGTTTCCAACACAGTCAAGAGCCAGGAAAAGAACTGGTGAGTGTAAAACCTTTGCTGGTAGTCCCAGCTCCATTTGCAGAGGGGATGCAGCCCAATGTTTAATTATTATTTAAAATAATAAATTTCAAATTATTTTTGAAAGGCAGTGCTGGGTACCCCAGTCCTGCAGACTTTTATTGATCATTTAACAACCTGTTGGTTGGTGCATCCCTATCCAGCACCCATCCTGCTGGCAGCAGCAGAGCCTCAGGAAGCCAGCAGAGCCCTGCCAGGTTACACTGGCTCTAAGTTCTGCCAAATGGGTAATGCCATGAAATGAAATGCCAAATCCTTTTGTTTTTATATAGCCAATTCAAATTGGTGAGATTGGCGTGAGCTGGGCACAGCAGCACTGGGGTAAAGGCAAGGGGCTGCTGCATTTTCCACAAGCAGAGCTGAATTACACTCTAGTTTTCCCCCAGAATGAGTCAAGGTATGGGAAAAAGGCACTGGCTTGGGAGGAGAAGCATTTCAAAGAGGAAAAAAAAAAAAAAAATCAGCCCTCACTAAATCCATATCCCATCTCCTCAAAGCTTGCTTACTGCCAGCTCCCTAATTTATGTAAACTGATAGTCAGAGCTGAATTAAACCTATAATTAGCAATCCAGGAGGGCATGGCTGTAATTCAGACAGATGTGCCACTTAAAAATATTTACATAAAGCTTGCAGGATAACCAGCACTCCCAGAGGGAACCAGCAAGCAAGCCTGTGGCCACACCAGCAGAGCCTGGCCACAGGGAAACCCAGCTTAGAGATGGCTTTGGGTTGATGGCCACAAACCCAGCTCACCTGCCCCAATCTGCAGAGCATGCCCATGGCTCAGACCTGCCAAGGGGACCAAAAAATATCAGGACCTAAAGAAGTTATCAAGACTCTGAATGTTTTCTGGCCTTCTGCTCAGAGGAAAGGGAAGAAGATGCTCTGGAGCCAGCATAAGTTTGCTGAAAGCTGCCCAGAAAAGATCAAAACTATCCTACAAACCTTCTTGCTTTCTGCATCTTGAGGTTATTAGCAAGTCTCCTCCCTGCATGTAACGATTATGACTTTTTGAGCTTAAAATCTGTGACGTGCAGAGGAATTTGTGTCAGTGGTTAGAGCAGGAGTAACAGAATCTGAATTTTTTGGTGGTCATGCAAAGGGCTGGCAGCTGGATTTGCTCTTCCCTCTCATTTCACCATGTTGCTTGTAAGGGCAAACATGAGCTGGCAATTTCTTGTTGGAAGAGACTTTAGAGATCAATTTCCACTTTAAAAAACTTGGGATCATTGACCAGACTAGAAACCTTTTGCTATGACCTGGCTGTGTGAATGCTCCCACCTTTTTTTTTACCCAGCTTGGGCTAGCAATGTGTTGGGGTTAGAAAGGGTGAAAAAGCTTAGGGGAAAAATTTTAATTTGCAAAGATCCATTGCTACTATGGAGTGAAATTTGAGCCTGTTTATACACAGCTTTAGAAGTTCTCCTGTGCAATTGAGACATGAAGGAAATCCTCAGGAACTGATGGTGGGCTACAGTTGTTGACCTCTTCCTTTGGTGCACCCTCTTTTTCATCTCTCAGAGCAAATGCCAGAAGTAACCCAGCTCTGGAAAGCAGCACTTGCTGTGTGTCAAGAAACTCTTATTTGGAGGCTTTCTCTCCAACTCCAGAAGCCTGTAAGGGCTGCTCAAAAGGAATTGTGGGGATGCTGGGGGGTGTCTCAGGCTTTCTCAGAGGCTTTAGGAGCCCTGAACAAACACATCTGGTTTAAAGCTGGGAAAAAAACTTGTAACAGTCAGTTACAAAATGAGGGCAGTTCACACAGATGGTGAAGACAGTCATGCTGTTCTAAATCCACAGCAAAACCAATGACTAAAATTGGCTCAGACATGGCTCTGGTAGAACCAGTGAAAACTACTCACAGATGTCAGTTTACGGAGATAAGCTTTTTTTTTTTTTCCTTTCCATCCCTGTCTATGCTACTGACAATCACCATTTTCCACCTCTCCAGTTGCAGACGTTCACAAGTAATGTAAAGAACTTTCAGCCTGGAGGATGCAAATTAAGTTTTGAAGACATTTTTTTGATATTCACTTGCTACTCTCATTGCACGTCATGTTTCCTTCCCCTTTACTGGTAGCCAACACCTCCTCTCACACTGACAGGGCTTCCAAAATGATTGCAAAAGCCCATGAATTTTTCTCAAATATTTATGGCATTACTCAGAATATTCACAGCAACAGATGAAAGGGGACTAAGTAGCAGATTCGCTCATTTATTAGCAATAAAACCTAAAAATTAGATAAGTGGTTGCCCTGTTTTGTTTCTGTTCTCTCTGTGGTTTGCTCAAAACTTTCCATATTTGAAGATTTACACCAAGCTTGGATCACCTGCTGGCCTTGGTGGCTGGAATATTCCAGCAATAGTTTTGCTTTGTTTCAGCACAATGGAAGTTGAAAAAACCCACTGCAGATGAATTTTATTATTGCAGCTTTTATACGGGACACGAAAGCTCACCAGTTTAATCCAAAGTCATTACTGCAGTTAAAGCCATTAAGTTAATTAATATGGACATTTATTACTACCGATAAAAGATAATATCAGGGGATTTATAGAAACAATATATCTATATGTTCTTCCTCCTAAAGTCTCCAGGAAGACAGGACTTCCAATGGGGTGGGAGAGATTGTAATGGGACCTGTTAGTGGGCTTGCACTACAGGCAGGTCAAGGGGAACACTTGCAGGAGAGTCATTGAGACAACCCCATCCCTGAGAGCACTAGGGCTTGCAAAATAAATCCTTCAGCTTTTATAATGATAATATATTGAAGAGAGCAGAAAGTCACTTGGTCCTGGCAAAGCTTGAGCAAGGAGGGAGCTGTCAGTGTATCCCATTTCTTTTATCAGGGACAACCCCTCTGCTCTACAACACGGGGACAATGTCAGCTGCTGTCCTCAAACCTCAAGATAAACCTGCACTTTGTTTTTTAGCTGGAGAAAAGTCAGCAAACCCTCATCTTTCACCTCTTCCACTTCCCCAGGTCTTTGGAAGAAAAAAAAACAAACAAAAAAACCCCAAACCCCTCAAATCGTCCCTGACTGTTCTTGGTCCATTTCCTTGTACTGATGTCGGATAACAGTTGGGAGAGTTGATAATTTAATAAAGCTTTGCAAACGGAGACAACTGGAGAATGTGATAGAGGGGCTGTATCAATCAGGGTAATGACAGACATTAGCAGAATGCCAAGTGTTTGGGGCTCGACAGATCTGTCACTGGTTTGCAGGCACAGGGGCTGCGCGACGGCCGCTCTCATTTAGTGCTGTCTGCAAAGCTGTCATCTCCAGAGGAGATTTATTGGGCTGATACATGTGATTTATGTCAGATGGTTTCAGCTTTGCTAGCTTGTGTGCCACAAGAGTAGTTAACAGGCAATTAAAAGCTCTGGTCCATTGTGCTGGACCCGAGTCCCCAGGAGGCATCGATGAGTTGGAGCCTCTCGTAAAAATCCTCATTTTGGAGGCTGTGGGGGGTTGAATTTTGGGGGCTGCCCTGGTGTGGATGGTTCGTTCTCTACTTAAAATGGTGTGAATCCATTCTTGGGAAGGGTATTTTTTAATTCTGATTTTCTCTGGCTTGCCTTGTTCCAGGGTTCTGCTGGGGAAGTCTCTGGGTGATGGGCGATATCTGCCACTTCTGTCTCGTGCTGTGGCCACGGTTTGCAGCCACCAGAAAGCACCATTAGATATAATGACCCCAAAAAACAACTCCTCATCTCATGGCTAAACCCAGCCAGGCTGTGCACACATTTGCTGTCAACCCCTCTGCCAGAAATGCTTCTCCTGGACCCCTCTTTCCACCTCTTCAACACCAACAGGCGAATCACGTCCACACTCCCAAACCTCTTCCATCCTGGGAAGCAGCCAGGCAAAAATCCAGCACCACCACCACTGACTATGACAAAACAAATATTCTGGGGCCACAGTGAATTTGGGTGGATTTTTTCAGGCAGCACCTCCTCAAGCTTCACTTGTGCACCCACCATCATCAGCCCCAAGCTGTGCTCCATCCTTCCTGTGTCCATAACAACCCTCCCGTTGCCTCCAAAATCACCACCAGGGCCTGCAAACCCCAAATTTGGACCCCAAAACAAATTGCTATAACCAAAGCTAAGCTCCTTGAGCCCCCTCTGCCTGTTCACATCAACCAGACTCTGTTACATCAGTAGTCCTTTGGAGACAATTAGCCTCATTGCACATACACAACATCTTTCCCATGAATGATGCAGAACTAATTACTAATGACAGAGCTGCTTTCCTTTTTTTTTTTTTTTTTTTTTTTTTTTCCCTTCTGTTACAACTGTGTGTGATGATACACACACACCTTAGTGGGCATTTTCATTCATTGAATGTTGCAGTCCTTTTCTGCCCCTTTTTTGGTGGGTTTTTAGGTGGTCCTTGAGATTTCAGATTCTTTTTCCCATTACAAAATGGGCACAGGAAGCTGCTCACAGTCCAAGTTTTCTGTGTGTAGGTGATGCACAGCTAATACCTACTGTATATTTAAATCTCTTTTGCCCTTGTTTTACACACAAACTTCAGCTCATATTAGAAAGAATAATACATCTGTGTTTCTGCACTTTTCAACCTGTTAAAATCACAGGAAAATTTTACAGGCAAGTGGCTGCCCAGCATGGGGAGCAGATCAGGAAACTCTGCATCTCACTGCTTAACCAATAACCACAGCTTTTAGATATTTGCCAACACTTTGTCTCTCAGGCACAGTGTTTATACATCTCAAGTGAATATTTAATGCTTAAAACCAGCAAAGTTTTAACCCATGTTTGTGATCTGCAGGCAGAGCCTTGCTGGGGAAGGGGCTGCTGGGGGGCAAACACCACTGATGAATTTAGTTCAGATTTTTTGCTCCAGCCCAGCTTTACTAGCATTCAGCTAGGCTTTTCTGGAACTTAGCATTTTCCTGCCTGTTTTTCCCTCTCCCAGAGGCTGGATCTTTCCTGACTCCATCCCAGCAAGACAGGAAAACCCTGAGGCATCAGCTCAGGAGGCACCAGGAGGGAGTTTGTGCCTCTTGGTGCAAGATGGGTAGGACAGATCTACTCCTGCTCCTTTAAATCACTGAATCATTTCCTTCTTTTCAAGGCAAAAAAAAATTATATCCACCATTTTGGCTCAACTTTTTTTACCATGGGGCTGAATCATCTGATCCTTTATATGCAGGACCTGGGTGTGAAGACCAGAAAAGTCCAGGATTACAGTCAGCATCCCAACACAGTCTGTGACACTGACACACATCAGGTTGGGAAGAGGACACGATGGCTGAAAGCAAAGGAAAAGAAAAAAACAAAAACCAAACAACCCAAGGAACAAAACAAACCCTCTGGAAAAACCTCTGCTGAGCAAAGGTGATCCGAGCTGACATTGAGAATTGTTTGATTTACAATAACAGGGAGATAATATTTTGCTAAGCCTCCCTGTAATACAATGTGTGTCATTTTAAATTTCCCATTACACTGAGCAATCTAATAAATAAATGCCCCGACTGCAATAAACATGAATCATTCAGTGCAGAGAAGCTCTCAGCAGTGCTGTAACAAATATCTCCTTCCTAATGGTCTTTGGAAGTCACTGATTAATTTGACTTTGAACTGACTGGCTCTGAAGCAGAGAAGCCTGGCTACTGCCAGACAAGTGCCTGCAAGATGCTGGGTCAAACTCTGCAGAGATTTAGTGACAAATCAGATTTACAAATTAGGGATGTGCCACTCTGTAAAGGATACAGCTCAAGCCCGGTGATTAGCAAGTACATGGTCAAATAGAATTGGCTGCTGGGGTATTTCAGGGTTTTTTTTACAATGCTAGAAAACAAAAGCAGTTGTATGACATACTGCAGCATTGAAAGCCCCCTTTGGAGAACAAAAAAAGTAGTTCATATCATTTGTCCTCTAATTTCTGCTGTTAATCTTTCAGGAGATTACATGCACGTGAAGGTATTTTATCCATCTTCTGCCCTCATGCCAATATTTGTTAGAATTTGGGATGGAATTTAATATGAGTAATGTCAGGAGAAACAGGTCAGGGTTTCAGATTAACACCAATAACCATAATGAGAACAGATGCTTATATCCATCTGGAATGTAGATTTAATATGTTAAATTCATAGCTCAGCCCATGAAATGCAATCATCAGATGTTTACTGGTCCCAATTTAATGAGCGATTTTGGATTAAACAGGGGCCGAACAACAGGCCACCAATCTATATTAAATCTCTGCAAAATGAAAATTGCAAAGATTTACTTAGGGTCATTACACAAGAAAATTTAATCACAACCTCATCCATAATGTCACATCGTCATCAGACTGATAATTGAAATGCCATGTGAGGGATTATGAATAACCCTCTGTTTATGAAGATAGCTTTCTGATTATCTCTGTGTCCTGTGAGTAACATAAAATATGATTTATATTAATATACATAGTCCTTGCTGAAAAGAAACCCATTGGGGATCTGCAGAAAAAGGCTGATTTTTTTTTTTTACCTCCACTATTCCTGATGGGAGATGTTGTTAAGTAACATTATTGCCACAATTTCAAAGCTGCAAGGTAAGGTGAAGCCTTGCATCCAACCTCACACCATGCTTCATGGTATTGCAGGGAGACACAGCTTGAAATATTCCCTCAGCTTTGTGAGTGCCATAAAGTATTCAGCACGTGATTTTCGTAAGCAAACATTGATTTGTCTAGAATCAATATTAATTTTTCAGGCTGCATGTTCTCTGGGGCAAGAAATGTATCCTGCAGTATTTACTAAACTCTTTGCCCATTTGGGATGGTAACGAGAGCACACTCTGGATTTTGTCATGGGACAAAACATTAAAGTCTTGGATATCTGACAACTACATAGTTGTGCATTGTACTGGATTATACAGCAGCTGACAAACAGTCAAATTTCTGATAGAATTTGGTCTGAAAAGTCTATTTAAATAGTGACTCTGCTCCAGCCCTGAAGGTGAACGAGCTAAGACACTCCACAAGTCCATGTCTTGTATGCCATGCTGGTGTCATACCTGTGCCACTACCACCTTTTGCTTCCAAATTTAAACCTGTTTCATTCTTTAGTTCACACCAAGATGATCCAGGCAGGCAGGAGACAATGCCCAGCTCTGCCACTCACCTGGGCATGTCACCTCCTCCCTGGGAGATGCTACCACCAAACCAAGGTATCCAGCTGCAGAAGGTGACCCAAGACACTATTAGGACAGCCAGTAAGGCATAGAGGATGTTTTTGGGTTTTTTTTTTCCTTTTCTGGCATTACAGAGCTTTCCATCTGAGTAACTAAACTAAGTTTCCCCCTGCCAAGCCCAGGGCAGGAGTGAGGATGAACTGAGCAGCTCATCTCCAAAAATGTGGCCTCCTCCTCCTCAGAGCTCCTTGAGCTCCTTGAGCTCAGTCTGAATGTGTCAAACACCCTGGGAAATCAGCTCTGTTTGGGACAAGATCAGAAGGCAAGTGGGAATGAGTCTTTCCCTCTGTTGGAGGCTGTTTGCTGTCCCACCCCATTGTCAGTGCTGCAAAACTGATCACATCCGATGTGCTGTAATTGCCCTGCATGTCAATTAATTAGCCCCTTAGTCAGAGAACAATTAAGCAGTAAGCTGAGGAACAAAGCAGAATAAAAACCCCAGTCTCTTGCCTGTCAGACAGAAGCCAGAAGTCCCTGAGATGAGCATCTCACATCTGAGCTGGGGAGTGGTGCCCATGGGGGGACATCCGGGCTGCTGGGTCCTGGTGTCACTACAGCCCCGAGCAAAGGTTTGGACCAACTCCCCCATCACACTTATTTAGCCAGATTTTAAACAGCTTTAGCCACACATCTGCCTACATGGAAAGAAGAGCTAAAGTTTCCATAGGCTCCCAGCCCACCTTGAGCTTAAAAGGCTTTGAAAAACTTTTACCTCCACTTCCTGGCTGTGCCATCCCAGGAATGATGCTCCCTTCTGGAAATTGTTTCCTCTCATTTGTTCCTCTGCACATCCTACAATCAGGCAGCTTAAATGGGGGACAGTTACTGTCCCTTCCTTAGGATTTGCACCTTTTTGGGGCTCAACCAGGGTTACATCTGGCAGTCACCTCCTCTCCTGGGGGCTGATGCAGAGAAGCAGCTCAGAGGGATGGTTTGCTCTGCTGACAGATGTCCCTGGGTGATATTGAAACCCTGAGGTTCTAATCCTGCAATTATCCATTAGGGAGGTGATTTTACACATATCAACCCAGCAAACCTGGGAGAAGATTGATGCCTTCCACTCCCCCTTTCCTCTTCTCCAACCCCAGGATATCTCCCTGAGTTTCCCCAGGCAGAAGGTGCTGGAGTGGGGATGGCACAACATTGTCTGCTACTCTTTCAGTGAGGACCTGACTGTTGCCTTTCTTATTATCCAGGGTAAAAAAAAAAAGAAAAAATGAGCCATTACTCATGGTTTCCAGCACATGGGCAAAATTCAAAGGTGTTGGGTGATGCCCATGGCTGCAGGGCTCTCCCAGGTGGGTCTCCCTGTAGCTATGGAAAACATGGATGTAAACTGGAAATACTGTTAGAGGAAGAGAGCTCAGTGGTGTGTAGCAGGGCTGATGGGGCAGAAAGCTTTAGTGAATCCTGTTCTGTAAAAGTCCTCATCTGAAGGTGACAGCAGCCCTGGATTGGAGGTGTTAAAGGGAACTGATGCATCAGATAAACTCCAGCTGTCACCTCCAGGCAGCAGCTCCTCTCTTTCCCCTGCCTGCCCCTCTCTCTTGGCTAATATTCCTAATGATGAATGAAAATATTTTTTTTTTCTTCTTTTGCTCTCAGCCCCAAAGGCTGATCTTTGCTTTTCTTCCTCTCCTGCTTTAAACAGTCTTACTTCTCAAAGAAATGGCAGAAGAAATCCAAGAAAAGTCAGCACTTTGACCTGTTTTGCTCTAGAAAGCCCCAAAGATGCTTTTGGATTTTGGATGCTTTTCTGTAGCCTCCAGACCCTGTGCTTTTCTTTTTCTCTCCCAACCCCTGTTTAAAACATCAGCTTTGAAGGCTTTTTATTTTTTTTTTCTTGCTGCAGTAAATCTATAATGTAGATTACACAGTAGCAGACTCTCTTTTTTCACATTGGTTCATAAGGTGATTTTCTCACAGCTTAACCTTAGCCTGGGGAAAGATGAGTCTGTTTGTAAGGACAATCACCAAAGAGTTAAAGGATGCTGCAGAGGCAGAAGCTTCCAGTCCAGGATGCAAATAACACTACCCACTAACCCAGGGCTAAAAGCAGTGTTCCTTGGTGGTTTATAAAGCTGTGTGGCTTTTCAGAGCTGAGATGATTTGATTGAGATCCCTCCCAGGTACCTGTTTGTTTTTTGCATGGCAGATACTGAATTCATTCCTGGGCCAAGTGACAGTGCCATCAGAGACCTGATGTCCCCCCTGCTTGGACACAAACCTGTTGGGAATCACTCAAGCAGCTATAATTGATCACTTTCTGTGTAGAGGCAAAGTACTGAGAACTTTTTGGGATGCTTAATTTGGCATCAACAAACCCAGATGTATAAAGTTGAGTGTCTGTGTGTAAACAAGATCGTTGGCTTGAAATGGACAAACCTGCATTGTCCTGCTAACAAAAGAGCCGAATATGTGAATTTATCTCCACCAACAGATCTATGGAGACAGTGATCAACAACCTCAGGATGTTGGTTTGTGCAGAGAAATAAAAATCTCCTAAATTAATCTGTAGTCTTGTCTCAGGGGTGCTGTGGAAAATTAGCCAATAGTGAAGAATGACACTTTCTAAAGTCTTA
Organism: Phaethornis superciliosus; assembly: GCA_023637945.1. Classification (NCBI taxonomy): domain Eukaryota; kingdom Metazoa; phylum Chordata; class Aves; order Apodiformes; family Trochilidae; genus Phaethornis; species Phaethornis superciliosus. The sequence continues at coordinate 12,295,298 of JAJQWJ010000019.1, forward strand.
TTTTGTTGAAGTAAAAAGGTTGGTAGATCAATATAAATAATCAACACTATTTTGTTTTAAATAGTCCACTAGCAGGTAAAAGTCTGATAAGGAGAATGAAGGAGCAAGAAAATATTGTGGAATTGATACCTTGACAATGCTTTTCTCCAGTAGTGTCTATTTTGAAAACACCCTCTGCTTACTTACATGAACAACACACAGCCAAGAGTTAAAGGTGGCACATTATCTTGCCAATGACATATTTAGCCAGTTATTCAGGCTATAATGAAGCTGTGTAATGAAGTCAATGTCCTTGAAAGTTCTTCATCAATTTTTTTCTCATCTGTCAGCATATCCACTTGCCGACACAATATTAATTAAACACAACATTTCCTGGAGTGTTGAAGTGAAGTCCCATCACTGATAATGAACAGGTTTAGGAGAGTCACATCCCAACAAAATTACTTTTTAAACCAGCCTTATTAAGCAGAAAATTAGACCTAAATCACCCTACAACATCCTCATTAAAAGCCACTGATCCTTGGCTGCTTCTATGTTCTAACATCTTTAATTAGCAAACTGCTAGTCTAACTGCCATGATAAATGCTATTAATCTTACCATTCATTTGCTTTCTCTAAACCTATCATTTGCCCACTTCAGGGAGACACAAGCTTCCACCAGAATTTATTTTATTGCATCCAACGCCCTTGTAAGGATGAAAAATGCAGGAGTCATGGGTTAAATGGAATGGCTCTCTCTCTGCCCTCACTTCATCACTGCATTTCAGGATTTGTAGATAACTTGGATATTCAGCAGGGCTTTTCAGCAAGATTCTGAAAGAGACTCCAACCTGGATTAACATTAACAGTCCTCAGCCTTCAGTTTTAAGAGCTTAACTCCTAGTTTTTTACCTCAGAGTAAGTGAACTCAGTGTAATTTACTCCATTTATCCCTGTTCATTTACTTCTTTCATTATTATTATTATCATCCCATAATATTTAGTAGTGGTGTTTGCTTCCCACAGATATAAACACTTTTCCTTGGCAGCTTTCATGAAAGCTGCTTTTAATTTCCCCTTGCCTTGGGTTATTCTGGCTGTTTCTCATTTGGGCCAGGTTATTCTAGCTTCTAGGAGACTGTAGCCTTTTAAGGTCTCATTTTTATCTCTAATTCCAGCACCAGGCTGTAAGGCAGGCATCTCTCTCACAGTCTTTGTGTGTCTGAAAATCTGAATTCTATTCTAAGCTACCTGGGCAGCTTCTGCAGTCGATGTCAAGAGAGAAGCATCCCCAGAAGGAGACTTGTCCACCTATTCTACAGTGACATGAATTACCCTTGGGAAACCCTTCTCTATTATTCCTCAGTATGGAGACGGCCCAGGCTTAATTAGTTGTCTGACTTTTAGAGGTTGAGTTAGGTACAATCATCTGATTCCCAGTGATGTTTTTTCAGGCTGGAGCAGATGAGTCACAATTCGTATGCAAGAATTGTCTCCATGAAGCTGTGCTACTCTAATGAAACCCTTCTCTCACCCCCAATATGTTTCCATTATCTTGCCATCAGGAAATAATTTTTTTCTCCCTTATGCAAAGACACATGACATGCTCATTTACTCACACACATGCAAAACCAGATTAACTACTCCATAAATTAGTGAAAAGATTTTCCCAGAGAAAATGAAGAGGAAAGACATGTAGTTTCCACTTCTCAGCTCCTCAATGGATGAAGAGACTCTGTCTGCTCTGTCCTTGGCTATCTGGACAGATACAATAAATCAAAGCCACTGAACTGTGATGACTGAGTTCATGTGAACAGAGCTCCTCCAGTCCATTCCAAGCCACTAATGCTTTTTATCTCAAAATGAACAACCACAGGGGTGGTTTTCATATTTGACCATCCCATGTCTCCAAATGTGGGGTATACTGAGCCTGAATTTTAGCAGCTGGGCTGAGTGAAGCCTCAAACTCAGGGTAAAACCACATGTAAATAGAATTTGAGAACAGAGCAAATTTTGGTCTACCTCAAACAGAGCATTTCAGGCCAGCAGCTAGAATAATGTGATGAATGGATCACAAGCCAGTGTAGCAATCAGGTTGAAAGTCAATAGAGATTCATCAGAGGATTTCTGATGTAAAAAAATCAGCCTTTCCCATGATTGTCCTGGTTACGAGGTATCCTTTTCTAAGCAGGTACCTCCTCACATCATTCCCCAGCTGAGCCACTTTTTTCTGGCCAAATCCCAACAAACCCCAACCCGTAGCCCCTTGGAGGAGTTTTCAGAAGTTTTTTGACTGAAGAGCAGCAGATGAGCATTACTACTAGTGCAGAGTTACACTTCTGTGGAGCATACCTGTCACATTCAGCAATGAGCAGACACACACCTTCTCATCTGGGTTGAATAAAGGGGTTTTTTTTGTGCTTGCTGATCTGGGCTGTCTACTTTTGGCCAGAGCACTCTTCATGGCATTTCCCAGCAGTCTGGAGTGACACTGGGAAGGTGAAAATAATTCTTTCATTGCAGACAACTAAACCATTCCACTAGAAGTGTTTTGGCAGCACCAATGTGTGCACATGTCATCTGCAGTGTTGGTGTCAAACAGGACATCTTGGGAAGGCCAGAGAAGAGAAGTGAGGTGCTAGAAACCCAAATGAGGCTGAACACAGAAAGTGAATTTCATGAGGCTGACATCTGCATCGATTGAAAATGAGAAGGGTTCCTGGAGTTAGGACAGTGCTACTGGTGAAAAAGTGGTGTAAGAAAAGGATTAGCTTTGGGGGTTGAAAACCAAAGGCTGGCTGCCAAACAGAGAGGGGAACTACAGGTAAGAACCATCACCTCAGGGCTCAGAGTGGGTGAGAGTGAACCAGGGCAGGTTTAGAACCAAAGGCTTTGTTAGAATAGGAGTGTGATGATATGAATAATAATAAAAAAAATCCCTGGTTGAAGTGTCTGTTCTCCTTGTAAAAAGAAAAACACAGAGTTGCTCAGCCAGTGATAGCATCACCTCCTCCCAGGGTGCATCAACCTGTTTCCTGGGGCTCCAGCTTTGGGTAGGACCCTCTCCGAGGAGCCTGTGGCTTGAACAGTGACAAAGAGTCAGGGAAAGCAGCCAAGGACAGCCTGGTGCTGACACTTCGTGTTATGGACTGGAGCTTTCAGAGGCAGAGCCAGGATCTTGGCTGGAGCCTTTGCCATCTCCCTCCTTTCAGGGCAAGCAGCGAAGGGCATGGAGACAGGAGCTCTGAGAACCCAAAACCTGCCTTTGGCACCCAGATTCTCTTTCTACAGCAAAGCTTTTCACAAACTCTGGCCCAGATTCTCCCCTAGGACTTGGCTGTGATGAGGATTGGAGAACAAAGGTGGCTTGAAGCCACCTTTCTGCTTCTCCACTCTGGAAGCAGCTGGGGACCGGCTGGTCCCTGGGGCAGGCTCAGGTCGCTTTGGGCTAGCGTGGTGTCAGGAGATTGCTAGGAAAGAGCCAAGATGTAGCTACACCTCCTTTTCCCTTGGCTGTCAGCATCCCAGAGGGAACCAGGAGGTGACTTGGGTGACACCACTGCTACAATAAAGACTCAGTCTTCCCCAGATCCCTGAGCGTGTGGAGAGAGAGCAAATGTCAGCAGGGATGCTGGCCAGGAGGCAGGGTGATGGGCAGGGGGTTTAGGAAAGCAGCAAGCTAAGATCATCTGAATTCTAATGTGGTAAGCTGGAGCCAGTGTGTGTCCACCGGGCAAATGCCTTGATCTTTTCTGTGCCTCGGGGCAAGGCAACTGGAGGAGGAAGTCAAAAGCAACAGAATTGCACTAAAATGATCAGATGCTGCTTCCAAATTCGGCTTAATGCTAAAAACCAAAAATGCTAAAACATGCTAAAAACCAAAATCAAGTGAGTTCCTATAGACATGCACGCTCAATGTTGTTGAGAATTAATTTTCCACATATTTATATAGAAATTGCTTTGTTTGCAGGCAGGATCAGAATCCCACCGAGGGCAGAAGCATTTACAAGGGAGATAACTTGCAAGAATAAGAAATAAGAACTTCAGCAAGCAGTGTGGTCCTAACAAGAGCTCCAAAAGGAAAGGAAAAATTTCTTGCCTGACAAGGGATTTTCATTTTGCTTTTGATGAAATAAAATGCAAGACAAACCCCAAATATATGCAAAGAAGAGAACCAGTTCACAAAAGGTGCTTTTTGCTGCACTGTTCATCCCCCCCCCCCCCCCCCCCAAAAATAAAATAAAATAAAATAGGCATTTGTAAACTGTTTCAAGTAAGCACCTGAAAGAGGAGGAAAGTCATACAGGAATAAGCTTGCCTGTGTTTGGCAATCTCCCAGTACCAAGATTATTCTATACAGTGCCACATTCAATTGCAAAAAGGACCATTAGAAGTAACAGAGCTCTTGTAACTAAAGTGTTTTCTGTCCTCAAATCTTCCAGGAAACTGATGGAGGCAAAAGAGGGAAAAAGCCAAGGGGAGAGAAATTGTTAGAAGGAAAATTGTATTTTCTGAGACACTGGAAAGGATGTAAAAGTAACCCAGAGGCCTCCAAGTCAGCAGCCATTTTAACATTTTGCAAGAGATTTTCATCTTTTTCCCCTACAGCCCCAGTTGTGCTGTAAACACCAAGCACACCCACTATGGCTGTCAGCTGGGTGGTTTGCTTTACACTGAAGCTGCCAGGAGATAAAAAAATGGTAATATAGGTAATATATTTAATGGTAATAAAGGTAATAAATGGTAATAAAGGTAATACAATTCACAAATTGGTGAAATAAGGATTTCTTTGTGACATCTCTGATGCCTGACATTCACTTTCAGCAAACCAACAAAAATAGGATGTCTGCATCTGGAAGCCAGGAAAAAGCAGAGATAAACTGGTTCTACATCGTTCTCACTGCAAAGCTGCCAAGGGCAGAATGGAAAACTAACACCTTGTCCTGTCCCTCAATATCCCTTCTTTTTTAAAAAGGGTAAAATAAAATGAAAAATATTATTCATGGGATTGTCAGGTTGAACAGATCAAAGCCCTTTTGCAAGAGACCAGTAGTTTTTACACAATGTCATCGCCTGTCCTGCAGTCAACTGTTGTATGAAGTTTCATGAAAAGAGGATAAAAGCATTCCAGTAAAGCCACCAACAACTGAAGGAAAAAAGACACTTCGGGTAAAAAAAGGCTAGAAATCTTGTTGTAGGCACACATGCACAGGTACAACCTATGTGAAGACATTACAAAATGTATGTGAAGACATCAGCACAGCGTGGAGGTGGATGTGCAGTGAGCAAAGCCCCCTCACACACAACCAGCAGAACCAAAATTTCAAAGTTTTCCCCTCAATAATCAATTGGCTGCTGGAAGGCAAACCCAAGCACAATAAATTCCTTACTGGTAGCAAAGAGGAAACGTAACCGTAGAAAAGTTGAGTGCCAGTAAATGCTGATGAACACCATTACTGTGATTACTGGTTGTGCAAAGATATGCCTGCCTTTATTGTCATTTCTTGTACTACATCAAGCAGGGGCTGGTGGGGACCAAGTGCTGCTGTCACCCAGCTGAATGTGACCTTTTTTTGGGTGACCGCGCTGCGGTGGGGGTTTTCCTGCTCCTCTGAGAAAGCATGAACAGAAAAAGAAAAGTGGAGACCCGAGGATGCCACGCAAGGTTTTAATAAGGAATTAAATAGATGAGTTTTCTCCTTTTAAATGTCAGCATTGCAACTTCCCTGTCATTTACAGGGGACCGGGGAAGGGGCTAAATATCGTGGGCTGCGGCGAGTTTTAAGCCTGATAATGATGGCGATAAAAATCTAGAATGTCAGTTGCCTTGTGGCAATCAGCAAACATTTCACATTATGATTGCATCTTAAGGTTTGCGGCCAAAAAACCAGATTTGCCTCTGTCTCATTAAAATAACGAATGCAGTCCAAATGGATCTGCAGTGATTCACTGTACGTCACACTAAATCACAACGCTTTTTGGAGCCAACTGACTATGGCCTCATTACTTTAGACAAAAGTGGGCTTGGAGGAAAAACTGGGGTGATGTTTTGTTGGTGTGCGTGTTTGTTTTTTATTTTTGTTGCTCAGCCATATTTTTCCCTTTGAAATACTCAAGGCAAAAGAGCAGATAGGGTTTTTTTTTCCCATCGGTAGCTGAGGAAGGTTGGGTTGTATTTGTAGTACCATTCCATACCAATATAGAGAAACACACAAAACATTAGTGTGAGAGGTGGGGAAATAGGGATTGAACAAATATAAATGGCATTAAATAATACAGAATTTAATGAGCATGAATTGCTGATGAAATTAACGACTTAAAAATTAAAATAAGCTGTAATGATAATAAATACATATACTTATTAACTGTATCACTAGGGTGGGGAGTTGGAAAACCTGCATGCTCTCCTTCTCTGCTGTGTAAGACATGATTACATACTTCTGGTTTGTCTTCTGTAAGTATTTGTTCTGCAAATTTCAGTACCTTAAGTGTAACAAAAAAATTAAAATCTTTCCCTATGGGTGTAAAATCGCTTGGCTATTTATCTCCATGAATTAATCTAATACTAACACTTAAGTTTAATCTATCTGGCCTTAAAAAAAAAAATGATAATTATATTAGCAACTTTAGGATTTCAAGAATAAACATTAACTCAAATATTACTATTGCGAAATGCAGCAAAGAATATTTTAAAAATTTAACTGGATCTTTTTTAAAAAATATGCATTTCTAAATACAAATAGAAATAAGAATTTGGGGTAACAGGCCAAAGAACTAATGTGAATTTTGATTATAAAGAGATGATATAAAGTTCATAGTCAAAATCATACTTCAAAACTTCTAAATGAATGGCAAAGAACTCACAAATACATTCTTTTTTTTTTTTTTGATATTTTTTTCCATTTTCTCTTAAGCACATATGCTGTATAATAATAACAAAAAAAACCTTAAAATATTAAGGTATTTTTCTGCAAAAACCATGCAAACATTTCTAGTTCAACAGCAAACTATTTTGCTATTTTCTCATACCATATTTTTTCTTTCGGGTAGGAGAACAACTGCCTGAAAAGCATTCCTGGATTGACTGATTTAAATACTATAAATCCCCCAATTTTTCATCTCCCTTCGAACGGAATGCCAAAGGGGATTAAAGACATATCAAAATCAAATTTACATTATTAAAATTACTGTAATCAAGAGTCTTTTCTAGCCTTAATCAGGATTAGTGAGAACAAAAAACCTCAACTTTTCTATTGTGCAATACTAATCAAAATTCTATCAAATGACAGCAGAGTAAAGGCAGTTCTGAAAATTAAAAATATTGCTTGGTGTATTCTAGGACTGCTTAAAAGTATTTTCACCTACTGGAGATCAGAGCAATGATTTCTCTGCTGATAATTCACAGGCCAGAAAAGCAGCACAGGCAAAAATAAATGTCAGTAATGCTGCAAAGTCCAACCTCTTATTTTCAGGAGCGTATCCTGGAAAAAACACTTGTTTGAACATACACTGTAGAGGCAAGAGGGAAAAGTGCAACGTGGAATGCCTGGTTTTGCTCCCTTAAATTGTAAGCTAAATAACCAGAGTTGTAGAAAACTTTCCAGGAAACCTACTGTACCTGAAAACTCAACATGCACGGAGAGCCTCTTGCTTTTGGGCTGACAACAAGCAGGTTTGGTCTGAGAAATTGTGAAAGTTTTTAAGCAAGCTCTTTAGTCATCATGCCTTACACTTTGCAGTTATGCTGCAAAGTTAATATAGTAATGGGATCAAGCTTGTACAGATTTTTCTGGTCCTCTGCACCCTCCTAAGGAAGGCAGCATGATGTTGGTTTGGGCAACCATCCCATCTTGCTGCCACAAATATCACCAGAAAAGTCACCAAGTAGTAACCCAGCAGCAGGATCAAACCCTACATTCATTTCACCCTTGTAAAACATCCACTGGTATTTCAGAATGGGAATTACAGGAATGGTTATGAAAAGAACAATCCCAAAAGAACTATCTGGGAACAATGAGCAACAGCTTTCTAAAGTCCGGGACACAAGCTCAGCAATCCAGCACTATTCAGACCCTGTGCCAGTATGTCAGAAATTCAGCTATAAGGATTAAAGAATAAGGAAAACTGCAGGATTCTGTTGGCTTCTTTCTAGGAACACCGGTTGACTTCACCTTTTGCTGGTGTCTGAAGTAGCTGCTGCTTTCCGGGCCCTCCATCTTCAAACCTGTTGCTTCTCTGTATTTGCTTAAACAAGATTTTACCTTGTAACTGCTAATGTTAAACCTTGACTGATGCTATGCAGATTGACAGCAGTTTTCAATACCCTATTAGTAAGGTTACACTGGTTAGTAAAATGTTATTTTTGGTTAGTGATGAGAATTACCCAGCTTACAAAAGCACCAGAGAGTGAAGCAGCATTTCCTCCTGGCAGCTCTTCCTAATGAAGCCTCATGCTGATCACCCTTAAAATTCAAAGAAAACTTAAATAAGGTTAGAAAACAATATGTTATCTTTAATTAAAATTGGCATTATGTTTTCTGCAAAGTAATGAGTACATCAGAACACGGGAGCTGTATTTCAGCTCCATCTGAACACACACCACAAATCCTTCTTGGAGATAGAGAAGGCATCGTCTCAAGAACATCTGAGCAGAAAAAAAAGATCCAGCATTTTGAAGTCCTCCCTTCATATTCTCTGAAACACCAACAGGAAGCAGACACTTACAAACCTTACACGGTAAACAAAATAAGTTGTTGATTGTTGATTTTTGGGGTTTTTTTGGGGGGCAAACAAATGACAAGCAGCATCATCCCATCCCCAGGATAACTGCACATTTGTGAGGTTAACACCAACACTTCACACACATAAATGCAATCATCAGATTCTAGTTTAACCTCTCCCAACAAAATTACCTATCCAGAGGCATCAGGCACTCACTTGGCAGTGGTTCCAGCAGCAGCTCAGCACGAAGCACAAGTGACCCTGGAGGAGATGCTTTCCTCTCCACAGGAAGCTCAAAGGGCTCTCTTTTGGGTTTCAACTCTGTATTAGAAGAGTTAAAATCCTACGAGTCCGTGGTGGCAACTCACAGGAATAGACCTGCAGATGAACTGAGGAGTTAGTCACCTTTCTTTCAGTTTAATATTAATTTGTTTGTTGAAGGGAAAGTTATTATTTTATTCCTTTTTACCTTTGAATTTAAAAAAACCCTCTAAGGTAAATTTTAATAATGATTTACCAGTTTCTCTAGCATTGTTCTGACAAGTTCTACATTTTTTGTTTTATTACCTAGCTTTTTAACAATTCTTAGATACTCAAGCTTGCTATTTTTCTATCAAAATTTTATTTAATGCAGGTTTTATCTCTGTATTTGAAATTCCATGTTTAGCGTCCTGATATCGTTTAATTCAAAGAGATTATTTCAAGGATTCTTAGAGGTGGATTTTTAGGATCCTGGGTAGATATGGTAACATAAGCAAGCTTTTTACCTACATAAAGAATAAGAGAAGTATCAAGTGATCACCATACTGAAATCTATTGCTTCAAAAATAGCTTGTCTCTAGGACTTATTTTAAGCCCTGAAATTAGTGAGCACCTTTTCTGGCCATAATTATTTAAGGAAGAATAAATTCCATTATTGCTAGTGTTAAGCTTTTAACCAAACTCATATTTAACATTAAGCTGTTAAATACTCAATTCTCCAACTATTTTAGTTTTGGTGAAAAATGAACATTTACACTAGTGTCCATTTAAATATTCCCAGCTGGTCAATCTTCTGTAATTTAAATTTTCTATAATTTTAACCAAAAGTAATCAACATTTACAAAAAACAAACAAACAAACAAAAACCAAATCATGAACCTCTGTCAAAATGACCTTTTTTTTTTTTTCCAAAATATCATCCAACATCAACTCATTCTGCAAATTTAAAATGCCCTTTGCCGATTTGCAGTTTCCAGTCATTTTTGCTTCAGTCGTGGTTTTAGTCAGTTTTCACTTCATGTTTTTTAAAGAACATTTTCAAGACTTTCTTTTCTGTAAAAAGGTACAACAGATAAACTGTTCTGTAAAACTATTCTGTAAAAAATAAGGAAAAAAATGAAGATAAAAAAGCAGAGATGAGCAGGAACCAGTTTTAAACATACGTCTTTATGAACGAGGCTTAATCACACACTTTGCTTTCCAAACACAGAAAGTCTTTTGGAGATGTATTAATTAAAATTAAGTGCCGTGGACAAGAAGCTTTAGAAGGATGGCAGTCCTTTGCAAATTAGCATAACACTGGCGACAGGCATGGAAATTGGTTTAATAACCCTAAATAGTTACACCCCACTCCTAACACAAATGGCCACGGACAGCTCCAGCCCCTCAGGCTCCGACTGTACCAGTTTATGCCATGGCTCTGACATTGGGTGGGTGTTTTATTCTGAACAGAAAGCACTGAATGCCCCTCAATTATTATTATGATGATGATGATGATTATATAATGACTAGTGAAGCAGACAAGGCACCAAAAGGCTGAAGATCATAAACCAGAAAAAACAAAGTAAACCAAGACGAGCGGCATCAAAACCTCAAACCAGTGAGGGACTCGCTTTGCAACGGGTACAAACACAGTCAGTACTTGGCAAGAGATTAGGAGTTTAGCCATGATATTAAGTGGCCCAAACCCCACATGTTTATCTAGGGTCAAGCTGTAGATATAACAGAAAAAACCAAGCCAAAGGGATAAGCAGAGTATTTAAGAGATTTCCTTCCCTGCCATGGTTTACATGGGTGTCCTCGGAGCTAAGCTCAATGCTACAATAACCCCTTTTAAATACCACTTTCAGGGCACAGCATTCTCCAGCAAGTGTCAAAATACACCAGCTATATCTCTACCTACTTAAGTCTAAATGTCAGGCATAAACATTTTTTTTTTTTTTTTTTTTTTTGCCATGCTCACGACTCACGAGAAACTGGAGAAAACCAAATCCCTGCAGGTAAGGAGCTGAATGTCCACAAGGTTTTCCCAAGTATTCTGATCATTCCTCTAACTTTAAAGGATTGCTGTGTCCATCTCCACCTTACTTCAGCAGGGGATTTGCTTTGACTGCCAGCTGGTTTGAGAGACATGTAGGACAGAGAAAGTAGTTATTCATGTCTTTTATTTATTATAAATACATATAAATATGTTACGTGACCTTTTGATTATTATTTTTTTATCATGATGAGGGAGGACTGCAGAAAAACCATATGGAAAACTGAAGCTGAGAAACAGGCAAAAAGCAAGCATTAGCATACAATCACAGGCTCCCCTCAGTTCAAGAACAGGTTAACTTTCTCCTTTTCGTTAAGAGCAATAATAAAATAAAAAAAATAATTAAAAAAAGCATCTTATATTGAAGCATCTATTGTTTTATCAAGAGCACCAAACTTTCCTCTTCCATGATCTGACTAAATGCCATTTTCACTTGAATTTGCAGGTGCAATCCAAACCCAGCTGGCTACACAGATCATCCTCCTCCTCCTCCACCCCGATTCTGAATCATTGCATAGTTTTGCAGCTGGCTTTTGCCCCCCCCTCCCCACTTTTTAACTTATTTTTAACACAGGTTGATCACGCCAAAGAAAACTCACTGAGGTTTCCATTTCCAGATCTCTCTCTCCCTGATTTCCTAGGATGTTAGGGGTGCTCAAACAACTTTGTAGATCAGAGCAAGCGGAAAAACAACATTGTGCTCACGGTCCACTAAGAGGCTGGGAAGGAAATAACTCGAACAGATGAAGTTGTATGTGAGGGGGTAACTAAAAAAAGTTGAAAGCGGGTGGTTTGGGGGTTCACATAAACCGCCAAATATTTCCCAGTGGGGAAGGGGGTATTTTGAGAGAAGCAAACGAAAAGAAAACCCAGACTTAACTGATTGCGGGAAGCCAGGGCTGATGGCAGTGGCAAGAAAAGTGCACAGGAAATTAAATAAATAAAAATTAAGAAAAGAGCCGTTTCCCCCCACCCAAAAAAAAAAGAAGAAAAAAAAAAAAAAAAAAAAAAAAAGGAAAAAAAAAGCAAAAAAAAGCCCAACGAGGCCAGAAGTCAAGGCTTGTCGTTACAGTGTTTGCAGAGGCTGGAGGGGGCTCCTGTGAAGGCAGTGCATTTCTCGGGGCAGGCGGGCAAGGCAGCCCCACCGAAGGGATAGACGGCCGAGTGTCCGAAGGGGTTGAGGGTGGCAGGGAGCGGGGTGCTCAGCGTCTGGCCCTGGTTCAGGTAGGCCACCAACCTCCTCATCTCCTCCAGGGCCTGAGCCTGCATGAGGATGTAGTTCTTGGCCAGGAGCAAGGTGGCGATTTTGGAGAGTTTCCTCACCGAGGGGCTGTGGGCATAAGGGATGACGGAGCGCAACCCGTCCAAGGCGTCGTTCAGGTCGTGCATCCTCCGCCGCTCCCTCGCGTTGATGCTGAGGCGAAGCGAACGCTGCTCCTTCGGCTTCTTGCCCAGGGCTCCCCCTTTCAGCTTGCCCTCCCGCTCGAAGCCCGAGCCACCCTTCACCCCGGCCTCGAAGCCGTCCTCTTCGTCGCCGCTCTGCTCGCCGCTGCTCTCCGCCGACTTGCCCAAAGCCCCGGGGTGAAAGTCCGCCCCGCCGCCGCCGCCGCCGCCACCACCCCCCGGGTAGGTTCCCCGCGGACCCTCGGTACCGCCTCGCACGGTTCCGTAGGCGAAAGCCGAGGGGCCGTAACCCGGGGCCAAGGCCAGGTACGCCTCGCTGCCCAGCGACTTCAGCTCGGCCATCGCCTTGGCAGGGGAGGGGGGTGAGGAGGGGGGTGACAGGGAGCCGAGCTCCGCTGCCTCGGAACCGGTGCGGATGAGGATGAGGAGGCGGCCCCGCCGCTCCGCGCTGCGCCCGGGATGGGGGCGGGCAGTGAGGCGGACCCAGCCCCGACGGCCTCTATATGGAGGAGAAGAACCGGCTGGGACCTCCCCCAGCCCAATCAGAGGAGTCCCGGCGGCGGGAGGGCAGCGCTGGAGGCGGAGGGCAGGATGGAGGAAAAGGCCCGGGAGCAGGATGGAAGAAAAAGGCTTGGGAACGGGGAGGACCATCCCTTCCCCAGCCGCTCCCCGGCTGCTCCGGGAGGGGGGATGTACCCGGCCGAGGGGTCCCCAGCTCACTCCGAGGGGTCCCCAACTCCGAGGGGTCCCCAGCTCACTCCGAGGGGTCCCTAACTCACTCCGTGGGGTCCCCAACTTACTCCGAGGGGTCCCCAACTCACCGGGAGGGGGGATGTACCCGGCCGAGGGGTCCCCAGCTCACTCCGAGGGGTCCCCAGCTCACTCCGAGGGGTCCCCAGCTCACTCCGAGGGGTCCCTAACTCACTCCGTGGTGTCCCCAGCTCACTCCGAGGGGTCCCCAACTAACTCCGAGGGGTCCCCAGCTCACTCCGAGGGGTCCCCAACTCCGAGGGCTCAGCACTCCGCCCGTCGTGAGCCCCGCGGGGCGAAGGGAGGAGGTGCTGGAGAAGCGGAGGGGAAGGGGAGCGGCTCGCTAAGGCTCTGTGGGGATTTTTGGGCAGTGGAGAAGAAACTGAAGCTGGTCCTGGCTGCTGGAAGGGCAGGAAAAGCGTCTGGACTTGGCAGTGCCCGAGTCCGAAAGGTGAGAGCAGGATCAGCTCTCCGGAGGTGACTGCGCTGGGCTCCAGCTCGGCGAATTTTTCATCTTTCCCTTTCTGAAATTTACGAGGAAAAAAAAAAAAAAAAAGGTCCATCTGGTGTTTCAGACTGCCTCTCGCCTTACCCCTGGTTAACCTCAGAGCAAATAAAGAGTTTAAGTGTTTTCTGGAAAGTTTTTTTAGCGTCACTGGCAGGGAAAAGTGGAGAAGTGCTTCTTCCCCAGCCCTGGGAGCGGGAAGCCCGGCTGGGACATGGAGCCATGGGAAGCAAAGGCATGAGAGGTTTTGACAGCTGGGGACATAACTTGCTGGTCAGGGTTTGATTTAGGTGAGGATGACAGAGAAGGCACCTGTTGTGTAGAGAGATTTCTAAGGCAACGGCCCTGTCTATTTCTATTTTCTTCAGAAACTCATTTTTCTCCTTTCCGTGTGCCAGAAAAATAAATTTGATCCTTGGTGACTCAGTCCAGCTCAGAAGGAACTCTGTTCTTCCCAGTTGTGGGTATCAGTAGCTGAGTGCTAAGCTCATAAAGGAAGCAAGTTACTCCCTGTAGTGCCCTGCAGTGTGTGAGAAATCATCTCGGGGGGGTGAATTCTTGCCGGGGGACTAACAGACCCAGGGAAGAATCTCAAGGAGAATCTAAGGCAGCCACTGTCAAAGGTGAGGGCTTCATTGAAGACTATCACAGAGTAATTTTGGTTGGAAGGAACCTTTAAAGGTCACCCAGTCCAACCCCTCTGCAGTAAGCAGGGACATGTTCAAGAAGATCAGGTTGCTCAGAGCCCTGTCCAACCTCACCTGGAATGTTTCTGGGAGATGGGCCATCTACCACCTCTCTGGACAACCTGTTCCAATGTGTTTCACCACTTCCTGGGTGGTGAGATGATAAAGATGACCTAGCCTTTAATTATAACAGAGGGAGGTCCCAGCCTCTTTTTTCCCCTTTTTTAAAATTAGGCTTCTGAGGCTGCTTCACAGTACTGAATTTTGTTGTAAAGACAGCACAGGGGACTATCAGGCTTTCTCCAAGCATGAAATCTGCCTAGTCCAGGATCCTCAAGTGTCTGCTTCGAAAGGATGGGATGAATCCTGTGTGGTGACAGATGTGAGCAGGTAGATATTGCCTACAGGCAGATACAACCAGTTGATGCAGCTGTACCTTGTTGGTTATTTGCTGTAGTAAATAGCTTGGGCATTAAGGTGACACGAGGCTTTTTCCAGAATGTGTTTTGTGTTTATCAGGCCCTCTAGAAAATGTAGTTAGCTTGTCCTCTCCCCATCACCTCCCTTTATGCTCTGTGCTAACGTGAAGTGACGAGCTTGTCTCTCTTCCTTCTCCACATCAGAGCCAAGAGTGCTGAGATCTGCCCTGACACATGCACCCTCACCCGTGGTTGCAGAGCTGCCTGGAATGAGACTTCTGCTCTGGGAATGTAAGTCTGGAAGGTCATGTTTCTATGTTTTGGAGTAGTGGAACATATAAAACCAGCTGCTGCCCAAACCCTGACAGTCAGAGTGTGGACAAGGTTTGACCATCATCCTTTTCACTGATGTCTCATCTCCCCTCCAGTGTCTGACCAGGTTGCAATATTGCCTTGTCTCTTTTCTGCTGCCCTTATGGGACTGATCAGACCATGAAGATCAAATACTTGTTCTAGTCACTAAGGCTTTTTGGGGAGAACTGCTGCATTTAACTACCCCTGGGACAGCTCACTGTCTGTATTCATGGTGATTTTCAAATACAGGTGAGCACAGTGTAGTTTCTCCTCATCACTGGAATCACTCCAAGTCATAATGGACAAATGGAAGGACGTACTAGAAATTTACCACTGTCATTAATCTGTCCCATGAGAAAGATGTGAAGATGATTAAACGAGGGATTGTCCTCTGTTAGAAATTATTTACTTTTTCTGTAATGTGTTGAAATCTTTCAATGAGAAGGATTAGCAGTGTGATAACATTACAAGTAGTGCTGGCTTTCTAAATACATCACATGTATCCAACAAGGCTAATACCAGGAGAATCAGTAGGCTGAAAATGAGAAGTAAACACTTTTCACACACTTATTAAAGCATTCTAGTGCTTTAATAAACAGATGAATACATCATGGGTTATTTCAACGCTGAAGGGCAGTGTGGGAGGTATCAGCTACAAGAGAACAGAGAAAAAGGATTTGCTGCTTTATATGTAATTCCAAAATGCACAGCTGGGAGAAACAATTTTGAGCCTATATAATTCTGAAATCAAATCACATTTAATGTGCTACCAAAAAATGCACATGGAAGGATTTGTTTGGGATTTCTCCCCCAAGTTTCAGCTGAGAATATGCATCTTTGAAAAATATTCAACCTGGTTTCTCACTGAAAACTGAGAGACAGGAATGCCTGATTTGGATTTTGAATGTCAGACTAGAACAACAAAAAGAGTAAGAAAAAAACCCCATGCTGAAGGGATTGGTTGCAATAGGAGAACATGGCAGAAAAGAAAATCTCTCCCAAGTGTTTTGGGGAACGATGGACTTATGCAATAGGAAATAAACTTATAAGATGCTAGAGAGTATTTACCAGCTTTAAAGTGAGAATTTTTATTTTATTTTATTTTATTTTATTTTATTTTATTTTATTGTTTTATCTATTTAAAACTTGTTATGAATATTTAATATTTAATGGCAGACTATTATCACTGCAATTATAATAGTTTCTGTGGCTGTCAGTTCCTCAGGACAGGACCCATACCTTTATTAAGCTCTTTCAAGGCCAAAACATTTTAGAAATGCCACAAACTTAAAAACTTCAGTTGTTTTGCTGGAAAACACCTTTTTTTACTGAGGAACCAATTCACAAATAGATTTTTTTTTCCCATCAGAGAAAGGGCCAGAGATGAGAAGTGTCATCTCCATCCCCATCAGTCAGATTTGGGTATTAAAAGTCGAACAAAACCGAATTTCTTGAAAAAAATCGGGAGGAAGGGGCTCGAAGGAGATCCGTATGTTCTGGTTTTCGTTGTTTTCGGTCCCTTGCTGACACCTAGTGACAACCTCCTGCAGAGCCCAGCCCTCACCTCCCTCCCTCCCTCCCTCCCTCCTTGGCAGAGCGCTAAAAATCCAGAAATAACCCCAAAGCTGAACAGGCAGAGCAAGAGGTGCTTGTGGGTCTGGGGATGTAATCCCAGAACCGGTATTTTGGGCACCTGCCCTGTAGATTCAATCCTGTTCCTAGTGGCAACAAACCCCAAAGGTCTTTGGACCTTTTACTGGGACAACCACAAGGAGAGTGGGGAGTGAGGAACATCCCAATGTGTGATGATTGTAGAATCAGAGAGTGGTTTGGCTTGGAAGGAACCTTAAACACCACCCAGTTCCAACCCCCATGCCATGGGCAGGGATATTTAGGGACAGCACCAGCCCAAGCTGCTCCAAACCCCATCCAACACTTCCAGGGAGGAGAAGCCACAACTTCCCTGAGCAACTT
This sequence comes from Phaethornis superciliosus, assembly GCA_023637945.1. Classification (NCBI taxonomy): domain Eukaryota; kingdom Metazoa; phylum Chordata; class Aves; order Apodiformes; family Trochilidae; genus Phaethornis; species Phaethornis superciliosus. The sequence goes on from JAJQWJ010000019.1 coordinate 12,312,388, forward strand.
GTGCCAGTGTATCACCATCCTCACAGGAAAGAATTTCTTCCTAATATCTAAATCTAGCCTATTTTAGTTAGAAACCCTTTCCCCTTCTCATATTGCTACGTGTCCTTGCAAACAGTCCCTCTCTAGCTTTCCTGTGGCCCCTCAAGGTACTGGAAGGATGCTGAGACTTTTCCAGGCTATTTTCTACTGTGTCAAATTGATGGTAGGACAAGTGGAATTATCCTGCTGAAAGCTCAACTGGAACTGCTGGAAAGAGTGGATTAATACTTCTTCCCTTGGATTCCCCTTCCCAGCAGAAAATCAAGAACTTCCAAATAGGACAGAAAGAACAACCAGATAGAAAATGGAGAAGTCTGGGCAGTGATGTGCTGGTTCTGGGTGCTTGGAAATGGTGGATAGGTTGAGGAGAGAAACTCAAGGCAGGGAAAAGAAGGCAGAGCTCAGTCTGGCAGGCAACTGGGCAAACAGATGTAGGTCTGGGCTAGCTGGAGGTCATGGCTGGAGGTCACCTGGAAGCATGACAGGAGCTAAGAGGAACTGGAGCTGCTGAAGTGTTACTGTTTCAGCTGACTTCTTGTCTGTCACCCAGCTGAGGCTTTCCTGTAAAAAAAAAAAAAATAAAATTACTGAGTGATGCAGGAGCAAACTGTTTTTATTTTGGGGAAGGGAGATCTTATGGCTAAGGCACAGGACTTTGGGGATAAGACTTCTGTTCTCTCCCCCCACTTGAGGCTCACTTAGATACTTATGAGGAGTTTGACTGTGACTGCAAAACCTGCCTGAGAAGTTAGATGGACATATGAAAAGTCTGCTTTTGGTCCTCCCTGCTGTACTAGTTCAGTATTCAGGGTAATAGAAAAGGCAGTAAAATCTTACCCTGCAAAGCCCACCACAATTCCTACAGCTTACAAGAGCAACCTGAAGAGTTTCAGTCCTGCAAAATGCTATATATTGCATTGCTCTTCAGATAGAAGTGATGAAGTGAGGCATCCATCAGGAGCTGTCCTGTTAAGGACCTGAAGGAGACTTCCAGCAGGGAAGGAGATCTTTAAGCACTTTATTCAAAGTAAGAGTTTAACAAATACAAACCTCTGGGATAGGTTTTGCTCTGCTTATGTCACAGTCCTATTTTCTCCCCTTCACTAGGTGGCAGCAAGAAGATAGGCATAAGGATTTTCAGGTGTTATTTATTTTTTTTAAATACAGTAGGCAGGGAGTTTCCTGTTTGCATGGGTTCCTTTAGCAGCACACAGAGCTCTTAACAACCAAACCAGCAAGCAGAAACTTAGTCAAAAGCACTGGCAGAGGTGCCTGAAACATCTTTCTTCCAGGCTGAAGAAACTGCAGAGCTGTGATTCGGTGCATGTTTTGGAATGGAAGGTGAGATTTTCTGGCCTGCAGTTCCCTCTGCTGGCAAAGTCTCTACTTGCATTATATATTTTCAGAGAGACGCTGAGGAGTCTTCAAACAGAAGTTTATCCCAGAACATGAAATCTGCTACAGAGAGAAAGACAAGGACCCCAGCTGCCCCTTCAGAGGCCAAGCACAAATGTTGCCTTTCTACACTGAAAAAAAAAAAAAAAAGTTAACTCCTTTCTAAGCTGGAAGAAAGGCTCAGCACCTGCCTCTCTCTGTTCTTCACAACTCTCTAAGAAAATCACTCTGCATCTTCCAGAGCTGGGAATACCATCTGGGATCCCTTTCCTAGATGCAGCAGAGGTCACAGCCTTCCTAGGGTCTTCTCCTGGTCCAGGGGGCTGCATGCTACCCCCATCCAGGTGTTTGGTTTGCCAAAGAGAAAGTGTTGATGGAAGCAGTGGGATGCAGAAGGAAGGGATGGGCTGAGTGACTGAGTAGTGGTGGTGGAGCTGGTGTGGGATGTGCTGTGGAGATGTCAGTGCATGGGCAGGATGGTGCAATCCTGGGCTTTACTTCCTCTGCTTAAGGGTAATCATGAGTGACTGTTGTCACCTTCTCCTATTAAATATCCTTGTTTGGCTCTGCTCCCTCTGCAGGACTGCACCATGCACTGGTGAAGGGGATGCTTGGGACATCTGTGTGTGACAGATGGCCTTGGAGAAAGAAATGGAAAGATGGCCCAGTGTGGGTCTGTGTCCATGCAGGACATGTCATGGTTCACAATGGGGCCAGGCTTCCTCTCAGAAGGTTTTTTAGAGCAGGGATTTGTATTCAGAATAAGGTGTAGACTTCTCTCCCAAAGGCAAGTGCTCTGCTCTTTTTCCTGCTTATTCCTGGGAGGTTTCTTCTTCTGTGGGTGCTTGCAGTTCAGTTTCCTCCTGCAACCTGAGTATCCCAGCCTAGCAAGTGTGGGAAAACTTGGCTTTTCTAATAAGACAGGGGAGCAGTTGAAAATGGATTAAGAAGGGATTGAATGTGTCTTGTGAGAGCGTGGCTATTGATTTCTAACCCTCCCGCTCGGATGTTATTGCAGAAATGATTTTCTTCTGCACAGTGTAGAGATTAAATATTAATAAATAGAAAATTAAAAAAAAAAAAAAAAAAAAAAAAAAAAAAAAAAAAAAAAAGAGGGAGAAAAAGACCAGACCCCAAGACATCCCAATGCACAATTAAAAAGCAAATGAAGGATTTCTAGGATGAAAAAGTTTGCTTCCTAAAGTTTTCTTGAGCTCAGAGTATAGAAACATAAGGGGTTTTGAGGAAAGAATTTGTAATATTTCTACTTAGTGTTTTGTAGCAGAGGTGTGTGAGTTTGAGCCACATTCCACTGCAGTAGGCTCAGTATAAAGACAGAATAAAAGGGAGGGAGATTTACTTTGATCCCATTCACCAGTGACCCATTTACTCACTGATGATGAAGTAAGGGGGAAGATGCTGATCCACTCTGGCTTCACTTACACTGCATCCTGCAGTCTTACTCAGTTCCATTAGGTTTCTATTTATTATTTAACACGAGGAGGTGGAAGACAAGGCATACCAAGATGATTTTTATGTCTTAGGCTTTTTGCTTGAACAAACTGCTACTTCCCATGAACTCTGTGGCTCCTGAGTGAAAGTCACATCCTTGGGTCCCTGAAGAGGAGCAGATGGGCAACCTTTGGATGCAGATCAGGACTTTGCAAGGAAACCTGCTCCCCACTCTGAGCTCTCTGATGAGATTTGCAGTTATTATTATTCTGCCCCATCTCTCCCCTCACTCGAGACCTGGGCAGTAACTGAAGGAAAAAAGGGCACAGTGAGAATCTCCCATCCAACTTCTGCAAGATCAGTATTCTCTCTGTAGCAGGATACACACAGAAAATGCAAATGAAAGTTTGGAGGCATTTAACCCAGATGACCATTCTATTTTTAAGGGAGTTGCCATGAGAAGGGGGCTTTCTAAGTCTAATCTAAAGGCTGCAGAAGTGAATGTGTCTCTGCCACCCATCACTCACATTCCTGTCCAGCATGTTAAGACAAATTTAGAGCAAATTTAGGGAGTGGGGACAACAGAGAAGGAAGGAAGAACTAACTCTAGGGTCACAGGAGCATAACCAAAGGCAGGATTTGTCCCACTGCTTTTTTGCACTTCTATCTGCAGTGGTGTTGCTGGCTGATTTCCATTCTAATCCAACAGCTTTCAAGCTGCACAAGATGGATGGTCAGTGTTTTACATCCCAAAGAGGCCCTTTTTTGACAGACTCACACCTGAACATACCTCATCTGTTGCTGTCTCTATTTATCTTCTTTTTTTATGATCTCCCTCGAATTTAGTGGCCGTAGCTTGTTGTGACTTTGCTGCTGTCACTTCTCCACGGCCTCAAAGCTCAAACATTTGAAGTCAGCTCCCTGGCTTTAGATCTTGTCCCTGTGTCACTCATTTCCTCATGGTCCTGTAGCCTGTTCCTTGCTTCCTCAGCAACTCAAGCCCAGGTGAGGCTTTCGGGATATATGGGCAACACTTTCCTTGGACAGCAGAAGTGCTGACTGCTGGTAGGGAAAGGATTTTCTCTCTGAATTTAAGGGATTTTGGTAGATAAATCGGAGCCAAACACAGGGAGAACGGAAACCTGGCCCTAGGGTTCAGATTCTGCTGTAGAGCTGAGCAGATGGGGTTCCAGTTTTCAGCCTTTTACCAAATCACTGTGTGCCTGAGGTAGCCCAGGTCCTGAAAATCAGTGGGAGTCAGGAGGCTAAAGGCTTTTGAAATCCTGGTTATAAAGTGTTAGAGCTTCTGTGGGTTGCCAAATGGGTGCCCATCAGCAGAGCTGGAGTACCTAATCATGTGCATTCTCAGTCTGCTCTGAAAATAAACCAGCCTGAACTGGAGAGTGGTCCAAACATGCTCACATGGGCAGTTATTAGGGATCAGCTGATGGGTGGTAACCCTGGAAGCCCCAATAAATCAATTGCTTTCTGTGCTTCAGTTCCTTGCCTTTGAAACAGCAGTGTTTGCAGTCCTGGGGCCTGAGAGGATCATCGAAATGATTGTAAAGCTCTGATCCTGTAGAAAGTGCTAGAGTCCATCAATATTCTTCAGTGTTGCCTGGTAAGATGGCAGAGTCATAGAAAAAAATAAGTAAATGCCCTTGCTGGGTGGATAAGAAGAGAGTGTGCAGATTATCCAGCACATCACACCCAGGTTTAGAAGCACCATACGGCATTATCTGTCAGACACTAAGCCATATTTAGTGACTATTCTAGCTATATATAATGGAATTAGAGAGGGTGTGAGAAAGCAGCACCTCCTCCCATCTGCCCCCTTAAGGGATGCAAATGCTTTGCTGTAACACTGTTCCCTCAGAGCTGGAACTTTAGCAAATAAGGGACTTTATTAAGTTGTTAATAAGATTTCATTTTCTCACTAATGCTGTGGTGCTACATTATTAATTTAAAACTGTATTTAGCTTGACATGCTAAAGTGCTAGGCCTCATTATTAATGCATAAACGCATGCCTCTGTTGTTTAATTAAACACCATGATTATGAAGTTCTGATGTGGTTTAACGATAGCAGGCTGGAGTGGTGGTACATTCCTCTGCTCAGATCTCCCCCAATCCCCCCTCCTGCTACTTTTCCCTTTTATTTCCCTTTAAAAGCACAAATGCAGTTGTTGTTCTGCTGAATAAACACCACATGACAAATGATGTTGATCTTTCCAAGGTGACATGGAATTGCATTTTTATTTTCCTAGGCTTAACTTCTTATTGACTAGAGATTTCTATCCTCTCTTTTTAATGCTCTGGAAGTTGCTGTTTCCCCAGAAGGCAATGTAAGCCTGGCTCCCAATGAAGTCATCAGGAGTTTCCAACTCTTCCAAGGGGCAGAATTTCACCCAAGGGGGAGAAGAGACCTGGAGGAGCCTAGACCAGTGTTGTGTATGTGTGTTTAAACAGCTGAAGACTAGTGCTTTGTTCAGCAGGACCCAAATTCTGGTTTTAAAAAGCTATTTGTTTGAAAGACATCTTTGATTCTCTTCCTCGTAGTACCTAATCTCTCAAAGAAGAAAATCTTTCATTATAATCAACCTTCTTTTGCATTCTTGCAGTGAAAATGAGTGTACAGATCAGTTTTCTACATGTGCAAATGCAACACAAATGTTACCAAGCTTGATTTCCTTTAGCAGGTTATTTCTTTAAAGGTATGTGTTCAGCAAAGTAATCTTTCTCTAACAAAGAGATGACCTTTTTGCATTTATGTAGTGCTTGTTGCTAGGATTTAGATCTTTGCTGAAAGCTGTTATTTCTCTTAAGTACAGGAGAAAGTGCATTTTCACCTCCATTTGGGTAAACTGTCATTTTCTACTGTTCACTGCTTTTCTCACCATGGAATAATAATTTGAGGTTCAGTGGGTTTTTTGAGAGAATGCATTCCAGGAGTGTAGTGGGGCCTGGGAAGTCCTCAACACTTCCTAGTGGGGGAGAAAAGGAAGAGGAGGGAGAAGGCTTCTGAAATATTTAAGACTTCTGAGTACTGCAGTTGCTCAGCTTCAGCCATCAAATGGTATTCAATTTAGGAGGGTCATGCAGGTATTTTATAACTATACACAAAAAGCAGCCAGTGTGTTGCTGAGAAGCTATACATGAATGCATAATATATTACTTTTTTGGTGGTAGCACTTGCATCCAGGGGAAGCCACTTTAGGTAGATTTAAGAGGATTCTGTCCAACCGTGATGCTGATGAATAACAGAAATAATCTAATATTACTCTTTGTGTTACCAGTGTTATTACAAGTCCTGCTATTAAGCCAGGATGTGGCAGGAGCTAAGCCACTCCACATGTTGTAGACTGTCACAGAGTGGAAGGGAGTGTCAGCCACACGTATGCAGATCACCTCATGAGACACAGAAATGAGCATCTGACTCCTTCTTGAACCCTTCCCTGTGTTGGTTGCTGAGAGGCTGAAAAAAAAACCTGCAAAGAGCAGCCTGACCCTTTTCTCCACAGATTGAGCATGGGGAAATCCCTTTGGAGCTGGAAATGTATGAAATAAGACCCTGCCTAGTGGGGGAAAAGACCCAAAGATTTCAAGCACGTGCAGCTGCAGTTGTCTCCAAATAGGAGCACACAAAGGGAAGAAATGTCCCCTAGGAATATTCACGCTTCTCTGGGTCAAAATTGCTCTTCAGACACATGACTTCAGGAGCTGGATCTGCTATTTGCCAGCCTCACAGCATTTCAGGCTGGGGAAGGCTATCCCGTAAGCATTTATCAGTGGTGTAAAATAATTGGATTGAATGTCTTCCTGGGGAACAGCACAAAATTGCACTGCTCAGTGCAGAGTGCCTTGCATGCTGTGGTTTCCAAAAGGTCAGCCAGGGCAGCCAAATTAACAGCAATGGTCCCTCTTTTCATCCTCTTTCTCTGCCTCACATGCATTTAGAGGAGAGAGAACAATCGCCAGTTTCATTGCAATTGAAACAACTAAAATTAATCAAGTCCAAATCCCTCCTGTCCAAGAGACCATGACTTCAGCTGGATCAGAAGCCCTTGGTTAAGCAGCCCCTGAAAATCTAACAGAAGTTTATTAGTATGGTAATTTATCTGGGTAAGCACATAAAGATGCTAATTGAAATGTTGTTTTGTTTTGGTTTTTATTTTTTTCCCAATGCATTATTTTTTAAAAGCAGAAAGGCTGGGGTTTTTCTAGGAAAAAAGAGTAGAATTGTCACTTGTGTTTCATCATGTCATAACATTATAATATCTTTATTTGCCCATGCTTCCTTTTATTTTATTTTTTTTTAAAATTACTATTATTTTAAATACGAAGAACAAAGACCTTGATACTCCAAAGATTTGAGGCTTGTGCCACGTCTGGTTCTGGTCATGATGCATGGAGATAGATTGAATTAATCAAACTTCTTCACACTGCTATTTAATCGGGTTTACAATTAGCTGAGGGCTGCAGGTCTCCCGGGCCTCTCAGCTTTGCAAGCAGGAGCTGTAATACAGCAGCTCTGCAGCCACACACTGGGAGTGCCTTACAGCCCAGATTGTCATAATGTGGCATGAAATTAAAGTGTGATGTTACTTGACAACAGAATCTCAATTTCTCCCTCCTCCCCCCTTTTTTTTTTTTAATTTTTTTTTTTTTTCTCTTTAACAAAGTCTCTACCTGGAGACAGGCTCCCCTGTTGGGTTGCACCCACCTGCTCTGAGCTACACAGCTGCCTTCAAAAGAGTTTCTGATATTATTAAACCAATCTGTGTTCCATTACAGTCATTCTGATACCCTTCCCTGTCTGCTTTCAATGGCAGATTATTTTGCTGTGAGGAGCTAATAAGCATACAGCTCTTAACTTGTTTCAATTCTTACTCAAATGCAATGACTTCATCTCCCCCTCTCTTCTCACAACACCAAAGGTTTTGGCTGGTGTCTCTTTGCCCCAAACCTCCCTACCTGAAACCTCTTGAGCTGCCTCCTTGCAGTTCAGAGTTGTTGAAATCCCTTTTCCCCTCCAGTCAACAAACCCTGGGGAGTGGGGAGCCTGGGATGGTTTTTTCTTTCCATCACCCCTCATCTGGAGAAGCAGTGTGGGTGCATGGTTAAGGAGTGGGATTTATAATCCCCATCCCAGAAGCAAGGCAAGGTCTTCTGAACATCACCACCAATTCATTATCTGCCTCTTGATGGTTTTGTGCTGTTCAGGCAACTTGTCATAGAAAGAGATGAAAAGAAGAACATAAGGAAGCCAGGAGAGCTGGCTGGAAAGAGGTGAAAATCAGGTCAAGTTGGGAATAGAGGATGCTTTTCCCAGCTTTAACTGACCTGGAATCTAATCTAATTCAATGTACACCTTGGAAATCAATGGGTTGATGACAAAATGTTCTCTGGTTATAAAGGAAAAAAGTTTAGTGTGTGTTCCTGAGGGTGAGGTTTGAATAAGCTCCCAAGCTGCACCACTTGAAGGTTGCTGGGGTTACACTGGCCAGGGAGAATCACCCCTGAGGTTGAGAATCCTGGCCAAGTGACATCCACAGGGATCCTCCTCTGGTTCTGCTGGAAGGAACGAGTGAGGCTCCTGCAAAAACAAGGTCTGGGCTTTGATTTCATGGTCTGGTTTGTGTGGCCATGCTTGCTGCTGTCTCATGCCTCCTCAGGGTCTGGGAAGTGATCAGACCCCCACTGGTGGTCTGGCCTTTCAATTTGTAGTGATGGATTCTGCTCATTAGTTCTGTGCTTTTTTTCTATCTCTGCAGTTAAAGGGGAAAAAAAAGTGTTTAAGTGCCATCTCTTCTAATATCAGATACTAAATAAAAAAAAAATATCCACAGAACAACACCTGTAGATGGGTAACAGCTGAGATTCATGCAAAGCAGGTATAATTATGTCTTCTACATCCATTTTAACTGTATCTGCAGCCTGAAGTGGCACAGAGCTACAGTTCTGATAGTTATTTGGACATATTTAATCAGAGTAGCTTCCATTTAGTTATCAAAAGAAAAATGAGCCTTGCTTATATATAAAAAAAGCAACTAAACTCTGTAAACCTCTGTCCCACAGAACTCTCCATTCTTTTTTCCTTCTTGCCTGATGCTGAGCATCTCCCAAGGATTAAGCGATTATTCAGAAAATTGATTCTGCTCCTATTGAGGGTGATTACTTCCCCCATGCTGAAATCCACAAAAGCACAATCAGGTACACAACCAAGGTAGTTTTCAGCATTTGCATCTTATACAGGTTGGCCTGCAAACACCTGTAGTTTTTCTGGCTGATAGCAACCATTTGCAGGCAGAGGGGGTAAGGAAAAAAATCAGTGAACTTTAAAAAGCAAAATAAAAAGAGAACATTTTCCTGCTTGGGAAAAATCAAACTTAGTGAACTGAGATGAAATAATTTCCTCAATTTGCTTGGACATTTTAAATTAAAAGCAGAGTGTAGGCTCTGCTTGCAAATTATTGTAAACATTTCAATTACTCTTTAATTTATGGTAAAAGGGAGGAAAGGCTGGACTATGGAATACTAATCAAAGATCACTCCTGGGAAGTCAGACTCTTTGTTTTCCCATATTTTATTGGGCCAGAGTGTCTAGGACTATACATATATATATATATATATTTATGAATATTTATGAAGAGCTTGCTAGTGACAGACCAGGCTGGCCCTGCAGGCCCAAAGGAATTAATGTAAATTCCAGTCAACCATGAAAACCCACTAGAATTGAACTGTATTTCAGCATGGTGGATAAAGGACATCAAAGAGCAGAATTTCTATAAGATAATTACATACAGTGCAACTCTAATCACAGAAAGACTGGATATTGCTGATAAAGCATAATAAATCTTGTTCTGCTGAATCAGCTTTCTGTTTCTGCTGCACTAAACTCCAGATTCTTGCCCTTATTTATATTTTTACAGCTTTAAAAAGGCACATCAACTAATGATTTACTGGAGCTTCTGTGAAAGGTTTGGGTTTATTTAGTTTTTGTTGTTGGCACTTGTTGAAGTGCAGTTAGATCAACAACAACAAAATATTTGTCTCTCCCACCTGGCAAGTCTGCAGAAAATAAATTGTCTATAAGCTGAGAACCCACCTTGCTCTTGTATTTGGGGGAATTGGAATAATTTCAGTTTTGACAGTGCTCAATGCTCAGCATTCAGGCTCCCTCCCTCATCCTCTCAAACACCATGAACTCTTTTCACAGAATGGTTGAGAACCCATTAATCTGAGCCCCTGCCCAAACAGGGTCACCTCAGGGTCACCTCCTTGCCCAGGACCATGGCTATCCCTATTTTGAGCATCTTCAAGGATGGAGACTCCACAGCCCCCCCCCCTGGGCAATGGGGGCTTCAACCCTTCCAGTACCTTTTTTTCTCATATGTTTAAGCAGAATTTCCTCTTCTTCTGCTGTTTCCCAGCTTCCTGCATCTTCTATCTCCTTACACACAGGTGTAAACCTAGGGAGGGAGCAAGCCCTTAGCACTGCATGGAGCAAGAGCAGTAGGAAGCTCAGGCTTGGTGCTGGTTACCCCATTCCTACAGCAACAGGGGACCTGGAAACAGGGGCTGTGGCCACCAACTCTTTCTCCATCGTTCATGGGAACTTTGTGTGTCTCCCTGTGGGTCTTGCTCATACATCCAAACATCCCCTGAGCACCAGCAGAGGCATTTATGGAAGGTGGCTTTACTGTTTATTGTTTATTTATGAAGTTCTTTACTGTTCCTTAATCAAAAAGCAAAAGTTTGCCTTCTTCATGTGAGCTTTGCCCTTCATTTGTCTTTCTGGCATATGGGCAGCAGAAGGTCCCTGCTTCTGACAGAGTGAAAGAATTTTACATATGGTTTAATTACAGGAAATTATCAGCAAAGGGAAGAGTTTGCAGGGGGACAGCTGAATCCCACTCATGGGTTCAGTGAACATCTGCCCAGGATCTCAGTGCTCTGCCACGTTTCCCAGTGACACTTTAATCCACCCCAGAGGACAACTGTTCTGAGAAATATCCATCCCTTGGTGTCCCTCTGTGCTGGGAACTTTGCTGGAAATGACAGCCTGGGAAAGGTCTGGCTTCTCAGTCTGTTATCTCAACTTTGTGTTCTGTGGAGAGGAATTGCACAAGAGGATCCATGTTTCCTAACTCCAGATTCCAATCCTCATTTCTGAGCTTAAGAGGCCAATGCCCTCTCTTGACTTCATGAATTTTAAGGCAAGTTTGAACATGAATGGATACATCCCCTGGCAAGCAGCTTGGTCTTCTCTTTCACACCTATAGTCTTCTCCTGAGCCCTCTGACTAGTGCATGATACTTAAGTTTTACTCCAGGCTTTCCACAGCCTTTGTGAGTGCACCATAACTTCAGAGCCTTGTTTGTATGGGTAGCATCACCCTGGTTGTCACCCATTGGGAAGGGCTCTTATATGCAATCCCCCAAGCAGAGATGAAAGAGCATGTCAGGACAATGGAGGGTTGCAGAAGATGTCCCTCCTTTGCCTGATTTACATCCCATCTTTGAAAGCTTGTCCCTCCTGTGACAGTCTGTAGTGAATAAACAAAGTTCCTGGGGAAATGGAATGCAGCGTTCAAACATTTCGCTGAACTTTAATGTTCTGCAAGTTGCAAGGAAATGACTATAAAAGCCTTGGAAGAGCAAAGGAAGAGAGTTAGCTCAAGGCAAGGTGATATATTCCCTCATTAAAATCAATTTGTGCAAAGTTAAGACGTCAAAGAAATTCCACTTGTTCCAAGAGGGTATGAAAGTCTGAGTTATAAGTGATCAGAAGGGACTTGGGAGTCCTGTTTGCCAAAGAGGAGAGTGTAGTGAGAGATGGGAAACAAAAAAAGAAAGAAAATATGTATATTGTATTTTAGCCTTTAATGTTGAGAAGAATAATGATTTCAGCTTCCTTAAAACAACAACTATTTGTTATCCAAGTATGAATCACAGGAAATATTTTTAAGGAACAAAGACTTCAAAATTTGGGCTGAGATTCTGCATGCAGGTTTTCAAGCCACACAAAGACACCCTCAAGTCCAATTCCAAGGGCTTCCAACCTCCTGTCGTTTCACCCATTGCCATAGAAGGTGAATGAGTTTATTAAAGACCAAATTATTAATTCTTAGGTTATGAAGTTGTATGCTTGTGTGCCCCAGAACCTTGGTATCGTGGGCAGGGTTAGAAGGAGATATTTAGCATTAAACCTGGCACTTTTCATCTTTTCATAACTCAATGATGACAGCATCAGGGGTATTTACAACCCAAGAACCAAACCTCTTTCAGATGCAAACCATTTTGGGGCTGTTGGGGGTTTAGCCCTTCTGATGGAAGGAGTGTTGGCACCATCAGCATTTTCAAAGTTGCCCAAGCAGAGATGTGGCAGGGAACACCACAGGGTCTTACTGCTGGCCTTAAATGCTGGTGAGTATAGGGGAAAATGAGCCTGGGCTTTTGGTTCTGCCCTTCATGGTGTGCTGGTCATCTGCAAGGGTGGAAAAAACTACTAAAAATCCCATTCTGAAGTATTAATAACCCTGCCTCCAGGTAAAGTAACTTTGGTTGGTGCTGGAGCAGGAAAGGGAACCAGACCACACAATTTATCAGCATTCCCTGGCTCCATGTGCCAGCCACATTTCTGTGCCTTTTTCCAAGTGCCCTATTCCTGAATGGGATCTGTTGTGGGACCTTGGGAAACTCCAGGGAAGGGGTAGCAGATGAGATTGCACACAGAGAAATGGAGCTGGGATTGCTAAATTTATGACCCTCCAGGTCCCTGCCAGAGTTCCTCAGAGAGTGGGAGCTGCTGAAGATGTGCACAGGGCTCACTGCATGGTTTTTTTTTTTTATTTCTTCCTGAGAAATCAGCAAAAATCTCCCATCATTGCCTAGGCTGGCCTGTCCATCTGTTTTGATGGCTTCTTTTATCACTAGAAGCCCAGGGAAAAATGAGCCCATGAAAAAAGTAAGGCTCTTTTGTTGTTGTTGTTGCTGATAGTGGACGAGGCCCTCCCCTGGTTTTGCATTAATGTAGAGGGGAGATGTGGCCATGGGCTGATTGCATTTGCTAATGTTAATCACCAAGGGGCCAGGCGAGGTGAATAAGTGAACTATATTTTATTCAGTTTGACAGAAGGAGGAGTCGAATGGAAATTATTTTTATCTCTGGTTGTGGCCGACCTAAATTAATGCTACCTCTGGTGCTGAAAGGCTCAGGAGAGCAGATGTCTGTGTTTTATGTGCTCTCCTTGGTGGGGGCACTGCTGTACCAAACCACACATCAGACTCTGCTTTAACTTAGGGACAAAGCTGAGCCATGTCCCCAGTTGCATGGGCTGAGCAGCCTGAAAGATGAAGATGTAGGGAGTGAGGTCACAGTGATTGGTTTGGTTTTTGGTGGTTTTTTTTTTGCCTGCTTGGAACAAAGAGAGGTCACTAGAGCTGAATTTCAAGTGCTGGAGGAGTGGATGGCAGGTCCTTTACCATGATATGGTCAGAGCAAAAGTGAGGAGGGAAAATACCCTAGCAACTCTTCAGCAAAACTCTCATTAATTGCTGAGCAGCAGTGAGGATTCCTGTCCTGCCAGGACCCCTCTGTAACCACAGCTCTGGGATCTGAGGAGGCTCTTGGGGCTCTGCACTCCCAGACCAGGTAAACCAGGTTGCATGTTGGGCTGTTCCCCAGACTCACCCAAGCCTTGCAATATAATAGTGGACGCTTCCAAGGTTTAAATAAAGTGTAAAATATTGCAAGGGATAGATGTTGCTGCTGCTGTGCCCAGCAAGAAGCCTGCTAAGGATTCTAGTCTCTAACCTCCTTCCTGGGGTGCTGTGCCAGGGGTTCCTTGCCAGCAGGACCAGGGAGCTGCTTGCCCAAAGGTTGCCCAGGGGATTGATAGGAGAGTGACCCTGGCATTGCCAGGAAACCTTTCCTGCCTAACATCTTGAGTCTTCTTGGAAAAGCATCGCTCGTTTTCATCTTACGTTGGCATCTTGCACCTTGTATTTGCTTCTTGGAAAAAAGAGAGGCTGTGCTAGTGCCAGGTAGGTGCAGACAGAGCAGTCCCTGGGAGGAGAGAGGATGGAAGAAGCTTCACAAAAAGCTACCCAGGGAATGAAGGAGAGATGGGAAGGAGGGAGAATGGGGAAGAAAATGTGATAAATGGCAAAGTGTGGTAAGCAGTGCCACCCACACGGCTATGGGTGGGCTGGTGGGGGCAAGGCAAGAGGCCCTGCAAACACATTTCCATTTCTTTATTCTCTGTATCATGCTCCTCATTTCAAGGTCTGATCAAGTCTGACTATCGTCACCTCTTCTCGCTGTAACGACACCTATTAATGTTGACAGTTTAGGTGGCTGGGGGATGTGGTATTAGTACTGACAAATGCTGGTAATTTGCAAGCAATGTTTTCCCTCTAGTACCAGTGGGAAATCACCTAACCTTTGCCAATAATTCTCAACATAACTCACAAAACCTCATCTTCTATCATTACGAGGAACGGTGTTTCTGAAAATTATCAGCTGCTTCTATGAATCCATCCCTGCCAGGCTATACAGAGGAGGTGATGTTAATCAGTGTGTGAGGCCCACTGTAGTATTAAGGATTCTCTTACAAAATCTTTTTACTATATACTTTCTGATATTAAGATTACTTGATTATGCTTTCAGTTCTTTTTTTTCCTGACCTGTCATATCGCTTGGCTTTAAGTATTTTTTTTTAGCTGTTGTTATTAAATCGATTTTTTTTTTACCATAACTTGCTTAAAATGTCTGTGGAGAGTACTTGTGTGTGTCTGTGCTTTAAACCAACACTGATTAATCAATAACTGGTGGACTGGGGGAAGTGTAACTGGAACAAATCTGAGGGCTGAGGATCTGACCCGCTGTCCACACGCTGAAGCTTAAATAACAGATTTTTAGAATTGCTGAGTTCAGAGCAGCTTCTTTGGAGAGTACACTGAGTTGTTGGCCAATTTAGTCGTTGGCAAATCTTGCCTTAATTTTTCAGCTGAGAATGTGCAAAGAAATGACACTGATCAAAAATACCCCGGCACCCGTGCCGAGCCAAGGACCCTCCTGAGCTCAGATAAAGCCTGAGCTTATTTTGTGGGAGCTGTGGCCAAACAATGCTGATAGCAACTGTCTTTAAAGTGAAATTAAAATGTAATGAGGGTGGGAGGCAGGGACAAGCTAGCATGGACCATCTGAGCTGTTGCAATTCTAGAATTCATCAGTGCTGCTGAAAGAGGGGAGAGGCTGTTGTGTTATTGATGCAAGGGGAGAGGGAGGTTATTGCATTATTGACATACAGTAGGTGGAGAAAGATTACCATGTTAGCAGTGCTACAAGAAGTGAGATTATCCAAATGCAATAAGCCATTGTTACAGCAATGACATTTTTCCACACCTCCCCACCCCCCCCTTAACTTCTCATCCTATCCTTTCCACCTCCCGCCTGCATAATATTAAAGGTCAGTCATATCCAGACAGATGGTTGGGAGGGTGTCAGAGAGGGGCTGATTTCTTTGGCCATTTTTCTAAAATGCTGATTGTGCTCACAGAAAAAAAAAAAAAAAAAAAAAAAGAAGAAAAAAAGGAGAAAAAAAAAAGAAAAAAAAAAAGCATTTGAGTTTTCTGACTGAAATTAACTCATCCGAATGTTATCCTAGAAAAGAAAGAATTTGGGGTATGTGATTGTCCCTTTCTGTACTACTCTGTATGACAGCTTGAGAGCCATAGCTGTATCCCAGGCACTGGAATAACCAGGGGATAAATGCCACTGGAACTTGGCTCTTTATTTAATAAAAAAATGTTTTTCTTTTTTCTGCTGTGAAAAATGAGCAGTAAACTTTTGAGGGGGGTCTCTGCAACGTCTTGATCCTCAAAGGACTCTGATCCCTCATTGAGAGAGTATTTATCTCTCAGGTTCACTTTCTTTGCTTCTAGATGAACTCTGTCTCCCCTTATATTTCAGTTCCCTGAATTTAATTCTGTCTTCACCTGGAACTGCTCTGAGACCAGGCTTCCTAATGCTGAACCATAATTGAGTAAAATCATTACCCACTGCAGAGAAAGTGACTCAGTGTGTAAAACATCCTCCCTAGAAAATGCATCAGGCTGGGCTCAGGGGTCAGATCTGCAGTTCCCAGAAGTTTATGCCAAGATTCCCCATTGCTGGCTGGGAGTTTTGGAGCTGGCCTGAAGTGATCAGCTCATATCTTCTTGGATTTAATTGGGTTCTATGGGGCAACTTCTGATCCCTGATCCCCAGGGAAGGAGCCACAAAGATTGCAGCGTCTGCAGCAATCTCATCTGTCCACGGTCGCCGTCAGGGAGAGAAGAATGGCTGCTTAATCAGACACACAATCTGAAAATGTCACATTATTATTTATGAAGTGTTTAATAATCACACCACAATCATCGGACGCGGTGAGGTGGAAAACAAAAATGTATTTTTTTCCAAATAGTATATTAAAATTCTGTTATTTTGAGGGGAGAGAAAACAAAACAAAACAAAAAAACCCCACGCCACTAAGGAAATTATTTCTTTTAATTTGAAGAATACACATTCTGCTCTCCTTGACTTATTTATGTGTGGCTCTGAAGTCCCACACGGCTGGGGCAGTCTCAAGTTCAGCAGCTCAGGTCAGCTGGATGTGTCCTGCTGCTGCCTGCCTGCATCTTTCCCTTGCTGCTGGGAAACCTGCAAAGTTTGTTCAGCTTTGAGCATCCCAGACCAGGCTCTGGATTGTCCTTAAGCAGCAGCACACTGAGAAGTTCAAACCTGGCTGGCTGTGAATAATCTATAGCTTTTGGATAGTGTTAGATAAATCTATGGTGTAACAGAATTTTCAGCTGGGATAAAGAAACAGCTCTACCAGAAAAAAAACCAAAAACAACAACACTAAAGTATCCCAAGGGTGGCTAGCGAGAAATCTGTATTTGAATAGAGCTGGGTCTGGAAACTGGGTTGGTGCAGGGAGCATGTTACTGTGGGCACATATTTGAGTGATGCTGGAGATCCTGATTTGTCTCATAAGAAAGGCAAGCAGGCCATTGTGCTTTCTGAGGAAGAAAAAGAAATATGTAGTGTTTCCTTTCAGGCAGAATTAATAATCTGAAAAAATGAACTTGTAATTATTGAGCATGTGTGTCAGGTTTTGCTTGGATGTTTCACCTTGTATCTTTTCAGTCTTTCCCTTGTCACCATGGAAGAGTTTAAACTTAAAAATAAACCCCCTTATCTTCTCTAACTGTTTTGCATTCTTTCTTTCCAGGCTGGCCTTTTTCTTTATTGATGTCTTGCTTCATTTTCATATTTTCAGATAATAATTTTCAGATATCAGGAGCAGGGTGCTCTGAAGAGCTCCATGGCCTGTGGCAGGGGAAGGATGTTCCCAGCACATTGTTCACCCAAGGCTGACTCCTTCTGCTCTCTCCTGATTTGTGTGCCAGCATCACCAGCCTCAGGGATGGCAGAGTCCAGGCATGTAGTGCTGCTCAGGAATTTGTGCTCCCTCTGTTGGCTGCTTGGCTCTCGAGCAATGGAGGGAAAAAAAAAATAAAATAAATAAAAAATTAGGTTCCGCCAGGCAGAAATAGTTTGTCTGCTTCTAATTGTTTGGTGACCAGCAAACCAGTTTGGGAGGGTGGTGTCAAAATAAAGAGCCTATCACTTCCAACTGCCTCTGAATTTGGTGTGTTGTGGATAACTCAGGGAATTAGAATTTAAATGCTTCAGGCTGGGGTATGTGTCTGTGTCAGCTGAGGTCTGTGGGCTCAGCTCTGTGTAAATCCAGGCAACCTTAAGGGCACCCCCAGCACATCCCTGGGGCAAAATGCCTTCATGGTGCTTTGCAGCCACACATGTCCCCAAATTTATCAGCTGTGCTTTGGGCCAGGCTGCAGAGATGCTGCAAAGCATGGTGCCTCAGTGGCAATGCTGGCAGCTTCACCCCCAGTTTGTCCCCACAGCCACTTGCAGCAGAAATGGGGCTGATTCTCTCCTCATACCCTTCCTCCACACCTGAGGAAAATGACACAGACCCATACAGACATTTATTTCCTATAGCTTCCCATGTATCCCATCATCTCTGGCGATTAATGCAGTGCAATCAACAGTTTAATATGTTACTACTAAATACTTTAATTATATTATTCCTTTCTGACACCGCAATCACTAGATTTTTATGCTTTGATGCTGAATCTAGTGAAACTTTAAATTAGAGTAATTAAATAATTAGCTGTAATATGTGACAAGGCAACAAAACGATTGCTGGTTTATTATTTGGCAGTGACATCATTGCTTCTGTTTGTGTTCAGGCAGCCAGGTCGTGCAAGAGAATACACAGTCAGGAACATCACCTTGCTACAGAACCAGAGATCTCAGCCAGAGTCAATTTTAACCAAGGAAAGTACTATTCCTGTTTTTTCTGACTTCCCTTTCTTTGTCTTTAAGATCTACTTCACCATCCCTTTTTCCTTAAGAATTATTTCTGCTCTTTTTAAAGCTCTGCTGTCCCTGATGGCTTTTCCCTCTCAGTTTAACCTTACACTTCAGTGAACTTATTTAGGCTTTTATCTTTGGCTCAAGGCTCTGGCTGTTTTCTGCATTTTAAAATTTTATATATATATATATATATTTTTTTAACATATATATTTGCTGCCCAACACATCCCTGTGACAACTGGAAAAATAAATATCCTCTTTTTTTTGCCCGACGAGCTCCTGCTGGGGAAAAATGTGTTGGATGAGGTTTCCCAATGTAGCACAGGCAACCTGAAATGTATAAAACTGGAGAGCCCTGCAAGAGAAATAGATCTGTCAGTGGTGTGTTGAGGAATGTTCAGAAATCAAATAGCAATTTAGATGAGCAGGCAAGATTACAGCACAGATTTGGGCTCTTCTTCTCTTCTTCTTCTTCTTCTTCTTCTTCTCCTCAGCAGCTTTTCCAAAACCCGAGAGCAGCAGTGATGTGTTTTACAGCCCCACAGAGTGTGAGGAGAAGTGACAAGATTTTCCTATAAATATGACTCTAATCACAGAAATGTGCAAACCCCTTAGGAGGGATCCAGGTGAATTTCACACTCTCTGATAGGTTCTGGTTGTTGTTTCATTTTCTTGTCTTTTTATTTATTTATATATTTATTTTTTTATTTTTGGCTAATTTTTTTTTCCATTGTTGCAAGTTCTTGGCTGCTTCTTGCTATTATTTTTTTTTTTCCTTCGATTTTAGACAGCTTAGGCTTTGTCCCCAGAAACAGAGAAAGGCTCTACATTAAATACTTCACAGCAATGCAGCACTTTGCAGCCTTGAACTGACTATTAATCCTCACATGCTCTCTCTTGGCCAGCACTCTGGATACAGGATGTCTGCTCCTTAGTAAGAAGCTTCTTTTAAAGCAAAAGAACCACGTTAACTTTGGTGTCTCAGTAGCACCATCCACTTTAGTGGGCTTCCCTTAGGGGATAATTTGGCTTAGAGTGGCTCCACTTTTTAAAAATTAAGCCTCCAGTTTTCCTCTTCTCCTGTCTGTGCTTTTATTTGCTGGGTACAAATCCAGTAATGACACCCATGCCTCTGACAGAGCATAAAGCTGCCAAGCCTTTTGCTGTTGCTATTTTTCTAGCAACCCAAACCCTATATATATATTCCTCAGGATACATTTCAGGCATCTTACATCATACCCACATATCTGGTCCCTGAGATGCTGCTCGCTGGGAAGTTTGATAGGATATGAATTTTCCCAGGTTCTCCAGGAAAATTCCTCTCGATTATTTTAACTTCTTGTTTTATTCTAAAAAAGTTGCAGCAGGAAGTAACCTTGCAAAGTTAATAAGGATATTTAAGAAAAAACAAAGAATAAGAAAAAAAAGAGTAATTTTTCAGCTTTTTTTTTTTTTTTTCCCTCAGAAGAAGCACTACTTTAAAATGTTAGAAATTGCAATATAGTTAAATTAGTGAGAACTCAGAAATAACACCAGAAGAGTAATTAAGGCACTGTGCTACTAACTCCTGAGGTATTTGCTAGGCTTGGCTCTTGCACAGCAGAAGTTGGATATCATTGTAGAGGGAGGTCTGTAAAGTAGCTTGGCCCAGGTGGAAGTTTGATGATATCTAAGTTAAATAGGTGCCTTTTAGGGACTGTTACAATAGCTCTACCTTTCAGCCCATTATAGAGCAGCCTGTGTGCAAACCAGTGGGAGCTTTTGTCCATCACCTCCAGTGCTATTTATATGGGTAATTTAATTTAACAGCAGCAGGAGGCTTCCAAATAACTCTCCCCAGCATGGGAAGAAAAGCAAGCTCTAGTGCATATTCACACAATCCTGTTGACCTGGAGGGATGGGCAGATTTTGGAGAGGATGTGCATTTTGTTTGGAGGAGAACTGGAGGCAGATATGTCTCTACCCTCTTTCTGGTTTATTCAAAGGGTTTTCCTACTTCTGCTCTCTCAAAGCTGGGTCTCCAGGGCTCATCATGTCCCTGCCACTTCTTCTAGCACTTATATTTGCTACATTAAACTAAACTGTACAAATCACTTTTGTCTTCATAACCAAGCCTCTCTGCTGGATTTTTTTTTTTTTTTGACCATTACACAAATCCAGATTCAACAATTGCACTGGCCCAGGAGCAGTTTGTGTGGCTCTTAGGGGATGGGGATATGGGGCAGCAGAGGGCCAGGAAACTCCAAACTGCATCCCTAGCCTTTCCATGCCAGCCTGTGTTTTGGGTGATGGTCTCCCTTGTTTTGGCTAGCATGACATTAAGCCTCAAGGAAAAGGCAACTGCAACTGCCAGTTTCACTGAGGTTAAAACCCACCCATCACAATATGGTAAATGTCTGTGTGGAGGGAGGATTTATAGGCTTGTGGAAGGATGCCACATGCTTACCAGCTCTTGAATAGAAATAAGAGAGTACTAATTAGGTCTGTGATGTTGGCAGATGGATCCATGTGTCAGGGAAAGAAAGCACTGTGCTCTCCAGCAACCCAGCCATCTTTTGAGTGTCTTCATCAATACCCCTGGCCTGGGAGGAAGAGTTATTCCACATTTGAGGAACACAACAACAGCTTTCAGCACCAGGCTCCTCTGAAAGATGCAACCTTCCAGACTGAGCCATTGCTGAATCCATCATTTAACTTATCTCACAGCACAGCTGCCTCCTGTGACTCCAAATGTCACCAAGTTTGGGGAAGATTTCGGGAAGGAAATATGCCTGGTGTTTTTTGGGCTGCATTTCTGAACTGAGCCAGAGAGGGAACAGGAGGATGCAAATGATTTGGCACATGGTATATATTGATCCCAGTATTTTATCCTGCAAGTAGTAGTAGCTGGAAAGGAAGTTTCCCAAGCTGGAGATTGGTTTCATTTACATGTTTGGGAGAATCTGGCAGCCTTGCTCATAAATCTGGTGGCCCAGGTGGAATGCATGAACCCTCTGACTTTACCTGCTGGTGTTAGTCTTTGCCCTACATTTCCTCGCAGCACTAAATACTCCTTTCATTTATCTTTCCCCCCCAAAAAAACCCAGGGCAACAACAAGAGCTGATTTCCTGCTTCATCTCCATCACCCAGGCTGGTGCATAGCAAAGCCAGCAGTTTGCCAGTGCACTGACTGAGTCACAGGAAGCCTCAATCTGTGGCATTCTGCCAGAGCCTGCTGCCCCTTTTATGAATGCTCTGCAGCAACTGAGCCCTGGCAAATCCTGGAGGCATTCTCACCCCTCACCCTGGGTGCTGTTCACTGAAAAAAAAAACCAGGCTCAGCCTTTTTGGGAGCTGTGTTTAATTATTCCACTCAATTAGTCACTTCCCCCACGCCCACATTTTATTTATAATTTTTTTTTTTTTTTTTTCTCCCCTCAAGTCATGAAAAGGTTGTAGCTGAAAGCCTTAGAGCTGACAGATGATTCACAGATAACCCTCTCTCCTGGGCTGTACTCCCAACAACTTTGGGAACCAGAAAGCAGAGTAATTTTTGGACTGCTCCAAGTGCTCATGCTGGGGCTGTATGGCGATAAATTACTTGGCCTCTCCCTTCTCCTTCCCTCTGTTGGCTCTGGCACCTGCAAGTTCTGATTAATACAGGCAGTGCAGGTAATACTGAGCACATTGGAAGGTTTCCATGAGCCAAAGGCTACTGGGGGCCATTTCACAGGCTGGAACAAAGGCCTTTAGGGAAAATGTGGGCATTGCAATTTCATAAAATGCATGAAGAGCTGGCTCTGAAGGAAGACACAGCTCCCTCCTTTGAGAGGAGACCCCAGGAAGGCAACACTTGACTTTTTTGAAGCCTTTTTCTGCTGCTAAAGTTCTTGAGTCGTTACAGAAAATAGGAGCATTTGGGCCCTATTAGGGTAATAACTAATAATAAGCTCACAGTTTACTTATCTTCACACAAGCCTTTTAACATACCCAGTCATTTTCTAACAGATGGGAAACAGGTACAGAGGAAGCCTAAGCAGCTGGTCCAAGGTCATACAGGAAGGCTGTGGTGGAGCAGGAGCTGAGTCCCAGCCTGCAGATCCTGAGCCAGATCCCCAGTGACATCCTCACCTAGCAAGCAACAAGAGATGACACACTGAGAGCTAACCCATGTCCTGGACTGTCCTCAGCCTTAGCTGCTGACAGAGAAGGTCTCAGGTTGCTGCTGATCTCTCCTGATGGATGCTGCAGCCTGAGCCAGGGCTGGGAGCTCAGTAGGAACAAGAGGGGCTCAGCATCTGGGTGAGTGGTAGCCAAGATTTGGCCATGTGCAGCAATCCTTGTGCTAGGGAGAGCTGAATGAGCTGGTCATTTTGCAGGACCCATGTGGATATGTAAATATATGAATATATAAATGTGTGTGTATATATATATATAACACCTACCACCCCCAAAGAGCTGGAGAGGCTCAGCTCAGTGCCACAGGTCCTGCTCTTGAGCCCAGCCCACCCTGCCATGCTCAGTGCTTTTTTTATACAGCATTTCCACCCTAAATTTTGTTGGGTGGCCTTTGCAGGGAGGTGCAACGAGGTCTTTGTATCAGAGGGATGGAAGAGACAGCATGTCCCTCTTTGCCCTGCCAGCTCACTGGCAGCCTGGAAACACATTGCAGATGAGATGGTCTCTCTTGGGCTCCTTAACACCTCCTCTGGGAGCCCCCAGGCCCAAGGGATGACTTTTTCAAAACTGTCAGGCTATTTTAAGGTTCTTTTAAATAGGTCTTTTTTTAAAAAAAAAAAAAAAAATTCAGTGAAACAGATGCTTGAGTCGTTCCTTGATCTAGAAGGTAGCTGCTAATTAGTTTTGTATACAGCGTAAGCCTTCTCTCCACGTGGCATATTTTGTGTCAGCAAAGGATGGCTGTCAGGGAATTTTTTCTGCTTCCTGTCCTCCCTTGATATTCAAGAGAGAAATGAAGTTGCCAGCACCAGCCCTGCCTTTCCACCCTTATTGTTTTGCTCTGAAAAAAATCACATCATGCATCCAGCGTGGCTGAAAGGGGTGTTTTGGAGTGGGGGGAGCAGCCCCTCTTCTCTCCATAAAGGTTTCAGGGGGGGAACCCTTGTCATGGCTGCAATCTTAAGGTTGTTTTTTTTTTTTTTTTGCCTTCAGCAGGGCCCCTCTGCCTCTCAGGGATTGCACATATGTGGGAGGAATCCAGTGCATGGCCCATTTGAAGTCTTCTTTATAAATATTCAATTCCCCTTGCCGCACCGGGCAGCACGGCAAAGCAACCCCTCATGGTCTTGCATGCCAATAATTTGCAGATTAAAACTCCTCCAGTGTGAATCTCTACAATGGGCCCTGCCTTATCTGGACTGGGCCTGTGGAACTATTGTGCTGATAATCTGGGGATTAAGAGACTTTAATAAAAAGCTTCGACATGACAGGTCATAGCTGCTCTGGGGAAAAAAAAAAAAAACAACAAAAAACCAAACCCACGACATATATATATGTGCCAGGGGGATTTAGAGGAGCTCAGCACCTTGCTCCAGGAATTTGTGGTCCCTTCTGATTGCTTTCAGAGTTTCTGTGTGCCCCATACAGCCAACCTGGGGGCACTTGGATGCCTTTTTAGGGCTTTGCTTAAAACCCAACTCTCCAGAGCTGCTGCCACAGAGGATCCTGCTGCATCCACCTTTCCAAGCTTGTTGTGATGCTGGCCATGGCACAGCCCAGCATGGTCCCTGTTCTGCTCCCAGGGTGGTTTTGGGGAGGATTCCCAGGTTCAGTCTCCCCCCCTGGACCCCACAGCAAGCGAATGCCCCTCCACGTTAATTACATTTGGGTTTCTTATGAAAATCTGACACTGCAGCAGTCCTTCTCCTGCACTTGTCTCTAAACAAACTGTTAATATTTTAAGTGTCTTTCATGAGCCCGAGTCTAATTAATTAAAGGTTTATGAAAAACAATTAGGTTTTGATAGGGATCACCTTCTCATGAGTCCCGTGTCTGCATGGAAAAAAGAGAAGGGTTAGAAAGGCTCAGGTTGAAATTTAGAACTGCAGTGAATAAGAGAATACACAAATCCCACATGGATTGGGGAAATTAGGACATTTGGTGCCAGATTGTCTGACTAATTAGATTTCTATCAAGTCCTGAGGGACTGGCTGATGCAGCATTTTAATTTAAAGCTGCAGCAGCAGCAGCAGCAATTTTTTTTTTTTCCCCCTTCTTCTCATGTCCTTTATCAGATTGTCTGTGTTTTCAACATGCAATCCTTTTCCCTTCCAACGTTGCACCTCTGCAAGGGTCAAACCTCATCCTGCCTTTTGCAGCATGGAGCTGCTGTTCACTTTTGGGCTTCATTTGAAAGTGAAAACAGCTGCCAGGGGATTTTCCCAGAACACCAGGCATGGCATTCCTGGACAGACACATGGGATATACTCGTATGGGGAAAAGCTGGGGTATCTCAGAATGACCCAGTACTCAGGCTAGTTGTAAAGAGGATTTTCAAAAGCTGGTGTACTGCCTAGGAAAGCAACCAAAGAAAACTTTTCCTCCGGCTGCAGGGTTGTGTTGCTCTCTGAATCTCCTCTCCCAGCAGCTCACTGGGCACCAGGAGCAGAGAGAGCTTTGGATTTCAGATGAAATACTGGCAATTTCTTGGAGTTAGTTCATTTCCACCCTGAACCTCCTGAAATGAAGATCAATGCTTAAATGCCTGCTCCCTGCAGGGAGAATAGAATGGCACCTCTTTCAATTATATTATTTTAAAATATGGTGATGCAATTCCTCTGCATCCAGAAACAGGCTGGAAAACAGAGCAGGTTGGTGGCAAAGCTGGGGAGTGGGTATAACTCTGAGGTCCCTGAATTATATTGCTGGTTCAGGCACTTAATTTACACTTCACAACTTTGAAGTTGTGAAGTTGCAGGGCCTGAACTCAGGCTTAATGTGTATAGAGCAATGCACAAGTTGATTCAGAACTACAAAATTGTTAGGTTCCTACTTTGTAGGGACCAAAATTTAGTGTTAATTGGCCCAGAATTAGTTGGTATTATTGAAATAAAGTAAGTGGAGTTTTTTTAAAGCCATATCTTACTCAACACTAGGTGACTGCAAATATCCCCATGTCCTATTTAATGACAAATTATTATGCTATTATTGCTATTTTATATGATGGATACATAATTAACAGAGTCTGTAGAATCATTTCTTCTCCCATTTTACTCTACTTCTTTCAGATTATTTTATAAAAAAAAAAAAAAAAAAAAAAGATAATGGAATTATATCTTATGCTTCAATGAAACTGAAAACTATTATTCCTCTTGATAACCAAACCCAGCAAAGTCAGCCATTCCAGTGAATATTAAACACAAAAAAATGTGTTTCAGATGTATTGTGAATGTGCTGCTAAGTCTTTAACTCCTTGTTTTGTGATGAGAAGTTCAGCAGTGGCAGGAACTAAAGTGAAACCTCTGAAGAGGCTGAATTTCCCAGCTTTCATTGATTGAAAGGCAGGGCTTGAGGATTATTGAAATGGTTTCACTTAACCTCATTTCCCCATCATTATTTTGTTCTGCTTTTTGGGGAAGGCTATATAATACTTATTTACTCCTCTCTGGGATCCCTAGATGCTAAAAAGCCTTCAGCCCCACTGGGTTGCAGCCAGATGAATGGTGCAGAAAGCAACAGGAGCCTGGCCAGGACCAACAGCACTGTTTGGGGCTTGATCATTTCAATTTACAGTGTATGTGTTAAAGAGGGAAAAGGGCAGCTATTAAGGGCCCAAGTGATGGATGAGATCTCACTAAAATAGGTAATAAAGAAACAGAGAACAAAAAGGACCTTTCTAGCCCCTCCAAGCTCCCAGAGCTGCTGGGCTTTGAGAGCTGCCATGAGCACCAGGGTAAGAGCAAAAGAGTTTGAGCTCCTAGGTAGGGTCCTAAGAGGGATCTTGGGTCTCTTGGAAAGGTAAAGATGCCTAATTCTCTCCTACAGTTTTTGTGCTGGTGCTTTTCCACCTTTGCAATATTGGAACAGATTAAAAAAATGCAGAATGATGATTATAAAACACACTTCCTGGAAGCTGCTTCTGGAGAGTGACAGGTTTTTGGTTTTTTTTTTTCCCCACTTGCTCCTCTGCTGTTTCTTTTTCCACCCAACAGAGAAATATGATAAATTTACAAGGTATCTGGACTAACTAGAAAGTAATTTTCTTCCTTTCCCTTTCACTGAAGGAAAAACAAACAATGAAGCAAGCCACCATTTTGCTCTGATGACACTTCCATTTCTTTTTTTTTTTTTTTTTTTAAATCCAATTTTATTTTCAAAATAACTGAGGCACTTCCAGAGAATAATTTGTCTCACTAGAAGGTAGTTGTCAGAAACAGGAGGGAGGGACATGCAGTTTGTGTTCATAGGAACCTAGCTGAGCTGTCAGCATTCCCAGTGACTAAAGTTAGAGAGAGGAAACCCCCCCACTGGAGGCCTGAAATTAAAAAGAAGGTGGTATTGGTTTGAAAATTATCAGAATGAGATAATTTTGCCTTTTTGTAAAAATAATTCTCACTTGTAAGTATGCATTATACCCATGAAAAATTGTCTGGGGCTCTGCAGTTTTTAAAATAAGCTAGTTACCTGAAAATGCATTTATTTTGATTTGCAGTGTGCATATTGGGAAAATATTGTCCTGAGTGACCATATTAATGTTACTCATGTCATTCTGTGAATGACAATACGATGAACAAGTTGAGAATTGCTTCCTAGACCTGTATAACAAATCTATCCAAACTTTATGAAGAAAAATCCAAAATGTCTTGTTTTAGTGTTTTGCAAGACTGAACAGTTTTGCTTCTAATTCAGACATTTCCAGGCTTCACCTCACCTAATTTGGAGCTGGGTGAATAACCTAGGACAGATAACTGGAAAGCTGGGAAAAGGTTATTAATAAATTTGGAGCTGGTTGCCTGGTTCTGCCTGAGCTGGGGGGAAAGGGTGGCATAGGCAGGGGATTGTGGTTGTGTCCTGGTTTTGCTGGTTTGGTTGTAGAGGTTCAGGGATCCAGAGTTTCAGGGATACTGCATATTTGAAGCATCTATCTTGTGTTACCCATCCTGCTTGCTCTACTGTCAGGACTCGGTGTGTTCCTCCCTCCTAGCACTATCTGAAATGTCTTCTTTAATGTTATTTAAGAGTTAAAGGTGTCCAAAGCATGATTTGGCAGAAGAACAAGGAATCAGGACTTCTTCTGGCTCTTAAATCCAGGCTGCAGAGGTTATATGTTATTTTCAATAGATCATTTGTAGTCCAAGCAGCTGTGACAAACAACTGCTATGTGGTACTGGGATGACCTAACAAATCAGTCGAAATGGTCTCATACAAAAGGAAAGGGATAACTTGTTATATTGCTATTCCAGCCATTGGGTTTGGGTCATTCATGTTCTGTTGGCCTGAGCAATCAGCCAAAAATGTGAGATTTCAGTATTATTTTGTGTCTTTGGTTCAGTCTACAGAGAAGATGAAAAAAAAAAAAATTAAAAATCATGTTTTCCTGAAAGTAGCAGAACTCTTCCAGGTTCTTCTTTTGCAGATTTGAGCCCCTTTTAGGCCCTAATCAGCCCAGAGCATCCTTCCTGCTGCCTCAAGAAGCAGGGTTTGCTCAGCCCAAGTCTGGCACAGCCTCACTCCCTTTCCCCTCAGTGCCTCCAGACCTTTCTGCCCAATACCAACCCACAGAGCTCGTGGGTTTTGCAGCCCCCACTTTGCTAACCTTTTGCTAAAAGTGGGGGGATAAGTCTATGCTTAGGACAAGGGCTCAAATATCTCTTAAATGACAACTCTGTCCACACTTTGCTACTTCCTTACCTTGCTCTCCCAGCCCACAGAGACAGCACACCCCATGTATTTTAACACAGGAGCCTAAATGACTTAGAAGCCAGGCTGTGTTTTCTAGTAATTATTTATGTCCTTCCCTATAGTAAAAAAATATTGTGCTGGCGTGAGAGCTTCAAAAGAAAGTTAAAAAAAAAAATCTGAAAATTGATGTTTGTGCTTTGGACACAAGACAAACTTGTTAGCATGTTCTTCTACCTGGTGTGATGCAGATGGAAACCCCATTTATGATTTAAGTCTCTGAGCCCTTGACCAGCTACCTCCAGTCAACACGTCTCACTTGCCTGGGAAGTGAAGGGAAATCTATTTTGTTTGTAATAAAGCTGATTATCATAGATAAATGTATCTAATTAGTCTCATTTGCTGACACACAAGCCTTTAATTGCAAGTTGAATAATTAGACATATCTGCATATGCAAATGAATAGGGTTATACTATGTCACTCTTAACATGATTTCTCTGGAGACAAATAGCTCTCTATTTTCAGGAGAGAATATGATATATTAATTTACGTAGACAAATAACTTTATTTAGAATGAGTCTCTCTCATGTTTGTTTATATAAAGCAATAAGAGAAGAAACAGATAGATTTTATGTGGAAGGAAACAGCTGGAAGATACTAATTTATAAGGGGGAAATCCTTGCAAAGAGTAATGCTTCTCAGTGGTGAGTAACAGGAGCAAGAAGCCTTCTCCCAGCAGAAGCTTCCTGGCAGGGTTGGACATCCCAGCCTTGCCAGGACCACTGCTCCCATCCCCTTTTTGCATCCAACCATTCCAACCACCTGACAGCTCTGCATCCCACCCCCCCTTCCTTCGCCCTGCTGGGATGGGATGCTCTAACTCCTTATCCTGTTGTTTCCCTCTCCAGATGGCCCCTGCAGAAATTTGGGAGGGGGTACATGCCTTGCTCTCCTTCCTCTGGGTGCCAGGAGCATCCTCAGGAGGCAGGGGGGCTGCTGGCAGCGGGACCCCCGGTTTTGGGGCGATGGGGACGGGTTGGGGGCTGGCTGGAGAGCATGGCATCACCTGGGGTGGTGGCACTGCGGATGGGGCAGGGATGGAAACCCCAAATCGGTGACTTGGGGACGGGGGAGGGGTGACATCCCCGCGTCCTCCGGTGACATCGCTGTCCCGCCCCGTTTTTCCAGGTAATACCCAACCCCGCATCAAAATCCCTTGCGAACCCCGCCTTCTCTCCAAATAAAGAGCTAAAAAACGACGAGAGGGCTCTGCCTCCCCGGAACCCCCCCCCGGCTGTCCCCCCCCTCACTGTCCCCTCACTGTCCCGCCGCCCTTCCCCGCCTTCGGGGCTTCGCTGCCCCCTCCCCCGGCAGCTCCGGGCAGCCCCAAGGAGCCGGGATGGGACCCCCCGGGGTCTCCTCCGCCGCTGCTTTCCCTTCCCCCCCCCCACACACACCCCCCCCTCCCGCAACCCCGTTACCGCGGCAACCGCGGCCCCGCCGCCTGCAGGGACCGGAGGCACCGGGAGGGGGCAGCACCGGCACGGGCCTGCGGGGGCGGGAAGGGGGCGGGAAGGGTGCGGGTAGGGTGCGGATTGAGTGCGGGAAGGGTGCGGGTAGGGTGCGGATTGAGTGCGGGAAGGGTGCGGGTAGGGTGCGGATTGAGTGCGGGAAGGGTGCGGGTAGGGTGCAGGCAGGGTGCGGGGAATGCTTGCAGGCACTGTGCGGGCCTATTGGTGGCAGGGTGCAGGTTATGTTCTGGCTGATTGCAGGCAGGGTGCAGGTAGGGTGCAAGTAGGGTGCAGGTAGGGTGCAGGTAGGGTGCAAGTAGGGTGCAGGTAGGGTGCAGGTAGGGTGCAAGTAGGGTGCAAGTAGGGTGCAAGTAGGGTGCAGGCAGGGTGCAGGCAGGGTGCAAGTAGGGTGCAGGCAGGGTGCAGGTAGGGTGATTGCAGGGTGCAGGTAGGGTGCAAGTAGGGTGCAAGTAGGGTGCATGTAGGGTGCAAGTAGGGTGCAAGTAGGGTGCATGTAGGGTGCAGGCAGGGTGCAAGTAGGGTGCAGGCAGGGTGCAGGTAGGGTGATTGCAGGGTGCAGGCTATGCAGAGGCTGATGGCAGTGTGGATGCAGGCGAGAATGCAAGCTGTGCACAGGGTGATTGCAGTGCAGGCAGCATGCAGGACACCCACCCCCTTCTCCAGAGCTGAGCACCCAGGAAGCAGCATCCCTTCCCTCCTGCCCCATCTCAGGAGCAGCCCCGCGTCACTCCCTGCCACGGAAAGGGCAGGGGAAGGACTTTTGTTTGGGGCTGGGGCTGCCTGGTGATGGGCCACAGTTCCCCGTGTCATCCATCCAACAAAGCAGAGGTTATGGGCAGGATTCCCATTCCTCATGTCCCTGTGAGGACACCTAAATGGTCTTTAGAATTTACAAAGCGAGTCTGGCTTGGCTGGAAGCAATGACACAACCTGCTTGTCATCATTTCGTAACTTCCTCTTCCATTCTCATTTTCACCTTTTAATTCACAGAATTAATTTAGGTTTAGGGGCATCCATCACGACACAGCTCACAGAAAGATGGGTGTTCTCCTCCTCTGTCCCACTGCCCAAGTCAGGGAATGGTCACATCTCCTACCAGCCTGACTCAAACACGAAAGATGTTCACAGATCAACTGGATGTTGGTTAACTCACACTTTACTGGTAAAATGCATCTATGAGATAAGGAAAATTGCAGTAAACATCCACACTCTTCATACAGATCAGCACAGCACCCTTATCCTCTACAAACTGGTTCATTGATCTGACTCCTATGGGCTTTGAGATAAGAGAATGATGGGAAAAATGACTGATAAGGCACCCAGGCCTCTCTGCTTGCTTTTCTGAGCAAAATGCCCAATGGTCTCACTAAGGGTCTGTGTTGTGCCCCAAACACCTCCCTAAACTGTTAAAGATCTTTGGGGTGTGCTGGCGCTGCAGTGGTTAACCAGCAGGGAGGCTGAAATCTGCATAAGGCTGATTTGGGGAAAAAAATAATGAAATGCAGCTTAGATGAAATCACAGCTGGGTGGGATTTGGTGAAGGGCATCTCTGAAGGGAAAGCTGCCCTAGATAGGAGCTGGGGTGTTGTGTAAGGGGCAGCTTGCTGGAGGCTGGCAAGGCCTCTGATTCCCAGGCAGAAACATCCCTCTGCAAGATACGCTTTGTTTATCACTTCCCAGCTCAGTGCTTTTGGCTTTCCCTTCATCTCCCTGCCTGCAGGAGGGTGATGGGTGGCCATAGGGGCTGCCCACGGGTGCTGGTGCCTTGGCATGGACACTATAGCACCACAACGTGACCTTGCTTGGAGCAACCCCTCACCAAGGTGATAGCAAAGTTGCATCAATTTATCTCAACTATCAACTCAAACATTTTCCCATTGCATTATTATTATTATTAATAATAATTATTATTATTATTTCTACACAGTAGCACCTGGGAGCTGCTTCCAGCCCTGGTCTGTTCTGTGCAATCCAATCCTCTTGCTGCTGCACTAGGTTTGTCATATAAAAGTAACTCCACATACCCCCCATCCCTTTCTTCTCCCCAGAAACTGTTTCCTGCAAGGGTGGAGGTGTGCTGGGAGCCACCCTGTTATTTTCCCTCAGATTTGGAGGGCAGGGATGTCTCAAGTTGCCTCAGCTCCCACTGAGCCCTATTTCTGCATCCTCCCAGCAGCAACAAACCGACAGCAAACTCCTGTTGCCCTTCCTGGGACATCTCCATCCCCTGCTCAGACTTTTCTAATGACACCCGGAGATCTTGCAGGCTTTCCTGCTGTGCCCGTGGTGTGTTCCTGTGCACACACCCTCAGCTCTGGGTTGTTTGGGATTTTTTTGCAAGGTGATGTCACAGTGTCGGGATGCTTTGCTAAAACCCATCGGGTTGTCATTCCCCTTAACGCCTTCCTAATCCCAGTGACTTGGTGAAAAGTGACCAGGCCACATTCTCAGCTTTGGAAAAGCCATGGGGCTCTTTTCCCTAATTCATGGTGTTATTCTTCCTCTCTGAGCACAGCATTTCCAGGCAGGTTGTGGCTCAGCATCACCCTTTTCATTCTCTCTTAACAGTTTCTTAGGCTCACAACAGCACAGAGCTTTCACAGCACAAACAAGTCCCAGGGATGGATGAATTTCCTCAGCTATGAAATAAGTAAAGCAGATGATTGAATAAAGTTTCTTTCCCCTGCCTGGCTCAGCAGCTCTGTTGTGCTGTATTCCATTTCCTAACTTCTGACCTCAGCTATTCTCTTACCCAGCACTGTGACCTCCCCCAAGTGGGTAAAGCTGTTGGGTTTCCTCTGCCATTGAAAACCCGACCTTTTTACATAGGGCCAAATCCTGCTCTCAGTTCTCTGGGTTAATCTGGAGTAAATCTCTGAGATTAACTGGATTTAACCCTCCACTGGCTGAGCAGCTGTCTGCAGCCCTGACCCACGGTGCTGCTCAAGGCTGTGCATCCTCTCCAGGAGCTTTGAGCTGGGTGAAGAGCTGCTCCCAGCAAAGCCCAATAAACCATCCATCCCCTTGCAGGCAGTGGCAGATCCATCATGTTCTGCTGAAAAGCTGGTAGAAATCCATCCAAAATCCATCAGAGGACTCTCTGCTCCCCCTGCTCTCCCCAGGGTAGGGGTGTAGGGTTTCCTCTCAGTCGTTTGCTCTTGGGAGCCTGGGGCAAATATTCATAGAACCATAAAATGGTTTGAGTTGGAAAGGGAACTTAAAGATCATCTGGTTCCAAACCCCCTGCATGGGCAGGGACATCTCCCACCAGACCAGGCTGCTCAGGCCCTTTGCCTAAAGCCAGGCTGAAAAGCTCCTGTGAGGATGATGCCTGTAGCCACAGCATTAATACCTGCTGGGTATTTTCTAGGACTCGTGTGAACAAGAGGAGGTTCTCCTCCTCAGGACCTAGGTGAGCAGTTCATCCTGCCCCTGGCTTCTTGTCCTCCTGAAACCCTTCCCATGCCCATGCCGAGATGCTTGCGCCGGGGGGAAGTCCCCTTGGGCTCTCCCTGGGTACAGCTGAGGTCAAACACTCTCCTCTCCTTCCCTGCTCTGTCCACCCTCACCAGCAAAGCTCCACTGACTGCTGGCTGCAGGAACCTGATGGGAAAAGAGAGCAGCAGTCCCCAAAGCTGTGTCATTTTGCTGAGTGCTTTCAGGATGTCACCGTGTCACCATTCCAGTTCATTAGGCGGCGCGGGGAAGACGCTGGGACATCAAAGCTCTCCTTTTCCCTACAGAAACGGGAGCAGATCTTTTGATCTCAGCCCCCAGTGTGTCCCTCCCTCCCTCCCCAACCCCCCCAAGACCCAGAGTTCCTTCTACAACCCAAACCTACAGGGGATCCGTGTTTGATTCCGCCGTCTGTTCTGGGGCGGTTTCCGCCGCTCCCCTGGTTTACTCTGGGAGGGGATTTGTCGGAGGGGGGAGGAGGAAGCAATAATTTTTTTCCATGTTTATTTCTATCCACGCTACCCTCTGCTCCTCGGGCACAGCAGGGGAGGGTACCCAACCTATTTGGTGTCAAGCAGGAGCTTTGAAGCCTGCCACAATCAAACGCTTGTGGTTGGGGTTGGGGTTGGGGGGGAAACCCAGCCAGCTGTTTGTTTGCTTCCCTGCTTTCTATTGATTGAAGGAGATAATCTCCCAGGCCCCACGTGCTTAATCTGGGAGCTGCTAATGTTGCATGAGATATTGAAATGGTCCCTTCTCCCCTGGATTGCTGGGGTATTTATAGCTTAATGCAGAGGTTTACAGCAGAACTCTTCGTTTCCAGAGCAGGAGAGGATACATACGTGTGCCTAATACCCCAAACTGCTGTTGACTTTAGCAGGGGTATTATAACTCTAATCCAGTGCCAAAAGGTGACCGTGTACTTTATACAGCAGGAATATGCTGAGAGAATTGGGTTCCTAGGAGGAGGTTTGACATCAGGGTTGGCTGCTGCCTGCTGCCGAGCAAGGATGCTCCCTGAGACACCCAAAGGCAGGGCAGGGAAAAAAAAAAAAACCAACAAAAAACCAGCACCAAGTTTGAAGCCCCAACTTCTCTGTGCCAAAATAGAAAAGGGCTCACATCTCAAAGACAATTAGAGCAGGGTCTGGCTCTCCCCCTGTCTGTATCTGACAAACTGGAGTGGGAATGAATTCAATTCAGACATCTAATTTCATGAGAGACTCTCTAAGAATAATTCTACTGCGGATGCTTAAAGTGATTTCAACGTGAAAAGCAAGAAAGACAGAGAAGATGATAGAAAATGACTGCAGAACTTATACCTTCCCTTCCTTCGTTTAAGCCCTGCACACCCTGTGCGTGTCCTGGCATGAAAGCTGAGGGAAACTGCAGTGCAAACAAACCAATTTCTTCTGTGTTTTTCCTGCCCTGAAACAAAGGGATGGCCACTAAAGAGGTCCACAACCACCTGTCCTGGACCTGGGGGAAAATCTGTGGATTTTAAAATGAAGTTTTTGTAGCCGTGCTTTAAGTGCTGCTTATAGACAGAAAAAAGAAAAAAAAAAAAGTAAAAAAAAAAAAAAAGTATTTAAATCACTATCCAGTCATTCACACCATCCTGGGGAGCTCTAGGTGATACTTCTGTGCCCTAAGTGGTGTTTGGGAAGCCAGCTCTCACCAGCCCTGACAGAGAGACTGTTGCTGATAAGAACACATGACCACGATTCTCTCTATATTTTTTTTTTTTTTTTTTTAAACTGCATTTTTCCTTCCTGCTGTTTAGGGGGTTTAAACAGCCTCGATTTTCTGTGGCTGACAACACACCCCATATGCTATTTATCTTGTCAGAACTTTCTCCCTCTGCCCTCAGCTCCCATTTTGTTCTCATTAATAGTGATTATGAAAAATGGGGCTAAATACTTACTTTCATATGATTTATCCAAATGTTGAACTGCGTAATTGGAGAAGCTAAGGCATTATCCCTTCAGATTCTGTCAAGACTCAATTTCTGCATTTGATTTAATTTTTAGACTCATGACCCATAACAGTACATATATTTATTGTCTTTATGGTGGCTTGGCTGAACAATATATCTATCAGTCAGAAGCAGGAAGCTGCATATAATTTATAAGAATTTAAATAGGCAGTGTTTTTTAAGAACACTTGTCCCTAGCATGCAGTTATTAACACGAGGCCCCTAGATACAACAAAATTGAAAGTCAGCTGGAAGGAATGCCCTTATAATGAAGATATTTAATAACTGGCATCAGACTCTGATTTTCCTTTTGGTGACAGAAGTGACACATGAGCAGAAGCAGGGGAGCTCTTGGAGCTGCAGAAACCTCTCCTGCCCCTTCCCGGACCTGATCCGGTCCCTTTCACCCTTTCCACTCCCCACTGGAAATTGTTCCTGGAGAAAAAAGCATGGGTGCACAGAGAGAGAAAATCCAGCCCTGCATTTTTGCCCTCTCTGTGTCTGCAGGCTCCGTGTTGCTGCCTCACAGGGATTTTGTGCATCCCTCTCCCCCTTCCTAATCCATCATTTCTCTACTCCTGTTTTTCACAAATCACTTTTGCAGGGCTTTGGCCCTGATGGCCAGCTGAATGCTAATCCTCCTCTGCAATGAAGTGTCTCCATCCTATGGATTGACACCACCCAACTCCAATCAAAACCAAGGCTCCTCTCAGAGATGGGGATGTGGGGAAAGGGGTGGCCAGCACAAGCTGAGGAACAAAGAATGGCAGAAACTCAACCCCACCACCACATCCGTGGCACTGACACCACCACCCTGCTTCCCACATCAACACTGACACAGTGTTGAAATTATTAATAAATAAAGTAATCAAGCTGCTAATATCTGCAAGCACCTTTTTGTAAAAAAAAAAAAAAAAAAAAAAAAAGAAAAAAGATAATAGAGCAACCATCAGGGAGTATAGTTAATGTATAAAACAATTACTGTAGTCAGATGCTTAAATAAGAGCCATAGTGGTAGCAAATGCATTACTCTACAGTTTACAGTACATAGGATATTTTATTTGTGATGCCAGAATGGAAAAGAATAACTCCATGAGGAAGCTGATGCATTTATCACCAAATTTTCACCAGCAGCCTTTTTTCTTGGCACGAAACCTGCTAAGACTTATGTACACACACACACACACGTGTGCACACAGATAGACTTCTAAGTTAGTATTTTTTGTTGTACAAACTAATATAATTATTTAAAGCACACTCATTTGCTGCCAGCTACTTCACGTCAGTTCTCTTTTAAATACAAACACAGCAACCAGTCAGGAGAGCTTTCTTTTCCTTAGACCTTTAAAACAAAAGCTTCCCATTGCCATTTTTCAGAAGGATCTAACTACTGATCTTCTATTTTTTAGCCAGCCCAAGACTTAAGCGTGGCTCTTCCCTCCTTGAGACTTGTGGGCAATAATAAGAATATTGATTTTTTTTTTTCTTTTTCTTTAAGACTCCTGATACTGCAATGATTTTCCTTATTTTCTCTAGCATTTGGTGGGGTTTTGACCAGCTTTAATTGCTTCAAAGCTCTCCTGTTTTCTGTTGTTAGCATGAAATCCATAACCTGCTCTCTGCCACACAGCAGTGGTTGGGACTTCTCGTTGTCTCTTTAATCCCAGTTCCTCTGTTGTGCATCTTCCTCTGTCAGGAGGAAAAACTGCCCCAAAGAGCAGAGAAAAAAATATCAAGAATAGAAAGACAAGGGCAGGCTGGGGCATCCTGCTTAAATACCCACGTGTTTGCTGTCAGAGGGTTGCTAAGAAAGACTTTTGCTGGGCTTAGTTTATTGGAAGTACCTAGAATGGCTTAACTGAAATGTCTTGGGTTTATTCAGAAAGATTTCTGTCTATGCAGGCATTCAACCTGATAGGGAGAAAAAGAAAAGTATTGGCACCAATAGTTTTTATAAGAAAGCTCACCTTTTAGAAATCCCATATTTCTAGCAATGAAATATTTTTTCTTGCAATGAGCTCAGCTCAGTTTTTTAACATGTACAAGATATTTGAGTGTTTTCTTGACTTTGATTTTAAAAAGTTAAAAAAAACCCATCAACATTCAAAATATTGTCTCAGCTTTAATAACCATGTTATCTCTCTGGTTTTGATTTGGTGCAATATTCTGCATATTAGCAGACCTCAAAGCCAGCAAAACCACCCTATACTTCCATTTAAAAAGCCAGAGGTGGTGATCTCCCATATAACTCCTGGCTGTAATACAGACTGAGCAGCAGCAATAACCATACTTCAGGTTATCAGGCACTATTGCATTTCAGATTTTGACTACTTTTAGCCTGGAGTTTAAGCACAAACACATTTCCAGAATAAGATTGGTGAAAAGCAGAAGTCTCTGTCCAATAAATAGCTCTTTTTAGAGTCTGGCACCCAGGGCACTCGCTGGGCTTTTTCCCTGCACGTGGGGATTTGCAAAGGGCTGTTTGCTCTTTCCCATTGACTTCCATGAACTTTGCATTTACCCATTCCTCTAGTGCTCCCTGGTTCCTGTGGGAAATACCTTTAATGCTGGAAATCCTAAGGTTAACTAGCTACAAATAGTATTTAGTTATTAAAAGCCT
The DNA here is from genome assembly GCA_023637945.1 of Phaethornis superciliosus. Classification (NCBI taxonomy): domain Eukaryota; kingdom Metazoa; phylum Chordata; class Aves; order Apodiformes; family Trochilidae; genus Phaethornis; species Phaethornis superciliosus. The sequence continues at coordinate 12,350,146 of JAJQWJ010000019.1, forward strand.
TGGTGGGTCTGGAGGCTAAGCAAGGTTGGGTTTCTCATCTCATCAGTCCTGGGCAATGGCACCAACTCCACTTCAGTGGCACCAGGGATTCAGGAGACCTCAGCCCCTTGTCCCAGTGTCCTTCACTATGGTGGCCAGCACATTGCTGTTTATAGGATTTTTTTCTGTTGTCATTTTTTTTTTTCCTCCTGAATTCTATCACATGTCTTTTTTATGGTCAGTCAACTGCCAGCATCAATTACAAGACTTAATATTGACGTCCTCTTAAAAGAGGTTTAAATATTAAAGGGAAAAGGGACTTGCTCAGGGCTTCATCTCTTTGTGGTCTTCATCAATAAAACCCCAGCTCACAGAACAGTTGTCACAGTGATTTCTTGTGTCTTGCTCTGACGTGACGCCTGAGCAGCAAATGTCACTGGAATTTTTCAAATGAGCAAACTGCTTTTATTAATTATGCTAATAATTATGACTCAAGATAGCTGCTCTGAGGAAAACAATAGCTGCAACTTGCTCCTTGGACAAGGGGCAGAGGAGGAGCCCTCATTTCTGTTGTGTTTAGAGCCTCTACACAGGAAAAAAAAATTCTTTCTCCACTTCTTGGGGAAAAAGCCATTCACAGAGAGAAACCAGAAACCTCAATATGCATATCTTTATTTTAACCACCATGCTATTTATTGATTTTCCTCTGCAATTATGCAGTGCTGTCTGTATTTGCATCAGTGCTCTGCTGTTCCAGATATTAAATCTTCCTTCCTCCAGTGGTGGCTCTTCAGAAAAATGCTCCTGATTTCCCCTCAGAGTATGAGGTCAATAGGCCACAACTTATGATTTTGAACCTATAGCCAGACCTAATTTATGGATCATTTCTGGTTTCTTGTGTTTAACTGTTTCTGGGAGAGGCTTTAATCAGAGAGAGAGAGTGGAGCCGTTGTGCACAGCTGAGATCCAAGCTAGAGGGGGTACAGCTCCATGTAAAGAAATAACTCATTCAGATCTGCTTCTCTATAAATTATGTAGAGTTATTCTGAAAAATGTTTGTATTTCCGAATATAGCTCTAGATTATCTCACTAAAGCCAGGGAAATGTTGTAAAGAAAAAGTCAGTTCTCACATATCAGAAATTAATTTTCATTTGCTAAGCACAGAATTCATTTAGTTCTCAAGTTTTGCTTATTGGACTAATATTGACAAAATATGGATTTGCTTTTGTTGCTCCCTAACAACTTTGGCAATATTTGCCGCGGACAAAAGGTTAAGGTTTTACATTACAACCTGTAAACATTAAAAACATAATAAAATGAAGACTCTTCATCTCCAGCAAGATCTCAGCTTGCACTGCCTGGTGTAGGGTGCAGCCCTGGCATTGGGTCCTGCAGCCTCATGGGTGCTCTGCAGGATCAGCAAAGGGTTTGGACTTCACTCCCCAGACAAGCTGCTTCTTCTCAAAAACTCAAAGTTTTTCCTCCTGACAGAGGAAATGCACAACAGAGGAATTGGGATTAAAGAGACAATGAGATGTCCCAACCACTGCCGTGCCGCAGAGAGGAGTTTAGGGAGTTAGTGCAAAAAACAGAAAAGAGGAGAGCTTTGTAGTGATTCAATTTCAGGAGGTTTTGGGTTGCAAGCAGAAAAAAACTTGGTGAAAAAATGGCTCTGGGGGTGGTGGGGACAGGCCAGGCTGTCTGTGCATGCCTCATGCATCGCTGCAGTTTTGACTGAACTGCCTCAGCAGCTCCTGGGAACCATCCCCTTGTGCTTTGCATCACCAAAACCATCTGCTAGAGCTGTGCTGAGAATCGCCTGGGCCTCTAGAGGTAGCAGGGAGAAAAAAAAAAAAAAGGCGAAGTGAAATTCTTCCATGGAAAGATGTGATGAGTAAATAAATATTTAAATAAAATTTAACCCGTTCAACCCCGAAGGAAGGAGTTGAACGATCACCCAAATGATCACCATGGTGCAATGAGGTGCTGCCTCAAACCCAGGAAAATCTGGCAAGAAAAACGCCATGGGAAGTCCATCCAGCTTGAGGAGTGGGATTTTCCTCTCTCTCTGAGCTGCCTGGGCTGCTGCAGGGATGCACATACATGTGATGAGTGTGTCAGTGCTCGTGCTTGCTGACAGCAGGCTCTGACCCACCCCGAGATGAACCTGCAGCTTTAGTTCTGGATTTATGGCTGCTCCTGATCCAAAGCTGACCTTTTGCCATTACAGTGTCTGAATGCAACTTTGGGGATTAATAAATGGGAAAAGTCAAGACCTTCACTGTCAGGAATAGAGTAGATGTGGCTGGCATTAAAACCACCAGCTGTAAACCACAGAGGAACCCACTTTACTTAAAGAAAAAACATCTACCTGCCCTATAGGGTTAACAACATCAACCAACATGCCAAGAGACCCCAGCAACCCCCACGGGCTCCACCATGCAGCCTCCAAGGAGTTAAACCCAAGCAAACCTCCTCGTGCATTTTATGTCCCAACTCCCCCTCTTTTTGTCTCTGTATGTGTGTGTGACCAAGCCAAGTTCTTTTTTAGCTCTACCCTTTTGAAAACTGCTGGTTACAGATAAATTAAAATGCCAGAACTGAAATTGCCCACGTTAGCCCCTAAGGGAGCCTGCATGTCATCTTTCATTAGATGCTGATAGACCAAAAGCCCAAGGCAAAGTGAAAGCTGGTTCCTAAGAAAGGGCTCAGAGCCAGGAGCTGCATCTCTCTGCTGTAATCTTGCATCTCTGTCCTTTTAAGTTTAAGCTGAGCAATGCTTTCTTGGACATGTCTGTTTTCATACTGCAAATTTCAGTCTTAAAATCAACAGCAAATATGAGCTGGGTATTCCACAGAGTCCTAAATTGTCAAGACAAGCCAATGCATTTTCTCAGAGCAATCTGATGGTTTTGTCTGGTGTCAGCCCTTACATCCTCCAGTGCAGATGATATGTTTGGACGGTTTAATAAAGAACTGTTTAGAAATGTGACTGCTATTCTTTTTTTTTTTTTTTTTTTTAATTTTTTTTTTTATTTAGAGTCACATCACCTTTCAGTAGCAAAGGTGGGAACTTCCTAATGCTCCTTTCCTCACTTTGAAGGAGGGCTGGTGGCTTGGTGGGGAGTTATGAAGTGCAGCACAGAAGGGAAACGGTTTGGTCTAGGGAAAAAAAAAAAAAAGTCTAAAATGATGCTTGCACAAGGAGCTTAACAAACCGTAAAGGCCAGTGGCTTTCCAGCATCCTTTCACTTTGTGTTTGAGTTAGAGATGTGCTCTGACTTAGAAAACTGGGGCTGATCCTGGGTGTGTGTGGGCACTGGGCAGGCTGCAGGCTGGAGCCTCCCAAGGGACCAAATGCCCAAATTCTATTCCTTATGGGCATCTCCAACTGCACTTTGGTGTTGTGCCCTAAGGATAAAAAAATTCATGTCCCCAGGGCCAGTGAAAGGGTGAGGAGGAGGAAGGTCTTAGCCATCATCTTGGGGTCACCTTATCTTTACAAAATCCTGCTGAGGAAATCAAACTGGGAAACCATACTGGGCTGCCTGGTTATTGTAACAGTTGGATGGATGGCCACCAGGAAGCTGGGGAGCAGGTGGCTGAAAAAATATTTTTTAAGGCACTCAAAAGCACTGGAAGCCTGGAGAAGCCAGCCCAGTTGGTTTTGCTCATCTTTGCTCCAGGCATCAAAAGAATTTACTCCATTCCTATCCCCCTTCCTCTACTTATTTGTATTGAGTTATGATGGAGAAAGGAACCATCTTAGATGTCTCTTACTTTCCTGGAGTCAGCAAGGCTTTAGTTTTCAGACCACTGTATCTTTACATTGACAATCTCAATGTTTTTTTAGTTCTAGGTGCTCCTGAATTAACTGTTATTCTGTGTATACACCACAAAGCAAACAACTGCACAGCAAAGTCCCGTGTGCTTTCCCCTCTGCAGCAGCAGGACCACTTCACTGTGTGACATCCATGATTGATTGAGTATCTGAGACCATAACACAAAGTAAAGAAAACTGGAAAATATATTGTTCCAAAAGTTATTGGGCAAGGCCGTAGGGAATGGGTTTTCATTGCACTACAACTCCAGAGGAGGCAAAAATCATGAGCTGAACTTACCAAAAGTAAACATCTGTGACTGCTCCAGACATCCTGTGCTGGACACACCACAAAGGGATGTATTTTGCCTTTAGTTCTGCAGAGCTGCTGCTGTCTCTGAGCATTTCATTGGAAGGCATCGTGGAAGGGGTGGCATGAGAGGGCTTAGCAAGGGCAAACATCCCTGTGATGCAAAAACTTGGCATTTTGGTTGTAGATTTTCCTTGCATCCCAAAGGTTTGCTTCAAACATTCAATGAAGAAGGCACCTCCCTGGTCTTCACTGAATTTTGCTGCTTCTCACTTTTAAAATAAATTCTTGCTCAGGTTCTGCAGATGAAGTTTCACCTATCCAGCCTGTTGCCAGAGGTTTAGTCTCACGTGCGTGCTCTAAATAAAACCAGAAGAGAGAAAAGAATCAGATCAGACTTTGGCTCTCATTTTGCTCTCACTTCTCACTCTGCAGATAATTTTTGCAGACTGTGATTGACCTGGACGGGTGGAGAAGTGTGTGCATGCACCCAGGAAGCCTCCATGATGCCCAGCAAGGATGCAGCTGCATCTCCTTGGCTCCTTCCATCCTCCCAGCATCCACACTACATCAAAAGGATGTGCAAAAAACCAATCAAGCCTACAACCTTTCCCAAATGAAGCCTGGGAACAGCTGTTAGGCAGCAATACTGCCTGACACAGAGCAAACTTGGGTGACTTCTCCCAATGATGTGCAGAGATGGGTGCTCCGAAGAAGCTGCTTCGGTCACGGAGCAAAAGCTTCAGGGTTGCAAGGAGGGCAAATTTGGTCTAAAATCAGAAACTCCATTTAGTTTCCTGCTTTACAAAAGAGGATAATCACATTCCCTTTACATGGGTATCACGCCGTTTAATTAGTAAATGATTAATTTGTTAATGATTTCCCTGGCATGGAAAGCACTACTGAACAGCTTCTTTTCCCAGCCGTGGAAATCTGCAGCAGAAGGGAGGTACAGCTGCACCTTCCCAGGGCCCTGTCTGGTTACCCCTCTGGTCCTCTGCTGTCAGCCCAGAGCTGTTCATTTGGTAGCTGCAGCAGGTAAAAAGCAGCTCTGGGAGCCCATTCCTACAGCACCAAGAAGGCAGGAAGGATTTCTGTGAAGCTGAGCCCTCTCTGAAGCAAAGAAAGGAGATGGACGAGAGCTGGGAACCTGGCACCCACCCTCGTGCCTTGAACTCAGAGGCACCTGCAGAAGATCCACCTTTGCGTGGCAAACTTAAACAAAAAACGTCTTGTCCTCCTCTATAAACACTCAAATGACTCAAATTGTGGTTTAGTCACAAATTCTGCAAATCAGTGAAACGAGAAGGCAGCAGAAATGGATCGCAGCCTTGCTTGAGAAAAGGGAAAGACCCACGTAAGCCAATTTCTCCCATCAAGAAGAAAGGCTGTTTGAAAAACAGACCAGATCAAGCCTTGTTTCCTTGCAAAGGGAGTCGATGAAGATGGTATTTTCCATAAAAAGGGTCTGAGAGGGACCACGAGGAGCCTGGGGCTGGTTCCCCAGGGAGGTTGGCACCTTCGGGGCACAGACTGCAGCATCGCCATCCCTTGGAGTGGCTGTTCACCTCCTTCCTCTGCTCCCAAGGGGTAAGTTTGCTACAAAGACAGATGAAAAGCTCCAGAAAGGTTTCCCTTTTCCTGACCCTGCTTCAAAGCTTCCTTGACCAAGATGAATGTGCTCTCTGGCCTCTGGGAGCATCCCAGGTTTCAGGCAGCCTGGTGGTAGCAGAGATACAGCTCACACCTGTCCTTTGCTGTGGGTTCTGCCCTTTTAATTCTCCTGAGCAGCTTATCTGCCTTTCCTTATCTCAATCCTTTCCTTCTTCACATGCACTTCTTACCCTAACCTTCCTGCCAGCCTTTTCCCCAGCCCTGCTAAACCCCTCTGGGGAAGGGCTGCCCCTTTTTACATCTTTTTGCCCGAAGCCACATGATTCCCAAAGAAGTGGTTTTTTTAGGGCTCTTGACTTTGAAAAGCTCCAGTTTTGGAGCTCAGTGGTGAAGTACAACTCTGACAACACCAGCATTGTGACACAGAGAAAAAAAAAACTGTTACAAGGGTGAGTAGAGCTGGACCCCTCACATCTTGAGTGGCTTCGTATTTCTTAGGAAAGCTTAACACACAAATACACTGTGCAAAAGCCATGTACTTGGCTCTCTGCAAGCTGGTGAGATTGGCTTAAGAATAATGAGGTTTTAAAATAGAGTAAAATACATTTTTGGGCAACTTTCACCCACTCCTTGGCTTTGGAGTGGTTTTCAGTTTGGCTCTAGGGACCACTTCAATCCCATTTCCAAGTTCTTCTCTGTACCCCGGAGGCCCAGACATCTACTTGAAGAAATCAAATCAAATAGGAGATTGCCAGAAACCCCACAAAAAGACTGATGGTTTTTAAACCAAACAAAATCTTCACTCCAAATGGAAGCCCAGTCCAGCCTGACAACAAAAATCCCAAGTTGGCAGAGCAGCCCTCCTGGCGAGGCGTCCTTGCTGATTAGCTTGGCTGCCTCATTAACATGCATACTGTAATCTCATTTACTCCAGGATTGCTTTGATGTTAATTCCAGCATTTTGGTGCAGTGTGGTACTGCACTTTGTGTTTCCATCCCTCTCTTCTGCAGCTCAAAGCTTTGCTTTTTCTTGGGCCTGCCCTCGCTGTGGCCACGAAACATTGGCCTCCTTCACCCTCCCAGTTTGTGGTTTTGCCCCCCACCCTGCAGCCTGGCCCATGCTGCTTGTGCTCTGCTTTCCCTAAAATGCCATATTTCTGTAAATTTTCACTACCCTTTCATCTATTTGTTTCAAACTACATGCACTTTTTCCCCCAGCCCCATTAATCCTAGGAGGCATGTTCAGCCACAAAGGTTGCATGGGATGGGGACAAATCCCCACCCATCCTCCTTGGTGGCTTTGCTGTATGGCTTTTTGGGGGGACCATGTACCCCAAAAGACTTGCATCCCTCCCAGGAAACACTGGCCTCCTCCTCCTGGGTAGCCCTGAGCTGTCGAATCAGCATGAGAAGCCAACTGGGTGTACACAGAGTAGTAAAACCCTATTTCTCCAATGAGAAAATAAATAAATGCAGCAGTGCAGCCTGGACAAGGGCATGGGGCAGGTGTCCTGGGAGGGGGGGGGGAAAGAGGTTTAATGCATGTCATTATTGAGAGCTGAGTTATCAAGAGGGCCAGATGAGTGGCCAGGGTTGGCTTGGGGATGTCATAAAGAGATTTTGTTCAAAGCAAGATGGGGACTTCTCCTCCCCTTAAAACTCACACCCGTATCCAGTGCAGCATCCATCTCTCCCTGGATGTTAAGATCACGAGGGCTCTGAGCTACCTTAAAACATGGGCAGGCCAGAGATGCCAGGCTGCTTTATTGTCTGGGAGATCAATGACTTTAATAATTAGCATCTTACTTACACATGATTTCTATACTCAATTTGAATCTTAATTAGGGATGGAGAGGGGGATTTAGAACTGCGATGCCGCACGACGCCGTGAGGGGAGACCCTCGAGTGGGACCTGTGACAAATCTGCTGCCCCAGCTGGGACACCTCAGCCTGCTGCTGCTCCCCAGGGACCCCTCGGTCACTTCTGGGGGGACACCAGGGCTAGAAGGTCCCACAGCCACATCAGTGCCACCGATAGAGCAGGGACAGGGGCTGGCCAGAGGTTCGCACGCTTCGGGTGCCCATCCGATGCGTGTCCCCAGCTTGCAGGTGCCACGTGTCACTGATACCTTCTGCTAAATGGAGACATCACCAACCCTGGGGCCACCTCTCCTCACAGGACAGGAAGGAATGGGATGCAGGAAGGATGGGGCAGTTTGGATGCAGCTGAGGCCAAAGTGGTTTTGGCGCCGGCCAAAGTGCTCCGCAGCTGGAAAAGTCCACTGCAATTTTAGGGACGAGGAAGAGGATGGAGGGGCTGTCAGGACAGGAAGGCAGCTTTCAGCCTCAGCTTACATGTCTCTACACAGGGATGGGCCTCAAAAAAAATGTGAAGCATTTGAAGCCCACCATTTTAATTAAACTGATTTAACATCCGAGCTTGTGAGGGGCGCGGGGCTGGCAAACACAAAGGAGCCACACAATCACTTTGGCTCCATTGTTGATGGGCTTTTGCTCTCTGTTTGTACAATAACCTATTGAACTTTTCCAGACTGTAATTCAATACAGAATAGATCCTTGCAGGAGGCTTTTTTGGCAGGGAGCACTGAAGGCCTTGAATCAATTTCACTTTTCCAGCGTGGCTGTTTAATGTATTGATACCAGCTGGAAAAAAAAAAAAAAAAAAAAAAAGAAAGAAAAATAAAAAGGAATCAATGTTACTTTTATTTGTCCTGAGCTGAAGCCTTTTGGGTCTGTTCTTTGTGACACTGCTACCATGCAGCGTGTGGCTATTGTCCCACCTTTGCTAGGAAAAGCAAAGGCTGTTAATGTGGATAAGACTTTTTTATTTTTTTTTCTCTCAGTAATACTTCCCAGTTTTGCAAAGGTTTGAAACCTTTTATAGGAAGAGAAAAGTCCATCAACTGCAGCACTGCGTGGCTGAACTGGTTGTTCTAGTGATACTGAGACAATACTGGGGACTGGGATGTGCAACCAAGGTGGTGATGAGGCTCAGGCATCAGCGCATCCCTCAGGAACCATGGATTCGTTCCAGATGGGGCTTTGCCAGGTCCTCAAAGAGAACCTGGTTTAAAAACAACCCAGGGCTTGGCAGCACAGGTGGATCTGACACCCTTACCCTACCTCTCCTGGGCACAAGGATGGCTCTGAAGCCTCCAAGCAAGTGCAAGAGGAGTGGAAGCATCAGCACAGCTGCAGCTCAGGCTGGGGTGGGCTCAGCAGCATCCTTCCAAGTGAAAGAATGGGGAGTGGGAAAGAGCTGGGAGATGTCCACAGCTTGGGTAACACTGTGGGAGAGCACAGGCTCTGGAGCCGGGGCTGTGGAAGATGCACCAGAAGCACTCCCTAAAGACAAAGCTGTTAATTGTTACTTAAGCAATCAAGCTGTTCCAGATTGCCTGGGGCCAAGCAGCCTCGGTGGAAGTTGTCTTAGTGTTGGAGTGAGAAGTGGCAGCATTAGGGCTCCTCTTTGCTGGGAAACTTGCTGGGAGTGTGAATAAAAGCTGGGGGCTGCCCTGGGGCTGATGGTGTGGTCAGCAAAGGTGGAACACCTAAGAGAGCAACCAGAGAAACCAACAAAAAACGAGCATGCAGAAAGGGAGAAAAAAAAAAAAAACAACCCTCTTGGTTTGAGCCAAACTTCCTAACAAAGCCAGGGAGGAGAACTGGAATGGGTCAGACCTACCCTGGTCTCCTTGCTGAGCCAGCAAACATTTTCCAGCCCCAGAAGAAGGGCAATTCTCTGCCTTGCCACCATCCCAACCTTCCCTCTGCCATAGAGTGTGCAGAGGGTCTGGCCTCCACCCTCTGTGAGACACAATCACAGAATCATTCAGGTTGGAAAAGAGCTGGAAGATCATCCAGTCCAACCATTAACCTAACTCTACTAACCCAGTTCCACCAGCCCACAGCTAAACCATGTCCTTGAGATGTCCCCCAGTTCTCCAGTAGAATAGGATGTATATAAACAACTTGCACACACAGGGACAGGGGATGTGCTTGGTGACAACTGCCAGTTTTCCTAGGGAAAAGAAAAGCTGGGCTTCACAAACCCTGAAGTGACCTAAAAAATCCTGCTGACTTCCACTCTCAGGGTATTTTTGTATGAGAATTTGCCCCAAATGAGGAGGAGGCTGATACTGCAGCAGCTCACTGCAGGAAACAAGGAGACTGCTTCAAATGGAGTTTCACTTGCTGGAGATCTGCCCTGAAGATTTACTCTTGGGTTTAAAAGGCAGCTGTTTCAGGGTCAGACAGAGCTTTCTGCCTTTTACCAGGAGGAGAGAGGGAAAAACACATGCCTAAAATCTATGTATTTCTGTACAGCCAGGTCTATACCTTCCTCTCTGATCAGAAATCCAAGCCATCCAGTGGCAAGTCCTGCCAAAGGGAACTGGGAAACCAAGTCACTGCTCCTGATCAGGTGCTGCAGCAGGAATCTCATCTTCCTTTAGAGCAACTTCTGAAAGACAAAGGATAAATCCACCTGAGGAGGTGTTGGGTGAGCCACACGATGTGCCTGCACATTGGAGCCCCACGGCTCAAAACTTAGCTGGGAAAGGGAAAGAAATAAATGGCAGGGGAGCAGCTGGCAAGGTGGCATGGACCTTCCAGGAGCTTTTACCCAGGCAGGATGGGACCCTGGGGGGGGGGATAAACCCCCCAGAGCATCCTCCAGCCCTGCAGCCCCCTCCCAGCCACACACACCATGTATGCCTGACACCACCACCACCACCCCCCCACTTATAAATCAGAGCAGAATTAATTCAGGCGCCGCGTTTTATTTGATAAACGTCAAAATATGTAAATACCGGGGCTCTCTTCCTCCAGTCGCTAAAACAAATGGAAAACACATTTATTAGCATAGAGATGAGTTTAATCAAATCAGCGGCGAGTACAAATTAGCCACAGGAAACGTAATGAGCTGGGAATTAATTAGCAGCATAATGGTAATAACTTTGCCTGCTGATTACCTTGCGGCCATGGCTCTCCCCCAGGGCTTTCCATGGGTTCTCCAACAGCTGATCTTTTCTGTTGCAGGAGCCCCTGAACTGGAACAGCATGGCCGACAGCTCCTGTGCAACAGACTGGAGCAGGGGAGGGAGAAGGAGAGAGGGAGGAAAAAAAAAAAAAAAAAAAAAAAAAAAAAAAAAAAAAAGAAGAAAAAAAAAGCCATGTGAGAGATCCACTGCCTTTACTTTCCCCAGCCACCAGCTTCTTTCTTTACCTATTTACTGCTCTCCTGGTTTGTCCCGCCAGGCTGAGCATCCCCTTGTCCCCGTGTGACTCTGTTGTGGTGCTTGGGGATGCTGTCCTTATGGGTGATGGGTTGGTGACCATCTAGGTCACCTTCACCAACTGAATGCTGGCTCCTTGGCCAGGCACAGGGCACAGTCCTGAGCCCCAGAGCAGCCACCCTGACCCTGGGGTTATTTCAGTGCTTTCAGCATCATGCTGCAAGGGGGTGATGCTGGATCTGATTTGTCCGAAAATAAACATCCAGGCAGTTTTGGATAAGAGCTGGAGTTGCCTTGGGAAGGGCAGGAGTGAGGTGACCCCTGGAGACTCAGCTGGCTTTTTTGAGGAGCTGATGTTCCATGAGAAAGGGACAATTGGTGCTCCAGGGGCTTTATAAAATGCTGGGCTTGTAAATTAACTGTTTGACACCAACAGTGATGGAGAACAGTGGGGGGCAGGGGCTGGATGGAGGAAAGGGGCAGTTTCTCTTCTTGATTTATTTGTATTCCTTCTGCAGTGCCTCTTCTCCTAACACCTGAGCAATCCAAAATAACTCGCACACAGCCTTGCAGTGCTGGAGCTAAAAGCACTTCATAAGCCTTAATGAATCAAGCTGTGCAACAACCCTGTGAGGAATTATTGTTCCCAATGGTGAGGGAAGGTTAAGGGAAAAATGCTCACATTTGGGGGCCTTCACTTAGATGCTCCAGTCCATCCTCATGTCCTTCACCCAGCAGCTTCCCATTCAAGGGATTGAGTCCAAATTGGAGAAGTTAAAAAAAAACCATAAAGCTAAGTTAAAAAAAAAAAAAAAGCCAGGTCACGCATCGTGGTGCTTTAGTGGGGATTTGCAGGCAGAATGAAATGAGCATCGAAGTTTGAAATGTAATTTGGAGTTCTATTTGGAAATTGTATGGATGCTGAAAAGTGAGAGCACTGCTCCCAGGCCTTCAGTATCTGCAGAGGTTCCTCCCTGCTTTGGACATTTGGCTCCAGCCTGCAGAAATGTTCCATGAAATGGAGGAAAGACAATAAGATGAAGGCCCAGGGATGACAAGGACATGGGAATTATTTTTTGAGATGAGCTGGTGTCACTTTGGACTCGTGCACCCCCCCAGGCTGTCAGTGGCACCTAATAAATCAGGGTGGTGACTCCAAGATGTGACATTAACTGCATCTCCCCAACCCCTCCACACCAGCCTCAACCATGCCCATCGTTTGGACCATCTTAGGTTTGGGCAGATGTTTGGTTGGAGCTGTCAGGAGCTGGTGGACTGAAACAGATACAAACAAGGAAGCAGCCAGCACTTTAAACAAGATATCAGGTTTGGATAAGAGGGGGCAGAGGTTTTCTTCATTCACAGGAGACAAAAGAAAAGGAGAATTTTGGCATTTTAAATTTTTTGTCTGTGCTAACAGGAAGGAATCTGCATTGTAGGGTTTAACTCCTGGAGGTTTCAGAGAAGCAAGGGTGTCTCTCAACACTGAGGTGAATTCAGACCAAAATTAAGGCTCTGTCTTGTCCTTACATATAAAGAAACTTCACATTCAGCTCTGAGCTTTGAAGCTGAGACTCCGTTCTCCTGCTTAGAGAGCTTAGTAAAATGCACAGCTCACTCCAGCTCAGACCTGCTTTCATGTAGAGACTGAAATCCTTACTTAAAAGTCCCCAAACCTGGCAACAACCAGCAGCCTGCTCCCCATGGGAGTTTTGGGGGATGTGGGAACTTTTGTGGTGTTTGGTCCTCTTGGAGAACTAAGACAAAGTGACTATTTCAAACCCACTGAGCAGAGGGGGGTGGGAAAGGGCTCTTTGCACTGATATTTTCTGGACCTTTGCAGAACTCTTCCCTTCAGGAGGCAGCCCTGGCTTCCCTGAGATTGGCTTGGATGGGCTCAAGACCTCCTGCTTCTTGTTGAGTTTGTACCCAGTGCTGAAGGGCATCCAAAGCCAATGGCCACCGTGGGCTGTGCAGCAGATATCATCTGCTCTCAAATGCCATCTCTGGGATGCTTCTCTGAGGAAATGTCACTCTGCAGAGTCTGAGCAACAAGGGCCTGACCCTCTGATCAAAGTTTTGTGGCTTCAATTAAAGCTGCTCAGTTTTTTTCTTCTTTTAATGCCTTTTTAAAATTATTATTATTATTATTTTAATTTTTTAAAATTTTTTTTTTAAATTTTTTTTTCCACAGGAGCTTGTGCAAGTCAACACAATAGATAAAACCATGAGTTGTAGTTGAAGAGTCCTGTATCTTATTATCATGGATAAATAATATCTCACCCAGGGGGAAATGAGAGAACACAAGGCCACTCAGCATGCCCAGAGCTGAGGAGCTCTAAGTTGCTGGTTCATGCTCCAGCCTCCTGTGCAGCCTGTGCTTCATTCTAAAGGCAAGGGGTTTTTATTCTTCAAAGTGCCCTTTTGCTACCTGCAGACAAATAGGTTACTCTAAGATGCATGCCACGAGATGATTTTTGATTCATGAGAGCCTGAACCAACACTGATCATAAGAGAATCACCAGTGATCTTAAAATATGAAAGGTTTTTAAGGAGGACTCTACATCATACTGAGGTCTGCAGCAGGCTTTCTGCTTCGGAGACAGAGGGGCCAAATCCCATTCTAGTTTATTAATGAAAATGTGGAAGTGAGAGCAGTGAGAGCAGAATTTGCCTCTGTATGTTCAAGGCTACCTAGTTCCACAGAAGCTTTTAGGAAAATGCACCACATTAAGGATAAACACAAGACAATTTTGTTCTCATGCAATTTTCTTGCCAGTGCTTTTTCTTAAGAATCAGTAGGGCTGTCATATAAAATATGCCTTCGTTTGTTCTAATTTAGATTATGCATATTTGTCCTCAGTGAATGATTGATTAAGTGCTCTGATCTTGACTGCTATGTTAGCAGCAGGGTATCTGTGCAAGAGGATTGGAAACCTCATTGGATAAATGGTAGAGATGAAATCCTAGCTGTTAAAGATCTGTGTTTCTTTCTCACAGCCAAGGCAAATGCTGTCTTCTTTGCAATAACAAACACACTTTGTGATGGGTTCCAGGACAGTGCTGAGCCTGACTGTGTTTCTTCATGGAGGGGCTTTAAGCTGTCATAATACCATGGCACCAAACTCAGGATGTCACAGAAATCACTGTAAAGTGGGGAGGGAGCTCTGAGTTCACTGGATCAGTTGTGATTTACACTGATTGAACCGAAAACAAAATGTGTCTGGCTGACATCTGTGGAGCTGCTCTGATAAAACCAGCATACAAGCAAAACCAGGGAAAAAGAGATCTCTGTGCAACTGAGCTCATTCAAGGCATCAAGCATGGTTTAGCAGGACTGCCCAAAATGGAAAACCTCCTTCAGGGGTTAGTTACCCTGTCAATCTCACTTGAACATCACTGAACCTGAGCTGTGTGCAGATAAATTGTTACCCACAGGCACTGGGAGATATTTTCTTGCTTATTTCTATAATCTTATGGCCCCCTGTTTCTTGTGGGAAATTATATCAAGCCATGTTTTGTCATCTCTTCTTTTGTTTTTAATTATGACTGACTGAGTCAACTTAGTGTTAGTCAGTCACTAACACTAAGTTTGAAAAAAAAAAAAAGTATTTTGCTTCTCTTTAATACATCTTAATTTCTATCACTGATCTATTGCATTGTCTTTGGGGCCCTGTGTTGCTAGGCAGGTGTGGTAAATGAGGACCTTTTTTTTTTAATCATTTTTTTCTAAAGAAAGCATTTTTTTCTGAAGCTTTTCTCAGACATTCTCGGAGGTGTAGAAAAAGCTTTCAAGACCATCAGAATAAATGGGTTGTTTACTGTGATACTTGCAGCCTTGGAAAAAGAAAGAAAAAAGAAAAGAAAATCCCTATAACTGCTGTCCTCCAAAAGAAGACAGATGAGGTTTGAGCTCAAGAGAAAATATTCCAAAATCTGCTTTATTCTCACAATAAAGCAGAATAAACCAGAAAAAAAGCTAAACAAAAAGGCAATGAGCCCAGGGGTGGCAGCAGGACTCAGCAGCATCTTTCTTCTCAGGGGAAGGTTTAACTTTTTGCCAAAAAAAAAAAAAAAAAAAAAAAAGGCAGGTTGCAGAAATACCAAAAGAAGGTGGCATATCCTAGAAAAAAGTTTGTTCTGGTGTCATTTCCCATGAGGAGGGTATCACGTTTGCTGTTGTCTGCACAGATTTGTTCCCACACACCAGGGCAAGCAGCAGTGATGGTCGGGGGGTGAGATGAGATGATGAGATGTCCAGACTTGGCCACTCAACCACAGGCCCTTTCCCCAGGAAAACCGTGGCCTGGAGCCATGTCTGGAAGTGTTAAGCTGTGTTAATGATGCTGTGTTATCATCAGACTCTAAAGCTGCCTCCAATGGATGTCACCACTGTGTATGTTCCTGCAGATCAGTTGGTAATTACACTTGGATCTAAAGTAATTACCTTGAGACTTGCACTCTGGTTTAGAAGACAGAAATAACCATGCACTCGCCTGGTCCCACACGTAGCACTTGTGATGTAATTTAATAGCCAGCTGCTAAGATGAAAGCAAAGAGGCATTTCTCCTATATTTATGCCCTTTTAAATTAAACATGGCTGGGTTTGCCTCGGAAAAGCACAGGGGCCGGGGTGCCACCACTCGGCTTTTTCCCACTCAAACTCTTTCCTTTTTTTTTTTCTTGACAAAACAAAATGCTCTGAAGCCAAATAAATATTTATAAGCCCCTCCTGGTGTGTGATTGCTTTGACAAGACAACTCCAGCAGGTCCTGTGTTGGCTTTATTCTCTGCCCTATTTAGATTTTTGGCAGGGTAAGCCCAGGTGATGAAGAATTCTCCAGGCTCTGGGTGGGGAGTGGATGGACCAACCCATCTCTTGTTGAAGTTTTCCAGGTCACATCTGCCAGTGAGTTTCCTCTTTAACCTCCAACCACCAAACACCTGGGCAGCTGTAGCACTGCATTAAGCACCTTTTTCTGATGAGGAACTCCAAGGAGAGGCAGACTGAGCCTGGAGCTGCCCAGAAAAGGCACCGTCACTGTAGTTCTCTTTCCCAGCTGTCCATTAGCAAAGCATGCAGTTTGGTTGTTTTATTTTTTTTTTCCTTTTTTCTTTTTATTTTTTTTTTTTTTTTTCCCATATAGAATTTACATCTTCTGCATTTCCAAATAAGCTGTGTTTCTGTAAATAGTCTTCTTCCTTCAGGGTGAGTGGCTTATTTTGGTTAGGAAAAGAAAGAGTCTACTGTGATCTCTTTCTTTTGGCAATGTCTGGATAATCATTGCTCATAATAATGCCATCCCAGATGTTGAAACATCTCCTGTATTAATTTTACCCAGAAGATAATTTCCCTTAGAAATCATGTGCAAATCCCCTGTTCTAATTTAAGAATTAATTCAGTGCACTAAATCTTAGCACTTCATCCTAGAAATGTTTTGCAGTGTCTGTTAACCCTTTGCAACAACAACAAAAAGACCAAAAGGGAGATTTACAGATTTAACTAAGCCTCTCTGTTTGAGCTTAGCACACAATATTTGGAAATATTTGGAAAGGTGTCCCCCTTGACACCTAGAGCCTATACCTGCTTGACTGATTTCCTTCTTCTCAGAGAACTGCAAATAGAAATTGATTTGCTGATACAAATATGAGGGGCAAATATACCAGGATTCCCACTCCAGTGATGCCTGGGATTGTCATTCCACCTTTCCCTGGGGCTCTGCCGGGTGCTAGGAATGAAAATATGATGATTCCACTATTCACAAGACTCGAAGGAAAAAGAGGAGCTGAATGTCTCAGCTGAACCCACGTAAGAAATTTATGGGAGAGGTAGGAACATATCATAAGTCTTTTGAGCCCTAAATACATGTCAGCAGTACCTGACCATCCTTTCTTTCCTGGATTGTCTCGTGCATACACAAATACACCCCATCTGCTACTGGGGTGGTGTGTCCCATGCACCTCATGGGCTTTCTTCATTTAATTCAGAATGGAAACTGCATCCAGCTCCAGTCCCAGCACTTTTCTGCCCTCCCACACTGTGATAATCTTAGCCCATGGCAGCCTTTATACTGCAAGTCTTTGACCATCACTGAAAACAATAAAGAAAATTAAGTGGCCAAATCTAAGAATTTCATCCCAGGGCTGTGAGATCAGAGCACAGCCCAGCACACCTCCTGCCAAGCAGGATGCTTCAAAAGGCACGAATCCTCTGTTTGTCCTGGGGCACCTCTGCTTTGCTTTTTTTTGTCTGATTTCTAGTGGTATTTGGAATACAAAAGAAGGTTAGGGATCAGTACATTTCAGTTTTTAAAAATATATGTATAAAAAAATGCCAGGAATCGGTCTAAGGGATTTTGCAGCTGCACAACTTGCAAATGCACAACCCCACATTTGCAAGATCACGGCACCAACTTGAAAGTGTACAGCCAGAGGATCACAGGACCCTTTCAGACAGAATTTTTATACATATCTACAAATGTTTCCTGATTCCTACTGTAACAGCGTGAAATTATTATGTCTCAGTGACAGGATCAAGCCAGCTGCCTCATCCAATGCAATGTCATATTTTGGATTTCACTGTTTTTACTGCTGGCAGTTCTTGTGGTTTCTCCCTGCTTGGAGGAGGGCACCTCACCCACGCTGCAGAGCAGAGGACAGGCCAAGGACCTTCTCCAAAGAGGATTCATTCGGAATCAGCTTTGAAATTATCCTAAGGTGATAATATGTGATTAGTGCTGGGAGGTGCCAGAGCTTCCACTACCACCTTGTGAACTCTTGGATGCTGGAGGGGAGGGATGATGAAATCCCAAAAAGGAAACAAAGCAGAAGAGTGGGAAAATCCCATTTTCCTTTCTCAGAGTAGTAGCAGTGGCCACGAGCCTGGCTTTGAAAGGATGCTGGAGTACAAAATCTGACTGTGGGTTTAAAAATGGGTAGAATTCATCTACAGGGAAATACTCAGAGGTGGTAAATCACTCTAGAAAGTCCAGACATTTCTCCCAGCAACAGACTGAATGCTATCCTGGAATGAAACAGGACAAATCCAAGGCAACTTTTCTGATTTACACAGCCAAGACTTCACAGAGCTCCCAAAATCAGGGAAAAAGGAAAGAGCATGATGGATCCATCACAAAGATATTCTGTTTGATAACCCCCTCGCTGGGCACTGCTAGTTAGTCTTGTCTTCTGCTGCTTGGACTTCATATTTATTCTTTCTCTCTCATTTCACTGTAAGAGGCTGGGAAGATATTGATGTTTTCTTCTGGCCCTTAAGTAAGGGAGGGTGGCATGTATGCTACCCTGAAACTCAGTACACTGCTACCTGCAGGATGGTTCTGCTGGCCCAGCCACTCCTGGCTTGTGGGTTGGTTATTATTCCTCCTGCCAAATTCACTTGGGGGATCTTGAATGCAAAGCTCTTGGGTCAGGATAAATGGAAAATGCATTGCCCAGAGTGTGATGTACTGTGGGTGCCAGAAATGAGTGTGTGTCGAGCTATGTCCAGAGGCAGAAGGAGAAAGGTGTTCCTTTATCTCCCAGTTGCTGCTGGAATTTCCTTCTAAAAGCCTGGGCTTGCAGCAGCAATGGCTATTTGCAGTGAAAGATTGGAGCTGCTTCTGTTTATTACACCTTGAGTTTTACCAAGCTAAAATCACAGTTTTGTTCTAATTTTGATGAGTGGGGTTTTAACTCCCATGCTCTCAGACTCTGGCCATTCCCTGCAGTCCCAGACCAGTCTCAGCAAGGAAACTCCTTTCCCATGGGCAGCAGTTTAGTTTCCTTCCATTCCTTCACCCCTCCAGCTGGGATTTGCTTCCACAAGACACCCATAACCAAGCCAGGTCCCCGAAAAGCTCAGCCACCCTCCCCAAAGACACCTTTAAAGAGCAGAGCCCAGCACAACCCAGCTCTGCTGTGACAAGGAAGGTGCAAATTTCCCTGTGTGCTCTCATCTTTCTTCATTTTGTCATCTCCAGGCAGCTCGCCTTAGTCTTGACATGAATGCTCCCATTCTCTATCTGCATCACCGGACATTTTATTTTTATCTGCCAAAGCTTTATTTCTTGCCCCACTGTAGCTCTGATGTTAATGTGAGGTCCCTATTTTCAGCTGCCGAGGCGGCTGTCATTTAGGTTTTGTCAAGGAAATGACAAAAAGAGCCAGTATCAGAGCTGAAATATTTAGAAAGCCTTTCTCGGAAAAAAACAAAAAAAAAAAAACCAAACCAAAACCCAAAAAAACCCAAACCAACCCAAAAAAGCCCCTAAAAACTCAGAAATTAAAATATCGTCCTGATGGAAAAGCTAAATGTAGTTTTCCAGCAAATCTCCAGCCCAAATTTTTGACAGAATCTCAGGATCTTGATCCTCAGAAAGGAACAGTTTGTGGTGCCTGAGGCCCTGATCATGTTCTGGGCTTGGTTCTATGGGGTTTTTCTCCTGTCTTCAGAGGGAGAGACACATCATTTAGAGTTCTTTAGTGATTTGTCACACGACAAGCAAAGAGACAGCTATTCTTACCCAACCCACTGATCTTTCAGGAAGACTTTACATATAATTTGTTCTGCTTTGCTCTTCTCCTAAGCTACAGGGTACTATCTTCTCATTCAGCTTGTTCCATAATCATCTCCCAAAGCATCTCATGTGAAACAGGGGACCTGTGTTTCCAGCCACCTTTTGCAGCTCATCTGAGCATGCCAAAGACTTGGTCTCAACAAGAGCTTCCCAACTGGGCAGGACTTGGGAGGCTGATGTATGGAGAAGATACAAGACACAAAGGGGGAGGAGGTCATTGGTATTTTGGTGGCCTGGGAGAGGTGATGGTGCCTGCTGGAGCTGGGAGCAGAAGTCCAGGAAGGAAGGAAATGCCATGGCAGAAAACGATGCCTGCTGTCAAACCAAAGCAAAGTGGAGGCTGAATAACAGCCTTAGATTTGTCTGTACTCTCATGTGTACTGGAAAGCCAGCTGGCAGGCAAAGGGAGGGAGGAAAAACCTTGGGAAGAAGATGGTGCAGATGTGGCTTCTGGGATTCAGGGGCTTTGCAGGGAGAGGGCCAGTGTCCCTGCCCATGCACTCCTGGCAAATCCCATTCCCAGGAGGCAGCTCCTAGCTCAGTGTTTTAGCCTTGGCACAACAGAATGTTTCCTTTTCTCTCTTTTCATTTCCTCTCCCCACCTCTATCCCAAGAGAAAAAAAGTTGGGTTTGATAACTCTGGTTTGATAACTTCCCTTAACTATCAGCTAAATAATACATGAACAGTGAGCTGCTGTGCTGACTGATGACTCCCTCTGCTGACCCTGGTTTATTTTTATTGCTTGGCTCGGGCCAGTTCCTTCAAGTCCTGAATCATCAGAACAGAGACCTTGAGGTATTTCAGCCAAATCAATCCCTGGCCCATTGACATATTGCTTTACCTAACCAACCATACAACTTCACTTTTCCCTGATAATTTCTCAATTAATTGCTTTTCAGCTCTCATTCGTTACAAGGTCAGCCTGTGAGTGGGCTTGTACATTCCCATCCCTGATAAACTCTCCTGGTCCCCTCATCAGAAACGACTGGGATTTTAGTTCCATTAACTTATTCATCATCCAGACATTTTCATCTTAGGGAGCTTGACTTTTGATTGTATCAGTGCTATCTTCAATTATTTAAGAGGACTTAAAATTCCCTTCTTACCTCAAAGGGAAATGCATTCAGAACACTGAAAATTGATCATATTGGGCCAGTGTCTTTTGGATGCTGGTATGTGCAAGCCCATGTTAAACAGCTCAGGCATGGCTTGAGGGTAAGATGTTGTGCCTGATGAACATGTATGTGCATGGGGCTGATTATATTAAGATGTCAGGTAGAGGGGAATGACAGGGTGCTGATGACTAGTGGCTTACTAATGCTAAATCACGCCTGCAATTCTGTTCCATGATGTCAAACATTGATTCAGTTTCCGTGGGAAGTTATGCAAATGCCAGAGCCCTTCAATGAGATCTGAAACAGAAATTGCTAGCAAATTAAAAAAAAGTTTGCCCCCTCCTAGCAAGAAATCTCTTGAGAAAATCTTGAAGCTAGCAGCTCTAGGATGGGGGTGTGTATGTGTGTGGGGGGTGTATTTTGAACATGCCCCCCAGACAGAAGGTCTCATAGGAGCCTTCTGCAGCTTTGGTGTTAGCTGGGAGCCAAATCCTTTGCTTCTGGCTGAATCTCTGCTTCATCCTTGCAACAGCTGGTCCAGTCCAAGGCAACAGCCCACTGGTGCAACTTCCTACCAAATTAATCCTTTAGCTGTCTCTGTTGCCCAACAAAATGCCCTCCCTCCATCCCAGCTCTGCTCAGTGCTCCTCACCATCCACAGCCAGGAAAAAATCCCACGAGTCTGTAAACTTCTCCCAGTAGGAAAACTGGTGGGAAAACCCAACAAACTGGCAACAGCTGGGAAATGGTACATTTCTGAGCAGGGTGATGGGACCAAGGAGGATGGAGATCCTGTCTTGCCCTCTATCCCAGGCTCCATGGAGGATAATGAGATGTCAGCTGATTACAAACCAGTTCGGGGTTGGACTCTATGATCTTCTGAGGTCTCTTCCAACCCTTAACATTATGTGATTCTGTGAAAAGCACCTTCCTAGGATGGTGTTGGGCGACTCTTGTGCGTTATCCGAGTGCTTCAGGATGTAAAGAATATCCCCAGAAAGAGGTCAAGCTGTATTGACAGACTCTTCAGGAAGAAAAGCTAGTTTAATATTGGCAAGGCAAGACCTGCTGCATATTAAAAAGAGCCTCTCCTCCCAGGAAATACATGCTCAGGGCTTGGGTTCCTTTCTGCAGGAGTCAGGTGGTTGTTTTTAAGGCTTAGGATTTCATTGCAGGCTACAGAATTATGGATTTTTCCTGCAGAGCCCTATGCTCACACTTTTGAGTGCAAATTTTCAGCATTCTCTCAAAGCCCACATTAACACTGAGAAAGGCTCAAAAAAGCTGAAAAGCCCAGAAAACTGTAAAAAACTTAGCAATAGGTAGTGCCTCGTGATGATGGCAAATGCAATAGCAACAACAGCAGAAACTCAGGAGTGCTGCTTTGTTTTCTTTTCACCCCAAACTGCAATAAATCACCCATCCCACTGGAAAAACACCATCTTCCTGTGCCTTTTCTGGATGCAATGGCACCAAGGCCCTTTCTAAGGTCTCTCTTGCTCCCTGTAAATTATGTACCAGAAGGCATCAACACTTGGAGGACGTGAAGAAACGTTCAGTTCTGTCTCTGCCTGTTGCTAGGATTCACAGCTATACCCCCCTGCTTCCTGGGGCTTCAGCTCCTATTTTGGCTGTAGGAAAGGAGAAGGTAACCTTGCTGCTTCCAGGCTCTCTGCTGAAGCAGCTCCAACCTTTACAATATTGCTACGGTCGGAGATAAAATCTTAATGCATGATAGTGCCTTGAATCCTACATTCTTCTGAAAAGGTGAGTCCCCAGTAGTAAATGAAATATTAAACATTATTAAATATGAAACAGCTAAACCTGGATTCCATTAAAATGAATCTTTCATAGTTTTCCTATTGTTTCCTTTTTTTCATTTTTTTTTTTTTTAACTTTCCTTCCTTTTTTTTTTTTTTTCCTGGAGAGCTCAGTGATCTTACGAGCTTTTATGTGTCCTTTTAAAGAAAAAAAAAATAAAATCACAGGTAATTTAAATCCATTCTAATCAGCTTAAGTTTAGCTGGAAAACAAATCAAGGCTGGGAAACTGTCCTGGTTGCATCCATCTCACTGAACTACCCAGCAGCCTGTATCAAAAGCTCACCTAAAGACACTGCTGTAATTCCTGCTGACACATGCCACCTATTCAGGAATCTTGTATCCAGCTGCATACTCTACTTTCATTTAGCATGGCTTTAATCTTCCACCTCAAGCTTAAAACAAACAAACAAACAAACAAACCCACCCCACAACCCACCTCTTTTGGAGCTGCTTTTGTGGGTTTTTGGGAGGTTTTTGCAGGTTTTCTGGGAGTTAAACTGTGATCAAAGTGAGCTGGATGAGTTGTGAGCTGCACACTGGGCATCTACAGGAAGAGCTGCAAGGAAATAACTTTCAGTTTTTATAGAGTTACCATCAGGTAGCAGATAGCACAGCTATTACTCAGTACTGGTGCTATATTTTGTGGCCATAGCATTCCCATCCCCAAATTCACAAATATTTGTGCATCTGTGCAGGCTGGCTGAGTCTCCAGTGCTAAAAGCAACAGGGAGGTGATTAATTCTCATTAGATGTACTTAGGTCCCTGCATTCAGAACTGAAGCCCTTTCTTTTGTTCTCATCTCCTCTATTTGAACAAGTCTGACAAAAATCTTTTCTTACAAAAAGAAAAGAGGGCTTGGCTTGGCTAAGAGGGTCCCAGAGCCTGGTCCTGGGGGAAAGCACCATCCCTGGAGAAAGCTGAGCCTGGTGGGAGCTCACCTCTCCAGCACACACCTTCATTCTTAACTTGCTGTGGTCTCCAAAACATGCAGGAACTGCTTTCCCAATCCACAAACACCCTTTTGGACTGGAAGGCAAGAAATACAAAGGAAGCCAAGCTAAAGTGGGAAAGAAGGTGGAAAGCCCTGAATTATTCATGACTACTGTTCCATTTTGTGCAAAAAGCCTTCTACCTTGCTTTCCATTTCACTTTCCTCAGGTCCCTTCTGAGGCCCAGCACAGCAGATTTAAATGGATTCTGCTCTGCAGGAGCTCCTGGCTCTGCTGCTGGGTTTTGCATCCCCCCCTTCAAGAGATGGAGCAAAGTGGGCTGGGGAAACAAGAAGGCAGTTCTGCAGCAAAGCAGGAGAACCCCATCTCTTCCCTGCTTGAGGTTTTTTTGCACCAGTCCACAGGTTTCTCAAACAGTTTTAAAAAGAGCAAATTGCAGGAGGTTCTTTTCTATCTTTCACTGCCAATGGTTTTGTTTTGCTCTGACTTCAGCTGGGATGGCAAGAACAACCCACCAGCAATGGCTTTCTCACAGCCTGACCAGAAGCACAAGCTCTTGGTCTGGTTCTGTAAGGGCTTTTTATGCCTCTTTCTGGCCTGACACCCTTGGGAGGGTGAGGAAACAAATCTCAACTTTATTATTTCTTTATTTGAGTGAGTTACTGTTGGCCAAGCTCATGTTTTCACCATGAAGGTTTCAAATTGCCTTAGAGCACCAGAAAACATGTTGCAAAGCACTATGAAGCTGAAGACACAAACGTGTCAAAGTAGTGATCCACATGAGAGCAGAGAGATGTGACATTTAGTAATCATCTTTCTTGGACAAAATGGAGCATTGCTGTCATTTTAAGTAAATCTCAGTCAAATTTCTGGCCCTTTACGATAGGGGAAGCAGGAGGCATAATAGTAAATTTCTCTTTTAAAAATATAAAAAATTGACCTTGGGAAAAAAAAAAAGAATGTTGCCACAATTTAAGGTGTAATACTTCATCCTATCTTGCTGCTGATATCAATATGTCACCCCTAATGTTTACTGATGTTCACTTTATAAATGACTTTTCCGAGCTGTCAGAATATCTGTCACCAGCATCTCTACCCCCTCTTTGCCTCTCATCCCCTTTAATAAAGATTAATATCTTTGAGGTTAAGTAAAAAGATCAGATACTACGTAAATGACACCATAGGTCTGATATTTAAACAAGATGAACATGTAATTGCTGAGATTATGTGAGCAAATTGGGTAATTCCTAGCCTAAATGAACACAGTTGGCTTTTGTGGGGGTCAGTTAATCTAAGTGCACATTTAAATAGATTGTGTATCGTGCAGAAGTTTGGGCTTCTGAAGGTTCACCCACTGAAGAACTGCAGAAGCTCAAAGCAAAAACTGGTGAGTTTAGCTTCTGCAGCTCCTCAGCAGTACTAACATGCTTAAAAGACATGCAGAATGAGGATTCTATAAAAATATGGCACATTAGGTTTCCATATTTATAGACCACCGGTGACTTCTATATTAAACGGTTTCAGACCATGAGTCCAAACAAGATTTTTCAACCTGTCATTCCCACAGCTCAGCCTGGTATATGAAATGCTAAACATGCTCTGTCTGCTTTGTACATCTTCCTTGACAAACACCTGGAGTAATGACTCCAGAATGAAAATATAGCTGGCAATTTTATGGATGAAGCACAAAACAGTTATTTTAGCTTTGCAATGCTCAGGGTAGTGAAGAGGCTTTTTGCTTTTAAATCACTTGGAAGATGCAGTGGAATAGATGATGGGCTCCTCACCTATGCAATGCTCCAAGTGATTGAAGGAAAGGTTGCCTGACCAAGAACTGCAGGATCAGACCAAAATACAGGATCTTAGATACCTCTGGACCTCAAACTGCATGGTCAGACCACAAGGGCTGTCTGTAGAGGTGAAACTTAATCTTATTTTCCTGACCACTGCCTTTGCTGTGTACATAGGATGACCTTGTGGTCCTATGTGTACGTAGGATGACCCTGCTGGGGTGGGAACTCCAGTTCTCTGCAGGGTTGGGACTGGTTGAGGGGCAGATCTCACTCAAAGGCCACTGACAGCAACTCACACAACCTTCCAAGTATTGGCAAGCTGCAAACAAACAAACAAACAAACAAAAAGTAGGTACCCAAAGCTGATTCCTGAAGTGAGGATCACGTACGTCATTTCTTTCCAATGCATCAACAAAACTATTGTGCTCAGATGAGACTGAAACAGCCTTTTGTTGTATTTTGTAAGGAGGAGGATTTTACACCTGCAATAACCACCCAGTGATTTTATTCCTAGGAACTAGATGATTTTAGAAGAAAAGAAAAAAAACCTCCGATCGGTATTTTAGCAACCTTAGTACGGTGAAAACTCCCTTC
This sequence comes from Phaethornis superciliosus, assembly GCA_023637945.1. Lineage (NCBI taxonomy): Eukaryota > Metazoa > Chordata > Aves > Apodiformes > Trochilidae > Phaethornis > Phaethornis superciliosus. The sequence continues at coordinate 12,375,981 of JAJQWJ010000019.1, forward strand.
TAAACATTCCAGGAATATTATAATGTGTCCTCAAATCAACTTAGTTTTCGCTCACACAGATATATATTTGGACTATTTTACTGTACAGCACTGGTTTGCTTATACATAGAAATGTTTCTTTCAACTATAACTAACTCAATTCTTCATGAAGCAGGATCTGAGAGTTGTAAACCACAAAGAAATTTTACGCTGCAGACTGCAGCAAGCAGAGGTCTGCCTAGCAAAGGCATTATTTTACAAAATGATGGATGTGCATATTTATTTGCTCTGTGACTTCCATGTCAGGTTTGTCATATTTCCTCAAATTACTAGTTAAACCAAGGTTTTGTGTTTTGTTTTGTTTTTGTTGCTGCTGAAGCCTGCAGGCTCAACATACCTTATAAAAATCAAGCTGTAATTTATCTGCTCCATAGATCATGTGTAACAATAATCACTCTGGAGTCTGTGCTGGGTTCTGATGTCTGGCTTTGTCGGAAGAGATGTATGAAGTGAACAAAAAAGCTTCTTGATTTTCATACTCTGTAATAAAGCAGAAATATGGAGAGAAGTGAAAGACGTATTTAAATTAAACCGTGGAATCGTGACAAAGAAGGAGGACAGAGAAATACAGGCACACCCAGACACATATTATGCAATGACACACTATTATTTCTCTTACCAGATGGACCTCTACAAGTTATGTAGACTCTATGGTGCACACAGACAGAGATTGAACTACTAAAACAATTTCTATCCTGAACTTGGCCTCATCACAATGGTGCCTGTGTTAACTTGGGTTTTGCAGGGACAAAAAGCTTTGCCAGCAGCAAAAGGTGTGGACCCCCAGGGGGGGTTAATATTCATAGGCTCTTCCTGCAATAGCTCAGTGATGGTTCACACTAAATTCACTGCTCAGTGTTAATGCCTGTTTCACATACGTATTGACCAATTTTGAGAAGGACATGATCACACTTTGGAATTCTTTGTAGGTATTAGCAAAACTAAAAATAATTTTTAAAAAGCTACAATTCTTAGATGAACACTCTAAATGCATACAAACGGAAAACAGGTAGGAAAACTCCCTGATGATTGTTGTAGTTTAAATTCCTTCCTACATCCCCCACCCCCCTACACCTCTGTGAGGGCAGGAAATAAGATTCAATAATTGAAATATTTTTTATTTTTTTATTGCCCTGGGTGGGCAGTTCCTCCCACAGCTGAATTGCCTTTTCCAAGGCACTGCTCTTCCTGTTTGGTTTATTGCAATACAAAAAGAACACGTGATTTATCTTGCAGATGTTAGAAAAGCACCTCCCCATCTGGGGATGCAAACTGGGTGCAAGATGTTGTGCAGAGGAGTTTGCCAGGGCCACACGAGTCCTTTGTCACCACATGGGTTAATAAACATTGAAGTGCTGTCACCACCCCAAGGAAGCCAAGCCTTGGGTAAAGATTTCTGGTCCACTGGCCAGAGAAATGCAGAACTGCAGCAGGGCCTTAGCATGAAGAACAGAATGTAATTTTAAAATTAATGAATTCTCTGCAATGCTCTTAGTTGGAGAGACTCAGCCTGGTTCTGACTGTGGGAGGGGAACCTCCTCCGCTCCCCAGCAACAGCCTGGGACTGGAGGGAGAAAACCCATCTTGGGAGGCACTTTCCCCCCATCCTCCCCCCAAAATGAGGTCCATTTAGTAGGCAGCCTGAGTTCCAGGGCAAATCCGATGCTGCCTCCAGCTCTCCAAATTCTCTCTTGCCTTTTTGTCTCTTTTTTTAAATAAAAACTCCACTAAATTGCAGTGGTGGTGTCATTAAGAGATCCAACAGAAGCTTGGAAGAAGAGATTAGCACATAGCAGAGTGACAGGGCTGCTAGGAAGGGGAAAAAACAGACAACATCAGTGCAATGTACCATTAAAAGTATGGAGTGACAGATGACAGTTGGTCTGTGATGGGGTGATTCAGCTAAATGGTAAACAGAAGGGCGAATTCTGATCTTGCTTATGCCAACATAAACCTTGGGTTGCAAAGGAGCTGCTTCATGTCTCTAGTACCAGAGAGGAGCCCATAAAAGCTGTGACTCAGCCAGATAATCTCTGACAACTGTTAGTGCCGTGGTAAATATGGCAACTTGGCAGGCTGGGAAAGAGACAAAAAAAAAGTTTCACTTCCACACTTCCAAACCAAAATGTCTCAGAATTATTTTTTTTTTTTGCCCCCCCAAGGCAACATTTAAAATATTGATAGTAATAATAGAGGTGTTTAAGAAATGTCTGTCTAGGTAAAACTTTTTTTTTTTTTTTCCAAGTTGGGTGAAATATTTTAATTAAGGCCAAATTAATGAAGTCATGGGGCCAAAAGTCATTCCCATAACTCCAGTCTCTCTGGCCTAGACCTGGTGGACACCTTACCCCACCATTAGTGGTGATGGGGTGGAGAGCCACCTAACCATATCTGCATGACATGGATGAGGAGAGTTTTTTCCAAGGAGATATTTGCTAAGAAAACCTTTAGCTTTTCCTTTTGCCTCAAAGAAAGGATCCCATAGAAAACATATGTCTCCCTCTTTGGGTGGGCAGTGCAAACACTAACGCAGGACCTAAAAACTGCACATTAGAGCCAAAATCTTATTGACACCAAAGTTAAAACTCTCCCATCCTGCCTGCTGATCCTTCCTGCTCTCTGCTTTCAGCACTGAGATGTCTGAAACTCAAACGGGGGGGGATTCACCTTGTCCTGCACCCTTGACCCATTGGCACCAGCTGGCACCACCTTGCTTGCATTTTTACAACCAAACAAATGATGGGGATGTAGAAGTGTGTTATATTGTTTTTTGGTGATCAAAAGAACAAAGTGCCTTTTTTTTTTTTTTTTTTTTTTTTTTTTAGGTATTGGGGTCTTTACTTCAGTCCACAGTGCCTGGATTCACTAGCAAGCTCCTGCAGTATCTGCAGAACTAAAAATAAGCCATTTCTCATGGAAAATGTTGTATTTGGCACGTTATTTAACTGGTCTGCAAGGCAGCTATGCACAGAGCTGTGAAGATCTTAAGTTTGCTTCTGATGCTGATGCAAAAGGTGGGATGCTCACCTGGAAACACAACTTCTACAGTGGGAAAGGTGGAGAGAAGGGGTTGTCCCAGGAGAAGGCCAGGACAGTAGGAAAAGGGGAGCAGAGGCAGCCTGTGTTCATACTCCCCCAAGCTCAGAGGCTTTAGGAAATTTAAGAGATCAGGGGAAAAGTTTTTGTACTAAAGCAGAATGAGTTTCTTATGTGAGCCAGGCCCAAGGTGGCAGCTAGGAAATCAAGTCATGCAGAGGTATTCACCTTCTAGAAAAGCCACCAAAAATACATGGGTTGTGGAATTACTCTTTGTGGAGCTGGGAATTCAGATTTTATTCCTTTTATTACATTTTAGTTCTTATGTCATTACAGTGTACACAAGCACATTATTCCCCAGCTACAAAAACAGTTGCAGTGAGATGCTGCAGTTGAAAAGAACAAAACAGGCAACAGTTCAACATTCTCAGTTAAGATAATTATGTTAATATTAATGGATATTAATTTCTGTTTATTTTACAAATATTGTATTATGAAACTAGCTTTCAAATTCACACCTCACCAACTGCTTTTCAACGATGATTTGTTTCATTAATTTTATCAGCTGCATTCCTTATTTTTTTATAGCACGCTCTTTGCTGACAGACATTAATCTGTGCTAGAGCATCCTAAAAGTCTGTGCAGAGAAACCAAGCTAATAAATGTTGGTGTATAGGCTACCCACTACTGTCAATTTTTCAGTTTGAAGTGTAGTTGGGGCACATAATAAATTCCTGATTTTTATTTTTTTTTTAATTTTAACAAAGCTTTGAAAAATTTTCTCACTGCTTTAGCACATATATGAGCCCTCAACATTCAAATGTTAAATTCTATGTGTTATGGGGTAGGCAAATAAAACCTATGGTATTATTTTTAGAACATTTATAAAAATAACTAACCCAGTTTAAAGTCAACTAATTCGGTGCAGAATTATTTTTTAGCTGAATTCAGTATCCAGTGTTTCTGAGTTTCTCACTAATAAATATAAAACGCTAATGGAAAGAGAATGGGAAAATATTCTGCACATGCGAAATTGACCTTATATTCAAAATGCAATGCCATGTGTTTCGTTGGTTAAAACAAAAATGCATTAATGCTTACACCTGACTGAAAAAGAGAACAGTGCACAAACTGCTACTTAAAATGTTTACTTTAAACTCTCACATTTCACGACCTTCTCTTAGTAAGGCAATAGCACAGGGAGGAGTAGCTGGCACTCAGTTTTGGTTCTGATTGTGATCTGGATTAATTCTTACTGATGTAATTGTTCATTTTTGAGGGATGTTCTGCTCCTGAGTGTGGCAATTCTCCCTGAGTGCCCCTTTACCCATCACAGGGGACACGTGGAGCAGCACCTGGTACCCTCCAGCACAGCCAGCTCTGGATGAGTGATGCCTAGTACATATATTTTTCTTTAACACCTGAGTGCCAGTAGGCTTTATATGCCCTAGTCAGATGGATGCATGCAATGTTACACCTTCCAGATCACAATTCTTCCCCAAAAAGAGTGTGCAAAGCCAAGGCAGGGTGAGAGCTCTGCAGAACCTTCTCCCAGGTAAGGGCAAGTCCCAGGGGAGGGTTGTACAGGTTGAAAAAAACCCACCCCAGGCAGAACACCAAGCTGCTTTTGCTCTACTAGGTGCTGAATTCCTTTGCTTAAAACTGAAGACAGAGCTAAAATTCTGAACTTGAGACCAAACCTCCTTGTCCTGAGCTGACCCTTGTGTCCAGCAAGCACCGCTGGCTATTAATCAGAGTGGGAATGCTAGGAGAGAAACATTACCCTGAAAAATGGGTGCAGATACTTTTTCTCCTCTCCTCCGAGCCTGATGGGGGGAAAAACTTCTTTCTCTCTCCAGAAGTAGCTCACAACCAATGAAGTCAATACAACAACCAGCTGACTACACCCTGCCTCACCCCTTGGCTTTCTTAAACCAGGTGGTGCTGTTGATGTCAGTTTACCTTCACCTCTTTCCCAAGTGCAGACAGAGATCCCTGCTTTTCATATTCCTTTCCCTGGACCTTGACCAGCTGAATAGACATCAAATATGTCAAGCTGGGTCTAAACTACAGGAAAAAAAATGAGCTGCATTTCAACCTTTTCCTCTAGCAGAGTGACAATATAATTCATGTTTATATTCCTGCCTTTGCTGCCGTCCTGCTGTTTGACCTTGGGGAAGTCACTTCATCTTTTTGGACCTTCATTTCTCCTCCAGCTTATTCCTTTTGCATTTAGACTAATATGGAGCAACAATAGACAGATATCTACAGGGCAAAATGTGGCTCAAGCTGTGTGTGTTTGCATTGCTTCTAGACAGTGCTTCTATCTCCTGGACTTCAGCTCTCAGGCAGAAGCTAAGGGAGATAATACCACCACAAATATTCCATGCTAGGGGATAAATGTGAAGCAATGTCCTCTCTTCCTGCATGCACACACATCGTGTGTTTTCAGTCTTCCTTGTAGGTTTAAGATGACTTGGAAGAATTTGTTCCCCACCACCCAAATTATCAGAACAGCCCCTTTGGTGCAGAGCAGCCCCGTGCTCAGCAATGCTGCCAAAAAGCTCACCCTGTGCTGAGCTGCAATTCAGTTTGCTCAGATTAGACTTGAAATGCTTCCATTTGAGTGAAGCTCCCATTCTCAGGAAGGTGTTTGGCTGTCTTCAGATCTAATTTCAGGATCCAAAACACTCCAATTTCCCTATAAGAATGTGTTCAAACACCGCTTGACTGCTATTCTTCCCCCTTGCTGCAGAGCTGGGAAGTCATCGTGTATGATGAGGATTCATTATAAAGTTGACAATTTGCCCCTTCTCTTAAAAAAAAATAAAATCCCACAACTCAGCAGAGCTTTGTTCCTTTCAGCCCACACCGACTCTCATCCAAAACCTTCCCTGCTGCTCTTAAGAAACTGAAAACATCTGAACTGCAGGATTAAACCCATCCTCGCCCCCTCCAAACAAACAAACAAATAACAAAAGAGGGAAGAAATTATCTCGACAGTAAGGAGATGAATGTAAAGAGCTTATTTATAAAAGTTAATCGTTAGCAGCAAAAAAAAATCCCAACTGCTCACACGGCCCAGAAGTCAGAAAGAAAGAAAGGGAGAGGTAAAGGGAGAACATGGACATCAGGGAAAGAAAAGAGGCAAGAGCAAGAAATACAAAGTGCCACTGCCAAGAGTATTATTTGTCTGCTGTGTGGGAATGCAGTTAGAGCCTCTTCCAGGCTGGTTATCTGGATTATTCAACTTTTCAACCTGCAGGAATTCCTCCAGTGAGTCCCCTGGGTGCCAGCTCACCCTCACACACCTGCCCAGGGGCCACCCCCCCATAGCCCCCAAAACCAGCTGGGAAGGAGGGGATATACACCAACCCACCAACCCAGCAATCCTTCTTTTCTTTGGAAGCCCATCATCTCTGTGATACCCATCACTGATTCAGACATTTGTTTCTCCCCGTTAACGACTATTTGCAAAATAAAAGCAATTACAAAAAAAAAAAAAAAAAAAAAAAAGGTAAATAATTTTTTTTTTTTTTTTTTTTTTTTTTTGGGTGTCCCTGGTCTGGAAGGAGTTAAAGTAATTATCTCCTCGGATGTCCACAGCAGCACCACATCCCTGCTGTGCTCTATCAGAGCTGCTGGGGCAGTGTCAGCAATGACTTCACCTCGGTGCTGGCAGCTCTGCTCAGTGCCCAACTGCTGGAGTTTGCTAATTTGTGTGTTTTCACTCGAGGCCTGCTGATTCAATCATTTTAAAGATGCCCATTTCTTCCAAGCCAGGGATTTTATGACTCTAAGGATTAGAAGCTGTTATCCCAACAAACCCTGGAGCTCTATATATTCTGATTTTATGGTAAGCTTCACTAATAAACTGTTTAAAACATATGCTAATTGTGTTTATTGTATTCTTTAATTATCATATGTATCATTAAAGATGTACTATCCCGTTTGGATTCCTAATACCTAATGCCCTCCTTTTTATTTTTTTCCTTTTTTTTTTTTTTTTTTTTTTTTTTTTTTTTTTTTACCATTGCACAGTACTGCATTACTTAAAAAAAAAAAAAAAAAGAAAAAAAGAGAGGAACTAGAGGAACTAGAGATATATATATTTTAACAAGGAAGCCTACTTTCAATTTTCATTGTTTATTTAGAAGCAGAATCTTTGAATTTAATTTGAAATCTCTCTCCTGAAGAAAGGCAGGCAGGGGATGACATAACAAAACATGGCATTCTGTCTCTGTGCATTTTATTCCTTAATTTATATTTTAAATATGCTTCCCCATAGTCTATTATGCTTAGTTTTCTGTTTTCAGACTGTTCAAAATGATAATTTGTGCAGCCGCGATGGGTTACAAAAGATCAGAATAATTGTCCCCTCATTTTTGTTATAGCTCATTATTCTTATCATACATACACACACTCATATACACACACCAGCACGTGCATAATAAATAAGTGTATTATGTATATGTCCACACACCCGTGTAGACATATGTATATTCTCACTTATTCTTGTGCCAATTTTTTCCCAATTAATTAAGAGTTGTTTTTCAAAAAATGAGATCCCAGTCATCTTAGCTGCATGAGTAATTTTCACTATTTTGAATACTGATCTTGATCCTGAACGAGGCTTTATCTTGCCCCTTTAAAATGAGGGTTCCCCTGCATAATAAAATCCTCATATTTAGCCCTCAATATATTCCTCTCTCCTGACCTGCTCCCAACAGGAGAAATAACATCTCCCAGCCCTGTTGGCTATTGATTGCAGTGGCCTTCCCCAGTCCCTCTCTTTCCTCATTTGATTGGGTTATTTGCTGTCTTATTTTATTTTTGATTTTTTTCAATCTGGGAAAATGAATTGGCATTAACATAATTTCACTCCCTGCTTAAAAACAACTCAGCAACAAGGAAAAAAAAAACAAAAAAACCAAAAAACCAACCAAGTGTTTTTCAGCTGTGCAAGTCAAGGCAAAGGGATGAGGGGAGTAAGACACAAGTGCAGTGAGATGGTTCCTTGGTCATCAATATTGCAGATGAGAATAATAAATATGTGCAGACACATGACAGCAAAATGTGGGCATGCACATTTACCACAGGCTCCTTCTTCCTTTTCCCCTGGGTTGTGCACACACTTGTGCTCCAGCCTAGATCTTTAAGGTTCTATTTTTCCTTCCTCCCCCATTTGAAAAAGACCAATATCCCAGCAGAGTTACATTTTGATGAGAAAGGATGAAACTACTGGGCTGCTGCTCTGCTGGCATAGAGGGGAATTAGCTCTCAGGAATTTATCAATCAGACTTTTTTTTTATTTTCGCTGGTGAAGAATGCTTCCTTTAGGTACCAGATGCTAATGTCACATCATGAATGAAACCACTTCTGCAAATTGAATAATGTCATTCGCATTCACTCATTCAAAATAACACTGAAAAGTGGCAATGCTGCTCTGTGCTAAAGTTAAAAATCCTATTGCCAGGCAAAAGAGAGAGTCTGCTTGGGTATCCAAACCATGAGAAAAGAATGGGATTTGGATTCTGATGGAGTTCTTTAATATACATGTGAAAGCTGTGAAGCACCAGGCCAAAAATACTTTAAAAAAAAACCCATATAAATTTGGTCTCTAGTTAATGGCAACCAACAGCCTGCAGCATTCTCGTCACATAATGCAGAACTTAACATCGGGGCTGAGTCTTTTTATAGGAGGTTCTGGGTGAATTTGGAAGAAGCTGCCTGCATATGTGTTGTTGCTTTTTCACTTGCTGGGATCCCTGAGAAAGTCATCAAATGTTTGCTTTTGCTTTTTTGGAGCTTTAGCCTGGGTGTGGAGGTTGGTTTGACAGCCCAGCCGCTGGTGTGCATCGAGCTCCAGGAAGAAGCAGGGGATTGTCTCATGCCAAAAGAAATCTCTTGCATTTAGAGACATCTCAGCAACATGCAGGGCAAGGCTGGCTTTACCCTGCTTCCTGGGAATTTAATGTTGCAGCACAGGGGGCTGCTGTGTCTGGGGGGAGCAGTGCTGGGGGTCCCTTGCATGTCCCAGCCCAGGGCTGCCCTCTCTCCATCCTCTGGAAATGATAATTTTCCATTGCCGCTGGAAATATTGTTTTCCACAGCCCCAAACAAATTAAAGCAGTGCCCTCTCTCCCTATTATATTAATGGATTATATGCTACTTTTTAAATCACACTGTTTTCAAAAGTGAATACATTTGAATGTCAGACTCTAGTACCCAAATATAAATGTCAAGACCTCTGGCATGTAGGAACTAATTTAATCATTTCAGTGAAGCAGTTTCAGTTCAGACAATCACTTTGTTCAAGTGGAAGGGTTATGAAGAGGGTAGACAGTCACAGGAGAGAGTGTGCACACAGTTTAGGACCATTTTTTTATAAAAGGCAAACCAAGAAGAGCATTTGCTCGTGAGCGGATGTTCCAGACCCTTGATGGAAATTATAATAAGTTGTGTCTCAGGCTCAGAAAAATGAAGCAAACATACTGCATTTCATTTATTGGGAAAATATGAGAGGGAAAGTCATGGGAATTTTTTTTTTAATTGTGTTTTTTTGTTTTTTCTTCTATCACTGGAGAAAAAAAAAGGACAATCTTGTGCAATACAGGAGGCCTGGTTGGCTCCCTGAGTGGGCGATCCCTCCGGCTGCACACCCAGATAAAAGGAACATGGGAGCAAGTTTCACATATGGACTGTGGGCCTCTCTCTTCTAAAATTCAGCTGAGATGGAAAAAAGGGCAAAGGCAGTGCAGGCAGTATTTTTTCCCAAGGAATAACAGCTAAACAGGACTGGCAGAAGCAGCTTGTTCTCTCTATGGGCCAACTACCCACAGCAGTCATGTTATTCCACCATACCCCATATCTTAGGGAGAGTTAGGAGAAAGGAAAGTTCTTCCTAAATTTCTGGGGAGTTTGAATCAGTTCCAGGCCACTGCTATGCAAAAAATTGATTTGGGGTCCTCAAAAGGAGCACAATAATCATATGGAAAAGACCAAGCAATATCCCAGCTTATTTCTGGCTCATTTCTGGAGGATCAGAGAGGCTTCTGGTGTACTAGCACCATAGAGAAAGATGAGAAAGAGCAAGAGAAAGGGTGGATGAGAGCCTGAGGGCTGGGAATTTGGAATGGGATCATGGAGCTGACTGCAGGGGTGGCTGGGGACAGCAGATGTAATAAATGAAAGATGAACATTGATCCAACTGGCCCATGTGTGTGGGGATATTTGACAGTATCCTTGCCCTGAATGTGCCACCAGCTCTCAAACCACAGCCTGATCCAGTTCCCAATGAGGTTGCTGGGAATAAGCAGGGATTTGGCACTGACTGCATTCACCTGTCTCAAATTTAAAACTTTCAGCCCTAATTCTGTCCCACAACTGAGGGGATTAAGAAGTTAGAACTGAAAGAATTTTGCTCCTGTTTCAAATGCCCCCAAACCAAATGAACTGAAAGAAATAATAATCAGAAGTGCAATCCATTTTGGAGAGCTTTGGGGAAAGAGGCTTCATTTGTTGGATTACTTGGTACAATTAGATGTGGTATAGATGATCTCAAATTATATTAATAGCTCTAACATTTTGTAAGTGTTAGTATGAAAACTGCCCAGCCTTGGTAATGAAAACATGCACAAGTGAGCTTTGTAAAACAATCAAAAATCAATCCCAAGTGTCAAGCTGAACATATCAATGAGACAGTTTGCAGTCAGAGGGTTTTCTCATGAAGTGCTGTCAACAGGCAAGGCTACACTTGTCTGATCCCTCCAGCTCTGCTAAATGGAATGATTTCGCTTATTTTTAAAAACCAATAAAAGAGAGAGGAAAAAAAAAAAGAAAGAAAAGGGAAAGAAAAAAAACACCACAACCACAACAACTCCCACCCCCCTCCCCTCAAAAAAAAAAAAAAAAAAATTGAGAGGAAAATGTAAGCCACGGTAATTCATCTCAAGTATCCTGAAGGACAATTAGTAACAAAAGCTAGGGGTGGTAAGCCTGGTCTTTGGTGTGGTTTGGAGATCCGGGGCTGTAATTATTGAGCCAATTATTGATTGAATAGCACAACCAATGCCTGCGGGCTGCATGGCAGCGCCGGTGCGGGGCTTCAGCTCTTGTGGAAATGGCAGGTCAGGCAGGGGGAGAAGGGACCCTTTGTGTTTACCCACCCTTTGATTAGCTTTTAGGGAACAATGAGCTTGCCATCGACGCAAGACATTTGAATGGTGTTGTCGGGCTTTCTCTTAATAAGAGGTTTGGATGATAGGAAGGGAGGAGGATGGATTTTCCCCCTGGGTCTAAGGGGTGGGTTTGCACCGATCCAACCCCGTGGCTTTTCCCAGCCAAAGCCTGGTCCTTGGTGCTAGCCTGGAAGTGACCACCAGGGATCAAAGCCGTGGGACCATGGCCTGGTCCTGCCAGGCTTCATGACTGGCTGGGCAGGTGACAAATTTTTGCACCCGACTACGCATTTCTCTACCCTCAGGTTCTCGAGTGTCCCCCTTCTGCTCCCACAAGCATGGCTTTTCCTCATTTGTAACTTCAGGGTTTGTCCCTCTCCCTCTTTCATCATATTATTACCTTTCCCCTCCATCTTTCTCAAAAAAAAAAAAAAAAACTCCCCTGCAGCAGCAAGCTGAAGCTTTTCAGCCTTGACTTTAGAGTCCTTGCTTAACTTCTCACAGACACATCCCTATTCTTATCATCTCTTACTTCCTTCTTTCACAGCAGAAATATTTATCCAACTGTTCTTCAAACCTGCCAGTAGCTTCATGGCTCCCTTTCATTTTCCCAGCAAAATCATATTGCAAAATCATCCCTTCCTCCCAGCACCAATAGCCCTGAATATTCAAGCAGAAGGCAAGGATGTTCTGGGAGACTTTTCTGAGTGCACCTCCAAGATTAGGCACCAGATTTCTGTTGTTATTCAAATGTATTTGCTCATCCTATTTTCTCACATGTTACAAATATTTCAGTCTCAAAATTCCAGCCCTTTGGCCTGGTTCCAACTGCAGACCAGAAGAGCAAATCCACACTGCCACATAAGTACCACAATTTACTTTTTGCTTCTTCAAACAACCATGACACTCATCCCTCCAGGAAAGGAGCAATCTCAAGGTCAGTAAAACCCTGTAGAACACAACTTACTTTGTGTTTATTTTTATTGTAAGGGTGTAAACCACCCCAGCAAAAGAAGCAACCCTGGTGGTGCTGAGCCTGGAGAAGAGAAGTAACCCCAAGAACATCTGAACCCTTGGGGAACGCATTTGATTTTGTCACTCAGGCCTGATTCAAACAAAATTTTGCAGCCAACCTGTTCAGTGTTAAACCCCCCATTACAAGACCATGCATGTCCTACCCAGATCCCTAGCTGGTATGGGAGATGTCCAACTCCTGGCACTCAACTCTGAGGAAGGTTTTAGTCCTGTATTTATTTCCTCCAGCCCCAGGAACTGCTCAGCCACTAAGCAAAGCAAAGCTGGTCTCTTAGATGCTTGGGGCAGGCACCGTGCCCTCCCTGTAAATCACCACAACCCACCTAATGGAAGGCAAACTCTGCAGATGTAATTGATTAGTAACTATCACCTAATTACAGGGTAATCACATGATTATTTTTGCTTTGCAAACTGAATAGTTGTCGTGAGATTGAATAATTGTGTGGGGCAATTTTACAGGCAGGCACATACTGATGCTGAGTAAAACCTGATCATCTAAAGGCTGTGTACAGCAGGTAGGATTCTTTTATGCCTATCTCTGCATAAATCCAGCATGCTCACCACTGCATCACGGGCTTCTAAAAGCATGTTTGCACCCTATGCTCTAAAGCAGAACCAAAAGAGAAGAAATTGCTCTACAAACCTTACTAAAATTAAAAACAGCCCCAAAAAGCTTTGGCAAGGCAGCGTCTCTGCAGCTCTGCCAGCCCAGAGGGCAAACGTGATGCTTCTGCCCTGTGGAGGAAGGAGGAGAATTTGGGCTGCTCCTCTCCCCAGAAGGAGAAGGAGGCAGAGCAGCAGAGACATGGACACACTGCAGGAGCATGCACTGGTTAACCCAGGAACTTGTTTGCCTGCAGCCCACGTAGCAGCCGCAGCGACGCGGTTGCACCTGCGATCGAGTGCCGGCGTTTCGCTCTCCTCCCCAAGCTCCATCACAAAACGTAGATGAGGGGGGTGGAATTACTCGTCCCTTCACAGCTTATTAAAATTTTTGGTGTTGGCAGGAGAGTCAATCAAACCCCGGCAATGCAACCCAAATATTTTCACAGATGGATTGAACATTGTACCAGTAAGCAATCTGAAGAAATGATTTTCTCTGTTGGCAGTTTGATTTGAAAGGCACTTTAGCTTCTGAATATCTCTTTCCTGGAGGAGACAATTAAACATTTCAAGCCATTTTCAATGCCACTGATTCAGATTAATGAAATATTGAAGGGATGGGGTTAAAGCTGGAAGATAGCATATTCTCTTTGGGCTCTCAAACACGTGGGATAAATGCTGCCACAGAGGAGGCTGCATTTCCTGATGAAAATACCGATGCTTCCCTTGCCAGGGGATTCTAAAGCTTCCTAAAGCTTCCTGCTTCCCACAGTTCCTGCAGAAAGCCCTGGAACTACTAAAATAGGGATGACTTGTGGAAAAAACCCCACACTTCAGTGATTTAGAAAAAATAATATAAGGAACCACCATACGTCTGAACTGAAAAAAATCGTATTAATTAGCAGATACATTTCTAGATGAGCCAGGAGCCAGCAGAACGTTCATGGGAATATTTTTAGTTTTTATCTAGGAAAAGTTAGTACAAGAAGCAAATTCCATGAGCACATTCATGAATGTGAAGGAGGACGGCTCAGGTCCACAGCTGATGTAATGAAACCTCCATCATATTTTGCAATGGAGGTACAGGGATGTAAATCCCAGCTGAGGCTTCATCTCTATGGAATCTATGGAAATACTGTTGATGCCAAGTGGCCACGAGGCACTAACTAGGAAGGAAGGAAAGAAAGCAGAACAGGGAGACTCTTTGTGTTTCTTCAGGAAAAACCAAAGAAACCTAAGTAGAATATATCTGTAAGGCCACACTGCTGTCAGAGGGCAAGAAAAACAATTTGGGCTCTGCTCTTGTCATGTCCTCTGAAGCTGATATCAGAGGCTCAGCCCAAGGCCCCAAATGAACTAAAAAACGTTTCTGTGCAGGAAAAAAATACTCTTGGAATGAGTTACTCTGGTTTTACATGGAGCCATACATGCTCACAGCCTGAAATAAAAATAAAACCAAGGAAACCCCCAGTTCCTTGTTAGCAGGAATATTTTTGCTCCCTTAAGATAATTTCTTTCTAATGCTGCATCCGAAAATAATTTTGAGTGAAATCAAAAGCTCAGACCCAGTCGCTGGTCTGAATGTGGGAGAACAGAAACATTTCTTAATAATTTTCATCATGCCCCCTGCTACCCCAACGCCATGTATTTATTTCAGTGTGCACCAGCTAAGCTTTCTTTAGTTGCCAGCTGTAGATTTTTTGAACTGGAAAATATATGTATCATGAAAACTCTTTTCTAAAATATATCTGGATTTGAAAATCTCAGTGGTAAAACTAAGAACTGCTTTAGAATTAGAAAGGAAAGGTTGAAAACTGTGAGGGGGAAAAAAAAGAAAAAAAAGAGAGGAAATATCAGGGTCACCTGGTTACAGTCAGACAAAAGCCACATTTCAAAAAATGTACCCTGTAATTTAGTCAAAATGGAAAGGATGGGAAAAAGGTCAATATTGTTTTAAATGAGACTAACAGCTTCCTTTATGTAATGGGTGAACTCCAGTGTGTTTCCGGATGATTGGCAATTTAGCTGCTCAGGGGAAAAAAAAAAAGGTTAAACTTATCAGCACACAAAAGTGCCAGCAATTTATTTCTGTCACTTTCCTACAAATTAACCTATTTTAAGACATTCTGAACCTCATCAGCAAGCCCAGGTGTGGTTGGCAATGAGTGTCACCACCAAGTCCATGTGCACAGGGGGGGAGGAGGTGACAGCCTTGGGAGGCTACAGCCACACTCAAGAGATTTTGGGGTGGCAGACAAGTCTGATGAGGGGAGAATTTATATTTACAGAGGCAAAGGAATACTCAATGCTTCCCCAGATGAGGAAGGTTTGGCCAGCCTGGATACTAATGTGAATGCTGAGGTCTATCTGCAAGCCAGGAGGTGTAAGGGGTGGGTGCTCCAGGGGACTGAGCTCACTTTGCTCTGCTGCATCAAAAAATATTGAAAGCCTTGGATTGTGCACTGCACAACCCTCAGCTTTCAAGCCCTGAGGTCTGCACAAAGAATGAGGACAAGTAGAGAAAAGCATTTTTGCCAGCCCTGTTCTCTCACACACCTTTGCTCATCCAGCTTGGAAACCTTGTCATATCCATGCACGTGTCTGGGTTTCTTAGGCTGTCATCCCAGGGACAGCACAGAGGAAACACACTCTTCTGCAGCCACAGCATTTCTCTTCTCTGTTGTCTGTGTTCAATGCATGTTTACAGCTTCATGGACAAACATAAGGTTGGGGTCCCACCAGCAGTGACCACCTGAAGCAGGGAGATGATACTTCAAAATGTGCCCAGGCAGAGAAGTTTCCCTGCCACCTTATTTTTTTTTATTAATCAGCTCCCATCGATTTTTTCCCATGAGGCTGCCTTGGCTTTAAGGTTCATTCTTCCCCAGTGGGGTGTTTGGGAGGAGGGATGAAGTGGGACAGAGAGGGGGATGGTTGGAAATGGCTCCTGGCATTGTGGCTGCATGGACATGGGTTGGGAAAGCTGGAGAAATGGTACAGATGGAGCCAGGGAAGGGGATGAAGGGAAAGGAAGGAAGGGAAGAAAAGGGAGGGAAGACTTGAACGCAGCTCCAAGAGTCCCTGCAAAACACAGTTCCCCACAGGGGGGAAAGGAAAAACCCAGAGAAGAAAAGTAACATTTTTTTCCCATCAGCTTCTATGAGAGACACCGACTTAAGTGAGACCTTTAACATTAACATTTTCAAACACCAGTTGGTCTTTCCTTTCCATGCTAATTACAACCTTTCTGAAAGACCAGGGCAGGGCCTTCTGTCACCCCATGTGTCCCAGGGCTGGGCACGGTTCTCTCACACAGCATTCTACAATTTCAACAGAAAACAGCATAATTAATTTAAACGTAATAGCTACAATTTTCAAGAGCACCAACATGAAAGGCTAGTGGATTGAGGTTCCCCTACCATTTGTGACCAGAACTTTCCAGGGTCTAGATGCTTAGAAGTGGGGTAGGACCAATCTCTATGGTGAGGTGCTCAGCTCTTAGAAAATAGGTTATTTTTACCTGGTGCCACCTCTTGAGGGGAATGTTAATGGCTTTGGTTTGCATCAGTCTTAGAGCTGATAATGCTTTTAACTGAAGAAATGCTTTTCCCTTTAAAAGACACCTTGGAGATAAAGCAGAATTTGGATATGGATATTTTTTCGTGTTGGTTTTAAATACAAGGATGCTTGATGGGCTGCTCTATACCATAACAAAGCTCTTGAGGATTCTTGCAGATATATCTGCAGGTCACTCTGACAGTGAGTTAATCAGCAAAAGATGCTTGACACAGAGATATTTTGATCTTTCAGATTTCCATTAACATTTATGGCCCTTTTTTCCTTCTCTGGCCATTTAAAACATTACCATCAATGGGTCTCCTTCATACCTGGATTACTCTGCAACTGAATACTGCCTGATAGCAAAATGCTGACCTCAAATTAACAGCAAAGATCCCTGTCAAACTTACAGGACTATGATTTTAAGTCAGACCATTCAAATATTTCCACTACTGCTTGCTCCTAAATTTCCTGAATACCTATTTGCACCTTCCATGTCCACCACCACTTCTGCCATCACCTCCTGTGGTACAACACTTACTCTCGTGAGTGCTTCCATGGATGATCAAGAAAAACCAACTGAAAATCTGAGCTATCTGCATGCAAGCAGGAGAGGAACCTTTAAAATTTATCTTTCAGTTCTAATTAATAGAGCTTGATTATCTTTTTATAAAAGAGACAGTCATAATAAAAATAAAATATGATGTAAGCAGCTTTAGGAGGAATGGGCTGTAGATTGCCAGCAAAGCTTTCAGGATCAGGTCAAGTGCCTGGAATAGGTAGCTAGAAAAGCCCAGCTTAGGAAGAGAATTGGGAAGGCTGAATTGTCACTGGCTCTTTTTTCTTTTTTCCCCCTCTGGTATGACACAGTCAGGTGGCAGCTTGGTTAGCAAAACATTATCTTCCAGAGGCCTTTAATAACAGCCTTCAGTGATCCTAAAAATGCTAAGACAGCCAATTTTGCAGTGTAGGGTATTTGAATCAGGAGCTTTTCATATTGCAGTTGAGGCATAAATAGCCATTGTAGCTGCTGAAATTATTTTGATCAACTTATGTATTCACCAAGTGGTGTCACTACCACTGCTCTCACCATCGCAGTGGTGGAGGAGCTAAGACTTGAGGAACTTGACAGGATAATTAAGTATGAAAGCAGACTGGATTTAGCAGGACCCCAGTGAGTCAACAATCCTGATTGTTTCATCATCTCAGCTTTGTGCTGTTCATATCTTATCAGATTAGATAACAATCTGGTATAGCTATGAGTTGAATTACCATGTTGAACCGCACAGTTAGACCACATGAAAAACATCAATACACATTTAAATAATCCCATTTTCAAACTCAGATAAGAAATGGCCAACCTCTACAAATCAAAGGCATATCCTCGGGCTAAAATAAAGAGTGGTCTGATTACCTATTCACTTCTATCAAAGTGCAACAATCAAATGCTATTGCCAACAGAACGCAGAGCCTCTTGGAGCAGAGCAGGGACACAACTGCCTCGTGACAGCAAATTTCAGACCTAAAATTCTTGCATGGAGACTTTCAAAGGTGGGGAAAGGATTTAGCTAGCCACCTCCCACAGAAATGAAAGCTGCCAGTGTCCCAGAGCCTCCTCCTCCATCTTCTTTCAGCAATCACGGGGCTGTCATTCTCAGCCTTTGGATCACAAGCTTGAAGGGTCTCCAGGCAGCAGGTCCCCCTTTTTCTAACCTCTCCATTACCCTCCCTGAACACAGACTCTCTGCTACCAGCTCACAGACACAGGACCTCTTGTTCCTCCTGCCCTGCCTTCCCAAAATGTCCTACACTCTCCCATATGTCCTATTTTAAAGGCTCTTCCATTGGCAACACTCTACCCTCTCCCCACTGGCACTCACTGATGTGTGTGTGTGTCTCAGATGTCACCTCCTGGGAGGTGGCCAGATCATAGTAAGCTGTAGGAGCTGCTCCTGCAGCATCTCTGGGGAAAGGGTGGCAGGTGACAGGCTAAAAGTATCTGGCCAACCTGTCAAGGAACACAGATGCTTTCACATCCCAGGCAGCCTGCAAGGAGGGTCCATGGAGACCTCCCCTTGGAGACCTCCAGCTCTTTCCTTTTCCTCCCTTCTTGCCTATAACCTTATGAGAACTGATCAGAGTTCCTACTTGCAAAAGGTCAATTTTCCCAAGTTTCCAGGTCTCGAAAAGGCTCTCATTAAAACATTCACTCTCTCTTTTTCTTTTTCCTTATTCTCACTCTCAAAAATTTAAAACACAAAGCTCCATCACTTTGATCTCATGTTCTAAGATTTCCTGTGCTCAGTAATGTGGTGGCACAGGTAATGTCTCCTCTTTAACCAGGGATGGAGGACCTGAAGGGCCTCGCTGTTCCATAAGATTCACCAGCTGGGAAATGCATTAATGGAAATGCAATTATTTCTGATGTGTCCTGGGTTGAGATGAGAATTAATCCTGGAGAGTTTAAGTTTGAGATGAATGTGTGGTCTTCTTAATTATAATCACAATTTCTACCACCCTGCCAGGTCCTGATACTGCATGAAAACCAGGTGAGATTCTGCATTAAGAACCCTATTGTTGAGAATTAATATTGAACTAAATAAAAATTAAATGGGAATCAATTTTCTTTAAGTACCACCAGTCCTTCCCTTCCTCCTCACTTGCCCACCCCTCACACATTATTCTCTGATCTTTTCTGCAGCTATTTGCAAACCAACCTTTAGCTGTCAGTCTCCAGCCATGCACTGCTGAGCCAGCAACCCAGTGATCCCATGGCTGCTCCAGGATCCCAGTGTGTTCCCAGGAGCAAGGAGAGCCCACACAGGACACGTGGGACCTCCCTGGAGCAGGGAGCCGTGGTCCTTAATCCAAGATACCTGGAAATAACAGAGTAACAATCTCAAACCTGAGCCCCTCTCTTCCCAGCCCCAAAGCAGGTGCTTGATGTGGGACATGGCCAAAGGGATGAGCTGATTTCCATCTGTGCCACCAAAACCTGCTGTGACATTGCCAGGCTGAAGGGAATGGCATGTTCTGAAACAGGGAAGAGGCTTTTGCATTTTAGTTTTCATCATGGGAAGAGTTGAGGGAGGAGAGGGGCATTAGAAGTTTGGGGCTTTTCCATACATTTGGCCAATTTTTTTTTTCAAAGTTTCCTTTGCTGAAAAAGCTTTTTGTTCATGACATTCTGAGAGAACACAGTGAAGGAGCATATAGGAGAATATATTTCCCATAAGCTTTTAGACTTCAGTAAAACAGCCCATTGCATTTTATATAATTTTCTAAACCAGACAACTCTCAGCTGGGTTTGCTTGGCAGCCCTTTCCCTGCAGATTAGGTCTCAAAGCAAAGAATATCTGCAAACTTCCAGAAGAAATGGAAGCTACTTTGGCAATGTGCATCATCCTCATGCTGAAATGACCAGTCAGGATGGTAATAAATATGGGCTGTGGATTTTCTGGGCACCCGTGTTGAAATAAAGCTTGCTGTAGACTAATAGGAAAGGAAAGTGTCAGAGTGAAAATATCTTTGGTGTGCTGATCCTGGAAGATGTGTGAATAAACCATAACTTGATCTGTTAAACTGTTATTTGTTCATGGCTTATATACCCTTCAGGACATGGTTCATCTGACCAGAAATGGTCAGAGAACATTTTTCCTCAAGGGGCACAGTGTAAGCTTTGAGACTAATTGATTTTTTGAATGGTAGCCAAATTGCAGGGATGTGTGCATGGGAGCTTCACTTTGGGTCAGCCTGAAACCTCTGATTCCTGAACCTTCCTTTAAAATAAAAAAATAATAAATGCAGCCAGAGCTAAAAGGAAAACATGGGTTTGAAATTTTGGAAGTATATAAGTTAGGAAATTTCTATTAAAAAAACATATTTCAGTGTTTTCACTGAAATATTGTCCAGCTGAAATACTTTAGGAATTCAACCTATATTTAGTGATCAGTTTTTATTAATGTTGAATCAGATACTTAGGAGCCAGTTGTGATGGTGATTGGGGAAAAAGCCAGATCTGAAAGTTGCTACTGGGGGTAGTGACCTTTTGAACCTGCTGGCTTTATAAGCACAGAGGGAGGAATTCAGCTCCTGGCTCCATGGATCTCAGGTTTCCCCTGTGATGCTTCAGGAGAAGACACCATGGGCTCTGCTCAGCAGCACCTGACCTCCCAGCCCTTCATTCTCCTCTCTTTTCTGGGTCTTAGCACCATAAACCAACATTTCCCCTCCCAACTTCCCTGTTGCCCTCACAGGACACAAGTACAATGCCAAGAGATTGGTCAACTCCTCAGTTTTGTTTTTTTTCTGCCCCAGATCTCCAGGGTCCCTTCGTTCAAAGTGATGACCCCAAGAGATGCTGCAGAAAGAGCCCATCCTCTGAGTCTCTCAGGCTGGGTTTGAGGATGATCATAAGGGTTTTTTTCCAAAAGAAATCATTCTATGATTCAAAGTTGGAGAATTTGGCTGTCCAGCTCCTTCAGGCTGTCAAGCCTCATTATTTTCCCCAGGACTCCTGCATCTGAAGGATAGAGAGACATTGCCAAAACAAGGGTCGAGAAACCAAGGAGATAATTATGGATGGGAAACAGAGATTATTATTTTTTTGTGTTTAAAAATATATTGATATATACATCGATGAGCTAAACTGACAAGTTGTGCTTGAGAAAGGAGTAATTGCATCTTTAATAATATTAAACCTGACACCTGCCTTGGCCGATAACACACAGTCCTGACACTACTTAGCTAACAATTAGGGCACATGAAAAGGATGAAAGAGGAAACAGTATTAAATTAAATCTGCATTTTAAAGAACATAAAAATAAAGAGAGACTGTTAATTGTCTAACACTTTGTTAATTCAATCAGGCATGCAATTTAAAAATAGCTTTGCTTTGCTCCTGAAAGAAGAATTAATTACAATTTCTTCCTGATTCCCATATAGGAGAAAAAATATTTAGGACAGCCATGGTGCTCTTAGGAAGGCTGTTTATTAAAAAAAAAGCAGAAAACCCCAACACTAATTGGTATCATAAGCACAATTAGAAGATACGTTGTCCTCCATTTGAAAAAGAACAGAGAGCTACATAGCTGAAGGATATTACTGCAAAATGATTGTTCAAAGGTATGAGTAAAAAGGAGGGTCTTTTCTTTAATGGTAAAATGCCATGTTATCTTGTTTAAATGGCATAACTTTGCAAAAGACTCCATAACATTTCAACCTTTTAAAATGTCAGTATTAAAAAATACGTATTACAAATAGTTCCTCTATACAATTCCCTTTCCCCCCCCCCTTTTTTTTCTTTTTTTCTTTTTATTTCTTTTTTCTGAAAGGCTTATGTAGAACCTGCAACTTCAAAGGAAAAAGGAAAGGGAACAGCAAAGATGGTTGAAGGTGATCTTGAGTCTCACAAACCGTAAATAGGTTTAGAAGCAAATTTGGCTTTGTGGGGTTTCTTGCCTTTCCTTCTGTCTGTGTGTTTGTCTGTATTTTAAACAAAAACCACATCCAGCTGGGTAGGTGTTGTCTCTCTCTAGCACTGAGGGTCTGAACTGGAAGGTCCTCACTCCTCTGAGCTCTGTCCCTGCAATGACACGGGGTGTGATCAGACCTACACAGAGGTGCCAGGAGGTTGGGGTTATTTTTTTATTTCTTGGAAGGGCACCTTAATCACCACTGCTTACCCCCCCCTCCCTTTTGTGCTTTTTTTTTTTTTTTGGTTGTTGTTTTGTTTTTAATCTTTGCAGTCACACTTAGGTTTCTTCAGGGAAATAAATCTGTGGCTCAGTCTAACAAGAGAAAATTATTTTTTCGCAGTTTGCTGCCTGAACCTGGTGAAACATTTTATGGTCACCTGTTTTGAGCACCAACGGTGACAAAAAATGAAGGGGGGAGACAAAAAGAGCCAGTAAAAATCCCTCATGCAAGTTCTAGAAGGTGGCTGACTGGTGGAGCCTCCCTGTTGTCTCAATGGATAGACAGGAGAAGTTTTTAGGGATTATCCCTAAGCAGGTTGATCACACAGCTGGCAGCAGGATTTGCTATTCTTCATTCCAAGATTTGGTCCTGCTAGTGGCCAAAAGCTCAAATAGAGCCTTTAAAATTATTTTTTTTTTTTTGTGGAAACTCTTCTACTGCTCACCCAGGAGTTCTGAAGTTGATCTCAAAGGGGTCACAACTGGGCTTCAGCTGCGGGGATTTTGCTGGAGTAAGATTAAAACATAAAAATGGAAGTGGGGACTCCCTCACCCTTTGATTTCCAAAGGTTGCTGGGAATACAAATGGCTATACCTTAGCATGAGCTGTGACTTTTTTGTGTTCTCCCATTGCACCTCTATCAAATAATCAATGACATCCAACGGGTGCAACATAAGCATATGCATTTACCTATACATATATAGCATGCTACATCTATACATATAAATGGATTATTTGCACAGTGTTTCTCAAAATACTGTGACATTTCATCATCTTGAAGGGGCAGTAGTTTGGTTAAAATGACATTGTTGAGCCCCGAGGGTCTTTTTTAATAAATATATTTTTGGCTTCTGCCTTCTGGAAATCTGCACCAGGCTTTGAAAATCCTGAAAAATTGATTTGCTTTTTTATTGCTGCTTAGCCCACACTTACAGGCTGGACATATTTTCTTCTTTTAATTGAATCTGCCTGTTACACTGCACAACTGCCAGGACATCAATTTAATATCTAGATTTTTTGTGAGCTTTCAAACATACAAAACCCCCCTCTTATTTAATACGGTTGGATGTTTCTATTTGGCTCCTCAGAGTTTTGATTTGTATATTAGCATTACAGTAGCTGTCTAAGCTGTGTGATATTCCTTGGGAGAAAAAGATAGAACACACTAAAGGAATACTTTATATATATATATATTTATATTTTTTTTGCTGCTGCTTTCCTGCTGTATCTCATCTTCTTAACAAATAGAGGACTACAGTGAGCTTCACAATCTGAGTAAAAGCACTTCAGCTGAGACATGCACCAATGGGTTAGAACTGCAAGAAGATAAACATCCCCACATCATAAACATCCCCAGATCCAGATCTGCATGAAAGCAGCAGAGCAAGGAGGGCTGGGCAAAGGCTGAGAGCAGCCAGGGGTTCTCCAGCACCAAAGGAGGGTTCTGACCTTCACCATTGTGATTATCACCTCAGGGACAAGTGCACACTTGGCAAAACTTTAAATCATGCTTGAAAAAAAAAGAGAAATGCCAAAACAAAACCCCTTACAAACACAAATAAGGTTGGGAATGGTGGAGACACTAGCTGGTGGCAGGGCAGCAGCTCATGGAATACTGTGGGGAAACAGGGACTGGGATGAACATGGGAGCTCAGGAAGAAAAAGGCAGAAGCAGGTTTCAAAGAGGGTTGGTGCTGTTCTTGCATCCCTGATGCCTTCAAGTCCCTGGGTAAGGTGAAGCATCATGGTGATGGAGCAGCCAGCCACGTTGTAAGCCAGCTGAAACAGGACAGGAACGAGTTAAACTCTTGGTTAACTTCTTGGAAAAGGAAGAAGTTAGCTGTATGGGGCAAGTGGAGCTTATGTCTACAATAATTTCCCTTTGTGTAATTGATGTCGTTACTTCTTTGGAAATCTCTTACTCAGCAGGCATGCTGGAAGGGAGCAAAGCAAGACTGCTGGTGCTCATCCTCTGATTGCAGCCAGAAAATCACCAGAGCAAAGAAGATTGTTGTGCACAAAGAGAGATAGACCAGCGTGAGCTTCTCTGGTGCTCAGAGAGGCTCTAGATGCATGCTCCTACTCCTAATTCTGGAGTACTGTCCACATCTCTTGAATCCAATAATTTATTTGACTCGATGAATTATGACTTTGAGCTTTCATCCATCATCTGTTGAGCAGGAGCAGGACAAGCCCTCAGAGAAGCTCTTTTACAGACTGCACAGTGCCTGGCTCTGAGATTGGGTTTAGGGAAAATAACATAATATTACAAAAGTTTGTTTAAAATATTTCACTTTTGTTCTGCTGCCATGCAAACCCACTAAGTCAGGACATTGTAGAGGGGCAAAAAGAGACATTCCTCAACACTGACAAGTCCATGTGTAATTAAGGTGAGCAGGCACACACCATGGGCACTCAGTTGGTACAAAGGAGTTTCCACTTGTGTGTTACTTTGATGTCAACTCCTTCCCCCACTGGATCAGAGAAAATCTCAGCTTCAGATGACTGACTGCTTCCAAACCCAGAACAAAGTGAAAAAAAAAAAAAAAAAAAAAATTACACAGTAAATGAATCCCAGAACTAAAAACAAATGCAGGAGTTATTCCAACAAGGTTGCGTCGTGTAGCAGTGATGTTCCTGGGCAAGGAGGAGGCAGCCCTGGAGCAAGTCCTATTCATTATTATTGATGAAAATTCTCAGGAGAAACAGAGGATGTTGCTTAATGGCTTGATCTAATATGCCATCAGAGAAGAGAGAAAAAATGGAGTGAAAGATATCCTCAAAAGCAAGAGCTGAGGAATCTTCTGAGCAGTGCCAGGTCCTTTAATTACCCACACTGTGAGGGAGGAACACACAAAGAAGAAGAAGATGGCTTCAGTGAATGTCCTTTGAGATGAAGTATTTTTACTAAGGCACTCTTCTTGTTAAAGCTGAAATAATGTCACCTGGAGGTTAGCTTTTTTTATTAGGACTTGGAGTCACAGAAACATTTAACACACACTTGGGCATCTGCTTTGCCATGCAATTGGTAGAACCACCTGTGCCAGCTGGAGAGGTGCAGGTAGGAACAGATATATTTGTAGAGACAATTGGAAAGAAGATGGGAAAAAGAAAAGGTGAGAAGATCTGGCTTTGGCATGGAATAGACATCATGCAGACAGAACCAAGGGTGATCAGAGAACCTCTGGGGAGAGCAGCACCTATGGCCAACAGGTATGTGGATCCCTGTGGATCCCATGTGTCCCATGTGGACAACAGATGGATGTGGATGCCCTGCTCCCTTGTCAGATAAGAGATTTTTTTTCCCTCAAGGTTGTGTGGATGACCAGAAGAGCAAAGCCAGCTGATGAGATGCTGACCTGGCTGGTCAGGCAGGTTCAGAGATGCCCAGTGGTACCTTCTCATCTGCTATCCACTCTTCAAAATCATTCCAACAGTGCATCCAGCTACAAGAGAAACCTTGAGTTACCTCCAGCCTCTCTGCAGCATCTCTGTAGGATCTTTCCTCAACACATCTCTGATGGCTGCATGGACTTGCAAGCTCTGGGGACCAGAAATGTCCTTCTCCCAGCCTCCTACATCCCCCAGAGAGCATCCTGGGTCCTGCTGGGGGGTGATGGGCTCCTGAGGAACCTGGTGGTGAGCTCGGGGGCTGCTTTGCCACCGGTAGACAGGACTCCCAAGCCCTGCATACCCATGAAGACCCTCCCCAGCTGCCTGCATCACCAGAGGACCCCATCAGCCAGCTGGCAGGGAAGGAGAGCAGCAAGTGAAGCAGGCAGAGGAACTATTAGGCAAATATCTCTGGCATGAAGCCTGGCAAGTGGCTGGTGCCAGCACACGGGGTGGCTGAGGGAGGAGGGACGGCAGGATGCTGCTGGGACTGGCGCTGAGGTTTGGGTGACAGCAAGGTCCCCTTGATTTGGCACCCAGCTCCACTTGTTCCCACGGAGGCTGATGGCCAGGCTGTGGCCACAGAGCTCCTCAGGCTTTAGGGAAGTTTCTGCAGCGAGGAAGGAGAGCGACAAGAGGTGTGAGCTCAGGGTTTCGAGGTCCACGCAGGAGCAGAGCTGGCAGGATACCAAGGGAATGAGAAATGGCAGGAGATGCTGGGTTAGCAACACTCAGTGCTAAAAGTTGATGGTCTATAGGGTGACAGAACCCAAATGGACCAGACTGGACCATCTCCTGCTGCTCTATGGATTCTCTTCACTTGCACTGCCCCATGCAAACCCCTGCTCTGTCAGCAGTGGGGGGGAAATAAATCAGTGCCTGGATTTCTCCTCTCTCACAGCTCATCTCCCCCCACTGGTTTTGGTAAATGCAGCATATTTCCAAAGAAGCAGATTTTAATTTCAATAAACTCTGTAAGAAATAGATCAGCTCTAAGGAGGGGAGCAGCCACAGGAAGGGAGTTCAACTGCTCGGCTGCAGAATATTAATAGGCGAGAATGTTATTAGAATAATTTTTCACCGTTTATTAGAATAATTTTTCATCATGAATAATAAATTAATAGAATAATTTAGTACCACTAGCCCTCTGTTTGAAAGGGTATTTTATTTAAAAGTTGCTTGAAAAGTGATGTTTGGGGAAGTGGAATGGGGACAACAGGGTGGAGGAGGCCCTGCAAGGTCGCCCCAAACAGGGATGCTCCACTTGCCTTCATCCCCCTGGATTTGGCCACCTTCTTCTCACCACCTGGCTGGGGAAACCCAAGCAGGTGACTTTATCACTTCTGAGAGCCCTGTGAGGACCCTGGCACCCTGCAGCTCATCCTCCACAGCTCCACATCCCAGGATAAAGTCCATCTTTCCTTCCAGCAGCCTGGGATATGGCCACATCTACTCCCAGGTATCTTTAGGTGGCTTTAACCCTTTGCTTCCCTATCTTGATGTGGGACATTGATGCCCCTCATGGTAGTTTTATGCAAGCCAAGAGGTCTCTGTCTCACTCTTTTTTTTTTTTTTTTCTTTTTTTTCAAATTTTATTTGCATCTGTGTGGAAGATAATCATTCCTCAGAAGGCTATTCACACCACAAAAGCACAATGACATTATTCTCTCCCTCTCTCTCTCTTTCTACTGTTTTACTCTACAACTGACAATTAATGTTAGAAAGAACATGAAATGGAGGAGAAATTACAGCAATTTATCAACTGAAATTATAGGTGTAGACACATGTCAGCAGTGGAAACAGTTTCTATCAAAATTAAAGTATTTAGAGATTTTCCTCAAATTTCAAATTATGCAAATCCCATTTTTGTGATACTCTGGTACTGTAGCTTTAATTGCAGGATTACCAGCAAGCTGCAAACTGCACTTGTAACCAGGACTCAGCTCTTCAGAGAGTGGCTCCCTCCTCTAACACATCTTATTAATTCAACAAAGTTCCCATCTCTTTAACAAATTAAACATGTTTTGCAGAACAGGCAGTGGTTTTCTTGGTTTCAATCTGTCACAAAGGACCCTGCTGTTTGCAGAGGTTACTTGACAGCTGGATGAACAGACAGGTTTGAGTCCAAACATGGATTCAAATGCATATTTATACATAAAACATATTTATACAACAACATCACAGCAACAGCTTGAGCTCCTGAAGTTTCTACAGGTCCCTGCACGGTGAGGACACCGTAACCAAAGACAGGGAAAGAATCTGGATTTCCACTTCTTTCTCCAGGTCTTTCTGGATCAATTAAAGCTGCTCTGTTACCCCAGGAGATCACAGATGGTTCCACCAGGATGGAGTTGACTTCTCCTTTAGAAATAACCTGAGTGGCTGGACAGCCCAGTGCCAGCAAGGTGAAGAGCGTGCTCCCCAAAAGCTGTTTGATCCCTGCCAGCCTAATTAGGAGGCAAAATATTCAGGATGTTATTTCTCTTTCTTTCCCTCATTTTGTGTTCCTTTGATGTTGCAAAAGGAGCCAATCATGAAGCATTGGTAGGAAAGGTATTTATTTGTATGGTAGAGAGTACCAGGAGATTGCTGGGCCAAGGAGTGGAGATTTGATGTGCCCGAGCTGTCCCTTTGGAGTTTGCTGGGATCCTGTGGTTCTCCTCACACCTTCCACAGAGCCAGGAGGGAGCAAAGCAGAGGGCAGGAAAGGAGAACAAGTTTCATCTCCAGAGGAGAAGCAAACAAAACTCCCTGAGCAGCTGTTCTGCAACACCAGATGTTGCCAAGGAAGGAAAGAAAACATCATATTTTCTCAACTTGCCCCATGGAAGAAGAGAGGGGTTTTATTCTGCTGCATCTTCCAACCCACAACACTGAAATGGGGGATACCTGAACATCAAAATATTGAATCGCAGTTGTCCTTTGTCATATATCAGATGCTCTGCCATGATGAAGCTGTGCCTAGGTTTGCAATGATGATGTTCCATGTCAGAACTTCTGCAATGCTGTTCAACACATCAGTGTTAAGAGTCACCACCCTACAGACACTGAGGGTGTTGGAAGGCCTGGCTGTAGAAGGTGGTGTGAAATTGGCAGAAATTGTGGCAGGACTGTGAGCTCCATGTACAGAGGCATGGAGCTGAGTCTCAGAATCAAACAGCACTAATCTGGCCTGGATTTTTCACACACTTGCTTTGTTCATCTGCTGCCAGGATGGGTGACATGCAGCCACCCTGAAGAACATTGGAGATGATCACAGAATTGTGTTGCCTGGAAAAGAACTTTCAGGTCACGCAGTCCTCCCATTAACCCAGCACTGCAAAGTCCACCCCTAAATCACATCACTCAGCACCACATCTACACAGCTTTTAAAGACTTCCACCACCACCCTGGGCATCCTCTTTCAATAAACATTTAATTCCCTTTTCTGCGTGATGAATTAAATTGATACCAAAGTGAAGCAGAAGGTGACACAAGCATCTGAGGTGCATCATTTGAACCCCTGCTCTGATAACCATCTCCAGGTGGCTCTGTGGGTGCTGCACCCAGCTGTGGCTCTGCTATCACAGCCACCCAGCCCCAGCAGCACCCATGTCTGCCACGGGGTGTGCACGTTGCAGGGGCAGTCATGCACCTACCACTTCTGAAAGCTTTTTGATGAGCCCTCCCTGGCTTATCAATTCACATCACAAACTGCACAGTAACACCCAAGCGAGTCTCCCTAACCACTAGGTTTCTTCTAATTTTTTTTTTTTAATGTGACCAGCCCAAGACACAACCAGATGCCTGGGATCCATGTGCATATGCCAGGAGATGTAAGGCTCCTGACAGCCCCAGTATCCAGCTTCAATAACCATGATCTGCTCCATCTGCTGAAGCCCCAGCACAACACTGGTGGGGAGCTGTACTGCCAGAGGCACTATCCTTCACCAGCTGGATGCCTGAGCAGCTGCTACATCAGCCAAGGACAAGTCTTGTGGAAGAGCAGGGGTTTTGGCCCTGTTTCTTGTCACACAGGCAGCATGGAGTGGAGGCAGAGGAGCCACGTTGGCCACGATGTGTTGCAGGGGCAACCTCAGAGTGTGAGGTGTCCTCTGCACCCCAATAACCAGGAGAAGCTGGGGAATTGGTTGATGCAAAAAGAAAAGTCTCGTTGGAAAAGTAAGTTATTTCCAGGCTGGCAGGCATACAGATGGGGAAGGATTTAACCTGTCTAGGGATGCAGGGATGATGTTCCCTGGATCAGTTATCCTGGCTGCTGCTGTTTGGAAAAGCAGTGATGGTGGCTGAGCTGAGCACCTGGGGATGGGCCTGGTCCCTCCATGCAGGGTGATGGACACCCCCTGGCTGGGTCCCTTGTTGGGCATCTTCCAGCAGGGTGCAGACTCAGGCTATTTGAAGGTGGATTTTGCCCTGCAGGGAGGAATGGGGATTGCTGCTCGGATGCACAAGGATGGCTGGAAGTGGGGCCATGGGTGGTGGGGCCATGGGTGATGCTCCCCAAGGAGCTGCTGGCTGGGCTTGGCTGGTGTCACCCATCCGTGGTTTGACAGAGGGAGAGAGAAAAGAGAGCTGGGGATGCTGAGTTGTGAGTGGTGGGAAAAGGGATTCTGTTTTTCCTGTGTCTTGGAGTGGGAGCTTGGGGAAAGGCTACAGGCTGGTGTGCTTGGAATTGGGAGGGGCGAGGGAATAGGAAAGGGAAAAGGAAAAGAAATTAAAATAAGGAAAATGGATGAGGGAACTGGAAAAGGGAAAGGGGAAGGGGAGAAGGAAGGGAAAGGGAAAGAGAAAGAGGAGGGGAAAGGGGAAGAAGAAGGAGAAACGGAAAAGTGAAAGGGGAAGGGGAAAGGGAAAAGGAAAAGGGAAGGAGAAAGGGAAAGTGAAAGTGAAGGGGAAAGTGAAAGGGGAAGAGAAAGGGAAAGGGGAAAGGAGAAAGGGAAAGAAGAAAGGGAAGAAAGGAAAAGAAAGGAAAAAGGAAGGAAAAAGAAAGAAAAAAGAAAGAAAAGAACAATCACTGGGAGAAGGGGGAAAATGAGAATTGATTCAAGCATATTTTTTTTTCCCCAAATAATTCAGTGATTCTCATTCAGCTGGTGCTTTTCTTAAAGACCAAAGAGCCTATATGATAAGCATATTTTACAAATTAGGTAGCGATTTATCCCGCTTTTGTTTTAATGATTGAAATGAATGATGTCGTGCCGCTTGCTGCTGCTGCTGCATTCAGTGCCTGCTGTTCTTGGGAGCTGAAGACACTGAGAAATTTGCATACTTAATGCCGGGAACTGGCACAGACTAAATAGCTTCTTTTCTTTCCTCTGTGTTTGTAGATTTACTGTAGTGCTGGGTTTAATCAAAGGCTTTTTAAAGCCGTCCGTGTGCCGTTTCACAATGCTGAACTTGCATGTGACAAAGGCAGCTATTTATTACTTATCAGCTTTATGGTGAGGACCACGGGCTACTCTAATTAAAGGCAGAGGGGCTGCATACCCCTGCAGAAAAAGGCACTGGCAGGTTAACATTTCTAATCCCTAATCAAGGCATGGCATGGATTAAATTTTTTTTTTTTTTTTTTGGTTTGTTTTATTTCTAGTTAAATATTCGTCGATAAGGTTAGGGAGCTCAGCCAAGGTCTCTTTGGGTTGGGATGGGAACTTCCAAACGTAGGAGGGGAGATGCTCATGTGCACCTCACAGGCTTCATTCATTGAGGTGCTCTGCACCTTCACTTTCACTGAAGGAGATAGGGCTGGGACCCCACCATCTTCATGAAATGTCACTGAAAGTAAGGATTTTCCATACCAACCCATTGCCTTATGGGCATCCCTGGTTATTTCTCACATACACACAAGAGAGAACAGAAAAGAGAGAGCTGTCATATTCCATCACTTGATTTGGGGTTGAGGGGATCATCAAGCAGAAGATGTAGAGTGAAAAGCTCTTCTTGAGGAGGAGCTTGAACCTTGCATCTTTCATGACTAAGGCCACCATCCCAGAGACAAGATTATATAGCCTGAGAAACTCTTCTCTTTATTTAGATAACCCAACAGACCCAAATCTAAAAAGCCTTCCTAACATAGCTAGGTTTTGATTCCAAACTAGTATTTGGATACAATCCTATGCCTTCAAAAACTGGCCCAAAATTCTTTCTTTGTGTTCCAACACAGGCGAAAATAAATGCTGAACTTGAAGGGATGCTCACAGAATGGAAACAGTATTGTGGACAGATCTGCATTCAAATCAGTGCTCATGAAACCCTGCAAAAATATCTACACTAACTATAGTGAAAGCAGAATTGCCCTTTATTTACTATCAGCAAATTTAGGGCTCCCTTTGAAGTCAGTAATAAATTTCCACTGGCAAATTATTATTATTTTGAACAGCAAGAAAACACATTTTTCCTCTCTAAATATTTTCCAACTTAAGGAGACAAAACACCATGCAGGGGAGAGCAAACAGAATTAAGCTCTCCTTGGGGCTGGTCCTTAAAGAGGCAAACTTCTTTTAAAAAAAAAAAATCAAATAAATTGCCCCCTCCCCCCAACATCTGCTGGGAGCTCTTGGAGATAACTGGCAGCTTGAACAATAACTCTGAGGACTGGAGTCCTGGAACAATGGGAGTGGGATGAGAGCAACCCTCACTGTGGCATCCTTTCCAGGCCTTTCTCCACATGCCATTGGGTAACAGGAATAAAGATCAAGTTGGACCAATAACACTATAATTTGGGAACAAATATATTGATTACAAGAGAGTCCCACTGGAATGAATGGGACTACTTGCAAAGTGCTGTTATTATTCTGCGTGCAAAGGGCTTGCAGAATCTGGTTTTCTGGGGTTCTGAATTGATCAGCAGGACATTACCATCTTGCAAATGCAATATTATCAGCCTGCAGTAACACGTAGCCACGAGCTGGGGCCCATGGAGAGTCAGATGCTGCTGTGGTACCCAGCCTGAAGGACCCCTCATGCCCAGCAATTCCTCTGAACTTCTTTGCCACAGCTTCTATTTCCTACAAATCCTTTTAAAAAATCAGCATCACCAGACCTGGCACGTCATGTGCTTCTGAACTTCACTAATCTGGAGTTTATCTTCCTTCAAAAGTGACTGTTTAATAAAAGAAATAAAAACTGGCTATGGAATATGTAGGAGAAAGGATGTATGACAATAACAGGATTTGCCAAAACCTCTGTACCTATTAATAATGTTTTAGAGAACCATAATAGGATTATTTTTAAATATCTTAGCTTATTTTTCACCATCACTGGGTTTTAGTTAGAGCCTTTCAGTCAGCTCTGGAAGTGACACCCCATTGCTCTGGTTTTATTCCCAGCTATTTATTTGTTTATATTTAAATATGAGATGCACATCTAAGATTTTAAATTCCCTAATTCATCTTTATTAAAGCTGAAGAAACTCAGCATTTTCAAAATTATCATCTTGAAAGGCAGTCAACCAGTCAGACCCCTTGAAAAATACAAAGGTCCTCAAATTTGCACTATGGAGCAGCAACAAGTCCCAAGATCCTGGGGACCTCAGTCTATAGAGCCGAGGAAGCTTGGGTTGGCCCCTTCTCACCCCTGTTCTACCAGTACTCTGTGTCTTCTGTTACTAACTCAGAATAATGTTTATTTCCACCTCCTCTCCTCCCAACATGAGCATTTCTGCTGTCTCTACACTAGTGCTTCACTTTGTCATTTTGCCTTCCTTCCTGTGGAATATCACAGTTACTCCACTCAAGCTGGTTTAATATATTATTTTTATTATTTTTTTTTTTTTAATTTAAGGCTATGCTGGGCCTTTCAAACAGACCAATGAGTTTAAGGTTCACTTTAAGCTACTTGCAGAGAGCAAGTTTTCCAAAACTGGATGTTCAATGTTTTCTGAAAATTGTTTCTTTGTAATGAGTTCAACCTCAGGCTCCCAAGGCGAAAGACACCCAAACTGCTAATCAGTTCTCAAAAACTTACCCCTGTAGCAAAGTTAAATTGCAAAGTTGCATTTTTCTTTCTAAATAATTTTCTTCTCTTTTGAGTTCTTTTCCGTTTGCAAGCCTTAAAGGAGACAGATCAAACCCAACCAAAGATTTTACCAGCTCTAAACTGAACCTGTTTTAAATGAGCATGATGCTCATTTCAAGCTAGGAATTTGAATGCAAAAAAATCCTCTTGCTCCCATCATGTAGGGGTTGGTGTGGGATGGGAGGTGTGTACTCATCAGGCCTGCCTAAAAGCTTTGGATGTTCCCATCCACAGTCAGTGACAATGCTTCATAGGCACTAAAAGATGGATGGTATGGTAGCTTGGATTTTTCTTTGCTAGAAAAATGAGTGCTGTAATATTTCAGACCCATTGCCAGAAAGGATACTACTAGCACATCACTGGCAGGCCAGAACTGGGGAGATCTATGCACCCTAGTATTGCCCCTATAACACTCCATTTATAATAGCTATAGTGTCATTTTATTAAAAAATCACCATCAACTATCCTGTGAGCACAAATTTGTGTTATTTCTAGACCAATTTCTCTACATCTGAAAGTTCTACAAGAAATGTAGATACTGTCTTCACCACAGTCAACATTCAAATCTCCCAAAATATCCAGTCTTATGATGTCTTGAAGACAAAAGAGACAATTAAACTCTCTGGGTAATCACAAAAGTGAGGAATGATCCTAGCAGGGTCAGGATAATGTTTCTTCTACCTGCTGAAGCATCTGTCCTGTTGATGGAGGTCATCAGACCTTGGCTTGAGCTGAACCATTCCCAACTTCTCACTTTTGGGGGAGGAAAACATTCAGCCCTTGGCTGTAGAGCCCCTTCTGCCAGTGAGATGCAGTGCTCATTTTACTCTGGGTGAAGCAGTTGGGATAGAAACTTGGCTCTGTAATCGATTTTATTCCATTTTATTACTCTCAGCTCTTCCAGAGTATTACAAACTCTCAGGAGACCTTTTAAGACATCTGCTGATGCTTAACTTATAAATCAAATTGCCCCTTCCTGGATACTTGGCTGGGTCCCATCCCCCTCCTGAGCTGCAGGAGCAAACTCCAGCCTGGGAGCCAGGACTGAGGCCACCTCCACTTTCTTTATTTCTCCCCCCAAAAAGCTGGAAAGTGTGAAATTTTCCCAGTGTGAGCTCAGATTTTACTGGTCAGTTGTTGTTTTGTTTTTTGTTTTTTTTTATTATGGCTTAACAAGATGCTTTATCACCCCTTCTCCCCAGATGAAAACTGCAACAGGTAAAACCAGCATTTTGCTGCTATATCTGGAGCTGCAAGAGATTTTTATTTTTTTTTTTGAAGTGTATTGTGTCGAGTGGAGATAGCACCTCTTCACCCTCCTGGCTCACAAGGCTGTGTCAGATGGTGCCTGGGAGTGTGGGCACATTTGAGACAGGGGAAGGTTACTGGGAAAGAAGATATTTTCAGCCAGCATTTTTCTTGAATTGAAATTAAAAGCTGAAAAGATTTATTACAGTGGCATATTCATGCTGCTATATTTAAGGTGATGGCAGTGTTCTCAGCATAATCCTTCTTATGCACCAAAGATTAAAACTCAGCCATAATAAAGTACTCAGAGCTGAAACTTGTCCTCAGATGTTTCCTACTGGAAGCATTAATTTTGTTTGATTAAATTAAAAAAAAATAAAATGAATTCAAGAATTTCGTGGGTTTGGAGATAACAAGAAGGAAGAATTCTGCCCACAGGTTTGTCCCTGCTGTTTGCTAGCAAAGACCTTCATGGAGGTGATGCTGCCAGGGTAGAAACCTGTTCCTGCTTTTCTTTCTCTGAGCAGGGAGTGTCAGACTGTGGACAGAAAAACTGAACACAAATTTCTCTTTGTATTCTGGCCCTGCCTCTGGTGCTCCTGGGACATTTGTGTACAGGGGAAGGGAGACAGAACCAGACTTTGCTGCCTCCTGGAGTGTGTGTTTACTCTTGAATATGCTACAAATAATTAATAGGTTGAATCTGTTGAAGTGATAAATAAAATGGGAACATTGTTTGTGTGGTAGGAAATCTCTGCAAGGGAATTTGAATGTCTTTTCCCCAGTGTATTGTAATTACCCAAACCAGCTGGTTTCTTAAATTCTCCTTGGTTGATGACAAACATTTTCACTCTGTAGGTTCACCTTTGCTATACGAACATGAATCCTACTCCTGAACACCCTAAGGAAGTTTTGCCAGATTGTTTTTTCACCTTTCAGCCATAGGTAGGACTCCAGGTGAGGAGTTACTGGCTCTGCTGGGTCAGGAAAGTTGCATGTGGGGCAGGGGATGAGGTCAGGAAGGTCTCAGCACTACAGACCTTAAATTCTGGAACCCCGGGTTTGTTGGAAGCATGAAAGGACTCAACAAAAACTGCACACCTCATCATAGGAATCCTCAATATGTCTGTATAAATATATATATATTAATTCAGCACTTTGCAGAGGAACTCATTTCTCCATCTGCCCATTCCTTCTGGCTCTTCTCAGGTCCTGCATCAGGACCTCAAGAAGCTGCTCCCGAAAAGGGTAGGAGACGAGCGTGCTTTTCCAGGAAGCATTTCTTCTTGCAATTAATACCTCCACAGATTAATTAGCACTGATAACAACTGTTCGTGGCAGGCCGTGGGAAGTTGCCAAGCACTTAATGACTGCTGTAAAGTCCCTTCCCAGGCTTCACGTGATGAGCAGAGCACATCCAACCATGGCACGGTGCAGGAACGCAGAGGAAGAGAATACAAATGATGGTGGGAAGAGCAGCAAATGCATCTGATGTTGTCTCTGCTCAAACCTCAGGTTTTGGGGTCAGCTAGCAAGAGAGATTTATGGCTGCCTCCTGAGCCAGCCAGCCTTAAAGCAGACCTCTGGTCCAAGTTGAGGATGAACCAAATCTTTGAAGCTGATTGTGGAAGGGAAAAAAATGATAAACCTACTGAATGAGCTTTGTGTGCATCATTGCATTGGAAAGGGCTGCAGGCAAAGGGATCCCTTTGCTTAGTTTTAATAGGGAACTCTCCCAGGAAGGTGTTTCAGAAGGCAGCTGGCTCCAAGGAGGAGGAGAAAGGACCACAAAGATGGGGAGGTGTCCCTGGACCAACATAATACCACCAGGAAACTCTCCTTTCTGATGTTATGACACTAAAATCTGGAATTCAGGGAGACCACAAGAATGAAGATACTCTATATGTAATCCTGGTGTAATCTACAGCTAGGAAAGGTCAAATTACATTTACATGAACAGCCTCACTTTGATTCCTTTGGGGTCACACATGGTTGTACATATTCACATACATAGTCACATGCTGCTTGTTCTCAAAGTGTCCATGTGTGCAAAACTCCTTTAAAGAGCACCTATTAGATATTTTACTTCCAGCAAACTACTCCAGCAGAGCTCTGGAAGCAATGATTAATTTCCTCTCAGGTTTCTCTATGACATTCATCAGTTTAGCATTTATTTAGGGAGCAGGGTGACATTATTGCCACCTTACAGAGGAAAGTGCTGAGTCACAAACAAAAAGTTCACCAAAATGCACTGATCTGCAGCACCTCATTTTTTAATGATGCAGAACTGGTAATGTCAGACTCCAGGGTGGTTTCACTGTTAGATTGTCTGGGTGCAACTGGGGGAGCTCAGCACCCCTTTGACATCAGAGTGGGACCCCAGCATGAGCAGCTGCATCATTAGTGACTTCATAGGTGCATAGGAACTCTTTGAGGGAGGTTAAAAATAGGTATTTCATTCAGTTCTCTAATGACAACTGTCTTAATTCCAGGACTGACTATATAGTTGCTTTTATTGGGAATTTATAGTTTGGCATGAATTTTTGTAAGGGTGAATTCTGAAGAAAAAAAAAATAAGTTGTATGGCTCAAAGATTCCTGAGGGGGAAAAAAAAAAAAAAAAAAAAAAAAGAGAAAACAAGCAGTTTTTCCCATGTTAAAAAAGGATGGCAATCTGCTCTGTTACATTTTCTACTCTTACAGGGGGATGTGGAAGGATTTGATGCTGGGAATCTGCCTTTTGAAGTTCCACGAAAATCTGTTCAAATTTGGCTGTGCTAGATGCATTTGAGCAATTACTATTTGCACATGCTCAGAGATATTTATTTTTTTTAACAACTCAGATCTCTAGAGAATCACCTGAGCAGCTTGGAGCTGTGCCAGAGCCCCAGCTGATCATACTCCAGCCCAGGATGTCAGCCTACAGTGCAGGACAGGGAGGGCGTTTCTAGAAAAGGAAAATTTCAGCCCTATGACTGAGCATGTGAATGGCACAAAACAGATGTCACGATACTTTTCAAACCCACAGATCCCATCAGCATATACTGATCCAGTCCTTACAAACTGTCTTTGAAAGTCAAGCAAAATTAATGGGGGGTGGAGCTACCAGGCTGATTGCAATGTATTTTAAGGGATGCTGCTCTCTAAACTTGTGTTTTATTTGGAAGAGGTTTGCAGTGTGTTGTTGGGGCAGTCACTGCTCTGATTTTCCACACTTTTACTCAATAATCTTCTTGGTAATGTTTGACCCAACAAGTTGGCACCAACCTGGAATATCCTTTGCCTTGCCCTCAGCTGCACTTGTGGCTTTGTAAGATACTTCTGGCTTCCCCCACAAGCATGGAAAGCTCAGGCAGAACTGCAGAAGTAGCAACACTTTCCTCAAAGAGCCTTTTCTGAACGTTTCTTTGGGCTTTTTATTAGCTGGCACTCCATCAGCCATTCTTACTGTGCTGCCTTGTGGGTTATTGTGCACCAACAAACATTGTTCCAGGCAAACACAAGCACTGGAGATGCTGGCCCTTTTGCAGGAAGGGAGGCCAGGATAGGAGCAGGAATATCAGAATGAGCCTTGCCGTTTACATATAACAAGATACAGCTATATTTGGATAGCTGCTGCATTCACAACCTTCCCAATTGCCAGGCTTTCAAATACACACATTACCACCAGAAGTGCTCTTGCTTAAGTGCTCCCATCTCCAGGATTTCCTTTGAAGTATCTGACTGAAGTAATGTAAAGTGCATTTCAATTGGCAGTGAATGCAGGTTAAATGGTAACAGCACAACAGATCCAGTGTTTGTTCCCTGGGCTTTTTCTTTTACTAATCTCTCTTTTTAAGAGAGCAGGTTACTGACTGTAAGGCTGCATTCAGGCACCTTCCCTCTATTAAGCCTCTTTCCTGACCCTCTATGTGACTGCCTGAGGATGCTGTGAGATGTATCAGTACTGCTTTACTACACACACAAAAAGTGAGTAAATGCACTGCTGAGTGCTCAGGCTGAGCAGTAAGCAGTGGGTAAACTCACTTTAGAAATCTGTGCACCCGCATTTATCCCTGGCTGCCCCAACCAAGCTGACTGGAGCCTGGGTCAATGGCTTTGGGTCACTTTGGAATTGAGTGTCACCTCCCCTACACTCTGATGAAACACCAGCAATTTAACCCTTACATACAGCACTTTTCCAATCCATTGGATTGGCTGAGGAGCACATGTGATGCTAGCAAAACAGCCAGGTTTGCACTGAGCAATGAGATCCCCCACCTGCCCATGCCAGATTCTCTCCTCCACCTCGGATGGCTGAGCTCATGCTGCAGCATTGCTCTTTGAAAAGCAACCAAAAAAAGCAGAGCAGGGCAAGAGTTTAACCCAAGTCACCAGCACTGTCCAAGATCTACCTTGCCCTGTCCCATCCCAGTCAGGGTCTTGCTCCTTAGGAAAACAAAGACGCACTGCAGAAC
Organism: Phaethornis superciliosus; assembly: GCA_023637945.1. Taxonomy (NCBI): domain Eukaryota; kingdom Metazoa; phylum Chordata; class Aves; order Apodiformes; family Trochilidae; genus Phaethornis; species Phaethornis superciliosus. The sequence goes on from JAJQWJ010000019.1 coordinate 12,415,242, forward strand.
CTGGACTGAAAGACTCCTGGTGGTTATTAATCAGAGTGATTTTGTATTGGAGAAAGGGCTGATCAGGTTTATGGAGGTGGCAATACACTATCCAGGTGTGCCAGGGGAGATGACATGGCTCAGCTGAAGAGGCACACAGAGGTGACATCCTCCTGCCACTCCTGTACCACAAACTCAGGCTGAGGGACTTCCAAGGATAACCAGAGAAAGGATCACAGCCTCAAACCACTGGGTAGCACAGACAGGCTCAAGCTTTCCCACCATCAAAACCTATTTGTTTGTGGGAGATACCTGAATGTAACTTTTGCCATTTATGTGCATGTGCTTTAAACATAGAAGCTCAAGAGGATTTTCATCTTTTTCTTCTTAAAGCTGCATGACTTTTTTTTCCAGATCCATCTTTATGGAGTGGGGAAAAAAAGGAACGGGGGGATTTGCTGAACCTGCTATCTGATTTTCATCCAGATCTGGATGTTGGGAGCTTCTTACAGCTTCCTCCTGGTTTCTCTGCACCTCCACCCATGATAGATGTTTAACATGCTGTAATGCATATTACTCTGTAATGACTTTGGTGGAGCTATTACAATGAGTTACACCAGTGACAGATTGATACTTAAGTCAGGATATGTTTGCATAATATCTGTTGATGTTCTCACACAGCCCCCCATTACCATCCTGTTGGCACATAGGGAGCATAATGAGAGCCCAGAGAGCCATCTGACTGGTGGGTTCAGCCCTGTTCCCTGTCACACATTGCCATGGCACCCAGAACTGAATCACCCAGTCTGCTGAAACTGGCGGACATTAATTTATAGAGTAAATCATTATGAAATGGAGGAAATAAGTGACTATCACTGGCACTGATTTGATCTAATGGAGCCTCATGCTAAATTGTTAATATTCACCCTCCCTCACTTTTTCTTCTTTCGGATATGGAAGCAAAAATAAACACAAGCTTTCATTCAACCTGCCTTTAAAGCATCATTGCCAGGTATGGGGTTTTCTGGTTACATACAAATTTCTCTTACCTCTTCCCTGCTGCAGCTCAGGCTGGGGAACAAGATTTCTTCCTTTGGGTTTCAGTTGAGGCTTGGTAATCTGAAAATTTGAAGAAGACACATTTACTGCTCTCTCCTAAACTCTCCTTTTCTTATCTGGAAGAAGGCAGCTTTTGGTTCACTGGAGTGGAAGTCAGCTGTCCATTTCCTGATGGCAGTGAAAAGCAGAATCCCATCTGCTTGATGCAGATGCCACTGTTTTGACTTTATCCAGGTGGTCACCCAGCAAACCCTGTTGTGCCTAATTATTTAAGAGGGTTGTGAAACACTAGGTGATTTTATATACCATATGTGCTAGAAAACATAAGCATGAAGATGCTGTGACTTAATGATGTGGCAACTTCGGCTCTGAATCTTCTGTGGTTTATGGCTTAAACCTGACCTTTCCCTTTCCTGTAATGCACTTTGTGGTGTTTAGCACAAAAGAAGAGCAAGCAGAATTGGAGATGGGGAGGTTATCAGCAGTGGTTATAGAGCCATCCTCCATCCTCTATCAAGATGAAGCACTTCACTCGATTTTTGAATATCCATCCTAGCTGTGAGAGGGTGGGAGGAGAGGAGAGAGCCCATCCTTGAAAAGGGATTTCAGCTTTTGGAGTTCAGAGACTTCCTTCATGGTGTTAAGAGAAAACCACAGACCTTCTTCAGAGCAAAATAACTACACATCAGGTCTCCTGCTCTGGTTCTTAGTTTGTTTATTTTGAAAGCATGCAGTTTGTTGCTTTGACTTCTCAAACAATGGGAAGGTACAAGGAGGGAAGGATAATAAATTGCATTCCCTCCTTTTTTTGCCATCACAGGAAACCTTGAGGGACTGTTTAGCAAGCTAGAGCTCTTATCTGCCTTTGGGCGATCTCATTATCAAACCTTCATTTTGCTCCCCAGCAGGAGAGATGGCCTGCAATGTATGATAACCTCTACTTATGAAACTCACACTCCAGAAATGTCTGATAATAGGCCAGCTAAAATGGAAAACCAAGGAGCAGGCAGTAGGTTTTCAGTCCCCAGTAAAGACTCTACACACACACGCACAGAGAGGCACCCAGGCATCCTTATGTTTACTTCTATTTCTATTTCTATGCCTCAATCTTACTCTTGTGGCACCTCCCAGAACTTAAAAAACCACAAATCTAATATGATTAACCTTTCCCAGCATGTTCTGAATAATATTTTCAAATAAGCCTGTGGGATACAGGGGCCTGTGTCCCTTCCACAGAGAGGTCAGTGAAATCAGTGGGTCTGATAACCTATCCAACCTGCTCAGGTGGTTTTAGAAATCCCATTAAACACTTATTTGAAGACTCTTGGAAATATGAGCTGTAGGAACAGAAGTAGTTCTTGAGGGTACAGAGAAAAAGAGAGTGGAGGAATAAAGAGAATCCAGTTCCTTACTTGGGCACTTTGGTTCTATTTATTTTTAATTACGATCCCCTTTTTAACTCTACTGTGAGCAGACTTCCCTACAATGGTTTCATGTAGTGTTCTTTGTGAGTCCATCCTCCAATTCATCCTTCAGCCACCAAACCCTCTGTTTCTGAACTCTTCATCTCTCTGGAGGCACCCGAGGAAGAAATAGGTTTGCAGAAGGGGCTGAAGAAAACAAGAGACTGAGGGATCCCCACCCCAAAAATCTTGCAAGCCACTCAATCTTCTTTGCATCAAGATGCTGCCAGCTCAAGACCCACCATGATTCCTCCTGTTTCCTCCTCAGGAAGGAAATAGGTTCTGGGCACCCCAATACAAAAAGGCCATTGAGGTGTTTCCAAAAGAAGGGCAACAAAGTTAAGGGAGGGTTTGGAAAAAATCCTTTATGAGGAGTGACTGAGGGTGTTGGGGCTGTAGAGGCAAATACTTCCAAGGAAGGTGTAGTGGGAGTGGGGTTGCTCTCTTCTCACTGGTGACAGATGACAGGACAAGGGGAAATGGCTTCAAGTTGCATCACAGGGGAGATCTAGGTTGGATATCAGGAGAAACTTATTTGCAGAAAGGGTTGTTAAGCACTGGAACAGGCTCCCCAGGGAGGTAACTGAGTCTACATCCCTGAATGTGTTTTCAAATGGCCTGGATGTGGTGCTTGGGGAATAGGCAATAAGGTTAGGAGAAAGCTGGACTTGATGATCTTGAAGGTCTTTTCCAGCCTGAGCAATTCTTTGAAACTTATTGCTGGCCTCTCTCAGCAGCAAACAGCCACCTCCCTCTGCACAGCCAGACACTGCAGTCACAAATATCAAACCTGAGGCTTGGGAAATGGCACTGGAGAGCCATGAGATGGAAAGGAGGGGTGGGCTGGGGATGTGAGGAGTTCAGCTGCAAATCCCAGAGTTTCCAACCACTGTGCAAACCACCACCAGCCTGCAGCTGGGCTTGAGGAGACAATCCCAACACTCACAGATCAAGGGTAAAAAGGTCCTTTTTGAGTGCAGAAGGGTCTCCCCAAGCATTCCTTTGGATGCACAGCCCTTGCAAGCCATGAATTCCCACTTGCAGGGCTGGCTAGCAATCAGTTCCCAGCTCCAGAAGCCCTCCTGGACCTGCTCTGCCATGGACACTGTTCTCCTCCAGGCAGGTGATGAGGCCATGGCAAAGAGCTACTGCTCCCCATCCCCATCCCATGCCCCAACTTCATTATCACAACCTGAAAAACGTGGCAACCCAGACTATGAACTTATTTCTTATCTCCTGGGAGACATTCTGGATCAGAAAGAAAATGGTTCAAAGGTGAAGCACCTGAAAGTATATATAAAAAAAAATTTTCCCTTCATTTTTATATCTATTTTCCTATCAGTGGGGAGGGTTCAGAGTGGTCAGCTGGAGTCCCTCACTAGTGCAGGTGATGTGAAAATGTGTTTGCACTTGGAAAATCTCCCTAGGCATACCATGCTGCTGGAAATATGATAACACTTTTAATTACATTTTAGTAGATCGTATGGATTATATTTTTAATACCTTAAGAATAATCAACCTGAAAAATCCCAGCTAGGAAAGAAAAAAATAGGAGGGGAAAAATATTAAGATAAGAAAATATTTTTCTTATTAAAGGTTAAATAGGTTTTGTTTTAAAATTCTCATTAAACAGGAACACATATTAGAAAATAATAATAAAAAAACCCCACGGGGAAGCACTTAGTTACCTGAATGGACCTCTTGGGGTAGGCTGTCCTTGCTGAAGAGAAGAGTAAAAGTGACAGAATCCCCCCCAGTTTTCTGCACTGGATCTTAGATATGGGGACCTGCTCCTCCAGGGAATTTTCCCTGAGCAAGCAGAGGCAGAAAGGGAAGCAGGAGCTCAGTTCCTTCCCACACAAGATGATGGAGCTCACCACCATCACCACCACACACCCCAGAAGGGCACAAATATTCTTACAGAACCAAGAATTATTTTTTTTTTTTGTTAGATTAGAGGTTTTCAGTTCCAGTGCCTGTTAGTCCAGTACTTCCCAGAAACACCAAATCCCCTCTTAATAGCACATAGGATGAAGTTTGGGTTTTCTTGAAAGGAAAACAGAGTGCCTTATTGACTGCTAAAATGGTCAGGGCTGATGTGGGATCTGTCTGGGCAAAAGTCCACATGAAAACAGTGTTATTAGGTGTGAAGCCAAGCCAACTTCCAATGAACACTAAGGTTTTTTCTTTAGAAATGGTGAGGATACAGGTGGAATTCCAAGCAGTCCCTAACCCTAAAAGCTCCTAACCCTAAAATCCTGAAAAACCAGTCTCAAACCCTAAAAACAACCTCACAAGGCAGCAGATCTCTCTTCCTGATGTCCTCCACTTTACACCAACATGTGGGTTGGATTCCAGGGAGCTGGAAAGAGCTGGAGCTTGTTCTCTCCCATGCTAAGGACAGGTAATTATCTCTACATTCCTGGAGGAATGTTACAATAAATATGACTGTCATTTTTCATTACTGCACAGTGAACAAAGGGAACAAAGAGAACAAAAGAAAGTGTGGTTTTGCTAACCTGCTTGCATGTGCTTGTGTAGATGCAAGAAATAAGTAAAGGAAGAGAGTATATTGCTGTTGTTTATTGTGGATATACCAAACTGGGTGAAAATCTCAAACTTTACCAGGTTTTTTTCTAAACTAATTATAAACTTTTCACCAGGAAAGTCCTTACCTCCTGCTTGCTGTCCCACCACCAGGGTTGTTGGCTTTAAAATGGAAATTATTGGAAAGGTAAGAAATGCAAAGAAATCTCCCTAACATCTACCTTACAGAGCAAAAATATTCTATTTATCTTTTTTATTTCTAATTCGACCTCCTCTCAGGAGTGGCTAGGTTTCTGACTTATCTTGATGCTCATTGTCTTACCAGGCTGGAAAACGTGGAAAAGGAATTCATGTAAATAAAACTACTTCAAAAATGTCTTATTTTGTTTCCTCTCTTTTCATCTTTGACACCCCTGTTTCAATGCAGCCAAGGTAAATTAAAACCCCTAATCACTGAGAATATCTAACCTGAGACACAGCCAGCTCAGAGCCCATCTCTACACCTGTGTATTTTTAATTTTTTTTTTTTTTTCATGGTTCCTGGGTGTTTTTACTAACTGAACATACACTTTGGTTTGTGAAACTGTTATTAGAAAAACAAAACAAAACTAAAAATTAGACGGTTCTCAGTGTTCACACTGACTGCAAAATTATCTCCTGAGCTGCAGAAAGCACAGTTTGCACTCATCTGTCTGAAGTCTAGCAGCAAATTGGAAATTATGGTGTAAGAAAAACTTCCCCTGGCAACTGCCTGAGTATGAAACATCAAATTCTGGAGAGGGCTGAAAAGTCACAACTGCTCCTCCTGTACCAAGGATCCCAGAGCAGAGTCTTCCCTTTCCTTTTCTCTGGTCTCTGAAACTCAGCTGAGATCTAGTAGTGACAAATTCTCTTCTGTTATATCCAGATTCCTATTCCCCTCTTCCACACTTCTACAGCTTTTGCAAATCCTTTCCTTTTGCCTCTCAGCTCCTGATGTGTATGACTGTACTGTCCCTTTGAGTACCCCCTTCTCCACCCCATGACCCTGGGCTCTGATGATTTCTGCTGCACCCATGCTGCTTTGCTACCAAGATACAGTGTTTTTTCCACTGTTATTTTAGGGAAAATGTTCTGAAAAACAGTAATGTGTACATAGATATGGGTACTATATCTGTGGGCTCCATGTGGACCCACAGATGAGCTGGGAGAAGCTGACCCACCCCAGAAGATGCTGGTTCCCAGCAAGCTGCACCCCTGGCATGAGAGCTGCTACTCAGCTGCCAGCAAACTTCAGGATGGACAATTCTGCACTCTGTGCCAAGGTGTAGACACATCCAAGCCAGGTCCCCACCAGCTTTAGCACGAGGTTCAGCCATCTAAGTGGATTAGTCCTTGTATGGCTTCAGGGAAGTCGTGCAATGAAACTGCATCCCATCTCTGTCACAAGAGCAGGGAGTGAGGGGGCTAGAAATTGGCAAAAATGTCCTGAAATAAAGAACATCTCCCATGAAAAATCAGATATCTCTGATTTGTCACTCTCCTCTTATCTGGCCTCAACCTCTTCCCTCTAACAGGCACCCTCTTGTCAGTAGCCACAATGACACCAATTGAGTGGGAGTGCAAAGCATCAACATGACTTGTGAGAACAATTCAGTTAGGGGAGGTTGCTCTGCTGGTAATAGCAGAATCAAAACATTCCAATGCAAAGACAGATAGGCTAACAATTCAATTTATGCCACGAATGCTGAGCAGCATATTAAGCAAATCAATTCAGATGGCTCTGAGTTGTTCTTGTTTAAAGAAGATCAGTAACAAAATTTCAAATCCTGCAGCACATCTAAATGCTGGAGCTGAAGCACTAAAACATTCCCTACTCTTATTTTTTATTCCACTGCATTTAACACAGCCCAGGGGGGTTTGACTGCTGCCCTGTGGTCCAGAGGGAGCTGCTGCTGTCTTTTGTGGAAGATTTTTTCCAAACTAAACGTATATCAGGTTTACCATGTGGTTATACTGAACATAAAAAGGCTGATTCTAGGGATGTTAATATTAATTTTTTTTCCAAAATTTCTTCTGTCACAAGATCACTGAAAATGTAGTACATAGTAAAGCTTCCAGCAAGAGTTTGCCATTTCCCCCAGAATTTCAGGCCCAAAGAAATGAGCTCCTAAAGCTGAAAATTGCCATTTTTGAAGAGCTTGAGCAAGTTTGGTACGTAACCACAGCAGGTTATACCAATGTCACCTGTCCCATCAGGACCTGGGGGTGTTCCCCTACCTCTGAAACACTGCTTTGAGTCCTTCAGTGCAGCAAAAACTCTGCACAAAGATGTGTATAACAATGTTCTTTCCATAATGCACCTGATTTGGGGAGAAAGTCTCAAAATGTTCCTGGACTCAGTCCTAATCCTCGGCCCATCCCCTCCCAGGGTCTCCAAATACTGCAAAGTGTACCTACAAAACTTGGCAGGCATGAGATGAGAACAAACCATGACAGCAAGACTTAAATCAGACTGTAATTTTATAGCTGAAAACATCTCCTTCCAAAAACTCGAGGAGACTGAAGCAAAATCCCCAAAATGGAGATGTGGAGCCTTGAGCATCACATGAGCCCAGCAAAACAGAGCTCACATTTGCTTTCCCACACTCCCTGGCTTGCTTGGCACTTGCCACTTGCAAATGTTTTAAGATTCATTAACCTCCCTCTGCACTCCCCAACTAGAGAGACAATATATCAGGAGAAGAAACCTGCAGCAGCAGTGAGACAGACAGGATGATAATTTCTCACCCATCCTCCTTTCCTCTGCTCTAACACACTCCAGCTAATCACACCCCAAGCCAGATCAGACAGGGACAAAATGAACTGGAACTACAACCTGCTCCTCACACATTTCTTCCTTGTATCTACACAAGGCACCACGACCCTTCCCCATCTGTCAGCTTGTCCCTACATCAGCCACCCCAGCCAGCAGCCCAACTTAAAGCTAAAAGGATGCTGAGATGTTAATGGGTCTGTGCCCACTCTTCTCCACTGCTGGGGGTGCCATTGCACACCTGGTTATCCCAGTCCTGTCTGCATTCCCACATAGGCATGGAAATTCAAGGGGTGTTTTCCCCACCACACTTTTTTTCCCAGGCTCAGGAAGTCAGTGCCTGCAATTTCACCATCTCTGCAGTGCTGTTATTTGGTTGTTTATGTCTTAAAAGTATGGAAAATATTCTTGAGCAAGTGAGCATCGTATTGAGTTCAGTATTTATCTTTATTTGTCTCATAAATGATCTTTGGAAAACTTCTTTTCTTTGGTCAAAATATAACCTACTCAATTTTATGGAGGTTACTGAAAGCTGTACTGGTCTGCTGTGCTTTTCTGGACCTGAATTAATAGTGACTAGTTTGACACATATTACTTAGTTTACCTAGGTAGGGTATTACTTTCTTATCTAACTACATTAATTGATTCTACATCACTTAATAGCTCAATAGCTTATCAGGTTACTTCACTCACTAGACAAGCTAAATGTCTGGAGGCAATTAGAGTGTCATTCTCCGTAATAACAAGTTTCTTTGAGAAGTTGCTGATGAGGTTCTTTATTACACAGATTATAAAACGTTTCTTCATACTGTTATAAATATAGGAACAATTTGAAATGACTTACCAGGAGTCCCACTTCCCTAGCAACCAGGCAGATTTTAGGCTTGTTTTAGGAATGGTTGTTTTCTCCCCTTCCTCCCCCCCCCTCCCCAGTGCTCTCTCCTGCCTTCCAAGTGATCTGTGTCCAATTTTCTGTCACTCAGAGGCTGAGCTACGACCACGGAGAATCTGTCACCATGTCCCTTGCAGTTTGCCATTCTGTGTTCAATTCATTTGGAGGATGTTACCTCCAGGGCACCGGGGCTCAACATCATGGTTTAATTATGGCTGCTCTTCTCCTTGGCTGCCACTTACAGGAGAAGTGCAAAGCTGGAGAGGAACCCTTCCCTTTCACATTTCCATCCACCGACAGCCGTGCTGGACAGGAGGTTACACACAAATTCCCAGCCTTGCTCCAGCAGAAGATCTGACTGACCTGTGCTATCTTCCACCTCATCCCTCCCACTTCAGCTTTCAGCTTCAGCTTGGCTGCCGGGTTAATTTCTCACCTCTAGTTCTGAAAAACCAGGAAACATGTTTGATCCTGTGCAACACGGTGCCTTGGACAGAGAATCTGCTCTGTGCAGCTCCAAACGCACCCTGATGCTCAAGTGAAACCTCAATATATCTTGCTTACTACAAGAAGCATTCATAAATGCTTCTTCCCATGCATTAAAGTAAAAAAATTAATATTTAATAAGTGAAAAATTAAGTGGAAGATCATTATTATTTGTTAAGCTGTCTTTGAGGCTGAGTCGTAAGAGGGAAAGAGCCCAAACCCAACACTTTCTGTCCACTTTCCTGCCCTCCCCAAACCCACCTGCATTTCCCAAAGTCTAAATCAATATTTCCTTATCCCAAACCAGTATTCCACTTCGGGATAACAAGGAAAAGAAGCAGAAGGGGGGGGTGGGGATGTCAGAGATGAGCTTTGATCTGCAGTGACATTAGTGCCATGCCAAAGGGACAGCTGAAACTCTCAGTGATTCTCCCCCAGGTTGCTGCTGGCTCTGCCTCTGAGCCCTCTGCTCCCTTCACCTGCTGAAAGCCACCACTTTTATGTTAAAAATCTCTTTGGATTATAGGAGTGGCTTGGATACCTTTTCCAGGAATGCATTTGGAAGTCTCCTCTGATTTTCACAGGATTTGCTGCAGTGCCCTGGGTCCCCCCCCCCCCCCTTGCAGCTTTCCACTTGCCTCTGGAGGGGGTAACAACAAAACTTTGTGGCTCTGCTATGATTTCAGGGCTGCTGGACCTGGAGTAGTTGGAGTTACAAGCTGGGTAGAAAATTCTGCTAATATGTAAACCAACCATTACTCTTGGCTCCTCTTTGTTAAAGCAGAGTTCTTAGGTAATTAAGATTGACAACTCCAATTTGCTGCAGGGGACAATGTGTAGGGGTTTTTTTTCTCCCCCACCCCCTCTGGCAAAGATGTGAACAGAAACCCACCCATCCTTGAAGCCCCCAGAGCTGTGCTTGAAGGTGACAGTCCAGATGGGGGCTGGGTCTCAGGAGAAGCAGCCCTGAAGCATAAGTGACATAGTCACATAGTGACTTGGACCTCCTGGAGGTGAGCAAAGGGACCCCTTGCCCCATTCATCTCCAATTATAGACCTGGCTAAAGAACAGCAACTGCAGAGTCCTGCTGCCAGGCAACCCCCAACCAAGGTTTTCAACTCTTTGTTTGGGTGCTCTGAATAATAACTTAAAAAAAAACCAAATGTTCGATTCCATTCAGATCAAAAGCACCAGCAATACTACTCCAGCCATTCCAACCTAGATTTTAAAACCAGTCAGTCTGGGAATGGGACAGAAGCCCTATTTTAAATGGCAAAGAAAAAAAATTTCTTGTGGTTTTGTTGTTTTTTTGTTTTATTTTTACTTTTAGCTATTCTAAATCTTGCTGCTATTTCTCAGCCATCTCCAGTGGCCAGGCAGGTGACTGAAGCTGCTGTTAGTTGTACTCTTTCTTCTGTTTCTTTAGGGAGATTTGGGGTCATTGCTGAAAAAGCTGCAGGAGCCAAGGGAAGATGGAAAGACTGCTGGAAGTAAGGCAGAGGGTGTTTAAGTATTGCTTGTGATCTTAGTTTAAAGGAGGAGAAACTATCTCCATTCACAGAGGGGAGAGGCTTCATCTCCTCTGGGTTCCTGCTAATGTCCGAGGAACCAGTGGCTTTTCCATCCCCCCTAGGATGAAAATGAAAGAGCCCTTGGTTCCTGGAACAGGGCAGAAGAGGACAGCAACTCCAGGTCCCATCCCAAATTCTCAGTTCCTCCACCAACATAAGCATCTCCCTTCCAGAAGCATCTCCTCTGGGCTCACTGTTTGTCCAAGGAAACTGTGTTTTGCTTTCAAGCCCCTGATTCTCATCTGCCTTTTATACAAACCGTCTCCTGTCTTAAACACTAAAGACACAGCCCAGAGCATCCCTGAGAGACCCTGTCCTGAGCCAGCAGCTCCCTTGCCCTTGCAGGGAAGCACCAGGGCCCTGAGCCTGCAATAAGGTGCTCCCAGGACACAAAAATAGCTTCCAAACTGCAGAACTCTGTTTCTGCAATCCTGTGTGAGCTAAAACTCTGCGGCTCAGCCCAGTGCATTTCTGGGCCTCCTATTTTTGGTGATGTTCAGTAATTTCCAGAGGACAAACAAACACAACCCTGGTCATTCACCTTTAAGTAGCATGCAAGACCCACAGCTAGTTGATATTCACCAGCCAGAGATGTCTGCTACCTCAGAACAATTAGTCTAAAATATTTATCAGAAATAAGTGTTGGGTTTTTTTGGTGGGTTTTTTTTTTTTTTTTTTTGGTCCAAGTTTTTGAAGTTATGAGGCCTCAGATGGGATTAATGGAAATTTTAATTAAGATATGGAAATAAGCTGCGTTCTCCCTGTCTCTCAGAGACTGCAGGGAGTTAACATTATCCTCAACAGCGTGTCTCAAGCTGCTGGGGGAACCATTTGCAAGATGACTTTGTTTTTAAGCCCAGCTTAGACAGGCTGTTTAGCCAGGAATTCAATGTCAAGCCCAAGCCCATGTCTGCAAACAGCTGCTCTGGCCCTGACTGTCCCAACCCATCCCCTGCCCTCTTGCACCATGGGGATGTTCGGAAGCACCAACCTCATCCCACTGCAGGGAAAAGCTTTCCCAAAGGAGGAGAAGGGATTTAAATCCTTTTATGTGTTTTCTGACACACATCGTGGCCATCTAGCTGATTAGCTTGGCTCCTTTCAAAAGGAGAAGATAAACAGAAACAGGAATGGAAGGGGAGAAGGCGAGGAGCCCAGGGAAGGCTGCTGGGAGGAGCATCCCTAGAGGAGCAGAGCTCTGTTCCAGCATTTCTCCAGGCTCATACTGGTTCAAACTGGACCCTGACAGGGCTGATGGTAAAGCAGAAATAAAGCACTGATGGGTTAAAGTCTGATCAACAGTGCTGAGCTCCCCTGACTTAATTCTAAGCAGGGTTCAAATGCTCCACTTGAGTTTCTCCCTCTCAAAACACTGCTGCTACCCCAAGGAAAATATTTATTTTATGGCTATTCACCCTCTTCACACTGCACCTTTGATAATGGTCTGAGTGGAACTTTTTTGAAGATGAAGGATTTTGAATCAAGCCTTAAAGCAACTTGGGCCTCCAGTTCTTGAAAGACTTCATTAGAAATGAGGAGCTCAAGTATGCTGAAGAACTGGATTTTCCCACAGGAGCAGAAATTGTGACTTACAGGGAAAAGGTGTCTCAAAGTATTGACAAAAGGTTTCTGCAAGAACTGCCTGGAAACTTTCTGCTTTCTCTTCCTCCTTTCTCCTGTTAGCCTGTATAGATAAATCTTACTTTCCCCAGCCTTAAGATGAGGGAAAAGGAAGCACATAGGCATCTAAATTTTTCAAAGAGAATTATATTTTAGGATGCTTGTCTTCAGAAAATGATGGCCTGGCTTCCAGATACATTAAACATCTGTGTTTCTAGCTGAGCTCAACAAGAGAAAGGCATTTTAATTTTGTTTCCAAAGGTAGTGAAAAGTATCTGGTAAAACTCTTTCAAATTATTCATACTATTTTGCACCCTGTAGGATCTCACTTCAATTCCCACTGATATGAAAAAATGTTGTTTTATTTATGGGAAACAAGCCTCATCCCCAAACCCGTTAAACTTCTGAATGCACTGTAAGTAACTTTTTGCATGTGAGGATCACAAGATAATGCACAAACATTAATTAATCAAGTACTGAGACCTCAACGATAACAATCCAAACATTTCTGTACCAAACCCATTTTACTGACAAGGAGGGGAACTAAAAGGCAAAAAATTTCTTGTCCAGGGTCACAGATAAGTTGGTAGCAATGCTAAAATGGAGATTCAGGAGTTCTTGTTCTCTTTCTTCAAACCCAGAGTCTGTCTTCCAGCATTGGGAACAAAGGAAAAAGGAAAAAAGGAAAAGGAATAGATGCATTAAGGAAGCCCAGATGTTCTTGACATAGAGGGCAGAGGTCAAATCTGAGATCCTATTTCAAAATCTAGAGAAAATTACCTTTCCAATGACATGTGGCATAACCTTCAACTCCTAATAGTCTGGGAGCAGTCCATCTTGGAGCGTTTGGAACATGCATTTTACACCCAGGATCTCTAAATCATCTCTTATCATTTACTTACTCCTCTCCGATAATGAACACTCTTTTTCTGCTGTATCTCTCTTTTTTTCTGTGTTGGCTGCATGCTGCAGAGTTTTCAAAAGCACATGAAAAATCTCAGCACAAAACTGACATTTAATGCAAGACTCGGGCACAGTTGCTGATCAGTGCTTGCCTCTCTGTTTTGTACAAAATGGGCAGACAGACTGCAGAAGGCTGGAAGGCATTAAGCAAAGATGATTTTGAGGGGATCTCAACCAAATTAAACTTTTTTTTTTTCTTTTTTTTTTTTTTTTTCCAAGTAAAGCCCAGCGGGGATAACAAAAATTAGGGTTGGATTTACTGAAAATGAAGTGCTCTGGTGATTAAAAAATGGTTGGCTGCAAAATCTCAAACTGCATTTGGTTGTGGAACAGCACCAAGCCAAGATAGTGGGGCTTTAATAAATTGTGTTGCTAATTGCAAATATTTCTTAATATCTCCATTTGTACGGTAAGGATGGAACTGTTTAATGACAATTTATTAATGGAGATGCCCAGACATAGTGTATTTAATCTCCTTTTACTTTCTTTTCCTTTTTTTTTTTTTTCAATTGTTTTTTCCAAATAGGAAAAAATTATAATCGTTATCTAAGCTCTCGACTTCCCTTGACTTAATTGCAATCTAAGCCTGCTTCTAATCTGTACAGATCACAGTTGCATGATTTGTAGTTTAATTTGAACCCCTGGTGAATGCATGCACAGAGGCTGGGGGGTTTGTGTGTGCACACATTTGTGTGCTTAGTGTTTTGAAGATACCTTTTTTTTTTTAAAAAAAAAAGCAGCTAGCAGAAAAAAGTCTCTGTCTTTTCCCTATTAGCACATTCCACATCTGTCCATCTATCTGTACTGCAGCTTCCTAAAGGCTCAGGATTTTCTCCACAACCCTATATTTCATTATATAATTAAAATTAAGAGCCTTTGAAGAAGGAAACCATAATTTGCTGAGAGTGGGGAAGACTGAAGCAGTTCTTCTGTGCCTGGTCCACTGCTTGTGCCATGCCCCTGAGCTAAGGAGAAGATCCCTTTGTGCTTCATGTCTGCTGTTGCAAAGCTGCCTAAGAAATCTGGTCACCTAATTCCTATTAGAAAACTCATTTGAGGTTTTTCCTTGCACTTCTTCACCTCACGGGTACCTCAGGAGGACTCCTCCAGCCATTTAGAAACACTGGAAAAGGGATCTCAACCTCTGTGGCTCAGCTGGGGAGAACAGGCAACATGGATGAAGGAGGAACAGACCTGGAATTGGAACCAATCCATGTCTGAAGCTCAAGAGAGATGAGTTACCTGTTCTTCTGCCTTTTTGATTATCATTTGTATAGTGTCTGCCTGTCATAGAACAAGCTGAAAACCCAAAGCACTGGACTATCTCCCTGCTGGGTACCTAAACAACAGCAGAAGGAGTGGGTTTGCCCCTGCAGGAACAGCATCATCTGCATGGTCAGGGAATGAGGTTCTCCTGCCATGGAGGAAAACATCCCCACCTCTTCCCCTGCTCACTCACTGACAAAAAAGCAAAACCACACAGACTGGGGGGAAAAAAAAATATAAATTTGCTATGCTTGTAGCTAAGATTTAGGTTGATTACTGCTGAAATGAGACTTCCACAGTTTTAATTAGCTCCAGGGTGGAGGCCTCGCTCATTAAACTGAAAATGTAATGATGTTTCCGCTTCCATTTCCACAATCAGGTTCATCTCTTTCTGAAGGGGCTTCTTGGCATATGAGATGGGCTGGGAGCTGGCCAGGCCACATCCAGCCTTGCTGGACCTTGATGTGGGGCTGTGGATGGACTCCATCCTCCCCTCTGCAGGGGCTGAGCTGGGGGAGCCCAGGACAGGGGTCCAGAGGCAGAGCCTGACCTGCCTTGGATTTACCCCTCTGTTGTCCTCATCTAGACCTTACAGCCCACTTCAGGGCTCTCTGGATCTTGCCTGAACTCAATTATTCTTCCAAGAAGGAGCAGGCAAACCTTGCTGCACAGTATTTTTATCTGCAGTATATTCAAGGTCGTAATGAGCTCAGAATTATCCTCACCTGAGATGATGCATTGTCCAAGCTTGCTCCAAGCACTCTCTTGCATGCCTGGAAGTCCCAGTGCCCGATGATTAACAACGAGTCCAAATGGGGACTTAAAAGACAAGCAATGAAAAATGTCCCTGCAAGTCAAGGAGGCTGAATGGGAAAAAACAAACCCCTTTAAGGTGCCCTGAGAGTTACTTTTAGGACCATGATAGCTCCATTAGTTGTAGCTAAGGTGCCACTTTGCATTTCATGCTACAGTGAAGTTCTAGTTTGACCAGCAGTCATTTGCACAACTTGTGGAAGTTTCTTTCTCAGTCCTGGCACATTAAGGAAAAAGGCTACAAGGAGCTGCAGGCGAGATCCAATATTTTGTTGTCATGTACGATTGCCTATTGACTGTGAAAAAGCAAATAACACAATCAGAGCCCTGCAAGCTTTTGGTACCTGAAACCAAGCCTGTCTTGCTGCTCAAGAAAGACCCTTTGGTACGTGTTTTTTTGGGGCATCTCATTTTTGCCTGACCCCAGAAAATGTGACAGACTCTCCCAGATAAGAAGAAGGGTGTCTGTCTTCTAACTCAATCAGCAAACACTGCCAGCTCTGACAGTCCCCAGCTCAGTCTCCAGGCTGTCAGCTTGCTGGTCCAATTTTAGTTTTGTGTACTGTCTAGATAACAAATTTATTGATGAAATATGGTCGTAGGTGTAAGAAAAACTTGGAAGATCCTACATAGCTTGCTGAACCTGTACTTTTGAAGATTAATGTACATCTTGATGAATTGGCAAATGCATCTTTCTATCCCTATGGTTTGTGCATGTGAAAAGAAATTCTGACAAAAACCCAACAACTTATACTTTGAATGTTGTTTTGGTTTTTTGTTGTTGTTTTTAGTCCTGCTGCACGCAGTGGAAAAAAACCCAAACAAACCAGTCTGGAAAAAAACAACATATAAATAATTGTTACTATGACAGTGCTGAGGAGACCCCATCCTGAAAGTGCACTCTGTTTCACAAGTGTTTTTTCTTGGCTTAAAACCCAAAAAAACCACCTAGGAAGAGCTTTGCCTTAAACATTGGGCACTAAGAGCTGCAATTCCTTCCCTTCTGCATGCAGAACTGATCACAAGAGATGAGAGGTGAGAGAGAAAAGCAGCAGAAAGGATCTGCAGATTGGCAGCAGGTGACACCTTCCAGAGAAACTACGGGCTTGGATTTGCACTTCTCATTTTAATTAATGCCTAAATTACATTGCAGTGAGTTGATTTCAAGTGCAGATGCCATGCACCCTGTGGGCAAGGGTCTCTCAGAAGATTCACTAGTGGGCAGAATTAGCAGAGGTTAGTCCCCAAATATCTGGATTTTGTAAGATGCAGCCCAGGCAACTCTGAAACCAATGGGATCTGTGGGAAAACACCATCTCAGATGGTCAGAACCAGAATAACTGTAACTGGGAAGATCATACCCTCCTAAATCATTGTAAGGAGATGTTTATATGTATGGGGAATGTCCTCAGCAAAAGGGAATGGAAACTAAAGTGGCCTGGTATGGCTCTATGGTATGGTGACCAGGAAAGAAATTCCTCCTGTTCTACAGAGGTTCCCTGAAAATAACAATTCCAGTTCTCCTGAAGGACTGTGAGCAGGAGGAGCTACCTCAGAAACAGAGATGGCACAGATTCCTCAAAGTCCATGTCCATGACTTTCCTTCCCAGAGCCTCTGGAGAAGAAGCAGTGATTGAATTCAACAAATCACAACCCACGGGAGAGCCAGGACATCACACCCATGGAGCCAGGGAGCAGGGGGAGGAAGGTAGAAACCCCTCAGAAATGTGAGAAAAAAATGTCCTCAATGTGTGGGAAGAGAGGGAGAGGTCAGACAGATAATGCTGCTGGTTTCTGGTTTGCAGCTCAGGTCTTCTCACATTCTAACTGACTGTGTTTGACTCCAACTGTGCCCTCATTATTTCAAATTTAACTATAAGTTGTATAGGGCATGTTGTTAATGCCTGCTGCCTTCTTTGGTAGAGACAAAAGGTTCTGAGTGCATAAGGGTGGGGGGGGGATCAATAAATTACAATAAAAGTGAAAGAAAAACATTTCTCTGGCAAGCAGAGATGCAGCACCAGCAGGAGAAGCAGCCTCAGCAAGGAGGGAAAAAAGACAGGGGAAAAAAATAAACAAGATGTCTCATTAAAAAAAAAAAAAAGAGAGAGGGGAGAATTTAAAGCAAGTCACAGGTTTTTTTGCAGTAAAGGGGTAGTGACTGAAAAGAGGACAGTTACATGGAATGATTTCTCTTGAAAAGCTAGGATAAAGGGGAAGGAATATATCCTAAATAACTGCTGGGCTTTGCTGTGCCCTAAAGAGGAGAAAAGAGAGAACACTACCAAACTAAAGCAGAATGCAGCAAGCTGCCTCCTTGTCTGGCTGCTTCCTCAAAAGCCTCTACCAAGCAGACTCCAAAGTCCAAATTTCCTTCTGGAGGAGAGAAAAAAAGACATTTCATCTGTCTCTCCTTACTCCTGTTAGGTCTGGGGAAGGAAGACAGACGTGCTGGTGGTGCTGGTGGCCCTGCCTGAAGCACTCTGCAAGATTTGCCATAATGCAAAAATATTTAGCACTTGGCTATGGAGTCCCCGAGTTCCTTTTCCAGCTGCTGCTTCAGGATTTTGCTTTCTGATTTTTACAAGTGATTTTTACAGATGCTTCCTGCAAAGTCATCCCTGACACAGCTTCCTGAGCCATGTCCATCTGGGATGTTACTGCTCGTGAGGCTAGCGCTTTAAGTTTGAACTAATTAGCAAATCACTGCTAAACAAGTCTGAGAAACTGGTACTTGGAAGGGAAGCTTTGGAAATAAACTCCTGGTTTGGAAAGTTATAAGAAAACTATTTTTTTTTTTTTTTTTTTTGGCTGTTGGGTTATTTTCTTGGTAAATTCTGCTGCAGTGATTTAACAGCAACCAACCCAAACCTTTTGGCTTTTCAAGGACAATTTTCAAGGCATTTTTCAACCTCCTTGCTCCACTAGAGTGCTACAGCCTGGGAAGAGCCCTAGACTGAGGTTAGACCCCAAGGACCTGATTTCCAACACTCCTGTCCACCAGCTCCTATCAGAAAGAAACTGAAACTTATGCTTAACTTCTTGTCCCTCTGAAGTCCTGAGCACAGGAGTCAGAATTTGGCAAGAAGGCAGAACTGGGTTACCCTTAGGCTTCAGTGTTAGGAAGATGCCACCAGGCACCATTGTGGCAAAGGTGCAAAATCACTTTATCTTCTTCACCACACTACTGAGAGGAGAGGATTCCAAAGAAACGTGTGCATGGCTATATTTAACTCTTGTTCCTTTTTAAAAATAAATAAAAAATAAATTATTCAGCTCGTACAGGCAATGAATATAGGCCATGGAATCCAACACACAGCAGCAAAAGTACTCCATTATTAAGTCTGTAATTGCCAAGAATTAATTTGCTAATTGCATGCAACTAATCTGCGTCCTTTTTGTTTTATATCAATTAACAGAGTAATTAAAAAAAGCAATCTTCTTGATAGTTCCTCACTGGCAGACTTAGCCCAGCAGAGCTAATGAAAGAGGGCCACCCTTTAACTAACCTCATTAGTATCTCTTCTTTTGTTAAACATCCTACAAAAAAAATAGTTAATTTTGCTGCATGAAAGTCCTTGATGTTAGACTGCTAATGAGGGGGCCACACAGCTCTGATTCAGTGTTTGTTTGGTGAGTGGCTTTGCTGGTTGCAAAGCAAATGCTTGTTCCTTGCCTTGCTGCCCTTTCAGGGATGGGAGTCAAGTAGACAGCCAGAGCCCCATCCTGGTTAGAGGTTTATAGAGATGAGCAGTTGCCAAACCTTTAAAGCTTCCTCTGAGTCAAATATGAAGTTTGTTACATGAAAAAAAAAAAAAATTAAAATAATAAGAATACAAACAAGAGAAGCCCTGCCTGCAAGAAGAGTGTGGTTGAGATATGGCTATTTCTAGGTGATAGTCTGAAGAGATGCTGCTCTGACAGCAGAGCTGGGGAAAAAAAAGAAAATGAATTTATAGCTTGGGCAGAGATGATGTGCTGGAGGCTGTGCACACAGTGTAAGTGATCCTTGCAGGGAGCAGCCAAATGGGGCTCTGGGTGCCTGCAAATGCTCATCCCAACTGCAGATGGGTGGGAGCTGGGAGACACGGAGGGACCTGCTGGGATTTTCAGTAGCTTGAAATTTCCCTCTTTTTTTTTCCTCTTTCCCTGCTCTTTTGAAAGCCTCTGAGGCTCCCTGCTCCTTTTGGCAGTTCCCAGCTTTCAGCATGCCCAGGCACAAGGGGAACACGAGTGTCCATCACAGAGACATTTTCAACTTATTTCTGACTTAGAGAAATACCTTTGGAGGGCAGTGGTGTGTGTACATGGTGATGTCTAAAGGGATTTAAAAAGTGTCAGGCAGGGGAAGAGTTGTAGGCAGAGGGGAATTACCAGGGAGGAGGACAGGGTGTGTGGCTGTGCCTGTGTCACTGTGACTCAGGAAATAAAAAATTCTGCCCTGGTTACAAAATAAAATTAACTTCAAAATCCTCTCCCCTGCTTGGATACCACATGAACCTTTGTATGAGGCATCTATAAGTTGAGCTGGGCCCTGAGCTGTTTTAACACAGTCTATCTCAGAGCCTGTGTGCTTGGTGCTGCCTTCCTCCAGCAGGATAAAGACCCAGGAATACCTATTTTAATTTTTTTTTTTTTTTTGCCTTTGTAACCAATATTCTATAATATTCTACTGTCCAGAGGAGAGCTTGTGGGGAGAGCTGCAGCAGCACTAGTGAGATGCACTGATTCCCAGGGCTGTGGACTCTTTCCTTTCCTCATGTCCTGCTTTTTCCTATAGCTCCTGGAGCTGGGAAACATCCTTGCTGTAATGAGACCTTCCACCAGGAGGCAAGTCAGGCTTCACACCGGCACAGCAAAGAGCAGAAACACCTCTGGCCAAGTGATGTCTTTCAGTGGAAGGGTCCCAAAGACACCAGGAATTGCTCTCTGAACACCTCAGAGACGATTCAGACCTTTTCCCCCCGAGTTAGATTTGTAGATTTGATGAGTAAATGTACTGAAAAAAAGTGTCAGAGGAGCAGGTGGCAGCACTAGCATCCTTTCCCTGTTTCAGGGGCTGAGTTCTGTCAAAGGAGACTGAAATGGGTCCATATTACTCTGAAATGACCAGCTGAAATTTGGGCAGGTCCAAAAGCGAGCTGGAAACCCAAATCCTGGACACAGAGAGAGAGAGGGAGAGCACTCCATGTGCCTCTTCAGAAGCTTTTTTGGAAACCACCTCTCCCTTCAGCCATCCTCTCCTGGGTTGGGTGGATGTTGCCTAGAACACTGAGACCTGGCAGTGAGGATGAGGATGCAAGGAGGGGTGTGGAAGGCTGGTGAGCTGTGCACACACGTGTGCAGAGGGGGTTGGTGGGGGCTGGGGGCTTGGTTGGACCCCTCCTGCCAGGCTGGGTGTGAAAGAGCAGCTGAGAAGAATTGCAATACCTCCCACTCCTCTGTTTCTGGTGAATGCATAATGAATGCTAACGAATTCCTCACTTGGGGCATATGGTTAAGACATATAGAGCCTAACCCTGCTACAAAGAATAAAGACCTTGATGGTACAAGATGGGGGAGGGCTGGGAGGAACCCAGTGATTTCTGTGCTGAGTTTGGGTCAATGGGACTCATCCTGCTCCAGCCCATGGTCCTGTTCAAACCAAAGGGCTACGGGAACTGGAGAGAGAAATTATTTACTTGCCTACTAAAGTAAAAGCAAACATACGTCCCTAGATGTGTTTTAGAAGCTGAGAGCTGCCATGAGGTTAAAAGAAAAGGAATAATTTTTTTCTGGAGAAATGAGGGGTATCCAAAGGAAAATGTTTCACAGCAGCACAGAGGGGAAAGGGATACACAAAGACTCAAAAGCAATGTTGAAAAAGATGTGAGGATGATAATGATGGTAGAGGAAACCAACAAAACAAGTGGCATGCTCTGGCCCCAAGGACTTTATTTGCCCCATCCCCTGTCCCTGCTGCCCCCATGGTCCCCAGTGCTTTTTCTGTGGCATTCAGCATTCCAAACATGGGGCTTTAGAGCTATTTGAGACTCTGTAGTGTAACCAAGAAGCCTGATGGGTAAGTAAGAAGTTTGTGAGCAGATTTCTACTTTCCTGCCCAGAGATCTCAGGTGCTGGAGCCCCCCAGGTTTGTATTGCAAGCCCTGTGCTGTGGCCCAGACTTTCCCAACCCAATATATCTGGAAACTATTGAGAGACTTCTTCTTCATTAGAAGAGGTGAAAACTTGATTCTCAGGGCAACTTCAGATCTAGTAATTAAGTGCTGCAAGCACTCCAAAGAATTACCACCAATATTTAAACAAAGTAACAGAGACACCAGTAAGAGCACACATCTCTCTACTGGGTGATATGGCAAACTACTAGATTTGATGAGTAGATTTTGAGTTTTGGGTCTGCACACAACTCTTACCACTCTGCACTCAGTTCCAAGCCAGGCAGCACTAACTAGCTCCAATATTCCTCCATGGATTGCTGTCACATCTGTGAGATATCAACAAATATTCACCCTGATGGCCTGTTCCCAAAGGGTTAGAAAACATCAAGAAAATACTCAAGGACTTTCAAAGTATTCCAAAAAATGTCTGAAGAAACTTTCACCCGCACCAAAAACTCTTTCAATAGCAAAGATTCTCAGAGAACCTTTTAGGAAACCTGAAGCAGGCAAATTTCTGAGTGAAACCACCCCTCTTGTGGTGAGGGCTGAGCTGACACACGAGATGGATGCTCTACAATTGACACCAGGACTTCGACCACTGTGGGCAAAGGCTTGTCTTTCTATTTGCTATTTTCCAGCTAACTTTATCCACATCTTCTCCCTAAACCGCAGCAGAAGCAACTAGATGGACACTTCTGTAGTGCTTTGAGGCATTGCTGTCCTTTGCTGTCCATCTCCTGCTACGGAAGAGGAGCTACGAGTGGTCAAAGCGATGTAGAAAAGCAGCATTTGCCATGGGTTACACCTCCAGATTTATCAATATGTTTCTGAGAACAAAGCAGCCCAGGTACCTCATCGAGCAAGCGGTGGAAAAAAAAAAAAAAAAAAGAAAAAAAAACAACCAACAAAAACCAGCAGAGAGCAAGCTGGAAAAAATTCAAAGTCCTTCTAAAAATGAAAATCTGAAAGCCAGCCAAGTCCCAGCAGCTGAGCGGAGGTGCGAGGCATTCGGTCTCCGGGGTGGGCAAAAGCAGCCGAGTGCCGTATGCAGTGTGCATCAACACCTCTTGACACTCATGAATATGGGGCTGGTGCTGATGCCCACTTGGATGAAAGAACAGAGGGAGATTGCCAGCGTCGAAGTGGGTGGAAGGGAGGGATGATCTGTAGCAAGATGTTGGGTTTTCTTGAAGCCTCTGGCGCACAAAGAGCGACCTGAGCACCCACTCGTCCCAGGGCTTGGAGATGGGGAGGTTTAAAGACTTGCAAAGGGCTAGGTGGAGGTTAACTGAAGGATGGATTAAGGCTAAAAGCCCAAGGGAGGGGATCTGTGTGGTTGTGTGAGTTGTCAAAACTCAGGTGCACACGGGTGGTGCTTTTCGGGGGGAAGTCTGATGGATTTCTTACAACACTGACTTGATTTCTGGAAATCACAGACTGGTCGGGGTTGGAAGGGACCTTAAAGATCATCTAGTTCCAACCCTCTACCATCAGCAGGGACACCTCCCACCAAACCAGGTTTGGAGCTGTGGTTGTTGAGCAATTCTGGAAACTCAGGCCCTTTGCAGCTCCTGCAGTACCTTGCACACCCCCCAACTCCTAAAAACCAGGGAATGATGCTGCCATTAAGTTTTTAAGCCTTGGTGACTTCTTTCTGCAAGCCCCAAGAAGATACTGTGATCCCCTCAAATAGCTCTTTGCAATAAAAGACCGTGGTAGGAACAAGAAGGTTTCAGTGAACATTGCTGGTAAATAAAGGCTCATCCTGGAGCATGTTTTAAGTCCCTACACCACAAATACAAATTCATGTAGGTGGGGGCAGCCTCATCAACGGACAAAGAATCTCCTTACTTTGAAGTGCCACCCTTCTTCACTTTCAGATTTCTCAGTCGTGCATTTTGGCTTTTGCCAAATCCTCAACAAAACAACACAGCAATCCCAACCTGCTCTGTCCTCCTCCCTGCCACTCCTTCTGCTCCCCTTGTGAGAGGCTTCTCCAGCAGAGCCCCAGGGGCTGGAGCAGCAGCAGCATCCCACTCCAAAGCCTTCCCACCACCACCAACTGAGAGCTCACCCAGGAATATTCCTCTCCCTACCACATTTGCATGACAGACGGCTCCTTTGCATTATCCACCTCTTCCAACAGAAGCCCCCTCCATCCCTTGGGCATCCCGTGGGGATATCTGCTGTTGCAGGCTGCTTTCCACCCCCTCCCTGCCCACCCTTGCCCTCACTCCCACGTTCTTCCAGCAAAGCATCACGCCAATATGTTGGCCCCGCGTTAACTTCTACTCGTGCTGGCTCCTTCTATAATTTGCTCAAAATTTCAGGCCTCTGAGATGCAAAAAGAGAGACAGCCCTTTGACACCCTCTGGACATGCACCAGCTGGGCTCCAAACTCCCAGCTCACCCCAGTAAGGGGTTTTTGGTGGTCAGAAGGGAGAAAGGAGCGTCTCTCCGAGAGAGACCCAGTCCTTACCCCAGCTGCAACGTGCACCGTGCCTGATATGTTGTAATGACATGAAAATGAATAGAATAAACTGACTGAGTAGCATTGTTATTAACCTTTGTTACCTCAATAAATCACACCAAAGAGCAGCAATTACTCCTCTTTCTGACAAACACTGGTTACACAGCAGATTCCCCCCTTGCTTTCCATCCTGTGCCCTCTCCCTCTTTCACAACTGGAACCAGGAAGGTGCAGAACATACCACAGTATTGCAAGAAACAGGGATAATTTAATGCCAGCTCATAAAAGCACATTATAGATAAGACAGGGCTTCCACAGCATCCATCTCTTTCACTTGTAACCACCTACTTGCCTTCAGAGCAAGGCTTGGGCTTCCCAGGGGCTTCACATCCTTGGCTGGATTCTGCTCCTGGCTCTCATTCATCCATACTTGCACAAATGCAGGTCTGTGCATTTCTCTTGCATCAAACTTTGGAGCTCAGGAATTATTGAATGCAAAGCCTGGAAAGTAAAATTTACCCTTCTCCAATCTCTAGCCCAAAGTATGACCCAAGATTTTGGCCCCAGACCAGGACCAGCAATTGTTTTCTGTTTAGCACTAATTTGGCTTGGGTTTTTGTCAGGTACTTGTGTCAACACCCAAACATCTTTAGGAGTTTGCTGCTTTTCCCAAGCCTGCTCATTTCTGAGGTCAGTGCCATGCTTTCAGATCGATATATTCAGAATTTAGTCAGCACAAAGAGCCTCAGAGCAGAGTGCTACCCTTGCATATTTAACGATATCTGGGAAGAGGACCTTTCAACAAAAGTATTCATTGCAACTTAAAAATCAATCCTCGTTTGAAGAAACTAGCAAAGTGTTGTAGCAACCATGGTTAAAACACTTGGATTAATAATAAATCAGAGCTGACAAAGACTTTCTGCCTTTTTTTTTTTTACTTTGTGGATTTGTTTTCACAGAGGGCCTGGTTGTGGACACAAGAGATGAAGGCATGATGCTTTAAAGCAAGATTCTGAATTACAATTCAATAAACTTTGAAGGACTTCATGTAAAACTGGCAGAACTCATGTGTTTTATTTGTTCCTACTATTTTTTCTTCAGAAATCTACAGAAATCACCTTGGAGATTCAAAACTTCCCTGGGAATTTCCAAAGTCACACACGGAGTGTAAATAGTGGGATTATAATATTCAAATATCATGTCTAGTCTTGAAATAGTTTAAAATAAAAACTGAACAAACTCTCTGTGGCCAGAAAGAGCTGAAGCTTGGGTTCCTCCTGCAGAGGTAAATTTGCTTGTGCAGCACATAATGTTCACAACTCCTGCTTTCCTTGTTACAGGTGCCCATGGGAACACACCCTCTGTGCTCACACTCTGCTCCACAACCCAGAAAATATAAAAGCAGCATTTGCCTTGCTACCATGCCAGATGAAGCCTTCCTTTTGAGATCGCTTGGCTGGGCTGTATTTGCTTTCTTATGCTCAGATTTTAATCATCCAGTATGAAACATCAGTCTGTGATACCAGCACCCTCAGGTACAGGACCTCAGGTACATGGCAGTAGGTGCTATACAAAGAAAGAAGACATAAGAATGGCCCAAAAGGATGGATGACCACACCTCTCTGTCTGGAAGACACCTAGGGGACAAAAGATCTGATTCTGTGAATACAACACTGAGTAAATCTCATGGCTATGGCTCCTTTCCTCTGGTACTGTTTCAGGAGTAAAAGGGTGAATGGTTTTCACAGAAGGAACTACAACTGGTAGGACCAGTAGGAAAGATTCAGCTGTTCCTGAAGTGGCTGCTTGTCTTGGTAGCTTTGCTACTGCTAGATCTGTGCTGAGACCCAACCTTTGTTTTAGGTCAGCTGGAATCTAATTTAGGGAGGAATCTTTGTTGTGTGGATGTCTTTGTGACTTATGTACTCGAAGTTGATTTTAGTCCTCCCAATCTTATTAAGGATTTATCATAGACTGACGAGTGCTGCAGAGTCCACGAGGGTACCCAGAGGTGCCCTTTATTGCTAGGGAAGGGTATGTGTGTGAGGTAGGAAGAGTGAACTGGAGGCAAACCAGACATTAATCATCCAGAATGCCAGCCAGCAGAGCCTCAAACCTGCAGAAAAGCAAGATTATATTTTCTCTCCTCCCAGAGAGGATCTGAGCCAAACTCTGACAGCAAGTACTGACTTCAGGAAGCACTGAGGACCCCTTCATGACTAACCTCAGTGATCTGCTTCCTGCACTTTTATTATCATCCTAAAATAATCCTTCTTCTCCTGCCCTCCCTCAAACTGCTCCTGAAAATAGGAGCAGAGGTTTTGTCATTTTGATCAGCAGGAGAGGAGTGGGGCTCATTGGGGGTGAGGTGGCTGGAGCCTACATTTCCTTCCCTTTCTTTTCTGCTGGAGCACATTTGGGAGGACCAGGCAGCTGCATGAGCAAAGTTGTTAAAAAAAAAAAAAAAAAAGCAAAAAACCAAAACAAAACCAACAAATCCACCCAGTCCCACATCACAATGACTTTTCTCAGATGATAAACATAATAATAAAGCCCCTCCTAGTAGCCAATATGATGCTAATGCTTCTTAGCTCTGTCAAAAGTGAAAACAGCTCCTTGCTGTCAATTACTGGAGGGACAGCTGGAGTCTCTCCTCTCACTGTCAGGATGCAGACATATTGCATGTCATCGAGAAGGTAACAAATTCACCAGGACAGCATCACCATCTGTCACCACCAGAGACACCGCCGAAACAAAGGGTCAGACTTCAGCACAGAGCTGGGCTCTGATCTGCCCCTCTTCCTCCTCATCCTCCACTGAGAAGCAGAGGGGTGCAGGTGGAGGTGTCCCCCTAAATCCCTGTGTCCATCCCAGGGACACACAAGGGAATTTGGGTTTATAAACCAAAGGGGTGAGCTTGCAGGATGGAAACTGGTTGTTTTCACCAGTAAAGCTTCAAGACACAAGTGGATTTCACTCTGTCTCTTGCCCAGTTTCCACTTCCAAGCACAATGTTTTCCCCTGAGAGATCCTCACGAGGGACATCTCCCTACCTCTACATGGAGATACGTTTGGGCTACTCGTAGGAGTAAGGCAACACCCAAGGAAGGCTGGGGGATCAGGCTCTAAGTTGATTTGTTTGGGGCCAGATGGTTGATTCCCCACATTATTGAAGTCTGACTGCCCTGGATCCAGGCTCACAAGGAGATGCTCACCCACCCCAGGAAGACACTTACACTGCTCCAAACTCTACATGTGACCTGAAACCCCTCAAAATGACAAGTCTGTGATATGTTTTGAGATAGTTTTCACTATTTAGCCATCAGCTCTACAAAAATTTTTAAACAAACCAAACATCTTCAGGAAACCCCTCAATTAATAATTCTATTTTTTTAAAAAAACATGTTTTTGTAGATGCTGTTCAGGAGAACAGTGTAAATAATATCAATTATTTAAGCAATATTTTTTCTGTAGCATATATTGTGCTGTTTAAAAACAACCCACATAACTCCATTCTTTCACTCAAGACAAGGCTTATTTCCAAACTGAGGATGTGCTAATTATTTTGAGAGCGGAGTTTATTTTTTTGACAGAAAAAATCACTGTATTTAAAATCACGTAGAGTGTTGAGACTTCAGATGAGTTGGAGAGAAAGATGTTCCTGCAAAATTATACCAATGTGCTGAGGCACCATGTTCCCCTAGCTCCTATGCTCTTGGCACAGCATTAATTTGGGATACCCTGGTGCTGCTGGCAAATGCAGCACTGTGGAGTCCAGCTGACATCTAGGGATACCCTTTGGGTTCCTAGAGCTGGATGGCAGCTTTCCTGTTTGCTGTCAGCTGAAAGATTCAGGATTTAAAATGTATATTCTTAAATATCTCCAGTGTTATAAACATGTGAGCTGAGGAGTGAAGGTAACTGAGTTACCTGGAATTAAATAGCACAATTCAGATTTTGGCAGTCATTTGGATGCTGCTTTGCTTTGGTCCTGTAGGAGTGCCCTGGGAATCCTGCCCCCCCCCCCCCTTCCTTGCTCCATTGTACAATAATAATCCAAAAGAAGCATAAATGGAATTTGACAATAATTCCAAAATGCAGCACAAATGGAGTTGCTACTGCTTTTCCCAACTTGCAGTACTTCTGCTAAGATTTACAAAGAGCACACAAAATTATTCAGAAAAAAAACCAAACAAAACAAACCACAAAAACATAGCTGCAGACATATGGATATATTTCTAACCAGGAGAAATAGCTCATCCTCTGGCCACAGCCCTACATGCCAAAATTCATTTCATGCTGTAGGTCACAATAACTGACAAGCAGTTTCCCCTGAATCATATGAAATAACTTCTGAAGAAGTCACAACTGCTGCTTCCCTCCCTTCCCAGTGCTGTTTCTTTTCTCAAACCCAGGATGAACACCTCCAACGTGGGGAGGGAGAGCACGGAGCTGCAAAGCTGCATCCCCCATCCTCCCTTCCACCCCTTCTTGCTCCCCAGGCATTCATGGGCTGCCTTGGGCTTTCTGGCTTGACTCTCCTCCAAGGATATGTCAAGATTGCTGTGATCTGAAAGTCATGAGATGCTGCCTGGAAATGTTATTCAAATTGTGGCTGGTGGCCCTGCCTCTCCACCCATCCCTCCTGCCCTGTCCTTCTCCACTCCCACAGAAACCAGGAGATGCTCAGGGGAGCTGCAAAGCTCCCACACCACATAAACCCCAGGAGTGAAAGGAGAAGGCTTGTGAAATGGTTTAAGAGAACTCCTGTTCAGAAAAAGAAGGGGGCAGCTGTTCTCATTAAAAAGGAGGAGATGAAGCAGTCCCACGTTCACCATGGGCTGGGAACAGGTGGTTTGGGCTGTGATTCCTGCTGTCACCTAAACCAGCACCAGCCTCTTCTCTCTGGGAGGAAGGATGTGTGCCACTCACTGCACAGTTTCCACAAAACCCTCTTCCCCAAACCCCCCACTGTTTTGGAGCCATCTCTGCCAGCTTTTTAGATGGACTCTGCTCTGTAACCCGCACTATTTTCATTTTGCTGGGAAGAGCAGGCAGCCCAAACAATTCTGTTGTAGTTCCCTTCACAAAACCTTTCAGGGAGGTGTTTTCCTGGACAAGAAGGGAAAGCTGCAATCTGGCTCTCCACAGGGGAGCTGAGGCCATTGGGGAGGCTGTGACCCAGCAGGGAGCTGAGCACTGAGGTTTCTCAAGCTATTTCTCTGCCCTTCAGGACACACTTCATCCCCATCCCCTGAGCAAATCCCCTCCTGAGAACCACACCTTGGCAGCTTGCTGAAACTCAGAACATGATCTCTAAATTTGAACGTGATCCTGCCTAAAAACCACCTCAAAAATTTCATTAATAACATTGGAGGGTTGCTTCTTGGGGAGATGCTTTGAAGACATCATCTCAGCACAGAAAGCACCTGCTCTAGGCTGCAAGTTGCATTCTCTGGATGAAGCCCAGGCCACACACTTGGGATGTGGACAAGGTTTTAATTCTCTTTCTTGCAAAGGTTTCTACAAACTAAAACAAACCCAGCCCTGGCTGCCTGGCTTAATTTGCCCTGTGAAAGGTTTAACGTGGTGTGAGGATATTTTATCTTTGTGGCTACATAAGAAAAAGGCCAAATGATCAAATAGTCCATGTAGCCTTCTCTAACTTAGTCCATGCTGGGCAGCTGACTTCACAGCCAGAGCCTGCTGCCTTTCACAAAGCCTCGTGTAGCTATTTTGGAACTAGAACTGATCTTTATGCATTAAGGTGGACCCAGATTTTAGAAGAAAACTCGCATCTCTTTTGAGCTGCTGCTCAGAACATTTTGCTCTCTGGATGGCTGTGCCTGCCGAGCCCTGTAGCCATCACCAGCAAAAGAGAAATGAAAAACCCAACGCTGCTCCTTTATTGAACAGAGCAGAAAACTTCAAGAGAGAGAAAAAAAAATGGGCTTGAAAGCAATATCTGCACTTAGATGTTGTTCAGAATGTCACTGCAATATAGAGGGATGGTGAAACAAAGCTCCTGCTGCTGTCCTGAGCTTGTGTTTCAGTGGTGCTCCTCACCCATTGGGTATAAAAATTGCTTTTCCCTCCTGTGCAATGCAGCTGGCTCTGGGGTGGGGAGAGCAGTTGATAAAAATGCAGCTGTTTCATTAGCTTGGACAGGGAACGAAAAAAAAAAACAACAAAACAAACAACAATCAGAGAGCTACAGGGGAAGTCAGGTGGGAAGAACGTGATCTGAGGAGCTGTTCTAAGGAAATATTTTTTGTTTGTTTGAACACAAGTGACTTTTCAGCATGGATTTTCGGCACTGGTCACAATTTCTGTGCTGAAGCAGTTTTGACATTTTCATTAAAACTTTTCATTTCAGCTCATGATTTGATTCAATCCATAAAAAATCAGCAAAGGTTCTGATATATGCCATAAGTCACGCGCATCTTGGAAGAAATAAATGAAAAAATATCTAAACCCAGTAAGAACCGTGGAAATACTGCATTTCCCCAGTCCCTTGAACAGCTATAGGAAGCACCAGGCAAACAGAAAGGTCACAAGCAGGGGAGATGCTAACTCAGAGGGGTTGGAAGGACCACATGGCTGAGCCAAGGCCAGTGTTGGTTCAGAGCCCTTCATCAGCTGGGAAGTTTTTGGAGCAACAACAACTGTGCCAAAGGCATGGAGGGGTGTACGTGGTGTCAGAAAACAGGGTTACCTTGTAAACAACAAACCTGTCTTCTCTGGTCTTGAGTTACCAAAGATATCAGGATTAAATCCAGAAGAAGCACATACTTTGTGTAGGTTTTAAGTTCTGGGACTCTGGGCCATGGTCCACACTTAATCACGTTTCCTGAATCCATGTTATCAGGGGTTATTGCTAAAAAACATATTTTCTAGGAATACAATTGTTCAGTCCTCCTATGTCACCATAATGTATGAGGAGAGCAGGCAAGGGCAGTGGTCCCAGAAGTAATTTTCTAGACCTTAAATACCCGTGATGCTGAAAAGTGATGTACACAATTAAGTGCACTTGTTAACATTTAACTTTTTTTCTTTGGTCAAATTAATTTTCTAGCACATTAGAGGTGTAAGGGTCATGTATTCCTGGTTTTTTTATTTATTTATTTTTATTTTTTTTTAAATCATTTCCCATGACTTGGCTCTGCTGACATCCAGAAGACAAAGATTCATGCTCAAGACTTGGGGCAAGATTTATCAAAGGCACAGAGTAGATGTTTTTTGACATTTCTCCTTGGTGCACTGTATGGCCACTTTCACCTCTTAATGAACAACCCTGCCAACCACTGCAAAGTGACTGAAATTGGAGGTAAAGCCCACCCTCCCTGCCTGCTCCTCTTGAGATGGTTCACAAAGAAACTCAGTGTGGAAGCAGCACATGTCTGCTTGAATATACTAGGTAAAAGACCAACTACACACAGATGTTTGGTTTAAATTAGTATCTTTCCATAAAGGTAGATATAAATCCAAAATCTGTTGTTGTTTTGCCAGTTGCAGACTTTCCATTTTGGTTATTTACATGCAGAAGCCAGGAGGTGATTTTGAAGATCTTTAAGAAAAAATAGTTGTTTTTTCTTCTCCTCTAGCACTGAGATATTTCTCTTTTGAATCTCATGAGTCTAGATGCACTTGACTCTAAAAACCAAAGAGAATTACATACCTGATGTACTTTGGTATGTATGTCCTGAACCTGATGTTCAAAAAAATTCTTACTACAATTTTTACTTTCAGCTAAAGTCCTGTCCTCTCCTCCTTTCCTCTTAGTGCCTGTGGATGGGCACTGCCTACATCTACACACTCAGAGATGGATTTTTTACTGCAATGTACAAAACATCTGGGCACTTGAAATTGCATACGGGCACAGTGTGATTTTTGAAAGCTCTTGGACATCTTTAACCCCAGCTGAAGCCACATGTTTTGAATGTTGCACCAGACATGTGGATACCCAGGCAGAGCCTTCACAAACATGGGCTGATGTTTGGAGGGATGAACATAGAAAAATGTAACCAAATAATCTTCTGGAGATGAGGGGGTTTGAAATAATTATCAGGAATCCTCAAGAATTTTAACATTTGGTTTGCTTTGGTTGAATGTAAAAGACAATGGGGGCCTGGACCTTACTCAGACTTTCCTACCAAGTAGCTCCACCAAATCAGGAATTTAAACTGAGTCTGAAACAGCATTTTGTCTGCATTTAGAGACATATTGCCTCAGGATAAGAGATGTAATTCTCTGAAATGAAGAAAATTAAATCATTACCCTCTTCACCCAAGCCTTTTTGCTGCTGGAAAGTTAGTTTTGCATTTAATGAATATGGGCTCATGTCTTTCTAATGAGTATGAGATAGCTGATGTAATTGAAAACTTAAGCAGGGAAAAACCATTACAAGTTTGGGGTTTTTTTTAATTAATTTATTTTGTATATTTGTGTTATGAGTGATAGCTATCAGTAGAGTAATGGGGATGGAAAACCTCAATTTACTCAACAAGCAATTAAAAAATGTGTTAGAATAGGAGAGTCCCTGTATTTCACCTGCCTGAAGGAAAGCAGCTGGAGGAGGAATTTCTGCTGTGTTTCCCTACGTCTCTGGGAGATCCTAGGGATTTCCTTACTCCTGCCTTCCTCCTACTTCTTCCAACCCTGAACTTGTTCTCACATTTTCTGTTCTCTCTTTTTTGGCCAGGAAGCAGCTCCTCTATTCCTCAGTGTCCAGGACTGTCAACCAAGCTGACACTTGAGGAAAACATCTGCAAATGATGGGATGGGCAGGGGAAACAACTGCCTCCCCCCAGTCATGTACATGCCTGCACTCCCAGACTTTATTTCAGGCTGAGTTTTTACCTTCCTTACAGCCAGGAACTAAGGAAGATCCTGAGCAAATCCAAGGGGAGAGTTGCTGCTCAAGGACCAAGTTTCTAGAACTGCAGAGATGGCAATAACCTGGGCAAAGAAAGGACTCTGGCATCCTCTGCTCACTGTTCAAACCTTCAGCCCATGTCTTTGGAGCTCCAAAGAGTAATGGGACTGATTGTCACTGTGTTCCCATGTATGAAATTGAGGATGGAAACACATATTTGTAATAATGAAAGGACATTGAGGGAAAGAGCAAAGGAGGTGCTGGGGATAGGGAAAGATGGTTCATAAGGTCAATGTGATTCCTAACAAATCCATAAATCAATACCATTAGCTAGAAATGCATTTCTCCATCATTTTTGTTTTTTAATACTTTTCCCCATAATCCCTGCACATTTACCTCTGGAGACCAGCCTTCATCCATAGGCCCATATATCATTCTCAGACAAAGTTTTTCCTCTCTAAGCTTTCTATTTTCATTTGATTTTTCACTAATAGTTAGATATTTTGTATTTTCTTGCACTCCCACATATAGCTTCTCTTGGCCACCCCCCCCCCAGGAAAATACCTCCCATTAACCCCTCCTTAAACCCCAGCCCCATTCATCTTAGAATTACCTCCATGCTCCTTGCACAAAAAATTCTTTTCCGTTCTGCTTTCAGAGGTTGTCCTTGAGGTATCCCCTCTAATTTCAAGATCAAAACCCAAAGAAAGAAAGTTAAATGATCCTGAGATGTGCTTCCTTCAGGATTTTTCCTTGGAAAGCTTCGCAATGGCTATCACAAGGCTGTGTTTGGGCAGGGAGCACCAAGCTCCATGCACCACCTTGTCCCCGTGGAAGAAGGTTTCCAAAGCAGCCAACTAACATCCTAAAAAGATATTTCTTTGTAAACCACAGAACTGATTGAAGATTTTACCAGCTTCCAGCATTTCTTTCCTTCCTGCCAACAGCTGGGAGTGTGCAAGCGTTCCCTAATCAGTTCCATGTGGTCATCCATCTCCTACCTGCACTCCCTGGAAGTTTAAACTAACCTGGCTGGGTTTGCCTGAAGTGAATTAGGAAGTGCACATCCCATCACTCCTCCCCACAGGGCTGGTAACAGGCAGCTGGGGAAAGTTAATGTCTTCAAGTAGCATCACTTGATCTAGGAGAGGATAAATGTCTGAAACAGTAGCCAGGGGTTATGTCCTGAGCCCAGTGCATAATTTATCCACAAATTGGCTTTCTGGAAAGAGGTAGGAGTAGAAAAACACCACTGTTTGCAGGCAGATGGGGATGAGATAGAAGAAAGTTGCAACTCTGCTCCAGAGATAGATCTGGAAAGGGATTTTTCTACTCTTTCTTTCTGCAAATGCCAAATTTAAAATCAAATGTCAGTCCCTGCTAGCTGTTCAGATTCAAGTAGGCATATCTGGAAACAACGTGTTGCCCTGAAAGCCACTCAGAGTGGCTCTGAAGTTGGAGACAGGGGTGGAAAACTCTTTTCCCAAAGCTGAGGCTGTCATCGAGCAAGAACAAAAGGCAGGTGGTTGGACACCAGCTTGTGTGAGTTTCCTTAGTTAAGAAAAATTAAATGTCACAGCCTCCACTGGATCAAATCTACCAGAACAGAGCTGATTTATCCAAGCTCAGAGCTGGGTTTAGCCACCCAGTGAGGCTGGAGTATGGATCATCCACGAAAAGCAAGTTTATGGTTTCAAAGGTAAAACCAGAGAAGTCAAGGCAGCAAGTTTTAAATGCAGCTGGGAGATCACAGTCTCCCTGGCCTGTGATTGAACTGGTCTGCAGCAATATTTTACCATGGGTAGCTTGCTCACATTGGCTAAATTTAACTAGGATATTGGGTATCTGAGGAGAAAAGAGCCACATGGTCTACACAGCTTTAATTCTGCCCTTCCCCTCATTCCATCTTTCTGGTGACATCAGTCTGGTCCAGGTAATATCTGATTACAGAGGTAGGAGGTGACAACCAGCACCTGGATGCACCTCCAGGTACAGAGAATTTGCAGGGACACGGATCCACATCTCCCCCCACCAGGCAGCATCACCTGAACCTCACACCTCACTCATTTCTCTGCTGACCAGAAGCAAACCAAACCAAGAGCCTGGCTGAAACTCTTTTTTTTTTTTTTTTTTTTGGCAATTTAACAAAATGCCAATGCCACTGCCAGCACCAAGATCTTCAGTAATGTTTTCTCCCAGCCTAAAACCCACCCTTTCAGAAGTGAGCACCACTTTAAAGAGGCAGAGGGAAGCAAAGGGAGCTCATTAATCATTATGCCACGACAACACTACGGGGTGATTTCTGCTCTACACCTTTTTTCACAATAGTATGCAATTTAATTGCTTTTTTAAAAGCTTTAATGATACAGACCAAAAGCTGATCTTAGCAACATCTTTTCTACTTCAGTGGAATTAAGGACACAGTTGGCAGTTGACAGAAATGAGCAACTGAGCCACTTCAAAAAAGGCAAATACATCTCAAAACCTCACTCAGGTTAAATATGATGCTTTCTGCAAAAGTCCAGTAAAGCACCTTCTATCTCTTCTGAATCTGAAATGCTTTTTAACCTTCTATGCATTATTTTGGGATGTTTTGACCCTGGACCTGCTTGTCTATGAGAATTTCTCTCTGTGGGGAAGATTTTAGAGATGAAAAGAGGGTGGAGAGACAGACTCACGGTTCATAAACCGAAAAGACAAAACGGATGAGGACACTGCTGGAGTGCCAGAGAGGCTTCATAAAAATTAAAAGTCACAGCCCACCAGGTGTTCAAATAAACATGGTGTGTAGCAGCAGATGCAGGTTTGCAGCAGCACTCAGCAGGCTGGGTGCTGGTTTCACAGCAGGCACTGCACTTGGATTGTGTTAGATGCCAGGAGGGTGCATGGAAAATTATGAATGCATCAGCTCTGGGGCTGGATTTTTCTGCAAGTCTGACCCAGATGACAAGAGTTTGAAGCTGCATGGATATTACAGAGGGTTAATAAGAGAGGGCAGTGTTCAGAGAGGGTATGCAGACTTCTTTTATGAGGAAACATGTGCAAAAGTCAATGAATGACTTGGGTATTTCTGCCACCAACTATAAAGGACTTGTTTTAAGAGTGATTCAGGTGTGGGTGGATGTACCTGGGGAAGATTGGGCTTTACATGACAAAGGGACAAGCCTGTGCCATGGAGTTCTGTGGGTGTCTAACAAACAGTCAACATACAGATTACTAAATGTATCCATGCTTTTATATCACTGGACTTTGTGATCAAATTCTTTAATCTCTGAACATTTTTTTTTTTTTCCCTGTGTGGGTTTTACCACTTGTTTGACAACTCCTTTGCTCCTGAAGCAGCAGAGCTGGACAGTCCTGCTTTAGCAAGCCTCCTCAGGGAGGGCTTTACTGAGATATCACCAGGATTTATATCTTTTCTGGATCTGAATAGTGCCTTTCCCATATAATTACCAGGAAAAGGACAATTTCTGAATGCTGGGGTAGGAATAGTCTGAAGCAATGGCATGAAGTTGGAGCCTGCACGTGGAAGCCAAGCTCTTGAGAAAAGTGCTCAGAATTCAGACTGGAAGCATGAAGAGAATAAAAAATGTCACTTGTTGGAGAGGAAGGGAGAGAGGGGAGGAATGTGATTTGTGACTAAAGAGAGAGACCGTGCAGCTTTGCCTCTGGAAAAGCATCTGTGACCATCTTCTGGCAGCCAGAAATGTGCACTCTGCCTCTGCCCAACCCACACA
Organism: Phaethornis superciliosus; assembly: GCA_023637945.1. Taxonomy (NCBI): domain Eukaryota; kingdom Metazoa; phylum Chordata; class Aves; order Apodiformes; family Trochilidae; genus Phaethornis; species Phaethornis superciliosus. The sequence goes on from JAJQWJ010000019.1 coordinate 12,451,936, forward strand.
ACAGGCTCAGAGTCAGAAGGTTTGCAGCTGTTATCATCCACTGGCTTAGCAGAGCAATGGCCAATTCAGATGAGGTTACCTTTCAAAGATAAAAAACCTCACTTTGTGCAGGAGCTTTGCATGAAAACATTGTTTAATACAGGAATGTACACAGCAGACTTCCAGGGAAATATTTACCTCTATGGAAAAGGTTACCCTGCTCCTGTATCAGAGTGCTACATTCCCTTAGACAGCACCTTAAAAATTCCTTTGGGGTCACTTTTCTTAAAGGGCTGAATCTCAGTGCTGGTGGGACTGCCTAGGAGGATAGTTTGAAAGCAATCTATAGGAATAAGTGATTCTTTACATTAAAAAAAATAAAAGTAATAGTAATACTTTGTGAGCTGCAGATCACGGATATGTTTCCCTTTTGAAACAGGATTGCCACTGAGGGGGTTGAACCCCCATTTTCTGCTGCTGTTTTCCAACTCTTATTTTCTATGACAGAGGAGAAGCCAAGCACTCTTTAGTTGGTCCCAGGTAAAAGCCCCAGACTTGGTGAAACCAGAATATTTCATGATTTCTCAGGAGTTTATATGGGAATAGAGAGCTTCAAGGGCCACCAGCCCAGCCGTGCTCTAAAAAAACAAGAAGAAAAAGCTGCTTTTAAGGTGAGCTGATATTTTTAGCTAGAGGGGGAAAACAAAGAAGCAAGGTAAGGTCATAGAGCAGGTCGATGCCAAGAACAGAATTAGAGAACAGATCTCTCTCCTTCCCAGCTGGTGCCCTACTCACAACCAGGTCTCTCCAGCTGGACCTAAGCCTGTTCTAGAAAATTTGGTCCCATAGATGTTAACTTTCTCTGGCTTTTCTTTCATATAGGGGATTCAAGGCTCACTCTTGTGTCACAGTATTAGTTTAATGTATGTTTGTTTTGTATACATTATCTTTCCTTTCAAGCACTTCAATATGTCTGAAAACCAGAGATGAAAAGAGATAACACATTAGACACAGTAACTCCCAAAGAGACAGAAACAGTGTGAAGAACATTGAACTCCCATATGATGTGATTATATTGCCTTCTTTGCTGCATGGTGTTACAGTAAGTAAGGGGATTATCTGCTTGTCTCCCAATATATAGACGAGGATCAGGGAAAAAAAAATAAGAAAAAATTGCTTTTGTTTCAGTAGTTACAGTCTATTTCCCCACAGAAACACAAAATCCTACCTATTCAAAATGCTCTCCCCTGCAGCATCACTCTCTTTTCTCATGAAAGCATTTCTGTCTAACCAAAGAATCTCCTCTGTGGGGTAATAAGATTTTAGATAGACATTGCTCTTTGGAGCTGGTGCATCCTCCAGGGCTTGTTCCTACTCTGAGGGTTTGAGCTTCCAAGAAAGTTAAAGAGGAAAGCATCCCAGAAACTGGAGAGAAGGTTTAGGTCCTGTAGTGGGAATCACATTAGATTCAGGTGTAGGTATGTGTCTGTGACCACAGGAAGGGTACAGCCAAAATATTCCTTTGTTTCTCAGATGTTTTCTTGGACACCAGCTACTGAGAGAAGAGCAAGGGCCGGGCCAGCTCTTGCTCCAGAAAAAGACCTGCAAAGCCTCCAGGTTTCTGCAAGCCCACTCACCATCCAGCTGCAAGGAGGTGGAGCACAGCTGGAAAGGATGGGTCAGGCCTGGAGCAGTTCAAGTGCTCTGTCTCCAAAATGTCACCTTGTGCAGAAGGCAAAGAGCTGCAGCTGGATACTGCAAGGTAAAGGGGAAAGAGAATTTCCCCAGAGGTGCCCAGCTCCTTCCAGGATCAGCTCCTCTCACCTGACATGCCATTCAGCCTGGTGGCTTACCTAGTAATTAACATGTCCTTCCTTGTCTATTAAGTGTGGAAACCCTCTGCCTTTTTACCCCAAACATTAATTTAGAAAGCAAAATGCCAGAGTGACTGCTTCGTTCGTGTAATTTTTTTCCCCCCCCTTCAGATTCCCTCACTTCCTTTATTTAATGCCAGCAGAAAACAATATGGTTTCATTCTTTGTCTTCTATTAAGACTTCCAAGTGAGGGGGGAGATTATTACTGTTCTAGCATGTGATGACATAATAGGCTCCTGTCCCAGAAAACAAAAGTCTTTGCAAGACGATAAAGAGACAAGTCCTACTTATGATGTCACCAAAAAGACAGTAGTAGAAATAAAGAAAGGAAGGGGGGAGTGAAGATAAGAATAAACATCTGTATATGGGGAATAACAATAACATTTGTTCTGCCTTTTATTTCTGAAAGCTGCCTTAAATGGTGCCTTATACAGAAAAGATTTTTTCTTGTATGTGCGCACAGATGGATTTATAATAATAAAATAATCCATTGAAATGCAAAGTTTAGGATTTCCCCCCTCCCCCTCAAAAATAAAAAGATCAAATAAATCTTCATAAAGAAAACTGTTCCGGTTCTATTTTTTTCCTGATCTCCTCAAGTTCTGCTCCTTTTTTTAACCATGCAGAGCAAAATGTAGGATTTATTTTTTTTTCACAAGCCAAATGTGCATATTTTTGGAAATATGCTTTAGGTGATGTAATTAATAAGGCATGTGAACAGCAGGACTTCAAAAAACCAGAGCCTTCAGTGCCACTACAACTTGGATGCTGACGGAATCATTCCTCAACTCCTGGGCTTTTTCCAGGAGGATGGATGCTGGGTTTGGAGCAAGCTCCCAAATCCAGAGGTGGCTGAGCCACAGCCATACTGGGGGCTCTGCACTGTGCTGTGTTTTATACTCGGTCACAGCAATGAATCATGTTACCATTGGCCTCCACAGGGACATTTTGGGTTTATACCAGCAGCATTTGTCCCTTCATTTGGAAAAGAAGAGGTTTAGTTATATTAGTCCACATACAGCTCGTTGGCTGCTGGTTGCAAGGTGAGATTATGAATTACTCTGCTTTATAAAGAGGGAAACCGAGGCACTGCAAGGCTTTAGCAGCATGGACTGAGGTCACCCACTGTGTCTGCAGAGAGCCTGAAGCAGGAGGATGGATCAAAGCATGACAAATCACATCCCTGTGTGAGGAGCAGGAACATTGCTTCCCACAACTGCTGCTGGGGGAACTGCTAATGGTTGTTTCTCACGGACTGACATAAACCCCAACAGAATCAGCCTCCTTGCATCAACTGCTCTAATGACTACATCTTGCTCTTGAAGGCAGCATTACAACAAAGGTGGGCATGATTTGATAAATAGAGCCAAACTGTGCATTTCCATCTGATCTACCTGCTCATAGCAAGGTTATTCCGACGACTTGCGTGGCGTTATTAGATCTATCTGCATGTGTATTAATAATAACAATTGTACTTGCAATTAATTTTAAAGCCCACCATCAATCTTTCTTACAGTTCACTCTGATGCACAGCCAGAGGGAAGGGACGTGTGCACTGAATTTCATTTTAACCCCTTCCTTTTTTGTTTGCTAACATTGGATTTGTGGTGAATAAGAAACCACCGCGTCTATTGCATTTCCAGGCCAGACCTGAAGAGTTAAATTTGCCATTTCAGGGAGCTCGGACATCATCAAAACCTAAAATATCAATAAGTAAACAGAGGAGAACAATGCTCTCCCCTCCCTCACGTGACGGATGTCACTAGCGGAATTAGGAATTAACTACAAGATTAAAGCCACCATTTTAATTCATCAGACAAAGCTGGTTATCTGCACAACCATCGTAAGCAGGTGGCCAGCTTGCAAGCTACCATGGACACCAGGGCCAGTATAATGCAAAGTGGACTAGGAGGTAATAATTCAGCAGATAACCCCTGACACACTGATTCAGTTGCTAATTCGCTTTGCACGCAGGAGCTGTAACCGGTGTTTAAAGATGTGCTATGATATTTAAAGCCTAATTTATTCTCTTTATTAAAAATGATATCAAACAATATTTCACTCTCCCTTTTTTTTTTTTTTTGAGCAGATTAACTGTTTATGATCCTTGTGTATTCGGTTGGGCCATAACCATTACATCAAGTGTTTGGCTGGGGCACCTGAGGCCCTTTGGATTCATTGTTGGGTGGTGATTTGTGGAGGTGGAGGAGGTATCGTGGAAGGAAACAGCATCGGTTCTGAATCAACCTTATCCCAAGTATCAAAAACATTTTTTTGAATTTGAGTATTTGTAATGAATTTTCTAGGTTGATGCTTTTTATCATAGGGAGAGACATTTTTTCAAATCCGAGTACAGATTTGAAAATTTATTCTTAGATTTCTTTCACGCCCACTTTTATGTAAGGAGCTGGGACTGTTCAGCCTGAAGAAGTGAAGACTCCAGGGGACCTTATGGGTGCCTTCCAGTACCTGAAGGAAACCTCCAGGAGGGCTGGAGAGAAAATTTTCATAAGAGTGCCTATTGACAGGACAAGGGGAAAAAGATTTAAAGTGAAGGAGAACAGATTTAAATGGGATATAAAGAAGAAGTTCTTTAATATGAGGTGGTGAAACTCAGGAATGGATTGCCCAGGGATTTTAGTGAACACTTCCAGGATGGCTGAGGCCTTGGGCAACCTTGTCTAGAAGAGAGACATCCCTTCCCATGGCAGGAAGGTTGAAGTAGATGATCTCTAAGGTCCCTTCCAACCTAAGCCACTCTGGTTCTTTGTGAAGGCAGGCATTACACCACTCTCTAGGCAGCTACACTTCCCACTGTCCAAATCTTCAGCATCTTGTAAGATGCATCATTGGTGCAAGCAGGCTACAAATACCATGGTGAAGCTGCATCATCTGAAACCCCCTACAAAGACCTGGATGATCCATTAAACATCACTTTTTCCAGTTCCCCTGGGGAACTGATCTGTTTTTTCTCCCCTGGACTGCCTGGCACATTTCCACGTGCATCTTTTTCCTTACCCAGAAAGCAAACCTTAGTGCTCGTCCCTTTCTGCCAACAAAAACCAATGCTATTTCTCCAGATACTCCCCAAGTCCTCTGAACTAGTGGAGTTAAAAGGAACCATAAAAGTCCAATAAAGACATGTGGAGCAGGCTTGTAATGGCCAAGGATTTTCTAGGCAAATAAGGTAGTTTCTTTTAGTTGCTTGTAGTTAATGAAACATCATTATTAAAGCAGGTGCCTCCTGTTAAAGGAGGTGAAGTTTGAAATAACAAAACAGAATTAATGTAGAAATAGCAATTAAGTGCCCTTCTAAAATACAAGGAAGAGAATTGAAGTTATAAAGCAAGGCAGCACTACCTGCAACATACACAGCCTCCCCCAGACACTGTGGGGGATCAGAAATCAGGCTTTAAGGGAACAATCCCCCAGTGTGGGTGGGAAGAGAGATTCAGACTTCATTTTACAGTCAACCACAAAAGCCTTAAGTGCCTGGGACTCTCTTTAGCCTGGTGTTGGTCTAGAGGATTTCAGAGATCACTTCTAGGTGTGTTTATGATTTGAGGGCACTACAAGAGTCAAACCACACTGCACAGCCCATGCCTCCTTTTCATTCATTTATATCTCCAGATTTTCTGAATTCTAATCCACAGAGAATGTTGGGGTTTTTTTTTTTTTTTTTCTGCCATAAAACCCCACAGCCTCTGGAGGGATTCTGCTGCTCTGTCATAAAAGGCCCAGATGTGAAGAGCTTCCCATCAGCATCTCTGTGGGAACACACAGCTCCATCCCACAAATCTGGAACAACTCTGCTAACTCCAGCATGCTGCACCCATGCTGTAGGGAGAACCTGGGCTGGAAATTGCTAGGAGAGGATGTGTTTTTTACTCTAAAACTAAACTGGAAGTGAATGGCTTTTACACCTCTGCACCACACTGGAGTTGTCCAGATTTATAGCAGCTGTGGGGCAACCCTGGTTTCCCTTGGCCCAAAAGGGATCCTAATTCAGAGGCAGGGAAAGCAAGCAAGCAAACAAGCTAGCAGACAAGAGCCCTTTCCATCCTTTATCACTCTCATCATGCCACTGAGCTTCATTTTCTTCTCAGTAAGAGCACTACCCATCAAAAATATTTCAGCAAAGAGCCTGTAGCTACATTATATAAACCCCATGTCAGTGACAGCAAATTTAGATACACAGTATAACCTTTCATTCCCATTATTTAGGCCCCATTCTGGTGTTGTCACCTCAGTTGTATGCATGCAGGTATAAGGACCCACAAAGTCATTTGTGCACTCATTGCAGATCCACCTTTGCACAGGAAAGTCACCCCCTTGCTCCTGGTGCTGCAGAAGTGAGTAAACAAAAGGAGTTGCTCATCTCATGGAGGAGAAATCTGATGTCAGGAACATCAGGAGATTCAGTTTGAAAGGAGGAGAATAAAATCAGTTCTACTAAAAAGAGGAGAGATCAAGCTGAACTCCTGGGACAAAGGGGCTGCGGTTGAAGCACCTGAGCTGAGGATTTAGTCCTAGGTCTCTCCTGGACTCTGTGCTTCCAAATCCCATCTGTGAAATGGGGAGAGTTGCACTTTCCTAGGAGTATGAGAGCTTATCTTGGAAAGTGGCTGAGATACACAGATGAAAACTGTGCTGGTGGAGAGCCACAAAGAAGAGGGTCATGCAACAGCCTACTCAGACAGTTCCTATTATTAATATGTAAAGCTGTCATACTTCATAAGATCACATCCAATGCAATCAAGAGGATTTAGTTCACTAATATAGCAGCAGTCACACTAGATAAGATTGCTTATAGGGATAAGAGTGTACATTTGTTACTCCCTTTTAATTAAAAAAAAAAAAAACAACCCTTAATAAAAGGTTGTAACGATAAACTGATAAGCAATTGCTTTCTCCCCTTCTTCCAGTAGCTTCCTACACAAAACTCATCTTGCAATTAAAAACCTCCCATCACACACCACAGGACACACATCAGTGTTGGCAGTCAGCAGTGGAGAGCTACTGGTCACCCCACTTTGTATGTTCAATTGCTGCTAACTAGGGGTTTTTTTTCCCCCCCACATTGATTCACAAATTATTTTGCCAGACAGGAAACAACCCAGAGTGAATTTATTTAACACATCCTGGTGTTATGACTAAGTGGGAAGGAAAATCCTCTCTCTGAAGAAAACTAATTGAAAATGTAAGCAATTCCAGCAGGACAGCCCTGCTGCCTCTGCTCCTCCTCAAAAAGTAGAGGCTTGCTCAGTGGCAGCACTGCTAAACATTCCCCCTTGTTAGCTGAGGTGTTAAAGCACATCTCTTCCCTTTTTTGGGAGATGAATTCTAAAATGGTGTGATCCAGAGCTCCAGCCTGGTTGGATGAGAGGTGCACGTCGATTTATAAAACAGAGCATATACGTTCCTGTAGCAGCATGAAGAGGCATGCTGCTATTGAAATTTCAGATCATTTTGCAGCTGCAAACTGTAATAGCAGTAATAATAAAGCAGAAGCTGTGCTATCCATTAAAAAGAACCCCAGACACTCCAGCCTGTTTGTTTTGCCTCTGATTTTAAACATTCAGCACCAGCTGAACTTCTTGTTCACCATTCATTTAAAATGTCCTGCATCTTCTCAGTGTATGAAAAGGCTACTGCATGTACCCAGAGGTAGGTGCACGAGATGGGAAGAGTGACAAAACCTGAGCTCTCCCCTCAACTTGGGTGAGCTCCTGCATGGGAGGTTAGGTGGATCTCTCCACCTTGCTCAGCACCAGCTGCTCAGAGGGCAGGATGGAGGTGGGGGTGTCTTACACCCCTCTGTAAAGGCTTTTCTACTGGTAAAAATCTGGAAGTGTTTGAGATGAGTTGTCTTGGGTATACCCAGGCACAGGAGCTGGCTGCTCGTGTCCTGCTGAAAGGCAGTTGTGCATCACTGCCCCAGCACACAGACAGACTCCAAAACCTCATTCATACAGGAGGCTCTGAGCTCCTGCACGAGCAGAGGTGGGAGCACCCAGAACTCCTGAATCTCTATCTGCTGCCTCAGACACTGCCTCAGAAATTGCTTGTTTCGTGTCCCACATTGTTAGAAGCAAAGGGAAACTTTTGCCTGAAAGAATCTCCCTGGACTCTGCGTTGCCAGCTGTGGGTGAAGCAAAGCCCAAGCAGCTCCAGTGGTGGCTCCTGCCTTTCCCAGGTCACAGCTCTGGAGATTTCCTGGCAGGATTCCTCTGCCTCACCAGGTCTCACAAGCATTGAACTTCATTACTCAGATTGTAGAGGCTGAGCAAGCTCCGTACACAGGTTTGTGCAGCAAGGCTGCGTGCTTTCCAAAGGTCCAAGGGAAAAGAAAGATTTTTTGCTCTAGGTTACTCAAGAAACCTCGTGCTAGAAGCAGGGATTGGAAACCATCTCTCCCGAGTCCCCATTGAATGCCTGAACTCCATTAATAAGTGCAGGCAGAGTCATGCTGCCTCTATTGCAATTCAAAAACCCATTTGCACATCTCAGCAGCAGCCAAACCTCTGCCTTGCTGCTGCCTTTTACAATGCATGTGGTCAACTAAAATGCTTCATTTGTTTTTGTGAACCTGAGGAGAGCACCTGTAAGAGGACAGAAACATGTATTTATCGATAACATTTTTTTCCTTAGCCCCCCCACCCTTTTTTTTTTTTTTGAAGTGTGCCAAATTGACACAATAATGGCAATGTTGATTTTTTATTTTTTTTTTAATCTCTACTTTTCAGTGAATATGAATGCTCAAGTCTGGCAGGGCTTAACTTTGTGTATGAAGAGGGGGGAAAAAAAAATCCGGGTAAATATGTTGTTACTGATTTAAAAATCTATTTGTTCAGTAATTTCTGCTGGAGCCATCATTATCTTGCCAAAGCAGCTGTTGGAATATTAACTAGACACAGCAGTAACAAGTGGAATATAATTAGCACTCCTTGTTCCAGTGAATTTTCAGTTTTAACTAGGAACAATTTGCAATGAATCTCTGTGCTGTTGTAATTAACTTCACTAATGTACCACACATCCCAACGACTGTACTGAGTGCTGTAGGAAATCACCGAGGGTGCTGCGGGTGGGGCAAAGCTCTTGCCTAATTCTGGCCAGCTATGACATACCAAGGAGATCCCTCCTTGCTTTGCAATGCGTCATCTGCAATTACAGCCTGGCAGAGCGGATAAAAAAAACAAAATTACAAGGGGGATGCTAATGCTTCACGCTCGTGTTTGCTTTTTTTGGGTTTATTTTTGTAGCTTGTGCTTTTAAGGGACAAATTGCTTCCCAAAGCATTGAGGCTTAAATGATTGAGGGCTGGACCATGTGCAGAAAAGTGAGTTTTCTCAAGAAAAACTGCTCCAGAAGCCCCATCCTGCACAGCCCTGTGTACATTAGCTTCTACTGCCCCAAGCTGCTCTTTGCATCCAACATTGCCTTCATCATTTCTGAGTGCAAACCTCTGGGAACCCTGGTTCTGCAGGCAAGCTGCCTGCAAAAACATCTCCCTGAGGAAGGAAGAGCCACAACAACACCATGCAGTCCATCAAACCAACCACCCCCAGCCTCTGCCTTACACCAAGTCCTCCCTCTTTGCATGGGGGGGTGGTGGGACTGAGTGTTCCTGCATGGATATCCATGAGCTAGAGTTCCATGTGAAACACCCACAAGGCTTCACAAGGGCTGTCTCTGCTTCTTCATCCGTGGACTCAGTAAGGAAATACTTAAAAGTTATATACTGAACTGGTTTACAGAATAAAAGCCTGAAAACCACTGGTGGTTTTGACACAATCAGCACTTTTAACACTCTCAGCTCTGGCACTGCTGACCAGGGCTGAATCAGCCCCATATCTGCTTCTGGGGGAGATGGCACATAAATTAAAGGTGTTAAAATGTCACATCTGTGGCCTTTGCTAAAGGAAAGAGTCTTTTCCAAAAACCAGTTTTCAATGAAAAATTTTTCTAGTATTTCAGTTTTTTAATTTTTCACCCCAAATTCTCATTTTCCTCTGAATCCTCCCCTTTGCCTGAAGAGCAAAGGGAAGGACCAAACAAAAGTAAAATATATATTTCCATAAATTTTTAAAAGGCTTTCCCCCCCTAAAATTTAATGTACTAGTAACTCATTTTCAGTTAATTCCATCCCAGTTTTTCCCTTGATCACTCCTTTTTATTTTTTTAACGGCACATTTGTCCTACACCTAAATCAGCAACTGGGAGCTTCCTTGCTTTTAGCCTCAATAACTGATCTCTAGCAAGACTTCTGAAATTATATTGAAGAGGCTGACTCCAGGCTAAGAAGCAGTGTGTGTAGGACTTCTGAATCAGGACCACAAACAGATCAGTCTGGAAGAGTCACACTGATTTAGCAGTTCTTCTTTAAGCACTTACTGTGCTAGGAAGAGGAAATTAATTTTTAAATCTTGTCGGTGTACAGATAAAACACAAATAGAAATATAAAGGAAATAAAAAAAGGAAACCTGCTATTTTTACAAGCAATCAGAGTGCTACAAATAGTAAGCCAAGCTGATATTTAGTCACCACTATGGAGAACAAAGATGAAAAAGAAGCGAAAAATGGGGTGGGGACTGCAAAGAGCTGCTCTCATGTCTATAAATATTCTCTCTTGCCTATGTTTCTGAAACAGAAGGGGGCTGGGAGATGGTCCATCTTTTGGACACCTTCATGGCAGCCCTGCAGACGTGCTCAATCAGAGCCTCCTGCATCAAGGGAAAGATGAGCCAGGGAAGCAGAAGCTCAATAAACTTTGTCACAGCCACTTTACATCAGGTGCGAGCTTCCAAAACCCAAAGAAAAATCCCACAAACCTCCAGCTACACTGAGCAAAAAGCCCTTTGTGCAGGAGACAGCATCACAGAAGGAGGCAAAGGGAAAATTTATTAAGTCATGTTGCTGCAAAATGCAATTCTTGACATCTAACTCCTGAGACCCAAGTGATGTGGGCTCCTCTTGGACTCTTTAAAAAGCAGCACTTGGTGCTTTCTTGTCTTTTTCCATTAAGATCCCAGATGCGTGGCTATTCATCCCCTCAGCACACAGGAGACAGATTGTTTGCTAAAGTGATGGATGAAAAATTCATTCTGTTTTGAGGATGTTTAAACATTCAAAGCAGGACTGTAACTGGCTGCTGGGCAGCCAGCTTAGCAACTTGCTTTCCAGCCCAGAGTCTCTAAGGTTCAGGCTGCAAATTCCAAGCCCCTACTTGTGGTCAAATATAATAAAAATTTTGACTCTTTTTTTTTTTTTTTTTTTTTACTTTGTTTTTAACAAGGATTTCTAGGTTTATAGATCCATCCACACTGTAGTATTTTATAGTTTCTTCTCCCAAGTTTGACCAGGGCTGTTGCACATCAAGCAACAAAAATCTGGGAGTCCAAAGGGAAACATCTCTCTGTGTCTGTACATACATACATATATTATTTTGAAAAATAAATTGACAGACACCCCTGTGAGATCATGTTTGCAGGCTCAATTTCCTACCCTACTTATTTCTACAAGTCTAAATCAAGACGTTTATGCTAGGGAGGCAAAAGATTTGAATGCCTAACCCTTCCCCACCCAGTATGTGCTTGCACTCACACAAAGCCAAGGCAGAAAATCACATTGCTTTCTCAGCAGATACATATTCCAACCCTGCAAAAATGGTGTAATGTCTTTTCCCTGTAACCAGAATTTGTGATGTCAAGGATGCAGTTGGCAATGTCAAGAAATCAGCTGAGCCTCTGCTCATGGCATTTGCACATTTGACTTTTTTTATTATCTGGGCTTTGTGATTTAAAATTCAGTTTACTCTGTCCCCACTATCTCACATGTGGACTGTAAAAAAAGCCACATATCCTGAACAGAAACAGCAAATGCTCTTCTCTGTTGTCAGCTGTTGCTGTCCGAGGCCAAAAGAAAGAGGTCACCCATAATAATAAGGTCAACCATCACCATGGTATCTGAGCACCATTTGATTTAAAGAATGCTGCAAGAGTCTATGGAAAATGTAGAGGCAGCAAAGGAAAAGCACTCAGAGTAACTTCAGAAATAATTGCGATGCAATTAAGATGTGCCACCAAAATGAATATTTCAGAGCAGAGTTCATCTGCGGAGAGGTTGCTGGTGTTATAAAAGTCAGAGATGTTTAGGCTTGATTAGCCTCTCACATGTGACTTGGCAGCCAAACAGACAAAAACTGATGCATTTGTATCAGGAAAAAACCCTCTCTGAGAGGAAAACCTGGCTTAAAAGGATGGAACCATACCCATCAACTGCACTGAAGGCTTTGGCAATAAGGTGCAGCCAGCATAGCTCAGGATCAAGCTTTGAAGTGGAAATATTGCTGGGCTGAGGGAAGGAGAGGAGGGGAGATGTTGGTGCTGGGCTTTTGGGGCAGGCTTTGCACAGCTGTCTCCACATCTGCAAGAGGCAACATCTTCAGCTTCGTTCCATCAAGTTTCACTGTGACAGTGCCCATGAAAAACAGCCCTGAGAAAGATTGGTGTGATTGATTCTTTTCCTCACCAGTGTCTCATTTAAAAGGATTTTTGTTTGCAGGCTAATAGGGCAAGCATGGGAGGGCTGTGATCCCATGGTGCACCCACTGCAGGGGCCAGCACTGGAGGAAAAGGCAAGGATGCTCTGAACAGGCAGCTCACAGGTTAAGCTGCCTAACCCCATTGGGGAGCAGCTGGTGGATGTCTGGAAAAAATATGGTATTTCAGCCAAAAAGAAAGAAAGAAAGATCATATTTGGTCCATTTCCCTACAGTCACTGCCTATCTAAAACCCATTTCAACCCTGAGCATCTTTTCCCCACCCAGCATGGAGCAGGGATGGGCTCTGCTTTCAGCAAACAAGCAGCCCCAGGAAGCAAGCTGGGCTTAAGGTCAGGTTTAAAATGAAAATTAAGCATGTTTTGCTTAAAAGATTAATAATTAAATGTTTGGGTGAAGGACATCAGTTCTGGCAGCCCAATGGGTTTGATCCCAAAAAGCACAGCAGCATTATGAGCACAAGTTAAAAATCCAGAGATCTCTCTGTTGTAGCATAGGGGGAGCAGCTTTTGGAGGCTGCTTTTCCCAGAACTGCACCACAGCTCTCAGCAGCAGGGCTGTTGTGAGCAAAGATGGGGCTGTTTATCTACTCGAGACAAAGATTTATTTTCTAGAGGGCAAATGCACCTCTAGGGAAGACTATTTTCGTCATTAACACAGGTTTAGCAAGCCCAGTTATATGGTGAGCTCTGCTGATATGGAGCTGTAAATATGTTTAAAATACTTGTGATTTAAAATGAGGGATGATGCTCCTCCAGCCAGGCAGTAGTCCAAGCTGAAAGCAAATAGGAGCAGGGGGCAGCTTTGTTGCCTTTTTATGATCCCCACTGTACAGTAGCCTTTGATGGTTATTATGAAATATTATGATTTAAGTGACCAGGGTAGTTCATGAAAAATGACCCCAGTAAATGCTGCCTGGGAAACTAGATTCAGTAAATTAGCACATTCCTTAACATGATCCCCCTTGCTGGATATTGTATGTTCACTTAAATGTGCCTAAATGGACAGTTCAGTAGCCTATAGATAAAATTTTTAAATTATTATCCCATTAAAGACTATTACTGGAGTGGCTTAGTCTTGTGCTGTATCATTTATGTAAATGAGAGAAAACCTGAAGTTATTGTTACTTTTAGACAAAGTGCAAATAAGCTTTACATTGCATATTAATGAACTGCTAATACCCCAGCTCTTCTGCACCCATCTTATGCAGATTACAGTAATGCTGTTTGCACAGTTGCATCATTTGAACTTTTTCATTTTCAAGCACCTAGACTAAGACTTAAAAACAAACCCAAACCTGATAGCCTGAAAGTTAACCCAAATACTCTTCTTACAGAAAGAGAGTCAAAGCTGTGGACTTGGGCAAAACATTCAGCTGACTGTCTTCTACATTAAATATATAAAAATCATTTTTATGATTTCTTTATAAGCTTAGCAGAGCCAAACTGCAGTAGTAACCCAGCTGACAGCACCAGGCTGGGGTTTGGGTTCCACTTCTGGTTCTGCCACCAACCTGACATGCAGTCTGGGGGCACCCTGGCTGTTTTCCCTTCCTCTGAAGGAGGCTGCAATGTTTGACAGTAATCTTTTGTGAAATTCTGTTGTTTTACAGAGGGGAAGCACTGCAGTCAGACAGGGTTGTCTTTTTTGGAAAGGTGTTTACATTTGTGGGTACAAGGAAGAAAAAGTCTGAATTTTCAAGAGCTCCATCTTCCAGGGACTCCCACAGAAAGAAGCATTCTTTTCTATTGCCACCACTAAACTAAATACAGCTAATTAGGTTTGAAAGGGTAGATTCTTGGCTACAAAACTGAGAGCCTTAAGAGCAAAAAGGACATCTCTTTCTGTTACCATCATTTGTGTTCACATCATGCGGAGGCTGACCAAACAGTCAGCCAGGCAAGGGAGGTGAGATGCCTGCTGCTCCATCACCAGCTTCTAGGCCTGCCTGCTTCATCTCAAATCCTCAGACATTGGTATTTACCCTGGATCATCACAACTGCTTCCCAGCCATTACCAGCTATTCAGTAAATAACAGGGATGCTGTCTAAAAGCAGAACACACAAACGCTCAAATACATAATTAATGCTGGTTTACCCTTGAGAGCTGTTGTTGGTCTCCTGGGTAAGTAATAGGTCTTTTATTGTTTAGACTTAAAGATCTCTTGAGCCTCTTTTAAGGACGTGCTTTGAGCATCTAAGAGTAAAAGGAAAAAAAAAATGCACACAATAAATCTATAGGTGACTCTGCTGGCAAGAAACCAAAATGACTCTCCTGTTCTGCTTTGCCCTGGCAGATCTCCCTTGAAAAAGACAAAACAATAAAATTGTCTGCTCTGGCAGAAGGATCTGAGTTAAAGATAAAGGTGCAGGTCTGACCTTACCTCCAGGAGAACCCCATCCAGTTCTGCCCTCCCACGAGTCAGCTGGGAGATTGGAGAAAAGTTTAGGAACAGCCCTGCAAGCAGGGAGAGAACTCTTGGGGTCCAGAGACCAGGGAGCAACAAAGGAAGATGCATTTGAGCCAATAGCTTAAAGGAAAAAGGGCATTTATCGTACTAGGAGTATTCAGGCCCCTGGTTATCCTGATTTAGAAGGATTACAGCAAAAAAAAAAAATTCCTCTGTGCCATCTAAGCAAACTATTTTTAAGCAACTCCGTAACATCATGGAGCCCTTCCCCAGCCAGGCTGGGCCCCCACATTTAGGAGCAGGACACAAAGTGAATTCAAGCACTGGGGTGCTCAATGAATGGTTCCTTAACGCAGTCCTAAAATTCCTCCAAAGGTGATGCTCCTGGTGTTCCATAAAAAAGCCCATCCCTACCATCCCATCAGTTCAGGCGCTTTCAGGATTTGCATTTCTTACATGCAGAATGTAAGAAACCCCAGAGGTGCAGAGGCAACATCACCCCTGGCTGGGCACAATCCTGCTTCATGGTGAACTTCTCACCATCCTGCTATTTACTTGCTGCTAAAGCCACTTTAGGACCCTCTTTCAGCCTAAAGAAAGAGGTTGTGTCTCAGTCTGCCTTACCTCCCCCTGGCTGGGTCCCTGCAGGGCCAAGGGGGTGTGCACAGACCCAGGTTCTGGGGTTCTCCTCTGGTCCAGGGACCAAAGACTCATCTGGGACTGGTTCCATCTGGGACTGGTTTCAATCCCTGCCAAAGGCTGCACCCAAATTTTGGGAACCATGTTTGCAGACACAGGCGTGCAGGACAGATTCCAGCTCTCATCATAGGCTTGGACAATAATTACCATCAGTATTAATGAATTTATGAGAGACCATGAGAGAGAGAATATACCTTAATTTAGGAACACAATCTGAACTCCAACACTGCATTCAGACACCTGAAATTCAGGCCCTTTCTACACGATAATTTTCAAGAACTGTTCCCAAGTACAGATTACATTTGCTTTTGAGTTTTCCTTTATAAATGATCAAATTAAATCTGTACCCTTACTTCATTTGGATTCTCCTTTAATATTTAAAAAACAACATTATTATAGACCCACTCTATGGGTAAAATAACTAAGAACAATGCAAGCATCATAATGAAAAAGAGGTCCAGCCTTTTACACTGCATAATAAATATGTGTCCATATCAATGTAAAACATACAAATGGCAATAAGTTAACACTGAATATTTTTCTGCCTTTAATTAAAATAAACTAATAAAGATTTCAGAGATGTATTTGCTTTAATAGAATGCAGAGTTATAATTGGTGACCTATTTTAAGCAATTTAATTTCCCATGACCTGTTTTCCAAATTAACATAGTAATAGAAGAATGTTTATTGTGTTTGGGAATATAAGTTTCTCCTTCAAAGATGTCATATGCCTTTGTGATTTGATTTGAAGGTGTGTTCTTTTATTAAACTGTTCATATAAAGAGCTTATAAATTATGTAAATGTTTCTTTTTATGGCATTTAATGAGCCTAGAATTTTAAATCAAAGCACAATCAAAGAAAATAAACAAGGACATCTTGAAGATTGGGAAGATCACTTAAAAAAAAAAAAAAAAAACAGAAGGCATATCAGCTAGGTTGTACCGAAATCATTTGAATCCCCTTTTTCTTACAGCATTCATGAGAATACTTTTCCCAACTATTTTATTACATTCATCAGTTTGTACATACACATAAACACACCCAGACACAAAATGATGTATTTTACACACACAAGCTGCAGCTGTTTAGAGATGGCTCTTTTTTGGAATCTCATTATGTGCTTGTGGCATCATGTGCCATGGGCTGATTAGATGTCATTGGGGGAAAAAAAAAAAAAAAAAAGGAAATAAAAGAAAAAAAAGAAAAGAGACTCCCTCATGTGATTTTTTTGGCACCTGAATTATTCACAGGTTGCACAGGGGGCCATTTCCCAGGCCTGCATCTTCTGCTTCACTCACACACTGAATGCAGCTAAGAGGAAATTCACTCTCATGTTTTTAATATTAACTCTGACCCTTTAAAGGATGATGCATAATGACTTATGGATGGTAGTCTCATGGATCTGGTGAAAAACACACCAACAAATTATACATATATATATATTTGTTAATCTATTTCAGTGAGCATTTTATTTTTCTCCAGATCTTTATTCAACTTGAAGGCAAACTACTTGACTAAAATCCTTCAGAGCCTGCCAGGGCAGAGGACAGGGGGGTTCATGTGGGGTGTGGGTGCTGCAGGGACCCAGGAAAGCCTCTGTGTCCCTCCTGTCCAGGGCAGCTGAGACCTCCATCCAGGTAACTGGTCCAAGAGAAGCATCAGGCAGATGCATCCTGCACGTGTTACTCTGGAAATAATCCTACTTTTCATTATGGGATTATGGAGCAATGATTTAAAAGGTTTAGAAAACCTCTACTTTGTTGGGGGAGAGGAGCAGGAATGGCATAAGATTAAAGCCTATGGATGTTATTAAAAAAAAAAAAAAAAAACACAAAAAAAAACCAAAAAAGGAAAAATCATTTATTTTCTTCTCCAAGGCAACGTAAGTGTGAACCCATTGCTAAGTCATAGGGAGTTGTGGAAATGTTTAAATGTTTCAAAGGGCTGATGAATTCTGCCCTTTCAGTGGAACAGAAGTTCTCACATTTATTTCAATTTCCTTGTCATGTTGAAAAGTTGATCAATCTCCTTTATTGGGAAAATGAAGCACCGCTCAAGTCTTCCTAGCTTTAAATAAGTTTGCTCATGATACAAGGACACAAATACGTCTCTAGATGCTTGTGCACATTTTTCTACTTATCTACATTCCCATAAACTGTGCCCAAACTACACCACAGGTGCAAACCAAAAGTACAACTCAGTCACAGCTCATACAAAGTCTCATTCACTCTCCACGAGACTCCATCAGCTGAAAAGCTGGGAGAGAGGGGAAAAAAACCACAAAAACCAACAAGCTCACAAAACAGACTCTTTAATGGACCACGGATGCTCGTGGCTTGCCCAAAAATCCTTCCTGTGCCACGCTGTCTACACCATTTTCAAATCAGTTGTGAAATGTTCAGGGCAGCAGAGGCGAGTGTTTAACAAGAGGAAACTCTCGTCACGGTGTTCATGCTTCCGGAAATATGCAGAGGAGCTGAGTGAGTTTAACAGGGGGTCAACTGCTTGACTAGATCTCTCAGTGATGAGCAGGACATCAACACCTAGACAGATGACAGCCTCCTCCTCCTCCAGCTCCTCTCAGTTTCGTCAGGGCTCAGGCAGCCACGTGGCCTTATTTTAGCAGCGCATCCCCGCAGCAGAGGAGATGCTCTCTAACAGCTTGTTACAGCCCCATCTGTTAAGAATTTACAGCTAATGTCTCTTATAGCATGGGTTTTTAAAGGTAAGGAAGAAGTATTTGGCCTGGTTAAGAGCTCTCTGCCCAGTTCCGTTTGTGATCTCACTGCCTAACACGTTTGGTTTTGTATTTTGAGGGTATTAAAAATACCAATGATTCATCCATCACTGATAAATATGCTGAGACATTCAATAAATATGCTTCAGCAGCAATAACTCTATGTATGTATAGATAGAGAGATGAGTACATCTCCTACATGTATCGTTTCAAGCACGATTCCCTCAAAACCATCCAAGCTAAAAAGTATTTTATGCTTCAATTCAAGTTTTGTACTCAGAAAAAGATGCGATCAATGGAAGCACAAGCTGATGGAGCTGGGATGCCCAACAGGACCCTTCAGCCTCCCGTTGCTGTCCCAGCCCCTGGAGTCATCAGGAAGAAAAGGTCAGATCCCTTACTATAAGAAATTTACAGCCTATTTCTATTTGTTCTTCTGTATTGTTTTATTCTTTGTAGCCTTATTAAAACACCAAACAGCTGAAGGCTCAGTCAGGAAGACCCGGAGGGAATGAATGAAAAGCCTTTGGGTGAAGATAGCATGATCAAATGAGCCTTTACCTCCAAAGACTAAAGCTTTGTTCTGAATTACATCTGCCCAGTGACCTGAAGTCCTTCATCCATCAGACCCCTAAAGCACCAGCATCTTGGGGCTAGACAGCCCTTAACCTCAGGCTGTGGAAACAGCCTCCCCAACGGGAAGGAGCCACGATGGTTTGCCCTAAATCCTTCCCTGACAAGATGCAGAGTGTCCCCCCTCCTCCAGCCATCCCCAGCAACTCTTGTCAGATAGGAGAAAGGAGGAGGAAAAAGCACTAAAGCAAACAATAAAAAAACACTTCACAAACCTATCCGTCGGGGATTTTTTACAAGCAATGATTTCTGGGCTTCAAGAGAGGAAAAGGAAGAGAATAACGTTGCAAGAGAAAAATAACAGCCCCCAAACCACAGACTTCAAGCTGCCTAGATTTCCTATTGCCTTCAGGAGCCTGGGCTCACTGGGATTTAATGCCAGTACTGCTGGATCCAACCCTAATTTTCTCTCCCTGAGGACACTGCTCATGGACAAACCCACCACCTTTCTGCCATCACATTTTCAGGGGTGAAAATGCCCAATGCTGCTCTCACATGGTTTCCAACCCAAGGGCAAACTTGATTGGCTCAGGTCAAGCACCCACTGATCAAAACAACCCGATGTGGAAGCAAAAAATAAACCTGATTTGTTAATATTTATTTTTTTTTAAATTCTATTTTTAAAGGCTCCAAAAGCGGGAAGAGGGGAATATCTGAAGCTCTTTGTGTATTTCCTTTATTCAAGGGGTAACAGGGAAAAGCATTTTGCTGCTCTGAGGGTGCACAGTCAGTGATCTTAACAGCACATTACATAAGGCTGCTGAATAAACGACAGGCAGCCAGGATTTACAAGGTGAACCGAGCACATCAAAGCATCCCAGTGACGACACCAACCACGGGAATGCAGCCTGAGTGTGCTTGCTGGTGCTCCAGCATCTCCAAAGGCTTCCCTGTGCCAGCCTGCCTCTCTTTAATCTATGCAATGAGTTAATCTCACTCTCCAACTCTCCCCCTCTGAAAGGCTGATGTTTTTCTGCTCTGCCTTCTTGCATTCAGGTACCTGCTCATCCAATACTCTACACCTTCCACTGACCTTTCAGATTGCCTGTTCCTCCTCCAGCCTAGCCCTCTGCTCCTCCTTTGGTCCAGCAGGAAAAATCCTGCTGAAATAAAACATACTGGGGCTGGTAGAGGACAAAAAAGAAAAATAAAAATACTTCTGTATTTACCAGCCTGGAATATCCACATAGCTCTGCCTTGACCTTATGTGCCTTTGGTTAAAGGGATGTTCCATTATTAATCCAGCTTAGAGCTGGATTAACTTTTAAAGATACAAAAATGCCCACAAGCTAAGTAAGGTGATATATTTTTGGCTGGTTGGAACTGGCAGGCTGCCAGGCAGGGTTAGCAAGCAGCCAGAGCTTAGGTGCTTTTAGATATAAAACCTGATTAAAAAAACAAAAAAAACAAAAAACACCCAAAAAAACCAAAAAACCCAAAACCAACCAAACAAGCCTAAAATAAATTACATAAGCGACACACAGCAGGTCACACAAGACAGTTAATGTCCTTCAGATATATTTGTACTGTATGAGAAATTCCCACTACAGAGTGAATCTGCCCAGCTTGGAAAGCAGAATCCCATTCTGACCCTGATTTTGAAAGGGAAGATATGAGAGAAAGATCAGGGAGGAGCACAGGGTAGGGAAGAGGTATTTGAAAAATTTAAAAATATGCTGAAAAGGAAAACATTTGAGGGCTGATCCAAAGCCTACTAAAATTGATGTCAATGGGAAGGTTTTGTTTTCCTCCTCTGAATACACATTGGATCGTGTCCCTAGAGAGCAGATGTGGCCACTCTAATGAAGCATCTAGAAACTACATTCAGAAGCTGAAAAATCCAAGTGATTAATCCCCCCCACACACCCAGACAGGGACTCTGCCTTATTTGATGTTTTCCTGAACCTAGCACAGGGTGGGAACTCCTGGAAATGAGACCTGACTGGGAGGAACATAACCTGGAAGCAGGCAGAATGATGACTGAGATTAGTGAAACGTGGATTTTCATGTGCACCTGCACAAAGAGACCTGAAATACCATCCTCAGACACCCCCTCACATTTGAAATAAGGTATTCACATTTGTAACCACATTTAGAATATTAATTTATGCATCAACGGAAAGACAGACTTTAACAGCTCCTTTAAAACAAACTCTTAAATACTTTTAATGTATGCCTCTCGTGAAACTCTGTGCACATCCATAGCCATGGATTGCTGCTGGCTGCAAAATGCTTATCCATTGTGTTTGCTTTCTTTGCTGCCTGAAAAAGGGGATTTATGAGCAGGATACCTGCTTTCAATGAGCGTACTAGTGAGGAGCTGGGCAGAAAGGGGGAGAGAAGAAATTACAACACATCTCTTCAGATACTCAATAAAACAAACTATTGGGCTGCAAACACTTTGCTTATTACAATAAGGTTCCTTGTTGAGCATAAAAAAGAGGCAATTCTTACTAGTTTGCCTCTATTACCATACATCAAAAACCTATAAGCCAAAATAGGCAGGCAATGAAAAAAGTTACCTTTGAATAAGCATCAGATAAAAAGAAATAGTTAAGATCTGCCATGAATTATTCAAGCAGCTCCAAATATAAATTGCCACAAACAGCAAGAGAGGATCTTGCCTTTCTGTGTGTTGCACATGTCCTGCAACAACCCAAAGAGCACATTTCCCCTGGGAAACTGTGGATGGAGAATTGCAGTGCCTCCAGGAAATCCAAAGGGAGGCAATGGTACACAGGGCAGAACATGCTCTTCTTTGCCTTACTGATCTCATATATATGTTTTCAAGCCATTTTGTGGAACTGAAGTCTTTCAGCAGATAATGTCTCTGTTGAAAGCCCACTACTACACCCAGA
This sequence comes from Phaethornis superciliosus, assembly GCA_023637945.1. Classification (NCBI taxonomy): domain Eukaryota; kingdom Metazoa; phylum Chordata; class Aves; order Apodiformes; family Trochilidae; genus Phaethornis; species Phaethornis superciliosus. The sequence goes on from JAJQWJ010000019.1 coordinate 12,473,689, forward strand.
GGGTTTCACGGAAAATACTGTAGCCTAGGGAAAGTCTAGGTCCCACAGCTAGAAAAAAGGGCTGTAGAGCTGCAAGGGAATCTGCTCTGATATAATTAAGAGCAATTCTTCACTAAAATTGCAATTTTGTTACTGCAAAAATGACATTTATTCAGATGTGCTCAGAAAAAAAAAAAAAAAAAGCCACAAAAAACCCAAAAAACTGCCTGGTAGCTAAACCCATGTTAATCTTTTTATATCAACAGGGCTGCACCACGCAGGTGAAATAGAATTTGGCACAAAGACAGAGGCACTCGGGTTCACCTACATTTTCTAGGACATAGCGTGCAAAGGACAGTGGTGATCTGCACTTTTATCTATCTGGGGGTGCAGGGAACAGAGCTCCTCTCCTCCAACTTGGATCACTCTGTGACTCCATTGATCAAATTAATCAGATTGAAGGCAGAAACGCAACCTCGCACGACCCGCCTGAGCCCTGCACAGCCCTTCCCTCTCCTCCAGGATTCTGCATCTTTCCTCCTGCTCCTCTTCCTCCCCTTCAGCCTCTCCTTTTCTGTGAAAATGTGGGTCACCTTGCTTACACTGCCAGCTTTGCCCAATGAAGACAGCTTCTGTGCTGGCCCCCAGGGTAGGAACGAAGTGGGGATTGATGCTACAAGAGAGACAGACGGCGATGCTTGCACAGGAATCAAGTTCCTGCGTATAAAAAATATGTAGGCAGGTATTTCTATTATTTCTTTTCATAATATTACAGATAATAGCTCAGAATATACATCCATACAATCTGCAGAAGAGCACTGTTTATCTTAGGTGCATGGGGAAGTCAGAAGTCTCCGAGTCTTTATTTTGGTGTTTTTTTTTGATTTGGCTTGGGGTTTGTTTTTTGGGTTTGTTTGCTCTTTAAAAAAAAAAAGAAAAACACCCATTCTGCTGCTTTGAAAGCAACACACATTTGCATGTGGCCACCACTTGAGAATGTCTCTCTGCCTTGCCCAAGGAGCATGTGCCGAGCTCGAGTCCCCACGGTGAGTGGCAGAATCTGCCATATGGAGGTCACCTTGGCCAGGTCCATAAATAGCTCTTTTTCCTAAGCAGGGAAGGAGCTACTGAGAGGAATGAAAGAGGTGGCTAGCTTGCATCCGTGGCACTGATTGGTGCCAGGGTTACAACACGCAGAGCCTTGTCATGCCAGCAGCAGCGATGCCGTCAATCTGCAGGCACAGAAGTCACCTCCTTCCACCAGAGAAACATGTGCCAGCCAGGTTTTTGTCATTTCACTTTTCACACAGGGGTTTGGATGCCTTTCAGGACTTGAGAACAGAGACTTGAGGAAAGGTGTCCTTGGGGAGGTGGCAGCAGCCTCCAGGCAAAGGGTTTCTGCTGCTGGGGGCTGCCAGGTGGGTCCCACGCTGTGGGTTGGGGCAGGGGAGGGATTTGGAGGAGGTGAAAGAACAGCATCAATGCAGCACAGTCCAAATCCCAACCCCCAGCTGCTGCTGAGAGCTCTGTAGCAACATGGTTCAGGCACAAGAACTCCTCTGCCATCTTGGCAGGTCTTGTCTTCCATGCACCTATGACTGGAGATGGGGAGATCAAGATCTGCACTTTGGGCAGTGAAGCCTTTTTGCTTTATTCAGCTTTCAAGGTACCAACAGCTATGAAAATGCTACACTTGGACCATCAGATAGCCAACACGGTGCTCAGCTAACAGCAAATTGATACCTTCTTTGAAAAACAGAGAGGAATGTCAGCTACTTTGTCCTTTCAGACTGACTTTCTCAGGCCAGAAAGCAGACTGACATGTGTCTATTACAGCACTCTGGGGAATAGTGTGAAATTAATGAAAATAAAGCAAAAAAACCAACCAAACAAACAAACACCAAAAAACAACAATCCCAGATAAATCACAGGAAATTTAGAGGAGGGTAGAATGGGAGGAGGAGAGAAAACTATTTTCTTTGATTTTAAGTCTGATCATTTTGCAGTGCAGACACCTGAAGTCTGAATTAGCACCAGCCCTACTTTTGCCCCAGAATTTAGCAGGTCAATCATATCAGGATAGGACAAGACATAAGGTCTTGATGTATTCTGTTTTTGCAGGTTTTTTTTAGACAGTCACCCCTGGTAGCAGGGAAATGATAATGCCACCATTATGGGTGAGATGATGATTCCATCCCTGTGCTGGTGATGCCGGTGCTCTCCTCTCTGTCCTGCTGAAAACAATCCCCTTCCATTTGTCAATAGAGGAAGGGAAGAACACTTGTCCCTCCACGACATCTTTTTTGCATCCCACTGGCTGCAAATCCCTGGTTTGATCTTGTTCAGTGTGGAACATCTGACATGCCTGTGATGGGGAAGCTTTAACCACTCTCATTCCTTCTTATGCTACCCATGACTATAGGATTGGATAAAAGGGATGAACAGATGGATGGATCACGTATAGACACTGTAAAGCCTTTATCCCTTGCTAGGTGTTTGTTTAAGCAATGCACAGTATTTTTAAATAGCCTCTTCTCTTTTTCCTTTCCCCTTCACAAGTTTTCCTCTGTGTTCCTCCCCTCAGCACTCTCTTCCCCCATCTCCCATACAAACACTTTGAGCTAGAGCCTTGATATATGGAGAAAAAAAAAAAAAACAAAACAAAAAAACCCACCAAAACACCCACCACGAAGCAGCCTTAAGCCAGTGTTTCCTTTGTCCTTGCTCTTTAAAAGCTGTAGTTGCTGCTCAGATGAGGTAACAGGCCTCATAACATAAGAAGTATGTTTTTCAGAACTTAATGTCCTCTGCCACAGATGTCGTCTCTGCCAGAGGCTTATTAACACCTCAGAAGAGCAAAGCCCTGCCCACAAAGGGAAGGGAATCTAAAGAAGATACACAAACAAAGGAGGTGAATGTTAAAAGCAGCTAATGAGAGGGGAAAAAAAAAAAACAACCTCCACCTTCCCATCACCACACTTCAGAACAAGTAGCATTGCCAAGCACTAAGAACCTAGGGATTAAAGAGACAATTTAGGAAGACTTGATGTGGGGAATGGAAATCTCCTGGAAGACAGTACAAGAACACTGAAGATCAGTGAATGTATTTAGGGAAAAGAAGAAAAACCTAGGAAAATATATGTATGCATATGGCTAACAGTGCCAGGAGTAACAGAAAAGCTATTTGAAATAATCAAGCACATTTTCTATAAGGGAAATTTATATTTCAAAGAAAATTGAAGCAGGGGGACACACACAAAGCCATTTCATTGTCAAATATTCAGAGGGACTTATTGTAACAGCTAACCTGGTTGTTTACAAACCTTTCTAAGAGGACTGATTCTAAATAAAAACACCAAGAAGTACTCATAATATCCACTTCAGTAGCTTGTTTTTCTTGCTTTTGAAGCACCAAGTGTAGCTTTTGAAACACTGATTTCCCCCCCATTGCTACCCTGGGTCCCTTTCAGCAGCTGGGGTTGGTTTTCAGGTTTCCAGCACACTGAGGCTGCCGAGGTATCTCTGCCAAGGTTGACCTCACACATGATGGCTTGGGGACTGCATGGGTGTGTGGGGACATCCCATGGGGCTCCCCACCACCACATGCACTGGGAGGTCATTTTTTCTCCTCCATTTATTCTCCAGGACAGTGAAAAAGTGATGCAGCTTCCCTTTTATTCCTTTGGAGAGAGGTGGGGGAAGCTGAGCCAGGTCATAAGGATCCAAAATTTCTCACTAGATCAAGATCCTTGCTCAGAGATGTGTCAATGGCAGGAAAGGGTCCAAGGAGTGGGACCCAGAGTCCTGTAGAGCAGGAGTTGTGGTATGAAAAATGGATGGATAAGAAGTAATTGCAAGGCCACAAAGATCACCAGAAATAAACAGCAAGTCAGGATGTTCAAAAGGGCACCGTGGCTGAGATCAGCTACAGAAAGGACAATAAAATCAGGACCTGAGATTGCAGCTATTTAAAGAAATGTTTCATATGGAAATGAAGAGCCCAGTAGAGGGATGAGCTGGATGCACAACACATAATGCTAAAACTGCCTGGCATTTATAGCCAGCACAGCACACAGAGGCTGCAGGGATCACCAAATATATCACAAAGGTTAAGAAAACTCAAGGAGCTAAAAAGATTCAAAGAGCACTTAAAGCCAGTTTAGACATAGTCCCAAATGCTGCACAAATCAGATGTTAAAGTCTCTCCAATTATCTAAGTTGTATTCACCCCTTCAAGGGCAAATGGTTTGCATGGGTCTCACACATCCTGCCCTTTGCATGAAGCAAGTCAGTTCATAAATAGAAATTATCCTGAACCTCTCCCACTTGGGGAGTCATAATTTTTAGTACTTTGAGGCTCTCCAGTACAGCCCTGTAAACATCTCATCAAGGAAACAAGATGCACAGAGCCCCAACTTCATCATGCCTCAGGATGATGATGATGATCATTTTTCAAGCTCTTCACCCCTCTAGCCCCAGTTTTTTGAGCCATCCTTGCCTGTGCAGGGCTGAGCCAGACTAAAAAATAAGCTCAGGATCATTCAGAAGGCAAGGAGGATGCAGTTTGCTTCAGATGGTGCAGGCTTGGACGGCAGTCAAGGAACTGAATCTTCTGCAGAGATTAACAAGCTCCACAGGTGCAGGGGAAGAACAGGCTCTTCGAGCACAGGAGGAGAAAAACACACAGTATGGAAAAGTGCCCGCTGCCCGATGAGCTAGCGAAACTGTTAAACAACTGTCAGTGGGTTTTCTGGAAGGAGGTCAGGAGAAGCAAAGGTGTGGAAAGAGAGAAAACAGCAGCCGCCGATGTCCCACAGGAAGGGAATGTTGGCCAGCCCTAGGAGAGACAATCTGATCCTTTGTGTATTTTGCAAGTTGCCTTGTTGGAATCAAAGACCGTAGAAAACCAGTTTGTGAAATAATGCTGGTGACAGAGCAGCACCACCCCATGTCAGGGCTGTTTCACAGAGTGGGGCTAATTCACCTTTTGTCTGCCTAATAGTACTGCAAACCCAGGATCTTTCCGAGCAGAGGGACTTAGTTATTTCATGCTACAAACCCTTCGCGGGCAGCCTGACAACAGAATGAGCTCTGCAAAGCATTACCCAGTTGAAATGAGGCTCAGACAGCACTTCCCAAAGCCTTTCTAACCCCGTGGAGAATGAAGACTGTGGTGGGGAAATACCAGCATGGCAGGGAAGGGGCGTAAATAGCTCCAAGGGACTAAGCAGGGATGGCAGCAAAAGCAACGCGATAATAAGGAGGAAGAGCTGCTGAGATTATCAGTTCCTGGCATTATATTCCCAAAACACTCCTGAAGCCTCACAGCTTCCATATGGCTCATCAGACACATACAATAACATGAGCTCTCAGAACATTCAGTCCTATAGAAAAGGCAACAAGAAACACAGACACATCCCCGCACACAAAGGCGGCACCGGGGCCTGAAACAAAAGGGTTGGAGAAAATCCTACATTCAAATCAACCTCCTCCAGGCTTCCTGCTCACAAGTTCACTGGGAACATCAGACCTTTGGAGAGATGGTTCACGTGTTGCTCCCACACGTGATCCCAGCTGGCCCCCAGACCCTCTGGTGAGGCACCATCTACACAGAGCACCCGTTTGTGGGTGCAAGGGAGATGCTGTACAAAGCCAAGTCCCAGGTGGGTGTTGCAGACCTGTACTGCTGACCAGCAGGTACCATCTCACACTTCCATGGAGCCACAGCTCCACGTCAGCCTGCTGGAAATCCTGCCTGTGAGCAAACCGGAGAGAAATTCTGCTGGAGTGAGAAAAGCTCTGCTGAAGAGACTGAAGGTCATGGTGACTTCGTGCGCATCCTCACCTCTCTACACTATCATCAGAACAAGGTTTTAGGAGAGCAGAAGGAATTATTAGCCCTGCAAGGAAAACGTGGCTGTTCCCTGGGGCTTTCCTAGAGGATGTCCTCGTGTGACAACCCTGGCTTGTCCCAGAGCTGCTGGAGTCACAGTCTCTGCTGAGTGCAGCACTGTACGTTCAGTCTGAGGCAGGATCAGACCTGCAGTGAGCTCCAGAAAAACTTCAGTCATGGCTTGTAACCATGAAAACTCCTTCCCCAGCCTACTGCGGCTTAAATAGATGCAGTTTCAGTTTCTGTGATTCTTTTCCAAGACTGATAAGCCAGCATCCATATTACTGGTTTCTCAGTCATCTGGTCTCTGGTTTTGAGAAACTATTTCAGTTCTACAAACCTGGCCTGCCATCTTTTTCCTTCTGAGGCTTAAGAGGAAAAAAAAAAAAAAAAAAAAAAAAAAAAAAAAAGATGAATCACACTTTCTTTTACTACTTTTCCAAAGGGGGGGGCTCCTTCCAGCATCCATTGCACCATCCCTTCTTTGGCACCTGAAACTTCTTTGATGCTTTCTCCATTCTCACTGAGGGGCTTGTTTATTTTTTATAAGCAAAGCCTAATTCTTGATTTTCTTGTGAAAATCCCTCAACCATGCTCCTTGAAGACTAAAGTAGGCATACAGAAAGTTAATGAGAAATTCTCCCTCTGCCCCTGAGGACTGAAGAGGGGATAATTTAGGTAATATTTGGAACCAGCTCTGACCCTTTTAAGACTCCTCAGCATCGCTGCGGGAGGAGGAAGATCTGGCTGTCCTACATTTTCCTCGTGGATGCTACCACCCCTAATAGCACCTGCCTTTTCTTCCAGGGTTTTTCAAGGACTGAGCAGAGCCAGGGGAGCAGGAGCTGCAGTGCTGAGCCCTGGGCAGCACAGGGACTGCCTGCCCACTTACAGGCTCCAGATAATAACTGCTAATTCCCATCAGCTCCCTACGTTGGACACCCAGAAAGCTGTCGAGTAGTTATGGCACCTTCTGCTGGATGCAATCAGCTCATAATATCCTAATTAGCCAGATCAGCTTTCCTCCTCATCACAAGCAGTGACGGAGCATCCTCTCCCTCTGCCCAGGATGGGCTCTCCCCCCGCTCTCCTCCGCCGCGCTTCACCCTGGGAAGCGTTTTGTGATACTTTGGATCCCTTGTAAACCGTATTCTTCCGTTTGGGCAGTCTTTCAACTCCATGAAAGTTACACATTGTTTTCATTTCTCCTCAAGTACCTCAGGTCAAAGAAAGACCTGTGTCAGTGGCTTTAAAAGCCTAATAAAGTCTTTCATCCAGAGACCTGTTTGCTGGCGCAAAGTCAGGGAAAACAAACTAAGTCATCGAGTGTTGTTCAAACTGTCAGATCCTTTTCAGCACGCTCTTCCTGCCAGCCTGTTGGTGTGTGTGTGTTTGAGGGGCTGGGATGGGGAAGAAGAAGAGGGGGAATTAAAAAAAAAAAAAAAAAAAAAAAAAGAAACAACCCTCCTGATGGCAGAAAGCCCATGGAACACCTGGCACCTTTCCAAAGCAGCCTCCCCCCAGCCCCCTTCATGGGCACAGGCGTCTGCCAATCTGTTCTGCACACACCACACACACAGACACTGCACAACACAAGCAACAAAATGACTTTCCAACAACTTTGCTCACAAGTGCCACTCTACTCTGAGTTTGGCACCTTGCACTTGCTCCTCATCCCCTGCCTCTCCAGGCTTTGCCTCCCAACAAGCTGGACAGGTTCCAGTGTTTAAAAGCCCATTTAACCACTCCCTTTTGTTTAGAAATGTTAAGCCTTGATCTGATTTTATCGACCCTCCCGTGCCAAGAGAAGGAGGATGCTGAGGATTTCTGAGGCTCCTGCAATGAGCTGAAAAGCTCCAGGAACCCTTCAAGCTTGGAGAAGGGCTTTGCCCACTTTGCAGCAGCCCTCATGCTATTGAGAAGCCCCAAGAGGAGAGCGTGCAACCATTCATGGGACCACACAGGAGGGATTCCACTCTCGCTTTTGTGCACGTTCCCCCCTTTAAAAACTTCATTATTGACCTGTTTAGGAGCTGAAAGTCTGTGCCATGCTTGGCTGGCACTGTCTTTTGATGGTTAAATAGTTCTTTACACTCTTTGCCTTGTTCATTGCTGCTATGGGCAGGAAAAGCAGAGGGGCAGGGAAGGGAGGCAAGAACAGGACCTCTGCTCTGACTGACAATTTTAATCTTCCTGGGTATTGTTAGGAGACATCATTCTGCACTTGATAGACCCAGTGTGATTACATGAAATAGATCTTTTAAAAATATATTTCTCTTTTCCCTAAAGCAGGTAAAGCCGACTGCATTTTGAACTAATTTCAGTTCCTTTGTACAGTGCAGCATTTGGATGCCCTCTTAAGGATGCTAGGTTTGAAAGTTTGCCTTTTCTCATAAAACATCCTTTTCTCATAACCCCAGAGAAGCTCTTGACATCAGTGACAGAAACAACTGGGTGGATTAAAAGGCAGACAGAGCCTCAAGAGAGCTCTGGTGTAACAGGAAACCCTTCCCAAAAATACACTTCCCTTTCCTACATCAGTATTTCTTTCAGGTAGATTGGAGAGGAAGAACATACAAGCTCAGCCAGATGCTGCACGCTGATGGACCAAATATTGACCACCAAGATCACTATCCATGGGAAAAGACATTTTGGTTCTGTTCTTCACATCCATCACCTCTCACCAGTTCTGTGCAGTTTCACTGGGGGATGAATTTAAACATCCATAGAGCTGCTATAAATTTGAATGAATAAGAATAGTTTCTCATCTAGGGCAATTTACACCAATCAAGGCTCTGCCTTCATGTATCCGGTAATCTGGAGGAAAGAGTCTGCCTCCTGCTAAGCAGTTACTGACATTTTTTTAACTTTCCTGCACTGTCTCTGCCCTCTTCTGCTTTTCATTCCCCACCAAAGAGAAAACAAAGGAAGCAATGATGAGCAGGCAGCTGTGGTCAACACAAGAAGTAGCACGATGGAGAAAGCTCTTATCTAAAAGTTCACAGACAATCAGAGATTTACTGGCACTGAATAGCAGGGCCTGGGACAACGTCACTGGAAAACAAATTACACAGACACTATCCAAGCAACTTTCTTTGGTCCAGACCAGTCAGATATCGTTGGTATCCTGCAGCTTCAAGGAGGATAACAGGCAGTTGAGTGCTGGTGCTGGAGATCACGTTAGCCCTACCAGATTATTCAGGTCATGCTAAACAGCAAATTCAGTGGATTAAAAGAGTCCTCATTCCTGCTGTGCAGTTTTAACAGTCTGCAAGTTACACAGAGGGGATGAGGATGCTGTGTACATTGCATGTCTTGTGTAGCACTTTATAGTCAGACAAGCTCAGCAAGGGGCATCTGCCTTCCTAAAAATTACCATTGACCCATTCCTGTTTAGGAACATTGAGAAACCAATGGGCTCAGCCAGCAGCTATGTGAAAATCTCTTTGCCAAGCCATGCAGAACTCACTTTTGTGTCTGCAGTGTATCAGCTTTGTATTACCATGACAAAACCAAATTGCCACCATTGAGGATAGCCCTTGCTAATGCAACAGTCCTTCTATAGTAATATACTCATGTGCACAAATGATAGCACAATGGAGTGGATGTGTAACTGCTATAGAATTGCTGTGATAGCAGTGAACAGTTTTTCAGTTCCTTTCTTCTCTTACCCCACTCATTCTCCATGCAAACCTTAGTGTAAGGTTCAGCAGCACAAAACACACCTAACACCAGTGCAGTCCCATCACCCCACATTAAAATGCTCTTCCTGCCATTGCTACAGAGCAATGGTTTTCATTGCAAATGTTTTTGGGGGGTTTTGCTGTGTCAAGCACTATCCTTGCTCTCATGACAGGTCAGTGAACTCATAGGTGTTCCTTTACAATGGCCAAAATCAATGTGGGACCAACATGAATAATACTGAAACTACCCACGGTAATTAAGGCTGTGTTTCAGATGTCAATTCAATGAGGTTTTTGTAATCATTACAAATTAAGATAGTGTATTGCCCAGGAAATGAGATGCTGGGACAGGTAGAAAGAAGCCCCCAGCATTCTGACTCAGGTCCCATTCACCACACCCCAGAAACATCTCATTGATGCTTATCCCTCCATGGCTCATTTGGAAAAACAAATCCTTCAGTGAGGGAGAACACATATAGCATTAATAATATTGCTTAATTTCTCAAAATACCTACTACCAAGGTAAACAACCCAGGTGGGGTCTCTGATTTCTAACAGAGGGGGAAATGTGCAGTTCCCTTCCCTTTGGAGAGAGCAGTGATGGGGTCTCCCCTCTCCCCCACTGCCCATGCTGGAAAACTTATGGGAATTGAATAGCATCGAATCTTCTACTGTCAAAACTGGCAGAAATTAGCTGACAGGCTTGAAAAATATTATGCAAACCGATAGACAGAGACACCTACACACTGCCTGGGATGGCACAGAGCTGCTTTCCTGAGAAAGGCGGCTAAAAATGAAAATGGACAGTGCCTGAGCAGGTCAGGACGTGGATAGGAGCTTGTTGATAATGGGCTGACAGATTCCTTGTGGAGGCAGACAGCACTCTCAAGATTCACTGAGCAACCTAAGACAGAGGGATTTGGTTTAGAGGAAAATGCTCAGCCACACACAGGGCTTTAGGAGGACAATTCTTCCCAAGCCTGACCTCAATCAGTGGTTTCATAGAGCAGCTCTGACCTCCAAGTCAGCACATTACAAATTCCAGTCCCACACCTGCACCCAAAGGTCCAGACTAGAAGCTGAAGCAGTTCCTTCTCCACCCATAATTATCTTATTCATGCAACAAAACTTTTAAAAGACACTCTGCTACAAAAGTCACCTGCAAAAGTTACTTTCATTGATATAACCAGAGCACAGATCGACAAAGGTTTTTTTCACAAAATTTTGCAGATATTCCTGGGCATTTTGTCAGCTATAAAAAATTTTTTAAAAAATCAAAAAATCACCAGAAGCTCCCACAAAGGACTTCTTGAGGGCAGAAGATGGCAAAGCTGAGCATTCATCACCAGTGGATCAGGGAGCAGATGGAAAAACCACAGTCGGAGTTTGCAGCAAGTTTGCTGTTTCTTTAAGTCGCTGATGGATTCACACATGATGCAACAAGACACAACACAGCACTTGCATCTTCCTGCATCAGTGATTCTGCAGACATATATCTTCCCATCCTCCTCCTTTCCCCCTTCCAAGGCCCATATTTTTTTTTTTTTTTTGTCTGCAAGTGGATGCAATCGCATTCCACATACAAGCCCAGCAAAACAAAACATCCCATTTTCAGTTCACAGAGCTGCCATGGTAAAAATAAATATTTTGTTTGCTGGGGTTTTCTTTCTGGTTGCTGTTTTGTTTTCCAAAATCATTGTTCTGCAGAACAATCTAACAGAACATAGCCTTCCTGATTCAAGACTTCTCAGCTAGTAAGCTGGGTTCTTATTGAAAAAGTCTTCTAAGCCAAACCCCAAACTTCTCTGAAACCTCAATCTCTAGAGAACTTCCTAAATCAGTAAGTCCAAGACAAGCACTGGGCCTCCTTCCAAGTTCAGCAGGAAGCCACCAAACACCAGATCTCTGCAGCACTACCATGGTCTACAAGAAACAGAGAACACCTTTGGCTTTGCCTCCACATTTGGAACACGGGCAGCTGGGCACAGACTAACACATTCCTTACTCCCAGTTTTCACCTGGTATTAACATCACTTGGGAGGCACAACTGTCCAGCTGGATGATGCCCCCCAGGAGGTTAGGGTAAGACACCCAGGGGTGCAGCAGCCACCCTGGCAGGTTTTTTTTTCAAGCAGCTGTTGCTGAATCAAGTCAGGGGTTGAACCCTTCTTGGAAGAGAAACCTGCTGACATTTGGGCTTTATGATCCTGACAGGCTCACCAAACTCAAGCTCTAGCAAAGGAACCTGAACTCTTTTTGCAGGGGGCAGCTTCAGGAATTAGCAGCTGCTTTCTCCTCTCTCCCTTCTCTCCTTTCTCTCCCTTCCCCATTCAATTGCGTGTTCTGGTGGTAATTTTTCTGCTCCCTGGTGCCTCCCACCCCATCCTTTCCTTCTCTCTTGCCAACCTATGACAAAAACAGAGACGAGAAAAGACACAATTGCATAAAAGAAGGGATTTTTCCATCTCTAATCGCAGAGGGGGACTGATTTGCAGGCTGCAAAAGCATCTCAGGTTGGGTAGGTAAGATTTGGAGGGAGGCTGTGTGATGCATCCAGCTGAGTCTGCCCCTTGACCCCAGCTCCCTGCCTGCTCTGCCTGCAGCTTTATTGAAGGCATCAGGCGTGAAATGGTACCAGAGATGATGCTTCGTGCTTTTCTAAGCAGCCTTTGTGGGGAAGGAGTGGTCGGATCAAATCTGCACCCTACGTGATGTGCTTACCTTGATAAAGGGCATACCTGGTGAGGAATATTTACCTGGGTTTGCATCACTTATTTAAAAAAAAAAAAAAATTATTGTGTGCAGGCACTGGGTCTGGAGCTCAACACACCCAGCATTGTTGTACTCCAAGGCTAGAATCCATTTAAAGACACCTGAGTTACTGACAACTTAATAATGATGGGGAAAAATTAATCAATGCTTACCTTGGATTTTGGCTGGTTGGGCTTGAGGGTTTCTTTTTCTCCCAAGAGGGGCTGCTTCACCCAGCTTCTTGGAGCTAGGAAAAAAATAAAATATTTTAAGAACAAATCTAAAGATGGTTTGAAAAAACCTCTACATGTTTAGTGTAGCATTACAGGAGAACAGATTAAACTCTGCAAAAAAAATTTTCACAGGTTTATCCTCATTTTTATTTGACAACATTAGTGCTCTCATCTCCAGTAACTGGAAGTGTTGTTCCTCCCCTTGCTGCCAATTCCTTCCTCACCATTTGGCACATTAGAAATGGAGCCTTGTCCCACAACTACCCTGGGACCTCTCACATTCACCTGGGTAGTTTACCACCAAACCCAGAATATTTTTCTGCTCCAAAACTGGACAAGGTAACAGAAGGTTGACATGAGATGCCTTTTCACATACCATCAAGCCCAACTTCCAGGACAATCTCCTACATGTGGGAGCAACCTCTCCCAGTTCCACCAACACTAGAGCAAACCAGACCATTGCTGAACACGGGGTGAAAGAGCAGAAGTGGGTCCTTGGACAAGCACACACTTCTTTCCCTGCTCCAGGGGTGCTCATTGCCTTTTCTCTCTCCTCCATGCTGATTTCTAAGCTGAAGGGCCCTGTCCTCTACCTCCATGTATCCTGGAGTCCTTTGTGCCAGCACAAACTGCATTCAGACCAAAGGAAAGAGGGGATACCAAGCTCATGGCACTGCTAGCCTAAGGGACAGTGTCCCAGTGCTCAGCATTTGATTGCACAGTCCCCACATAAAATTAATTGATCATGTCTTTTCAATGGACCAACTACAGCTCTCAAAGTTTAACCAGATGGAAGCAGAGAGACTCCATTCAGAGATCTGAAACAACAAAATACGATCACAAAAATGAGATGATTCCCATTATGATTTTTAAAAAAATTAATACTACTCAGTAGGGACACAAATTGTTTTCTCTGGAGTAGTTTGGTCCAGACTTCTTAAATAAATTTGAGAGCTTTTCCAAAGCAAATTTTTTAGAATGATAGATTTATCAAGATAAAAAATTTCCTCTGGAAATTCACCATAAATATTTTTTAGCCTACTTTTCTTCATTTCTCCCCCCCAGCTCTTTGTCTCACATCAGTGCTCTGCCAGTCTCAGATCCTATGCCCCCTTCTGCCTCGATGCTTCGTGGGATAAAATGATCTTTACAAGCAACTTTGATAGAGCTGGTTTAAAGCAGCCTTTCTGAATTCATACATTTCACAGTTTCTGTCTCCTTTCCACTCTTGCAGCTACAATTATTGGTACATTTAAAAAAACCAACCAAAAAAAAAAAAACCAAAAAAACCCACCAAGAAAACCACAACAAAACAAACCACAAACAAAAAAAACAAACCTAAAAAGGCATCATAAATCCTCTCCTCATACAATCTCCATCTCTCCCTGCCAGAAATGACCCCAGTGATGTGTTTGGGATGGCAGCAGGGCTGCCTGAGCCAGATGGGAGCTGCTGAAGACCTTGGAGATCAAGCCACCAGCCTTCAATTTTGACATTTGGTCGTGGGTGGCAGATTTCTTCTTTTCACACCTAAAAATGTTGAAAACCACAGTAGTTCTGCTTGATGGGGAATTGGAGGACAATTAACATTATCTTCTTATGTACAGATGCAGATGTTGAGAAGTGATTTCCCCACTCATGTTGGCCAGAACTGGTCTTTGGACCATTAGCCAACACATAACATGCTACCCAGAGCTCTAAACCCTCCAAACACTTCACAGACCTCTCTGTTGGGGTTTTGGTGCAATTCAGTACAAAAAAAAAAAAGAAAAAAAAAAAAAAAAAAAAATCAGAGGAAAATAAAGCTCCCTTCTTTTCCCATGCTGCCCTATAATGACCCCGGAAAACAACCCTGAATATCCCTAAATTTTTAGTATCACTGCAAAGCATATTCCTGATGGGCCAAAATCATCCTCTCTCCCACACCATGCTTTTCCAGGGTGAGGTGCTGACCCAGCAGGACCTTTCCCAAATCAGCTGGCAGGAGGCAGGACAACATCCCCTTTGGCTTTTTTGAAATAAGGAGGATCCTTCCTCATGTGCTTTTATTAAACCATATGCCCACACCCTGGGCTCAAAATGACACTTCTGAATAATTTAAGATAACGATAATAGACACATTAAAAAAAAAAATTCTTCTAGAGACGAAACCCAATTCCTCTTGCAGCTTCTGAATTAGTTTTTTACTTGTAGCCACTTCTGCTCTATCTTAAGAGCTATATTAAAAAAAAAAAAAAAAAAAAAAAAAAAAAAAGAAAAAGAAAGAAAAAAAAGAGGAATGATAGGAAGGAGTATTAAGATATTACTAATGCTTTTTTTGAAAGCGCCTATTGCCTAATCTTTTGCAGTACTATTTCTGGATTCCTGTGCAGCTTTCATCTTTACACTGAATGTTTTACAAGACACCTTCCACGCTCACAGCCTGAGCCCAAAGAGGATGGGTTGCTTCTGAGCATCTTCCCCTGCATCTGTTTGTTCCATCAGAGAGATGCTGCCTCACTGGGTCAGGAATACTTTTTTTTTTTATAAGCTAACCTTAAGCACTTGGATTTTCCAGATCCAAAATTCCTTGCAGAATTAATTTGTCCATTTTTTTTTTTTCTTTTAAATTCTGCTTGTAAAGCTGGGAATGAGGGGTCTGACACAGCTGGGGACTTTTTTTGTTTGTTTTTTTTTCGCGTTTTGCTTACAGGAGGGCAGCGACTCAAGCTACTCCTGAAATCCCGGGATCAGGACATCATCTTTTCCCCAGCAACATCTGGAATATTAACAGACTGGAGCAGGATTGGAGTTGCTTTGGCTGAACCAATCTCTGGCAGGAGCCTCCCCCCTGCTCCCAAGAAGGGAAAAGCAGCCGGGAACGTGAGGAGCAGCAGCCGCGCTCACCGCTGCGTGACTCCAGTTTCATGCCTGCACTTTTCCATTGATTTATGGGGCAGCTCATTTCCAGACCCACCTCCTTCAGGAGGAGGAACTTCAGCTCGATGGGAATAATAGGATCCTATATCTCTTAAAGAAGTCGTTGCATCTTTCCGGCTCGGGGAAGGGAATTACGGCGAAGAGAAATATTTCCCCTCTCTTCGGATGGGTCTGGAAATGAATGGCACAGCCAGAGAGCTGGTATATTTTGAAATGAATAAAAAGTTGAAAAAAAAAAGATGTAAAGCCCATAACCCAAAATACAGCTTGAGGAGGAGATCCTGCAACCCACTCCTCTTGTTAAGGCTGCACAATAGGAGCCACGCACGCCTTCCGCCCATTCCATCTCTCCCTCCCATCTCTATACCCATACACCCAAGCCCCACAAAGCCATATTTTTGACTTTAAGCTTATGGATTACTGGCTCAGGCCTTTACAAAAAAAAAAAAAAAAATTAAAAAAAAAAAATTGTTGCCAAGGCAACGAGCCAGGGGTTGCTATGGCATCTCGGAGCCGAGCAGCTGGGCCAATCCCTGCTCCCTGTGAGCTGGGAAGGCGCAAAGCCTCTAAATTTAATGTCAGAGCAGAGAGGAAGGGAAGCTGTTGAGGCATGCATGATGCTGAGCGTGCGCTTGCTAAATGCGGACAACATGGCCCCCATGATTAGGACCAGCACACTAATGAATATTCATTGGGCTGATTAAAGCAAAGTCAATTAACTACTTGACTGCTTGATTTTTTGCTGGATTTCAGTCGTCTCTTTTAACCATTTTGCCACTGGGGATGCTCTTGCTCTCCCCCCTTCATCTCCCTCTTTCCTCCTATTTCCCTACCCTGGCAATTAAGGTTTAAATTTTTTTTTTTTTCCTTGCCTTTATGCTTTTTACTGACAATAACCCATCCTACTCTGATTTTACAGCTCACTTTCTTTCACCAGTAAATCATGTTCTTTTAGGGTCGCTGTCTTCCACTACAGCTGTAGGTAAGCCAGAAGGTCAGAGATTTCCATCAAGTTTTTAAATCTCCTATGTGTGATTAAATTCCAAATCCATGGCTAAGCAATAATGGTGATTTTTTAGCTCACAGTGGGATTCTTCCCCATCACCAGAGCCCTTTGTTTTATAACGCAGGGAGTAGCTGGGAGCCAGGTCAAGGGCTGTGGAATATTTTTTCATCCTGATTTGTTAGATCAAGATTCTTTCAGACAGACAACTCAGACTGAATGTTCTAGGAAACCTAAAGGGATCCTAAAATAAAACAACAATTCATTAAAGATGGTTTTCAATTTAGAGCTATGTCTTTCTCCCAGTGCAGTAGTGATGTAATAAGACTGCGAAGAGGACTGCATATTTTATAAAGATCATTTTTCAGAATGTGCCTGCAAACTAAACCATGTGATTATATTAAAAATAAATGAAAAATTATTGGTTAAAATATATATATATATACATCCACATTTGTGAATGCAGTCTTTGTAACCTCACCTGGGAAAAAGACATTTGTTCTCCTCATGTTCTTTGGCTTGTTTTGAAAACTCTTTCAGGTTCTTGTATTATACATACAGAACTGTGTCAGAGAAAGATGTATTTACATGATTGTTATGACTCTCCTGGAGGGGAATTATTAATAGTTGTAAGTAATACATCTGAGGAGTAGGGTGGCAAACCTGCACATAAGCACCCAGCACTCAGGCTCATGCCTTTGTCAGCACTTGAAGTACAAAGGTGCAGAAAAAGGCAGAGCCTACAGCAGAGTAGGGACAACACTGACATCCAATATTGTTCATGCAATTCAGCTATCTGCAAGAAAAAGGGGGAGAAAAAGTAGAAGAGGAGGAATGAATTGAGAAAGACTATAATGGAATGGAGAAAAAAAGGCAGCATTTTTAACTTCAAACTAAAAAAATAATTTGTTTCCATTATGTAAACTCCACATACATACAGGTTTCGCTATTATTTTGCTTGATAGTACACAAATATGTGGAGTTTTTTACATATGTAGTCATAAAAGCAGATAGTTGCTTTTCCAGCATGCTACTACCATGGAAAAGAGGGAGTTACACAGCTTCCCAACTCAAGTTGTATTCTGGGAACATGACAAGCAATTTCTCTGTGTGTACCTCATCCCTCTCAATGTCCTTATCCCAACTTTTCATCTCTTCAATTAAAGCCAAACATTTAGCACCCGTTTGGACTCTTGGAGTCACTGGGATTTCACCCAGAGCAGGCTACAGAAGAAAGAAAACAGAGGCAGAATTTGGTGTACACCTTCCAAGATTGCTGAGATGCCATTCTTCTTCTCAGGGCTTTACATTTCTGCCATCAAAATCAGAAATCTGCATAGCAACACTGAGCTCCACAGGGTAACATTTCATTTCCCCAAATCTGCAGAAAAACACCACAACAAGTAATTGCCTGTTTACAAATCAAAAGAACAACCAAAGAAAAGGAAGGGGAAAGTGTTAAGCTGCCACGTTCAATCAAAAGAAATGTGTGTTGGGGGCTCTTTTTCAAAATAATACATTTGCATCTATGTGCAGTGGAAATCTCTTCACAGGGGGCAATATGCAAACATAGATGCATGCACACAAAGGAAAGTTGAATAATTCCACTCTTACAGAAAACGTAGAGAATTGGATTCAGATTTTAACTGGGTCACATATGAAATGTAGTCAGCAATCTCCAGCACAGGGAAAAAAAAAAAAAAGAAAAAAAAAAAAAGGAAAAAGAGACAAAAACCCACCCCAGGGCCATGCCACTCAGCAGGATGCAATTCCTGGTCATGAGAGGCCAGAGCATTAGCCAGGCAGGGTGTTGTAGGTCAGGATTAAGATGCATTAACAAATTCATATGGAGAAAGCTTGCCCAGCACCTGCCCACAATTTGCCAGTTCTCTTCATCTCCCTTCCACATGAATCAAATTCTCTTTTCTTCTTGGAGGAGGATTTTGTTTAAATATGATATTATTCTGGGTAAAATTTGCATTCCTCAGCTGTGAAAAACATTTTAACTTGAAACCTACACAAGAGTTAGAACTACATGATTATTGTGCTCATATTGTGAATGATACAGAGATAAAAAAATTCTCAAAGACCTGTGCTTGTGTGCATATACATACACAGAAATAACAGTAAGCAATATCTATCCTGGTTCTAAGATATATGACAAATCCTATAAACTACTAAAGAAAAAAAGACAAAAATACAAACCAGGAATTTACATCTGCAGAAGGGAAAATATTCTGACTGCAAACCCAGCACAGGAGCAGTAGATTCAGGGTTAATTCTCTGGATTCCTGTTTGATACTCTCAGCCTTTCATCATGTCTCTATGAATTTTTATTCCTGCACTCTGGGGTAAATTAAAGATGATGGTGTCAATACAGAGTTTTGAGTCCTATTTCAACATTTCTTACATTTTGGCTCTTTAATTCAGGCCCTTTAAGTTTGTTTTTTCAACAATTTAGGAGGAGGGCTTGGGGCTTTCTAATCCCCTTTTGAAATACCATCTTTTCCAGGAGGTTATTTCCAACCCAACTCCCCCTCCCCAAGCCATCCCCTGCACATTGTATGGCAGTGACCATTTTCCCAGGCAGAATAAATCCCTCAGCATTCCCTTCTAGCAACCTCCTGCCTAATCAACCCCTTCCCCATGGCCAAGAGCAGGAGCACCCCAACAGCTCAACTTTTCAGCATTTCTGCTGCTGGGAAAAAAAAATAAAAAATAAAAAAACCCAACCAAAAGCCTTCAGGAAAAGCTGGGATGCCTTTGAGATGGAAACAGTGATGTGTCTGGGATTAAAGCAAAACAGGTTTACAGCCCTCCCAGTGCTAACCAACCAGAAGAGTTATCTCAGGCGTGATACATGTGATTGCTTGAATAATATTCCAGTAGATGCCACGTCCCTGCCTGCCTGTGTACCCCTCTATGCCTGCACACACATGGTATTTCTAATAAGCTCTTTTCTCCCCTCTCTCTCTCCCCCGCTTTCACAATCTGTCGCTCTCCAATCTGCCCACTCTGCTCTATTTTCCCATCCAATATTCCCCCTCTAACACCTTCCCCTCCTTTTCAGCCCTTGCACCCTACAGCTTCCACCTCCTCCAGGCTCCCTTAGCCCCCTGGTCAGGGGACATTCAAAGCAGACTGGTTTAAAAAAAAATAATAAAAAAAAAAAAAGCAAGTTTTCTCCCCACTAGCACTTAAACAACATAGGAACTTAACCAGAGCCTCTAATAATTTGGTGCCTACAATCAATTTTTCATAATGATGGATTGCATTAATAATACTCAATCTTCCTCAGTGCTATTTTATCAGAAACTTTACAAACAAGTTCACTGTTGCTATCTCTGCTTTATGGATGGGAAGCAACAGCAGAGGGAGGAAAAAGGCTTGGTCAGAGCTCCCCAGCAGGCTGGTAGCATAGCCTGAAATAAATTAGGTCTCCTGGGTTCCAGTTCAGGGCTCTACCCATTAGTTTCTGCCTAAGAAACAAATGTAGAGAGGCCAGAAAATGCCTAAATTGAAGAAACACTTGATTGTTTCTTGAAGTCTGTAGAATAATTACTAGATGCAGATGTAGCCAGAGATGCCTGAGGCTTTGGTCATCCCAGGGATGTATTTTTAAGATCAGGCTTTTCCTCCAGACCATCTTGCTGCTCCTTCTGTGTTGTAAGAACTACTCACACTCTGGCTGCAATCAGTGCAGGACACAACCACATCTAAGCAGAGCATCCAGTTGGAGGAGTTCAGGAGAAGCACCAGGCTTTATCTAGGCCTGGTTGGATTATGGAAATATTTAATTTCCCAGAAGAGAACAATCTTGAAGCCACCTTGTGTGCTCCTACATGTGGACACATGGGATCATGGCAAAAGCTCAACCATGGCACTCAAGGAGGGGGAGAAGGAGAGGGAGAAAGGGGTTTTACAGTGTGTAAGGTAACAGCTCTCATGAAAAGGGAAGACTGATATAAATTCACACACTTTTAAGTCTACATTAGCCTAGACACCTGGTTCTAGATGGCCCCAACTGACCAGGGCAATTGGACCAGAAGACCTCCAGAGGTGCCTTCCAATCTCAGCCATTTTGTGATTCTATGAAATTTGGTTTTATAAAAAAAAAAAAACAAAAACAAAAAAATCTATAATCTTCATTATGAAATTTCATAATTTTTGATGCACACTTTTCAAATACAGCTTTATAAGCAATTTTTTCATTACAAAGGCAGCAAACCTTTTCCTCAATCTGTCCAATCTGATGGTAATTCAACTTTCCTTGCAAGAGCAGCTGGAAGAAACTTAAACCACCAGAACACCTGGGGCCCTTGACTGTTCCAAACTTTGAGGATCAAGCCTACAGCAAAGATTTCTGTGCACATCCAGGCTTCGACACCAAAGGGATGGGCTCCTTGCCTTGGGCAAGTACATCTTGAGAGAAGGAACCCAAGAAGAAATCAGCCATGAGAAAGGCATGAAATGTCACAGCAACTTTTAAAAGGGCTCTAAAGCTGAATGCAAACACTACAGACTTGTAAACATGACTCTCTTCGATAGCAAAAAAAATATATTATGTATACACACCCGAATTCCTTAGATCTGTGGTAGATTTGTGAGGTGTGACTGGAACAACACAAAGGTGACACTGTTGCAACACAACACTGGCAGCTCTGGAAAGCTTCTGGCCACTCTTTCTCTACAAAAGCTCTTAAAGAAACTGCACTACTGTGATATAAGAAGGAACATCCCCTTCTAGATTCATAACTGGTTGCAACATGGGAAGCCAAAGACAGAAAAAAGCTTTCACAGTAGGTGAAGTTGCCACTAGATTGTTCTGAGCATCTTGGGGCTCCTCTTGTTCAAGTGACCAGAAAAAGGTCACAAACAGCAGGACTACAACATCTGTAGCTGATGAAAAGATATTGAGAACAATTCCTGCTAAAAAAACAGGTGTATTGTGGTGGGGTTTTTTGTTGGGTTTGGGTTTTTTGTTTGTTTGTTTTGGGGGTGGGGATGGGTTGGGTTTTTTTGTTTGTTTTTTCCTTCACAGCTAGTGAAAATGCAAGTACAGAAGGATTTTCTTGGTTGTCCTGCATATGTCATGCCCTTGCACATCTCTGTTCTTGTGATTGATGGCTCCTCTCCAAAATGATGATATATTGGAGAGCTGAGTCAGTTTTATCTTACAAATTCACACAACTTCTGCATGTGCATGGGCAAGTCCTAAGAGCAGTCTGCCCAGAGATGGTGAAAAGAATACTTTCCTCCAGGAGAGCCTGTGTAGGGAGTTTCAAAATCCCTTAAAACAGGCAAACCCAAAAAATGAGAGAAGTGACAGTGGAAAAATGTGACCTGGAGAAAGGACAGAAAGGAGAACTCTTTGAAATCAACGTGAAACCAATCCCTACTCTCATGGGTCTTGTTTTGAGTGACACAACTTTCCTGTGCTAATACCAACATGGTTGAAAATCTGGCTAGGAGGAGTCCCAAGCAGCACCTCCAGCTCTAAATAAGAACACATTCTTTTTCAGCTCCTGGTGTGCATGACCCTAAAAGCAGAAGACTTCACGTTTTATCTTGTCCTGATGGTGGGTGCACATCCCAATTGATACTGGAGCCAACCAGACACCAAGACCCATCAAAAATCTCTGTGTCTCATTGCACGGGATGTCCATGGAGACCCCAGCTCCAAGGAAGCCCTGAGATGCATCAGAAGTCAAACGTGCTCAACTTGCAAAGACTTTTCAGATCCATCTCTGCATCCTCTCCACCCATGCCAAGTATCTGTCCTTGGATTTTGCCCACTGAACAAAACCATGAAGCCACCCCTGCACTGAGCCAACATCTTCCAACAAGTACAACAGGGAGACAGAAGCAGCACATGAGGGCACTGGTGCAAAGTCACAGGGACCCTGGCAGAGCCTTGAGTGTGCACATTGCCTCTCCAGGAACTTGTTTGTATTCTTGGGAGAATGTTGAAAAATATCTCTGACCCCCAAACATTTACCTTTTGATCGGGGGTTTCTAATGTTGCTGTAGTGTATTAAAGCTGAGATGCTCATAAAAAACCCCTTTGTGTCAACATAGTAAATGACTCTAATTAGGCTGGTGGTGCAATGAAAATGCTTAATTCATTCTGATGAGGCAGAAGGAAGAGCTAAAATGTTTATAGACAATGGGTGAACAGGGAGATATAATGCTGAGTGCCAGCTTTAAATGCAAATTACCACAGAAATCTTTCCCTCTCCACCATCCCATTCCTCCCCCTTCCTCTTTCTCTCTGTCGCCAGCACCACACTGTAATCTCCTAGTGCAGTAATTAGAAGTGAAAGGAGCCACATAGAGGGGCCTCTAAAGGCAACAGTAAAGAGAATTACAGAAAAAAAAACCCTGCCTTTAATAGAAGACAGCCCCATTTCCCAAAGTGCACCACCATGGCAGCACTTAGCATGGTGGTAGGATCAGAGAGGTGACCATTTGGAAGAGTATTACTGAAATTATTTGTAAATTTGTTTCATTTCTCTCCCCCCCCCCCCATCTGAACCTGGCTTCATCTACAGTATCTGTTCAGAGAGTTGAGGCCACTTTGCCCTTTGGAAAAAGGGCAGGTCAGCATCAAAAAGTTTGTGGGAAAGTAGCTCTCATAGTTTCTTCTCTTCACCAGAAGAGTGGAAATGCAAGTGGACAAGAACTGTAAACTTGAAAAAAACACTCAGCCTGGAAGTTGCTGAGAGAGAGTAAACATGGAACCAGTACAGGGTTCCTCTTAGAAATGTTTCTCATCACATTCTCAGCTTCTCTTAGAGGAAGAGAAATTATACATTTGGTGAGAAAGGAGAGAGAATGGAAGAGGACAAAGGAGGCAGCCAGCATTTGGTTTGGAAATAGGGTATGACACTTTTCCTTAAATATTCCTTGAAACCTCAGGGATATCTTTTCACTTGGGAATTTAAGAAATGCTCCTGCTTTTCAGTCCTAGACTACATACCAAGTGAATTCCTAGTGAAATGCTGCTGAATTTACATTCTGGATTGAAATCCTTTAAATAAAAATATTTTTGTTCCACCTTGCAGTGACAGTTGAGTCTCAAGCTTGAGAAGAGCAGGCAGGTGAGTGTGCCCAATGCACACAAGCAGGACAAGGTAGCCCTGGCCATTTGCCATCAGAAGCTGAATGGGGCTGATATCCAGGTTGAATTTTTGGGGAGACCACAACTTTTTATCATCTTTCCACCCTAACACAGTTGTGTTGGCAGTGAACAAGGTCATGTTCACTCAGGGCACATCATTTAGCAGTGCTCACCTCTTTTGGCAAGGCTGGCGACATGCCCTGCCCTTTTCTGCAGTGGCCTGACCACAGCAGCCAGCCTGGGCTTGTCTTCATTTGAGGGATTTAACACCCTTCAGAAAAGCTGCAGGAGGTGGAGGTGTGCTGCTGGAGGTCAGTGGTCAGACCCTGCTGCCAGATCACATTTAGTTACCAGCTCCAAATCAAGCTGGATTTCCCGACTTAAAATATTTCTATTTGCTGAAAATACAAATATTACATTTTTCCC
This sequence comes from Phaethornis superciliosus, assembly GCA_023637945.1. Lineage (NCBI taxonomy): Eukaryota > Metazoa > Chordata > Aves > Apodiformes > Trochilidae > Phaethornis > Phaethornis superciliosus. The sequence goes on from JAJQWJ010000019.1 coordinate 12,497,696, forward strand.
CTCCTTTAAAGCCAGTACATGGGAGGTCCAGCTACAACCCAGAGCCTGGCCTCGGCAGAGTCACATTCCTGCAGGACAGTTGTCACAGAGGTGATGCCACATTTGCACACTGCACAAAAATAATGGGGCAACCACCTCTTCTGCACATCCTCATCTGCATGAACACGACTCCAGAAGCCTGAGACAAAGCCAGAGCTGGAAAAAGGCACAGCTTGCTCATGCCTGCAATTCATTCCCAAGGCTCAGCTCATTCATAAAAGATCTCCATCTGACCCACAGAGCCACCTCAAACCCCTGGGGTGTAGGTGATGCTGGGCTCTCCTGGAGGATGCCCCTGGGCACGGCGCAGCATGCCAACAGCTCCCTCTCCCCCAGGCGTGAGCTGGAGCATCCCACCATCTCTTTCTCTCTCTCCCTCTCTGTGTTTGCTCAGTGAGACAGAAGCAATACCAGTTTGCAGCACAATAAACCATGTAAAGGAAGCATCAATTAACTAGAATACATGGATATAGTATTTAATTAACTGATAGGCTCACAGTTACCGTATGATGTCATGGAAACCTCGAATCTCCCGGGTGCCGCCTCACACGTGCCAACTGGGAATTGGAGCCATCACAATCCCATGTAAAGTTTGAATCCTGACGTTTTTAATTAAAAACAAAAGATTCTGACTCTCTTAAGTACCTTTTAATTGACATAAATGTGCACACGTCTTCGGTGCTGCAGGAGCCCTGGGTGTGATGACTCTTGCAGAATGGGGGCCAGCAGCATCACTCACCCATTCAAGGCCACTGTCATTAACCATGGCTCTTGCATGGAAGCAGAAGAATGAGCCCACAAGGCTCTAAGGAAATAAGGGTAAAATCACACTGGCTGGGTTTTCAAGGATGTAACAAGATAATACACTGCATTTACGTTGCCTGTGATCTGAGGATCTCCAAGCACCTTGCCAAATCAAAATGCAAACATTCAAGGTTGATTTCCTGACTCCTAATTGAGCGTGAAAGCATCACTTCAGGAACTTCTTGTTCAGTACCTTGTCCCATTTCAAATCCTCATTATTAGAACCTCATCCCTCTAAAGAGTGAGCATTTTTTTCACTCTATCTATAGCTGAGGAAACTGAGGCACACAGAGATTGGGGCCATTTGTCCAAAGTCAATGTCTGTTGAGTGCCAAAGCAAAGAACATGCCTGAGGCATCCCAGCATGTCCCTGTTAGGGTCAGGAGTGGTAAAGAGGGCCCAGCACCCTAAAAGTACTGCTGGCAATGCCCCAGCACTGCTAACCCCCTGGGGCTGTGCCCAGAGCTGCTGAGCATCCCTGCTCACACCAGGTTTGTCAGAGCCTCCTGGGCTCCAGCAGCACTAATTCTGCACCTCAACTAATGCAAAGGTCTGAGGTACCAGGGAGCTGTAATAGGTGAAGTTAAATCTTTGCAGCCCATAAACAAATGCCAGCAACCTCAAACCACACTCCAACGGAAGCAATTGTACTTCTCCAGCTGTAAACATTAATACTTTCATTCCATTTACTGCAAGATATTTATTGCCCAATATTAACTTTGTCCCAGACTTAAATTACAAGAAAAGTCCTGTATTAAAAACCACTAGGCTGAGACACATTGTACACCTTCTTTTAGTGCTTTGACAGTAGAACATTAGACTTAAATACACCAAGACAGGTAAGTACAGTATTATTTTCTGTGAATGAAGGTGTGTGTTCGTTTTAAGTATCCATTGTCTCTGTTTATGTGTGAATTAGTTTATGGATTGTTCTTGACAGAGCTACAGCGCCCTCCCTTAAGGGCATTGCTGATATATTACCTTTGAAAGAGAATCACAATTTATTCATTCAAACACAGACCTCAAGATAGATGTGCCCTGGAATATTTTGAAATATTGCCTTATCTATAAAATGAAATAGGGGGAAGCTAAATTACACAGCTATAATTACTTAGAGTTCAGGTGGCATCGTAAATAATCTATTCACAACTCGCTCTGTGTTTATTATGTCACCAGAGCAATACAATTAACATGGTATAGATGGGAAGAGAACAAGGCAGATGCCTAATATACCCAGATCAAACACTGCAGCCCAAGTAGGAAACCCACAAACACACTATTTCATTCATGAAAATTCATATGAAAGCGAGGGGGGAAAGAAAAAAGCAGCCATCTGACAATTTGGAGGCCCCAGCCCTGCTACCACCACCACCACCTTTTTGAAATAGCTGTGGTTACATTTATGGGCTTGCTTCAGTGTTTGAACTACAAGGGTCTGGATGGTTTTGCATTAGCTGCATTCATGCTATGAAAATCTTTTTGTGCTGCTCTAAAACTGGCTTCCCGGCTGGTTGAAATGAAATTGTTACATGGAATAAAAAAAGTTGTCAAACAAAAGGCAGAACCTGCAAGTCATCTTCACCCAGTGCTGCACCATGAAGAGAGTCTGGATGCCCAGTTTGAATTGCTTGGAAATGACAAGTTAGGTGCTAGGCAAATACAAAAGATTAAGAAAATCAGAATGTACCACAAAGGGGGAAAAAAACCCCTCCAAACATCAAAAGTCTCAATGCAATAGTTAAATTCATAAGAAATTATTTCCTACATTACTTTGAAATTACAAGATTTCTCCAGCCAAGTCTTGTTTTCAAAAATATCTGCTCAGATGGTAAAATGTATATATACCTCAGGACTGGAGCAAACTTTTAGAAACAAGAAGGTGCCTTTCGGACGCTCAAAGAAGGAATGAGATAAGCAGGTGGCAAACTTTCCATTAAAGAAAAAGGTCAGAGGATCAGGTTTGCAAAAGGGTTGGAGTTATGGCAGTGTGAGGGACTAGAAAATAATCTGTTTTTCTCTAAGTCCAAGGTGTCCTTAAGTTGCTTGAATGCCAACAATATTTTTAGGGTCTTTGAAAAATTATTAGATTGCTATTAGTCCATTTCTGACTCGCTGCTTTCCTTCCTGTAACAGGTTTCTGGTTGTCATTTTCCTAGATATTTAATTCCCCTCCTGATTTTCTTTCTGTATCTGGGAGAGAAAAAGGAAAAAATAGAGTGGGGGGGCAAACCCCCCACCACCACCCCCATTCCTCATCAAACTACAAGTGAAAAAATTAGCCTGAAATCAGATTTTTCCCCTTTTACAGCATTGGAAAGCAGAAGGTGTATAGTTATTTAAAAACAGTTTACTAGAGATCTCTCCATTGAGAAGAGACCCAACAAAATACACAGAGGAGTTCTCTAGGTTTGCTCTTTAGTTTTCTTGGTCAGATCTGTTAATTTTAAAGGACTTTTCTTCCCTAGCCTTGAGTTGCCCACTACTATTAAAAGCCCCTCTCCAAGCTTAATTGTACCCTCTGAATAGAAACCAGCATCCTTCAAAGGGCTGAGCCCAACTTCCCACAGCACCAACCTCAGCCTGGGATTTGAAGCCAAGACTTATTCTGGGGATTGGAGATGCCCAAAAAGCTCTGGAGGGGCGAGGGAAAAAAAATTTTAAAAAATCATCATTTCATCCAGCTTCAATGAAATCATAATTTCTTTTTTCCTGCAGTCAAATTGCAATGCCCTTAAAGAGTTTTGGCCCAGCACTGAGCTAGCTCTCAGCCTGCCTCATCACCTCCTTCTCCACTGGGGGGGAGATTCAGGAGGTTAGAGGCAGAGCAGAGGCAAGCGTTGTGTCTTTTATTAAACAGCATCTGCCCTGCTTCTGGATATATTACTTGATGCCAAGTGGTGTGGATGATTTTTATTTTTTTTTTTTTTTTTTTTAAGTAAAGAATATTTAACGTTGTAGAAGAAGAAAAATGGTCCCTTAAATTATTTGTGGCATGTCCTCTGTGCTGCTGAGGAACAAAGCTCGCTCTCCCAGTGCGCCGCGCCAGAGTTCGGGAGCAGTGGTGACAGTCAGGAAAGAATTTATGGTCCCCGGGGAGAAATCTGCTAGGGTCCTGCAGACCAAGATAAAATATTTCAGGGCTAGGTGGTTGGTGTTTTGGTTTTGTTTTGTTTTTTTTTTTTTTTCTTCTTCTCCGTGGGGATAGCAGAGATAAAAGATGCAAATCCATTTCCCAGAGACCAAGATGCCACCAAAACACCTTCCCCACCTCCAGATGACAGACTTGGGTTTGCAGAAGGAAGTTAATAACCTGGGTTTGTTTCCATCAGTCTCTACTCTCCACTCCCAAAAAATGTTTCAGTGTGAACAGGATTTCATAAAAATCACAGAATAGAAAAATTGTCTATCCCTAACCCCAGGGACACCTTCCACAAGATCAGCTTGCTCAAAACCCCATCCAACCCAACCTTGAACATTTCCAGGTTTAAATCTTCTCCAAAGCTTAAAAAAACAAAACACCTTTGGAAAAAGGCAGCAAAAGGAAGCAGCACACTGGGTTTCCTTCCCTTTGGACCTCAATTTTTTTTTTTTTTTTGAGCATGAGGTCTCTGGGACACCCTTGGTTACCATACTTCATGGACACTTGTAGAGAGCACTCTATCCCAGTGCCACAGGGAAGCTGATCAGCCTCAGGTTTTTAAATGGCAGCTCCCTAAAAATCATCACCTGTTCAAACCCATCCTGTGAGCAGTTAGATGCCTTCAATGGAAAGTTCTTCATCTTGACTCACACTCAGTTTTAACACAGAACAAGGTGAACAGGATGGAGCTCCAGCACCAAAGATGCTCCCACCTACCCTCCAAGGCACCCCACTCCTTGCAGTTTGTTGCAAATCCTATTCAGCACCACCTTGGGAGCAGGGGCAAAAACCCAAAGTTAATCCCACATACTAACTAGAAGAAAAACATTGGTGCCAGGCTAAAAACTACAGACAGGTTTGCTGACCCCCAGTGTAAGCAGCTGCAGAACATTTCAGGTCTCAGTTTGCAGCAACTTCAATAATTTTTTTTTTATTTTTTTTTTTCCCAAGCCCCTGAAAAAACTCACTCATTGAGGCACTGATTTCTCTGGAAATGAGCATATCAGCAAACTGCACATCCCACTTTCTGGGAAGATGATTTCAAAGGTGGTTGCAGTCTCCCCTTTCTGCTGCAGGGAAGTGGAACTAATTACACTCCAGTTTTGAAGCACCCCTGGGCCAGTTTGGCCTCCTGGGCTCCCACTGAGGCAGTCAACACATGGGACAGTCCCTGTGCTGCCAGAGCAGCTCTGGATGGAGCTACAAGGGCAGTAATGGATTTGATCTTATTATATTCATTTAGAAAGATGCTTATGGCAGGCTGACATGAATTTCAATGCAAACCTCACTCTCTTCCCATAGCATCTGCAGCTCCCAGAACCTGTGAGTGCAGACAAACATGCTGTTCTTTAAAAATTGAAGATGTAGGTCAGAAGGAAAAAAAAAAATTGTTTCTAGAGCCCTGTGTGAACTGAGCTCTTTACAGTTTTGCTGAGGTGTTCTGGTGGCTCAGCTCTCTTAAAATTAAGGGCTAACAATAAAAGCCTGGTGTTTGTGCGTAGCTCACGGAGCCACTTACAACTCTACAGAAATAAAACAATCTCCATTTCACAAAGGACCCAGGCTCTCAAATCTAGCCAAGTATTCAGGAATTCACTTCTCAAGACCAGCGAGCTCTAGCACACAAATAACTGCAAGGCTATCGAGCCTGAAACAGGGAGCCTTTGGACCAGAAACATTCCCCATCACACAACACACCCAAAGCCTCATCCCCAACCACTGCTCAGGGTCTCCCAAACCTCAGTCCTCCACTATCACCCTCAGCCATAGCCACTGTGGCAGCAGTTCAGATCAAGGCTAATTGTATTTGAATCTACAGGGTACCAATTTTCCAGCAAAGGGTTTTTAATCTAACATGCAGATCTCTTGTCTACATTCACATCACCCCAGAGACCCATAACGTAGGTCATTTGTGCATACACAATCTCAGTAATAGGATGCACAATTTTAAAATGGCTAAATCTGTAGAGGAGAAGAAAATGTTATTACAGGAGGAAAAAGAAAAGATTAGCTCACAGGCTGAGATCATGTTTGCCAAGTTTCCACCCAGAGAATTATTCCAGTACCGAATTCTATGCTACCAAAATAAGGGGTTTATACAGCAGGCATTGTGCCAGCTTTTTGGCTATAATTATAGTGTTTTCCTCTCACAAGTTCTTTATTGATATCTGGATTTTTTTTATTTTTTTTTTTTAAAAAAAGGAGGAGGTGGAGAAGTGATTTTATACGTTCAACAAACTACAGCAACACTTGATGCAGCAGTTAAAAAGCAGGAAGTTTTAACAACCTGCCAGCCTCCAACTTCACAGGAAATGTCAGTGCCACTATCAGACTTGAGAGAAACCCCAGGGATCCATTACTGTGGTTTGAAGATGTCCCTGCACTTCCCTTTTAAGTAAACGCTGGAGCTGCTTGCTTCATTTGGTTGCTGCTGTGCTGCACAATATTCCTTTGAGGAGGTGCTTTGCAGTGACAAAATAACTGCTGACAATGTGAATACTGACTTCATTTTAATTTTGTTTTACATTTTCTTTGGTATGTTTTGATCCTAAAAAAAATCTTTAGAGTGTAATTTTATTTATTTTTTTAATAATGATAATAAAGCAACTATTTATACACTACCATGGAGTCATTTCGTCACTTCTCCCTCCCACCCTTTTTCTACTCTTCCCCCCATCTAAAGGGAGAGGCTTGTGAAGGCATGGTTTCAATAGAGAAAATAAGTGGAAGGGAAGAGAGGCACCCTAGAAAGAATGTAAGGATCAGCAGTGACACAAAACGGGGCAATACTTTTCTTTTTTTTACAAGCTATAAAAACAAACATTGAAGAATGTGATGACAACACAACTGTTAGGGAATTAAGCCCTTGTGACAGTCATGTTTTGTAGAAGATGATAGTTTCCCATCCCATCTCAATCCCAAAAGGGCAGCTGACAGTAGGAAGTCAGAAAGTTCTCTCATTTAGGGATGCATTTGACTCAAGTCTTAAATTCCCTGAACCCAGGACATCGTTATTACTTGTTAAAAACATAGCATTTCCAACACCTTTTACATTTCTGGGAAATATCTCCAGCCAGCACCAGCACCACTGAAATGGAAATTCCATCAGCCCTAAACCCAGGAACAATTAGCCCAGGCAAATGATTCCCAATAGTCTTTCACATATAATAACCAATATCCAATATACCTCAACATTGTGAAGATCTCTGTAAATGAAGTGACATCTCTTGCTGGACAAAGCCTGGAAATGTTATCCTTCAGTGATAGGAATCCTAAGGGGACAACTATTCTCCCTCTTTCGAAAGCTTACTTAATTGTTCTACTTGCTGGAAATTTTCAGCAATTTCCCCAGTCACTATGCCAAGTTGTGTTAAGCTCTTTGTCTGGTTGATATGCCAACTAAAGGCACGGGGAGATAAGGAGAGCTGGGGGAATTACACAAACTGACTTACACAGCAAGAGTTCCCTCACCCAAGCTCTTTCCTTCAGCTTTGCCACTACTTTTACTATTTATTATTACCATCACGTAACCCAGGCCAGCAGCTCTTTCACCTCCAGTTCCTTGGCTACACGTACACTAGAATGACTCTAAAAACAGGAGCTTGCATTTCACACGCTTTTGTTCCCTTCTCCTATATTCACTTTATTGTCCAGTGAAACTGTGTATATTTATTTCATTATTCCAGAGCAGAGAGGGCATGCCATAGGACATGGATATTTTCTGCATCTGTTCTTCTTTCCCCAGGTCAGATTTGCAGTGGTAGTAATGTTGGAAAGAACTTGATTTTCCAAGAACAAGCTGAGCCATAATTGAAATCAATCCTCTGGATTTTGTAGCTCCTCTGATTCCCAAATAGCACAACAGGTTTTTAGCAAGACACTGTCCCTGGCTATATAAACCAAAAGGTCTTGTGTCACTAACATTAAGAAAATGTATTACTTGATGGCATTTATCCCTAGAAATGTTACCTTTTTGCAAACTATGTCTTTAATGAGTAAGAAAACCCTTCCTGGCCCATCTCAACAAGCTTTGCTGCCACCTGCCTCAACAAAAAGCTGGTGAAACCCTTTCCAAGATATTTCCTCCCAGGATCAAACTTCAATACAAAAGGCCAGAGCATTTAGTAAAAGGTTGTATTTCGATAGCTCCGAGGGGCAAAGGTTGATCTATATTGGAAAGTCTGGCTCTTCTCCAAGAAGCAGTCATAAAAGTCATTAAATGTAGTCATCTGCTGGGAGTTTTGCACCTCCAAATGGATCTCCTCCATTAGATCAATGAGAGCAGGCCAGTAGCAATGCAGTGCAGCATCCTTGGAGGGGATTGATCTCAAATGAAACAGGGCTGCACAATTCCCAAGCCTTCTTGGAGCTGGGAGAAGCCAGTGTGTCCTCTCGGGCCTTTCACTCCCATGTAGTTTTTCACAAGCATGGTCACACCTCTTTTTTTGTAGCCAAAGATGGAGAAGCTGGACCTTAGCACATGAACTCCTCTCTCTAGTTTTGACTGTATGGAGCTGTCAGAGTTTAACTCCAAGGACAAAAGCAAGCCACGAGCCAGCTCTTCTCTCCTCATTTGACCTCTCTCCTGACAGATTGTCTTTGCACATCACATGGTTTTAGTGCCATCCCAAACTTCTGGCAACATCACCAAAACAGAAACATTCAGTTGCTGGGTACTTTTTAAACACTACTTTTTTGGAAAGCCAGTTTAACTCTGCATGAAGACACACAAATTTGGGCTACTTCAGCACTGCCAATATTCCTCAAGGTTTGAAAATCCAACACTATTTCAATACAGAACCACAGAACAGTAAGAGGCTGGAAGGGACCTCTGAGAATCATCTAATCCAACCTCTCTACTAGAGCAGGATCCCCTAGAGCTGATTTGATAGGAATACATCCAGTCAGGTCTTGAATGACTCCAGGGATGGAGACTCCACAACCTCCCTGGACAATCCATCCCAGTGTTGTGTTACCCTCAGAGTGAAGTAGTATTTTTAGATTTCTTCTGAGACAGTTTGTGTCCATCACCCCTTGTTCTGACACCACAGAGAAGAGTCCAGACCCATCATCTTGACACCTACTGTTCAATACTACCTTCTGGTTTTCAATATTGTGTTGTTATGCTCTAGCCATACACTAGGACAAAAATATTTTCCTTCTCTGCATCCCTTTCCCCCCACACAGTGACAATCCCAGCACACAGGAGCCAGGAATGACCAGAAGAAACTGCTCTGCACTCTGCTAAGTTGAAGCTTGTTACTCATTTAAAAATCAGAGTTAATGTGAAGACTGCTACCAGCCCACAATGTTTCTCCTCCAGTAAAATTATTTTGTAGAACTTCCTGATTTTCTATCACTTTTGAACTTTTTCAAGACTGAATTTTTTTAAAAAAGCATTTAGGGGCAACAGCTGAAACATTTTGGCTAAAAATAATTGAACTGTATCTTGAAAAACCCCACAACACTTTTTTGCAAAAGCTTGTAAAAAAAGTTGGTTTTTTTCCTTTTCCAGAAAACATGAAGAACATCAGGTACTCATTCCACTGCAGAAAAGATATTTTCATTTTTAAAATCCCTAAAGTGCTATCTCTTCAGGAATCTTTTTTTTAAAAAATGAGTTTGGGGGGTTTTTGGTTTTGGTTGTGGTTTTTTTTTTTTCGAGTGACACCAGCCAGCAGCTATCCATGAGCAGGGCATGTGCCTTCCATCACAGAGCAGTAGCCAGGACCACAGTGTCCAGAGCTCTGTGTCTGGTCTACAGTGTTTTATATCTTCAGACTTAGCCCATAGTCCCTAGCCCCAGACATTTAAGGGTTTGATTTTTCAATTTTTTTTGTCAAAATTTTTTTAGCACACATCTTCACAAGTGGCCTCCACTATTGAAGAGCCCCACTGGTTCCACCAGGGCCACCCAACCCGGAGGCATCCATAGCTTTATCCCCCTGCAAGGTTTTCCCTACGGATCAGTAATGCTCATCTCCTGACCTTAAACCCATTTCATGGTAGGATGGAGGCAACCAACAGTCTGATGTTGGCCTCCAACACGGTGTCACAAGCTTTGTCACTTCAGCGAGATGGGTGCTTGCCAGCAGGAGCAGGCGGCTCCGGATGCAGCCTGTATTCTTTCTTAGGAAAAAAAATATATTAGTTTTAAATGCAAGTCGCATCTTATAAATGCCAAGAAATTCCTCTTGCCACATGAATGTTTCCAGAATGCTGTGCTGAATTCAATGGATTCAGCTTGCTTTCTGATCCACACATACAAAGAGACAGCTTGATAGATAAATACATTTAGGGACACAGACAGCTCTGGTCAAGGGACAATTAAAGATGGGAAGACAACCATGCCTGGGTAGCTCCAGATCCAGAGCACAATTTATTCCTCCTGGAGAATTCTATTAGAAATATTTGCATCTTGCTAATAGAAACCCAATTATTCAGCAGGACTCTGAGCACATTATCCATTTTTAGCAAAATTCGCCTTATTCCGCAAACAGATTTTTTGCTTCCTCGTCACTTCTACTTTTGTTCCCGCGGTCCTCTGGGATGCAGCATCCTTCAAGGACATGTCAGAGGAGCAAGCTATCCCGTCAGCCTCTTGCTTTGAGGCCTAGCAGCTGAATCACCCCCAGCCCTATTTTCTTTTGCAGTGTTAGATTAGCGCGAGGGCTTATGACCTGCCATCTGTCACTGCAGTCTGCTGACTGGGAGGCTCTGCTCTCTCTGCAACATTGCTGAGGAGGTGGAAGGCTTTGGAAAGGGGGGAGGAGGAGGAGGGAAGAGCCTTTTCATCCTGCTGCTGCTCCTTGCTCCAAAAGCCAGCCCTTAAAGCCATAGCCTGCAAACCCAACCGAGGATGCAGCGTCTCGGCGGGGAGGAGGGATGCTCACCAAGGGCTTGGGGTTTTAAGGCAGCCACGTTTGCTGGCCAAGAGGTTTGGAGGGTGTGATGACCAACCTGGTGGTACCTGGGAGGCAGCCTGCTCCCAACCTGCAGCTCCCTGCATGCTGTTTGATCACACCTGCTGAAGCTTTTCCAGCCTTGCCAGGGAGAGCCAGGCAATGTGACCATGCATCTGGCTTCCTGGCAAGGAGAGGGCTGCTGCTGGCTCCATGCCAGCCCAGTCCATCTCCTCCTGAAAATAGTGCAGTGTTTAAAGAAGAAAAAAAAAAAAAAAAAAAAGCCACACACAGCTTGCACAGACCCAAGGGACAGCTTTGTCACCCACCACAGGAGACTCACAGACAGTGCCATAGGACCAGGACCATCCTGCAGGGGCTGGGGGAAAAGTGATGCATCAGCTGCTGAATTTTCCTCCTTGCTTTAAAGTAACCTGGTTGCAAAGCTCCTGCCCCAAAGAAATAACTGTAGCTTGCAGCAAGGAATCATAAGACAGCAACTCTCCTTGAAAGCTGAGAGAAGTGTTCCCACCTCCTGTTGGTTTGCTTGAAAAAGATCTCTGCAGAACTTCTCCAGTATTTTCCACTGACTCTCAGTATAACTGTACCAGAACTTACCAGCTCCATCTCTGCTGGAGCAGATGGGACTTTTTCAGATCAACTTAGTGCTGTGTTCAAAATAAGATGATGTACAGCAATGTGATCAGAAGCCAAGTCAGTCCAGCTGTGGTATCAGACTGCTCTGATGACCTGGTGTCATCAGCAGGACTCAACCTGCCAGTCCATCCACCCCTGGTGCTCAGGGAGAAGCTGCCCTCCAAATAGACCCCCTGCCATCAGGCACCCTTCAGGTCTGCAACACTTGGCTGCTCAAGCCCTCTCCTATACCATATGAGAAGTCTTCAGAGATGCATTTTACTGGTTGAGAAAGAGGAAAGGATTTGGGAACCAAAGAAAAAGAGCAAGTTAAATTATTTTTCCAATTTGACATCCCCTGGGACTGCTTCAGCAGAAGCTGACTCCACTTGGGAGATCCAAGAAGTCCCAGCCAAACCCCTAGTAACTGGCATCAGATATTAACAGGGAGGGGGAGGAGGCAAGCTGCTACCTTGCCAGAGCATTTCTTTATACAGGGGCCCTTCCGTATCCACAGGTAAGGAGGAAAATAAGTCTTGCGTGGCATGGTCAGATGCCACGTCCTCCCATCCCTTTCCAAGCAGTGATCCATCCAGCAGATGGTATTGTTGACAAGAAGCCCATGGAACTGGCAGTGCCAGCCCTGCCTTCCCCGCGGTGGTCCATGACCTCACCACAGAGCTCTGTTCTGGATGTTGCTAGGCACATGTGGGTAGTCTGATGTTAGCAAGCAGATATTTCTAGAAATAAGACAACATCACATTCCGATCAGCAGTAAGTCCCACCAAACTAGGGCTATCTTGCCCCTGGATGCCCCTCCATCCCTGCCTTCCTCTCAGCACATTTTGTCTGGATGAAGTACCAAGACTGTGACCACCTGGGCACCCAGAAGCCCCAGGCAAGAGGTCCCTGTGCACACACAAGATTATCTCAGAGAATTCAGGTTTGCTGCAAGTGGTCAAGCTATTTTTGCAGCATATGTGCAGCAGGCCTAACACAGCTTGAAAAATCACTGTACATGTGTTACACCGTGCACACACACCTATTTCTGTACCAGGAACCTCAATCAGGAGCATGACACCTTTTATCATAAGACAGCAGGACCCAAACACCCAACACTGCTCCAAAGCCACGTGCACAGACACAGCAACAGTGTGCAGAGGCAGAAAATTAACTGAGCTGCTTCATCCCCTCCAGCAGCTTTGCATTCAGGGATGCTGCAAAAATACAACAGCAAAAGAGGCAAAGAGATGGGGGCTGTAGAATTATACAGCACCAAAGCAGAGACTGATCACCTCCAGTTTCTCCAAGACACTCTGGCCTGTTGCAACCCAAGGAGCTCATGAGAGGCACCCCAAAGCAATGCTGCTGCAAATGATGCAGATGAGGGGCATGCAAAGGCTCTAGGACTCACTAAGGGACCTTGGACTTACTGGTTCTGGACCCAGCTAACCTGTTCCAAACAGGGATTTCACCCAGGTATGTGAACAAGCAAAGCTGCAGGCAGAAGACAGGTTTCTAGCCAGGCTTCTTTGCTCACCAAACACCAAGATGATGCCAACCCTTCCATGTAGAAATGAACTGAATGACTTGCTGGGGTGCAAGTCGGGAGAGGCAAAGACCATTCAAGCCACTCTCCCTTCTCCTTGAAGTCCCATTATAACCCAGTAAGCCATACTGGCTCCACTTTGCACCAAAACTAGAGAAAAAAGCAGTGCTTCAGGTTTTATTGTGGATGTTTTGCAGCCTGGACTGTGCACATCAAATTCTTATGCATTAGACATGCAGGGAAGCTAAAAAGTCATTTGGAAATAAGAAAGTGTATAAGTTACTCTAGCTTCAGGGCTCTAGTAATTTATGCACTGAGAATTTATACAGGTCATGTACCTATTTACTTTGCTGTGCTCTAAAAAAATGCACAGTTACCTTAGCAACTTTAACATTGCAAGAGAGTACAGAGCTTTCTCAGAGAGACATTGTCAAGGGCTGTCAGCCTGACCAGCCATTGCTAGACCTGTCTTTACATGCATTTTTCCCTCAAATGTAAGTTTTCTTAATTTAACAATGAACAACCCATTGCAGAACTCATTGACATTATCTAAAAGTAAACAAAAATAAGCCTACCATGTGCAAGAATGAGAAAATGTAATAAAAAAATTAGACAATTTACTCATTTCATCATCCTGCCATCTTCCGAAAGCTTAAAATAATTTTTCAATTTGTGGAAATTGCCTAGACTCTATAAAAACATAAAGCATGCTAGTTATACCTTGGGGGATTTCAGATTTAAAAAAAACAACAAACACATTGTAGAAGAAATCTAATAAGCTGACTAGGTAATAAACACTCAACTTCTCAAATTTGTTTCAGTTTATTCTTTCTCTCTCTAGGATTTTTCACCAGATTTGTTCATGAAGTGTTTTTCCCAAAGCCAAATTAAAAGATTCTCTAGAAAAGGCTCCTCAGTACAGACTGTAGAACTATTCAGAAGAGAAACACCTTCTCTGTCTCTTGTCTGATCTAATACTTAGCTGAGACAGTGTGGTCTTACCAAGTCTGTTACTAATGTTTTGTCAACCCTGTGAAATATGTGAAAAATCTCACAAATTAAGGAAAGTGTCAGATAAATCCCCCAAGCTCAGAGTCACAGAGAAGGTGAAGCACAGAGGTGGGATGCAGGGCAGAGCATGGGCACCCCGCTTGGGGTTGAGTTCCCATCCCTCAACTTTTCTGGGGTTGAGTTCTCCAAGCAGGTAGTAAGTGATCCAAAGGACATTTTTTAGTGTGGCTTCAAAACCACAAACTTGCCACCCCAAAAGATTCAGGGTGCAGTTTGTTAACTACCAAAAATCCTCTCTCCTCTCCCACAGCTGTTAAAAGCAGAGTAAAGCAATGACAGGACACTAAGTCAGGGAGAGACTATGCTACAGAAAATAATGATTTTATTACAAAAGCATTAAGACCCCAATTAGAAAAGGCCCAGAAATGCTGCTGGAATTGGGATCCTTCTCTTCCTTCCTACCCACATCTGCAAATCATTGCAAACCACAAAGCACACAATGAAATACCTGTTCTCTCCATTCCTACAGAACCACCATGCAGCTTTCAATAAAAAAAAAAAAAAAATTAATGGTTTTTCTCCCCAACAACTCGATTTTTGCAGGCCTTAGAGAGCATTCAATAGATTTAAATTACTGCCTTTTTTAAAAACAGCTATAAACATGAAATATTTTCTGCATTATCCTATGAATACAGGAGGTGCCTCTTCTCCACACACAAAGGTTACACGTGTTGAGCTGGGGCAGAGAGCAAGGGAGGAAAGCTATAAACCTCTTGTTTTCTGTGCAGCCACTTTCTCCTGTTATCAAAACAAGAGTCAAATTGTGGCTCTTTTCAAGCACACAGACAAAAAGAAGACTTAGAAAAGTAAGACTGCTGACCCTCCCTGATGAGCAGCACATGCCTCCAATCAGTTCCTATGGTTGTATTTCTGATGGATTATGCTTGAGAATTAGGAGAAACACCTACCTCAAAAATGATTTTTTTTTTTCATTCCTGACTGTTTCTTTTCCTGATAAGTGTAGCAAAAATTCAGGGCTTCATTGTAGGAAAAGATGTGGGAGCGGATCTCAGAAATCACCTCCATAAGCAGCATGAGGAAAGCCCATTCAAAGCAATAGGGCTGGGAATTCATTACTTTTTCCTCTTGCCTTCACAGTTAAACACAACAAAACCTCAGTGATTTTCTTCCAATATTGCACCCAATTGTCCCATCCACATCCTCTTCCTGAGGCTGCTCAGAACACTCTTTGCAACAGCCTCCCCTTGTGCTCTGCACCAGCAGACTGGGAGCCACAGAGCAAAAACCCCCTTAACACCCTTCCTTCCCATTGCACCCCCATGGAAACCAATGGAGGGGGCTGCACAGTGCTAAAACAACTTAAAACCATCTTGGCTATTGCAGGAAAACCTCTCCTCTGCATCCAACTTAGATGCACCAACAGATCCAGACAGAGGAATGAGGTCCCCAGGTTTTGGAGCCTCCCACACAAATAGCACAGCTACCATCCAACACAGCATCCCACCTGCCTCAGTCTTTTCTCCCTGCCCTGGAGCAGGAATTTGGGAGAAAAAAGGAGGCTGAGGAGAGGGATGGTTTGCACAGAGCCGCTCTGCTTCCCCATCCTCCACCCTTCATCCTTCCCTGCAAGCTTTTCTCCACAGAAGGAGGCAATCTGCCTCCCATACGCAGGTACCACAGGCAATGTGCAACTTTGCCAAGGTTCTCTGAGATGTGTGCCACATCAGAACCAGCCCAACCACGTTAATTCAGCTTGCTGGATTGTTCTGAAATAAATAAATAAATAAATGGAAGGGGGAAGACAGGGCAAGGCAGAGCAGATGGCTGAGGACAGATATTGCATCCTATTCTTCCTTGCTCTGCAAGAGAACAGCTTCACTCTCTGCTGTTTATCATGCTGCTTCAAGCTTTTTCCTTTTTATCTATAAGAATGCAGGAGCTGGTGTCCAAATACCCAAGGATCCCATGGTTTTGTTGCTCCCACTCAAATTTTGTGGATTTCCATCCCTGTTGCAGTTCTTCAGGCCCCATGGCACAATGAGGGTGCAATTGCTCTGAGATAATCACACCCTTGGGGGGTTATTAAGCACAAGGCTATGCCTCATGCCTCCTGCTCCCTAGGGATGTGATTATATCATGATAACCAAACTCCCCAGAGACACCTTATTGCAATTATGACATTTCTTTCAGGTTTATGTATGAATACATTATTCAAGAAAATTACTTTGATCACCAGAAACTTCCACTTAGTGTTCAAATACTTAAACTGGATGGATTCCAGAGATAAAGTTCCTTCCTTACAGTGTCTGACAGAGAGAGAAACAGGGCTTTTAACCTCAGCAGAACAGTACCAAGGCCTAACCACCAACACCCAGATACTCTCTCTTATTCAGGATGGCATTTTTTCCAATAATCCTACAAGTCCAAATAGCCAAAGGTTATTTTGGCTACTCCAGTGCCTGGAGAACCAACCCCACAAACCCTTTCTCTAAAGGGCACCTCCTGTAAAGAACAGTATATGGTAAAAAAAAGAATTAAAAAGGAGTTATTACCTTCTGGCTTCCCAAGCACAAAGAGCTAGGTGGTTCAAGGAGCAGAAAGCAGCACCAGCTCCTCTTACAGAGCTTATAAACCTGGCTGCACAATTGAACTGGAGTGCTCCCAGCTGTGTAGGGCACCCAACATCCCACCCAGGTGTTTCCAGTGACCTCTGGGGTCTGTTTGCAATGAGTGGCCCAAATATTCCAGCACAAGTCATTAACTAAATGTATCCACCTGCCTCCCTTGGTGCTGCCCATCTCCATAGCCTCAGGAGCTGTTCCTGCAGCTGGTTTTCTACTTTGTGGTGCAAAACCAATCAGCTCTACAATAGTGGAGAGTTAAATAGTTGAGGGGCCAGAACTGCCTCTCCAGATTAGTGGGGGGGCAAAACCAAGGTCACCCAGAAGATGGGTCACACAAAAGGCCAGCACAGTGCCACAGATGGATAGTGTTAGCTGATAAAAGGTGTGGCCAGAAGGTCTCCAAAACCCATAAGGAGTCTTTAGAGACCAACTGAATTAAAACAGAGATGCAGAAAGAACACCTGCACCCCAATAGCAGTGAATATTCCCTTATGGGAACATGGACTTAGCAAGATACTGTGTATCTGCTCCTGGGTTTGTTTTATTCACCTTGGCTAAGTGTTTATGAAATACATATTGGTTATTGATCACTGTTCCTGTTCCTCACCAGAGAGAACCCAAGAGTTAATAGCATGGCTCTGGTGTCAGGGAAACAAAAAACAGGCATGTAAAAGAGGACACAGTCTATGTCCTTAGTGAAGGAGATCAGAAAAAGCTCATCAAAAACTCAGAAGCAACATCCATAGGGTATTTTCCCTCATTTCTGTACAGCTGGGCTATGTTCCCCATAGAGAGGGAGTGTGGCAGCTGGGGGGGAAAGCAAAGCTGCTTTTCCCAGTGTCCAGCAACATTCCTTGATTCCTGCTCCTAACAGCCCTGCTATCACTTCTGCTTTGAAAACCACAAAACCCCAAATGTCCATGCCACCTAATACTGCAACAAACATCTGCCCAAGGGGTACAAAGAGTATGTACCTAGCTTTTTACACTGCCTTTCAAGATAAAAAAAAAAAAATTATTATTACTAATCAAATTCTGTCAGTTTTGTTATGTATTTTCTGTATTTAAAAGTCCTGAATGAGATGGGAAATATAACAAGAACCCACAGTACAGCTGAACAATGAATATGTCCTCTCTGCATACTCAGTTAACACCTTACAAATGTTACTCCTCCACTTGTGACCAGCAGCCAAAGAAAAAACCTCAGCATTATTCCATATTTCCTATGCCAAGCCCATATTTCCTACGCAAAGTTTTATCCTCTAGGTAAAGTTACATCCTGTCACCAGCTTTGACCTCTAAAACAGAGATCATCTCCACAGTTGCCAGTGCTTGGGGTCTCTAACTTGCTAGCAGGCACTGTTAACAGAATGGTTAAAAAAAGCAGGAATTTGGCTAGGGGATTGGGGGCTGTAGGATAGTTCAGCTTTTTTCTTTGGGATTTGCAATCAGTGTTTAGGAAAGAGCAAATCTAAAAGCTGATTTGTTCATGTTGGTTTTTCTTGCTATGGAGCTGCTTAGAGTGATGTCTGCTCAGCCCCAGGTGGCTGCCAGGAAAAGGTTCCTGAAGATAGAAGAGGCCACAGCCCATGTTCTTTGGGCTCTGGAGTGCTTTGGAAAGCCCCATCCTTCCAGGGAATAACACTGCTGTGCACCTGCAAGCACGTTTGGTGATGCAGTTCCACCTGCAAACAGGGAATGCAAATGCTTCCAGTCTGCATGAGACCTTCTGATAGCTACTGTGATTCTCCTGTGTCTTCTTCAGTCTTCCCACCACCTTCAGGAGCCCATCACACTCACACCTCTCATTCTGAATTTGAGAAGCAAGTGGAAGCAGCAGAAAATCTGTTACACAGGTGATGCCTCGCTTACAACACCCATGAGAACATTTCTGCCATGTAAGCCAAATATATATATAAAGTGCTAAAGATAATGACAGAGTGTGCATTATCAGCCTCTCATCACTGTTTGGTTATTGGGGATAAATCTGAAGCAATGGTGAACTTCATGCATCTCACCTCCACGACTGACTAGCAGTGAAGGTGACTCCAGGCAGGGGCAGCTTATCTCCAATAGTTTACCAAGTTAATTGAAACCAGCTTAAAACCAGCTCAAATGAGCAAATTCCTATACACACGACTTTGTTTCTATCTCTTCTGCAAGGTGAGAGGCCATCTACAGAATTACAATGTGGGAGGGAGCTGTTTTGCCAAGAGAGCTGGTCAGACCATTTGAGGAGGGAAAGAACAGTGAGCCTGGTTAAGAAGTACACTTTGTTGATGAATAAACCCTTCTGCTTGAAAGCACTGGGTGATGAAGATGATTAACAAAAAAAATTAATGTTAGTCCACTAAATCTCTGCACCAGTATTCACAGAACCACTGGATTGTCACGGTTGGAAAAGGCCTCTAGGATCACCATATCCAAATGGCATTGCTGCTCACCCAGCCTTCCTCAAACAGGGTTTTTCTTCCCACTATGAATCTGAGCAGAAACTCACTGCTTATGTGTTATCAGAGAAATTGCCTCTTGCTCATCCTGTATCACAGAATTTACCTGCACGTGGGGAGCAAAGCCAGGAGCTTTGCTGAAGCTGCCAGTCCCACAGAAGATGTGACACTTATCAGCCATGGTGTTCCCATGCTCCTGGAGGCCATGGTGAATAATGATCAGATTCTTGCCCACCCCAGCTCTCTGTATCAATTTTAGTACTGATTCAGCCACCAATTCTGCACCTTTACTTGGCCAAAACCTTCTGGTTTTTACACCAATACCTTTATTCATGTCTCACATGAACCCAGATGTGGTGGTCCACACCTATGCAAGGTCAACTGAAGCTGAAGTAGGGGCAGAGAAGAGGGACCTAAATGATGGGGGGAAACAGTTCCTTCCCTTGGAAAAGTGAGGGGGAGAATTTCCCTTGTTTGGCTTTGCAAACCTTTGCCATGGGTGGTACCACTGACTGTCTCCCCTGTTTAGAAAGTTCTGAAAAGCTGCTTAGCCCTTTCCTCAAAGTGCCCACTGCCCATTGTAAGAGATTCCCCTGTTCACCAGAGATAGAAATAATAAATGCAGTCTTTACAAAACTAATGATTTGGTCAATTAACAAGAGAAATAATTATATTTCGAAAAAGCACTTCCATGAATCAGATCTTCTGCTTGCTCAAGAGAAGATCTGGCATCAATGTCTTTCTCAAATCTAGACAGCTCTCCTCGTGGTGACAAATAAATGCACTTTGTTATGGTGTACTTGGTTGTCATAAGGACAATTACGCAAGGACAGCATCAGTGCTGCCAGAAAATGAAATCAAGAGAGAGAGGTCAGTGGTTGCCAAAGCTGAGCCTGTACCTTAGGAAATCTGATTCTCATCCAAAGACACAACTCCAGCCAGCAATATTTGCAAAGGTGACACAACTGACAGTGTAATCCTGCGTTGTAAAATTCATTGAGGGCAGGAGAAGCCAGAAATAACTAAATAAACAAACAAACAAAAAACCACAAAACACACACAAAACCCAAAAAAAAAAAAAAAAAAAGCCCAAAAAACCCCCCAAACAAACAAACAAAAAAACCACCAAAAACCCCTCAAACACACCCTCATCTAAGGACTGGATTTTAAACTAACTACCCAATGAAAGGTTGTGCTGTCAATAAAGAGCAGCCAGCACTATACTGCAGGAGTTAACACAGTGCTGCAGCAGACACTTTGCATTTGCAGCTAATCTGCCAGTGATTAAACGAGCTGTTATTGAGCATTTGCCCTGTTGAACTAGGTTTTTCTTATCCTTATTAATCATTCCTTTTACACTACAGTAGCCTCCTGTCTTTAAGCAAAACTTTTTTTTTTTTCATTTTTTTCTCCTTTTTCAACAAGCCAAATTTAGCTTTTTCTTTTTTTCTATTTTTGTTGTTTTTTTTTTTTTCTTTTGGTGTTGTCCTTTATGATCCCAAGAACAGAGAGCTGAGCAAAAGCAGGAACAAAACCTACCAGAGTTCTAAGGAGTGTAGGGAAGCAAATTCTTTTTGCCCTAAAACTTAGAGAGTTAAAAGTAAAGGACATGGCTGGAGCCACTAAGCTCTGGTGTAAACACAGCCATTTAAGAGGATTTGCATACCATTTATTAACCTTCCCCAAGAACTACACAGACCCCAGTCAGGGAAAACAACTGTGTACACATGTTCATTTCATTCTTGTTATCAAAATATAGCTTCTGCCAGCCACCTCCCAGCATTTCCCCCAGGCAGATGAACTGAGGGACTGGATGGATCCAGCCTTTTTCCTCTCCCTTTTGGGTTTTGTGAAATCTGGCAGGCATTTTTTTTTTTTTTTTAAGCTCCATTTTAGGAAGAAAGGTGTGAGCAGCCACCTGCTGTGCTGAAGGTGTTTGTTAAGGTCCAGAAATGAAGGTGATCCCATGATCCAGGCAGCTCCATAGGGAAGGAGCATGGATGCTGGGGGGATGTGCCTGCAGGTGCTGGGTTATGGTGATGCCAGAGCTGAGCATGGATCATCCCCGAGGTCCCAGTCCTCTCCTTATCCTAATTTAGGATTTTGCCCTGCACCACCTCTATTTATTCCTCAGCAGTGAAGGAGGAAGAGCAACACCTCCCTAGCCAGCCCAGGGCTCTGCTGACCACCCAAGCCATGAGTCTTGCTGCCTTTTTGCTATTAATTGTCTGTATTTACTACATTAATTTCAAGGTGCTTAATAAAAAATTCTCCACAGTGACTTTCACAACAGTCTGAAAAGAAAATTCTCCTTACGGAGGCATTTCACTGAGAACTACTTGTTTTGGTTTTGGTTTTGTTTTTTTGTTGTTGTTGGGTTTTTTTGAGAAACGTGGAGGAAATGAAAGCAAAAGGCTGTATCTTCATGCATCCACAGCAGGTTAAGAGCAGACTGCAGAAGAACACACAAAATGGGGTGGGGGAGACATTGGATGGAGATCTTCCAAAGGCATCTCCAACTTTTCCTGAGCTTCAGCTGCACCTTTGCAAAATCTTCAGTTTGCTTCCCCTTGGGGTGATGGTGTTTCCCAGAGAGCAGCCAAGTGGGGTGAGATCCTGATGTAGGTGGAAAATACCCTGGGACTTAGGAGCTCCAGATTCTCATCCCCATTCTGCCATAAATTGCACTGTTCCAAAATTCCTCTGATTACATCTCTTTTTTTTCACTTTAAACACACATTTCGTTCACCTTCCACTTCAGTTTAGGAGCTGGATTAACTAATATATTTTTTGTTCTCACATAGCTGCCCGTTGTAATGTTTACTTTGCAAGCACTGCATAGCAGCAGTTTTAAATTATTCTTTCTAATTGACTTTTCACTGATTTTGGGTTAAACTACAGGTTCTGTGCCACTGCTATGGGGTTCTATAAAACCCCATTCCTACTTGGCTATTCTTTGGGCTGTAATTTATTTTAACAGCAACTTCTTTAAGCTTTTAGTGTCAGAAAATCCACCTTCCCAATAGCCAGGCTGCCACTAAAAATCTAGCAACACCTTCCAAACCCCAAGGTGAGCGTGAAATTGAGGAAGAAAACTTGACATCCAAGATGTTAAAGAAATGCAGGAAAAGTGTAATTAATGGAAGACAGAAAGCAAAAAAAAAAAGAAAGTAAGATTTGAAATCTCTCCCAGCAATCACATACTTCACAGTGTAGTACAAATGCAGTTCCAGGGGTTATTTTTAGCCTGGCACACACGGGTATATTGTTACCCAGCCTGCTGCTAGAAGTAATTTTAAATATCTTTCTGAACAATCACAAAAGATACTATATTGAGGAACAGGCACAGAAGTTGTCTTTATCTCTCATTCTCCATGAGAACATTTGACCTTCCTGATTTGGGTTCATTTGACAAGAATTTGCTGGATGCTAAAAGATCTGCATCTTGTGTAGGATGATTATAATAAAAGTTTCTATCACAAACCCTGCACAGAATAGCATTCTCTTTACCTACAAAAAAAGATGACATTTTCCAAGCTGTTACCTAGAGAGCAAAGGACAAATGGAAAAGATCAGTCGCATAAAAGCAGCATTATCATAACCTCCCATGGCAATTTCAGAGTTCTTTGAAGGCCAGATGCTTCTGCTCCATATCTACATTTCCTGTAAGAGCCTCAATGGAAGCACAAACCAGACCCTTGTTGCAAAGTTAAAAAAAAAACAAAACAAACATGTCTAGCCAACAATTTCAAGTCATTTTCTGTTTGGAGTTGGTCAATATTTTCAGGTTGAAGGTGGTCAGGTTCCCTGATGTGCCCCAGAGAGACAACAAAATATCATGAGGGAAGTTGAGCAAAACCCTGTGGACAGATTGGAACCACTGAGTGGGTTCAGTTGGATGGGAGCTGGGGTGGAGGGGTTGCAGCTGGGTCTGAATTTCCTCCCAGTGCAGGAATTGGCTGGCAGGATCCCATCTCATCTCTAACAGCTACTTCACAACAAATGCAACAAATCCCGGGACTGACAATCCAACCCCAACCTGCCTGCAGGGAAAGCTTCTTGGTGGGCTCTTCCTATGCCAAAGCAGGCAACACCCGATGCTTTTGGAAAATTCTTTGTGCCTGCTGTAAGATATTTGGTATATCTGGTGCTGGTCTCCAGTCTCCAGGATTTTGCCAAGCTTCCAAAGCTTGAAAAATCCAAATTTAGAGGGAAAGCCAAGAAAAGCCAATCCTCAGCAGGATCTGAACGTGGTTTGGGCTCAGCACTGAGCAGCCCCTGGGTACGCCCCCAGCAAGCTGACATATTCCAAACTCTGTGAGCTCCATTTCCTTGCACAGATGGCAACCTTGCATGGAAGGTCCACAGCAAACTCTAAAACTGTCATTTCAACCAAAACCTCATGTCGGTCCTGCCTTTCTTCAGCCAAAATCATGCCAGACTATCTGCAGGAGCTGGGGAAAGAGACTGGCTTTAGGAGAGTGTAAGCTGACTTCACTGGAACTACTGCCAAGCCAGGCTGATGGAAATAAGAGGAAAATCACTGTCCTCCAGGTTTAATTCCCAAAGGAAGCAGAGCCTTTGCACAGCCCTGATTCCCACTTGCTTAGCCAAAAGAGAACAAAAACAAATAAGGAAGGCAGTGGATGACATCCACAGAGTCTAACCAATGCACATATCTACCTGGACTTGCTTTGCTAAATCATCTCAAAATACTATCTGGGTTCCTGGTTGTTATTTTTTTATATATTGTGAAAAGGAAAAACAAGAAATAGGAAAAAAAAAAATCATCAGTTTTTCTAGGATTTACGGTGGGGTTAAGGCAAACGTGAAGCCCATGTAAAGGCTGCTCATCTCATGATAAGGCAGCAAAAAGGTCAACAAATTACTCTCTCCCTAATGGTTCATTTGAACCAATGAAAACAGGATATTTTATCCTCCCAGGTCAGACCTGCTTAGAAATCCTACATCCCCTGCCCCCCTTCTCTCTTTTACCTCCTCTCTCTCTCCCACTCCCAGCCCCTTTCTTTTAACCCTCTATCTCTGAACCTCCAAGGTGACCTTTTCTCCCACTCCTAATACCAAATTTTCTGGCTGAGTGCTGCCGAGCATCACTGCCCCCTCAGCTGGGGTCCCTGGGCTCAGGGGGCAGGACCCCCATCTGCAACCCCAGCCTGGGATGGGCTCTGCCACTCGCTGCTGCTGTGTTGGAACAGAAACCAGGGCAAGGAAGATGGAAGGGGTAAAGTCCTATGGATCCTGTCCTGCTTGGGAGGGATTTATTTGGCAGTTCTGAGCCTCAGCAGCTATAAATTTGCTGGGGATGAGCTGAGGTTCCTCTGCTTCAGCCAGAGCTGGGGCAAGCAACGCTAACTGCTGCCTATTAGGAAGAGCTTTCACATCTAATTGTTATCCCTGCTGCTGATTGAAGGGGGAAGTGGAGGGATGGGAAGTTCAGCCTGCTGACATGATGCAGTTTTAATGAGTCTTGCTTTTTCTTTTCCCCCTCTTTTTTTTTTTTTTTTTCTTTTTTCTTTTTTCTTTCCCCTGGTCTGGCTGTTTTTATATGGAAATATAGAAAATTCAAACAAAATAAGGCTGATACTGAGAGCACAGACCGGAGGCAAACCTCCAGGAGTCTTTCAGCAGTGGCAGGGCAGCAACAGCAGCACAGAAGCAATTAGTTCTTTAAGTTCTATAATACAGGGCCTTTGGAGGGGGTGGGCACTAGATTAAGCCCTGCTTCATTTGCCTATTTATTCAGCTGTCAGGAAAATGAAAGGGTTAAATAGTCTGTTGGAGAAGAAAAGATCCACAGAGCCAGTCCCTGGAGTGAGCATCCCCTGCATGGACAACGTCAGGGCCAGGGGCTGCAGGATGTCCTCATGCATTAAATAGTTAAAAATGCAGGTTTTTTTTTTATTTATTTTCTTTCTTGTTTTTTGTTTTTTTTTTTTTTTTTAATTTTTATTTCCCCCAGCAGATGCAGAGTGCTGCCTGGTGGGGTGTACAGCAGAACCTGACTCAGCAAAGGCTCCTGATGTCAGAGCAGCCCCAGCAGTGCTGGAATTCACCCCCAGCAGAGAGGAGCAGAGCCCGGGGCAGTCTGCACCGAAAGCCAAAAAAAAAAACAAACCCACGTCCTACAAAATTAGCTCAAGTTTAGAAAGAGGGTTTCTAAACCGGGGCACACATCTGAAACCAAGAGAGGTTGGTATGCAGCAGCAGAGTCTCTGTCTCTTAAACAGCAGAGACTTAGGAGATGGTTTGTGTTTGTTGCCTTGCTGGCTTCTCCTCTCTTGTAGCCATGCGTGTGTCTGGGTTGTGCATCCCAATGCTGCACAGCTCCCCTAAATATTCCAGCTTGCATTTTCAACGCAATTTGAAAAGTTAACATTCCCAGGAAAGTTGGTTTGCTTTGTGTGCCTCGACACTCCCATTCTGAATCCATTGTGTCTGTACTGGGGAGGGTTTGAATTACAGAATGATGTTTGTGGTGCATGACCAGTTTATTCATGATATAGGTCACTAATTTGGGTTCTCTTTTGCCTGGAGTATCCCTTAGTGCTCTTCACAGTGATATCTGGCAGCCTATATCCAAGCCCAGAGCATTCGCTCTTTCTCTGCGTTTACCCGAGACAGAAAATCTCTGAGAATCTGGCTTCAAAATCTAAGAAATGGCTGTGTTTGGTTGGTTGCTGTTCAAGGATTTTTTTTTTTGCCTTGAAGAATCAAAACCATAGTGTATCCGAAGTGGATTTAGAGCAGCAGCTCCCACCCAATCCCTCACTCAGACACAGGAGGAGAAACGCCAGCGCGGACGGAGCCCGATAGCTCCAACCACAGAGATAGCACCTAATGCAATTTTGTTACAGCATATCATTGAATTTCGTTAATATAATAACCTGAAATCAAGTATTAAGACAGATTGACATGCCTTGCTAGCACAGCTGAGGATTCAAATATTTAAATAGAGCATGTTCTAGCTTGTTCCTATTGAAATTGATGGAAGTTCTCCTTCACAGCTGATTGCAGTGGGGAAAAATGGATTCAGCTTATGCAGAATAATGACAGGAGGGAGAATGGGCAAGTTCAGCTGAGTTTTCAAATGTTGATTCCTTAGCTCAAATCACCTTTAATTTCTGTTTGGTTTTTTGTGAGCTGTTTGGAGATTTTTTTAAGAGGAAGAAAAGAAAGCTATTTTCTTCTACATCCACAAATAAAATCAAAATTGTTCCAATGCAAGAAGGGAGAGAGGGAAGAGAGCAAAAAATCTTTTTAATGTACATCTTCCTTTCATGCCTTAATGATGTAAAACTTCCTTAGCCACTCTTTTCTCTTTTCCACTTTATCTGCCCAAAGGATAAGCCCAGAGCCTGCTGGAACCTGGGGATTCACTGAGCCTGCTCACAACCAACACAAAAAACTTCAAAACATTTTTTGAGCTCTGAATCTGAAAACATAAATATAGAAAAAAATCACATAGCCTCATGCTTGACTCCTCTGTGGTCACATTTTCCTACCATTCACCTACCCTTGTTTAAAGAGGATCCTGAACAGGTATTTGCTCTCTCAGCTGCCTGCTAACACCATTTCTGTTTTTTTTTTTTTTCCTCCAGGACTGCGCAGCTTCGTGGTACCAATTTGGGTCTGGGCATTCATCCTCCAACCTGACTTCAAAAGACTTTAACAAAAAGGCACTGGTTCATATTCCCACCGAGACAACAGAGATGTCCCAGTTAATCACAGGAGAAGGAGGCTCCAACCCAGATCTCAGAAAGCTGAAATATTTCAGAAAAAAAAAACCCTAAACCTATTTCAAATCGCTTCTACAAAGGTTAGTTTCAATTTCCCCTCCCTCAGACCATTGCCTTTGGTTGATTTGAAACATCATGAAAGTTCTGTAGAAATAGAAAACTTCCACTCTTCAGAGGTGTGCAGCCACGTTTAAAGCTCATGCAAATTTCCACATGAAAAACATGCCACTGCAAAATGTTTTTCTCAGATTAAAAGCTGATTTGTCCAAAAAATAAAGCTGGAGCTGCTACAAAAGCAGACTGGAGAATTTTGTTAGAAATAAGCAGGAAACACCTCATTTTTTTTCCTTCAAACAAGACTACATCAAATGGATTAATGAACGGTTAGGAAAATCAACAGGAAGGGTCCTGACGTTTCCAAGAGGAGCTTTGGAGGGAAAGAAAATGGCAATCCCCAGACCTCCCAAAACAACCCAAAGAAATCTTTTCTATCTTAGACACCCGGAAAGAGGACAAACCCACACGCCAAAATATTGCATCACCAACCAGGAAAGGGCAAGAGAAAAACATTTCCACTATTTCCCTTGACTGCAAATTCGCCCTATCCCCCTTCCCCAAATGATTTCAACGTTTTACCTACAAGGTTCCTATGGCTTGTTTAGTTCACGTGGGCACATGTTGGGTTTTGTTTCTTTTTTTTTTTTTTTCAGTTGCACTTGACAAAAATCATAAACCTTTGAGCTGCTGAAAACTTCCCGTGCTGTGGCACCGCTCGCAGCGCTCCCGGGAAGCTTCGGCTTTTGTGAGAAACAAAGAGTTGGGGGGGAAGCAGATGGGAGCAGCTGCCCAGCCCTGCTCCCCCATCCCCAGGGAAAGGGAAAAAAGTCTTTTGCAGGGTGTGACCTGAGTGAGGATGCTTCCCTGGAAAGTAAGATTGGATCCTCTGCTCTGGATGGCTCCTTGGGTTTCTGTTTTTAAATTCAAATCAGCGCGGCAGGGTTGGACGCTCACCACCCAGCCACGGGTAAGAGAGTAACTTTGTGCTCCTCAGCTGGAAAAAAACACAAATCGGGAGCCTAAACCATTCCCTGGCGTTATTTCACTGTAAATTTAAATGGCTTTGGCATTGTGAAGCTCTCTCGTTTATTTTAGAAGCAGGAGAGATTTATTCTACCCAGAAGGCATTCCGAGAGGGATGGAGAACAGCTAGGACTTGGTTTGCTGTTTTCCTAACTGCAACCAAAGGCAGAACTGCTTTGTTTTGGTTTGTTTTTTTTCCTTTTATTTTTTTTTTTTTTTCTAAATTGTAGAGGGGATTGGGACATTTCTATTTATCTTTGAAAATAAACTCTTTTTTTTTTTCCGTTTTTCAAGAAATTGTCCTATATATCTTCTCCAGACATAGCTGCTGGTACTCTGACAGGCCGTTTACCCCTTTAAAACCCACTTGGGTTTTAGATGGCAGTTTTGAGAACCATCCCTGTATTTCTTGTACATGCCAAACCTAAAGCTCCATTCATAGTAATTCAGGATACTTGGGCAGGTATGGGGTCAATCTGCTCACAAACAAAATGTTCTTGTTCAGGTCTATGATGAGACTCAGATACAAACTTAGCTTTAACCTCCTCCCTTCTAGAGAAAGAAAAGCAGGCTGGGGAAGGAGAAATGACCCAAAGACAAAGAACAGCCCTGCTGGGAAGCTGAGCTTACTGCTCATGTTCCTGGCTGGCAGCCCCATCTCCTTACCACTACTCAAGCTCTCCATCTTTGCAGAGTATGCAACTGGCATATGGAATTTTTAAAAGCAATTTTGTGAAGATGGGCTTCTATATCTGTTCATGCCATAGCTTTTAATCCTGAGGCAGAAATAACCAATGCCTGAGTTTTGCATGCATGCATATGCATTACCTGGAAAAGGCAGGCGAATGTCAGTTTTGGGTTCCTACCAAAATCTTTCCTTAGCAGAGTTTTTCCCAGGAACTGGAGAACAGACAGAAGCAGAGCCCTTAAAATATGTTTGGGGGGATTTAAAATGCAAACTGCAGCCTTCCTCCCTTGTCTGAAAATACTCAGGGAGATATTCAAAGCTTTTGGTAACTCCCAGGTCACCCCCAGATGGAGCGTGAAGCGGCCGGACTGGACATCATTCTGCAGAGGTGAACAGTGAATCATTGGCTAATAATTTGTTGGGTAAAAAATGTGCAGAGGGAGGTTGGAGACACACAAAAGAAGGGACAAGAGAGATTCTTGACTGACCTGCTATCATTTGAATAGAGGGGCTCAGACTGCAGAAAGGCTCCAGCCCCTAGGCCAGCGCTGGATATTAACGGAGCAGAAGAGATTTCAAGCTCTGCCTTCAGGGTTGGTGCTGGACTCTCTTTTGTCATATATTCATATCTCCTTTGTATGCAGCCCATTAGCTCAGGCTGTGCACAGGGTGTCAGGTGCAGGACTACAGCCACTCACATCTTGCATCCCCCACCAGCCCACAGCATCCCCGACTTCCCCTGCCTGCTCAGCCCCCAGCCAGGGGTGATGGGTGTTGGACTGGGCTCTACGTGGCTGAGAAATTCAGCCAGCACCACAACCATCTGATTCACTTGTTTACTGCCCACTCCAACAGGAGCTGGCCCTAAAAATCTGTTAGAGCTGTAAACAGCACTCATTCAATGAGCTAGAAAGATGGATGTTTGTTCGGATGTGTTCTTTTAGATATTTATTGGCCTAACTGCCTTTTCATTAACTCAAGAGCTCTGCTGTTTATTTTGATATTCCAAGCATTTATGATCTTGTAGCTATATCATCTGAATCTCTCCATATATGTTCTAGGTCATCAAAAGTTTGTTTTCCTTTTTCATTTAAAAGTATTTAATCAGATCAAACTAATTCCTACAGAGGAATTTGGAAAACTCTGCAAGGCTTGAGATCTTTCCTAGGCACAGACACCTCACTGAGATCAGGGATTGTGTATTCAAGTGTAGAAATGAGGTGCTTCCTTGACTCATGGAAGTTGGTTTTGCTTCTCAGCCTTCACTGGCTATCAACATTTACTTGTGTGAGGCTTTTTCAGAATTTGGCTCTGCTAGGATACAAGTGAATTATGACTCATGCAGAGAACAGAATCTGATGGGAAGAAAAAGTCCAAGAATGAAAGCAGGCCACAAAATAATGAACTTTCTGCTGGACTGGAACAGGCGTATCATGGGAAAGGAGCAAACTGAAGAGGATGAAAAACCAACTCATCTCCCTTTACCAAAAGGGTGGTGGGGACATGCAGGGATGCAGAGCTCTGCCTATCCAAGCTAAACCTAACCCAGACCTCCAGGTATGGAATGTTTCCTTCAGACCTTTGACATCTCTGGGTTTCTTTTTACAATCTTCACTCTTTTTTATTTTAGTTAGGGGAGGAGGGAGAAAAATCCACTTGGCATTTGCAAGTGGCTGGGATTCAAGGCAGCAAAGGGTCTCTACTGATGCCAGCCTCCCAGCCTTGGGAACTCCTTGTGCCATAATGAAACCACATCTGCTGCCAAGTGGGGAGTCAGGGAAGGATGGATGAGTGGGGAGATGTTGGCTGGGCTCTCCTACTCTGTAAGTTTAACACCTGTAAGTGTGCAGCACCATCTGGGGTGTGTGATGCTCCAGGCATCTGCCCCAGACAGGCTCCTGGGCAGGTAAGGGGAGGGGGGGTCAGGTTAGCACAAGGACAATTTTGTGATGGATCAACTGACAACAGCATCTCTAACAGTTTTCTGGGTTTTTTCTAGAGCATCTCACAAAAAGCAGGCTCACCAATGGGTACCCTGTTTTCCAGAGGCTGCCCTGGGCTGGGGGAAACTCAGAGAAAAGGATGTCAGGTCAGTGAATCTCCTCACTGATTCATGGTACCAAGAGCCTGCAGAAGTAGCACTCTTAACAAATTTCTCCAAGTTTTTAGAGCATCTTAAGTGCAGAAAACTGTGACTCTTGTTTATGGGTCTATTGAGGATCTAGCTGGGTAAGAAATGCACATATTTAAGTTTACAGCAAGCTAAAATGAACACTTAGTGCCCAGCTACGTATATGCTCAGTTCTTCACACTCTAAGATATATTTCTGCCATATGGGGCATTCTAACTGACCAAACCAGAAAGAGCTGCTTAGTTATTTAATTGCTACAGCAGAATGATACCTGTTATTAATACTACAAGTACCAAACAATTTAAAGCCATAAATCCCAAAGAGCAAGTCAGACAGATTCATGGGGAGGAAAAAAAAAAGGGATGTAAAAATATATGTGTCTCTAGTAAAGATGAAACAGTGGCACTGTAGGAGTCAGGGAAGTGGAAATATCAGGGAAATAACAATCTGGTCCCTGCCTTGTGCTGAAGCTACACAAACACGCAGCATATGAAATGGTCTCTGTCCTGAGGACTTAAAATTCATGGCTTAGGCTGAGTGAAAAAATGCCTTTACAATGTCTGCCTCACTGAGGGATGATCTTTTGGGGTAAAAAGAGCCGAGCTGGTGGATTTTATCATCTCCAGCTGGATTGTCACCCCCATGCCCACAGAGAACAGCTTGCTCCCAGGAAGGGTTTGCAGGAGAGAGGGCAAGGACTGCCAGAGCAAAGTAAAGGAGGAGCAGAGACCAACACAAGGGAAAGAGAAAGCAAGAAGATGCAGGACAAGGCCTCTGCTAATTTTTTTATTTTTTTTTTAATATTTTTTTTTGAGGAAGAACAGAAAGATGATTTAGGGGGACAGGCAGGGTATAGATGGGCAGGGGGACAGGGTAGGAGAAGCCCAGCAGGGTAAGGGCAGAGCTGGAAGTGATAAAGAAAGGATTCAGTGCCAGAGAGGGTGTGTTCATTTTTATTTTTATGTAACAGAAAAGTGACTTGAATAGAAAACACACAGAATCTGCCAAGCCTCCCAAAGTACCTCCTCTCCTAGAAAAAAAATTCCTTTGCCTGTCACCCCCAATCCTGGAGGCAATGGGCTACATCTCCAACAGCAAAGCCAGGGAAAGTGCTTTAACCCTGTGGATTTTCCCTGAGCACCTTGGGGGAGGCTGAGAATGTTGGCAATGGGGAGGAGAAAAAAGGGGATAATAATAACAATACTCCAACACAGAACCCCACATGAATGAACTGCTCCAAGGTCACCTGCTAGATGGCATGGAGATGGGTGGGACAGACTTCTTCCTGTTCCCTGTTCTCTAGTGGAAGATTCACTTTAATGTGCAAATTACATTTGCACCAAGTTCTTTTAAGTGCGAAACAAATGCAGAAACTCCAGAGATTTACTGCACTGCTGAAAAAAAGCTTTACTAAATAATTAGCATAAAGCATCCATTCCTGTCGGTAAGTTTTGCCAGGTTTACAAATTAATAATAGTGACAGATCTTGTGTGGTAGGTTTGGGGCACTGGGTTTACAACTCGTCCATAATTTAATCAAAATTGTCCAGAAAATACATCTTTTATTATTATGATGATTATTATTATGTGGTGATGATGACACGAGGAGAAAGAAGATAAATCCCCATGGGATAGCATGGACAGGAATGGCTGTTTGTTCAGGAAAGAACTGGAAGAAAAAAAGAAAGGGATTACTGCTGTACATTAATTGTAAAAGAAATGCAAAATGGCTGCAAACAGAGGAATGGTATTTATAAAGCTGTCTATTTTTCAAAAGATCAAAGGCAGACGTAGAGAAATAATCCATTGGATGTGTCTAATTGTAAAGGGGAAAAAATAAAATAAATAAATCTCTGTGTTTCCCTCACTCCCTGCCTTCTGCACAGGGTTGGGGCCGCACGGGGCTGTGCAAACAACCGGCGGGGAAGTGGCCCCGGGGATGCTGCAGCATTCCCTGCATCCTACTGCTCCTGTCCCAAAGGAAGGACAAACGTGACACGTCTTAGAGGGAGAAAGCTCAGAGCAGGTCACCCAGCCACAGGCTGTGACACCCGGGCTGTTCCCCTGGGGATACAGCAGAGTTCCCACTTGGTGCTGGCTCAGAGGAAAAAGCTTCAGGGATGCAAACGGCCAAGAGCCTTTTTCGGGGTGATGGGGAAAGGCTGGAGCCCTTTGGAAAGCTCCTCCTGCCCCAAATCCTCAATGGCCGGGTGGGCTCTGCAGTTTATCCATCCTCAAGTGCACCCACTCTCCTTTCACTGCCATCCTCTGCTGTCCCCAATGTCCCAGGGAGCAGGGAGCTGGAAGGGAGCTCTGCAAACTGGGGAGGGGACAGGGATAAGTAAGGACAGGAAGGGCAAGAGCAGGCAAGGCAGGACAAGGCCAGGCACAAAGAGGCAGGAGAGAGACAGGCAGAACAAGGACAGGGCAGGGACAAGCAGAAGAGGGAAGGGCAGGGCAAGGAGAGGCAGAGCAAAGGCAGGGAAGGACAGGCAGAGCTGGCTCCCGGGAAGCTGGGGTGGGGGAGGATAAGGGATGTTTCTCTCCTCGTGTTTTGGAAGACGGGGATCCTACCTGGAAGCAGCCACAGAGGGAGGGGAGTGATGCCCGCAAGCCCGGAGATGGGAAACCCCCCATTCCCCCCCCAAAAAACCAGCACTGCTGGTCCCCAGCTGCAAAGGGACAAGAAAGATCCTTCCCCCCCTAACCTGGGGCTGGGTGGTTGCTGTGCAGGGCTTGGGGGGGGGCACAGCCACCGGGTCCCCCCTGAGGGTCCCCCCAGCCCCAGGGCTCCTGCAGCTGCCACCCCCTGACCTGGGTGCGGGGCCGGAGCTGAGCAGGAGGCTCCAAAGAGCAATTTCACAATCGTGTCTTCAAATGAGGCTGGGTGGAATTGCATTTCCCCGGCCCTTTAATCCAATAAGTCAGAACTTCTTAACTGATTAATTACAAAATTAATGAGTAAAATGGCAGGGCTTCAGCCAGGCGGGATAGTCAGGGATTTTTTATTGGGTTTTTTTTTTTGGTTTTTTGTGTTTTTTTTTTAGTGTTGTGCTCTTGCAAAAGACCGATGGAAATAAAGTTACCTCAAAGCATCAGGGTGCTTTGATGCCTATAACAGCAATTTAGTTATTACATTAATAGATTCCTTCTTTATTTTTAACCAGGCATTGTGAAATATCTTCTTGTTTCCTCAGCACGAGCAATATTTGAGCTCTCATTTCTCATTCTACGAATTCTCCCCGCGCAAGGAATTCTTTGGCGTTATTCCTCCGCCTTAAATCTCAACATTAAAGCCAGATTATCAGCGTGTTTCACGGGGAGAGGAGAACTGACAAAACTCCACAACAAGCCGGCGTTCCACCACCCAGCCTGCCAGCACCAGAGGTTGTGTTTACAAACAAGCTCTTCCCTCCAGAAACGACCGCATCAAACTTAGCATCACCAGCCCCCAAGACTGAAACCTCTCCCCAGAATCCCAAATCAACCGGGCTGATGGTTTGAGAGAACAGCAAAGCGTCAGTTCAATGCACACTAGATGTATGTATCCACCACCCCCCCCCAAAAAACCACAAACCAAAAGAAAAAAAAAAAAAAAAAGAACAAAAAAAAAAGAAAAAAAAAAAAAAAGAACAAAAAGGAAAAAAAAAAAAAAGGAAAAAAAACAAAAAAAATATCAAAAAACACTTTGCTGGAGAAAATACGGATCTGATGCTGCAGCAGCAAAGATACAGTAGTTTTCCTCTCTCCTACTGAACTCCGAGGTTCATTTCAGCGGGTTGTCATGCTTGTCACAGAGGAATCAAAGGCAGAGATGTCTGCCAGAGTGGGATTTGCAGGTATTTACACTTGATTTTTCCCCGTTAAAGCCACAGCTCAGGATGCTGCAGCTCAGGGGCTGCCGCAGCGGCTCAGAGCGGTGCCTGGGACCGGTGCTGCTGCCATGAGATTCTTTGGAAAACTCTCTTTAATCGACCAGGCTTCTGCCTCAGTCACAGACTAATATTTTTAGGGTAAATATTTAAGGAGAGGTGAAAGCTGGGGTTGGGGGGAAACGACCTTTTTTCTTTCTCGAAGCACTGCTGGTAAATAAAGGAAGGGGGGGGAAAAAAATTAAAAAAAAAATTAAAAAAGGGAGGGAAGACAGCGGTGCCCATAAAACACAAATGTGTGTTTGTCCCTCCAGCAGTTGTTTGGAGAGCAGGCATCAGGAGCAGGAAAGTGCCTTTCCCCTTTACTGGACCCATTATTACAATACTTTTTTTTTTTTTTCCCCCCTTTCCTTAGAGGAAAACAATCTCTCCAAAACCCCCATGGCCAGGAGCACAATCCTAGGAAAACTCCAGATAAATATATCCCC
Source organism: Phaethornis superciliosus (assembly GCA_023637945.1). Taxonomy (NCBI): domain Eukaryota; kingdom Metazoa; phylum Chordata; class Aves; order Apodiformes; family Trochilidae; genus Phaethornis; species Phaethornis superciliosus. The sequence goes on from JAJQWJ010000019.1 coordinate 12,532,885, forward strand.
TAGAAGTTAAAAAAATATTAAGAAATTCCGTGCGGTTTGAGGGTTTGGTTTTGTTTGTTGTTTTTTTTTTTTTCCTAGGAAAAAGGGCTTCTCATAGCCTACCTGGCAACACTGCCTAATGCTACCCTGCTCTCCCAGAAACAGAAATTTGAAGTTACCTCCTGGCAGGGGCAGAGGTTTGGAGGGGAGGGGGTGCGGGGATGCTCGCAGCTCCGGATGCCGCAGCCGGAGCCAGGCTCAGCCCTGCTTGTCCCCAGCTCTTTCCCCGCTGGGAATTGTAGGACTGACCGTGCTAAAGCCACTGCTCAACCCCTGCAAAATTACACCTGAAAAAAGAGCAGACCACGGCAGAAGCCTCCGGTGAGGCTGCAGAAGCGATGAGGAATTTAGGGCCAGCCGGGCAGCAGCGGAGATGCTATCCCTCCAGGGGAGAGATAAGGATTTAAAGATACATTCTGCAAAATAAACTAAATCTGTATTCCACGCGGTGAATAAGCCACAGAAGTTTGGACAAGCACAGCTGGAAAGCTTTGGAGCGGGCAGGGCATTACAAGCACACTCAGTGTGTAAACACACGTGGAGCCTGGCTGTATCGATGCGAGTGCCACCCCAAGTCTATGTGCATTAGGATTATACAGATATATAAATATAGTTCACCCTATTCATTAGGTACAGCCATGCCAACAGAGCTCTAGGGTTGTCCCTGAGGAGTGGGCAATGCTGCACCCCTGCACTGTGGGGGCATTTGCTCCCATTTTTTCCCCCACCCCACCCCAAGACACATCCATTGCAGACAGCAGGGCAGGGGCAAGGGGTCTGGGGGCTTGGGGGCTCTGCTGAGGGATGGAGTGAAGTCTGAGCACCCCCCTCTTACACCCTCCCCCATCGGGCTGGAGGAGGGGGCATGTGAGGAAGGGAAAGCTGGAAGGATGGGGGGTAGGGGGAAGGGAAGCTTTGGGGGATCTTTTGGGGGGTAGCATCTGCTGGAGGTGTCCCCAGCGAGGGGAAAGGTCTTGCACCCTCCATCCGGCATTCAGGGCCCCTCCACGGTTGGACTACACCCTCCCCCCCCAACCATGGCCCTTCGTAGAGGCAGAGCCTGCACCCAGTTTTCCAAAGCCATTCTCAATATTTTGCAGAAATCCCATTTAAATAAGTGGCGAGTGGTATTTAAGCATATCTCCGTAATTATTAATTCCCCCTACAGTCCTTACCCCCCCCACACCCTCAAATGTGAGGGTTTAATTGGCTCCAAGATGAGGAAAGCTCCAAGCACTGTTAGAAAATTAACTGACCCCTCCAAATGATGCAACATCTGGAGGCAGGGCAGCCAGGGAAGCAAGAACATCTCTGCGGAGCATTCCTACCAGGATGGGAAGGGTCCTACCAAGCCTTATCCCAGCTCCTGCCTCAGAAATCCCGAGCAGCCCTTGGAAACCCCCCCAGCATGGCAAGAAAGAGAAGCCCCTTGGTGCTTACCTGCCCACAGCCAGGCACGTCCCCTCACCACCTGCAGAAGAGGAGCCCTCTCCTTTCAAACAGCCCTAAAAACTTCCCCTAAGTCCAGCAAGGCGATTATTTTTTTAGAGCTAATCAAGGAAATAAAGTTAAAGAGGAGGAGAGTTCCTCTTGTTTAGGGTCTGATTTGGGGGAAGGAGGGGGTGGGGGGAGTTAAAGAGACCAGTTGCTGCCCACTGCTTTGACCAGTGAGGGATTCAACCCTTATTACCATTTTGTTTTTGTCCAGATTTGAAAGTAGGGCCCCCTGCATTCAAATCATCGCCCTCCATCGTTATTGTAAAGGACAGGCCTTAGTGGGCCCCCTTTGGATTGTCCTCCATTAACAATCCCTTCTTTTGTGGAGGTGTTTCTTTTTCTATTCACACACATTGCTGATGGTACTTCAGGCCCAGCTCTTAAAGAAACTGTTTGCAAAATTATACCTTTCCGCACGCTACTCCACAAGGAAGCAGGGAACTGTAGTTAGGAAAACATTATTGAGGCTTGTAATTTAATTAAAAATCCTAAAGCTGGAGAAGGAGATGGGAGGAAGGGAAAAAGAGTGAAAGAGTGCAAAAGCAGGAATGGGGTTTGTTTTATTTTTAACCTCACCAGCAGCCTGGCCCAGGTGCTCCCCTAAATATCCAGGGTGGGGATGTACAGGGAAGCTCTGGCACCCCTGTGCCTGTTGTGGGTGCTCCTGCCTGCAGCCTGCCCACAGCTCTGTTCCTGGGCCAAGGCACAGCTGAGGCAGGCAGATACCCTGCAGCAAAGAATGTTTTTAAAATGTGAATACAACCTTGGATGTGCGTGGACAGACCCCGAGGGGCACGGCCATGCAATGGGTGCCTGCAGCTGCCTGAGGCTCCAAGCAAAGATTTTGCTTGGGGTGGGTGTGTGGGGGTTGCATATATGCACCCCGTTAGTCTCCTCCTAAAATCCTCTCGGTTTAAGGGTTTAGGCTGAAATAAAGGTGGAGGTGCTGCATCCCCCTCAGCATCCTGGTTGTCAGAAAGGCTCAGAAGCAAGGAGGACGCCTTCCCTTTGGTTGTTGTTGTTATCCCCGCCGCCAACAGATCTGTAAATGTTCAAAGAGCAACACGACTTTAAAAAAAAAAAAAAAAAAAATTCAGCTGGCAAAGCAGGGCAGAGCCTGACCTCCGGCTCCATGGATGAGTGCTTTGCTGGAACCCCTGCTGAGCCAATGTGGACCTTCAACATCAACTCAGAAATTGGTGTGATTTGCCTGGGAAACCAGCAGTCATAGAGCAACTGGCCTTGACAAGATGAAGAGGAAATGTATAGAAGATATTTAACGGGTCGCAAAAGGAGGAGGGGGGGGGGGAGAAACTCAGCCTGGAGTGCTGCATTTTATGTGTTTGGAGGGGCCCTTCTGCAGGCAGAGAAGAAGAAGGACTGGGGAGGAGAGACTTTCCCAAGTTAGCCTTTCTTTCCCAGCCATCAGAATCCACCCAGGAATGCTCTGCCCTGCAAAAGGTTATTTCCCTGTCCCTGGCTGGGTCTTGGGCCTGGGCTGGGCTTCCAATAAAAACAGTGATTTCTTTAATGTCAGTGAATAGCTGAAGGCAGGCTGGCTGGAAAGGCTTTGTACGTAGACACACTGGGCTTGGATTATGCACGCCTAATCGCCTAATTTTCTTCGAGTGATCTGGATGCTGTACTCTTGGGTTGTGGAACATTTTATAAATAGCTGTGCTTGGAGTTAATATGATTTACTGGAGAGAGACCGGTTAAGCAATTCCCCACCTAAGTAGAACAGTAATGAACAGGCTCTGGAGAAGATGCCTTCCCCACCAGCTTCAAGAAGAGGTGGGCAGGGAAGCAGGGATGCAGAGGGGTGATGTTTATTTGTGTGCATGCACGGAGTATCATTGATTTTTAATTGTATTAAAAGAATTGCAGTAGCCATGGGCTGCCTCTAGGACTGGACTTTTCCCTCCAATACGTACAGCCAAGCTGTGGCCTCCCCCCTCCTGCTAACACTGGCTGATGTCCCAAAATCCCAGAGTGGGGACAGCAGAGCCCTGACCCCACTGCACATCCCTGCCCCTTCCCCTTTTCCTTTCCTCTTCCTCTCCCAGAAAGCCAAACCAATCCAGAAAGTACCTGCCCTGGGTACCTTTCTTCCTGGCCAGGGAACCTCCATCTCCAGGGAGTGCCAGCAGAGCCAAGCTGAGCCCTGGGGGACAGAAGCATCCCTGGGCCTGTCCCCTTCCACCAGGGAAGGGACAGTGGCTCCAGTCTTGGATGAAAGAGTTGTCAGTGCCTGGAGACCCAGGGGAGGCAGAGGTGCTGAGGGCAGGGAGCCTCCATCATCACTGCTGAAGCCTTTGGTCAAACCCTTAACGAAGGACACTGGGATCTCAGCAAGAACTTCAGTGGGGACTCAAGGGCAGGACCTTCTGTCCTCCTCATTCCCAGGCAAAACCCACCCTGGGACAATGTCCTGGGGCTTGGGAAAGTGTTGCTGGGATCAGGGGGTGCTCCTCAGGGAAGGAGGTGGGGGGGAAGTCAACGGGGGGAGAGCAGAGTGTTAGAGATTATGAAAGCGACCTTCTTCACTTAGAAAATGGAAAGAGGAGAAATTCAGTAAAGCCTCAAGGCAAAAGGCAGTGGTGGAGTGAGGAAACTGTGAAGAGCTTATCCAAGGCTGGAGCTGCCTCCATGCAGCAGCCAGAGGAGGATGAGGATGGGGATAAAGCTGGGCAGGCAGGGAGAGGGCAGCATTTTGGGGAAGGAGATGGTGGCTCATTGCTCACAACCCACCCCAGAGGTGGGAAACACCTCACCCCACGCAGACACAGGGAGAGGGTCCCATCCCTGGGGGGTTCATCCGTGAACCCCCCAGCCCAGCTGTGCCACCTCTGCTGGGGAGGGGCCAGGTATCCCTCCTTAAACCCAGATAAGGGTGACCCCCAGGCAACCCCCCCCTCCTTCCCATGCCAGGGGCTGTCAATCCTCACTCCCAGCCCCACGCTGCACCCTGGGCACACAATAACCAGGGAGCCTCCCCCCTGCCCAGCAGCTCCCTGCCCTCAGCCATGCCTTCTGGAGGTGACGGGGAAAAATTAGGCTGGAAACCATCCTGGGGACTGATACAACCAAATAAACATCTCTAGGGAAAGGAGGGAAAAAAAAAAACAAACAAAAAAACCCCAGGGTTTCTCCAGCACAGAGCAGTGAGAGGGGAAGCAGGTAATTAGCTATGTGATGGAGCAATCCTCTCCTGCAGAGGAAATTCTTGACACCAGAATTCTGCCCTACGAAACCACGAGTGACCCAAGTGAGGATTTCTTTTTTTTTTTTTTTTCTTCTTCCCTTTTTTAAAATTAAGATCATTATATGTTTTTTTTAAATGTCAAGCCTAGGAACAAGTGGAGGGGGTGGGGAGCTGCCGGCATTCTTCACTTCAGAAGCCTGAATGTTTCAAAGTTGCTGCTGTGCTGTTAGCTGACGGCTATTGTGTGTGTTTAAGGCTGGGGGGGGGCCCTGAGGAGGGGGCTCGGACCCCCCGTTGGTGTGGATTTGCTGTCCAAAGACCGTTAGAAAGAGGCAAGAATGAATGAGATTGAATGGAATTGTAATGCACAAGGCCCTCCTCCTTTCTCAAGGAGCTGGGAGGCCAGGAAAACGAGTCGTGGGGAGAGCAGGCAGCTTTCCTCCACATAGGAAGAGGCTTTGCAAATCAGCAAATTGTATATTTCTAAGGGAAGAGGGGAAGGAGAGGGTTTCTGTTTTTGTTTTTGTTTTTTTTTAATTTCAGATCTGAAAAAAAAAAAAATCAAAACAAAACAAACAAAAAAAAATCCTGCAGCAACCAAGAAGACCAAAAGGAGACAGAGAGGAAAAGAGGGAGAGGAGACTTGATAGAAAAATCTGATTCCCCAAACCTCTTGTAAGTGTACTTACTTTCTAAGACAACGAATTGCTTTCTAAGAAAAAGAAAAATGTAGAAGAATGCCTGAAATTCTAGCAGGGACCGAACTCTATTGATCTCTTTCCTATGCAGCGAGATTTCTGGGGCAGAAACCAGAGGCCTAGAATCTGCGAAACCTTTCTCTGAGATTTGAAAGAGATCTGGGCGTCATCTTAAAGAGATTTTGCTTTCTCCTCCAGGCTGGGGCTCAGCTCAGAGGTGATGCTCGGGCTGGTGATGGGGCAGTGGCCACTGAGCACCACTCGGGTACCTTGGCCACATCCTGGTGGCAAACAAACAGACAAAGGCTGGTTTGTTATTGACTTATTCAGCAGAAATGAGGAGGGGGGGGGGGTGTTTGTGAATTTTTGGGGGTGTTTTGTGAGCTCTGGGCAGTGTGTATGTGTGTGTAGGTGTGTGCCATGCTGCCCGGGCCAGGGCTGAGTGTGTGTTTTCTATGGTTTGTTGTGCCCACAGTTGATTTCAGGTTCAGTTTTTGTGTATTTTTCTAATCTGGTCATCTCTGCATGGCGGAATCGGGGTTTGGAAATGGAAGGGAAGTGGAGGCATGTTGCTTGTGTCTGGGTGTCTCTTTGTTCGGGGAACAGTGGGTGGTAGGTTTAAAAAGGCAAAGAGAGAAAGAAATGAAAAAGAAGAAAGAAATTAAAAAGAGAAAATTTTTTTTTTTTTTTTTTTTTTTAAAATGGCCCTTTGCAAATCATCTGACTGTTTTCTTCCGGGATGTAGAAATGCTGCATTAGAGATTAAGGAAGGGCTGTGCTTAAGACAAAATGTCTCACTGGAAGTGTTAATAAAACAGCAGTTTGATTTTAAAGCCTGCAATTCGGGAAGAGGCTACGGGGCCGTGTGTGTGTGTGTATTTTATGGTAAACTTTAGAAGGGCCGAACTCTTGGTGGGGTTTGTTTTAAAGGAGAAATAAACCTCTGCCTCCAGCCCCCCGAGCAGCAACGCTCCCCCCACCATTTGGTGACACGGCCAAGTCACCAGCACGGGGACCCAAAATCCCCCAACCCCGATGCATTCCGGGCGGGGGGGGGTAAATAAAATAAAACCAAACCCGTGGTTTTTCCAAGAGGATTCACAGGGAGGGAGGGAGAAGCACGGCGTGGGTCACAGACAGCCCCAGCGACCCCCCCGTGCAGAAGAGCTCTTTGGAAGGGGGCACGAAGGAAAGACCCCAACCTTGTCCCCTTTCTGGGTGTCACCTCCCCAACCCCCCCAACTTGAGCCCCCCGAGCATCGCTGCTCCAGGCTCCGCTCCTTCAATACCATGGACAGCGAAACCGGGACCGGGACCGGGGGGGGACCCGGGAGAAGCTGCCCCATCCCCGGGGGACATCCCCGGAGCTTCTCCCCCAAAAAGGGACAGACAACCCGGCTGGCAGCAGCCTCAGGGCTGGGTGTAGAGGCCGGGTCTGAATCTCTTTCCCCCCCCCCCCCCCCAAAAAAAAAAAAAACCAACCCCCCCGGGGGTGTGCCCCATGCAAACGGGGAAGCCTGAGGAGAATAAGAGAGAGGTTTCCTCCCTGTTAATTTGTTTAGGTTGTTTTCTTGAAAATCGATAAGAGATTGAGAGGCTCGCTCGGTCGGAGTAAATAGGTCAATATAAAATAGGCTCATAAAATAAGCAGATTTATTTATTAAAAAATAAAATAAAAAAAAAATTTAAAAAAAAAAAAAAAATCAGAAGACAAAAAACTAAGGGAAAATTCCCCTCACTGCATAATACTGATTATCCCTGGTTTGGCATCAATGTCCTGAACTGCAGCATTATAAAAGAGGAAGAGAAAAATGCACACAAATAGGGGCAGAGGCTCACAGTGCTGTGGCTGCCTTTTAAATATGGCTCTTGAGCTCGGGAAGTGCAATTCCACCTCACTGCAGAGCATCTCTGTTTGTTCAGCAGTAGCCAAAAGTGGCCCACCAGCTTTTTCCTGCTGTTTGGAAGCAGTTTCCCCCTCAGAGCCTGGTCCAGTGTGGCACATCTCTCAGGAAGGGAGAAATCCTCAGAACAATTGTTTTGATACAGTGGGGAAGGGAATAGATCTCTCTTCCAGCTGTTATTATCCAGCTGTCCTGGAAATGCTCACACTTCTGGGGCCGGGAGAGACTTCCAGAGCTGGAGCAAGAGTCCTTCCACCAAAATTTTATCCTTCCTCCCCTTGCATTACCCCCTTCCTAAGAAGAAGGAAAAAACCACAGTGTGAGGAAATACACACAGACAAATGAATCCTTGCCTGCAAGCCATTCTAGTGAATATGCATGGCATTGCTGGCCATAAAAGTTACTCTAGACAGGGAATTAGGGTGTGCAGGAACCCAGAGACCTGCCTTTTCCAACACAAAAATCAGTATGAATGTGAGTGCATGTGTATACACATTTTCAGGGGGGGGGGTGTGTGTCTGGAAGGGGAATGATGGATAATTAGAAGTGAAGAAGCCACTTCCTTACCGAAAAAGTAAACAAACACAAGGCTTCTAAGCAAGACATCTCCTAGCTGGACATAGCCTGCTTGTTCTTCAACACGTTTTCTCTCCCCAAAGATGAAATTCAGTGAGCCTAGATAAATCAATCCATCCTGGTGCCCCTTTCTATTGTCGCAGCTGCCCCGTGACGAGGTCCCTAAGTTTAAATCTACAAGAGCTGCAGCAACCCCATCTCTGACTGCTTCCCAGCTCACAAAATGGATGTGGTGGAAGGATGTAGTGATGCCTGAGAGTGATGGTGCAGCAGGGAGAGCTGCCTGGATGCTACGGTGTAGGTTAGAGCAGGTTGAGGGCAGCAAATCTGTAGGTGCTTTCAGTGCTTCCCAAGGTGGAAGTCATAAAAAACAAAACAAAACCAAACCCTCTCTTGGTTTGTCGCTTGGAAGTCAAAGCCATTTGTTTGCAAGTCCTCGCTCCTGTGTGTCTGTGCTCGTGTAATATGAAGAAAAATCCAGCATTAGACCTCAAATTATAAAAATTTCTATTGTATATTAAAAGGGAACCTCTTACTTTATATAACTCAGGACGCATTGTCTCTTCTTGGAGAGAACGGGGGTGAAATCCTACACATTTCTTAAAAAAAAAAAAAAAAAAAAAAAAAAAAAAAGCAAACCCATTTTAAAATTACATCCATGTCAGCCTTAAAAAAAATTATCGCTGATGTCTTTTTGAGCTTGGAAATATAACTGTAGGATGCAGCTTTCCCCTCCCCCTCTGCCCCCCCTCTTTTCCCAACCAAAAAAAAAAAAAAAGAGGGGGGGTAATGAAAAAGCATCAGAATATATACAGCTCTTCTGATTAACAGTTTAGGTGCAGAACCCTATTTATAGGGAATGTGTTCTCCTATAACGCCTGTCTCCTCCAGCCTGCAGTGCTGCATTATTGCTGCAGCTGCAAGTGCTCAAAGCTTTCAACAAGATTTTTTTTTTTCCCAAAACCCCGGTAGCCCGCCCGGGGAGGAAGGAAGGTGATGGCGATGGAGTCCTGAATGTTACTCCTCCAGTTTCAAGGACATCTTGCTGATGAGGATTTGGTTAATGGAGGAGAACTTATGTCCTGGCGGTGACGTCATTGGGTCCCAATGTAATCCTCTTGTGCTGAACCCAATCAGCAGATGTGCTGAGAGCCGGGATGCGGAGAAGAAGCTCTAATCCCTTAGACTGGATGAGATCAGCTGAAACAGCCAGGACTAGACCCCAAACCCCTCTGCTAGGAAGATCAAGAGAAAAGGGATAAATTGAGAGAGACGCCTCCTAACCCCCATAAAGAGCTTTGGAGAAGAGAAGAGAAAGATGGGTGGTGCACCAAGTTCATCTTGCTTTTAAAGCCTAGCGGGAGCCTGGTTTTCACTCTGATGGGGTCTTTCTGCATTGTTCCAGGGCAGGAGGAGAGAGAGGAGAGACAAAAAAAAAAAAAAAAAAAAAAAAAAAAAAAGGAAAAAAATAGAGAGAGAAGGAGAAAAAAAAAAAAAAAAAAAGATAGAGAGGAAAAAAAAAAAAAGAAATTCAAAGATAATGAGAGACTAGGCGCCTTTCTTATTCATCTCCAGCTTGCCTACACAAAAACAAGCGTCCTGAGCCACGGGAGGGCGTTTGCACTGGATGGGAGCGCGGCCGCGGAGCCGGTGCGGAGCGGGTAAAGCTGCTGGGAGCTGCTAAGGACGGGGTTTGGGCGACAATGGCGGGAGAGCCACCCAGCTCTATTGCTAACTTGGAAGAGCATCAGGATTTTTTTTTTTCCTCCCCTTGTGCAAGCGACCTTAATGGGCTTGTGAATTTTTTTTTTCCTTTTCTTTTTTTTTTTTTTTTTCTTTTTTTTTTTTTTTTTGGACAAAAAGGAAGGGGCGGCAGGGGAGGGGGTGAGCATTTTCAGACGCGGTATCTAGAGAGGGAAATCGTCCTAAATACATAAAGGCGCCTCTAAGTCCGACGGCGATCAACGAAACCGCTTTAATTGCTTTCCCCCTTTTCAATCCCTCTCAAATCGCTTTTTTTTTTTTCCGAATTTTTGCACATTTTTTTTTTTTTTTTTTAACTGGAGAGATTAATGTGCCGAACCGCGACGGAGCGGGGAGCAAAGCGTGTTGAACCTCAGCCGCTTTCCCTTCCAGAGAAAAGCAAAGAAAACACCCGAGCGGGATTTTCATTTTGCTCGGGAGAGGGGAGCAGAGGGGGGGGGTTTGTCCCATGTACCCCACAGCCACCCCCGGGGCTGTTCGGGGCGCGGATGGAGGCGGAGGGACCCGCACCCCGGGCCCGGGGGTCTCTGCAGCATCTCCCGGGGCTTTGCGGGGGCTTCTGCCCGGTCCCGAAGGTTTGGTACGAGCTGTAACGCGTGGCTGTCGGCTTTTATTAATAATATTTATTATTATTATTATTACCAGCCGTATTTTTATCGCTAGTAGAGCCGGAGCTCGGGATGTCTGTCTGTCTGTCCGTCCATCCATCCCTCTATCCCCGGGACTCTTCCCTATGCTCAGCATCCCTCCGGGGGGGTCCCGGGAGGGGGGGGGATGCTGAGCCCAGCAGGGTGAGGAGGTGAGGGGCAAACACCCCCCCTCCCCTCCCCATCTCCTCCTCCCCTCCCCGTCCCGCGATGGAAGGGGACCCCGGTCAGCGGGGAGGGAGGAGGCCGGGGTTCCCGGAGGGGGGGGGGTCCCTGCACTGACAGCCTCTCTCTCTCTTTCTCTCCCCCCCCCCTCCCCAACCCTCCCCCGCCTCTCTCCCGCAAGCCCCGCTCCGTACGGGGACAGCCCGAGCCCCTCTCTGCGTGTTCACAGCGGACCTTGATTTAATGTCCATACAATTAAGGCACGCGGTGAATGCCAAGAGAGGAGCCTCACAGCTTCATTTTCATGGAAATTGGGGACATAAACCCTCTAATTACACTTAACAACAGCCACGGAGCGATCTATGGAGCATCCTCGGCCTTTTGACAAATAGGAGTAACAATGCCGGGGCAGCTGGCTGCCCGCATTACCGGGGGCACGGGGAGGAGGAAAGGGGGGGAACCGGGGATGGAGGCCCCGTTCCGGCCCCCGCCGGGGCTTGCGGGGGCTCCCGCAGTACAAAGGGCAGGAGGAGCGGCAGGACAATGCGGGCAGAGCTGGGGAGGGGCGCGGGCAAAAGGCTGCGGGGAGGGGGCGAGAGGGGCAGAGAAGCGGCCCCTGGTTGTAGAGCGAAGGACACCCCCTTTCCAGCCACAGGGACCCCCCCTAAGAGCAATGAAACCCCCACCCCCTCTCCTTCCCAGTGCTATAAAAAGCGCGCTGGGCTCCGCAGTGCTGCTCAGGAGCTCCCTGGAAAAACAAACCAAAAAACCCTTTTTTTTTTTTTTCCTGGGGGTAAGGGTGCTACTTTTTGCTTTTATTTTTTTCCACTTGCTTCTTTTAGTTATCTTTTATTTTTATTTTTTCCCTGGGGGTAAGGGTGCTACTTTTTGCTTTTATTTTTTTCCACTTGTTTGTTTTGGTTATCTTTTTTATTTTTTTTTTTTTTTTTTTTTTTTTTGCCTTGGCCCTCTGCGTCGCTCCCCCCTTTGTGCGGGGGCTCAGCCCCGCAGCCCCCACCGCACCGCAGAGCTGAACCGGCGGCTCCAGCAGCCCGGTCCGGCCCGGCCCATCGCCCTCCCAGCCTCAGCTATTGCCGGAACTCCTTTAGAAGCCTTTTGACAGAAAGGGCTAGCAAGGTGAGGGGCTGTCCCCAGGGTCACCGCTGTCCCCTCTGGGCTCTGTCACAGCAGCCTGAAAGTCGGGACACGGCTCCTTTGGCGACCTCCGGCCAGATTGCAATAGCCCAGGTCGGTTTTTAGGTCAGGCTTCAGAGCTCAATAAATCTCTGTTGTAAGACTTGTAGTTTCAGGTTCCTAAAGAGACGCCGAGTTCTGAGCCTCCTGAGAGCTGTGCTCGGGCAAGGGAAAATTTAATTATTTTGGCTGCAAAAAGCCATAGAGCTGGACCCAGCTGCATGCACACAACTCTCTGCACCCATTCCCTCTTCATCTCTGCTCCACTTTTTATCAGCATTGCGTCTGCCCGAGGAACTGAGCCCACAGGCATCTCCATCCTCCATCCCTGCAGTGTTTGGTGTGGGACCCACGACCTTGTCTGCAACGGAGATTTTGGTAGCTGTGCACTTTCCTTATTTAGAAGAGGGGGGAAAAAAAGGCAAACCTTACTGTGCTTTGGGGGCTTGCTCGATTTCATGCTCTCCTGTGAAAAGCAGGCACTTTTAGGTAGGGCTGCTGGGGAAGCAGGACAAGGAAAGTGAAGAAACAGAGGATGCAGGCCTTGGAGGACAGCAGAATGGTGCTGAGGGATGTAGCTGCTGCTCCTCACTCTCTGGGCTGTTCCACAGCAGATGCTCCACACGAGCAAGGAGCTGGGAAGGGGTTGTGCCTCCAGCCCTAGCAAGAGGCAGGAGTGAGGAAGCAGGCAGTGTCCCTAGGATGACACCCAAGGGTGCAGCCACACACTCCTCTCCTGCAGACCTGATCCTGAGCATTGCTCCAGCAAGGCCAGGTACCACGTAACAGCAGAAGCTCACAGGGCAAGAGGCTGCGAGGTGCAGGAGGGTCCAGGGGGGCTCTAGTGGCACAGAGATCCTAAAGAGAAGCTGGATTTTACCCCTTTGTCTTTCCTACTAGGTCAGCACAAGTATCAAGGTGTCAGAGAGCTGCTTGCTCCTACAGCCATCGGGTGCTGCAAGGTGACAGGACACAGTTTGACCTCTCTTGTCCCGCTTGTAAGTCAGGGGTATGTGGTGACTGGATTCACTGCTGGGGGAAGGGACATTCCTAACAGCCTGATCTCTTCCATCCAACCCTGTGTGGGCAGATTTCCAGCCACAGGGTGGTTCTGTTCTTGAACAAGCTCTTGGCTCTTTGCAAAGCAGGTAGTGAGAGAGAAGAAGCCAAGTAGAGGGAGTCAGGAAACCTAAAGCTGGCATTAAGAGGCAGAAGGGAGAGAATCATTCCAGGGCAGTCTGCAGTGCAGCAGGAAAGCTGCTGGCTCCCTCCAGGGGCCACCAAGAGGCCAAGGAGAGCTCTGAAGGAATGCAGGTAACTGAGGGGCTATGTAGGGCCCAATGGACTGGCCTGGGACTGGTCCCGAGATTGCTGCACAGAGGGAACTGAGACTCAAGATCTTGTGCTCCAGACTCAAGATCAGATGCTCCTCCTGGACCAGATCCCTCTCCAGGTTTGCAGAGGATGGAGTCACAACAAACTCCTCAGCAAACAGGACCCAATCCTCAAAAGTTCTCTCTTCCCTCGGGCTTCCCATGAGCCCCCTTCTTTTTTTTTTAGCCAAGAGGGGATTTAGGAGGTTAGATCACTTAGATGTAAGCCTCTTCCCCACACAAAGCCCTCTCCAATGCAACCAAGAGCATTCCAGCCCCCAACCCCAGGCTGCAGCTGGGGGTCTGCAGGAAAACTGTCCCCAGTGTATTCCTCACTCTGTGCACAAGCCCAAGGCTGCAGCATGGCCACGGGGGGGTTGCCTCACACACCCCCCACCAAGCACAGTCATGGCCTGAAATCAAGGGAGATGAACACAAGCCAGCAAGAATCAGATCAGCTATGGCTGGTGGATGGAAAAGGAAGGCTGGGGATGGAGCCAGATGTAATTTCACCTGGCATGTTTTCTGCTCATATCCTGACCCCTATTTCTTTAGGTAAGTCAAGGCTCAAACACCTGGAAGTGGAGGGTTACTACCCAGAGGCATAAAACTGCTCCCACTCTGTCACAGCAGCCTGAAAGTCAGGACACGTCTCCTTTGGCAGCCTCTGGCCAGGCTGCAATAGCCCAGGTCAGTTTTTAGGTGTGAAAACCCCGTGTTTTCTGCTCTGCAGGGGATGCCGTGCTCCCAGGGACACGGCCCCACTTCTGTGCCAAAGCCAGCTCCTTAGCCTTGGTTATTGGTGATCCCACAGACACTCCCAGCTGGTCCAGGGGCTCCCTCTGCTCAGGGTTCAGCTGAGGCCACCTCCTCTAGGAAGTCACATCCTACAGACTGGTCAGATGACAAATGTCCCCAGAGGAACACCCCCCAGCAAAGACAGCACCAACACCAAGTCACCTCTGGTCCCAGGCACCATTTCCTTTTCATTTAGGAGGATTTCTCCAAGATCAGAAGTACTCCTGTGCCAGTCATGGCTTTAGGGGAGTCAAGTCCCATTTCCTGGTGGAAAAGCCTTGGGGAATACAAGCTGGTCTTTCCAACAGTGGCTCTGGATCAGGTCATTCCATGATGGAGTCACCACAGAGGACAAAGTAGCATCTTATTTCCCCTGTACAGTTCCCTCACCCTCAGGAGAGCTACACGGTTTCCTCTCCACAGGGAAGAACCCAGCTGGGTCTGAGTAGATGGTAAGATGGAAGAGTTCAACCCTCTAAGCACCCCTTCCTTGTAGATGTACACAAAGCACCACTCTCCACTCCTTATTTTTATAACAAGTGGTCAGAAAAAGCCTTGAAGTCCTGACATCAGTTGTTGAGGTTAAAAAATACAAATCTTTGCTCTCAAATGACCAGATGGCAGATGGAGTTGCTTGTCATCCCACTGAGTGTGCCAGGGAGGCCTCAGGTTCGAGCTACATTGAGAAATACAGGGACTGCTTGCAAATAGGATGAGGAGAAAAAAATCTGGGCAGAGGCCTGGTCTTGAGGGAAGGTTTGATGATATGGGAGGGTAAACCAAACAAAGAAAGATGTTAGGAAAAACACAATAACCACCAAGGGCATAAAAGGCTGCTGTAAGGGGAGGGAGCACCCAACTTCTATAGCTGGGTAGGTAGTAATGGGTCCAACTTGTAGTAGAAATGATTCATGGTATTAGGAAAAGAGTTTTCTAGTGGAAAGGACAGAGAAGCACTGGAACAACTTGGGAAAGAAGAGAAATTCCTGCCTAGGGAAGATACTGGAAAAGCACCTACCAGGAGACCCAAGACATCACTGGTCCCTCCACAGCCTTACACAGAAGGTACCACAAGGAGAAGGTGGCATCACACATCTCTTTCCCCTGGAAAAATGGAAACACCCCCAACCATCTCTTTCCCTAAGCCCACAGTGTTTGTCTGTATCACCAGGGAGACCTGGAAAGGTACCACTGCTGAGTGACAATGACAAAACACAATGTCTATAAAAGCCCAGGCTTGCCATCCTCACACAAGGATAAGGTTGAGGCATTCCCATAGAACTGCTCAAATTCAAGGTGTCTTTTTTTCCCCCAAAAATATAGAAATGGGATATACATTCACCTAAACTATTGAAATAATCCTGTTTGGGATTACTTCCTCACATGGTCTGTCCCAAGCCAGCTCAAAACTAATTGAGAGCATCACCAAGGTCTAATATCCCCAGGTGACATCCCAGAGGGACATCTATTTTCTTTTCTAATAGCTCCCTTTCTGCACACCTTCCTGAGTGCATTTGAAGAAACAGAGGAAAACAGCAACAAACTGATGTGTGTAGTTTTATATATATATATATATATACACACATATATCATAGAGCTGTATCTGCCCTACTCTCTCAGGAGGGAAGAGGAGGTTTTAGGGGGCTCTGTCAGGGCAATTCACCTCACCTGTAGCACAGCTTTCCCAGCCTGGGCTGCCAGATTTTTGCCACCAGCAGGTCAGGGACTCTGTTTGTGCCCTGCAGAACTACCCTGAATTTCAGAGCAGTTTTCCCCATGGAACTGCAGAGCAATTCCAGGACTGCTGGAGCACAGGGATGGTTTTCACAGGCTCCTCTCAACAACCCCATCGTCAGCCCCTGCCCAACCTCAGCAGGCGACACCTCTTGAATTTTATTTTATTTTTTTTTTTACTCACCCTAATTACAAAGAGACGAGCAAGATAAAACCAGTGCCTGCAGAAGCAGGGAAAACATCGGGACAAAGCCACTTTCCTTCTTGCAAAGGCCCAGGTGGCCGCGGGATGGCACTGGTGCCACTTCTCCTGCGGGGACATCGCGGTTTGTGCCAGGAGCAGGATGCTGGTGACAAAGCAGCTGGGAGGGGGGGGGAGGTTTTGCTGGCACCGAGCAGCCCATGAATGATTCAGTCTCCTGGATCCATGCAGGTGCTGAGTTACGGAATTTGATTCCAAGACCGAGGCTTGAATGAAATGTCATTGTGAACCGGGGAGGCGACAAGAGCCACCCCTGCTCTGGCGTTTACAATGTTCTGCCACCTTCTGTCACCCTATTTTTTTTTTTTTTTTTGTCACCAGCTATTCAACCCGTCGTCCCTCTTCCCCCACTGGCTTTGTCACTTCCACTCAGTTTAAAACCCTCTTATTATAGGGGAAACCTGGGCAGGCAGCCTGGTACCCATCACTTCTGCTTCCCCCTGCCCTCCATCCCCGTCCCCCCCCCGGGAAGAGGCAGCTCTGGCCCCGCTTTCCTGGGAGTGGGAGGCATGGTGGATGCTGTGCACAAGGTGGCACTCGCTCTCCATCTTAGCAAGAGCCTGAGAGGACCTGGGGGAAACGAGCTGCGGATGAGAGATGCAAAAATTCGGATTAGTCCCTTGGCAGGAGATAGGAGCTCCAGTTCTTTCCCCTGGATGCTCAAAACTACAACCGGGCTGCTCAGGCACAGGTCCTTCCTCTTACAGACAGATGCCAGGGCCACCACTTCCATCTGGATGTTGGCCAAGAAGAGTTTGTGTCTAAACCAATAAAACTGGAAGGGTGTGAGGGACAAAATCTTCCCTGCTGGTCAGCAACTCAATGCTGCCATCCAGCTGATCACACAAAACTCTTTCTCCTCGGACAGGTGAAAAGTTACAGCCTTCACCAACCTCACCTTTAGCTGAGCAACCAGTTCTCCCTTCTTCCCAGCTGAAAGCCACATGGACACATTTCCTTCCTGTCCCCAGAGGCAGCTCTCTTCTCCAGCCTTGTCCCTCCTGTGGTTCCCAACCTCCAGGGAGACTGGGTGGGTTTTAATGCTCCACTTAGTGCTAACCTCCTATCTTCCACCCCCTAAAGTATTCCAGGAAAGTTTTTACCCCTTCCCATATGGCAATGCCACTTGCTTTAGAGATGTTCACATTTTGTGCAGAGAAGTGATCAGAGGCTTGCTTGTAACTGCTGAGCTTGATTTAGCTCTTGACAGACACAAGAAGCTTGCTCCTAGCTCGCTCTTTTTTTTTTTTTTCCCAAACAGCACCTCTAAATGAGTGAAATTTTAATGAGAGCTACACAAATCACCTAATGTGATGTGTTGATGCCAAGACACAAGGCTGCCAAGAATGGGGGGGGGGCAAGAAAATTGCAGGCTTGGAGCGTAAGGGATAAGTTGACACCTAAGTGTCTGGAAATAAAATAAGGAGGAGATCAGGATGTAGCAAAGAAGCACTGGAAACTGGCCAGTGGAAGCAGAAGGACAGTGGGGGGCTGTTTTACTGTGCTGCCTGGCAGACTTCTAGTGTAAACTCTTTCTGCTGGCAGTGCAAACCCTTCAAACCAAAGGCTCCCCCTTTCCCAGTGCAGCCAGCAAGTCACGGCTAGACAAAAATCCCAAATTTACTCCCAGAATTGGCCTGATGCCAAATTTGGCCTCCTGAAAACCCATCTGTCATTTCACAGCTAAATTCAGGGGCAGGGCCCAGAGATGGGAAAGCTTTTGGCATCATTACAGGCAAGGCTCTAGAAGTGCTCTAGGAAGTTACATTCCAATTAGCTTCACCTCACCGGTGGGGTAAGCATTACAAAGCATTTAAAAGATCAAAAGCAAAAAGCACAGCTTGAGTTATAGGGACCAAGGTGGTTTCAGCTAGGAACAGTTGTGGTTAATCTGATGGAGCTCTTTGAGGCTCTTAACTGCTACAGCAGTCAAAGTGGAGGCAACAGGCAGAGCACAATTAAGTTTGCAGCATGCAGTGGACAAGGCTTTGCAAAAGAAGCTAATGACCGAGATGGGGAGTCCCTGAATAAGTGGATGTGCTGTGGTTTAATGCTCTGGAAATTGCCCAGAAACAAAGATGCAGGCAGGAAGGTATTAATGGAAACCTTCTATGTCAGAAGGAAATGATTCCTGGGATGAAGTAGAACAAAAGGCAGCCAGGTAAGACAGAGAGCTCCTTACAGCAGGGAGCTGTATATTGGTTCTGAACATCATGTTCCACAACCCCTCACACCCCATATGAACAATTCTCTCCATTTTTTTTGAAGAGAGCTGCTGGAATTCTGCTTTTTGTATTCTATCCCTTGTTTTCCTGCTCTGATGGTGGTGTTTTTCACATAGCCAGAAACTCCTTTCAGAACAAGCAGTGCCAGCAGCACACTCAGGCCTCATTTCTGTGGCAGTGGAACAGTCACATGGCTGTGATCACATCATGGGAAGCCTGAGCATGAGCTATGCCAGATGGTGCTGACTGGGATTTCTACTCCCCATATCCTCAAAGATGAATGAGAATGGTAGGTGAGGGACAGAAAGCCTTTATTTTGTGCTGTTATCTTTGGTGGGATTTTTGCAACTGGTGCCTACGGGGATGAATTTCAGGCAAATGGCACCGAAACACATGTAACTTGACAGAGGTTTGCAACTTGAGAGCAGGGATACAAGATCAAATCTCCAGTTTTGTCTCCTCATCATAAAGATAAGGATTTTAGCTGCAGTCCCTGACTTCACTGCTTGGTTGTTACGCTGACAAGAGAGACTGATTCACAGCTTTAGGTACATCAATTCAAAGAACCTGGTCAGAGGGGTTCTTCTTCAAATCATCTTACTGTGGCTACTAACCATGGAAGAGTGTCAAATAAAAAGTAAAAAAATAAAGAAAAAAAAAAAGCTTGACTCCTGGAGTGTTCCACACAAGGGATATAGAAACCCATCCTGACCCTAGAGCAGCAGAGGCCACACAAATTAATTTTTATTTGGCAGAGAAGGATGCAAGGCACCACGGGAGGTCACCAAAAGACTCTGTGATACACAATTGACTACAAACCAACTTATTTTCACATTAATTTCTTTCGCAGTTCACAACAGGCATGATGAACTTTTGGAACAACTTACCAGTGCTACCACGTTGCCACCCAGTGAGCCACATCCAACTAAGTTTAAATTAATGCAAAGACTTTGCTCTGTCACAACCACCTCTACAAAGGCATCCTAAATATGCAGTGGGACCTATGGCAAGAGCCAAAGCACTGACTTGAGCCCTTTGGCTCATTTAACTGAGCTCTACTGATCACCAGTGAAATGGCAATGACCAAATTAGCACCACTGAGACAATCAGGATCTCTGCAGTTGGATTCTTGGCATCCAGTTTGCTATTACATTTTCTCCAGCTTTGCTAATTCTAATCCTTTACCCTGCACTAGCTTTACTAACTGTGCAGCCTAGGGTGCAAATCTAATCACTGAAATAAGGCATTTTGGTTTTTACAGTTAGGATTCAATTGGAAAACAAACAAAAAAGTATGGGTAGGTCTGTAATGGGAAGGGGAGCAGCTCTCAGGGCTGGATAGCTGAAGTATCTTGAGCCCTCTTCACTAGTAGAGAAAAAATAGCACTGAATAAAATCTTTACCTTATCAGTACTTTTACAATGTAAAAGAATTTCAGAGCTTTGCAGATCATTGCTTTTTAATTTATCTGCAAGCTCTTGCAGGAAGGAAAAGCCATCCTTGCAGGAAGGAAAAGCCATCCTTGCAGAATCCCCTTCTCAAGGGTGGGCTGTAACCACCCACCATGGGATGTGCTTTTGCAGCACGGGCAACTGGGCATCACAGCAGAGCACTTCTCTGACAAAGGTTTTCTGAAAATGTGAGAACAGGGTTGGTTTCTTCTCTCTTTATCTCTGAAAACAGTCTCTGGTGTACACTGTGCCTTCCAGACCTCCCGCCTCCTCTATTTTCTTTCTTTTTTTAATTATTCCACTTTTCTCTTTGTTAAAATCATTAGTACTTTTAACACATTTCTTCCAAGAAACAGGAGGAGATTGCCAGCTACTGGAACACAGCAGTGTCTGGGGCCCTGCCAATTCACTTCATCTCAGACACACAGCAATAGTTACCACCTTTTCCTTTGTATGAAGGCAAATTCTGCATTCTTCCTTACTGGAACTCCCTTTGGAGCATACAAATAAATGTAAGTTTGTGTGTATATATACCCATATGTGATATACAGACATAAAAGCTACTATCTTGTGAAGGAATCATTCCAGAGTGTGATTTCTTTGAAAAACTAATGCCTTATTATGTGCAGAATGTTCTTACTCTACTGAGGATGAAAAGCACCTTGCAGAATTAAGTCTGGGAAAGCTGGAAAACTAACTGCCTTGGAAATTATATTTGATCACTAAGAAAATCCATTTTTTTTCCCCAGGACTGTGGGGCTCCTGTTTCACACCCCTTATTTCCTGGGGACAGAGGTGGCAGAGACACACAGCCTAGAAATCTCCCTTTCTCTGGGCTGTGATGCCTCTTGCCACTCACCTTTCAAAACAAACTGAACATTTGCTGCAGTCACCCTGCTAGAGATGCTTTCTGCCTCTGGACAAACTTTACCAGGCTGACTAATGGCACGGCTGGGTTTTTGGGAATAATTCAATGAGCTTCTTAGTTGTTCTATAGGTGCAACAACCAAGTCATGCTTTAACAGCCACGAGACCCTCAGGAACCTTGTGAGCTCTGCACTGCAGGTGTGTGTTGGTGAAGCTGATGACCACACACACTGTGCATCACCATTATACCTCCCTTCCTCCTACCTTTCAATTTATCTCCAATATAACCACCGCCTCACACTTTAAAAAAAAACAACAGACCACAATAAATCACAAAATTACTTTCCCATTTGCCACTTTTCTCAGGTTTAAATTCCCTGGCCCTCGGTGTCCCTTTCCTTTCACACAGCACAAATGATGGGAAGGCCTAGGATGCTCTACTTGCAGAGCCAAACTTCTCTCCAGGCTTTTGACTACTAATGACCTCCAAGAAAATCACCTCAATGAAAAACTGCATGCACTCCATGACTGCATGGCAAAAAATCTTCATCAATGTCTTGTATGGTTTTTATGTCCCCTCTTCATTACCTCTATGGGTGACTTACTTTCTAGAGCATCAGTCTGTCAGGTGCCAAGAATGAGACAGGCTGGGTGCTCTCTCAAGTCTTAACACAAATCACATTCCCCAGAGCAGGTGATAAATCTGTGTATGTTTCTGAGGATGGTTATGCCTCTCAATCCACTCCCAGTTCACCAAAAGGCTTTTGAAATTTAACAGGAGAACCTCCTGTGCAATTTGGGATCTGCAGGTTTGCACCCACTTATTGTTTGAAATAAACCCTAACAGATTTATAATTTTAAAATCTTGCCTAAAGATCACCCTCTCTAATCATCTTTGATGAATGCTCTCCTATAATTAATCTTTCACTGTCACATGCTTTGAAATAACTGAATTAGCAACTGGAAGTGTTTTCTCATCTTCAGCAAGGTCAGTAGGTTATGGAAAAAGCTGAAATCATACCTGGCTCATAAAAACACTCTTCTTCCCTATCTAGTATTTTACTCACTGTGGGCAGATTACATTTCCCACAGGAGCTCATTAGTGCTGCTCTTTGCTCAGCATCAGGAAATCTTTTGGAGTCATCTTTACTCCCAGCTGACAAAAATTCCTTTTTGCTTCTCCTGCCTTACTGCCCCCAACCCTTAGTTCTGCAGTGGCATTTTTAGAAAAAGCAGAGTTTTTGGACCCAAAAACCCCCCACTATGCTTCTAACTTTGATGGTGACAAATGAATCCTCCAGTTATGTGAACCAAGTGTAGATCCAAGGAGCAATGAAAGATTCCCTCCCCAGACAAGCAGGTTCCAACTAGGAAGTCAGGTTCCTTACCAGAGCAAGCAAGGAATTATTCCAGTTTTAATACTTCTGTTGTAGTTTCTGTTTTACAGAGGTCATATATATATATATGTATAAAAAACTAGAGGACACAAAGCAGTCTCCTTTGCTTTCACTTCTGAAATGCTGCAGAAGTGAAATACACCCTGATACACCTCATTTCTTTTGTTCCACATCTCTGGGGGCTGATCTAGCATTAATGAAACCCACAAAAACCACTACAACACCCTGTCTCCAGAGACTGAACATCATGAAAAAAACTACCTTGGTTAAGCAGCTGCTACATACAAACCAAGGTGCAGTGAAAAAGCATTGAATTTGGGGTGATCAAGCCTATGACCACCCACCTGCTGCACACAGCTCAGCTGCAGAAAACAATTTAGTATTTGGATATAAAAGGAGATCTCAAAGTTATGCAGCCACTTGCATGTAGAGTGAAAACGGTAAAATATGAGAAGAAAATAAAAATTCCCAGAACTTGCTCAAGCCTGCTCAAAGAATTGGAGTCCTTACTGGTAACTGCTGACCTTGCAACATCTCTCCAGCAGTGAGCAGCTTCCACCCATCACCTCCTGAAGCTGTTACCCCAAATCAATGCTCTGCCTCAGAGCAGCTATGGAAAAGTAAAATATACCTTTAAGGACTGAATTGTATAATCTTTAACAGTTCAGAAGACCCACATAATGGCACAGTTTGGTTATCTGACCTCATTTGTCCCTGCCTTCCAGGCTGTGTCCTGTTCTCAAACCTGAGCAGCAGAAATGGGAATGATCACAGTTTTTGTGTATTCCAGAGTACCAAAAAGGCTTTGCATGAGAACAGGAAGCTAGAAAGTTTATCAGATCATTCTACGTAATGCATTTCTAAGTCTTCATGCCAGATAGCAAGAAATGCCACTGGTATACTTCTAAAATAAAGTTATTACAAGCCAAAACATCCAAATACCTTGTTCTTCCACCGAAGTGCTTTCGAGGATTCCTGATGATCAGTTCATTTAAGTGTCCAAAAGCCTGTGCTGACAGCTTTCCAGGTTACCAAAGCATTGGTTTGCTACTCTCAAGAGTTCTTCCCCTTAAAAATCAAATTATCCTCACTTATGCAATTAGATTTTGTCATTATTTTACAAATGTACACAACTCAGCTTTACATTAAAAAATATTTCTATGCACACCAAGAAGGTAAAAAAGCCAAAAATCTTTCCTGAATGTGCTGATCACCCAGAAGTTCCATCCCAAAGGGGCTGAAGATGCTCTGCCACTAAACCCAACTTCCAGCTTGGCAAACCTGACCCCAGCGTGCCATGTGCACGGCCTTTAATGAGAAATCAATGTCCAGCCAGGTGCAGGCAATGATCTGCTTCTCTTCTTCATTAGCCTAATGACATCCACCCCTGCAAGGCTTCATCAGAGCAGGCTTGCCTTCAGCTGCAAGAAATCAGTGTTTTCAGCTGCTACAGGAGAGCCAACACCAGCAAGAACACTTCCAACACCAGTGGTTTCACAAGAGGGTGTGCAGCCCACTTGCCTTGCAGGGAGGCACAGAGCTCTCTTAGGTGGCACTAATGATGCATTTGCTCACGATGACATTTGTAGAAACCCAAGAGCAGAGTACTGAAACCACAGCAGTATAGAAATACCCTAGTAAAGGGACTACAGAGAAAGTACAAATGATGAAAAAAGCACCTTAATAATATCCATGTAGACTGAGATCTCATTTATTAAGAAAATTTACTTTCTTCCTATGCTCACCCCACGGAATGGGGAGGGAGGGAAATCAAGAAGGTTGCTTGTGATATGTATTACTGAGATAATTATCTAAAAATACCTGGAGAAAGCAGACTTGGCAAAACAAGTATTTACACCTCTTTCACACTGCCTTCATTCTGGAAAGCACAGCAAAACAGCAGATCCTATTGATTTAGCAGCAGTTGGACAACATCAGAAATGGGTTTGGTGAAGACTTTACTGTCTGTCGTCATAGTAACATCTCAGGTAAAAATAATTTTGTGGATAACTTATAAACAGATGGCATAAAACCTCCACTCTCCAAATTAAAGGAGGTTCACTAAGAGACAATGTTGATGCCAGTTCTGCAAACATCCTTCCTGTTGGAGAAAGCACATCTCCAAAGTCTTCCTCGTGCAGTAACTCACCTCAGGAGCCTGAACTAAAGGGAGAGCTGGGAATTTACAGAAACAAAATGATGACACAGAACTCACAACAGCATTTTTTTTATGTAGGATTTCCCAAGAGATTACAAAAGTGCCCTGGAATTATGATCTTCCATAAAGTAAGGAAATTAACCCAGTATCATCTCATGGAACAAAAGCTGTTGTTGCTATTCCAGAAGTCCTGCCCTGTTTATACTCACTAGGAAACAAAACATTTCACAGACTGTCACCACATTGTGTGTGCCACCTATTACTGCATAGACAAGGTCATTTTCAAGGGTTTTTTTCCAGTTTTTCTGAAGACAGGAAAGCTGTGAAAGCACTCACCCACACAAGACAATCAAATCCATCCTGACATTAGGTCTAAGTGGCAGCAAGTGTGAGCTGGAAGTAGAACCATGAGAACAATGTCAGCAATGGAAGGGGCCACTGGGCTGAACCCCTGACTCCTGAGATCCAAAATCTCCCTCTGCCAAGTCAAGTAATTCCAGCATTTTGACTTGAGTTCTTCTAAAAACAGGCTGCCCAAGAGCTGTTCTTTCTCAGAGGAACTGTGGACGAGGCAGGCTCCAGCTGAGGTGCTTAGCACAGAAAACACAACTACTCTCATGCTAGTCTTGGGCAGCATCACAAATTCTAATTAAAAATCTGCCCTTTCACTAAAATAGTGAACAGCTTTCTCCTGAAATGAGCAGATGCTGAGGACTGTTGTCAGAAAAAGCCCGAGTTTTTTCCAAGTGAAACAGATTGTTCAACATAAAGAATTCAAAGGAAGCAAGAGAGCAGGAAAAGGAGCATTAGAACAAAACTTTTCTGCTGTTAGATATTATTTGGGCTTCAGTCTATTTTAAACAAGGTTCCTTTGCTCCTCCCATCTGCTTTTCTCAACAGGTTTATAAGAAAAAAGCAGTAACATTACAAGTTGCTTTGCTTGAGTTTGGTAGTAACTTTTCCTACAAGTTTCTTAATGCCCACATTAACTGGAATTTCCATCTTCCCTGGCCAAATCAAATCACTCCTTAGTAAAGAGGAAAAGCAAAGACATGTTGTGTCACAACTTGTCCATGCCCTCTAGTGCAGTGCAAATGCTATTAAATAAATCCTGGTTTGTTTGTTTTTTTTTTTCACTGAGGTTTCACTAGGATCTTTGAGCAAATCCAGTAAAACATTTAATTATCCAAACAAGGATTTTGTGAAGAGCTCACATCTACTACCAACAGTCCTCTAATGAGTTAAAGAACAAAATTAGGGTAAGTTTTACACCCCCAATTTCCATCTCCCAAGAATGAGTAAGGAAAAAACCAAGCTCTTGATTTTAACTCACAAGCATGTTGAGTTACAGCAGAGCAGTAAACTTGAAGGTGAATTTGTTTATCATTGTCTGCTTGTTTCTGCCCTAACACTTCATTAGTTTAAATCGACCATTTTCTCTGCAAACTCAAGTCACTTAAAGCCATTCTTCACAGCAATATCATCTCCAAAGATTAAGTATTCAAAACTATGATTTTTGGTGTGACTGCTGCCAAATGAAGAGTGTTCTCCCCCAGTGCTGGAACATTCACAGATTCAGAGGAGCAGGGTAACACTGCCATCACTCACCAGGGTTCCAAGCAGAGAAAAAGCTTCACCCAACTCTGTAATCAGTATTTGGTGCTCCCAGCTACATTGCTCTTCACACAAACTCTAGGAACATCAAACAAAAACAAATCTAAAGGGTGAATTTAAGCATTAATTCCAAAAGCACACAGCCAACTTTTTATAATTATTACTTGGACTAAATAAAGAGGCAAGACTAAAGGCATGAAGTTACAACAGAAACTGGAAGAATTAACCCCCCCTCACACTCCCAGTGTAATTTAAAGACTACAAAGCAAAAAGTGCATCTCTAAACTGAGATGACAGGGGACTGAAAATCAGAATCACCACCCCCCATTTCAGTTATCTTAACTTTAAACTTGGGCATGAGGGATTATTTTACCTGCTGTTTTCTCCCCACTTTTAGCTCAGATGCTGCAGGATCTGTAAGAAATTTCTGTGTGCTGGAGCTGTTACGAATCTTTCCCTGCTACCCACAAAGCAAGTTGAGACAAATCATGTCTTTTCTTAACAATACAGCCAAACCGGTTTCAGTGAGAAGCTCCCAATTTGTTAGTGGTTTGAGGGGTTTTGCTGTATTTTTTTTTTTTCCAGAAAATGTTTACCTGAAGACTAAAGGTTTATCACAAGGATATATTCCCCCCCCCCCCCCCCCGATCTAAAGAAAGAAATAAAAGTTGTGTAACTAACTTCTCTCTTCAGGGTCCAGATGGAGCTGAATTCATTTTGGCTCTGGAATAACCATTGCAAGCGTCCTACATTAAGAACCCAAACTAACAGCAGGTGCTTTTATTAGATAGCAACATGTTTATAAAATGCAGTATTGCTTCAAAAAGGCAGTTAAAAAAAAGGTGTCAAGTCAAATTATTACTTAGAGTTGGGGAATATAGCCAACTGCTGTAAAATAAGCTGTTCAGAGCTCTGCTTCCATTTGGAAAGTTCTTTTCTCATTCTGGTGAGCCACACCTGGGATACTGCCTCCTGAAGGCAACTTCCAGTTCTTCCTTCAGCTTCTCTACCATACAAAGAGAAAGTAAAGTACAACTGACAGCCACTGTACACACATGTGTTTCTTTTGAGGAACAACAACATTCAAAGCAGCTCAAATGTCCTTCTGCAATCAAGTGTGCCAATAGCAGACATCTAAGTTCATCACAAGACTTCCCAAATCACTTAATTCATGAGTGAGCACAAAGGGTCATTATAAAAAAGGCAGGCATATGAAAGCAGTGAAAAAAATGAAAATGACATCAAACTTGCTAAATATGTATTGTTTATTAAGGCTTGTATTCTCCTAGAGGAAAAAGTTAATCTGATGCTGTCCATTACCCCTTACAGGCAGTAACAGTCCAGAGACAGAGTTATACGTTCTAAATACAAGTCTAAATGATACAGATTAAACTTTATTTAAATTGGAGGTCCTTTTGGAGTAAATAGTATTCAGAAGATACTTGCTTTCTAATATAGTAAAAGATCCTCTACAATAAACACGTGCAGATTCAGTGTGCTAGAGCAGCGGACATGAGCACCATTTCCATGCTTAATTGGAACTCCAGTTGGTGACAGGTTCTCCGTCGGTCCCCTCACTCCACAAAAACATGACAGCAAATTCAGTTTCTTAAAACAGGTTTTTTTACTCATCCAACAGAAAAAAAAAATTAGACATACACACTGTCAATTTTAAACATCTGAGGCATAATCCATCATATTATCCGTACTATTAGTTCCTACGTTAAAGCTCAGCATTATTGGTATAAAAACTTTTAAATGGCATTAGGATCTGGGGGGAGTGGGAGGGGAGTAATGAAGGGAAGGATTAAAAATGATCTGCAATTAACTAATAACACCTGAAAGCTGAAACAGGTTTAAACACATTGTCCAAAACCCCTGCAATGTTGATAGCATCACATTATTATTATTTCATTAAGCTACAAAAACCGTAAAGCAGAATTATGGCTGAGAGAAAGCATCTCGCTCACTCCTGGCAGGATATGGGATAAGAAATGCACACTGAAGCACTGCTTAACAGAATGTGAAAGGGAAATCTTTTCCCGAGAAACAATTTCACTGACAATTTGATTTTCTACTAGACAGAAAAAACCAACATGGCGCATTAGCAATTTTGAAAGTGTAATTCTACAGAGAAAGAAAGAGGCAGAGCGGCTGCACAAAGTGATCAGAAATTTAGGGTTTTTGCTTTTCAAAATTCTGAAGTGCAGTTATCATGAAAGTTTTTTAAATTACAAAAATCAAATGCACGTTTTCTTACTTCTGCCATGAAGAAAAAGGGTTCGGGGGGAGGAGGATAAAGGAAGATTTATCATGTATTCTCCATAATCTCTATATCTGGCTAGGAACATAATTTGTGCCAAAAGAAAGTCTTTGGGAAGCATTGACACTTTAGTATGCTCATGGATAGGTCCACATTAGGTTAATATAACTGTTTACCAACTTAAAAAAATAAAAACAGACACACCTTTATTAATGATTTCTACAGAATTTTACATAGAAAAAAAAAGATACAAATTAATGCAGATCCACTTGGGCAAAAATAAACTACAATGTACTTAAAGATGCAACAACTTAATTTCCCCTGCACGAGAAGATATATTGGAGCTGAAAGCTTTAGTTTGTCCTGATGCCAGGATACAGCACCAGCATACTTAAATTTTGTTTCTCATAATCGAATTTAATATCAGTTCTAGTATATATATCAAACTGTATAGATTTATTCTTATTGTTTGTTGCGACTCTGACGTTCCTGCAAAGAGAAAAAAGTTGAAAGTTAAGAAAGCTTTTACTCAAATGAACAAGCAAAAAGTTCTTTGTAACAGCACTAATGTGATCCCAGACAATCACACACTTTGTTAGGACATTGCTGCTATGTTTTAGAAATTTATTCTATACACCTGAAAAGCCCAAGGACTTGATAACTTAAGCAGAGTCTCAAGTGGAACAGCTGAAAGAATACCTGCACAGTCACTTCAAACTGAAAGCAGATGAAGGTCACAAGAAGAAAGGTATGGAGTATCAACAATCCTAAGCAGAAATAGGACCTGCAATTAACTCTTCTTTCTGGATTGTTTTAGCTGCTGCAGTAGTGGCACAACCAACACAAGAGCAGAAAGTAAACGGCTGATCAGTGAACTCAGACCTGGCATAATTCTGAAGCATTCAAACGACTTCAAAGTTCAGTCACATTCAATAAAAGTAGGATTTGAACTGTCTAAAAATTCTCTTCCTAATTCTTCCTATCTGTTCAACAAATCTGGGGGCACTGTGAAATGCTTGTCAAGCCAGGGGGAAAAAAAGAAACAATGCAGTAACCCCCCCCCTCCAAAAAAAACCAAAAACACACAAAAAAAAAGGGGGGGGAAGGATGACTTCAGTAAATATTTCAGGAGACCTGTAAACTGCAGAACATGCAGAAGACAGCAAGACAAGCTGAATAAAATGTGCTGCTTTGTCTTCAGGCAAATGCATTTTTCCAGTTAAGGCAGCAGGCACATTCAACAGGAAGAGTTCAGCCTGTTTGCCATTTCATCCTCACAGTGTTGAAACTGCACAAGATGCATGTAAGGACTCTGTGTACTGCATCATTATGGCACCAAAACTCATTTCAAGCAAGAAAATTGTGAGCATGAACAAGTCAACTCCCAAATTTAATGCATTTATATTTTACTTGTTGGGTGGAATCTTTCTGTATAAACTTAATCTCAGGTTTGTTTCGGTTGGGATGGAAAACTTATTTGCAAATACAAACATTATAAATGTAACAGACTGTATTTGCTGTTTCAACCCCATTTTCAGGCTTCCAAAAAAGTAGCTGCTCCACCCTACTTCCATTTCCAAGGTGGTAAATTTCCCTTACTCTTCTCCTCAGCCCTCCCACACCCATCACAGCCCATTCTTTCCTAGTGCTACTTTACAGAACTTACTTTTGCTTTTCTGAACAGTCATCCACTGGATCTCACAGTCCCACTGTCTTTAGAAGTGGGACTTTTCTTCTAACTCCACATAAATAATGACAGGCTAGCACCCAAGACTACCTTGTACCTATAAAGTATGCTCATGGCATCCAGAGACTTTGTAATTCACTAGAAAGTGTTATTTATTAGGCAAGTAGGACCTGCTACCATGCTGCTGGCTTTTCCTCCTGGAGGCTAATCTGAGTCTTCCTTTTAAAAAAAAAAGTCTGAAACCAGATAAAAATGACAAGGAGGAAACTGATGCACAATTCTCCATGCTCTTCAGAACAGCTGATTTTCAGAAGCTCTCTCAAATTCTCTTCCTTACTGCTTCCTAGCACTACAGCAAGCAAGACTGAGCAGTTTTGTAACCAACTAACAAAGCTCATGCATTTTGGTTCTGAAGATTGATCTGGAGCCTTCACAGTTTCTCTTCTCCAGAGGAATTCTCTATCTCAGAGGGGAGCTCCTGTTGCATACTTTTCTTTCATGGCATTAATATGTATAATCTTCAGATACAGGAAAAACTGGTTTTCATAAAACCTGGCTTCCATTTTAGAGACACTCATCCCTCCCAAACTTCCCTTCACCTCAGTTTGAAGTAGCTCTCAAACTTCCTACTAAACTTATGGTCAGTGTGATGAAAGCATTCATCTCCTGCCAGCAAAATATAACCTTTCTATCAGGAAACACAATGAACATTAACCTTAAAATAAGGATGCTTCTTAATTACAGTTTTGGAAGAAGGATAATACTCCATCCTTAAGAGTTCTGCCTCACTGAACATGCTCCCAGTGAAAAGAAATACACAACACAGGAGCTGACACCACTGTATTTAACCACCCTAAGGACAAATGGCAAGCTTGGCAACTCAAGAGCTTTCCAAGATAAGCAGCTCTCCCAACACAACACCAAGGTGCAGACCTTGGATTTCCTGAGTGCCTTGACACAGAGCAGCAGTGACAGCACAGCAGTCCATTAACTATGACCATCTAATTAAATATAGATCTGGATCAGAATTATCTGCTGACAGCAGATCAACCCATCTTGTCCTACCACACGAGATGCTAATAAAAATAGCAGCATCTGCAACAAGTTGGTTTCTTGATGAGCTTTTTAACTTTACAAGGCAATTTTGTTAAGATTATGCAAGCATGTTTATAGGGAATGTTAATAATTAATGCCATATTATACTGTATTTTTTTAAAAAGCCCTCATCCAGGTTGCAATTTTATGTTTTAAGAGCATAAGCTTTGATCACAGAAGTTGCTTTCTTTGTGGTCACTGGAAACTAAGAAATGCCAGGAGGGTAGGAGAAATTTCATGCCCCGCACTTTCTAGCCATTGCTAAGAACAGTAACCATCTAAAGAAAAGAACTGAAATGCTAGTGGCTTGCATTGTACAGATTACACAAAAATATTCTTCCCTATTAAATATTTGTTTATAATTTAAAGCATTTAAGCTTTGCATGTGGAGATTTTTAGGAACTCTGTCATGTGAAATTAGTTCATAAGATAGCTTAACAGGCAGTAAAACTGGTAAAAAATTGTCATGGGATGGTTAATTTTGTGTAGCAAGAAGATATCAATTTCAATGGTACAAACTTCTCCACAGCATGAAGAGTGCACATCCTGCAAGAAATCTCTCTAGTAATCAGCTGGACTTCTAAAATTCATTCAGTTAATGAAGGGGAAAATATTAACTTTCTACACAACAGTTTCACAGAATGCAATCTGACATAGAGTCATATGCTTCATGCCTGATCTGCTTTACCTCTCTGGTATTGTTTCATTCCTCAGTGTACTTCAATTATCTCTCTATTGTCCTATTTTCTAAGCTATTTAGAGGAATCTAAGAATGTTAAATTAGACTTCGTAGTTTATTTTCAGAATATGTCATACAAGATAAATGCTCAGTTTTAAATGAGGTAGAGAGAATGTATTATTTAAAAAAACAGATCCTGTCACACAGCAGTGAGCTGGGTAATATGGTATCAGCACCTGAAGTGGGAAACAGCTGTGTGGATGAAAATAAACCAGAAAGGGATCAGCCCAAGAGCTGAACATCAGCACCCTGAGACCCTACCAAACAAATCTGGTGTTTGGTGTGCAGCCAGCTGGGTCTTCCTCAGACCAATAGGTTCACTGTTCAAGACTACATCTCCCATCACTTTCTGGGTACTCTCAATCCCTAAACACACCCATTCTTCTCCCCTCCAGGCTTGGCAGCAAATCACAGGGAGACTCAGCAGTAAAAAAACCCCCTAAACAATCCCCCCCACACACACTCCCACATCCCATGTACACTGTAAACATCGGACAACAGACCATTGGACCTTTTGACTTCAGCAAGAATCTCTCCTACATAAGGGAACATTTCTCTACAAGATACAGGTTGCATTAAATATTGAACTGCCAATTTTCTACTGAAGGAATGAAGTGCTGACTGAAGCAAAAGCTTTTAGGTTTTGCCTTGTGGAACCCCACAGGGAGTACATAAAAAAAAACAAATTGTATGCTCCCCTTCCCTGCTTTGCTGAGGTATGTTATGCACATCATATCTTATGGCTATAAAAAGCTGAGCCAAAAAGTCCTCAAGACACTGATCTTCTCTCTCATAATTCTAAGGTACATTCTATGAAGATAGCTCAAAGCAATTTTATTTGCACTTTTAAATGGCAACTTCAGTTTAAGCTCCAGGAACATCCATTAAGTCTTTGCTACAAAAAACTGAAGTGAGAGCTGCACTAGGCTGTCAAATAAATGCTTTATTTGAAATGCTCCACAGAAAAAGTCTGTGAAACACTATGAACAACAAGCAGCTTTAAGTGTTACTTGCAACTACACATTCCAACTCGTATTATTTTCTAGATTGCCTAATTAGAGAAAGGCATTCTTGAAACTGAGGTCATGGGATGGACAGGGACAGATGTCTCTTATGGCAGACTTAAGAGCCATGAAAGCATACATACATGTTTTAAATACACTTTCTCAGTTACCCAAATTTCTCTTTGCAGGTGTTCACCCCAAACTTCAAGAATTAGTAGAGATATTGGATCTGGGAACCAAAAACCTTTATTTACCAAAAAAATAACAAGTGGGAATTCAGCAGCAGCTGAAATGCAAACTTTCTAGCACTACTCCAAGTCATTTTATGCAACACTTTCCTTTCCAGAGAGATCAATGGCAAGAACAAGATCAGGCTTCTTGCTCTTAAGATTTCAAAAGCCAGCATCAATTTTGATAGCCCAGTTCCAGCCATAAAGTGTTAAAACACCTTATATTTATAAGGCAAAACTTACACAGCAACCACTGGCAGAAAAGAATTCTGAAACAGAAACGATTTTCTATGTAATCAGCCATTTTAAGACAAAAAAAATATAAATCTAACTCCAAAAACCTGGACATCCCATCCTTTACCTGTGTTACTGCTCAGCTTCTTGCTTTGAAACTCTTTAGCTAAGAAATTACCACAGAAAAGCATCAGTTTGTTTTCTGTGCTGCTAAACACACACAAAATCATCAAGTTGAGAGGCATTTAAAACATTTTGAACTCCTACTTACATTTTTTCCACCATAGCAGCCTTCATATTTCATTTTCCCCATATCTGTGTATAAAATAAATTTTTTAATAAGTTTACCTTCCGCACCACCTCCTCCTCTTCCTGGCGCTTTTCATAATGAGAAAAGTCATCAAAGATGGAGGTCGTGTGCTTGTAAGTAGCAATAATTTTAAGCACTTGTTTTGCTTTTTCTAAGGGCACCTCCTGTGTATCACGGGAGTTTGTAACGGGTTTGTTGTCATTGTTCTCCAGCCTGATGTGTCGGAGCTGGTTGTTGGGCACATCCTTCACAAAGATCCACTTGACATCAAATTTCCCCTTCCACTTGTCCTGAGACCAGACACCTGCACTGGTGCCGTAGTCCACGGGTGATTTCATCTCTGCAACTCCACAGAAGTGTCCACTGCCATTGACACTGAACAGCAAGTAGACTGGACCCTTGCTGTTCATGGACCTAAAAGCACTGTCCAGGCGTTTGTTGCCGTGTTCCGTGCTACACCAAATAGAATACTTAATGGAACGATGAATATCATCCTCGGAATAGCTCTTTATTATGAACACGCGTCCATTTTTAAGGTTCCATTCGAAATCTTTAGGGTTATAACTGTGAGCAGCTTTCAGTTTTTCAAGAACAGGATGGGACTCACCACTGGGGACAGGGTTAGGCTGGGTAGTGCCAGCTGAGCTGCTGTCATTCCCAGTTCCTCCGCTTTGGCCGAAAGCTGTGTTTCTGTTGCGAGGAGCTACCCAGCGGTTCTGGGGTTGCTGCTGAGGGGTCTGATACTGAGGCTGGGTCAAGGCAGGAGGCTGAGTTGGAACAGGCTGAACAATTTGTTGCTGTGGCTGTGGAACAGACTGAGGAGAAGGGATCTGTTGAGGGGCAGGAACTTTTGCCACAGGACCTTTGTTGTCCCAAGTACCGATGTCCATATTATGCTTTATAGGAGGAGGAGGCAACGCTCCTCCAATTACAGGTATGGATTTTGTTTTCATTTTAGGCTGTGGTTTTGCAGGCTTGCTAGCTATAGCAGCCCAAGAAGTTGGTTTAGAGACTGGCAAGTTTACATTAGAGCCCCCGTTACCAGAGAGGGCACCTGTCATCCCAGCACTGTTGACAACAGAACCCACTGTTTTCACTGCAGAAGTTGTAACATCTCCACCAATCTTCAGTCCAACCATTCCCTGTTCAATACTGTTCATTCCAGGAGCTTTATTTAACGTATCATTATGAAATCCTGTTTGTCCATCCACAATGGTACCACCCAGTGAACTAGGTGGGTAGCTGTAACTGCTCCCATAGGCTGAACTTTGAGTCTGCTGTCCTTGGGATCCGCTGGTTCCCCAAGCAGAGAAGGCAGGATTCTCAGGGAAAAAGTTAAACCGGTGTTGATAGATATTATTTCCCAAACCCCCAGGCTGTCCAAAAACAGCATCGTGCATAAAATGATGATCTCCATTACTGAGCTGTCCATAGGTGGTGAGATATGGGACAGGAGGATCTCCTCCTGTAGACCATGGTGCTTCACTGAGAGAATAGGGGAACCCAATAGATGGTGGATAATAACTGGACAGGTAAGGATCAGTCATTGATGGATAGCTACTGTTCTGTTAAAGGGAAAAAAAAAAGGAGAAAAAAAAAAAAGGTAACTTCAAATACAAGAAAATTCTTCATTTATAAGCCACAACAACACTGTACATCACCAAACAGGAAGCAAGAGAGACAAGGTAATTTAAGTTCTAATTACGTAAGTCAAAGATAAATTCAGGGCTAAAATACAGTATCTGGACATTCATAATACACACCAGCACTAGTAAGATGTTAGTATGTAAAATTTTGAGACTATCTAAGCTTAGTTACACTACTAAGGGTATTTAGTGGCTTCTAGAATTATATAACCTATCAATACCCCAAAACATTTCAAGGAACTTGTGTAACAACTTATCCTGTGTCCCACAGCACTAAAGATAATTACCATTTCCTGATCTCTACATGGGAGAAGTTTTAGATTAAAACACATTAAGATTACAGCACATAACAGAAAACATGATGATGGTCTTCATTATGGAATGGTTTTGAGGAGCCAATAATCCCTGACAAGCAAAACGTATCTGAAGTGATAAAACATGCAAAAGCTACTTCTGACACACTAAGAAGCATGGCAAGTTTCCTGTGAGTAGACCTCATGATTAGAAACTGAAATTAAAAGTCTACTAGAAACAAATATATGCTATTGCACCCTGTGATAACCCATTTGAGAAAGACCCTATTCAGTCCTTTGCACAAGTCTTTTCCTCCTTTAGTAAAGTAAGAGCTGTGCAAGACTGTTTCTGGCTGTCCTTCCAAATAGCCCATTTTTTTCCCTGTAAGAAGAAAGAGGCTGACTGGTTATAAACCAGCAGATCCCCCTCTGAAATTCTAGGTTTTCTTCCCTTTCAGCTGCTGCTTAGACCAAAAAGAAGCCTTTTCTTCTTCCCTGAGATAACTGATTTTGAAGAATTCTGTATATTTCTCCTATCTCACAATGCAAAAGAAGAAATATGGACTATTGAAAAATAGGTTTTATTCCTCTTTAAATAAACTTGAAGCACATATATTGGAAACCTTCCAAACTGGCACTCTAACTGTAATTACCAGTGAGGGGGAGGGAAGGTCAACATCTCCTGTTAATGAGTTGAACAGTAGTTAGCCTTTCCTTACTGATGGAGGAACATTATTTTAGGTAGAAGAAGATTTCTCTCAAACTACAAGATTTCAAACTTGAACAAAACTCAAAACAACAAAATTGCACTGAAATTTCAGTCATTTTTTTCACAAGTCAGATTATTTCTCAGATCATTCAAAAATATCAAGCAAAAAAACCTCTTTCCTGAAGGAAAGCATAATACCCAACTGATACAGAGTCATTTTTACTCCCATCCATGACACCACAAGCCCTAACCCAAAGCCAGGGTAATTCAATACCCTCACTTTCCATATACAGAATGACACCATAAAATGCCTCCAAGATTTACAAACAGCACTGTAAACACTTGAGATCTAAACAGGATATTGATTCAAAACCAATAATCTCTGCCACTGTTCATGCTGCCTTTATCTATGTGCAAATTTTATCATTAACATGAGGTACACCATCTACCATCTGTGGAGAATCCATCTGAAGATCCTCTAACGTACATGAAATTTTCTGAGATGTCCAAACTAAAATAACCATTATTTAGCTTATGAAAGCATCATTTTTCTTAAAGACTTGGAGATTGTTATGTGTTATATCTTAAACAATGCAGATGAAAGGGAGGAAACATGAATAGTTTTATATTTGTATATTCTACAAATTTAGAATTTAAGACAAGAACAAGCCTTCCCAAAACTCCCAAACCATTTTTTTTCTAAAGGATTCTAGAAAATTTCTGAGACTATCACCTCCTGTCAAGCAGTAAAGTTGCCACAAGGATTCTAACAAGATTAAAGGAAAGTTTCAGCAGACATCCTTACAAAACATTTGATCTATTATGACTGGCTTGGTGCCAGGGTGTGTAAAAGAAACTCTGACCAAAGTCCTTCACAGCAACAACAGAACATGTATTTCAACAAACTTATCCTTGACCTTTCTGCACCATTCTCTATTTCTTGAAAAAAACAAACCAAAACAAAAAAACAAAAACCTAAGAAAACACACACAAAAAAAAACCCAAACAAAAGTACAACCATTGTGTTAATCAGAAAGAGAATCCTTTTTTCTCTCCCAAAGTACACTGCTTGTGTGTGATTTTCTCTTACTCATGAATTACTTTTTGATTCTGGAAGACATGGGAGATCTCTTTCTTGCTTTGCATGTAACTTTACACATGAACACTGCATCACAGAGTTCCCTTTGCACTTCAAAGCACTTTGGGGGTGCATTAAACCAAAAAGATACCACACCTCAAATTTGGTCAGTATTAACTACTTGGAAAGTAGAACCTAAATAAGACATCACTACTTAGGTGCACTTTCCAACAGAAAGATGGCAGACAACTCTATTTTGTTTGATTCTATGAGATGCTCACTACTCATCTTAAGGACTAATTTGTACTTTAAAAGGTACTTTGCAATTCATCTTTAGTATCAAATGTATTGCTGCGTCAGCTGGGGGGTTTAATTTCTTAAGTATGTTTTTAATTTCTTCAGAATTTGTCTAAAACATGCAGTCAGCTCAAAACCTTTTTGTTTTTTTTGTAAATCACTTGTAATTTACAGGAATTTTAAAAGGCTGAATAAACCTGAGTAACTAGATAATAAGGCTTTGTTCAGAAACATGGCTGTCTCCAGCACAAAATCTCACAGTCCTAATTAATGCTACTGTCACTTTCCACTTAAAATTGTAAGACAACCTACACAATTGTTTCTTGTAGCATGCCAATTTCTTACTGCAGCATAAATAAAGTGGTGAATGGAGCTCCATTTTCATGTAAGAAAACTTGATTAGAATTATGGAAATTCTAATAGTCGCAGCAATTTTTCCATTTAGGCCTCATAATTGGGCTTGTTGACAGGTAAGAAATTTCCTAGAGTAAATGGCTCTACATTTTTTTTCTATTAATTTTCTGTGTATTTCCCATCAGAAAAACTCACCTGGGTTTTAAGTAATTAAAAATTATATAGAAATGAGATGAAGTGGATTTAAAAAAAGAAAAAAGAATGGAGGAAGGTGAAAACCTCAATTTCTTACAAAACTAATTTTGCATTAAAAAAAGAAATCTTTGCTTTTTTTTCTCCCAAAAAATTCCTGCTTAAATACCTACTACATTAATTCCAGAGAAGAAGAAACACTTCCCAAAAAATTGTTTTAACTTTGTGTAAGTCTGGAGAAGAGATTCACTCTGCAGAGCCAGAATCCACCCATGATCAAACACAACTCCTAAAAGTTCCACCTATCCAACTGCCCCAACAAATATGTTTAATACACCTCAAAGGCACACAGCATAGGCACAGTTTGCAAGCAAGTTCAGTGATGTCACCAACATTACCTTGGCATCCATCAGCTTCAGGCCAAATAATGTATTTCCCTTTTAAAAATATAACAATTAGCCCTTCTGCCAAGAAATAATAAAGCAGTTCTGGCAGATATCTCTCCAAAATTTTTTTTGCACCTCCAGTTCTAAGCATTTTCTTCACTTTAGAGGTTTGAATGTTAGCTGAAAATTCATTGAATCAGAAGATATTTTCAATTACAGTATTTAAACTGTGGCTGTTGATTTAACACTAAGATGAAACTGGATTATACTGAGAGTTCACACTACAGTGCCTTAGACTTACTATTAACACTTCAGAGGACAGGAAAAAACAACAATATTGATGAAGTGTAAAAAGCAAATGGGAAAACTCTACATGCTGCCTAGAAAGTATCCAACCCAAATTTCACCTACGTAAATTTTTAGGATTATCCAGATTATACAAATCAGGAGAGCCCAAAATCAGATCTTTCAGGCTCCCCACACAATTCATCTACCAAAGAACTGCCAGAACAAATAGTCTGTCACAGCCCAACTGTAGCAATCACCTACAATTTGAGGACCAACGAGCAGACACTACTTGGAGCATTAATTTCATTTTCACTTGTGGCCATCTGGATATTCAGAGTAATATTAGCTTTGTGAGCACAAATGCTAGTTGTATTACCAAGTAACACAATATGCCAGTCATTTCTTTTTCCATTTCTATTTAAGGAATTTGCTCCCTCAACACAATCCCATGAATTGAATGCCAACAGCATGCCTAAGAAAAAAATCCTAAGTTAAAAATACACTAACCTGATTTGACTGCCCAGAAAGGTAAGGTTCAAAATCGTTGTCATGAACTGTATCCTTCTGATGTAAGGAACCATTTTGTACTAGAATAGAAAGGTTACAACATGTTATAATAGTACCTAGTAGCATTTAAAGAGCTTCAGCCTGTTATTTCACAAAAAGCTGCACTACTCCACAGCAGGGAGAGCCACAAAAAGACCAAGAGATGATACTTTTCCTCCAAACTATTTCTCTTTGTTATTACTTACAAAACTAAATTCGATTTTAAAATTAAAAAATAAAATAAAATGCATTCAAGAGTGAAGAGACAACTCGCATCAATTACCTCCAAACAAGAAATAATTAGTGACAAGAATTTTGTGAAAAAGATTGGGAAACAACAGCTATTGTTCTGAGCCACAATTAGAAGTCTCAGAAACTACTTCACAGTTCTCCCAGCATGAGTTAATCACTGCTTGCTTAAACTGGATAAAATAAGATGAGGTGAGTGCTTTGTTATCTGACATTTTCAGGAAAATCTATGTTTTCTCAGGTGTAAAAGGGAGGAATCTGCCATAATCAAAGGTCTACTTAGGTGCAAATTAATGTGTGAAAAGCATTCAAAAGCCATCACTGAGATGTATACAAAACAAAACCTCTTATTAGGTCACTTCAAGTAATTTCATTGTTTAAATTCAAAAAGTCAAACACATTATGTGACAGTTACTTTCTTTACTTAATTCAGGGAACAGCTAACTAAACAAAAACTAACACAACATCAAAGAGGATGTTTAGCAAACAAGTCTGGAAATTCACCAGTGTTTCTGCAAAGTTTGTAAGGGAGAGTAGAGTTAAAACTGTATTTACAAACACTGGAAATAAGCATCAAGCTTTCTGTGACTAGAAGTTGATGGATTTTCAAGTTAATAACAATTGATACAGGCAACACAGAGTAGCACACTCTCATGTGAGCAATCACAGTAATAATCAAGGTACTTTCTTCATTTGTTAGTATTAAATTTAATTTCAAATGAAGACCAGAAGTTACCATAAAGAATTTACTATAGCAGCAGAAGTTAACTACTTTTTGTTTTAAGTTAAACAAATAATTAAGATCTTGGGCTTATATATGACCACTTGAACACATCTCTGGCAACAGCAGACAACTAACACCATTGTATTTGTGCAGCAGGTAGAGACTTTGAAAAATATGTAAAAATATATAGAGAATAGGTACATCCTTGTGACTTTATTTAGAAATCTCCTTGATTTTAAGGTAATTAAGAGCATTATTATGTTTAGGACTCGACAGATACTCTTCCCTATTGTAAACTCAACAGCATTAAGTGGGATACAAACCAACCTCTTAAAAATAACAGTTTATGTTATTCCTGAAACAAAGCACAACTCCCTTTGTTCCTGCTATTATCCCTACGGACTCAGTGATACAGCTCTGCTCGCCTACAGGTACCTGCATGATTCATCTGTTACAGCAACAATTTAAACACCCAGATCGGGGCACGGATCCTCACCTTTATTATCCTGTCCTTTCGGTCTCTGGGAAACCCACGGCACACGATGGGGTAAAGGAAGACGAAATAAAAAAAAAAAAAAAGGGGGAAACAAAAAAAAGTTTGTCAGAAAAAGGCGAACATTGCCAGTGCAAAACACACAGGAGGCATTAATGTGGGCAACGACATATGGGGCTTGCTCGAGCAGAGGTTGAGGTGTTTCAGGTCTCATTCAGCACTTGCTCTTCCTCAGAAATGGCCACGGCTCTCGAAAGGCGGGGGGAAACGTGGTGGGAGCCCGGTGGAAGTTAACGAGGAAGATTAATCTCCAAAGAACTCAGGAGAAAGAGAGGAAAAGCCTCTCCCGGGCCAGACGCAAGCACCGGCCTGCAAAGGAAACCAACCCCCTCCAGGAGGAGGCAAGGCCCCGCCACTTACCTGAGGGTCAACGCTTGTGGCAGACATAATTCATGTACAGGGCCGCCGTGGTTCAGCAGAGAGGCTCAGGAGAGGAGACGGAAAAGGAGAAGGGAGCTCCGGGGCCTGGCTGAAGGGTGGCGGCGGCGGCGGCGCCTTTTTCCCTCAGGCAGCGGCCGGGAAGGGGAAGGGGCCGGGGCCGGGGCTGAGGTGAGGGGGGGAAGGAAAGGGAAGGGGGGGGGGGGAAAGGAGGGAAAAGGGGCCGCGAAGCGCGCGCGCCGCCGCTTCAGCTTCTCCTCAGAGAAAAGGCCCCGGGAGACCGTAGGCCGGCGCCGTTCCTCAGCTTTCAGTTTCACCCACCCGGCCCCGTTTACTTCACATAACCGCCCACCCACCCACCTCCCGGGCCTGAACCGCCCGGGGCCTTTGGCCGCTGCCGTTAAAGGCCGCAAGCGAGGGGACGGAACCGGGAGGCGCCGAGACCAATGGCGGCGAGCGCCGGGCTGCGGTGACGTCAACGCCGAGCGCGCGCGGGGGACGCCGGGAGAGCGCGGCCGAGCGCGAGGGGCGGCGGGGCGGGAGAAAAGGAGGAGGAGGAGGAAGAGGAGGAGGAAGGAGCGAGGAGGCAGCTACTGCGCATGCGGGGCCGGGAGGGCGGGGGAGGGAGAGGGAGGCCACGCCCCCTCTGCGTTGGACACGCCCTCTCTTCCTTGGCCACGCCCACTCTGCTTTGGCCACGCCCCCTTATGCTCCGGGCCCCTCGCTCCTCGCTGCGGTCCCGTTTCATCGGCCCGGTTCCGTTTCCTTACCCCGGTTCCGTCGCTCCTCACCGCGGTTCCGTCTCATCGCCCCGGTCCCCTTTCCTCCCTCGGTCCCGTTGCTCCTCACCCCCGTCCCGTTTCCTCCTCCCGGTCCCGTTTCCTCCCTCCGGTCCCGTTTCCTCCCTCCGGTCCCGTTTCTTCCCCCCAGTCCCCTTTCCTCCTCCCGGGTCCCCTTTCCTCACCTCGTTCCCGTTGCTCCTCTCCCCGGTCCCGTTTCCTCCTCACGGTCCCGTTTCCTCCCCCCGGTCCCGTTTCCTCTCTCCGGTCCCGTTTCCTCTCCCCGGTCCCGTTTCCTCCTCCCGGTCCCGTTTCCTCCCCCCGGTCCCGTTTCCTCACCCCCGTCCCGTTTCCTCCCCCCGGTCCCGTTTCCTCTCTCCGGTCCCGTTTCCTCTCCCCATTCCCGTTTCCTCCCCCCGGTCCCGTTTCCTCCCCCCGGTCCCGTTTCCTCCCCCCGGTCCCGTTTCCTCTCCCCAGTCCCGTTTCCTCTCCCCAGTCCCGTTTCCTCCCCCCGGTCCCGTTTCCTCTCCCCAGTCCCGTTTCCTCTCCCCATTCCCGTTTCCTCTCCCCAGTCCCGTTTCCTCCCCCCGGTCCCGTTTCCTCTCCCCCGTCCCGTTTCCTCCCCCCAGTCCCCTTTCCTCCTCCCGGGTCCCCTTTCCTCACCTCGTTCCCGTTGCTCCTCCCCCCGGTCCCGTTGCTCCTCTCCCCGGTCCCGTTTCCTCCCCCCGGTCCCGTTTCCTCCTCCCGGTCCCGTTTCCTCTCCCCGGTCCCGTTTCCTCTCCCCGGTCCCGTTTCTCCGGTACCATCCCATGTCCTTTCCTCCTTCCCTCCCTCACCCTCTCAGCTCGCTCCTCCAGCTCCCCACACCCCAGGCTTCAGCAGATTCATTCATTTCTTCCCATTGCTTTTTTCTTTTTTCTTTTTCCCTCCTAACCGGAGTGACCTCGTGATGCTGAGCATGGTGTTGGTTTCCGCAGGGCCCAGCAGTGGAGCGGGGTTTTCCAGGGATTTTCCAGGGGTTTTCCAGGTTTTCCAGGGGGATCTGAGGTGTGGGAAGCTGAGGGGATGGAGCAGCCTCCTGAGCAGAAATTCAGCTTGATCATCAACACTGATGGGGTTAGGAGAAGTCAGATAAAATTCAAACAGTGCCCTTTTAGTTCCAGTATTTGAGGTCT
This sequence comes from Phaethornis superciliosus, assembly GCA_023637945.1. NCBI lineage: Eukaryota > Metazoa > Chordata > Aves > Apodiformes > Trochilidae > Phaethornis > Phaethornis superciliosus. The sequence goes on from JAJQWJ010000019.1 coordinate 12,575,661, forward strand.
ACTCATTAGTGACTGAATTTCTGTTTCTCATACAGAGTGGTTTGGGGGTTGTTTTGCTTTTTTCTTAATAATTTGAAGCATTTAATGACCAGAAGTGCAGCTCCTTAAGAGTTTTTAGGTCCTGCTAAGGGTCCTTTGGTCAAGACACAGTTTGGAGGTGCCAACACCAAGCAAAGAGCAGAGTTTCTTTCTCCCAATGATATTGTATATACTGATTGTAATACAGAGCCTGATGTGACAATCTGCCTCAAATCCACTGGAGATCTGGTGACCAAATCATAAATCATAGAATTTATAGAATCATAGAATCACAGAAAATTAGGGGTTGAAAAAGATCACCCAGCCCAACCCACCTGCCAAAGCGGAGTCACCTACAGAGGTTTTGTGATTAAACTGAAATCAAGATTGTTTTGCTCTCTTATTATTTGTGCTATGGTAACCCCCAGAGGCCTTGCTGTCCTGCTGATTAAGACATAAGAAAAGATTATGGCATTAAGGCATAAGAAATGATAGTTCACTCACTGCCTGATTAGAGGCTGGCAGCCTCGGATGCCAGAACAAAAGAAAATATAACTGTAGTGCTTCTAAACAACACTGGGACCAGGTGATGGCAACTCATTTTTGCAGACTCTAGATCTGTAGAATGTAATTCCTTTTGACTTCTTGAGAAACTGAGGTAGGAGAAGGATTAGTAATGTAGAATTTTCCTTGATTAGCAATATGTCAGTGAGATTATCTTTTAACATGTTACATAGGTGTCTGACACCTCTTTGGAAATAATTGTCCTTAAATTGGCCAGAAACATCATTTATTCTTGAAAGTGTCAGAATATCTGCAGAGATTTAGTTTGGTAAGTCTCGTTTGGCTTTGAACTTCTTGTGCAGATTTCTTGTGTGAAAATACATTTATGGTGTCTAGCTATGGGCAATAGAAGAACATATTTGAAAGAAAGACTGACAAAATCAGGCCCTCAGCATGTGTATTATTGTTTTGCTGGCCTGAGTAATAACTCGAGGCCCAAAGTAATGCTTTTCTCCAGTGCCATTACTGCATTCTCAAGTAGCTGTAGCTCTGAGCAAAGTCATTAAGACTGCCACACCAGACAGTAGTGGCAGAATTTACAAAGTCTTACTTGAAACATCTCCATGCTTAATTTGGGGGGTAAAAGGGGCAAATTCTAGTCCTTGGGAAAGATACTAAGCTATGTAATCATCCTTTCCTTTAGATGCAGTTAAAACAAGAGTCATCTTTTTGTTCATGTGCTTGGAAATTGTTAGTTTGAGCTTGTAATTATTCTAATAAAATACCTGAAATTAATAATCTGCTTTCTTTTGTCCTTTTTTGTGATCACCCAGTGGTAAAGGAGTTTTGCACTAATCCTCAGCACCTGGAAATACTTTGAGTTCCTCCTTTGGCTTAGGTAGCAAGTGAAAATTGGCATGTTTTATCTTAATTCTAACTGCCCTAGAGCAGTATAGCTGTGGCCAAAGAATGTCTGAGCTCTTGAGAGCCCCTGAATGAGCTGGAAAGGCTACTGAAAAAGCAGTGCTTCAAAAAAACAAATGTGAGATAAAAGTGAGCAGCAGTGGCTGAAGAGTGGAATGTCTGCCTGGAAGGAAGAGGAGGAGAGGTTTGTCCTGGATCCCTGGGTGATGAGCACTGCTTTGAAGTCCATGTGATTGGGTATGTTCAGCAGTCTTGATATAGAAACTGTGTGACTATGAATCATCCCAGCTAGGGGTGTGTGTAGGCAGAATGTTAGAACTGTATTTCCTTCAGCATCCCAAGGTACAGGGGACAGCAGCTATGAGGCTATAACTAGTGGTTTAGATTTAAAGACAGAGCATGTCAGGCACATATAGAAATCCATACAGTGCATGTCTGAGTCCATTTTTATGGGAACAGGGGTTTTGGGTTCCTTTTGGATTAGGAAAATAGGAGCTCTCTCTTCTTGCCTGTCCATTGAGAAGTACACAATCTTTTAGAAACAAAACCACTAAGACAAGAAGTCTCAGTTGAAGCGTATAAATAAGAGGCAGTATTCATATTTTAGATACACTCAGGGTATCCCTGGAGTTTAACACTGTAACCTGTGGGGTAACACAGGTTTTCATTTGGTTTTGGCTTTGTGGGGAGAAATATGGTGGTGTGTACATGTAGAAGAAAGAAAAGGATACTTTTCCTTCCTTACTAACACTTCCTGAAATCTCAGAAGGTTTCAAGTGTAAATTCCAGAAGACTTTCTTCTCTTTTTCCCCAACTGAGATTTGACAGGGATTTTCTGCTATGAGCAGGGGGGGTAAAACCAAACGTTGTCATGCTGGAATCATCTCCCTCTTGCACCCCACATCTCTGTGGAATGTAACCAAAGCATGGATTCAGCACTGCTTTCCATTATTTTAAGGTGAAAAATAAAAGCACACAGAGAAAAACAATATCTCTTCTCTATTTTGTGTCACTGACAGACAAGCAGGGAAATTATTTCTAAAGAGTGTGGCTTGGGAAGATGGATCAGTTGACATCATAATGTCACCTGCTGTTCTTTGCAAGACAACTTCATGGAAAAGCTGTAGCAAGGAGCTCAACTGAGCAATGATTTATCTCAAGGATTCTCCTGTCTCCCTCTTGGTCCTCCTGGTTGCTGCTCTCATGTAGTTTCCATCATGTTGCAAGCTCAGGCTTTGCTTATTTAGTAGAATGCAGTCACTCATTTTTAACTTCAGATTTTGCAGTCTCCTCCTGAGTGGTCTCTTGTCTTTATTTCTCATCTTTCAATCTTGCTATTGATTATTGAGACAGGGACAAAATAAACCTATTCCAAGCCAATTTGCATGGAGAAACCCAAACGATTAAAACACATTCCAAACTGCAGCAGAATTTAATTGGAATATCAGATGTTCCATACTCCTTGATGGCTGATTTTCCACCACTTAAAAAATAGGATGAGCTCGATTAGAGTCATAACAATGCCTGACAAATCCTTCTATAAAGGTAATTAATGGCTGAAGGGAGGAATGTACATTAGTCACAAGATGATAGCAGTTTCTTCTGAGCAGTTGTTAGTTATATTTGTGAACACTTTGGAGTAGCAATGCCACCCAGATGTGGGGTGACAACTCTAAAGCTCCTGGCAGGTGGACTTTCATTTTGTTCTTTTTTTTATTTGTTTTCCACATGATGTTTTGTGTTCACTGGCAAAGAGGGGAAAAAAACCTTTTAAAAAAAACCTCAATTTTTCAGTTTCAAGAGCCACTTAGAAAAATAAAAAATAAACTGTTTTCTACAACCATTTACCTTTTGGATAAAACCTTGAAGAATTTTCCACCCTCTCTAGAGCAGAAATATTTTTTATGATAGGCTGGGCACTGAAATCAAGAAGTTATGAAAGAATATAAACCATAGTAATGGTTTGTGGCAGAAACACTTGAATTTTCCCCATTCCAAGGAACTAGCATGTTAGTTTGCTTTTCTTTCAAATGTTCCTGTATTGGTTTTATGAGTAGCTGCTGTGCTTTGCAGATTTTGCTTTTGGGATGTGCTGTGTTCTCTTCCTGTGGGCTGGTATTTGATTTTAAGTACTTTCATGAATCATGTTGCAAGCTACATTTAGCTGCTCCTAACTACTGTAATGCCTGAAGTTTTGAGGCAATCAGGTGCTATGTTAGGAGAGGCCAGGAAAAAAATGCAGGGGAGGAGACTGAAAGGTTTGAATCCCTGGGAAATCACTTCACAAAACACCTCTTTTAGTTCTCTTGGCTGTTACTCCCCTATTCTGGCACTATATATTTGTAGTATGTGTATTTACTTGACAGCAGCATTTTTCAGACTTCCTCAATTAATGATTCTTAATATTTGGAGGAATAAATCATTTATTAACGTGTTACATTTTTTCTTCACTGTTACTGAAAAATCCAGTGGGGAAAGTGCAAGGAGAGAAAAGTTGATAGGCAGAGAAGATCTCTTTAAGATATATAGCAGTAGTATGGTAAAAGAAAGACTCTTGAGCTGGATAAAAAATCAAAATGAGGTTTCTGGGCATCCCCTCTCAAGGAATGGCCATGAAGAAGGTACAGCAAGGAGCCTCCCATTTTCTCAACACCTCTCAAAATCCCAGCTGGGAAGCAAGGTGGTTATAAGCAGTACAAGATGAGGTCATGACTTGTAAAATACTTCAGAAGATCAGAATTATTGATCATTCTTACCTATAACAGGTGATACATTACAACCCATCAGCAGAATCCCCAAACAACCTCTGTAAGAAGGATTTGGTTAAATCTGGATCTTATATTTTTAGGATGCATTCTTCAAAAATCAATATAGGCTTTTGAAGAGCAGGATCTGAGGAGCAGAAGATAATGTGTTATTACATGTGTAAGTTAATTACAGACACAGAAAAAAGAACCCCATTTGCTTGTAACAAGAATCTGGAAATGTTGTATATAAGCACTGCCCTCTACTGCTCAGGAGTTTTCATTAGCACATATTTAATTAAAAAAAAAAAAGTTTAAACACTGTTTTTTTTTATTAAAATGTTTGTGTAGGCTTGCAGGTAAGAAAAGGACTCTGGATCTTTTTACTTACAAGAAAAATAAAATTTTTCTCTGGAAGCCCCAATAATTGTTGTTTGAGGGAAGTTTAACTTTGCATTTTTCCCTGGTGAATCCCATTTAAAAGGATGAAAATTGTGCTGTTTAACCAATAGAGAATCTCAGCAGGAAACCAATCAGGGAAGATGAGCCATTAGAAATGGCCTCTGTGGCAGGTGGGATCACTGATTTCTTGGAAGGGTTTTTGCTACCTTGAGAAAGGTCTGGGTATAGTTTGGAAGAGAAGAGGGTTGCTTGAATCTTGGGGGGTTGAGAGTCACAGTTCTTGAAAAGGTTTTCCTGTTTTTTTAAGCATATTGCAGGTAAATTTCTCTCTGTGTGTTGTTTTATGTGTGGTTGTGTTTTGGTTTTGTTTTGGTTTTTTTTTTTAACTTGTGTATATTGTAGAAAATTGCTGATAACAGCCTTAGCATTGTTTTGGGAATGTGTTAATACATAGGGTCGTGGGAAAATGCTGGCTTTCAGTTGTGTTGGGAGTATTTTAAATATCCATTTGCTTTGGAGAGCCTTGTGACCTAAACTAATGTATCTGCTGCAGAGCATATGGTGGTCTTCAGTGTAGGTAAACCCTCATGGGTTTCCTGATAAAGGAACTTATTTATTTCCCTATATCTTTAAAACAAGCAAGCAAAAGTAAACAAAAAAAAAAACAAACCCAAAACAACCCTGCTTCATTTAGCTGTTAAGCTTTGGGGTAGAAAAACTCATTTTCTTTCTTTGCATTTGGTTTTGAAGCTTGCTCTGATGTGTAGTTCCAAAGTAGGAGTAGGCTCAGATAACTCAGTCACCTTCTTGGTGGAAAGCAACATCTACAATTAAAGAATTTTAGCTTTTTGTCTTGTTAGCGCTCAGGATGAGAGCAGCACTGATATTGTGGAGCTCTGTCTGATTACCAAATCTGCTTCTCTGTGCTCTGGGAGCAAAATCTGCTGTGGAGGCTGAAAAACTCTGTGCTTCAGTCTGCTTAGCTTGCAAATTCTTCTGTGTATTAGTGGTTAATTTTTTTTTCTTTCTGGATGTTTTTTTCTTTATACCAGCAACATAGTTCTTGAGTACCAATGCTATGATAATAAATAATTTATGGTATTAATGAATTTCTAAGCAAAACTTTTAGAGCCTTACTTTCCTACAACTTTGCCTTCTGTGGTTCCAGACAAACCCAGTTGCAAATGAATTCTCCTCCTTGCTACCTTTTACTGTGAGAGGCAGATAGTTGAGTAAATTTGCTTTTATTTTAAAAATATCACTAAACATGTAATACCTGTTAAGGATGGATTTGTTAACTGTGGCTACAGGGCTTGAAACTAAGATACTATGGAGCTTTTTTTTCCTGAGTGTACTGCAGTATTTATCTAAGAGGAATATTACTTCAGGGGTGACATTGTGCCTGTTGAAAAGTATCCTGCAGTAGTTATCTATCTTAATAATGTTGTATACCAGATCTAAATACTGTATATCTTTGTGTGTATTATTTTTTTAAATATTTGCCTATGTGATGCTTTGGCTTTGCACATTACAGTGCTTAGTTCTCATGATCAGCAGATTGCCAGCACTTCTTTGGGATGAATTGACCTATTGAGTTAGGTAGGGAAGGGATTTTCTGGGCACTTACTTAACAAAAAAAAAATTATTTGATTGCACCTACCGTTTAGTCACCTGTGTGTGACTTCACTCTAAAGGAATCCTTTTAGAAGTGATTAGTTAAATTGATTCTGATTTTCAGTTGTGTAATTGTATGACCTTTTGAAAATGTATTTGCTAGCCACATAGAAAATATGAGAAGCAGCAGCAGCTGAGTTTCAGTTTAGCTTACTCAAACACTGCAGAGGGCTTTTACCTTAAGTAAGATGAGGGCTTGGATAATTGGGCACTCAGTAACTTCTTTAATTTCACTCTTCCTCTTGCACAGAATTACCACATGCCCTCTCCTTGAATTAAGGACACCTCCCTATAGAAACCAGACCTCATTATTTTAGACTGTGTCCTGCAGAAGTTCTTTTTGAAAGAGATACTTCTATGTATTCACTGTTAAGTTAGCATAATGAGGTTATGAAAAATCTACTGATATTCTGTGTAGTGTTTGGCTGTAAAATGAACACTATGAGCCACTCTTTGTTTGGGTGGGGCTGTTCTGTTATGGCATGCCTCCTTAAATAATTTTTTTAGGAAAACAAAGAGCAGGGTTGGTTTTTTGTCGTTTTTTTTTTTTTTTTTTCTTCTTTTTTTTTTCATTTAAAGGCTGAGCAAACTAGGGATTGGTCACACAGATAAACTGGACTGGCTGAGCCAGGCAGACAGCAGAGGTTTTGTATCCCCCTCCAAGTTCTGTTCCCCCAAGCATCTCCTTCTGTGAATTGGCAGAGGGGCTCAGAAAGCACTGGGCTCTTCCCTTCAGGCTCTAGTGAGGACTCAGCAAAAGTTCAACAGCAAAATCCAGAAACCCCAGATCTCTGCTTGGGCTGCAATTCCAGAACAAGCTCAGCTTTGTCGAGATCAGGAGCTTTCCGGAATATGCCCGGGGATGAGGAACAAATAACCCGGGGTGAGTGGTGCCTGGCGTGGGGTATCCAGCTGACTGCTCTGGGTTTTCCCATCCTCTCTTTCAGACCAAGAACATGGGGGACATGACACCAGCAGAGGAGATTGAGCTCAGGGCTTCTCACTGCCATCTCTTTGACTCCAGCATGAGGAGTGAGGCAAGAAGACTCTCGACTTTTCGGCTCTGGCCGAGCACCTCACCTGTGGCTGCCCGAGATTTGGTCAAGGCTGGGTTTTTTTTTGTGGGTCCAAGAGATGAAGTACAGTGTTTCTGCTGTGGTGGTGTCCTGAAGGACTGGGCACCTGGTGATTGTCCAGTAGCTGAGCACCTGAAGTTCTTTCCTTCCTGTAAATTCATCTGTGGTGAGGATGTTGGGAACCAGGAGATGTTTCCTCTTCAGGAAATTTTTGACACCGTGGATGGGCAGTTCCTCAGCCTTTTGCCAGGGATAGACAGTGAGGAGACAGCCCTGCCCAATGAACCAGAATACCCAGAGATGGTAACTGAGGAGATGAGATTATCTACATTTCAGAACTGGCCACAATCTACTGATATGCATCCTGAGCAACTGGCTAGAGCGGGATTCTTTTACACTGGTAGGTACTCTGGGGAAATGTTTTTAAGTTTTATTGAAGTTAACTTTTGGAGGTGTCACTGCTTTATTGCTTGCACAAATAGGTGCAGGTATGTGTAGTGTATGTAGAAATCATGTCCTTCCTTCAGCTTGTGCTGTTTCTCTTGCTGCTTGTGCATACTTCACTATTTTAACTCCCATTTGGGGGCTGAAGGGTCCACTAGGAAGTCAGTTCCCTTACCAGCAGGTTAATTTCAGCAAGTGCAACTATTTACAAGAGACTTAGCTGAAAGCAAAAGTACAGACCAGAAAATCACCTTTATCCTGGCCCAAACCAGGACAAGTGGAAAGGGGTCATGTTTTAAATGGGCTTTACTGGGAGAAAAGTGTTTGCTATAAGATCCTGTTTGTACTTGCACTTCTAAGAGGACTTGAGGCACTTACTTGGCTTGTCATCTTTTGTGTAAGCTCTGTCTTGCACTGTAAACTTCTCAAAAAATCAAATCTGATTGGAACCTGTAGGTAATCAGCCCATTTGGCTCTCACAATGACTTGTTGTCATAAGGCCCCTGGGCTTAAAATGCAAAAATAAAAAATACTGTTTGTTTTGAGGAAAATAGGCAGTGTTTATCATATCCATGTCTGTATCAAGATAACATAATTGCTTGTCCTTAAGAAGGTTTTGCTGGTTAGGTAACAGGTTTTACTGTGCTTAAAAGTACCCTTTCCTGGATGGACCAGACAGGAAATATTTACAGCACATTAATACTGGACTGTACTTGAATATTGTGGCAATCTTTCTGGGTTTTTTTGAAAGCCATTGATATTTGTGTTACAAGTGTGTCTCCTTTCATCTGAAGGAATCTATTCATTTTGTATTTGCACATCAAGCAAGAGCCATGGGAGGAGTGAGAGGCAGGGTCCCTAAACTAAAACTCCCTTAGGAGAAAAATCTATGCAGTCCCCTGCTGTCACCTGAACAGTGATTCACCAGAAGAATGTGTAAGATTTTTGTGACCCATACTCACTGGCAGCCTTTACTGACATTGTTTTATTGCCTTTAGAGCAGGGTATTTGTAGGCAGTTCTTAAATATGTTTGGTTTTAATCTCCCTCAGTGACTTGTATGGAGAGAAGCCCAGCAGCAGGAGGGGAAGCCTTAGGACCACTTTGGGGCAAATCTTTATAGCTCTGAGCTGGAGGTTGTGGACATTGTCTGAGCCTGCTGCTGGTTGTGGCACACTGTGGTTAGGAAACAAAGTCTGTTTATAGGCATAATTAATTACAGCTTTGCTCTAAATGCAGGGATGGGGTAGGTATGTGCACACCTGGGAGCTATGGTGCTCACACCCATGCTGCCTGTCAACTTGGGACCCAGTTCTGGAATAATCTTAACCAGCTGCTGTTCTGGGAGTTGTTCAAACTCTTGTCAGGTTTTTTGCCACTCTGCAAATTGTAAATTGTCCTGTGCTCAGCTGGTCTGCTTGGTAGCCTGTCTGTTATGCTGCCTCTCATCTCTGGCTCTCATATAGAGCTTTTCAGATGTCAAATAATCTCTTGATCTCTTTTTCAGGACAAGGTGATGTAGTGAGGTGTTTTTACTGTGATGGAGGTGTGAGGAATTGGTCGTTTGGAGATGATCCTTGGAGAGAACATGCTAAATGGTACCCAGAGTAAGTCAGTCTGGCTTGATAAATGTCCCTTGTAGCAGGACCAAAAGATATATTATTCAAACTATTACTGCTGCTTTCACCTGAGATATCCTGTACTAATGGAGTTAAATCTTTCTAACTATAGGTGTGAATTTCTGCTGCAGTCAAAGGGGAGAGAATTTGTTAGAAGTGTTCAGGATTCCTTTTCTAGCACCTCAATATCTCCAGTAAGTCATGAATATTTTGTCTGGAGTTCACAGGGGGGTTGGTAACTAATAGGGGGAGTTTTGAGCACATGCTGCTCTTTTGTGACTGTCTTGTGACATTTTCAGGGAGATTCCTGGGATCAGCTGGAACACTCTTCCTTTGCTTTCCAAGGTCAGTGCTATAATTACATGGGGTTTTGTCTTTTGAGAGTGGTGTAGTCTTACTGCTTCTACCTCACCCCAGCTACTGTGCACTCTCTATGTAGTGTTTCAGGAGGTTTTGATACTCTAGAAGCTGTTTCACTTTTTTTAGGAAATGGTCTCTAGCAAAATTGCTTGGTCTCTGAGCAGAAACATTTGGCTAGTCTGGATATTCATGTGACACATGTGCTTGGTGTGACTTGTCCCATGTCCTTGATGTTATCTGTCTGTAGAGTCTTTCAGACTACAGAATTTTAAATGTAATTGGAAGCAGACCAGAGAACAGCTAGAGAGCCCAGTTGCTGATGGAAGGGTTGATCCTGGGGATATAGTAACATTCACCATGGCTGCTAGAAATTTAAGTAGGTGAAATTTAGCTGTGGAAAACTTTGTTTTTTTTGTCATCCTCTTGAAGAACCTATCTGATAGGATGATTTCAAGAAATATTTAATCCTTTGAACAGGCTGCCAGCTGAATTTCCTCCTATCTTTACTGATGAATGGTTGGGCTAGGTTATGAGGTAGGAGAAACTTCAATTGGGATGTCCCCTTAGTCTTCATGAAAGGAGTTTTGAGGCTTCTCTTCTGGGATGCGAAAAAAAGGTCTCACTGGGGCCAAACATGAGACTTGATTTACTAATATGGTAGAATAAACAAGCTAGAATTTGCCTCTTGGCTTTTATGGAATTGGTTTTGACTTCCTTGTGTATTATGATTGGAAGTAAAAACTGTAAAACTGGATGTTGATCTAGCTACAAAATAGCTTGAGAAGGTTCTAGGCAATAATCAAGTCCACTTAGATACTTCAGTGAGCAGTGCAATTCTTCCCAGAAGCTCTGCTTTTTGGTGAAGCATCTGCTCCCTGCTTTACAGATCCTCTGAGGAACTGGGAATTGCAGGCTCATCCTCTTTGGGATCAGCTCACTGTAGTGCAGACCCTGCAGGAGGGCTTTGCCCCTACCTGGGCAGCTCACCCAGGGGAGAAAAGTTGGATGCTGACTGGGACTTTCTGCCTTGCTGAGCCTGACCTCACATTTCAGCTGCTTCTGCCAGCCTGGAAAGTGAGAGAGAGAAGCAGAGGTATGCCAAGATCCAACCCCTCCACTTTGGGTGGCTATTTAACCTCTTATTTCATGTTGAGCACTGTTGGGAGTGACTTTGGGTCTGCCTTACCCCTTCCCAGGCTGGAATTATGAATAGTAATGTACCTCAGCCTGGCTTTGAAAAGAAACCTGAAGGAGCTGTGGTTACTGGGGTAATAGTAGCTAGATCTGCCTCCAGAAGGCTGGTGTAGATTTTCCTGGTATTTTCTGCCGGCCTTAGACCTGCAGTAGCAGACAGCTGCACCCTGTGGAGGTTTGGGTGGGAATTTCCAAGTGATGCAGAGAGACAGAGGCAGCTGGCTCTAACAAGGCTTCTGGGATGGATGAGTTCTCCAAGCCTATTGAAAACTGAATCAATGACTTGATCAGAAATAGGCATAGTTCTTGTTAGGATAATATATATTCTCCTTAGCTTATTTCTGTCTGTCTTCTGTCATCTGTTTTATGGAGTCTGTTTTCCAAGTGAAGTTTATTTGGAGATGCAGTTCCATACAACAAACCTGGTAAAAAAAAGCCTGCTTTCCAAAGCTCCTCTTTGGTGTCTGTTTAGCTAAGGAAAAAAACCCCTCCAACAAATAGAAGTGTCATTAAATAGTGGCACAGAGGCAGGAATAAGCTGCTGATGGCTCCTGATAGATAAACCAGCAACTTTGCTGAGGAGGCAGTGATGTGGACACTAAAGCATCACAGAGAACATCAGCTTCACCAGGCTGAGTGTGTGAAGTTAACAACAGAATAAAGTAGTGTTTAACCTAATTCTAAGAAATCCAGGATGTTTAGTCTTTTTAAACAGCCCTTGACCGAAGAGGGAGGAAGGGGTTTGTAGTTAATGGCATCTTTTTTCCTGATTATACAGATGCTGATCCGAGAGAGACCGAACCATCAAGTTCAAGAAGAGAAATGCAGTCTGTGGAACACAAGGAATCAGGTGCACTGGGCTGACAGTGGTGGTGAAATGGAGTATAGGCATACTTGGGATGGTTTTTGTAGTAGTGGTATCAGTGGTCATTATATGAATTCATTTTTTAATCCTGTAGAGGACTGCATGCTAGCTTGAATGGTAAATGAACACAGTCTTTTTCAGGAATTAGTTTGATTGTGAAGCAGACTTATGAAAAAATAAACTGGTTTATTATTAGGATAATTTTCATAGTAGAGTAAAAAGATGTTTGCCCTGTCTCTGCTCAGTCCAGTGTGTGTAGATATGCTGCATTTTGTGGTCTATAATAGCAGTAGTTTCTCAGATTAAATGAAATCTGCTCGAGGTATATTTGCCATCTTCCCAGTCAGTCTCTGACCAAAATGATGAGCAATTGTGCCTTCCTAAAATGACAAGATTGGCACTCTGGAGCTGTTATAACACTAAGCTTGGGATTTTTTTTTTTTTTTCTTTTGGTAAAGATGAGTCTGGGATGAGCACAGAAGAACAGCTCCGCCGCCTGCGAGAGGAAAGGATGTGCAAAGTGTGCATGGACAGAGATGTGTCTGTGGTGTTTGTTCCTTGTGGCCACCTGGTAGCTTGTGGAGAATGTGCCCTCAATCTCAGGTCTTGTCCTATCTGCAGAGCAGTCATCCGAGGAACTGTGAGGACTTTCATGTCCTGAAAGGGGCCTGAAGGGCAAGATAAGTCTGAGCAATTCATTTGTAACACAGCAGAGGAAGAAAATAAGTAAATTTCTTGATGCTGGGGCAATCTTATTTGCAGGGTAGCATGGCATAAGTGTAAAAATTCATTAAATGTGCCTCCTGTGCACAGTGTTTCTAGTAAGTTGCTAGTCTGCTGAACTCTTGCTGATCTTGCTATGGGATTGCTCCAGAAAAACTCTTCTGGCTGCTTTTGGCCTCCAAAAAGAGGCTTTTGTTGACAGCAATTCTCCTTTTCCAAATTCTTGCATTCTCAAATGAATCCCTGCTCTATGTTGAAATTATGGGCTGTTTTCAGTAGACTGTCTGTTTTTTTCTCTCATTTTGTGGCTTTTTAGAGATGCTAGGTTTGGCTTTCTTCAGCAAGTCAGTCAAATAGAAATATTTTTATACAGAACATGTTCCAGAGATTTAGAATACTCGGCAGCCATGTTTTCTGAGGGAGGATCTAGCTTTTTCTTTTGAACTCTTTGCTGTCTCCTCCCCCTCACTGAATTTTCCACAACTGATGGAATGTTTCAGTAATACACAAATTCAAGTAACTGAGTGAAAAGCCTGGCTTCTTGTAGCTTCCAACCTCTTTACTCTCAGCTGACCTCCCTAGACAGAAGGTGAAAAGCTCTTTGGTCAGGGCCATGAGATCTCATGGAAGCTTCTTTCAGAGGCTCTTCCCTGGCTGTTGGGTACAATTCTACTTGAAGATAACTGTGGAAACTTACTTTTTAAGGACCTCTGTTTGCTGCCTAAACTGATTCTGATTTTAAACAGAACACGCTATCATGTAGCCAAAAAAAAACTTTGTCAATAATACAACTTGTTGACTGCAGGGAAAAGGAAATATATTTTTTAAAATTAAGTGCTCTTTTTTCACAGAATAAAATTTTTCTTTTGTTTATCTTGGAGGTGTGAGTATCTGATTGTAGCACAATGCCCTTCTGGGGGAGGGGGTGTGGTGGTTTTGGTCCATGGCTCTTAAACACATCTGCAGAGATTGGAGCAGTGGCTCTGGAGTTGCTTCTGTTTGTTTCCAGCCCTGGGTACTGAACAGGGTTTTCAGCTTGGCTCGGAGCAACTTTAAAGTGTCAGTTATTCCTGGGTTATATGGGAGGGCAGATGTCTTCATCCTTGCCTTCAGAAGAAGGTAATACAAGGGCAGCTCTGGGTAAAGATGAGAGGAATTACAAGCTGAGGAGTTTAAAGTCCAGTCCTTGGAGGAATTGGTGGGGTTTTGCCAGGCAGCAGCTTCCATAGGGAACAGAATTGCAGCACCATGCCAAATGAGGTGTTGGGTCTGAGTTCAAGCTATCACTGGCTTCATTTTGCCTCTGTAAATAACAGTAAAAGCTTATAATTTAAGTAGTTGTGCTAATCTGAAAAGGGAAAACCAGCTCAGCTGGAATAGTGTTATTTCCTCCTAAACTTTAGCATAGTGTGTCTGGAACCTTGTGGTGAACATCAAGAGCACTACAAGGCTGTGAGTATTCCATCTGTTTCTGGAGCTCCTGGGTTTTAACACTGAAAATTGTGGCTTTTCCACATGTGGAAGGGTGGAGCCACTTTTGCTATGGGAAGATGTCTTGCTTTAAAGCAGGTTATTTTTGCCTAGCAGTACCTAGAGGGATGCCTATCCCCAACAGAGGGCACTCTTAACCTAGTGATAAGGGAACCCATTGGAGCAAAAACCTGAGCTGCTCCTTATTTTTATAGGATGTTGAAGAGTGAGGGTCCCTGCCCTAAGGAAACAGTCCCACTGCATGACCTTGGAGTACTTAAGAGCAGGTTTAGCACAAGCAGATGAGGAGGGGTTGTCAGGATGAGGGATGAATGGCTCTGCTAATGAAAACTAGAGGAGGTAATTAAATGTGGAACATGAGCCTTGGTAGCTTGTTGGTTTTTTTTTCTTTCTTCTCAGACAGTTTTTTAATGATGTATGTCATTGATACTACCTCTTACAAGCTTACCATAACCTTTCTTTTACTTCTATTTAAAGATACTTAATTATTTGTGTTCCTCATAGCACAGGCTGGTAGTTATGTAGCTACCTGGTCACCACACTTATTATTTAACTGATGTTTGCCTGTGGGTATTGCAGTTGGGGCATGTGGTTAAGTGCATAGTTTGATTAGTCCCTTTAGAGTCCTTGGCAAGTGGGTTTGATCAGATTTCTCAGTAAATGTGGCATCAAGGCTTGGCCAGTTGGAGACGTGTAGTGTTAAAATTATGCAGACCTCAAAATAATTGAGAGCTCCTTCTGACTTTTTACTACCATATAGAATTCCTTCCGGCAACTAGGAGTGAAATGTTTCAGCTGTTTCAAGAGGAAACTGCTTTCTCCACCATCTGTGCTGTATTTCAGTGGCACTCGAGGCCAATAAAGAATGTTGGTGTCTGATGGACAATGATTCTCTCTGAGGAAAAGAAATTGTGTTACAAAAGGTGCAAAGACTATTTTCTGAGGAAAGATCAACTTCAAAAGCTTCAAATAAATGAGTCTTTCATGGAACAATCTCATGGACTAGAGCATATGTATTCAATTCCTTTTTCTGCCCTTCCAGGGAACATGAAGTGGGCAAATAGGAATAAGTGTAATATGGAAATGAATTGAATCAAAGAAGAGGTGGAGAAAGTATTAATACTGTGTAAGTACACTGCTATTCCTGGTGTCTAAATGGTGTAGTAGCTTGTGTTCCTCTTTTTTTTTTTTTTTTTTTTTTTTTTTTTTTTAACTTGGTAGAGGGACAGAATTGAAAAACATGTGAGGTAGTTTAAGTCTTGTCAGGCAGAGTTGTTTTAATAAAGGCTGAGTTTTTTCTTCCTCAAAAGATGGAAAAAAAAATAACTGTCAGCTGTGTGTCCTGCTCAGTCAAAAGCTGTGGCTTTTACTGGCTAAAAGACCTACAGAGTTTTATTTGCAGCTGCACCTCATGGCAACTCAGGATCTTAGGGTACAGTGGTATCTGGAATGGAAGTTGCACAGAAACAAAAAATGTGCTCTTAGTGCTTATATTTGGGGCTTTATGACAGAAGATTTTGCTTCCTGGGTTCTTTGGCATGGGACAAAAAAAAGGTGCATCATTCTGACTTAACACTTGATGGTTTTATTTCTGTTAATTCTTCCCTCCCACTTCCCCTCCCTCGCATGGCTTCTAGCTTGACTCTTCTGAAAAGCATTACTCCAAAATGCCAAGTAATTTCAAACAGAACAGGCAAGACAATAAAAGAATTACAACAGCACTTGGAACAAACCAGCCAAAGAACTCTAGGGATGGCTCACAAGTTTCCTTTCTCTGCTTGACACTGAAGGTGCTGGGAGAAGTAGCTAACAAAAATCTGCAGCTCATTAATGCAATTTAATTACACTTATATCCCCCTTTTCCTTCAGTCCATTCCCTTCCCCTTAAAATTATCCTGTCACGCACACAAAAAAACCTCACTTTTCATCAGGATGTTGTCAGGCTTGTTCCTGGAATAAGCATGGCTGCTCAGTGAAGAAGACAGGTACAGAACTGTCTCTGCTCCAGGAAGAACTAAGAATTTTCCAGCCTCCTGCAGCAGGTTTCAGCTGTGTATATGGCTACACCAGTGTTAATTTCATGTAGATGGGTAAATCCAGAGTAAGCTGCTCTGAGAGAAGGGCTTTGCATGGTGAAATGGGGCTAAGCTCCATGCTGAGTAAAAAGTTGGTGCTTGTACTACTTTTTAGCAGTTCAGCATCGTAGTAGATGAGACACAGAACATTGAAATCCAGGATAAATGCCTATTGCTAAGGTGCCAGCTGAGTCTAAAGAAACACAGGATGAGGAAGGAAGTCCTGGAGGGGTAAGGGGGAAAGATGGGAAAAGCTCTCATCTATAACTTAAAAAATAAAATAAAATAGCCTAAGTAACTCAAATGTAAATAGCTCCCACCTAGGCAGGGAAATGAGGTTTTGTTAGGGGATTTTGGCTCTTCAGACCATGGGAAAGGAGAAGAAACTGACTACAACACATGAAATGTCCCAGGTTGTTATGCAGTGCTTCCTTCTTTATGGATCCATGGCACAAAGAAGCAGCTCCAACTTCAACTCTGTCTCTTGAGGCTCTTGGTGAAGTTGTTCTGCCCGAGGGCTTCAGGGCTGTGCTATTTATTGGCTGGTACCACCAGGCTATGGTAGGAATGCTTCCCCAGGGCACTTGGAGAATTAAAACCCAACAGCATGGCCATTCTTCAATGTACATTCATTGCGTTTGAAAAGAGGACAAGGAACAAAAAATGGAATGGAGTTCACCATCCTGCATTTCCTCTGCCAAAGATCCAGGCCACAGGGGATTTTTTTTTTTTTCTTTTTTTTTTTTCCTGCAGCACCTCTGATGGTGGAGTGCAAGGTTTATCCATCCTCTGGCTCCTCTTTATTTATGCAGGCCTGTAGGGAGAAAAAAAATTCAAGTCAGGGCATCAGTGTGAAGCAAGTACTAAGCTGCTTACTTAAAATAATAGAAATGGTGGGGAAATAATGAAGACAAAATGGTTGGGGTTTTTTTTATTGTTTTTTCTGCTGTTCTGTTTATTTAAGTATGATTGACTACAGATGAGGAATAGGATTGAGAGCTCAGAGGTAACATGGTTAAGTAGTCTTCAAGTCTGGAAGAATGTTATGCATATGCCAGACCTGAATATTCTGTAGTTAGACCAAGGAGTAGATATGAGCCAAAGTGTTAGATCTACAAATCCTCAGCATTTGGAGCTGCAAAAAAAAAACTTGGTTAGGAATTTTAAAAGCTAGGGCTCATCTCTAGAATGAAGTAGCTTCTTGAAATTGCCATGATGTGCTTTTTGTGTAGATGCAGCAGTGTAAGCAGTTCTACTTTTGTAGGCAACAGTAAAGATGAGTGAATGTTTTCAGCTAGAACATCACCTCTAAAACATGCAGCTTCAGGTTGACCAAAACAGTTTGCAAATTCATGGTGGTATTCAGCAAATTGTTTGGGAAAAAGTCTACCTAGAAAGAAAAGCAGAAATCACCAGGATGATCTGGGCTCCTCCTGGCTTGGCAGCTATAGCAGGAGCTCTCACAGCTTGAGTCAGAACCGTGAGAGCTATTTTGGTGAACCCTCCCAGAGTGAGCAGTGCAAGAATTGCTTCCTTGCCTCAAATGATGAGAATTCTGCTGCTGCAAGTGAAGGAGGAAAGCAACCCAGATCTGCTGTTCTGTCCTGGGCATGGCCTGAGTTTGAACATGAGCTAAGGAAGGATAAGAGCTCATTTCATCCTTCCTGAAAATTCAGTGGGAATGTTCCCCTTAGGCCTCAAGAGAATGACTTTGGTTTTCAAGAAGTGATTTATTATCCTTTGGCTAAAGATATTCATGCACTGAAGACTTTACTATACCTTCTGTCACAATTCCTCATGTATTATTCCTAAATTATTAGGACAGTGCTTTATTGATAAGCAGCAGTGAGATTAAGGGTAACCTTATTATACAGCAAATTTTCCAGAACAACTTTTTCATGATAATCTGAGTTTCTTTTACTTAAGTGTGTGACTTGAAATAGGAACTATCACAATCCACCACCCCTGGAGCCTCTGAGATGTTGAATAGAAGCAGTCATGGAAATAGAAATAACTGTATTTATAGAATTTCATTGTTGCTCTGTGAGTGGGTAGGTGTTAATTAAGATGAAACACCCTGAAATGATGTCTTTGCAAGCAACAGTGTAAAGTTGGTTGATGAGCTGGGTTTTTTTGTTGTTGTAGTATTTAAAAAAAAACAAAACAACCAACACCTGGCTGCTCCTAATCCATGAGGTTTTCCACTAATTGGAAACTTGGAAGTGGCATCCAGGAGGTCAGAAGATTACCATGATAAAGCTGGTAAATACCTGGAACATGGTCTGGAAATATCTATTAGCACTAATAGTTGGGGGAGATGTTTTTAACTCCTAGTAGGAGGCAAAGGTATTTAAGAATTTCTTTCAGTGAAGTGGGTGGAAGCTGAAGGGCAGAAATGAAGTGTACATTTTGATTGCTGAATTTAGCAGCTGATAACCACAGAAGTAGGCTGCCAAGGTACACAGCAGTCTCCCTTTAATATCTTTGAACTGTGACAGCATATTTAAAAGTTATTGAACTTGTAGGATGTGTGCTTGATGTGGAGGTTATAGGGGTTGGTCTTGAATTTAAGCTCTGCTCATCAGTCAATGCCATAGTTTTGTGGGGCCTTCAGATATATGAAAATTCATAAATTTGGAGAGTTGGAGAGAGAAAAGGGAGAAATGCAAATCAGGACAAGGGAAAGGGCACATTGGGAGGAGAGGACAGAGTGGGATCTCATCAAAAAAGGCTAGAGGAAACTGGAGTGAATAGGCTCATTCCATTAGGGAATGAAGGAAATTGATCCTGTTAGAGCTGTGGCACCTTCCCAAGTGCCTGCTCAGTAGAGATGCTGACCACTGACAGTGAGGTGTCACCATCCTAAAATGCAAGTTTATGATGGTCCAAGTCCATAGATGTAGAATAGATTTGGTTCCATTCAGCATTTTTTTGCAAAAAAGGGAGTTCTCACATTCCTGACCCCTAGCTCTTCTATGAATTTAAGTTGGAAAGAATTTGGAGGTATTTGTTGTTTTGCATCTTCTTGAACAGGCCATAATAAAATGCCTTCAGTCATCATGAAAAGATTTCCACAGCAGGAAAAAGGCATCTGGCACTCATTGCCCCAGACTTCAGAACTCCATGGCATCACTGAGAATCAAATACTCATTCCTCTTTTCACCCCCATTCTCATACTTGTGGGAAAAAAGCATGACCAAGGATGAAATAATCAAAAATTGATATTTGGTGGCTGCTGTAAAATCTATGGAGGGTCACCTTATCTACTGCTGAGCAGCTGGTTTCACCTGTTAGCCAGAAAAAAAATATTATTTTAGCAGAAGCTATCAATAGATAAGTGATGGTCTCCATAACAACAACAAAATGATCTGTGTATTTCATTAGTAGCTTACCATCTTACCAAGACCCTGGTAATGAAGCTTTATGTTGCTTCTGCTCATATTAAAATCTCCTCAGACAGAAAACTCCATTTATAAGTAGTAGCTTCTTTCACAAACAGAATTTATCATTTTGAGAAAATTGCAGCCCCAACCCCACACTGTAGAAGCTCCACAGCTTCTGCAGACTGGAAAATTCCATCTCACTGTGACAAAATGAAAGGGAAATCAATATTTAATCTTCTGTAGAATCCTTTCTGATAATGCTATAGAACCCTTAAACTTACAGGGACTTTAACTGTTTTGCAAAAATAACTCCTGGTCTTGTGCTGCAGTGACCAAGTAGGCAGTAAGTCCATACTACATTCTACAAATCTATTTAGGAGTGCTTTTTCTTCACCCAGATCCACTTTTCTCCTCCACCCTCACATCCTTCTTTTTAGCAGGAATTTCTGGTAACATTATTTCTAGTAACCTTTAGCAGCTGCTTTAAAAAAAAAAATATCTGCATGTTGAAATGCTTTCTTGCTTGATTTAAAAATATCAAAAATTCAGATCTTATTGCTGCTTTAAACAGGTAACAGTGGCCTTGATGTTTGAGAATCACCTTAAGAATCAACTTTTAAGTGGACTGACTGTGCCTTCATCTGTGGGGAGGGATTATCAGAGGGCAGAAGCTGGAATTCAACAGCAGATTTTTCTTAGCAGTGGATTTTCTTAGCATCTCAGCTGAACTCCTGGGATGCCCTACCCTGCCCTTATTCTTGCAGGCAAAAGAATTAAAAAATAAAACTTTAAGAGCAAACCTGTGCCATCCTGCATACAAACCACCTAATGCTTGTTTTCATTTAATTCCTTGGTGTGTCAGCTCTGTCCCCTACAGGTTCCCTAGAAGTACAAGCAGATACATGGAGACCCTGTACCCAAGACAGGACCAAATTTTGTGATGCTACAAGGAGGAGATAATTGGAGGATGACAAAACTCAGAATTGCAGGGCTGTATAGGTCAGAGTTCAGTTATGACTGTCTGTCCATGGAGCTAAAGCACAGCTTAAATCACTAAATGTTGCATCCACTTTTTGTCATTGAGGCTCTGCCTGACAGACCACAGTTTAACCTTGAGGTTGAGACTCATTTGCTGTTGCTATGGCTTACACTCAGCATCCACTAAAGCTGATTCCATCTTCCCAGCTCCTCCCTTTACCTGCTTGGGTACCATTTGCTGCTGCAAAACCTCTGCTTGCTTCAAGGCATCCACTAATTTTTTTACAATAGCATCCTACAAGCTGACCCCATGGCTTCCTATCAAACAGCAGTGCCATAAGCCAGGGATGGCAACCCCATCTTCAGCCTGGCTACCTGGGGCTAAGCAGAAGCGGTGTCACCCCTTCTGCTGTACACTTTTTCACTCCTTCCATGCTGGAGAAAACCTGCAAGGAGGAAAAACCCCAAGCCTGTGGCACCCTTTAGCCATCCAAACTCTAAGAGGCAAGAATAGCCTCTAAGCACAGGAGGTGATACTTACAGGTATGTCTGCTTGAACAAAAGGTTGGTGGGTTTTTCATTGACATGGTAGAGAGGAAATGGATCAAATCCACCAATGAAATCAACTGAAAAAAATCAAAACTCAAATAAATAAACAAACATGGCCAGAAAGTTGAAAGGAAATACAAAAATGCGTGTCATGGCATAACCAAAATTAGTGAAAGAACAGAAAAATGATTTTTCGGGGATGGATGTGCAGGGTGAAAATCTCTGGCCTAGCCAGACCTCTTTTTCAGCATCTCCTGGGGTCAGCAAGTGCCAAGGAGAAGATTCAGTTAGCACAGGACTTGAGGCAGAGGGCTAACAGAGACTCTAGAAAAACAAAAGGGCCTCCCTCAGCCTCCTTGGACTTCACATGAGAACTCAGCTGACAAAACTGCAGCCATTCAGGGATGTGCTGAAAGAAGGAAGCTGAGGAATGGTTCCTGAGTGAATGCCAGCAGAGAAGTTGGCAGCACAGCAATCCCCTTGAAGCCTTTATAGTTTTCTTGCCCCACTTGTCTTTCCTGTGAGACAGACAACAGCAGCTTTGGAAAACTGCAAATACCTCATTATCTTCAGCTCTGATATTTTTCAAGTCCCCTCTGCCAACTCAATTTCTTTTAATTGTATAGAAATAGGAACAGTGCTTCCCTTCTCCCTTCTTCACATAAGGGCAACCTCACTAAACAAGGGAAGTTTGAAGTGACAATTCCCTTAGTAACCGTAGAAGAATTTTCCAAATCTCTCGGTTGCCTTGAAATTAAGCCAAATCTTTATTACTGAGCTGGCCAGCGTAGGAGGTCAGTAGGGGTATGAGGTGGTGAGATTTGGGACTGACCCAGAAGGCTTTGAAAAAACCCTAAAAGAGATCCAGCTTAGATCACGTTTTGATTCCAACTCAGCTCAGTGCATTTTGTTTGGAAGTGTAAAAGCTGTCCAGTCCAAATGCCCTTAAAAACTATCTGGAGTTTTATTAACTATATAAATACCTGTTTATTTTTCTATCCTGAAGGTGGCACTATTATTTTAAATTTAGCCAGGGTTTGGTTGGTTTTCAATGAACAAACAATAGAATATTAAATACACTGGAAGTGGAAAAAAAAACCCTCTTAAAATATATTTTGAAACAGAAAGACATGATATTCTCACAAATTCTGTCCTGATGGATAACTTCATGGTGATGCTGTGATTTTGGAACAAGTGTCAGTTAATGAGCAGAATCTGTAGAGATTCTGAGCTAATTAGGGGGGTAATTCCCAGTAGTTCCAGGGAAACTTGACCTTTTCTCAACCACTTTTGAAAACGTTTGAGTATTTTAAAATCAAGACAGTCTGCAGTTTTAAAAAGCAAATACTATGCTACCTCAGTTGTGGACTGTCTAAATTTGGAAAACTTAAAGAACTACAGTTTTCAGGAACTGTCTGGTATCTTGAACAAACAAAAGTCCTTTCATCTGAGCTCCCAACTATGGAAGCACTCAAAATCCAAGTCACTTAAAAAAAAATCTTAACTGTGGTTCATTGTTGCAATATATTACACATGTAAAATATTCTGGCCCACAATTCAGCTTTAGTAGATCCCTACTGCTGTGTTTTCTCATGAAAATCACGTTAGCATGAGCCTCCCTGATTAATGTGTCTCAACACTTATAATTACTTCATGCTGCATATCAAAGCAACATTTAAAGGAAACCACAAGTGGAAGAGAAAATTAAAATGCAGCTCAAATTTGTTCGGGTCACTGGAAGGATCTACCACTGTGAATGTGAAATATTGATGGTTTGTCATTGTTAATTATTCAAGCTGGCATTTTAACTCCAAGCTGGGAAACTGGGGGGAAAGTAAATTTGTTAGTGGAACAAAAATATGTAACCTGAAATTAACAGCTCTGTGTTTCTAGATAATGCTTTCTTCTGTGTGGTTGTCTGTCCTAAGAGATCCTTGCTATGAAAATAAGCTCTGTCAAGTTATTACTTTACAATATTCAAAATGGGCTCAGAAATCAAACTATTTAGCTAACAGAAGAGCTAAAGGAGAGTAATTTAAAAAATATTACTTATAATATATCATTTGTGCAAATTGCACTGCCAAGCTCTAAACAAATGATCAATAAAGTCAGTAGAACAAGTTCAGCTGCACAGGAAGAAACAGACAAACATGAGGACATGTCAGATGAGATGCATTGCTTATCTCACTCCTATGAAATCAACATTTTTCACATGTTTTCAAAAAACCACTTCAAAGCTGTTTTTTTTTTCAGCTAAAATCCATGCCAGCTGCTCTCTAAAACAACAAAGCTACTTGCACAAACCTAAAAAATGTCTTAATAAAGTAATGCTTGGATATAAAGCCTTTGGATCAGGTCCTTTTTCAGGACCTGAAAATTTCAGTAAGATTTCACTGATGCAACCATGCTCAGGGTTCACACACAGCAAGGCAAGACATTGCCAAAAAATTCAGGCTTCACATTTATTTGAACCACATTCATCCGCTCTTTTGTTTGCAAAATTACTGCTCTCAAAGAGAGTTTTAGGAGGGCAAAGTAATCCAGGGTTAGGCTACAGATATCTGGATAGATCCTACAGACCCAACCATCCGTGTGATTCCACTGAGTCTTTGCTTTTTTCTGACACATGTCATGACACTGAAGATATTTGTATACCAAACACCAAGGAGTCAGCTCCTTCCTGCTTCTCATCCTTCAGATACAGTCCTTCCTCTGCTTTTAAATGAAGTGGTCAGGTTCTTGGCAAGGAATCTCATGATCTGCTTCATCCCCAGCTTGTGGTACCCGATCCTCAGCAGGTGGCCTGCTGGAGGAGTACCAGGGATGGTAATATTTCAGTGGTATTAAGGTATAGAAGCTTGAGAACAGAAGAAGCTGCCCAGCTTCTTGCAAGCTTAGCTTGAGTGAGTAGCCAACACTAAGGTTTTTTGGGTTGAAAGAGTAGCAGAATTACAGCATTTAATACATGATGACACGGGGGAAAAAAAAAACAAAAGCAAAAAAAAAAAGCTGCAGTGAATATTGCTGATTCTTGAAAGGCACTTAGGGAGATGGAAAGAAGTCTGAAGACAGCTCAGTCCTGACAGGGAAACAGCTGAGAAACAAAATTTAATAAAATCTTTGCCAAGGGCTCTGTTGATAAATACTTACAGCTGTCTTCTTCTTCTGTAAAAACACTAACAACGTAACAGGCGTAGACAAAGCTCACCAGCTGGAAAATAGAGAGTAAATAATTTTAGTGCTAGATTTTTAAGACTGGTCAAAACTCAGTGGGCATGACTCCAAGAGCCAACATTTCCTCTATGCTTGGCAGCATTACTGCCATCCCAACATGGTGTGGCCCTCACGTCCACCCATTGCTCAGAGCAGTCTTTAAGCAGAAAACCAATGAATATATTAAACAAAAAAACCCAAACCAATTTAACTTAGCTTGGTGAATCTGTCTTTAGCTGGTAGCGATGTATCAGAACTGCCTTGTTCAGTTTCAGGAGCAAAAGAGACAAACTTCTGGTACTATGGGAGTTAAGCACTGCAGATCCAGCAGGGTTTTATTTTGCTTTTCCTTCTTCCTGTTAATCAAATATCCTCTCCATCCTTCGTTTTACATCTTTACATAACACCCCACTTAGCGAGATCTCAGTTGACAGTAAGTGTATTAGTAAAGTTATTGTGAGACATAATTGTTTTCTGCCATGAACTCAGTTCTTTTGAACAAGAGTTCAAATGGAACATCCAGTGATTCACTCTAAAAGGAGACAGAATGATGCATGGTGGGGCTTGAAAAGTAGAGTCCATTCATTTTTAATAGGACAGAAAAATATATCACACCAGAAAACAAAAGGCAAGATAATGAGATTTCAACTGGGGAGTTATAAAACCTTTGTGATTTCAACAGCTCTCCCTGACAAAAAAAACCCCACCTTGTTGGAAGGTGACCTCAGGAGTGAGGTTAACTCCCGGGACTCCCTGTATTTCACCTTCTGCATGAATTATGAATAAAATACAGCTAGAGAGGAGAAATGCTGTTCCTCCAGCCCTCTTCTTTTCACTGGTAGAACCTGCTAGAATGTGAGATAAGCAGAGACCAGCAGTTCCATTCTGCATGTATTACTGAAAATGTAGCAAGCTCCCAAACACCACCAGGTTTATCAGCAATTAGCATAGAAGAGAAAGCTTCACAGAGGCCAAGAATTTGGAAGTCACTTCACTCTTGCCCAACGTGCCATCTCAACTGCTGATTTCAAGACGAAAAAGGGTTTTGAACTCTGTTATCCCAGGGAAATAGAAATCATTCTTATATCTTTGCAAATTATGTAGGGGAGGTGAAAGAGGAAGGAAAACATCAGTGATATAAAATGACACTAAGCTATTGCTCTAATTCCCCAAAGAATGTTCTTGGGCTTGAGCCTCTGCTGCTGCTTCTCCACTTGTCCTGCATGTTCAGTACCAGCTTCCCCCAGGCTGCATAAGTCTCCCATTAAGCTTTTTATTAGGAACACATGTCATAGGCAGGTGTGTTCAGTCAACCTGCCACAGAGCCTGGGAATGCACACCCTATCAGGAAAAAAAAAAAAAAAAAAAAAAAAAAAAAATGTGTTACTGTTAAAAAAAAAGGATGTGTTACTGTTGTTTGTGTAAAATCTGAGCTTTCAGCTACACTCCTCCTAGTGAAGATTCTGGGCTCTTCAGTTCATCTTTCAGTAGAAAAACTTGCCTTTTTTTTTTTTTTTTTTTCCCCACCACAGACCCTGTTCCTTCAGGGCAGATGTAGTCTGGGTTTCACTTCTAATCAGAGCTAATGAAGTGTGTGTGCTCTCACCAGTGCAAGAGAGGGAAAATGAAGCGATCTCTCTAGAAGCAAGCAAAAAGCCAGCTTGTAGGAAAGCTTTTGTGACCAGATAGCCCCAAACCAGGCAATCAAAATCCTTTGATTCCTTGATTTGCTTTATGCTTTGGATGCAATTATGACCACTGAAAATCTCCCTTCTGCCAACAGCAAAGCATCTCTTGTGCATTGCTTCTCACATAACATCTGCTGTCAAGGCTTTCACTGCTGCCTTCCTGGGAACCTTCCAACCTGTCAGTCTGCCTGAAAACAGCAGACAGGCAGGCAATGAGCTCTCTCAGTTGGGAAGACATTTCCAATTTCCATCCCCTTCAATGCAGCCTCAGGAAAAGCCTAACCCTCCCAGAACTACCATATGGACAGCCCAGAGCTATGCCAGGTATTGCAAAACTGGAAATCACTCCTCTGGCTGGCAAGCTGGGGAGATATAAGATGAATCCTTGCTAAAATAAAAGCAAAGCAGATTTCTTCCCCTGTCAAACTAATTGCTGTTGCATTTCCTAATTGGGTTGGTAGGATTAGTTTTACAGTGACATTTCTGTAACAGTGCAGAATAAGTTGTTGCTACAATCAGCTTTATCCTCCAATGTGTTCTGTACTAAAGCACTGAGAAAGATTTTCATCCCAGGCCCTCCAGCTACTTCTATCAAGCACGGTGATGGACATGCCCAAGTTTGATCACATTCCTGATTAAAGGAGTTCCTTGTGCCTTCAAGGAGCACAGACATGCTCTGAGCAAAAGCAGACTGGGACCTTATGTATCTTCAAATGTATGCCCAGGAGCAGGATAATGCAGCCAGCAGGAGTAAAGATGACAGCCAACACTCTGCTCACCATATGGGTTCAGGTTTGTTTCCCTCTCCTTTGGCATGCAAGATGGAATTCAGTGAGCCTGACCCCAAGGACACAATATGGTGCACTATAGTTCCTCAGTAATCTCAAGGAATAGGTGTTCCCAGAAAACAATCAACACGTTCACAGCTGGGTAGTGCATAGTTAAATAACATGGAGTTCACAACCATATCTAGAGTAAAAATTGTTTCAAAAGGAAAAGAAAAAAAAACAGCACAAAAAACCTGTTAACTCTCCCCTCTACAACTTCTAAAAAGTACTAGGCAAAGCAAAAAAAAACAAAACCAAAAACTAAAAAAAAAAACTAGATAAAGCACAATTTTGCCTGCCCCTTGACCTTCTGAACAGGAAAGTGACTATTCCAGTCTCAAATGTGTGGTGGCAGACAAGGGAGGAACTAGGTCATGTCCCTTGCTGCATCCCTGAGCCTTCAAGTTCCTACTGATGTATTTTATGCTCTCAATTGGTCCCCCTGCAGCATGGGACCTGCCAGGCACTCTGGGAATGACAGCAGCCTGGAAGAAAATCCACCTTAAAATGAGATAAAAAGAACAAAAAAGATACTGGCAGGGATCAAAGAGTTTGACCCTCAGAGACTAAAAAGGGAGAGATCTGACTGATTGTTTTCAGGCAGGCTCTGAGTGAGAATATGAAAGGGTTTGGTCCCTGTCTCACCTCAGCAAAGCAGAGAGGAAAAGTTTTATTTCTCCCACTGCATGACCAAATTACATGAACATTTCAGAGCTGGCAAGAGTTACAGGCCTGGGGCTTCAATACTCTATTACAGGACAAGTAGAAATTCAGTTCACTCTGCATAGCTCAGCCCATATGGCTTTTCTTGCATTCAAGTATTTTAACCTCATTTCCAGGGGTTTAGGAATCAAAAAATCCACTGCAATTTAAATCTCGGGGAGAAGGAGAGAGAAAATATTTGCTAAAATCCTATTTTATCTTCTAGTTCTCTCCTGTCTTGCCCTTTGTGGTGTTTTGCAGATACACAGAGAATATTGTCATGTGCCTTTGGGAAGAAACAAAGGAAAAAACATTCCCAGAGACAGACTCTTCTATATTAGTGTGGTTACTTAGCTCAGAACCACGTGCCTAAGTTAGCAAACTGACATAAAAGAAAGGTCCATCCCAAACTAGCTCAGGACCATTTATTTGTTGGACCTGAGCACCTTGCCTGAGGTACAGGGGCTTGTGCCATCTCAGGCTCTTAGGAAAAATGCTAAAATAGCAACAAACTTCTGCACTTAAAATGTCTGGGATATTCAGTCTTGAAAGTTGTTTCACCAAACTCATGAACAGCACCAGCTCAGCAGCATCAATCCTGTTCCAGCTAATAGCCCTTTAAAAAAAAAACACCACCATCAATCTCTATTCTTCTGGATGCATGGATTTCCCTCTCTCATACAAATCCACTGAAGCAACTCTCCAACAGTTCCATGCAGATCATTAGTAATGATATTAACAGCCAGCACACACCAGGGAGTCCATCCAACTCAGGAAACAGGAGCTTCTCCATCTGCCTCTTTCTCATGACATGGCAAGAAAGCTGTTTGAGTCTTCCCCCCTCCCTGCAGGTCACAGAGATCATCCCAGCTAATAGGAAACGCAGGATCAAAAGAGTGGAAAGTTATACCAAAAACGTGCAGAGAAGTGCCTGGCAATCCAGAAACTTGGAATTTCTCTATTCATGATCCTTTACTGTTTAATCAGGGTGAGTTACCTTTTCTTTTTTAAGCCAAGACTGAAAGCTGAAATGTGAGTGTCTCACCAGTCCACGACCCTTTGTACTTACAGCCATTAACCACAAAGTAATAAACCAAAGCAGATGAGAAAGATGGGGGCTGCTAACTCCAGGGCAGCTACAGAATGCAAGAGTGCTGAGGAAGTAAGGGGGACAATGGATGTTTTGTTTCAGTTAATTTCCCAGACAAATGAGAAACAATCCATTAACACTGAACGTTAAGGACTGCAGAGTCCTTTAAAAAGCTTGTGGAAAACTCCAGTGAGGAAAGAGTTGCTGAAAGCATTTAGTGCGTGTATCTTAGGTGCCAGCAGAAAGAAAATATGCTGCTTTCTCATTCCTTAAAGTTTATTTCATTTTCTGGAGATGAACATCTCTTTTTTATTTCTTCACAACAGAAGTGCACAGTCGTGTGTCACCACTCATCCCTAAGTTGTGGAGAATAAGAGAAATCCTTCCTCAGAAGGACTCTCCTGGTCAAAGCATAGATTTCTACACCCTAAGAAGGACACAGAATGATTTGTTATTGTGTAGTTGCACATGATGTGAGTTGTTGGTATCCATTCCCAGTTCTTTCAAGCAAAATTGTTGATGGGAGAGAACAGGGCAACAACACCAACACCACCAATTTCCAGAGGCTTTTGCAGTTAGATCATACAAACCAGGGTGGAAAATATGGGACAGCTTCTGTGTCTGGAAGCAAAAAAACCCAAACCAAACAGCATCACCTCAGTATTATTTTTTAACAGGATGAGACTTTTGGGGCTGTACTCACCGCGAGGAGGATTTGGAAGGAGCTGTGCATGACCTCGATGTAGCGATACTCCAGGGCACAACCTATCACAGAGATGTAGGAATGGCTGTCCAGGCCTTTGATGCCAGACATTGAGGCCTCCTTCCTGACACAGCCAGGACCATTTTCACTCCACCACGACTGGTGCCGGGAGATGTTGAATGTTAAGAGTTCACTGTCCTAAAGAGAAAGGGTACAGAGATCTCTGTTTACTACAAGAGTGCCAGACTTGCTGTCAGATGGAGGGGATATTAAACCTGAAGTTTCTGAGCTCCTCGACCTCAAGAAATGCAAGCACAGATCAAAACATATTTATTATTAAAAAATATTTCACAGGCAGGCTTCTGCAGTGGGAACCATTTTTGAGACAGTCCTGCAGCACTCCAACAGACCTGTCCCACCATCATGTAGCATATTTGGGGAGCAGATCTGAGCAGCTTCTAAATTAGAAAGACAGTTTCTAGGCTGCAGACCCAAAAGCACTTCACTAGTGACTCCTGCACCCAGAAAAGAACTCTAGTTTTGGAAGATCAGCTTTGCAAAGCTAGAAGAGAAAAGCAAACAAGGCAGCACTAAGCATCCTGTCACAGAATCATCTGCTATGGATATGCTTCCCCCAGGACAGAGAACTGAAAAATCTGAACATCTCAACCCCAAAATGAGTTTCAAAACCTGGAAGATCTTCCTCTTTTCCCAGCTCTTTACACATCCAACAAGTCCCTGTACCATTTCTCCCCCAGTTCTTTCCACCCTCTTGTCATATGGTGCTTCAGCATCTCCTGTTGACCTGACAGAGTCAGCCTCAGGTCACATTGCCCAGCAGAGCTGACCCCATGGTGAGGATTGCAAACACTTCCCCAGCAATTCCTTATCTCTGCCTCAAGGGAGACTTTTGTGTTTTTCTCTTCTCATCTTTGTTAGTTCAATAATTTAAACCATGCCATTGAGGGGGTTTTGTAGTAAAATGCCAGACAGGTGGTGTAAGAGTGGGGAGTGCAACCAGGTGCTCAGCTAAAAATGACAACACTTTCCTCACAGTTGAGAAAAGAGTGGTAATCACTGGTGTACCTCTGGGAGATTTTTGGGTTTTGAGTTTACAGGACATGGCAAAGCCCTCCCAGCAGACCAGAAAACTAAAACTCAGGATGGGCTAAAGAGCTCAGCTGCAGCACTTCACAGATGAGTGCTAAATGCTGGGTGCCCAAACTGCTCTCTCAAGTCCCTTTGAGGTGGAATGAACCTTTTGACCACAAACAAGGTGAGGGGTTGGAAATTTTATTCAGAAGGACAGAAAATAAATTATCCAGCAGAGAATCTACCCGTCTCTACAGAGTAGGAGTAGGTACTGGGTATACACATCCCATCTAACCATCACTAAAAGTTTCAGGACCTATCCATGTACTTCTTGCCATTGCTCATGCCAGGGTCTTACACAGTCCCTGGAGGAAAGAGAGCAGCAGTCAGAGCCTGGGGTATTCACACTCCCTAAAATCAGAAACCTCATGTGGCAGCTCCTCTGTCTCAGCACCCTGTAGAGTCAAGAGGGAAAAGCAGATTCTGAGCAGCTAATCCAGGCTCTTGCTCCAAATGAAAGGGTTTGTTTCCACTGGCAGCACAGGGAGCTTAGCCAGGTTGTCCTGCATGGACACTTCCCTGTGTCCATGTTTTTATCCAGAGGCAAAGTGAAGTGAGAAGAGCAGAAAATCTGCATGCCAGTCAGAAAATCAGGGAGCAGAAACCAAGTGGCCCACATCATGCAAGTACCCTCCACTCCATAAAGGTTTTTCAGAGCTGTTATTAAAATATGCTGCAGGAAGCACATGTTAAGAAATGTGGACAATGAAGTGAGAAGACAGCCCCCAAACTCTTGACATAAATCACCTCAACAGATGGGATGTGTTTTACATTGATGGAGAAAGGCACAGGGATGAAGTATGGCAAAAGCAGTCTGAAAAGCAGAGGCAGTAGGGAAAACTCTGCTAACAGTTGGGTCTATAAAGGCAGCTGTCTGCATTTCAGAGGCTTTGGGGAATAATTATTAGATTGGCAGCTCCAGGATAATGCAAACAGTGCGAGGTGCTGTGCTATCTGCATTTCTAGAGAGTTTTCCAGCTTCTCACAATTTTGGCAGACTTTGCTCCCTCTGCTGGACATTGCTCTTCAGTGGTCCCCTGATACCTCACCTAACCACCAAATCACATTTTTTTCTGCAAAGCTTTTTCATTCTCTCCCAAGTTTGCATGTTCTGAGCCAGATGGATCTTCCCCAGGAAAAAAAACTCTTCCTCCTGGACACAGCCAGTTCTCCAAGCTGCTGTGCTCTGCTCCCTCTCACAAGCCACTTATTAAGGGAAGAAAGAATCATCTTTCTCAAAATAAAAAAGTTCCTGTTTCTTTGCCTGGAGCTTCCCCCAGTTAAAGAAACCAAGCTGTTCCATGGGGCACCACAGGATCTACTCTTAACCTCAGTCCCCAGGGCTTCCCTCTCCCAGCTCCCAGCTGGTTCCTTCCCAAACCTTCTGCCTTTTTGATGCTAAGAGCCTCTCTTCTCCTTACAGAGGCACCTATGTGTATTTGATAAATCTTCTGCAGAGGAAGAAACAGGCTGCTTCCCTTCTTCAGTCTCCCTTTTGGCAGTCCTCATAGAATTGGCTCTGGCTAAACTTTGCTGCAGAAGCTGAACTTGCTTGTGAATTAAGCCTGAAAAAGCAGAAGAGGTGCTGGGCTGGAGGTAGGCAGGCAAAGGAAGAGGAGGTCCCAAACAGCACTCACAGGAGGTGATTTGGCTCCAATCACCCTCCAGCTCTGGGGAAAAAAACCCAAAACAGAGACTCCCACACATGAGCCATCCACCTGACAGATATAAAGTGAATATTGATTGCACGTTGAGGTTGTGGGTGCCCTCACTGCTCACAGAGACTCCTTTCTGAACAAGAAGCTGTCTGGAGTACTGCAGGGCATGGGGACACCAAAAGTGA
The DNA here is from genome assembly GCA_023637945.1 of Phaethornis superciliosus. Taxonomy (NCBI): domain Eukaryota; kingdom Metazoa; phylum Chordata; class Aves; order Apodiformes; family Trochilidae; genus Phaethornis; species Phaethornis superciliosus. Next base: position 12,607,901 of record JAJQWJ010000019.1, read on the forward strand.
AATGGCCTCAACATCCCAAGCAATGCCATAACCCTGGCTGGATCTCCTCAGAGGGTACCCACACTGATGGGGCACAATAAAAGAGCATTCAAGAAAATCACTTCATTCACCTACAGCTGTGCCACTGCTATCTGGGAGTCTGAGGAAAAAAAAAATATCCCAGGATGTCTCCTGCAGTTTGCCAGGGAGAGGTGGAAGAGAAGTGTAACTATGACATAGGAACAGCACAGTAAATTCAGGGGACAAGAGCCAGTTGCAGGAAAGTTTAGGAAACAGCTGTTTCCCCAAACCTTTCTGCAATGCATCTGAAGTCTAAACACACTGAAGTACTCCCCAGAGAGGTATGTGGGTTGGAAGATGCTAAGGAGTCCCAGAAGTGAGGAAGCCCTGCTGCAGGGAGAGTGATGGGTGTGTAACCACCCTCACCCTTGTTTCTTGACAGTCTGCAACCTGAAGGGCTACCACTTCCTCTCTAACCTTCAGCCTGAAGAGAAATATGAGCAATGAATGATAGAAACTCCTTCTCAGGAGCACTTTGAAGGCCAGCCAAAGGAACAAAAAAAAAAAAAAACAAACAAAACAAACAAAAAAACCCCACGTATCACTCTGAGCTGCAGGAGCACCTGATTGCCACCCATTTGCCATCAGTGTGAGAAGGCACAACAGCAGTAAAACAGTAGTACCTACATTTTACAGAGCCTCTTTTCCACTCCCAACCTCCCCCCTCTGTATCCTACAGTGAAACTCACACCTACCTCTGACACCCACAGAGCCAGCTGTGTCCCTTTTCTAAAATAGTTTTCTGAAAGCTGGTCTGAAGTTATTTGCTAAGGGACACTATTAGAGATGTTTTTATTTCTCCTTGCTAACAACCTTCTGAACCACCTCCCCCCCAAATTTCCTTAATTATCAGGCGAGCCAGCACTATAACAGCTCTGGAAACAAATTGAACACTGCATGGGAGCCCCCAGAGCTTGGCAACAGAATAATTTTAAGAAATGTTTCCAAGTGAAAAGATTTATCAAAATAGAAAATATGTTTATCTTTTAGTCATGTGTGCTGAATAGCTGTATCACACCCTGAGACAACAGAGAAGAATTTTCTTTGTCTCTCAGCATGCTTGTTGACAATACTTCAGCATTTAAGGCCAAATCCTAGGCTTCCAGTTTCTAAATTTAGATGGAGTTGAGGGACAGTTGTAATTAGGCATGCATTTATCCATCCTGCTCACAGTGTTTTTTCCAGGTACAAAGTAATCTCAAGATGCTGTCCAGATTCTCTGGAATACAAATAACCCCCATCTGTCTAATAAGGGCTGCTTCCATTTCAAGAGATTTAGACCACCACCATGGCTCTGGATTCAGATCAAAGCATTGGGTAGGCAGGAGAATATAAACAATAAAAAAAACCTCTCACCATTTCATGATTAATAATTCCAGAGGAAAAAGACAAAGGAATACATTGAAATAGACAACACCAATTCCTCAGACCTCTCTGAACCTTTCTTAAGTACATGCTGAAGAGTCAATCAGCATGGCAGCTGGACACACAGATGCTCATATGTCTTACCAGCAGGATTTTAATAATTAACTCAGACCAGAGGGTTTCACACATGAGCAGACAGGGAGAAGCTTAACATGTTACTGCAGGCACACCCTAGAAATCTTTGAGAGAGCTCCCAACAGTTCACCTGACCAAACAGCCAGATGGACAAAAAAGAAAAGAGGGAGATTGTCCAAGATCAGACCAGAGGAGGAAGAAGAGCAACCTGGCAATCCAGCTGTGAGCCCCAGCATGGGGTAGTGGCACAGCACCACTGGAGATGCTGCAGGCAATGCTCAGAACTGTGAGCAGAGGAAGGCAATGCTGCCAAAAGCTGCTCCCAGGCATATCACCAGCTCACTGCCAGGGCTGAAGCAACCCTTCAGATCCAGATTGCTCTATCTCCTGCCTGCTGCTTGGCAAAGCACTTCCAGGAAAGCTGGCACAGGCTGCAGGCTCAGGGAGGCCCTTGCAGCAACAGGGGAAGTGCTTTCTGAGGCACTTCTGCTGAGCCATTTGTGTCTGGCTACCTAATACCTTCTGCTGTGCCATATTTCAGACTCTTATTTCTACTTGGAGAAGATTGCACTATTTAAAAAAAAATATCACAGGATAGAAATATAGAAATCAGGCCAGTTAAGCTATTCCAAGAAGCAGCAAACAGATTCACAGAGCAGGAAAAGAGTATTTTCCTTTTGGAATACAAATAATTCTGGGTAGTTATAATTAGTGGTTAGTTAAATTTTTAGTAAGTAGTTAAAACTGCCCTGAGTAGGGCTGGTCAGAACAACCACTCTCAGGTTTTTCATGGCCAGGAGAGAGCAAGCACTGCTGGGAGAGGAGCATTTTAGGAAATTACATGAAAGACAGGAGAAAACAGAGGGTGAGAAGTGGTGGATAACCCAAAGGAGAAAAGCAATTGCTTGATAAAGTAGAGCAAATAGCCAGCCCCCAAACTGCAGTTCAACAGCTCATTTTTTTCAGTTCTTCAGAATTTTCCTAAACTTGTTACAACAGAAACACTTGGATCCTTTTCCCCCCTTTCTCACCCCACCTTAGTTATCACCTGCTCAGTTGCACTGGGCTGTCATTACCACTGCCAAGTTAACAAACTCTCTTCTTTCTAACTCGTTGGCCTTTCTGTGGTTTGTCAGGATGAATTAGCTGCCTGCTGACAGATCTCCCTGGCAGGTTGCCCTTCTCAGGAATAGAGAGGGCTGAGCATGGTGCTGGCAGGAATTCTGCTCTCCCGCAGCCTCGCCAGGAATCTCGGAGGAAAAGAGCACCTGAAGACCTTCCTCAAAGCTTTCAGCCTCTTAAGGGATTTGCACAGCAACAGCCCTGTCTGAAACACTCCCCAGCACACTCATGCTTAGTCTTGTAGTTAATGAGTTGGTGTTTACCTGGCCAGCCCCATCAGCCTCATTCCACCAAAGCTTTTCTAATATTTGCAATCTACTTGCTTCCTGCCAGGCTAATTACAAGCTTTGATTTCGTATTAGAAACTACAGGACAGTTTCCTCCCAAGGTCCCTGAGGGCACACAGAGGTTCTTGCTCTTCTCCAGCACAGCAAAAAACCTGAACCCTGGGTGATGCTGCCTTTGCCACCTCCCAGAGGTTGCCCAGCACGTGGTTATCCAAGCCCAGGTGTCCTTCTGCAGTATGATCCCAAGAATACAGGGATCAATAAGACTCTGCAGATGTCAGCTGGCTTGGGATCAGGTTTCTAGGGATGCAGCAGGAGAGCCACACTTCTCTTGAGCCCAGCCACACTGTCCTACAGAAACTGTAATTCCTCTTTCAAGTGCATGTTTGGTTGTCAGGGGTGAGTGAGGTTTTGTTTTGCTATTAAAAAAACCCCCAAACTTCAGCTAAAGGGGAAAAAGAGGAAAGAAAGCAGTATCGTGAGTTTTTCTTATAAGTCAGCCTTTTAAAATGGCAGTAATTTGTTACAGGGGCAAGGCTGTAAAGTATTTTACCACCACACAAGCACAAATAGACTGTTGTTTTTGTCAGCTGCCACCAAACTAACAGCCTGAATTTCTCACTCCAGCTCTAGTCTAGGGGGAAGTCCACTGAGTCAATAACTTACACTGCAGCCCAGCTCTATAAAAAAAGTCCCCAATCACAAGTGTCATCCTGCAGGCTAAATAAAGGTTCTCTGTGTGCTGGCCTTGCTAAAATGAGCCACAGGACAGAGCAAGGTTATGAGATGAAGCTCCTCTGTAGTGGAGAAAAGTGGAGTTTGCCATGCTGCTTGAATTGCAGACCAGCATCCCAACGTGTTGCAGGGCAGGCTGGGATTAGTAAACACAAGTAACCAGCTGGCTGGAAGCAAACACTGGCTGTCAGAGAAGCTCCCAGAGCACTTTGTCAAGCCAATATTTCCTTGGCATAAGGGAGCATTTAAATAGTTACATAAAATTCTCTTTTAGTTGGTCACAGCCAATACAAAGAGCATCTCAGGCTGAGTTTCAGGCCATGAGTAATCACTGTTTTGGGCAAAAACTCTCTCAAAGTTTCTGTGGGTAATTGAGAGGGGAAATGGAGATTAATTGAGGAATTAAGAAGTTACATTTTCTTATCTGCAAAGGATTTATGCTGTCACTCATGACTTGCTGTAGGCCTGATAAAAATGTAGTGCAGTTCCAATTATGCCTGCAACTTAGATGTATGACCTGGGAATTTAGGCCAGATGTGGAGTGCTCCAAAATGAACCTGTATCCCATAATTGTACCGAGTCTTCTAAGATACGACAACACTTAGTAATTCATTTCTTACAGCCCAAGCTTAATTTAGAGACTGCCTCCCATTTCTCTTCTTTCTGACTCACTCATTAAGCACACAGCACTCCTTGGCTTATCTAGTTACTCCCTATCTCTGGCTTTAAAGAGCTCCACATATTGACTCTCAACACCTCTAGCCAACAGCCATAAATAGCTACCACTGTGTTTAAGACAGAAAAATGCAGACAGAGAAGCCACATCACTTCTGAGTATGCATGCAGAGATGTGCCAGCCTCCTCAGCATCCCCCTTGCTTTGGTCTTTGTTCAGCAGAGAGAAAGAGCCTCTCCCAAGAGGTGAAACAGGAAATATTTTGCCTGCTGCTGCAGTGCACTAGATCTCCATGAGGACTGCAAGGCAAAACAATATCAAGAAGAAAAAAAAAAAACAAACTGCTGCTCTGAGTCAGCCCAGGTACATGGAGTCCCTGCTGCAGCTCTTCCCTGGGATGGGCTGGCAGAGAGCACCCAGGAAACCTTCCCCTCCATGTCACACACCATCTTCTCGAGGTGTTAGCAGCTCTCAAGGGGATCAGCTGTAATCTAGTTAGCTGATAGCCTCCCTCAGCCACCTCTGCATCATGGCTGGGAATCAGCCCTCAACCCCCCTCTTCCCTCTCTGATTGCTCTTACATTCAAAAAGCAAACTACCCCTTCTGAGGGCAGGGTTTATTCCAGCCACCACCTGCACCAACCAGCAAAAGGCTCCAGAAATCACTCCTAGATCCCCATTTATGACCATAAAAGAAGCAGTGCTCCTCCACCCCTAGTAAGGCAGCTTTCTCCATAGGCAAGGAGGCAGAACCTGCTCCCAGGCAGCCCCCTACTACTCCCTTACCCATCCCCTCCCTGATCTCCCAGCTACATCCCAAAGCCCTTGATGCAAAGCCTGAGCACTCACCCATAAATTTCCTACTCACCTTTGAGAGCCCTCCCACTTCTAAGTAAAAGCAAATGATGAAGATGTTCCAGGTGACCCAAACTGCAGTCCAGATGGCATACTAGAAGGGGATGTTGGGGAGAGAAAAAACAATAAGCATTAGGAAGTGACTGGAATTAGTTTATTTAAGTGATACAGCTGAGAGCAGTTAATGTCCTGAAGCAGCACTGCAATCCTTTTCTCTTCCTTTCTGTTTCCCATATGCCTTGCCTCATTAGAGACACAGGGGGCAGAATTTTGGGGGGATTGGAAGAGTTTCTGCCATGCTTTCATCCAGCCTCGTGTTCTCCTTCTCTGTTGTGCAGTATCTCAGTGTTACTTTGGTACCAGCACTAATTATCTGATATACTTTTGTACCAGTACAAATTATCTGATATCTTCCAGTCTGGTCTAATACTGTAAAATGCAGCACACTGAACAATGTGTTCCTAAGCACAGCACCTCCTGCTCAAACTGTTTACAACACTTGTGCCTGATTTCCCAAGGGCTTTACTCATTTCCTTATCACCTACCATATCTCACCAGAGCAAAGGCTCCAGAGGCCTTGGAATAACCCTGAACAAAAAGAACATTACTTACCACCACGATGTAGCGAGGTCTGTACTGAATAGTGCCAAAGAGGCCAAGGATAACAATGATGATGTGGAGGAAGTTGGCCAGGATAGGGGCCCACTGGTATCCCAAAAAATCAAACACTTGCCTCTCTAATGCAGCAAGCTGGAAGGGAGAAGGAAAAAGAGAATTACAGCTTCTCTTTATTCTCAAGCTTGTGACTTGTTCCCTGATGCTACTTTATTCCCAAAGCAATTTCCTGCTTATGAACCAAGTCAGTAGGACAGAACATGTGTCTACATGTTCCCCTTTCCACTTTGTGCTCATCACCATCTCCTGTGACAGCTAATCTAATGTACACCAGTAAGCTCCAGTGCTTTTGGGGGGGCTCACCCACTGTTCCAGGCACTTTGCACAGGGGAGGTGGCCCCAGCATGGGGCAGAGGTGAGCAGCAGATGGCAATGTAGATGGCTGCTGTAGGACCTTCAAGAACTCATTTGTCAGAGCCTTCAGCATCACTTCATCATTCCTGACACCTCTCATGTTTCTGCTCCCCAACACCCATCCATCAAAGTGAGAGAGAGGAGGAAACTCTCCCCTCCACCTTCACCCCACAGAAAATGCTGCCACCCAGCAAAGGAATTCTGCAAACACATCAGTTTTCCAGAAGGACAAGTTGTGTTCCTCTCTCCCACTAATAACATGGTTCAAGGCTAGCACTGTGGTCTAGAAATAAAACTCCATTAGTGTTGAATTGCTGGGCCTGACTTTCCAATTGGATTTGGATGAAGATGTGCTTTTCCCTTGTAGCCATCATCTGGGTACCAGCAACATCTGCTCACCTGGAGCTGAACTGCTCTGCTGAAACCCCATCAATGTGCCCCTGCAGAATGCCCTTCACATCCCCACAGGGGTAAATATTACCCCTACAGCTCAGAGAGTGAGCAGACAGGGAACAGCAATTTCTGCAGGTTTTCCCTCAGTGCCCAGCCTTACCTAGAGAAATCTTCTCTTTGTTTATTTTCATTAATAGTGCAACCAACCCCACTGACCAGTGACTTTGCCAGTGCCAAGGCACAGCAGATTTCCTGGTCAGGGCAAGATTTCAAAGTCTGTTTAATTATCATAGTAGCATGCTGGCATTGCATTATTGCATTTCATAATTATTTTCACTTAAATAAATAATTGCCATTTACCATTGATTGTTACAATTAATTTAACTACTACTTAATTAAGTATAGAGCATCCTAGTCCACCATGTGTCATCAGCTATGCAACATCTTTTTCTGGTTTGGGTTTTAAATGGCACTTGGGAACCAAGCACTACAACATCTCTAATTTCTTAAAGCATTTAAGGATGTGAGATTAAGTTGTGGGTTAAGCCAGAAGATGAGGGAAGCCACGTCTATCAAATGCCCATATTTCCTCTTTCTTCCTGCATCAGTGGGGAAATCACCTTCACACCTCTCTGGGGCTAGGGAGGTATTAGAGTTTTCATCACTATCTTGGAAGCACAACAAAAATCTGTATTTCAAAGAAATCTGTAGCAGCTCTGGCAGAGGGAGATCAGTCAGCCTGGTGATAAGCAGGTTTCCCTCTCTGACATCTCTTTTCACTGGCAAAGGGGCACAGAGAGAGTGGGGAGGAAAGGGAGGCAATCTCCAAAACCATCTCTTCTGCAAAATAATTAAATCTTCCCTTTGAAGCAAGGCACGCTGCCCTGTTCTGATCAAATGTAAACTGCTTGGAAGATGCTGTGAAATGTGCAGCAAGGACACGTGTGGGGCTCTGGGGCTGGAGCAGGGCAAACGTTGCTCATTTCCCTCCCTGAGCACAGCAGATTTTCTGTATCTCATCAGAAACAGAAGTAATAGGTTAAATGCTTAATCTTTTAGGAGGGGATTAATGCACAGACCTTAATGATATTTGGAAATCTGGAATCCTGACTGGCTGGCAGTGGGTGACTTGATTGCCATTGCCTCTTCCAATCAGGCATTTAATTGGCTTTGTGGGTTATATTAACATGGGAGGATGTGCCACAAGAGCTGTGCATCAGTTAGCTGAAGGGACACAATGGGGGGGGGGGGGTGTTTGGCAGAGATAAGGCCCTGCTCAGCTTCATTTTTTGCCTCCAGGCCCTGACAAGGGGGATTAAGATTGCTCCTTCCCACCCGTGTCTTCTGCCGTGGGTTTTCCTACTCAGACATCTGTGTCTGGAGATGTGTTGGCTTCTGATGTTTTATCTCCCCCTTCTTCACTGTGCTTGCCCTTCTCTCTGGGTTGTTTCTGCCCTGATTTATCATTCCTTTGCCTCTTTTTTTTTTCCCTGCATTTTTTTTATTTTTTTTTTTCCTGGGAGCTATAGGTGTGACTCAGGTGATGCAGAGCTCAGTCTGCTGGTCCAGCCAAGGGAGAGGGAGCTGGGTCTGTATCCCTTTGTGTCATGTGTGAGCTCAAGAAAGCTGTTTCCTCACTTACAAAAAGAACAGCAGTTTGCTGTAAAATACATGTTAATGGCAAGCACAAATGCCCCAGGTAAAACACTGAAGCAGCAGCACACAGGTAGTGAGTCTCTCCTGCAATCCAGACCCAGAAAAAGAGCCTGAAGTTACCCTGTGCTTGCCCAGGAACCTAGCATGATTAAGAAAATCTTTGCTAAAAATGAGATAAACAGCTATTTTACTCCTTGCACTACAGATCTCTGTGCAGAGCTTACCCATTAAATGCTGCTGAGATTTGCAGGCAAACAGGGCTGATGTTTGTGCTAAACTGGCCTTGATTTGGGATTGGGATGTGAAGAATGTTGTGGCACAACCTTCAGTTTGGGTTCCTGCAGTCTGGCTCAGAAGAGGCAGGGTCAGGGTTAGTGATGCAGACTGTGGGTCCTGATATATCTGCTCCCTTCTTGTGAACCTCCCCTGGGTCCCTCTTCTTGAGCAGGGGAAATGCCATCTGTCTCTGCTGCTGCCAAGTTTCTGCAGAGTGATAGCCTTGCTGTAGTGTTCTTTATTCTATTGAGAAAGTCTATTATCTTCTGGAGATACTGTTGTAAAGAGAAATTTCACAGATTGTGGCATAGGTTTCAACCCATTCCAAAGCTGACAGGCCCTTTCCATCAGGAGAAATTTTTCATCCTTATGACTGTTCTTATTAAAAACAGGATTCCTTCTCCTCCTTTTGCTTCTCTAGCCCATAGAACATTTTTACCTTTCAATCCTTAAATTAAATGATCCGTTGAGGTACTAAAATCAGGAGAGTTGTGGCAGGCTTTTCTCTCCTGAAATAAAACACATTTCTGCTGATCTGAGTGAAACAGGAATAGAAAATAGCCATGTGAACCAATTGTTCTCCAGGCAAACAAACCAAGCCAAAGCTCTTTGTTGTGCCATCTTTCATTTATACAGCCAGGAAAGATAAGAAAGGCAGGGAAGATGCTCTGCAGCTGACAGAGTCCTATCACCTACCTTTCCCATCAGGAAAAGGTTTTGTGAGCCAGAAGAATGAGAGATGCTCCAGGTCTTCACACCATTAAAACTTCACCAAAAAGAGAAGCTGTACCTGAGCTGGAGGGGAGTGTGGCCTGGTGGAGCCCACTGCAGAATAGGAAAATGATCTGAGAAAACATCTTAGAAAGTGAAATGGTTTCTTGCTGGGGGGCCCAATCCATTGCAGTTGTGTTTCTGGGAGATGTTGATGACAGAAGGATACTCTGAACTGATTCAACATGGGCTGGGGTGGGTGTGCTTGTTTAAATTCTGGTCCCTTCAATCTCTTCTATCCTCTCACTTCTGTTTTCTGTTGCTTATGTTATGCTGAGAAGCTGGAGGGTTCAACCTCTTCCCCTTATGCCTCCACACTGCTAAGGAGGAAAGGTGCTGCTGATCAAGTCAGTCACCTGTAATTTTTTACCTCCCTTTCCTTTACAGCCTGCTAGCAAGGCCACATTATCAGCTAGATTTGCTCTTCTTAAGTTTATTAAGCTCTTAAAACCTTTAATCTTATTTGGTTTGAATCTGTGTCAAATTAATTAAAGATAAAAATAAATAAAGACCACTTTCAAGATGACACGACTCATAGAGATGCAGGGAAGATGCCCAGAAAGCCCAAAGACAGGTATAGTTACACAAAGAGGATATTCTGCCTAAAAACACACACACTCTATTTGTTCCTGCTTTTATACTTTCCAAGTTCAGCTTTAATAAGAGATTTTTCTAAAAATAAATGTTAGAAATCAAATTACAAGCATGCAATAAGTGGAGCAAATGGAAAAGCTGATCCTACAGCTAGGGCTTAAGGCAGATACTCCTGCAAAAAAAAGAAAGAAAAATGTCTACCCAGAAACCTAGGCAACTTTCCACTTGGTTTATAAAAAAACAACTTGAAAACTCTTGCTGCTCCTTGTCTTTCACCACTGTAAGGACACAGCCTCCTGTAAGCTCCATCTCCTGCACTGCCCTTGCTCAGTGGTGGGCACAGGGTGCATGGGGATGCATGGACCCTGGGATGCATATCTACAGCTTCAACACAGAGAAAATTTCCAATTTAAACCTCTATATTTACTTTCTCTCCAGCCTGAACTTAGAAAGCTCCTCAGCTGCAGCCCTTGCTCACCCCTGCGATGTTCCCGGGCTGATTCCTGATTCAGCGTTTGATTTCCTGCCAACTGGCTTTGCTTTTTAAGAAGATGTTCTTTGTTTGTCTACTGTGCAAACACCATCAGAGCAGCCAGGACTTTCACTGCAAAAGGTCATGGGTCTTTTCCTGAGGAAAAACTTGCATTGATTTCCTGAGGTATTTTGGTCAGGCAGTGGCTGATGGCTTGAGTTCAGGACCAAGTCACAGCACATGTCCCCTATGAGACATCCCATAAGGCTGAAAATTTAAATCCAGCTAGCTGAAACAGCAGGAAGAAATTACAAAGTCTCAAATGCATAGTTAAAAAATATATCTACTTAGGTTTTGAACACAAATACCTTTTTTTTGACTCTTCCATACAGGTTAAGTTTGGCAGCGCTAAACTGTCTGTCTGGTTGTTATTATTATTGGTACTGATATTATTGGTTTTATTTGTATTATTATTATATTATTATACATAGGCTTTCCATACAATTGCTTTGCATTTGTAAATGGTGAAACCATGTTAGATCTAAAGAATCCCACACCCAAGTTGCAGTGTGATGAAACTATCAGTGAAGAGCAGAAAACTCCTTCCTGTGCCAGTGCTTATTCAAGGTGGAGATTTTGTGGGAAGAAAAATGATTAAACAACAAGTCTGCATTTACCATAGTGGCTGCATTTCAAAATAAATATTAATGGTTGCAATTAATTAAGTTTCTCTGCAAAAACAGCTCAGTGAGCCCCTACTTCACACCCCCTTGACTGAGGGGCTCGTTTTGCTAGGTGCCATGTCCTTGTCCCTTCTGAAGTCAGCATCTCACGTGCTAATACCCACTGCATTCATGAAATCTCATTTTTCTTCAGTAAGTGTTGTCAAGGAAACCTTCCTCAGGGCCTTGTGATCCTCAGCTCCTTTGCCAGCATCCCTCACTGAACCACAGAGGTCAAGAGACTAATTGCACAGGAGGTCTCTGTTTGTCCCTGTCTCTCAGACATCGTTGGTCACTCTGGCCAAGGGACACAATAAGCCCCATTCTCTGCTCCCTTTCCTCCCCAGGAGCTGCTTAAACCCTTTCTATTCACAGGGACGTTAGAGAGGCCTCCAACAGCAGACCTTGCATCTTTAAATCATTTCTGTTTCAGAAGCAAACTGGTCACTGCCATGGCCTGGAAAGCCAATGCCTGCCCAAGAAGTCTCCATGGTTGGTGTGAGTCCCACACCAGGTCATTGCCCTGTAGCAAAGAGTTTCCTGACTGCACCTGGCACAGCTGAGGATCAGGGCTTCTCCCACCCCAGAACCATCCTGCATGCTGCTCTGACTGCTGATTGCCAAGATGAGACATCAGCCTAAATTAATAAGCAGGTGACTTTGTGATCCAGGCAAAAACCAACTCTGACACAAATGACAAACCTGATTTATTCATAATCTACACCAACACTCAAACCCAAGTTTCCCAAATATAATTAATCTGTTGTGCCCACAATGGTCTCCCCCCACAGATTTTTCTCCTCCTCAGTTTTATAACTCAGCTTTGGCTTTCCAGCTTTGCAGCAGAGAAAGGGGGCACTGGAATGAAGGGGACGTGACTGTATTTGCAGACATAAAGAGTAATGATTTCCCCCAGCAAGTGCCTGAAATTTTTGTCATCCAGATGCTCTGTAAGGCACAGTATTATCCCAGGCTCAGGTTCCACACTTGTGCCAGTCCTGGTTTTCCCTTTCCTGTAGGATTTGCAGTTTACCTTAGCCCACCTCATCCTGACAATGATGTCAGCATCCTTGTTGCTCCCCACAAACAGCACCCTGGGGTGGCAGACAGCTTTTAGCACTGGTGGGGACCTTCTCCCACCAGCAGAACAAATCTCCTTGTTGAGTGAAGTGTTTTAAAGATGTGCCATTAACTCACCAGCCATTCCCTCAGGAGATCTGCTAGTATTTATGAAGCCATCTAGACAGTATAAAGGCAGAGCAGTGTTGGAGATCAGAAAGAATTTTTCTAATAGAGAGATTTATTTCCTACCAACAGGCCATTACATTCTGCCATCATTACCTCTGCTCAGCCAGGAGGACTATCCAGAGATTGGGCTTGTTCACATGACAGGGATGAAGGGAAAAAGTTAAAATGCTTAAAAATTAGCCAAGGGGTTGTTTGGTGTGAGGAATATACCCTATACCCTCTGGACCTGCTATCTCAAGCATTATTTGCTTAGCTAAAAGAGCCAGCTCTGCTGGAGGGAGAGAGCAAACACATCGACAGGACCTGTGTAGATGGCACAAGGCTGTGCTGAAGCACTAGAAAGACCTGAGAATCATTCAGAGCTTGGACCAAGAGTCATGGGGTTTATAGAGCCCACGAGATATCAGCTGGACTCATCTGCTTTAGACAAAACGATGGCTATCATTGCTATTTTAAAGGCACTTACTGCAAACTGCAATTTTATTTTGCCTCTGGTTACCCTGAAGTTGACTGATGACTTTGAATATACTACAGGCAGCTTCCCAAAGGAGGAAGGAACTTCTGTTTCAGGCTCAAAAAGCCAAGCTTAAGCTTGTGTCTACCCCCAGCCCAAGAAATAATTTGCTGTTTCCACCTGACACTGAGAACATCCCCTGCCTTTAGCTTTAGGAAGCAAAGCATCCACATTTGGTGCCTCTTCCCAAGTCTCATTCCTGCCTGGCATCTGCAGCACTTTTTCCTCACCAAGGGATGAGCTGTGGCCTGAGTTACAAAAATACCTCTCTGAAGGCAAAACACCTGAAAGATCACCTGGAGCTGTTTTTATCTTCCTGGGGAGGACAAAGATAAGAATTCCTCAGTGTGCACGAAGCATGGGCAGCAAAGCCTCACTCCACACTGGGTCTCAGAGCACCCCACAACCCAGCAGGTTGCTCCCCAGCCCGTGTGGTCAGACTGTCCCTGTGGCACTGGGCTTTGTAGAAACTCCCCAGGGGCCTTGCTAGATCAAGCTCCCCTCTGCCCTTTGCTGGATGGTCCCTTTCCTTCTGCTCTGCACTCCCCACCTGCTCTCCCCAGCTCCTTCCTGCACTGGGAGCAGTTCCAGCAGCTGATCCCTGTAATTAGGTCACAAATAGATCACGGGTAGAACACTTGCACCAGCCAGATCCTCTTGAAGAAAAAAAAAAAAACAAACCAAACCAAACAAACCCCAAACCAACATGCAAGCTCTGCAACCGGGGTAAAAGCTTGAGAGAGGAAGGATGCCAAAAAAAAAAACCAAACAAACAAACAAACAAAAAAAAACAAAACAACAAAAACCCAACCAACTTTGTCTGTAGGAACCCTGTTCCAGTTTCAGCTGAGACAGCTGGGTCCCTGCTCCCTGACACTGGAGCTAAGTGGTGATGTGGCTTTAATTTCCTCTTGCTCCTGCTGCAATGCCAGATTGCTTGGATATTCGTAAACAGAAGGAGTTTAATGAAAATTATAATTAGAGCCCTGCGGTGCTCCTGCAGGTCGCCTTTGGGCTGGGCTGCTTATTTACATTACAAATCAGGCTGGTGTCAGTGCTGGGGCTGCAGCCAGAGAAGAGAATTCATTAAAAGGGAAGCACAGGGGGGTGAGAAATAAGGGAGAAAGAAAACGATTTTGTTATTATTAATAATCTAGCAAACTGGGATCCGCCAGGGTCTTGCTGCAACTTTGATCCTTGAAGGAAAGCCCCTTTGGCCTCATCCTGCAGCAGGAGGGAGGGGAGCACAGCCCCCCCGAAATTTCCACTGTGCAAACGGAGCCTTGCTCAGAGAGTGACTGCTGCTTGTGCAAAGCAAAGTGGCAATGAAGATTTTCTCCCCTCCACCAGGACACAGGGAAGAGCACTTAACACTTCTGCTTCCTAACACATCCTTGTGAATCTGGGGGGGGTCAGGGAGAGACAACATCTGAAGCCAAAGGGATGCATTTCCCATGGTTTTACAGTTTTCCCTTTCCACCTGCCAACTGGTACCTATGATGCCTTCTGCCCCAAGCCTCAAGCAGCAGCTCCTTGAATCCCTCATTCAGTGAAGTGTTGGAGCATCTGCTGATTTGAGTCCCACTGCACTCCTGTGCTGAAGGGTCTGTAAAAAATCTGGGCCTGATGGAGCAGGAGAGAAGGTCCCATGGGAAGAACATGGGAATTGATGCACTGACACCCAGCTCAGCCCCTGCACAGGGCAGCACAAACTGCTCTTACCCCAAATACAGAGCAGTCTCCTGGGTTTGATTCCATTTCTGCTACTTCCACCGAAGCCCTCCAGCACTGCTTTTAACTCTTTTCCCATCTATATAGTGGAATTAACAAATAATACCCTCATTTTACACAGAGGAGAGTTGGAGACTTAGGCGGTATTTGTAAAAAGCTTCTTAATACTTCATACCTGCATCAGCAGAAAACACACCGTCTTTGCAACTGTGTTTTTACTGGGTGCCCACCTGCCTGTAGTGCTAAAAAGAGGTGGCATTTTAGGTTGGGAACCTCCCTGTGCTGACTGCAGCACCAGTCCAAACCCCTCACCTAACCCCTCATGCTCACATTCTCCAAACAAAGAGGTAAGCACACCCAGCTCTGCTGTCAGCATCCCCCCAAATTCAGCCCTAGGGATGCTCGGACCAAATCCCAGCATTGTCCAGCCAAGGATTCCCAATCTACACCCCCCCAACAGCTGTGAATCTCAGCTGTGAATCTCACCTCCCCCTGCACAACCAGAGGACAGAACTTCAGCCTAAGAAACAGCTGGGGAGTCACAGACAGAGCAGATGAGCCAATAATGCAGATGTGATTTGGTTTATATATCAAAACCCACCCAGGAGACTTTCCCCTCCAGACATCGTGGCAAGATGCAGAAAGTTTTCAGGCAGATGAGAAGCTGGAGGTATCTTAGGAGTTTGGCTGCAAACAGGCTGAGTGATTTGCTTGCATTTCACGCACGCTATCATCAGTATAAAATGACCTGTGCTGTGACAGCTGAGTTTTAATCATCACCAGGAACTCTCTGATGTTGGTGCTCTGCCAAAAAAAAATCTAAAAAAAAAAAAAAAAAAAAATCTAAAAAAAAAAAAAGTTCTTATTTCAGTTAAAAAAAAAAAGGACAAAAAAAATTAAAAAGGACAAAAGAAAAATTATCCCTCAAAAAATGATAGTTCAAAAACCATGCAGCCATTTTTTCCACTGAAAAATAAATATCAGCACAGAAATACTGATGAGCTCTCCCCTAATGACTGTACTAGTGAACTTCCAGGCCTGTCACCAAAGCATGAAATGAAAAAGAACTGGGAAGAAAATCGTGTTTGGGACATGAAAAACATTTAGCTTCTGGTTCCAGTAAAACACTTTTGACAGGGAGGGTTTTAAACTGGAACAAGCAGGAAAACAACTATTTTGTTACAAACAGGGACTGTCAGAGGCTTTTAGGGTATTGCAGGAATTTTCCAATAACCACAATCCCTACAAACAACTGCCCTGCCACAAAGTGGCTGGAAAATGAATCAATCACTATTGACTTTCATCTTCTGATTGCTTCACTGGAAGAAAATCAGTCACATTTAAATATTTGATTCATTACCTCAGTAATTACAGGTAACAAATCTTGCTACCCTTGCCTCCCTCAAGGCATGAAATATACCGATTGGGATATTTGGGTTTTCCATCCACTTTAGGAGGCAAAACCAATTTTGTGCTACCCAAGATGACTTCTGAGCTGTCACCCAGATCTCAGGAGCTGCTGGTACCCTCAGCATGGTCCCACCATATGGGAGGTGAGGAGACTGACAACTTCTTGGGTCCCCTCCCTGGCTGTAACCTCCTCATGAGCATTACAGGCTGGGAAGCAGAGATCCACCTCTCTTTTCCTTAAGTCAGTAAAAGCAGGAAAACATCTGAACTGCTCACATGGATTAAAGTGAGTAAATACCTAAGGATGGAGATGGCAAAAAGTTTAGACACAGATTTGAGGCTGAAGTTCAGCCTCTCTCATTGCTTGGGAAGAGGAATCTGCTCTGGGTTGGCATCAAAGGGTAAGTGTACATCTCTGCTACACACTGGGCTGAGTGCTGGACAGAAATGCTTCAGGATAGAGAATTTCAGGTTCAAAGTGTGAGAGTGAGCATGATGGAAGTCCCCAAGCTCATCTTTTTCTCATGCTCACCATCCCCTACACCACTGTGTTTTCCTCCTATACTTGAGAGGACTCAAACGAAACAAAAGATTCTCACCAGGCATTTATTAGCCATAAAGTATCATAGTGAAATAAAAAACCAACCCAACAACTAAGGTTTAATGAGTTCTCCCACTTGTATTGATGGCACTGACCGTGTCACTTTTTGTGCAGCATCCCCTTTGGTTTTGCTCATCACTCCAAGCAGATGACAAAATGAGAGCCATGACGTTCACTTTGATGGAAAAGAGCTGCTGGCTTTCCAACAGTATCAATAAAGATTCAGTGCCTTTTAAAAAGCATTATTTTTAAAGGAAAGCCCTTTTGAATGAGGGCTAGAATGGGATTATTTTCCACATGACCAAACGTCAAAAGGAAAGCGTCAGCCCAGTCCGTGCTCTTATCACCCTCCCTGAGTCACCCACTGGATAGATTTGTCACAAGGTGAAATAAGAGCAATTCCTCAATTTCTTATCATTTTCTCCTTGTCCTCCTTAATGCAGTTCCTGCCAGGATGAGTTTTCTGTGGGAAAGTGGAATGAAACCAGGCCTTTCAGTTTGCTGCTAAATGGGACTGGGGGGAGGTTTAAGAGGGGAGGGCAAATCTTCCTCATTATAAAGGGAGAATGTGCATCCCAGAGTTTTCATCAGATGCTGGCCAGCCTTCCAATTAGGATGGCTGAGACAAACAGTGGTGTTATTATATGTAACTGTTTATCCAGTGTCACTCAGCCATTGTTTATTTCATGAGCATAATTTATCTCTTCTGTTGTGCTACCCAATTTGTTTGCATTTTCAGTCCAGTCGAGTGTCTCTGTTTTATTGTACACATCTTCTGGCCTCCCACCAACCGACTCCCCAATTAAGTTTCCAAGAGTGTCACACAATGGCCAGGCTCCTCCTGAGCTTCATTTTTCACATGACGTTTGTGTCCCCTTCATTTCTGCTCTGCCCCTGCCCTTCCCCTGCTGACTCGCAGCTCCTCAATGGCTCATGGTTTATTCAACAGCAGAGCTGAATTTCTCTTTTCCCTCTCTTTTTCCCCTTTCCCTCCCCCCCCGTCCCTTTTAAAATAGAAGCAGTCAATAGATGCCACTTTGGCAGCTCTGAAGAACAAAGTTCATTTGCAGCACATCTGTAGAGGTCGTGTCTTCGTGGGGCAGTTTGGTGGCTTTGGAGGGACTCAGCCCCCAAACCCTGGGGCAGCAGCTGAAATGTGGGGCACTCATGAACTCTTTTGTCATCTCCAGCCACAAAAGGGGACAAAGACCTGCCCTCTACTAGCTTGTGTCACTAAAACTTCATCCACACATCCACAGCCTCCCTGTTCCCTTTGGAGGTGTGGGATGATTCCTCATCCCTGGAACTATGGCATCTTTACCTTGTCCCTACTCCAGACTTTCCAACTTTTTTTTTTGTTTTTTGTTTTTTTCCATGTCTTTTGATCTGCTTTCTTGGAGTCTGACTGCAAGGATTAGCTAAAATAGGAAAGTGTGAATCCCCATCATGGAAATTCAAACCCTTGCTACTCTATTAAGTGATTTCATGGGAGTTTAATCTGGCAAGACTTTGAGGTGAACTCCAAAACAGTGATATCAATATCTGTGCATTGCCTCTTTCACTCCTGTGACAACACCACAGCAGTAAAAAGCAGCATTTTCTCCCCCATGGCAGCAGGCTCCAGACTATCACTGCTTCTGGTGGGGTCCAACAAAACCCCACAGAGCTCTCAGCCCAGGTTACAGCTAAACAAGGGCTTTACTGCTACATTCCCATTTAATCTGCCAGGATTTCTGCTAGAAAATTTGTACAATGTCTCACCACCAAAACCTGCAGCTCTATCTGAAACACCCTTTGTTTTTAGGTTACTGTCCAAAACTGGGGGTGAGGAACTTCGCATGGCCACAGGAGCCACCACCAGGGAAAAACTTGGCCGTGGCAAAGCCTGGGGTTCATCTCATGCAAAGAGAGCATCCTTTGGCTAAGAGATCTGCAGAAGAGTTTACTACCCCTCCACCTCCTGTCACTCTGAGCTGCTTCAGAAATTCATCATACTTTCAATGATTCACTCAAGCATCCATTCAGTCCCAGTTCATAGATTGCAGAGTCTTTATTACACACCCATATATTTAGCACTGGAATAGTTCTCAGCAGTTGTAACAGCCCTGTCTTCTAAGGAATAAAACAAAGAGCTATTATTCATCAGCAGGGAGACACAGTCTTTATTGTCTGAAGCTATGGCAGAGTTTTTATATCACCCCATCTATTCTTTCATGCTGTCACACAGCTCGGTTCTAAGCAGTTTCAGTGGCAGCCCTGGAAGCCTGAACATTTCTGTAGCTTCTCATAGCTGACTTCCCAACTGATGTTGTTTAAAACGAACAGCAGGACTGATCCTGAGCACACTGAGTGCTGGCCAGTGCCTGAAGAGCAGGCAAGTTGACCTTTCCAGAAAAGCTTGAGGGAGACATTAGTCTCTGGCTAAGTCAGAAATAAAACCCATGCAGGATTATTTAGAGCCATGAGGAAGCACAGCTACAAGGAGCAATGGATGAAGCTGTATTTGGGGCTCTGATTACATCCAGAAGATCTGGGTTTGGGCTCTGGTCTGATGGGAAAGCTTTGTGTAGACTCTTAGTCCCCAGAAGACACCAAGGTGTGTGCCTCCCATTGGGGTGGATCCTGCACCCTCCTGGACAGTGTTATGGTTTGCTTGGTGGGTTGATGTCTAGCATGAAGTTGGAGGAGCCAGCCTGGTTCTCTGGATCTAGACACCTCAGGATTAGTACCTTGAGATGTACTCAGCATGAACTGCCCAGCAGCTCTGCCTCTTTGGGAAAAACAGGTGAGATTTTGGGACAGATCTCTTTTAACATCCACCGCTGCCTTGCAAATGAGCCTATTAAATGCAAACAAAGCAGCACCATTCCCAGAATCAACCATCACAAGTCTCCTCGGGCTCCTGAGAGCATTTGAGAACCTGCCTGTGTCAGCACAAAGATAAGGATAAAGAGAGTGCAGAGCAGATACCTCCAGGAAGGTGTCGAGCAGGGGCTCTCACCAGCTGTTTGCTCAGCCAGCCAGACTCATCCTTCCCTTGAATGTCTCTTCTCAGAATAATGAGATGGGAAACTTGAACACCCAGAAACCTAACAAGTGGCAGACGTTTGAAAAAGAATTGTCCTTTCTCAGCTTTGTCATTCGTTTTAAGGCTGACAATCCCATCCCCAAGCCCTTGGTGCTTGCTTTTGCTCTACATGCTGGGAAAGCAAAGGGCACAGAGCAGGCTGTGAACTCCCATCCCACAACCACTCCCCTCCCTGCTGAACAGCCAGCAATCTCCCCGGCTAATTAGCCAAAGTATTCTGCACATATTTAGCATTTCTGAGTAATTAGGATAATCAGATTTCTCCTCTAATTCTGTACATATACAACACAAGCAGGTGTGCAGCCTTCCCCACAGCGGGATCATAAGCAGCGCCTTGTCTGTGGGAGCAATGGAGTTGCTTGTCAGAGCCCCTTGTCCCCTTGCAAATGGACATCTCCTGCTAATGGATCACCAGGAACCACAGGAACTTGGGAACAGGGTTTAAATGGACTAAAGAGGTAGTAATTCAGCTAGTCATGCAAGCTGTCTGAATGCACAGTCTTCAAATCTGGACAGAGATCTGAGTGTTCTCTTCCCTGTCCTCCAGGTGAGAGCTGCAGGAGAAACTCTTCTGCACTGCACTTGAACAGTCTTTGGCCCTGGACCTCAAAAGTGTTTTAGGTTCTGAGGGGCTGCAATAGTCTGCTCAAGGCTCAGGACTCAGGTTTCAGTCATTCTCCACAAGATTAATCAGCCTCTGGACACAGACCTTATCTCTGTGAGCCTCTTGGGTGGTAGACAAATACTTGTGGACTCTGCTGATTTCAAAGCTTCTAAATGAAGGGCAAAGCCAGTCAGCTCTGATTTGTCTTGCTGAGGGTCTTTGGCTCAGGAGGACTTTTTTTTCCTGTCAGCTTCACTCAATAATTCCTTCCCTGGGAAGTGGATAAGTTTCTTTAGGTGCCGGGGACTACATCCAGGTCCTTGGAGCATTTGGATGTGGTGCAAAGCCCCAGGTGGGATTATTTCCTCCTTAATGTAGCATCAAGGGTCCAGCATCTCTGATAGGAAGAAAGGATGCTCCCAATCTTCATAGCACAGAGTTAGGCATTCCTGAATATCTGGACCATAGCAGTAACATTAAGCAAAGACCCTGCCACATACCTTCCACAAAAAGGGTGCTGAGCTTCACCTAAGGGAAAAGTTTGCTTGTAGACCTTAGAGTACAAGCCAAAATACACCCAACAGAAATAAGCCATTTCTGATCTGCAGGGAAATGCTCTTGCTGTTGAATAACTCCCAAACCTCCCCAATAGGAAGAAATCAAGTCAGACCAGGATTTAGATCCCTCTTTATCTGTGAGTAGGTTAACCATCCTGGCACTGAGATTGAGCCCTGGTTACTCTAGATGGAGTTTTCAGATAAAGCTGAAGGTAGACAGTGACAAACTGTTAATTGTGGTGAGGCTGTTTATCTGTGATGGATGAACACAGCACACAGAGCACTCCATGCAAGATTGAACTCAGTATTTTATAAGTTGTATGTGGGCAGTAAAATCCTCCACCCCCTTCTTTAGTGTCCTCTCTCTCACCTTCCCTTTCAGATGAAACGGTGCTTTCAGATGAACTATCTCCAGAGAATAGCACTTGGGAAATATAATTCAGCACCAGATGGTTTAATGGGTCCAAGGCTGTTTTCAGGGTCACCACAGACACAGGTCTCTGGTCCCCAGAGATGGATCACAGGAGGCATCTCCCCAGGCTTTGTATATTCACTGGAACTCTGTATTCATCTAAGCACCAGGAATAATTTTTGTATGAAGTGGACTGAAGTCCTGAGAAGTGCATCCCAGTATCAGCTGCCTTCTTGTCTCCTCTGAGGGCAGTGTACCAGGGAGGAAGTCTGCATGGTGAGAAACTACCCCAAAGTGGAGAAAGGGGATGAGGGCTGGATCCCCTTCCATGCTCTGCCCTCCCACCCCACCCCTCCATCAGGTGGCAACTCATGTTCCCACCCCTCTGAAAGCCATGGCCTGGCTGGACATCTGTGTGCCTGCTCCATCAGTGTAGGGAAAAATATGACAATGGTCCTGGTTTTTGGAAGAAAGGAAAGGAGAGGAGATGAAAGGAGAGGAAAGGAAAGGAAAGAAAAGGAAAGGAAAGAGGAAAGGAAAAAGAAAAGGAAAAAGGAAAGGAAAGGAAAGGAAAGGAAAAAGGAAAGGAAAGGAAAGAGGAAAGGAAAGGAAAGGAAAGGAAAGGAAAGGAAAGGAAAGGAAAGGAAAGGAAAGGAAAGGAAAGAGGAAAGGAAAGGAAAGGATAAAGGAAAGGATAGGGAAAGGATAGGAAAGGAAAGGAAAGGAAAGGAAAGGAAAGGAAAGGAAAGGAAAGGAAAGGAAAGGAAAGGAAAGGAAAGAGGAAAGGAAAGGAAAGGATAAAGGAAAGGATAGGGAAAGGATAAAGGAAAGGATAGGGAAAGGATAGGGAAAGGATAGGGAAAGGAAAGGAAAGGAAAGGAAAGGAAAGGAAAGGAAAGGAAAGGAAAGGAAAGGAAAGGAAAGGAAAGGAAAGGAAAGGAAAGGAAAGGAAAGGAAAGGAAAGGAAAGGAAAGGAAAGGAAAGGAAAGGAAAGGAAAGGAAAGGAAAGGAAAGGAAAGGAAAGGAAAGGAAAGGAAAGGAAAGGAAAGGAAAAGAAAGCAGATGTTCTGCTGGTCTGAGAGCCTGGGGAGCAGGTGGGATGCTGCCTGCAGGGCTGGCTGGTCACTGAATGGTGGCAAAGGAAGCTGGCACAGCAACTCCTGATGTCTGCCTTCTCCAAGCAGGTGATGAAGACAAGCTGTTGCCTTGATTCCCACAGTATATTTTCATTAAGCCATGGCAGATGGCAGTGGAGGTCACCGCTTCCACACCACCATCCTTTCAGCTGAAAGGTGTCAGGGAATCTGACATCTCAATTACTAAACCTAGATTCACCCAAACTGCATCCAGGATGAAGGGGGAAGGGGATGAGAAAAGCTGCTCTCCCGATTTCCATGAATCCTCCCTTTTTGAGAGAAAATCTGGGACGTGCACTTCCCTGGTAAACAACATACTTGTGTCTAACGTCCTGACACAGAAGCAGCTGTGCTGAGAACAAGCCACAGACACCAGGAAAATGGCAACTAAGTTCTTGTGGAAATGAGACCAAGAAGCATCCCTTGGATGACAGCTGATGTTAATGAGGACAGCCAAGGCAAGGCAAGAGCTCCCCAGCTTGCCCCAGAAGTCTGTGAAACCTCAGAAGGTACAAACCAAAACTGTTCTTCACTTCACCAGGACTTTCAGATGTGAGCCCGGGGCTCAGCTAAACCAGGGAGAATCCAAAGCAACATCACCATCAAGATTTCTGTGTTCAATACAAGAAACAATTCCAACACGCTGGTGAGCAGCAGCACGTTTGCTGGAAGCCAGACTCAGAGATTTCTGCCAGATATTTCAATCATTTCAGTTTGTATCACCCCTACAATTACTACCTACTTTCCTATTATTACTTTACTACTGATTCTCTACTTTTTACTACTATTAATCCTCGCTTTTGAAAACCCCACTATCATCCCTGGCAAGAAGATGAAGTAAGATTCTGGCCCTTTTCAAAGCTCAATAAACACACAAGAAGAAGTCATTTATTCTTATTCTGAAATCTCATGAACTTTAAGTTAATATTCTAACCGTGGAATGATTACAAAATATCTCAGACTGGCAATTCTGCAAGGTGTTTACTTACTGAGTTTCCCTCTACAACCAAATACCAATAAAACCACCCAAAACCACTGGCCTAAGAACCCTGCTGCAACATCCAAGCCTGTGCTTCCTCCTTGAGGACTTCTGCCCTTAAACCCCAACATGAGCTGGAGCTGTCTTTAGGGGAGACATGGTGATATCAGAGAGATTTGGAAGATGAGAACTTTCAGGGTGCACAAGTCCAAAGAAAAGAAACAACACCAAACATATTTTTAGTAAGAATTTTCAACTTTTTAACCGAAGCTAGAAAACACTTCTGAAAAGTTAAAAATATTTGGGGTTTGGCACAATGAACCCCCCCATCATTTTCAGCAAACATTGCTAAATGCCAGAGTATTTTCATATTTTTTTTGCCCAGAAATGTCCTTTTTTTCCCTCCTACTGTTCTGGAGCCACGGAATTGAAGAAGAATGTGCTACTCCTGAAGCAAAAGTTTCCACTTAGTTGAAAACTCTCTTTCTACCAAACTTAACCACAGACTCCCAACCTATGCAGTTAGGTGTGTTCATCCCATCTCTTGCAGCCCAGGAGGAGTGGGGACAAAGGGAACCCCACAAGCATAAGAACATTAAATCACAGATTATCTCATTGGGGTTGTTGTTTTGTTTTTTTTTTTTAAATAACAAAGGTTCAGTTCTACTGACCTCAAACCCAATGTTTTGTTAATGGAAAAAGGGAATGCTGCAGCTGAGGCAATTGCTGCTCACCAGATCAGATGCATTTTCTTAAGTGCTTGAAAAGTGATGGGCTATTCCAGGGTTTTCCTGGAGAAAAAAGCAATCACAATTTGGCCTTTGTTATCCAGTTTGTGCTCCAAAAGTTCCTACTTGAGGGTGCCTAGAGCAGATTCTTGGAAGAACTCCATCTTGCACCCCAGCCAAAATGATCCGAGTTTCCGGAGATTCTTAGCACACAATGGAGCAACGTCAGCCCCCGTCAGCCCCCTTAACCCCAAACCAGCCAGGGGGAGAGGTTCCCCCTCAGGAGGGGAAATGGCTTCTTCTCTTCTTACATGGTCCTGGTGTTTGAAGAGAGAGAAAAGAGGAAGGCAAAGGAGCAGTGAGAAATCAGAGAGCGCTCAGGCAACTAAACTGCGTCGGCCAAAATAAAGCCCCGCTCCTCATCGAAGAGTTGACCTCAGTATCACCCTGCCCTCTGAGGCTTTTTGGCTTGGCTTTTGCCAAATTTCATTTCTGGCCTGG
This sequence comes from Phaethornis superciliosus, assembly GCA_023637945.1. Classification (NCBI taxonomy): domain Eukaryota; kingdom Metazoa; phylum Chordata; class Aves; order Apodiformes; family Trochilidae; genus Phaethornis; species Phaethornis superciliosus. The sequence continues at coordinate 12,632,557 of JAJQWJ010000019.1, forward strand.
GTGGGTTTGGTTAGAGGACTCAGAGAGATGTGGTCACTGTGAGTCATGTGCAATTCCTGATGGGAAAGGCGGGTGTGGGCTGCTGGGCAAGGCAGAGTCTGCAATGGGGCACGGCTGAAACTCATAGCCCAAGCTCCTCTTCCCTTCTGCTGCTCTTGGGCTTAGATCACTGAGCTACAGCAGTGCTGAGTCCAGCTGCTCAGGAAGGGGAAAAAAGAAATTAAAAAAAAAAAAAAAAAAAAAAAAAATCTGTTCATGCAAAAATTCAACTATTTGGAAGAAAAGCTCCACAGCTCCAAATTTAAAAATGTTTTCCAGCACAGCAAACATTTTCCAGCACATTTTTGATTTTTTGCCAAAATATCCTGGCCAAAAGTTGGGGGGAAAAAATCAAAATTGTCTATGGAAAGCAGATACTTCTCATGAAAATATTCATTTAGTCAAATCCCCAGGATTCTACTGAAATTCAGCTTCAGTGGAAAATGCTGACGAGCTCTATTATTGGCACAGCTTTAATTTTCCTTTGTCTGGAACAGACACAGAGAAGACAGCATCTGTCAAATATAGTCTTCAGACTTATGTTATTATTTTGCCTGGAGTATTGTTCAAGGACTCTAGGAAAGGTTCAAGCCATCATGATGCTGGGTGCTGTGCATATACGTGAAAGATCATCCCTTCTCTTGAGGGATTATAATTTAAGCAACAAACCATGGAGGAGAAATACAGCCTGGGAGAGCACGAGATTATTTTGGAGGGGTCCTGAGCAGTGTGATGAGGGAAGGGACACTGTGCTTCCCCTTGCACCTGCTCTTGTCTCCAATGTTTTGTGCTCAGCCCTGCCACAGCAGGAGGATCTCAGCCCTTCCTCAGGAGATGCATCAAACTGTCCCAGCTCCAGAGGCAGCTGCAGAGGAAGGGAGAGAAGGGTCTTGCTCTCCCCACCCAGCCTCCACTTCAAAATATCCCTGGGAAGTAGAGGAAAAAGCCAAGAAAAACACCTCCACAACCCCCAAAGTGCAGATGCTGCAATCCTGCTTGCTCTTTACGTTGGGTTGGAAGATGCTCCACAACCCTCGTGGGCTGATTTGATCAAGTCCTCCTTTTTTAATTCATGCTTCTTTTTTTTTTTTTTCTTCCCCCAAATTCTACCCTTCCTGACTAGCTGGGCAGCTCCACCTGCCTTTCTGCCTCTCTCCCCTTCTGCCCTCACCCCACTTCATCACTTCATACCTCAACCAAACTGACACGACCGCTTTAGTTACAAGAGAGTAGGTACAGAAGGATCTGTACTGGTCTCAAATACTTTCCAGAACTGGTCATCCTCTTCTGTAAGAGATCAAAGAGGCATCACTGAGAAGGGAGTGAGGGAGAAAGAGAGCATAAGGAAAATAAATAAATAAAGGATTTTAGTTACTTTTGGTTAGTCTCAATATGCAGCCCCGTCCCAGGGCGCCGTGTTCTCTGCTCATTTGAAGTATTAGTCACTTTTTCCATTAGAAGCTCTTATTCTAGAGGGATTTATAATGTATCTGTAAAATTGTCTCCAGGCTTTGCTTGGCATCTGAGCTCTCAATCCATGGACAGAATGTAAAGAAACTACAGTTGTTTGATTTATTGGGACAGGGCATGGGGAGGGAGGGAATTTTTCCATGCTCGGTGGAAATAAATTCACGTAGTGCCTTCAGTGCACAGTCCCTTACTGCTCCAGAAAATACACTGTTTGGGTGCAGCCTCACCCTGGCAGAGAAGAAAGAAGGAAATCAACGATTTTTTGATATTTCTCTGCCTGAGACCAAGCCTTTCTTTGTGGTTTCTCATCATGACCCACCCAGTCCACAGTCCTGCTGGGCACGACAGCCTCTGTCATTCCACTCGGGTTCGGAAATTCTGGCTGTGACAAACATTTTGCAACCCTAATTTCTACAAGGGACTTTTCTTAACCCTCTGCAGAAGCTCTCTTACAGAGTCCTAGTTTCATTCCTGAAGAGGCCTATGCCTCATTTAAGTTTTGCTCATGTTTCTTAACACGCAGCTGCCCCCAGGCAGCTGGCCAAGGGGGATGAGCAAAGGCTGCAGGTAACATCAGCATCTCAATGGCAAAAATAAAAAAATGGGTAAAGCAAGAACTCAGAGGAGACAAACACCCTCGGGACACACAAATTCTGTGCTACAAATACTTCATCCCCTTGCTCCCAGTCCTCTATGTCGTGGCTGAGGGTAAGCTCGTTTGCAGCCAATGTTCACCCAAACTTTTGCTGAAGACAGAAGTGGCTCAGGAAGAGGAGAAAGATTAGAGGCAGGAACACAAATCAGGATCAGGGGAAGGAAGAGCCAAAACCTTCCCACAGCAGCCCCCATCAGCAAAGCAAGAGCCTAACGTGGATATTTCAAAGAAACAATCACCTAAAATTGGAACGTGGCAAATGATTTATTCAAACTCCTGCCTTCCCTCCCCCCTTGATTAGCAAACCACTGGGGACCCAGCCCTGATTTCCTCAGACAGACACAGGGCTCTGCTCCTCTATCTGCACCACCAGCACTCAACATCTTGTTGGGATTCACATTGTGTAGCAGCTCTTTGAACTCACACCGTGTTCTGCTCTCCGACTGGATCACAAACTTTTTCTTTGGGTGCACACACTGCATTGATGAATACATTTGGTTTCTGCCCCTTTTTTCCAGGGAAACATTTAGACTGCAGCATGCAAACACTTCCCCACCTGGTTAACTAATAATAAAACAAACTCTACATAGCACGGCAACCCAAAATCCTAAATTGTTTGGTTATTTTTTTTTTCAGGGGTGCTGTTTCATGTTTCTGTTCTTTTATTAAAAAAAAAACAAACAGTGAAGCCTTGAGGAACAGACAGAGGAGCATATAAAGATACACAGAGGTGTGCTGCAAAAAAAAGTGGGAAATCCCAGGGCAGAAATCCTCTCCCCATATAAATCAGAGGCAAAACCTCCAGAGGCCAAAGAGAAGCCAGGATTTCACCCTTGGGATTTTCATAGTAGAGCTTGGCAACATACAGGGAAGACTGTGAAGGGTTCAAAGTATCAAATGAAGCAGAGCAGAGACATGAGAGGAACAAAGGAAGTTCATGTCATTATAATTTATTGATGATCTTGGCCTGATCACTTCAGTGTTTTGTCTTAGCAGAACCCACACTAAACAGCAGCAAGTCCTGCAGTTCACTTGGCCACATGGATGTGGAAGCCATGTGACAATTTACAGACAAAGTTTGCTTAAAAATATAAAAAATAAAATACAAAAGCCCCAGGCTGGGTCTCACCCTCACCCAAGCACTTGCTGGGAACTAGCCAGGATCTCCTGACCTCACCCCCACCAGAGTGCAGCTCCAGGAATTCCCTCACCATAGTTCACATTTTTCCAGCTCTACCAATTCACCCAGCAAGTGCCATGGGAAATTGCTACGGCCAAGGCATCCAAACTTGCTTAAGAATGAGCCAAACTGATTCTTTTCTTCAAGGAGGAGGGTCTTAAGGAAAATAAAATGCTGGGGGTTCTTTGTCCCTGTATCTTGGATACGAGAGAACTCCCACGCTTGTCAGAAATCAGAACAGCACCAGCAGCTCATGGCTTTTTCTCTTTCTTACTCTTTTTTCCCCTTCCATGCCTGCTTTAAAGCAGGATGACATCGTGATGGGTTTAAGAGACAGTGAGTGTCGAGGTGCCAATTTCTAGTACAGCTTCTTTTTTCTGTGAGCACGGGTGAAAAATCAAAAGAGATAATCCAGGAGACTAAATACACTCCCCAGCCATTCAACTCACTCATAAATATGCCTGGGGAGATGCTTTGTGCAAGAAAACCCCACCACTTCTATTCTGTATTTTGTTTAGCTATGAGTCAAATCTGCCATCCACATCTTCCGAGGGTGCTAGCCAGAGCTAACAGAGCTGCATTCCCACCCTCTTCCCTTCCTCCAATTTTAGCCTGATGGGTTTCCATATAAAAAATAGCAGGCTCCCATTTTTATTTTTTTTTTTTCTCTCCCACCTTCAGCCAAGTGCCCGCTCACCCTTCCTTCACAGAAAATATTCGGCTGTCACAGTAAGCAACTCCAAAACAAAAGAGTTTTAACTCGACTCACCCCTTGGCACTATTCAACAGAAGTTAGCAGGAAGCCTGCCCTTTCCTGCTAATGCTCCAAAATAAAGCAAAATGTGGAAGAAGTAAATGAAATTAAATTAAATACCTAGATGCTGTCATTTCCTTTTTAAGGCTGGAGGAGCCCTGGAGCCTATTAGCTCTTGACAAGCAGGGGACCCTCCAGATCCAAGCTGGATGCAGAGACACTGGGGGAACAACCAGACCTTTGTTATTCCTGTTCCCATGTCTGCAGATGGCAGGAGGATGAGGAACCTGTCCCCAGCGGGGGACGCCACTTTCCTCACACCACAAAGTTTATTCCTAAATAAACAGATGCCTATTTCGAAGCACATTCAACCTAAACACTTCATCCCGAGGAGGTTGGAAATGATTCCTTCCCAGCCGTGCAGGCGAGCAGGGGGGGATCCAGCTCTTTTTTTTGCAGCTGGACATCCAAGAGGCTGAAGGTACCGGTGGGTTTTGGCACGGAGGAAGTTTGGTTTGGTTTGGTTCGGTTTGGTTCGGTTTACAACATTGCCACCGAGCCCACCGGGATTCCTTTCACGAACTGATTTTTTTTTTTTTTTTGTCTTCAGTTGTAAATTTTAGGCACAAACTTACGAATTTAAAACTTTTTCTGGATTTTTTTGTTTGTTTGTTTGTTTGACTTTTTTTTTTTTTTTTTTTTTTTTTTTTTTTTTTTTTTTTTTTCTTTCCAATCTTTCTCCGACTTTTAGGCATCACTAAATTCCCCCGCAGACCAAAGCCTTCCCGGAGCGCACCCTGCCATCCCTCCAACCTTCCTCCTTCCAGACGAAGTTCCAGAAGGTCCAGAGCCTTTCCCAGCCCCAGTGGCTTTTGTCCCGAACCCCCCGTTCTCCCGGAGAACCTCCACTTACCAGCTGCAAAGTGCAGAGGAAAATCAGGGTGCAGCGCCCGGTGCAGCATCCCATGGTCCCAGGGGGAGCAGAGGCAGGAAAAGGAGGAAAGGGCGGGAGAAGGGGCAGGAGGAGAAAGGGGCAAAGGCAGGAAAAGTGGCCGAAGGAACAAGGAGAGAAGGGGCAGGGTCAGAAGCAGGAGAAAGCGCAGGAGGAGCCCCGCTTGGGTCCGGCCCCGCAGCCGCCCTGGGTCTCCCCGCACCCCGGCCCCGCAGCTGCCGGGAGCGAAGCGGGGAGGGAGGGAGGGAGGGAGGGAGGGAGGGAGGGAGGGAGGGAGGGAGGGAGGGAGGGAGGGAGGGAAGGAGGGAAGGAGGGAAGGAGGGAAGGAGGGAAGGAGGGAAGGAGGGAAGGAGGAGGGAGGGAGGTTGCCGGAGCCCCCCCCCGGGAGCCGGGGAGGAGGCAAATAGGGCCAAGAGCTTAAAAAGGCAATGCCCCGCCGGAGGCTGCCGGTTCGGCTGTTGGGGTTCGGGTTCGGGTTCGCTGCTCCCCCCCCTCCCTCCCCCCGGAGCCTTCCCAAGCGCGGTGGGATGCTCGGACCCTCGGGAAGAGCCCTCCCCCAGGAGGCTGAGCCAGGCAGCGCAGCCCTAGGCAGCTCCTTTTCCCCTCGTTTTGTTTTGTTTTTGGTTTTTTTTTTCCTTGATGTTTGTTGTTTTTTTGGTTTTTTTGGTTTTTTTTTTTTTTTTGTTTGTTTGTTTTTTTGTTGTTGGTGGTTTTTTTTTCCAGGCAGTTCTGACTCTACCGGCAGCAAGGGGGAGGATTGTCGGGGCACGGGGATGCCCTGAGCAGGAGAGCTGTGGGTATAGAAACCTGTAGGGCACCCGGGAAGAAAGGGATCAGGAGCTCTTCTCCCCCTTCCATATATTCCAAGCACCTTCCTCCCCGCACAAGTGATGCTGGCAGGCTCAGCCGAACTCTCACAAAGCCCAGAATTAACCTATAACACACAGGTTCTTCCCATAGGATTTGTGCACGTGGGTGGCAAACTCGGAAAGGGGGATAAGGCAAGAAATCCTTTAAAATTCACATTTGTGGTATTTTAAAGTCTATACCCAGGCTCGTGTATGAATCACAGCGGGCCAGCAGCAAAGGGATGGAGGGGAACATCTCTCTTCTTCCAAGAGGAGCTTCTCCATAAGCACCATGATGAACTCCCCATTCCCTGAACCCCTAGGAAAGCAAGCCTGACTCCTGCAACTATGAACAGCAGAGCAAATCCAGGAGAACACAACCACCTCCTTTTTCATGCCTCCTCCCCAGCAGGAGAAGTGGTGTCCAGAAGACGGGGAACACTCCAGCCCTCCCTGCTACACAAGTTTCTGGTCAGTCCCAGGAGGAGGTCACACACCAGGAGCTGTGATCCAGACAGATTCGTGTCTAAGCTCAACACAACAGGATAAGGAGCTTTGGGAGAGACTCATCTGCTGGTGAGGTCTCTTTGCAATCTCCAGGGACTCCAATGGCTGCATGACAAATTTCTCTGTTACTCTTGGGCTGTTCCTTCTTCCACTGAAGTAAGTCAGGGGTTTGCTTCTGCCTCCAGAGCAGGGTATGACTTGGTACCAGGAGTGACCACTTCCACTTTCCTTGTAAATCAGGATGCCACAGTGATGGGAGAATGAGATGGCAGCTGAAATGATAGAGGCTTTCTCATCTTACTCAAAGAAACCATTGCCTGACTGCACCTCAAGGCATCAGGATTAGCCTTAAAGGTGCTATGAATGTTAAAACCCTTTTATTAACAACTATTGTTATTAAATCAGTCACAGGGAGGAACGGAGCAAACAAACAAGCAAACCAAATACCTAAGATTAGGAGGCAGGCTCTAAATTGACCACAAATTCTACTAGTTTCAAATGCTAAAGTATATTGATTATCTGACCTGTGCAGTGTGCATAACCAGAACATCAATTAATGCAGTCGGATACAATTAAACAAATTTTATTATAGGTGAAAGGAATATACTCAGAGAATAAGCCAATTTACTTCACCCAGGAAACTATGGACTGAAGATGCCTTGGCAGTGTTTGTATTCCCAGGAAGATGGGGTTTGTGTGGCAGAGAATAAGATATTTTGGATATTTTGGATATTTTTATGAACACAGCTGAGACATTCTTTACAAACTTCTCAGGGAGGTCTCAATCTGCAGTGTAGGGTCAGGCAACCTGACATCAGAACTAAAACAGGAGCTCAAGGCTGCTGAGCAGGCTGGGGTTAGGTTGGTTTGTGTTACATGCTCTGGAATCTGCTGGGAAGAGCATGGGGAAGGCTGGGTTGCAGGCATGGGGGTTAGGACCTGGGTTTTGGAGCATTTCAAAAGGTTTCCTGCATCTCTTGTACTGCCTCCTGCTCCTACAAGCCTCCTGTAAGCAGAGTCATTTTCCAACTCAGTTGTACTACAAAAGAGGCATTGTGTGAAACAGCAGAAGGTATTGCTGCTGAAATACTCACTTTGACATAAACAGGAGTTTTTCTGCCTGCATTTTTATCTTGAGAGGCTAAAGAAAAGAAAACCATGTGTTGGCTGGGACTTCACACACACCTGGAAGAAAACACACTGATTCTCCTTAGCCTGCTAAGGGGGGTGAGACCACTGGTATAATTTAACCTGTATTCCAAAGACAGAGACTTAAAAATCCCAGAGCCTGATGTTGGAACTTACATTGGTATGAGTTCTGGACACAGAGATCTGCCTTTAAGCATTTATGAAGCCTCTCTGGGTTTAGTGGGGATACTCACATGTGGAAAGCTGGACACTTGCTTCAGCCCTATGGTCTCCAACCTCTTCTGGTGGTGGACACCAGTGGAGGAACATTGAGTCTCCTGACACCATATCTGGTTTTTTTGGTTACTCTATGTAGCTCAGTTAAAGTCTCCCACAGAACTTAGATCCAAAGGCACTTAATTAACAGGTAGATTAATGAAGTAGCATTGGATGAAGCAGCTCAGAGGCTGCCAGAACAGTGGCATCACTGCTGTGCAGTGCTAACCCCAGTGATCCCCCGAGTGCCACCACGCTCTGGCACTTGGTTTCTCATGGCCACAGCAGCCACCACCAGCTCCTAAAGCTGTACAAAGTCCTGACTCCTCTGCAAAAAAGAAAACCACAGTTGCTCAGCATCCTGATGTTTTTAATTCCTGGAGTATAACCTCATCCTCACCTTTTGATGGGCAAAATGTTGCTCGGAGGGTCCAGTATGGATGTCATGAAGGATTTCTCCTGACTGTGGTGTTTTGAGTAGGGTTTGAGGGGTTCTCAGTGGGGATGTTGATGCCTGATGTGTGTACACAGAGGAAGACACCTGCAGCCAGCCAGCCAGCAAAGGGAAGTGCTCAGGCAGTCATTGCTGCAGCCCTCTCCAAATGCTGTGCACAGGTATGTTTAAAGAGACCCTTGCTGTTCCTTTCTTCCTCCTTTAGTTCCTGAGGATGCCCATTCACTCTAAGATCCTGGTGCACATACTGGTGTAATGTAATGAATGTAATGTCATGAAATCCCATTGGGAACAAACCTCAGGTTCAAATGATGCTCCAGAATCCCTGTGCTCCTGTTCTCAGTCACTGCTTGAATCAGGAACTTCTTTCCATCCAAATTTGTTGTGTTGAGGGGGTTCCATTATCTGTCTGGACTGCTAGGGGAGATTAACCTGAGACAGTGGGACCTTGTTCTCACTTGTTCCTGACTGTTTACATGCAAATTACTTCAAGAAGCCACAGGTTTGCTGCAGAAGAACTCAAGAAGTCAAGTTAACAAGCTTGAAACAAAGCATCAATATCTTACCCCAGCTTGTTATCTCTCAGATCCACAGCCTCCTTGCTCTGAAAGAGCAAGATGAGAAATAGAGGCTAAAAGTATTAGCTGGGGACACGTTTCTTCACAGCCCAAACCCTGTAATCATCACAGCTGCTGGGAGCTGTAGATGGTCTTACATCCTACGATACACATGGGGTCCATTATTTCCACTCAGTTCATTTACATTCACCTCCTCTCCATTTTAATAACCTCATCTGGGCCACGGTGCCTTTACAGAAGTCTGATCAAACACAGTGCTGTCAGACTACTCCAACCTTATTACTGCCAAGAGGCAAAATGTGCCTGTCCCAGTGCTCTATGGCCTTACCAGCTAATCAGCCACCCCCCTCCCCTCCTCCAGGCCAGCAGGTAGCTCTCCCAAGGTTACATGTCACCTCGTATTTCTCTGTCCCAAACTAGAAGGAAAACCCACTGCCAGTTGTCTGACTTGATGGCAGCTTTTCCCTGTGCACGTTCTGCAGGGGAAACATTCAGAAGGATCAGTTGGAAAGTCCTGATGGAAGAGCTGGCTGAGCTGTGAAGCTTTCTGCCCTGGGATACTGTGGGGACTCAAAATGTAGATGGGTACAAATGGATTAGGATAAATCACCTTCTCAGAGGAGATGAGGAAAAGGCACTTGCTTTCTGCCCTCTCTTCTCAAAAGATTAATTGGATGCAGTGACAGAACCTCACTGCTGGGGAGCAGAGGTTGCCCCCACTCACCGTGGGTGAGGTCTGGCTGTCAGAACTGGACTTTGTGAGATCCCCATGTGTCTTTCTGAAGACATTTACATAGAAGAGGAATACAGAACCAGATAGAAAGAGAGACCATGGAAAAAAAATTTTAAAAAGCAAGGACTTTTGACCTTCTAATTTTAAACCAGTAATTTTTTTAAACCTCCATTAACGTGGGTAATAACAACTTTTGTTACAGAGCTCAGCTGCTCCAGGACTGAAGACAGCTGAAGCCCAAGCTACCGAAGTAGAAGACCTAGGTGAGGTGACAGCAGCACAAATATTTTCTTCTTCTCTCTAGAGGGACCAGAGAGGCACAGAAGCACAAACTGAGCAGCAGTGTAGTCCCTTGCAGCCGATGTCCAAAGGAACCACACTTCTGCCCTTCCTTTTGCAGCCTGGTGAACACATCATAGAGAAAAATCACCCTGTGAGAGCAAAGCACAATGTTTTAAAAATTGTTCTCATCACTACACAAGAAAGAAAACCATCACAATGACTTTTATGCTTTGAAATGGTTCCCCAGCAGCCCAGGGCAAACTGTAAAATTTATCAGAAGTGGTGTGTGAAATCTGTCATTTTCTCTCTGGTCCCTCTGAAGTCTTGGATGTTGGAGGGAGGCAGTTTCTAATCAGGCTTTTCTACACCACCATCATCTACATTCCACATTTGTAAATTCTCAATATTAACTTGCTGAGCTGTGCAACAAATTCTCATCACTCTTTGATGAGCAAGTGGAGGATGGCAGGGGTGGAAGGCAGCTATTCACTCAGCTCTCTGGTGTGTCAGAACAATAGCAAGGTGAACTCTTTGTCCAGATCTCACTGATGCAGCCTCCTTGTTTGTATGATCAAGGGCTTGGACAAAGGAAACAGGACTGGTGTTGTTCTGACCCTGGATAAAAGCATAAGCACCCATTTATTAGGAGTCAAGGTTCAAATTCACACTTTAAGAAGATGCCTTGACGATTCTGACATAACACCCCACAAGCAACCTTCTAAATAACTTTTTTTTTTTCCCTAACTCTTCACGATTTTAAAGGAAAAAAACAGAAACACCCTGGAACCTGCCAGCATTTTTGTTAGTCTGAAGAGAGTGCCCTGTGCTACAGAGCAGGAGCACTGGAAAACCTCCCTCCTTCACTGAAATTCCCAGAAATCACAACCTGAAGGCTGTGACTGTGAAACAACCACTGAACAACTTTGGGAATGAGGGTCATAGCAGCTCTGGGGATTGCACAACAGTGTTCCTGGGTAAACAGTGCAGGTGAATCCATAGGCACAGCCTGGGGTGGAGAGGAGGGAGTTCCTGAAGGGTTAATCCATGCAGGAACAGCAAACTGCCACAGCTGACATCCCAGCATCCCAGCCCATGCAATCTGAGTAGCTGGCAGGATTGCAGCTACATTTCCAGCTGCAATTTTTCTAGGCAGTGTGACCAAGAAGTAATTCAATGCAGCTGCCAAGGGCCCTGGGTATTGATACCAAGTGATTATTCAAAGTTTCCATGCAACAGTTGCATTTCTCAAATGATACCACGCTCAAAAAATTAAAATAAAATTTAAAAATAATTAAAAAAAAGCCTGAAAGGTGAAAGCAGTCTCCAATTTTGGACTGCAGCTTAGGGCACTCTCACTCAGACAAACAGCTTTCCCATTTTGCTTGGGAATAATTTTTGCCTCTCAGATGTTGATGAACCTCCCCAGGCCCATTTAAGGAGTCTCATCTGTAACCTCAGAGAAGAAATCAATCACAAGTTTCTTGCAGAGTGCCTTTTGAAGGACATCTCCAGCAGCACGTGCCTGGGTGTGCAGTGTCAGTGTACATCAGCACTTCCCCGAGGTGGGGAGGAAAGGAGCAGGCAGGAACTGTACAAAGACTGCATGCACAAAAACAGAGAAACTTTTCTGCCCTATTTTCTGTGATATTATTTCCAATCCCAGCCAGTGAGAGCCAATGTGTATTAAGAAGTCAGCAGTGTCAGGTGCCACCAGGCTGAAAGAGCATTTTTTTACCCAGGTTTACTTTAGAAAGAATTAATTGCCTTGGAAATAAGCCACTTGAACCCAAAGTTCATTCTGAATATCCAGAGTAGCAGCTAGAAGGGATTCCAGGTTTTTTTTTGCCACTTGGATTGACAAAATGATGTGACACACATACGTGAAATTAACACAAAATTAAAGCTGCACATAGTATGAATTGCCTGTTAAATAAAAGCTTTTGCTTTTCTGATTTTTTTTTTTTTTAAATATCAGAGATAATGCTTCTCTTAGGAAGACTTCAAAAATTTTGTCTTGTTCCTGAATTGAGAAAATAATATGTATAGGCAGAAGGTCTGGTGGAGATCTCTTAAATGCAAGTAGCTGCTTATGCTTTTCTGCAGCTCTAGCTATGAAGTGGAGAAACATAATCAAAGGATGTCTTAGCAACCTGATTGATTGTAGAGATGCACACATTAAAATGCACTCCCAGCTGCTGGGAGGAGCAGGCACGGGGAGCTCAAATCAGAAGTGAATTTCCTATAAGTGAATTTCCTATAAATATGCAGTGGGATGATGAGGGTTGATTACTCTCCTGATCTTGTCTGTGCTTTGAAGAGCTGGACATGAAATTCACTGCTGGAAGCTGCCACGTGTGCTCTGTAGTCCAGGCAGGATTCCTTGGTTTAGTTGTAGGACTAAACTCCTGCTTAAACCCTGGTTACCAGTAAGGCTGTACTGGTAATTAGATGGAGTTAAAGATCTTGCCTGGCTCAAATGAAGCAATGTCTCAAAAAAGCCTTTATGCAGGGGTTTCTCAGCTGAAAAAGAAGGACTAAGTAATGTTCCCTTGTGAAATGAGAGGGGATTATTTCATTATTTCATGCACTTAAAGGTAAAGCTTTTGTGTAACTTCATGGCAATATTTACTGTATTTTTGCAGTATATTTACCATAATATTTACAGTATATATATGGGAAGTGTTGCTATGCTGGGGCTGCAGGGAATATCAACAGCCCTGCATGCTGCTAATTACTAATAAATAAATTCTATTTATTAGGGGTGATGAGGAACCCCTCCCAGCCCCATGCTCACACTGTCAGCTGCTCTAGAAGTTAATTTTCCAGGTATTTTTGTGGAATTTAAACTGAGGCATAAGGCCACACCATTTCTTTCAGAGTCTGCAATATTTAATAACCCAAATCAAGCCTTATTAATAGATTAGAAAGGGCTTAAAGAGGAGAAAGTGAAAACGGTTGCAATCCCCTCCCACTTTTTTTTTTTTTTTCTTCCCCCCACAGAGAAGTTTAATCCAGAATTATTTACAAATAAAAACTGCGCACTGGCTGGGTCACCTTAACAAGCTTTCCATTATTTATTCTCGTTAAAAAATATCAGTGTTTTGTCCCAGGGGTATGTGTCCCACAGGTATTTATTTGTCCCACAGGTATTTATTTGTCCCACAGGTATTTATTTGTCCCACAGGTATTTATCTGTCCCACGATGCACCCATCCCAAAGGAAGGAAGCAAAAGAAATTCTCGCCGGGGAATCAAGAAACCGAAATGTTTGTGCCTTTCCCTCAGCGGATAAGAGGACTTTTCCTTCAGGAATATCCAGGCGGATCGGGGGGTTTTCCCTCAGAGGAAAAAACGACTTTTCCCTCAGGAATATCCAGGGGGGTCGGGGCTTCGGTAGAGGCTCCGGGGCCGGATTCCCGGCCCCGGAGCCTCTACCGAAGCCCCGACCCCCCTCAGCTCGGTCCATGGAAGCCTCGATCCCTTCTTTTCCCTCAACCGAAGCCTCAATTCCCTCAATGGAAGCCTCAATTCCCTCAACCCAATCCTCCATCCCCTCAGCTCCTTCCCGCCGGAGCTCAGAGGGTTAAGGGAGCTCCCACAATGCTTTGCGGCCTCGCAACGTCTCCGTCCGCGGCGCCGGGCGGAACCGGGACCGAAATCGGGACCTGTGGTGGTTTTGTTACCGCTTCAAATCTACCCGGTGTGTTATCTCCGGCTTTTCACTTCCCATGCCTTTTATTATTTTCCTTTCGCCGGGGGATTGCCCCTCGCTAGCAGCGGGTGCGGCCTCCCCCGCCTGTGACACCGGGGGGGGAATTCCTGAGGGAAGGCGGGAGGTGCTGGCGTGGCGGAGGCCTCAGTTTCTCCCCTCCTTTCCCCTGATTTTTATCTCTCTCTTAAAAAAAAAAATCTATATTTCTTTTCTAGGCAAGAAGAAGCCGGGGTAGCTTGCCAGCCGTCGGGCCATGTTCTGAGGGAGGCCTCCAGGATTCGCCTTGGGTCCAGATACCTCAGGTGTAGGTGAAGAAATCGCCCTCCTCGCTTCCCCTCGGAAGATTTTGGTAAGGTTTGATCCTTCCGAAGATGCTAAAGGGCACGACTTGAAGTGTATTGGAGCTGGGGTAGTTTAGTCTGGAGAAGAGGAGACCTTATAGCTCCCTTCACCTCCCTTGATTGGAGCAAAGAGGGAAACAGCCTCTTCCTCTTAGTAAACTGTGATAGGACCAAGGGAATGGATGGAAGCTGCACCAAGGGAGGTTTAGGCTGGATATTAAGAAACATTTTTTCACTGAGAGGGTTGTCAAGCATTGGGATGGCCCAGGGCAGTGGTGGAGTCACCATCCCTGGAAGCATTTAAAAGGACTTGGTCCTTAAGGACATGGTTTAGTAGTTAGATTATGGTATTGGTCAAAAAGTTGGACTGGATGATCGTGGAGGTCTCTTCCAACCTAAACATTCTGTGTGATTCTGTGTATGCAGTACTCTATAATACATATTTTAAGGTGAACTTTGCCTGTGCTATGGCGTTTGGTTCAAAATGTGTTTTTTGGGGGAACCTTTTTGCCCTACTGAGGTTCTTCAGGACCAAGCATGTCACCTGCCTCATCTTCATATTCTGAACTGCAAAGCTTTATGTGTTGGCTGTATAAATTTGCTGCTGCATCGGAGGAAGAAAGTCCTCCTGTGGCTCTTTTCCACTTAAAAAAATGTCTCATGCCCTTTTGATTGCTCTTAGCAAACCAAAGTTTTCTTACGTGGAAACTCATATGATACTTGTCTAGTTTTTTCTCTGGAAACAGATTGTTTGGGAAATAAGAGTGTGAGTTTGGTCTGTCTGAAGCTATTCCCCCCCTTGTTACTCTTTGTCCAAAATATTTATATTTTCAATGGAAACTTATTCCTAAACTAAACCTTTTCTTTAGTCTCATGTTTATTTACATCAGTTGAAAGCACTGCATGTTTATGTTGTCTGCACAGTTATTACCTCAATGTTTACTCCTGAAACTTAAACAAAATAAAAATATACAAAGTATCTCTAAAGCTATTACATATTAGAAAGCTTAGAGCATCACTCCTTTGTGCCCCTTCATTTCCAGATGATTTAGTGGAGAAGAGAAAGTTGGGAAGCTGGTGCCCTTAGTTACTACCTCTTCTTTTAGGATGCTGTGTGGGTTAAGCTCTGCCTTCCCACCAGACAGACACAGTGGTTTGGTCAGGGAAGATGATGCTTCTGGGGTGGATTTGTGTTCAGATTGCAGCTGGCTAGAGGTTTTTCTCCAAAAAATAAAAATAATAGCAGTTATGGCCAACCCTGAGGTAATTGCTTCCTCTCTCAGCTTGGAATCAGAGATCTGAAACTGGTGTTGTACTTTGTACTGCAGAAGGAGAATTTTCCCTTTGGTTGCCAGTGACAAATTGTGGGATTGAAGACTTTAATTCCTGTAGATGTGTTTATGGTCTCTTTTTAGGATGAGCAAGCACATATGTGTGTAGGGCTATATCCTTCCTTACATGCACATGAGTAAATGACACAAAATTAAATGTTGTCATTGGAATGATACTGGCCAAAGTGTTTCACTATACAAGGGGTTGCTTGACACACTTTTGTTTTCCCTTTTTTCTGAAAGTTAGCCAATTTCCATTTGATTATTGATTAAAGTAATTCTGTACACTTCTAATTTGATGCAGGATGGCTGGAAGGCTTCACTCACCATTAATTACAATAACTTCCTCAGTCTAAACATTCTTTTTAAAATTTTACCTTTTTTTAATCTAGCACAAATTCATTAAGATTGAAGGGCAGCATGTTCTGAACATCAGTGAGAACATTTTCCTTTAAATTACCGAGAATCAAGTGCTTGTCAGCAAGATGTTTATGAAGGAATAAGGGATTTAGATAAAAGGCAGTGAGTATTGACACTTACAACTTCTGCTTTTAACAGTGATAATCTGTAGGTACAATGTTGAGCTTATTACTTTCTGACCCATGTTAACTTGGATGGTGGTGCTCATCATTGTTCCCATGTTTATCACCACCCTACCCCTTCCCATCTGGGGCTGAATTTCACCTTTCCAATGAATGAATTTAGATTACTAAATGCACCCAAAGCATATTAAAGTTAATGGAAAAAGTTGTGGGGTTTTGGTGTTTTGTTTGGGCTTTTTCCCTCTGCAGTAGGTTGTGGTCTGGTTGTTTAGATTGCAAGCTCTTTTTCATAGGGCTGTGTTTGTAAGATCTTACCAGTGCTTGAATATGATTTGTTTTGTTTCTTTTTCTTTTTCTCCCTTTGTAGAATCATGGCAAGTCCAAGAACAAGAAAAGTTCTCAAGGAAGTCAGAGCACAAGATGAGAACAATGTGAGTAAACTATAATCTTATTTAGATCAATTTTGTAGAACTGAATTTTCTTTTTATCTACTCCAGATGTTTGTTGTGGTCTGCTGCAGCTATGAGCTGTTGAGTTCTTTGTTCACTAATTTCAGTTGCCTCAGCTGTATTACCTCATTGCCTTGTGGTAGTCAGTACAGTAATTTTTCTAATCCAAGTCAGGCAAGTTAATAACTATTTCTTTCCATGAAGCATAAATAAATATTTGAAGGAAGCTTATGGAGTCAGGGAAGATGTTTCCAACTGCTAAGAACTCTTCCCTTCTGAGTTGCTTTTCTGTGTGTAACGTTTTCATGATTTGACTTTTTGAGCTCTGAAAATTTCACCTTGACAAGTGATGACTGAGTGTTAGGAATAATTGTTTTTCTTTTCTCAGGTCTGTTTTGAATGTGGTGCATTTAACCCCCAGTGGGTGAGTGTGACCTATGGAATTTGGATCTGTCTGGAGTGCTCAGGAAAACACCGAGGCTTGGGAGTTCACCTCAGGTCAGCCTTTGAAGAATTTGGGCTGTGAATGGAATGTATTGTTTCAGAAGGGTATAGAATGTCTCAAACCCAACATTTTTTTGTCAGTTTTGCTTCATGCTCCTCTCCAAAGTGAGCTTTGCTCTCTGTATCTTGGATGTAATTAGTTGGGGGTGTAATTAGTTGTAATGCTTAGTTGTAGAGAGCAGTGTCTCCTGCTACATTTTGAAGTTGTGCAGGGGTGTTTGGTAATCTGCACTAGTCCTTGCACTCTCTGCTTTTATTTTTGTACAGTCTTTATCAATTAAAACTGAAGCAGTGCTAGAGCAGCTTGAGACTTCAAAAAAAGTCACAGGATGTGATTTACAGAGTATATCTGTACTGACTGCAAGTGTATAAAAGTTTGATTCTGTTCAGGAGATTTTTTAAATTTTTTTTTTAAATTTTTGGTTATACAAATGATAGTTTTTGCTTTTTTTTTCCAAGGAACATACTCAGCTGAGATAAGACTCCATGGAATAAGAACTGTTATGTGTTCCGGAGACTCACAGTGTGTATGTGTAATAGGGACAGAGCATGGGACAGTTTCTCAAATGAGAAAGGGAGAGAAAGTCCAGGAGGGAAATCACCAAATCAAGGAGGCCATTCAGAAGTACGTGCTTTGCTGTTCAGGGGGTGATTTGAAGCTCATTAGTGAGTAGAAATTGCATAGGAAATGAGAGCTTGGAACTATTCCATATCTTAGATGAAAGGAAAAAAATTATTGAGATGGAGAGTATTTCTTTAGGGACAAAGAGAAATAAGTCAAAATAGGACTTTTAAAGAGCCTTCCTGAGGATGATGTCCTGCTGTTTTCCCCCTTTGTGACCTTGAATTTTGTTGTGAGCAGAATCATGGAGTGGGGCAGGAGGTATCTTCACAGGTCACTTAACTGTAACTGTGAAAATACACAGGAAAGAAAGCTGCAGAGTAAAGGTGTATGTGAAAAGTTTATTTTATATAGTGGGTTTGGTCAATTCCCGGACTTTAAGCAAGCTGCTTCTTACCATCACCTTCTATTGCTTGTCCCCTTATACATGCGATGCTTTTAGCTTATTTCAGTGTGGATCTGACCACCTTTTTGTGATGATCTATGCTTCTATACATGGAGAGTGCTTTTTCTACTCCCAGATTTTGAGTTGGTTATAATCAGCTTTCTTTTTGTCCCTCCTGATGTAGCAGGAAATTCTAAAAGCTGCGGTTATAAATTTTTTTTTTTTTTTTTAAATTGCTTTTCAGTTTTGTACGTTCTGTAACCATGGACAAGTGGAAGGATATTGAGCTGGAGAAAATGAAGGCTGGAGGCAACAGCAAATTTCGGGAGTTCTTGGAGTCTCAGGATGATTATGATCCCTGCTGGACAATGCAAGAGAAATACAACAGCAAAGCTGCAGCTCTTTTTAGAGATCAAGTAAGTTCTTGTGCATGTATTTTCATCCCTTTTTGTCTGAAAACATCAAATTTAGCACTTGTTTTTGAAGGGGAAAGGAGGCAAAGCAGCAACCTTTGGAATCTCTACAGAGGTTCTTGAAAGAGATAAGTCTTGCAGTGCTTCTTCCCAACTCTGGTAAGAATTATCCATGGAAACTTTCTTTGCTTCATTTGGCTGCAGTGGCTCAGATGTTCACTGCTGCCATTTGTTGCAACTCGTTCATCAGTGGAGCTGTCCCAGTCCACAGTAGGCAGTTTGCTCCTTCAGCAGCATGGTTTTGTCTGAAGTGATAAATCTTCTGTGTGTGTAGTAACAAAATGGAAAATTAATTTGCCAAACACTGGTGAGGCTGTAAACAAATAAATTATAACTGTAATTCTGTATCATTTTGTGGAGGTTTTGAATTTCCAAAAAGGAAATGGCAAACAACTTGACTAAAGTATCTTGATAAAAGCAAAGAACACCTGAGTTTTATTTTGGCTTGGTGAAGTAATGACTTAGATTAGAGGAGTGGTGGTGTTTGAAGGAGGCAGGGGGAACTATTAAATTCTGTGCATGTGTTTTAGCTGCCCTATGCCCTCTTTCTATTCCTCCATTATTCTGTGATTAGTGCTTACAGCTCATTATTAAGCCAGCCTTTCCTCTTTAAACCAAATTTGCCTGTTTAGAGGAATAGCCTAAAGTCAGTTGCCTGAATAAAACCAGTGTTCAATTTAATATAACTAGGCTGAGATTAAAGAAAAAATATTAAAAAATCAGTTTCTCCTGAAAATGAGCAGCAAATAGGAAAAATTACTCATCCTCACTTTACAGGACCATTGTCTGAAAACTTTGACCAAGCATTCTTTTTTATTTCTCTACCTCTTCCAGGTAGCTACAGTAGCTGAAGGCAAGGAGTGGTCCATTGAAACTTCTCCTGCCAGGAACTGGACCCCACCTCAGCCTAAAATGTCTCTCTCTTCCACTCATCGGTATGTATTCCTGTAATCTAGAGCAACAGCAGGATCAAAACCTCATGTCTGAATGTCTGCTGATTTTATTCTCAATGGTGTTGTCTGAATAAATATTTCTTTTGCTGAATTTAAGGAAAACGAGGTAGCAGGGCTTTGATGCCTGAAATAATTCCCACCTCCTCCACCTCAATCTTAAGCCATGGCAGAGACAAGTGAGCCAGAGCAGAGGTTCTTACCTTGACTTGTCATGTGCCTGACACTACCCATGGTGTCACTCACACGGAGTGACACAGCTTCAGGTGCTGTCCAGTTGGTGCTTGAATGCCAAGGAGGAAGGGACAGACTTTTTCCTTAGGGTGGGAATTGCTAATTGGAGCATCAAAGCTGGACTGCAGCAGTTTTGTTTGTTTCTGCTTTTGCAGATGGTGTTTGTTATTGTTTGCACTATCAAGTTCACTGAAAAAGCAGTTGTAAATCAAGTGAACAAGAGCTTGATGCCTGCCCATCACCCAGTGAGTTCAGGGGCAAGCAGGAGGCAGAGCAGCATTGTCTGATGTTGCTGTATTCATACAAATACTCCAGTGTCTTTTAGTGGTTTCATTAGAGTTCCCTACTTGATGGCCAGAAGGGGAGAATCAATTTTGCAGCTGTATTATGATGACACACATAAAACTGCACTGCTGAGCTTGTGCTTTTTGCTTTACATGGTTTGATGCTTAAATCTTGCATTTCAGTAGCACTGTTGGACAATCTCAGACAGCAACTGCCTCTTCTGACAAGGCTTTTGAAGACTGGTTAAATGATGATGTCAACTCCTACCAAGGGTAATGCAATATTTATTAACTTGTTGAGTGCCTGGCCCCTAGCATAACAAAGGCTCAGATGTTATACTACAGCTACACGCCTGATTCCCTTGTTAACAGTAACATCTTTACTCTTAAAAATATGTTGATAATACATGATAAGGGATAAAATGAAGGAGAGTGCTTCTTAATGCAACTGAGCAACAAAAATGTTTGAGTAACATTGAAGAGCGAGCTTGTAACTCCAAATGTTACTGTGGTGAGCTCCAAACTAGGGAATTTTTAGTGTATGTCGAATCTTACAGTGATTCAAGCAGAAGAGGGGCATTTATAAAGCTAACAACTGTTTTATTCTTTCTTTCCCATTTTCCCTTTATTAGGATTTACTCAGCCTTCTGATGCCAGTGGTCTCTTAAACCTAGAGACTCATTAAGACCACATTAGCTTGCATAGGGGACACTTTAATTTGCAAAGATTCCCCCCCAGTGGATCCTTATTGGTTTTAATGTCTTTATGAAGTGAGTAGGTTTGTATTTTGGCTGCTAGGTGCTTTAGGACTCTTTTTTTCCCAGGTGTATTTTAAAGTCTGTTAAATAATTGTCATTTTTTTATGCTTTTCAGGTTTGTTGAATGGTTTTAATGAAAGCATGCTAACACAGATAATTTATTCATTTTCCTATGGTAGTGGCCAAGAGAATCGTTACGTGGGGTTTGGAAACACAGTAAACCCTCCAAAAAAAGAGGATGACTTCCTGAATAATGCTATGTCTTCATTGTACTCGGTAAGGAATTGCTTTCTGTGACCTGAATTCCTGTTTTCTTCTCTTTTATCCCCTGTTATGAAAGAATATAAACAGAGTAGAGAAACTACAGACTCTGGTAGATAAAAGAGAGATGTAGAGTATTGCCTGTGTTCTCAAAGAGTGAAGATGATACTGGTGGACTTTAAAAGGCAAAATGAAGGGAGAAACTTGAGCAAAACTTAGGGATAACATCTGGGAAATAAGGAAATGGCTTGAGAACTAATACTCAGCAGGGCTTGGAGACAAATAAAGTAATTACCTGTTTGGCATAGCAGTTAGTCTGGTAATGCTCTAAATAGATGAACCATATTAGGTATATTCAGTGGGAAACAACTGAAATGTGTGTGAACATGGGTGCCAGAAGCCCTGAGCAGTGATGAAAACATTTGAAATACTTGTGACAGGGTGTGAAGAGATAACAGCATATGGCTGAACAGTTGTCATGATTAAAGTAGAGATAGTGAAAGATGCATTGTTGAAGGAAAATGGGACTGAAGTCAGAGACACATTGGTGCTTTGATAGGCTGCAGAGTAACAGTGCTGGCATTTGGAGTCACCTGGAAATTTTTATCAGGGTAGTCCTCTGTGAAGGCTCATTATATTGTCAGTCTGAATATCCACAAGAAGTCCATGTTGTTTGTACTTGGGTTTGTTTTTTTTTTTTTAATAATTTTATGAGAAGATAATAGAAAAAGGCCTGAGCCTTTGAAGAGTATTGCAGGTGATCCCAGAGGGTGCTTAGTGCAGGTCTGACTATTTTCTGGATATATCATAGATTGTAGACCAGAGAGTTCAGATTAGAAGGCAGATCTATAACAGATTGGGGATGTGCTAAGACAGCAAAGAGGAGATGTCACCAAGTTACTGTCAACCATTATGTGAATGCAGAATCTCATTGAAACTTATGATTAAAATGCCCTCTCGTGACCACAGATAGACACTGCAGTGCAATTTTAAATCATTTATTATAGTGAGACTGAATACTTGCATGCATATTCATCCTGGTGAGGAAACCAATCTCCCTTTCTCTGTGTATCATTGTTCTTCCCCACACCTGCTACATTTCTGTATAAACATTATTTTCTGCTGTTCTTTTTCAGAAGGAGCATTTTCTGTAGAATGTGCTGACTACACTATCCAACTTGGTCTATAAAGCTTTGTTTATTTTGTTTTTAAAGATGAAATTTGCAGGAAACAAGCACTTTGAAGCTTTATTGTTTGAATGTATTTATTATGAAATAGAAAGTTGCTGAACGGGCATTTTGTGAGTTGTTGGAAAGCCAATCTGTTTACTAAAGTTTCAACATCATCTTTTGCTCTTTTTTCTTGGGGAAAGTTTGGTTTCTTTCTTTCATGTAGCCATTTTTAGTAAAATAACACCTGAAGTGCTCAGGTTTGTTCAGGTTGCAGCTGTTTGGACACAATCAAAGTTCCTCACTGTATTGCAGTGAAGTGAGACTAATTTTTGCTGTCACTAGTGGGTTAATCTTATGACTACAGGATAAGCTGTACTGGAGAACATTCTGACTTAATTTAACACAGAAAACTGAACTCTTGCTTATTCACTCTGAGGATTCACACACAGCTTACAGCATTCTCTCTTTAAAGGGTTGGAGCAGTTTTACAACTGGAGCAAGCAAAATTGCCTCAGCTGCTAAAGAGGGTGTAAGTAAACAAAACATATTTCAGTGTAATTCCTGTGAATTCAGAGATTTGCTTAATGTTCAAACAGAGATGTATCTTTAAAAGTATTACCAAGACAAACTAAACTCTGCTCTTTGTGTATTTTTGCTTATAGCATGTGAAATAGATGCATGTTGAGTGTGGATGTCTGCCTTAACTGTTTCTCATATTTCTGCATGGACATTTTTATAAATTTGATGGCTGGACATCTAGGAAGAACTCAACTGCCATTTTTATACTCCCTTCAGAAACAAAACTTTTTCTTGAGAAAGCAGAAATTTTACTTTATGCCAAGTGAGGCCAAATTGCATTCTTCAGTAAGAATTTAATACCAAGACGCAAATTGCTGATGGTTTTATGTTTTTTCCTTTCACTGTCCTGTAACTACAGTATTATTTTCAATTTAAATAGAGAGTTTGTTGGGCAAAGGTTGTGCCCAGGGGAAAGCTTTGGGAAAAACTGAGGGATGATTTCATGCTCTGCATGTTTTGCAAATTTGCACTGACTTAGGTGACAGTCATTCTGTGTTCACTCTGAAATTCTGGCAAAGATCCATTCATCTTGGAGTGGATCATGCAGCATTTCTAAATGTGTGAGTTTACTAGAAATAAATCCTTTCATCTTTAAACTTGAATGTATTTGCTTCTTTTCACAGGCAAGCAGATTTGGATCTCAAGCAAGTCAGAAGGTGATTATAGATTCTGTCTTACTGAATGATTGGCTTTAAATATCATGTATTTCCCTGCACCAATTGATTTAAACATGATTATTAACAGACCAATGTGTTTATCCTTCAGGTGCACAGTAATTTTTAGGTTCTAGCTTTTGTTTCTGTGAGAATTGCAATCAACTGCAGTGATCAAATTAATTATCATTAAACAATGATACTCTGCTGTGTATAACTGTCATGGTTTAATTCATGCTTGCAGACTTAAAATACCCTTTTTTTATTTTTGTGAACCTTAAATGAGGTTGAAGCAGTTTTCTTGTTGATATGATGCAAGCCATCTTTCTGTTGTTAAAGAAAAGATTACAAATGGGAACTGCTTAATATTGTTATTAATTTAATTTGCTTCTGTGTATTGTCAAAAGTAGCCATTACCAAAGCATTTCCTTTTTCAAACTAGGGTTAGAACAGAGTCAGACCTGAACTGCACAGCGATCTGACACAGGGAGGATGTGCTTGCACAGAAAGGTTTTAAATTCATATGTATGGAAAAATGTGTAAAAGAACAGGATTCTTAATGTGCCAAAGCTCAGAGTGGGATAGGGCTTACATTTTTCACTGTATGATAAATACAAGGATTATTCTCTGATACAAGGAGCTGTATTTTCAGCTGTAACTCTCCTTGGATGTGTAGCAAGAGCCAGGTGTGCTCTCTGCTGCGCACAGGGGGCTGTTGCTTAAAACAAATGTGAAACTGCAGGTGTTTGTGTTCAGACAGATGTACACAGACAGATGGTGACACGGGATAGCAAGCCAAGGCTGTGCATGTTTTGCAACAAAAAAAAGTCTCCTTAAAGCACCCAAACTTACTACTTTAAAGTTTGAAAATATTTGCTGCTTGGCTTACTTAAAAAAAACCCTTTGTGTTCTACTCGTCTTCCTCTTTCACTTCTCTTGGCAGTTTCCCTTTTAGAAAATTATTCTTCCTTTTAGCATTTTTAGCACAAATAAATAAAATATTAAGTGTAATAGCTCATTACATCTACTGACAAGGATGACAGCAGCATGGTACTATAGAGTCTAAGCTATTTGTTCCTGAAATATCTGACCTTTTGCTCTGTAGAGCAAGTTGAGCATCTTTTTGATGTAATAATTGTTTAAAAAGTATTTGGTGTCCATTGACCAAAAGTATTCACTTTTTGCCTTGTCGGTAGATGTCAAAGTTAGAAAAGATTCATGCTACTGAACTTGCCTGAAAAAATGCTGCCAGTTTTTTGCTAAAAGCTGCTTCTACCTTCCTTGCTCTTTCTCTTTTGCTGTCTGGGTAAAGTTTTGGGGCTCCAAGCACCAACCAGAGCCGGTAACCCCCTCACATCTGTTCTTGTGCATGGATTCCTTGTTGCTGCTCGTGCTGAATCTCTGCATTTCCTCTTGAGCTGTCTTTTTTTTGTTTTGTTTTGTTTTGTTTTTTTTCCCTTCAGTCAAATCTGTTTAGAGTAATGTTGTGTGTTTCATCCAAGTGTTTCTTCAAACCTATTCAAAATAGGTTCAGTTGGATAGAGGTATCCAAGCTCTGCACTCTCAGGTGTGCTGTACTTTTGTCCCTGCTCTTCATGACCACAGATGACTTCAGGATTTCTGTTTGCATGTCTGCTCCAGGAATGCAGTACAGCAACAACTCCCCTGGGCTGCTCTTTGTAGGCAGACTCTTTACTAAGTGCCCCGTTATGCAGTGTGTGTAATGGTGGTCAGAATGCTGTCCTAATGGAGCAATATTAAAGATGAGAGAGTGAGTCAAATGGAAATAAAATTGTACCCTTTCCATATTTAAAAAATGATGTGGTTGAGTAAAAGGGATAATGTAAGAATTCTTCCTGTTTCTAGCCATGACTTCACTGAGCATACCTGAACTATGAGTCTTAGTGTATTACATTCCTTTTATAGAACATGAAGAGTTTATCAGGTTTAATAGGTGCTGAAGGATTTTTCAAAGATGAAAAGTCCCTTGTCTTGTTTTTCTTTAGCACTTTCTAGCCCCACCTCCAATGGAAACATGCCTTATGTGATTTGCATTCACATTTCTTACTAGGTGGAAAGGGTGTTACCTTTTGCCTTTGTCTTCTCAAATAACATTTGAACTGGTAAGGAGTTGGTGGTTGGGGAGATCCTAGTAGTGCTGTGGCTAAGGGAAAAGCTTTTTACACACCTGAGAATCTGTGGAGGAAAGATGCCCAAGGTGCTCCATCCCCAAGAAGAATCTGAATGAGGGCTCACACCCAAACCAATTTCAGTGATGGGATGGAAACCCTTAGAAAATGAACCTTCATTAGACTCTGCTAATGCTTAGGAATAATGCTTTTCTAACAAGTAAATTGGCCTTTTTAGGTTAATTGGGCTAATTCAGAAGGTACTCAGTATAATGTGGCAATTCTGAAGAAAAGTTTTAACTCCATCGAAGGGTTTAGTAGGGAAAGGAATGATATCTAATGAAACATTTTCAAACACTCCTCTTTGTGTCAATATCATCTTGTGAAAGTAATTTTCTGACATATTCTGGGCTTACATCTTTGTAAGATGCCTCTGAAGTACAATATCCCTCTAATTGCTCTGGATTGCAGTAGTTTTCTGAAGTTGATTGTTTGCTCTCCCTGCAAACCTGGAGCTGTGTAAAAAGATTACAAAAATCTTCTGCCACAGCTTAGCCTCTTGTGTATTCCTTAGAAACAGTCGGGCTTTTATTAATGGGTAACAATCACAGCACTACAATGCAGTGAAAATTCACTACATTGGTGAAAAATGGGCCAAAATTACCTAATTCTCTAAGTCCTATAAGGAAAAATAAGGGTGGATGAGGTCAGTTCTTCCAAATATTTAGCTGCAGGTATTAGTAAGGGGCCCATCTTCTAGGCTGTTGCTGGTTGAACCATTGCTTCTGCTTTCAGTGCAAGGTCAGACTTTGCTTGGGCTCTGGGCATCTCCAACAACCTCTTGCCATGTGCATCTGTATTTAATTTATTTTCTTTAAATGTGTCCTGCAGCACTGTACTGTGTGTGCTTTTCAGCTCATTCTGCTTTTACAAATCAAAGCTTAAGGCTTCATGTGTCTTTGGAGATACTGCTGAGAAAAAAAAAAAAAAAAAAAAAAAGGAAACTATAACTGACTTTCTTTTTGTTTTGCTTTTAAATAGGCATCAGAGTTAGGTCAGACATTAAATGAAAATGTTCTCAAACCTGCACAGGAAAAGGTAACTTTGGAACTAGTAAATTACTTGCAGAACATGGTTGTGCTGACTTAGGGAGTGATTTTTTTTTTTTTTTTAATGCCACAACTTGCCCAGTTTGTTAGTGCCTCCTATTGTTTTTTTTATATACTAGCACAGAAGCAAAGGGAAAACAGAAATAATTCAAAGATACTATGAGGGCAGTTTCCTTCTACCAGTCTTTCTCATGTCCACAAGACCTGTTGCCTTCTTCCCTTAGATACTATTTTATGGATTTCATTCTTTCAGTAATGGAAGATGGGACAAGATGAATTGCACCCTAAATGGCTATAAAAGTCAGTTATTAAAACAATAATCAATTAGTAGTACCTTTGAATGTTGAGTTCATGGTGTGGTTTACCCATCCACCAGTGTTTTAATTAATCAAAACATCTTTGAGCCACTGTAGTTCATCTGCTGCCTCACCTGGGCAGTAGCATTTGGGGCACAGTAGATGTTTAAGCTGAATGGGGACAATTTATCAGCCTTTTTCTTGCAACCTTTATTTAGTATTTGTTCAGAATATTGTGGTAGTCAGGTTTTGCATTCACTCCTATGCAAAGGGTGGTCTAAAGTAACATTTTTATTAGTTGTTAGTGCTGGCAAACTAGCTTGAGGTAGATTTTCATCTTCCCTTTCCAGTTGTCAGAGATGAAGAACATTTGGCTGATGGCATTTCCAGCAGTGGTTGGAAGGAAGCACCCAGTGACCTGAGCCCATACCCACAGTCACTGGTGGACATTAAAAAAAAAAAAAGCAGCCAATCAGCCCTTAGAATAATCTCTGATACTATAAATTTTATTCAGAGATTCTCCCTGGTGGAAAATGTTGCCTTCCTGTTTCATATGTTTAAAAATAATGCATTTTTACATCTTCCCCCATTTGGCATGCATTTGTTCTGTGCTTCTAGAATTTTGGATCATCTCCAAAATTTTTATAAAGTTTTTTTTCTGAGAATGTGATGCTCTACTTACCTACCTACCTTTTCCCCAACTGTGTTGGTTTTGATAAAGCAGACTAATTTTGCTCCCCTAAGAAAAGCACCACCACCACCTTGGAATATGGATTAATTTTCAATTGGAAAGGAATGGTTTAATCACATTACAAAATAGTTTCTCATGCATTACCTTTATTAATTCAACGTTCTTTACGTAGCATTTCAAATCACAGGAGAAGACTCTAATGGGTTTCCTATTCCCTAGAATAATCCATAAGTTATTTCAGAGTGCTTAGATGCATTATTTTCAAGGTTATTTTTAGGATGCATTTCCCTGAGCTGATTTTTAGTTTGTAGGATGATTTAATGAGGAATGTTCCTTTCTATATTAAAAAAAAAAAAAGTGTATTTCCCTTTGGATGTTTTGCTGTTCTAAATAAGTGTTACTTTCCAAAGTAAGTGTTCAGTAATCACTTCCTGGCACATATATGATTATATAAAGTCACTTGCTTTGGAACAGCTGCCATTTATTAATTGGTGAAAGGCACCAATTTTATCCTGGTTGAGCAAAATTCAAAGCCCTTTTAATATTTAAATAAGCATGTATAAAAGATAGAGAAGCAAATGGAAGGGATAGGCCTTTAATCTCTTCAAACCAAACCATTTTTATATAATAAGATGTGTTTGTAAAATGTCACAGTTGTAGATTTCTTTGTACTGGTGTTTCTAGGCTCAGCATTAGTGGGATGATGGATACCTTCCTCAAACTGGATGTGTATCAGTAGAAAATCCCCTCAAATTTCAAAGCACTGAAGTTCACTCCATCTGAGATCAGTGGACTTTAAATATCATTTTCTGAACCTTTTTAGCTTTGACTTCAGCATATTTTGGTTTGGGTTTGGGTTTGTTAGGTTGCTTTTTCTTGTTTTTAGCTGCTACGTGTAGGTAAGCTTGTCTTAGGGTTTCAATAATACTTCATTTTATGACTGATTACCAATACTTTGATTCACTTAGGTAAAAGAGGGGAAAATATTTGAGGAGGTCACCGTGGGGGTATCACAGTTGGCCAGCAAGGTATGAAGTGGCCTGCCTGCTTTTAAGGAGGCCAGACAGTAAGCCAGTCTCCATATTCTCATGAAGTTTGCTGGGAAACAAAACCCCAGGGCAGTTTTACTCTCTGCTTGTGCTGGATACAGAAATTTCCAATTTGGAAATATCCACATTTTCCAAAGAAATTTTCTAAGTGTCGTTTTCAATGCTCTTGAGTTTCTGCTGGGGTGTTTAAAAAACCATGTAGGTGTGAGAGAATCCTCCTAATGGTTTCTCTGAGGGCATGGGGAGTTACAAGGCAGCTGGTGTCCCAAAGACAGCAAGAAAATGTCAGCCAGAGAATATGGAGACAGCTTGCATTACATTTGTACAGTTCAACTTACTAATGTCCTGTACCTTTTTGTCTTTGTCTTGTTCTGCTGTCATTGCTTGGTAATGTGGTAAGTGCTCTCTACAACTGCTAAATACAGGAGTCCTACACAGCCTGGTACTATTTTGATAATTTGTACAGTGTTACCTAGGAGGATTTGTCTTTCTTCCACTGGGAAAGGCAGCACTGGATGTACCAGCTTAGTGCCTTAGAGGCTGGGAAACTTTGGATAAAACAAGTGTTGTCACCTATTCTTTATAGAGCCTGCCATCTTTAAATCTGAATTCTGGGATTCATCCTCTGTAGCTGTGACTTAGAATAGTGACTTCCATGGGTGTCACTTCAGAATTCAGAATATAGTGGACTCCAGTTCACTATAATAACCCAAGGCATTCTCCTAGCAGTCATGTTTATTTTACAACTCAGCTTTTGGCCTGTTTTTTATGGGCAGTGAAATAATACTACTGAAACAAGGTGAAAGTGGTTTTGTAGGACACTGGAAATGTAAGTACTGGTTCCATGAATCATAACATCAAAGCATCAGTGCTGTCATAGTTTAAATTTGTAAATTTTTGTCAAGGAAGTCTAAGAATTCAAAAGCTGTTATTGACCATGATAGGTGAAAAAGCTGAACTCAACCTTCTTTTCACCTCTTCCAGCAGCACGATGCTGTCAAATGTCTGTTCTTTACATCAAGGCCATAACTGCCCATCAAAAACACTAGTAAACTGTGAGTGAAACTTTCTGATGAAATGTTTTTATCTGAACAAGTGTCTGTGGCTGTTGCTGTTGGACTTGGGGGAGAAGTCCTGGTTCAGTCCAGATGAATGAAGTGTCTTTTTTTTTTTTTTTTTCCCTCTAGGTCCAGGGAGTTGGAAGTAAGGGATGGAGAGATGTCACCACTTTTTTTTCTGGTAAACCAGACGATAATGCTGAAAGGTATTTTTTTCTTACTATTTCCTCTGTCTCTCTAAATACATCGTTTTATCTCCTGTAATTTTAAAATATTAAATCTATGCCATTTAGAGCAATATATTTTGTTTTTCTGCCTTCATCCTTGTTTTTTGCTTAAGCAAAGGGTGGTAGCATTGCAGTTTCTCATGTTTGTAGTAACTTATTTTTCTTGTGTTTGTCATAAATAATTTTATTTCCACCTTCCTTTCTTTTTACCCTCCGTGAAAGACCACCTGAGGGGGAGAGCTACCAGAACAGTGGAGGGGATGGCTACCAGAACAGTGCTGCAGATCAAAGCTTCTGGGAGACCTTTGGCAACTCAGATCCACCAAAAGCTCATAAATCTCCAAGCAGTGAGAGCTGGACCTATGTGGACAATTCCACAGAGAAGAAGAGCTCGGATAGCTGGGACGTGTGGGGCTCAGGAACAGTTTCCAACAACAAGAACAGTAACAGTGACAGCTGGGAAAACTGGGAGACCAACTGGGAAAACACAGGAGGGGAAAGCAAGACCAAAAAACCTCCCAAGCCAACAAAAAAGGCATCTTCAGCTGATGATGTGTGGGATGACTGGTAGAACTCTTGGTAACCTTGTTTTGCACAGCTAGAAAAGGGAGGCTATGCTGGCTGATTGAGGGGAGGAAGTTTGACATACAACTGGAGTATCTTGGTTGACCTTACTGATCTCTTACTTTTGTGCTTCCCATTCATTCTCCTTCTATCACAGTTGAGGAAAAAAAAAAAAAAGCAGCATCTGAATCTTTTATTACATCAAAGTGGCTCTCCCTTTTTTTAAGGATAATGAGAAATACATTCTCCTTGCACTATTGTAGCTAGATAGGGTGGCTTTCTTAGTATGAATATTCAAAGGAAAAAAAGTGAGTGCAAGCACACTTTCATGGCACAATCTTGCATGTGTAGGTTGTTAGGTATTCATCCAGCCCTTGTATAGTTAGGGATGACCTGAGATGTTGAATGCAAACAAAGGACAGGGTATGTGTTGAAAAGCTAGCTAATAAAGCAGCAATCTGCAGCTGAATAATGTAGTTCAAATGCCTTATGGATTGCTCTGACAGTATGAAGTCTGGCAATTTGAGTGGTCTTGAAGATACTCTTAATTGGAGCTTTGTTTTTAAACTTTTAATTTTTAGGGTTTGGTTTTTTGGTTTTTTTTCAGTCTCTTAGAGCTTATTTTATTCTCTTAGAATTAATAAGGAATCTAGAGCTGGATTATTCTATGTGTAAACTCATAGTTCTGACCTGAGCTGCCAAGGGATATCCAGAAAAGCTCTGTTTGCCCTTCTGGCTCACAGGGATAAGAGTTTGCACAGGCAACATGCAAAACTGTGACATTCTCCTTCTTTACCTGTGCCCTTCCCCAACTCGAGTATTTTATATAGTATGTTTTTTCTCTTTCTTCCTCCTACCTCTCTTATTTTACCTATTCTGATAAAAATGAAATCTTTCTGCTGCCTGTGGACTTTTGGGCATGTGCTTGGCAACTTGACAGTGAAACAAATCTATAAAAAAGATTCCAAATCTGAAAAAAGTGGTTGGAAAATATGAGAACACTGAGGAACGAGGCTGGCAGCAAGCCCCTTTCTGGATGAGCAGATGTCTGGATTTAATAGTAAAATTCAAATGCAGCAGATGTTTTCCAAATTAATCTTTAATATATCAAACTATTTCTCCATTTCTGCCATGTATTTCTCTACATTTTCTTCCCAGATCTTGTGAAAAAAACACTATTTTGGAAACTTCAGAGACTCTTTGTCAGCATTAAGGAATGGAAGATTCAGTTATATCTCAATTTTGACCCAGAAAATTGCTTTACATGACACAAACCATAACTTCTACAGAAGAACTGTGACTTTGAGGACAAAGGTGCCCTGTGTACCGCATTTTATTTTGAGGGCTATGTTCTAGCTGTACACTGGGCCCAAAATTAGTCAGCTCACTTGAAAACTTCAGGTGATGGTGTTGCATAGTCTGCTTTACTACCAGCATGGAGTTCTTGACTGCAGACCCTGTAAGTGTTAATACCTACCTAAAAAGCCTTTTCTTTTTCAAATTAGTGGATTTGTTCAAGCAAACAACCAACCTAAGTTGTTGAAGTTAACTTGAATAATGCTTCATTTTTTTTCTCTTCATAGAGGTTTTTGAGCTTATACAAATATCAAGAGGTTAAAAAGGAAGGAAAATCATGAATCACCTCAAAAATAGCAGATTTCCAAGGCTTAAGTTTAAGTAGAAGTAGCTCCATTTATATCTTGATCCTGTATTTCTATTAGTAGAAACTTTTAGATGGTGCACAAAGTATTTTTCTAGTCTTCTCTAGCCCTGTTCTGCAAGAGTTTGGATTTCTTTTTTTTTTTTTTTTTTTTTTCCCCTCTTGCTTCTCCTGTTGGCAGCTCTCTGAAGCTTCTGCAGCAGGACCCAGAGCTGCTTGCAACCCAAGCACTACTCCAGGCTGAGCCATGCAAGGTGCCTGCAGCCTTCTTGCCAACACACTGACCCTCTGGAAGTGCTGAAAGCACCAGAGATCTTGGTTTCTGATGCTGCTTGTGCTCCCTCAGCAGACTTTACAGCCTGGCTGGAAAACAAAAGTTTTCTTCTGCTTTTTCTCCAGTTCCAAGCATCCCTTGGTCATAACTGCATGTCAAGTGGAACTTTGTATTTTTATGCACACACCTCTGTTGCCTACTTGTGTTTGTCTCCTGTCCTGCCTGAGGTGGCTCTGCCCAAGTCCCTGACTCCTGCTTGGTCCTTGTCAAATGTTGCCAGCAAAATTCAGCCAGTGGGTTGCAGTGTCTGACAGTGCCATCATGCTAAATCACTGCTGGTGACTCCTCTGGAGTGATGGGAAGCTGCTCAGCTTCCTGGCTACCAATTTATTAGGTTTTCTCTTTTATAAACCTCCTGTAATAGCTTGGAGCAGGGAAAGCTTTGTTTCAGTCCACTCAGTCAGCAGCACTCTGATGTGGATGGGGATGTTCTCTGCAGCTCCGTGGTTTCCCTAGGAGAAAACTGCTTTGTTTATACATCACTTGCAGCTACAACTGACATCAGCCATTTTTCTGTTCAGGTTTTACTTTTGTATCCCTCAAAACTTCATGTTCCAAATTAAACAGCCAGAGCTCTACTCAAGCAGAAGCTTTAGGTGATGATTTTTAGTTCCAGTTGAGGAGGCAGTGACAGAATGGTTGCCATTTTTTTTTCTTTTTTTACCACTCTGTAGAGTGGTAAAAAAATGTTACAAATCCCAGAAAGGTGTTACTGGAGACACTAAAACCCCAGTAAAACAGTAGAAAGTGTAACTAGCCACAAAATTAGTAAACCCTCTGGTTTTTGTGTCTCAGTGTGCCAGGCAAATTGGTATTATTTGTAGGATTTGTCTGAATCAAATACTTTATCACATCTTCCAGAGGAGAGGATGAAATGAGGGCATTTTCTTTTGCAAAGCCTGTGTTTTACAGGATTTTAAAATTTTTTTATGTGTAGGTGGCTGGGAATTTTCTGCAGTTAGGGGGGATACATATAGTCATGCTGCATTTTTGAGTTAGACTTTTTATCCCCCTTTCTCTCCCTAAATCCTCTTTTTTTTTGGCCTAATCTTGAGCACTATAAACAGAGGCACTGATTGCAGCCTGCTGGAGCTGAGGCCACGTGTGGAAGTGAAGAGACAGCCAAGAATCTCAGTGAAGGCTTTAGTGTCACTGTTTGCTTCACGTGTTTGGTGGGTAAGGAGGGCTCCAGTTTTTCAATCCTACACCATGTTCTAACAATTCTGTCATACAAGGGCAGAGCACAGAAGTTGAAATGACTGCTGCAACAATTGGGCATTGTCATGTTTGCTTTACATTTCCTAGTGTCTTATGCTGGTTTGTTCCTTTGTATGGCTTCAACTTTGGAAAATAGCAGCTGGATTCCTACAGGTAGTCTCAAATAAGAAAAATCTTCAGACATTCAAACTAAGTGTCACTTGTAAAAAAAAAAAATGAAAGTCTTGGAGAATGTTCCTGAACCAGGAACCTAATCCTATGAGTTAAGGATTATTTTAAAATGTTTCATTTGTGTCTCGAAACCTGTTAATAATTATATTTCAAGAAGTGCTTGGCCAGCTCTCCCTCCTAATTGAGACCTCAAGGATAATGCTGCTGCTTTTATTTTCCAGGCCAGACTGTAACATTCCATGGGTTCACAATGTGTTTGTCAGTGTAATGATCTGTGCAATTATTTTGACAAGTGTAGGTAAAACCTTTGTTATTTAATCAAGGATACATTTAAAGATACAGTGGGCCTCCTGGAGAACAGCAGTCTGCCAACGCATTTCAGTTCTCACCTTTGGCAATATTAAATTTCAGTAACCCTGGTAAGAAAGGCTTGAGCAATCAGTGATTTGAACAGAAATCAAGAAACATTTTGATGTCCATCATCAGAGTTTGATTGTAATGGCTTTGTGACCTCTAGTTTTAGAGCCCTCTTTCATTTTCATGCCAGCAGAATCTTGGTTGGTATGGAGTATACTGTACCTTTAATTTTCCTGATGTGTTTTTTGTGACGTTCACAGGAATGGCAATTTCAGTGAACACTATTCATTGTTCTGTAGAGTGGTACTGGATTGAACTGCAGTGTCATCTTTTAAAGAACATTATAATAAAGCAAAGAGATATGGAGCAGAATGGTGTTTAGCCTTTTTTTTTCAGGAGATTTCAATTCATTTTAAACCCAGGAACATTACTAGGGCTTATGTGGCCTTTTGAAGGAAGTAAGTTAGTTCTTGCTGTGGTTACCATCACAGGGTGAACTCAGAATCCTTCATAATTAATTAAGCAGGAAGGTAGTGTTACAATCAGAGGGTGAAATTGTCACTGACATTAACATGCATGTTCTTTACTGCAGTAAGGAGGAAGAAAAGCAGCTGCCAGTGTTGACAACAGAGCCAAAACCAAGTGTGTCAGATTGATGTTTCACTGGAGTTTTACAGTCTTAACTTTAAATGCTAATTTAAGATCTGCTTTAGGAACAGTTTCAAGAGGATATTGGTTGCCTCCTTCCTTTAAAGAGAACTATAAAACAGAAATGAAAGTAGTGGCAAGTAGGTTTATGTACTAAAGCTAATTTTTATTGGGTGCTTACCACAGGAGAAAAGTTAACTTTTAAAGCAGTGTTTCTTTCCAAGGAGTGAGATTCCTCCAATCAATCCTTCAGCTGGTGGTTGTGCTTTCCATTCAGATTCTTGTTTTCTTCCTTAGCCAAACAGCCACGTGAGTACTTCAGATGATTCATGAGTGCACAGTGTGCTCACAGCTCAGCAGGTGACTTACCTGGCATTCCTGGGCTTCACAGCTCACTGATTTTAAGGAACATTTGTGCCTTCTGAGGTGTCTGAGAGCAGGCAGTGGGGCTGTGTCCTGGTTTCCCTTCCTGTAGGTTCATCAGGACGTGCTCTTCCTTTTCCAACAGCCTTTGGGCTGGCTCCAGAGCTGCTTGAGCACCTTTACCTTCCCTGAACTCCAGAAACTCAGACCAGTTCACAGGTACCCCAGTACAACAGAGGCCTCAGGACAGGGCTCAGGCTCTTCACCTCTCTACCACTGGCAAAAGTTTGCAGGGTGCAGCCACTGGGTGAAAACTCCAAGGTGTGTAAGGAAAAGGAAGCAGAGCTGGGTTGTCCTCTTGGGAAGGTGTAAAACCCAAAGTCCTGATGTCTGTGCAGTGTGATCATTCATCTGCTAAATCACTCGTTTGCAAGGAGGCCAAAAAATGTTGGCTGGCTCTTTTTGCTCCAGCTGGTTGGTCTCTGCCAGCAAGAAGCTGTGTCACACCAGGAACATGGGAAGGGAAAGGCTGGCTGCCTCTCCTCAGCAAGTCCTTGGTGTTTGCTTTAGGTGAGATACAACTTCACCATGGTTTCCTCTCCTTAAATGATGCTCTGCCAAGCTGTGAATTTCACCAACACTTCCACAAGAGCAACACTTAAACTGGGAAAAAAAAAGGAGAGAGAAAAAAATACTGAAAAGACCTGCTAGGGGAAACTTAGTTGTACTTGCAATGGCTGAGAACAAGTAGAAGAGACGTGGTCTCTCTGCCAGGGCTGGCTGCAAGGACTGCCAAGAACACAGCTGGGTTGTACCTCACCAGGATTGCTGCTCAAGCAGGAATAGCCAGTGCTATCAGCTCTTCACAGTTTGTAAACCTGTTTTTGTCTTTCCCTTTCAGCTCTGCCAAAGCGTGTTCCCTCAGCTTTGCTGAGGCTCTTGAATTTTGTAGCAGATAAATTGGCTTCTGCCAGGAATCACAGGAAGGCTGGAGTGGGGCTTGATGGAAAAAATGTTACCCACTTCTGAGGGAAGTGCTGCTGCTTGATACCACCAGATCTTCACTGGATTGCTCAAGTTGCCTTAAATATAGCAGTGTTTGTCTATCTAGGCCAAAACCCACTCATATACACATTTTTTTCCCCTATTCTGCTGACATGGGTGGTTAAT
Source organism: Phaethornis superciliosus (assembly GCA_023637945.1). Lineage (NCBI taxonomy): Eukaryota > Metazoa > Chordata > Aves > Apodiformes > Trochilidae > Phaethornis > Phaethornis superciliosus. The sequence continues at coordinate 12,668,706 of JAJQWJ010000019.1, forward strand.
ATATGTAAATTGATGCACCAGACTATCTAAAGGCAGTTGTGATCAAGGTCAAACAAGGAATTTTTCTTCACAGAAACCTGTCTGTGAGTTGTTAATGCACAGGAGCTTGTTACAGTTGAGGAGTGAATTGCTATTTTCATTCTGTGCTCACAAATTTCCTATTGATCCAGGTATCTGCTGTCACTTTGGGGCTGTACCTCAGCCCAAAACACAGGGCTTGAATTGCAAATTCAGTCTCCTTAGACAGGGCTCAACCTCCCTGGTTAGGCTCCCCACTGTTACAGGGAGAATTGGAATCTAAACCCACTCGTGAGCCTCTTAACTTCTTGCCCACACCAATGTGTGTCTCTGAGCTGGTCACAGGGCTTGGTCTGGAGCCCAAAACATATCAAATCAGTGGAATAAATACTTTGTGTGTTCCCTAGGCTGCTAGTGATACCCAGGATAGTTGAATTAAACCTCTGCAGAACAGACTTCCCTGTCTCCAGGTCTGTTCAGTCCCTATGCTCTGGGGTGCTGGCTACCAAGGGCTTTTTTTTTCTTTTTTTTTTCCCCCCTCTTCCAGAGGTGATGTGCAGCCTGGGCTCTGCTGGTGGTGGGGTCCAGAAGCTCCCCTGCCTTTCTCCATTCATGACCCATCCATCTCCTTCCAGGACCCCTGAGGTGTCTGAGGTGTGGAACAGAGGGATGCTGCTGGTGAAGATCCTCACTTCTGCTTTCCTCTAGAGGGGATTGTGTTCCTGTGCATGTCTGGAGGGAGCAGAGCTTGAACCAGGTTTGAACAGCTGGATGAGGTGTTTTGCTCATGGATCTGCTCATCCACAGCCCCATCCTGTCCTTGGCTTTTTGACTTGCAGGCTACCCTGAGCTCACAATCCATTCCTCAACCTTTGATTTTACCTCCTACCTTAGGATTTGGGCTCTCCCTCTTCTCTGGCTGAGTGCACCAGGCTGTAACAACTACCAGGTTGTTGTGTTAACCCAGGTTTGGGTTTCCAGAGACTGCTGGAGAAGCAGAAGTGCAGTTCTGCAACCTGCTTCTCCTGGGAGGCTTCTGTGGAGCACCTGAGGTGCATTTTCCAGACCCCCATCTCCATCTTCCCATCAGACTGGGCTGCATCTCCCGCCTTTGACCCTTCCAACCATGTGGAAGAGCCTCCCCCTTAGGGTGGATGGAGGGAATTAAACTCATCTGCTCTGCTTCCACCTCTCACACCCAAGCACTGCTTGCAGGAGGCTGAAAGTTCAGGACTACTGAAGGGTTTTAATGCTTTTTCTAAGCAGTTGAGGAATGGGGAAGTGAAGATGAGGCAGGTTCCATGCTGTGTTGCATAAGAGGCTTTTTTCATTGTTCTTTTTGGTTTTTTTTCTACTGGAAACTTAGTGGTTCATAATGAAGGTAAATATTTGGTGGTGTTTTCATTAGAGCTACAGGTCCTGAAGCAATGTACTTGTGGGAGAATGTAATTTTCCATGGGTTTTCTTTCTTTCTTTTGTTTTGTTTATTTGTTGCAAGAGAAAGTTCTATTGCTTGTAGTTTTGTAGAACCATGACTGAGCTGTAATTGTTTAAAATTTGAAGGGAAACTAAGTTCCCCATATTCACACTTGACTGCTTGGGCTTAGCAGCTCTTTTTCTGTGGAAAGAAGCAACCTCCAAATTTCTTTTCTGGAACAAAACAAAGGTCACTCAATGACATGAGAGCTCCAGCTTAGATTTATAACTGGCTAATGAGAAATTGCTGAATAACCTGCTCATTTTCTGCCAGTAGAAGGTAATAAATCTTCCCAGACTTCTCAGGCTGTAAAGACACTGCTGTCCAGTCTCATTATCAGCTTCCAGCATAGATGTGAAGGAGTTTCCATGGTGCAACATGCATCCCCTGGTGCCCAGCAATCTCAAGGCTGACTTTAATGGCTTCGAGACCATTCCCCTGGGCGCTGCCCCATGGGAGATCCACACACAAGATGCCCCCAGTGTTGCTGATCTGCTGTTTTAACTGGTTTTCTATTGAGGTGCTGGCTGGGAGGTGGCCTTCAGAACTGACATCAACGAGTTAAGCAGCAAACAGCCACAGGGATGGATCGTGAGCTTTTCAGCCAAATACAAACCTTTATTTATTTATCATTATTATTTTCTATTTTTGAAAGCACCAGGGAGAGCCTGGCTCCCAAACAATACTGGCAGGGTTCCAGCCAGGTGAACAAAAGGGACCTTGCAAAATCAAGAGTTTTATTTTGTTGATGTTGGCTGTGACTCTGGTTTTTGGGGCTTTTTTTTTTTTTTTTTCTGTGCTAAGCTGAATCAAAATCAGTGTGTGGGGCACTGGCTGCTGGCCAGCTGCAGGCTGCTGCCATTGAAGGTGCCAGCAGGCAAGATCTCAACCTCAGCCTGCTGCCAGGATCTCCTGGCCTCTGCTGGCAGAACAACTAATCCAGTTGTCTTCTCAAGCACGACTGCAAACTTACAGTGGTTTTACAGGTACTGTAAAGTTACAGTACTTCTCAGGAGAAGTTTGATGCTTGTCATCCCCACAAACAGCTTCCTGAGTGTGGCTCCAGCAGCCTCAGCAGAGCTGGATGTCCCTGTGCCTTCCCTCTTCTCTCTTGGCTGAGTATTCCCAGGGCTTGAAAAAGGGGAGATAATCTATTTTTAGTAGCTTCTCTTTCTTGTTTCTTTGCCTTCACTAGAAACATCAATGTCTAATTTAAAGGCTACATTTTACAAGGTTATTTATGGAAGCAAGAAGGGTGGTTTTTTCCCACCTGTTTTCCTTTTACCCTGTCCCAAGTGAAGGATGCAGCAGGGCTAGGAAGGGACAAGCCCTGCCTGCCCTGGGAGCACCCTAAAGACCCTTTTGCTGAGCCTGGGGCAGACACACCAGCATCAGAGAGGATTCCAGGAGACTCCAGGAGCTGCCTGCTGAGCCTCTGTGCACAAGGGGAGCCTTTTCCCTGCATTTATGGCATGGCCTGATCAGCAAGACAAGGGACAGAGTATCCTCCAGGAAAGCTTGGATAGAAGGAGCCTTGTTGGTGCAGCCCATGAGCTGCTGCTCTCCATACAGCCAGGGCTGCAGCAGCTGTTTGGTTTGGATGGGAGCAGGAGACTGAGGTTTGTTCAGCTCCTGCATTAGCAGAGAGATGGCTGGGATGCTGGCCAGGGGATGTACCTCCAGCTCCAGGAGCTGCCTTTAACCTGCTGTCATCTGCTGCTGCTCCTCATCTCTGCCTGGGCAGAAATATCTTCTCTGGGTCTCTCCTGGGATGGTATGAAAATCACCTCCTGACTTGGGAAGAATTAGCAGTACTTGTCTGGGTGTTACTGAGCTCTTCACCCCTGCCTGGACTCTGAGCTTGCATGGTGTTTGTTTTCCCTTCTGAAATGTTTCAGCATCCGCCTCCTAGGAAGCCGAGAGCCCAAAATCTGGTGTCACCAAAATCTCACTGGTGACCTGGTGACAAAAGCCTCCCCGTGATTTTATTTTTGGCAAAGGTAAGGAAGACCCTGGAAGCACAGACAGCCCAGAGCCAGCTGAGCCAGGATGGCAGGCAGGACAAACTGCTCCTCCTCTCTTCCCCTGCCATCCTTCAGCTGCTTTAGGACACTGAGCTCCTTCAGGAGTGCCAAAAATTGTGTGGTCCCATGTGCCAGCTCTCTGCTCCCCCAGGCAGGAGGGACACAGGTTGGGTTTTGGACCTCGGCTCTGGTCACAGCATCCTCACATCTTGCATCTCTAACCTGAGAGGGGTTGATGTACTGACATGAAGGTGCAAAAAAATGATGATCCTGGCAGGGTCTGCTTGTGCTGATGGGGTTGTTGGTTAAGGAGCTGATGAATTGCTGCAAATGATGAGCTGACTAAAGGCAGCATTTAGTGTACTGCTGCTTTATGAGGCTTCAGATTGAAGCAGAATCTTCTTAGCTGATACAGCTTCCTTCCTTTCCCTCACCCCCATCTCTTCCACATTCTTTTTTGGGTAGATTTCCCCCTTTTTTTTTTTTTTTTTTTTTTTTTTGCGTTTCTGAGGCTTGGTCCTCTGTGCCAGCCAGTATTTTTCCCTCTTTCTTTAGCTAATGGAAATTTAATTGCCCGTGTATCAGATGGATGTAATTAACCATCCCCACATTCCAGTTCCTCTGCTAATTTCTTTACTCAGTGCTATAACTTTCAGGGCAGCTCTGGCCTGCAGAAAATATCCCAAACAACAGAATTACCTGAAGTGAGTACCAGTGCCTGCAGGTAGGTTTTAAAGGCTGTAGGAAACAGCACCATGGAGGCAAAGAGCTTGGCACCAGCAAAGACTCAGCCTCCTCAGTGCCAGCCCTTGCTAATTACAGCCTCATCTCCTCCACCCAACCTTTCTGATGGCTGTCACCAGGAGGAAAGGCTCAAGCTGCTCTGAGCCCACTTTTTAGCAAATGTTGCCCACGGCGTTGGATGCAGCCCACCCCGAGGAGAGGTGGGAAACCCTGGGAGAAGAGGATGAGGCCAAACCCCATGGGAATGACCCATTCTGAACCCTTGGAAGTGTAAGAAAGAAGATGCTTTCCCCATTACTAATCAAACCACGCAGCCCCCCCAACCTGGAGCCTGCTGGAGTCCCCTAGCCAAAAGCAAGCAGAAAAGCCACCTTGTCCCCAAATCTGTCACCTCCCCGGCTCTGGGCTGGGGTTTGGCCGGAGAGGAGTGGGGTGAGGAAGCATCCAAGCCATGCTCGGGTTGCAGGAAGCTCCTCCCTTTAGGGAAGGAGAGGCGGGGAGCAGGAGCCCGCAGCTCCGGGGCTGCTTTACCTGCACCTTGCCCGGGGGCTGGGGACCGCAGCTCCTTCACCCTCATCCTATGGGGGGGGATAAGAAACCCCCGGCTCTCCCAGCCCCGGCATGGAAAGCCTGAGCACCAACCTGAAGAAAAAAGCCACGGAACAGCACTACAGGGCAGAGGTGATGATCGCCGGAGAGCAGTTGAGGTAGGAGGTACTCAGGGTTCTTCTCCAGGCTGGGATAGGGCTGTGCCCTGGGGCTCTGGGTTCTACCCTCCCCCCCCTTAGCAGGAAACTCAAAAAGTTTGCTCCTTGAGCAAGTGTTTCCCTCCCCCAAGTGTGTCCCCCCCAGCCCCAGTATCTGCTGACCCTTCCTTCACCCCCCAAACCAGTGGGGAACCAGATCCTCTCCTGCATCATCTGCTCCTCCTCTCCTCATCTCCTCCTCTCCATCTCTTGAGCTCCTTCTCCAGGTGCCAGGGGACTGACAGGTTGTTTTAGGTGGCAACAGGTTTTCTTCAGCCCTTTGCATCCCTCCTTAAACCCAGAGCCTGATGTGGTGGCACTGAGCAAGGTCCCTGGCTGGGCTCTGGGGGTGATTTGGGAAGTTGTCCCTTGGGTGCCACACATGAGGACAGCAGTGTGAAGGATCTTCCCTCTTGACAGTCACTTTTGCAAATTTCTGCTGGGTGGTAGTCCCAGGTTTTGAGCAGCTTCTGAGTTTTATTTGTTTGTTTCTCCTTATGAAAACAGAAATATATTCTAAGCGAGGAACCCTGTGTTGAGAAAGGGTGTTCCTTGTGTATCTGGGCTCAGAAACTCACCCTCGCTTTGAAGCATGTGACTGTAGGCTTTTCTAACTCCTGAGCAGACTTTGTTTGTATCTGGAGCTGTTCTGTTTTCCTTTGAAATGTGGGTGGAAAATAGGAAATACATCTTCGAATAACGTAAAAAGCTCAGAGCCCAAGTTTGCTAGCATCAGTTTCCTAAAATTAGCTCTCTGTGCCTATTTTGTCCATTCTCAGTGAGTCATGTTAGCCTTAGCTTTATTATTTGTACTGTATCAAGAACTGATAATTTCCAGCTCAGAATTAGGCTTAGCAGTGCCTGGGAGAGGTAAAGAGGCATCAACCTTTCTGCCTCTGCAGTGTTTGCAGTCCTTGCTGTGAGTGAGGATTTGAAAATGAGCTGAACTTTCTTGTGGGGAAAAGCAGCAGCTGTAAGAGCAACTTGTTTCATCCCAGTGTCTCAGTGCAGGAGATGTAAAGTTATGACTTTTTCCATCCTGTGGGCAGGGCAGCCTTATTCATATTTATAGTTCCAGTATTTTACTCTTTATTGAGTTAAAACAAAACAAAACACTTTTCTGAGAGTTTTCTGACCAAGCCCATCACAGCAGGTTAGGATATTGAAGTTCTTGCTCCTGTTCAGTTTGCAGCCCCAGAGGGAACCTTTGCAGGTTATCTCTGGTGGAAGGGGTGGGAGGAGGAGTGGGGGTGGAGCTGCCTTGCAAAAGCTCAGCCCTGCTCTGCTTTTTGGTGTCCTCAACTGCTTCAGGCCCCTGAAACACTCGAGCTTTTTGTTGCAAGGAGAAGAGTGGGTGGACTTAATCTGGAGTGACTTCTTGTTCACCTTGAGCCAGGTTTTGTGGGTGATGAGTTTAAAAGCCCAGGAAGGACCCTGGAGTACCCAGCAATGCAGAGGGGAGGGGAATTTCCTTTTGCTGGTGGCTTGGCATGGAGCTGCCCTGTCTGAGCAGGAGCCTGTTCCCAATGCAGAAAGACTGGAAGGAGCTGCTGGTGTGAGGTGTAAAACCCAGGGAGGAGGGTGAAGAGATGGACACCAACCTGCCACTGGGCTCCTCCTGCCCTTGCAGGTCATCTGGCTGGAAGGAGAATTGAATGGTGCAGAGCAGAGCATGCAGAGTCTGCTCTGAGGATCTTGCAGCCTGGCAGGTAAAGAGTTCTGATATAAATCTTCCCAAGGACCAGCTATCAGCTAGATAGCAATGGGGAAACTGAGGCAGAGAGGCTGGATGATGCCTCAGGCAACAGCATGTGGGGCAGGACTAAGTGTCCATGTTGTCCTTTCCTGGTTTTCCCCAGGTAAGGAATAAAGAAATGCATAGAGGAGCCTCCTGGTTTGCCCTGGCTCTGTAAGCCTCCATCAGCAAATCGTGCTGCTGTATCTACAGAAAACCTCAAACATTTGTTTTTCCCAGTACTCTGCTTCCTGCCCTGCCTCCCCACCATTGTATTTAATCAAACAAACCTTTGCTCCATCTTCCCAGTTCTTTGGCTTCCCAGCAAGTTTTCAAATCCCTCTGAATTTGGTTTGGCCAGAGGGATGAGTCTGTTCAGTGTCAGGATGAGTTTCCCAGCCAGGAAGAGCTGCACAAGCCAAGAATGAGGGAATGTTTGGTGGAGATGGCCAGGAGCAAAACCAGTCCTAAAGGAATCAAGGGGAAAGTGGCCACTGTGCTTTGGGGCCTGCCCCTTTGCTTCCATGGGGATGCAGCTTTCTAATCCATGGAGGGGGGAAGAGGAGCTTTGAGTCTCTCCCCATCATCAAAAAGATGAAGATAAAAATTTCCCTTGGTATTTCCATCCCAGCTTGCACGGGGCTGCTGTCTCAGACTTGCTCCTCACTGTCTCCTGCTGTCAGTCTTGTTTCAGACCCATAAACTTGCACTGGAAATCACACCAGTTGGACTGGGTGTTGGGTGCTCCTGGGTGGTGTTTAGTGAGAGAGGCCCAATTAGTCACTGCTAATTGCAACAGATGGTTTATCTGCAAAGAGAGGTTCTGGAAAAGTGCTTTGAATTCACACACCCTGCTGCAACCTGAATTTCTCAAGTGTAGGCAAGTCCTTGTGCACTCTCCTCGTGGTCAAGTGAGCAAGCTGCTCTTTAATAACTCTGTTAAGTTGCATTAATCACCCTTCAGTGTCGAATGCACTTGGTAAGTTTATGTCTTGGGCAGAAAAAATGAGAGGAGACAAAGGATTTTTTCCTACAAGGAACAAAATGGTGACTTCAGCCACTCTTCCACATTTTCAAAGGTGCTGAGTGTTTTATTTGGATTCCTGAACTGAGGCACTGGTAATTAAACTGCTCCTACCTGGGTGCTCTGGAAATTGGGCTCACTTCAAGGCACGGAGCTGAAGGTGTCAAAATTCCTGGCCAAAAATCATGGGTCTCAAGGAGTTTTGGTGGTTCTCTGTTGAACTTGGGTCTCTAGAAGTGGGGATGTCCTCCCAGAGGAGTCTGGGGACACTGCTCAATGTGGCAGTCACCAAGTGCTCATTTTTCAGAAGTCGAGAACTACATGATCAGAATGACCTTAAAAAATACCTAAAAAAAGTATTAATTTTTCAGCACTGGTGATGGTGAAGGCTGGGAAGTTGGCTCGTGCTGGAGATTTTCCTCTCACTTCCCGATACGTATATTTAAATACAAGCAGGGAAATAAACCAGCTCTGTTTCACTTTGGGCTGCCACAGGCATGCAAAAATCTTTCCCCTCTCTCCCAGAATGTACTGGTGCTTTTGCAGACTGGGAGTGGAGCAAACTGGGCTTTGCTGAGGGCATTTTGCCTGAACGTGCCTCTCCAGCAGCTCTTCCCCAGAGAGGCTCTTGTTTTTCCTTTCTTTTACTAAGCACTTAGGGATTATTTTTTTTTTTTTTTTTTTTGGGGGGGGGGGGGGGGAGTTTGGTTTTGTTTCTTGTTTTGTTTTGTTTTGAAAGATCGTTCAGATCAGGCATCTTTCCAGGGTCAGTTGGGAATGGGAACTGGAGTTAAATATCCTTGAAAGCTCCACCTTGGCATTTGAGATGCTCAAGGTCTCTTTACATGGGTAGGAGCTGCTGGGGGGCACCCTGGGGAGATGTTCCCCCCCCATGCAGCCTCCTGGGAGCTCTCAGAACAGCTCTTGCTTAAGGGATTGCTTTGGGTCTGCAAACTGTATTTTTTTTTTTTTGCAAAAGACAGTGAAAATAGCAACTTTTCCACTACAAGAAAGCCTTTTGCTTCAGGGTGAGCCTTGATTTAGACTCTGGGTTCTGAATGGGCATGAAATGTGAACAGGCACTGAAGTGATGGAGAGAAGAGCTCCTCGGGTTCCTTTCCTGCATCCCAAACTCTGCTGGGAAAGGGGTGCCCTGCCAGAGCAGCAGGGATGTTGTGTTTGTCACAGCTCGAGTGACTGAAACTCTTGGTTCCCTGGAGCTTTGTGTTGTGGTTGTTGGGTTTTTTTTCCTTTTTCTTTTCCTTTTTTTCTCCTCTTTTTTCTTTTTTTTTCCTTCTTTTTTTCCTTCCTTTTTCCTTCTTTTTTTCCTTCTTTTTTTCCTTCTTTTTTCCTTCTTTTTTCCTTCTTTTTTCCTTCTTTTTTCCTTCTTTTTTCCTTCTTTTTTCCTTCTTTTTTTCCTTCTTTTTTTCCTTCCTTTTTCCTTCTTTTTCCTTCTTTTTCCTTCTTTTTCCTTCTTTTTCCTTCTTTTTCCTTCTTTTTCCTTCTTTTTCCTTCTTTTTCCTTCTTTTTCCTTCTTTTTCCTTCTTTTTCCTTCTTTTTCCTTCTTTTTCCTTCTTTTTCCTTCTTTTTCCTTCTTTTCCTTTTTTTCCTTTTTTTCCTTTTTTCCTTTTTTCCTTTTTTCCTTTTTTTCCTTTTTTTCCTTTTTTTCCTTTTTTTCCTTTTTTTCCTTTTTTCCTTCTTTTCCTTCTTTTCCTTCTTTTCCTTCTTTTCCTTCTTTTCCTTCTTTTCCTTCTTTTCCTTCTTTTCCTTCTTTTCCTTCTTTTCCTTCTTTTCCTTCTTTTCCTTCTTTTCCTTCTTTTCCTTCTTTTCCTTCTTTTCCTTCTTTTCCTTCTTTTCCTTCTTTTCCTTCTTTTCCTTCTTTTCCTTCTTTTCCTTCTTTTCCTTCTTTTCCTTCTTTTCCTTCTTTTCCTTCTTTTCCTTCTTTTCCTTCTTTTCCTTCTTTTCCTTCTTTTCCTTCTTTTCCTTCTTTTCCTTCTTTTCCTTTTTCCTTTTTTTTTTCCTTTTATTTTCCTTTAATTTTTTTTTTCTCTTTTCCTGCATACCTGCCTTTCAACAAGGTTACACAGGATGAATAATGGTGTCTTTATAGTGACCTTGACAAAGAAACAATCTGGTTATCCCCGGGCAGCCTTCCCAACCCAAGCAGCTCTGAACGCAGCGGCTGCCAAGCCAGGAGCCTTTCCCAAGAGCCAACTCTCCTGTCCCAGCAAGCACTTTATCCTGCTGCCATTCTTTTTATTTTTCATTTTCTTTATTCCGTGTACAGGGGGGGTAGCTTTTGGCATCTAGACAACTCATAACGTGGCATTGCCCATCCTGCCTTTAAAATTTATTTCTCTTCAAGCACGATTATAACCTGGGATGGTTTCACTGCCTTTGTTTTTGCAACAGGGTTCCAGGGGAGGGTTTGCAGAGGGTGTCAGCTGAGCTGCTGGGTGATGCAGTTGGTGTCATGGCCTTCTGTGTCTGGAGGACAGAATTTATCTCCTCTGAGTTGATGGCAAACAATAAACACGAGGAAAAACCACAAGGACGCTGGAGCCATGCATCTTCCTCTGCCCTGGCTCTGAAAGCAAGAGGGAAAGCTTGTCACAAAGCTAAAAAAAAAAATAAAATTCCTATCCTGGCACTTGTTCCTGAGAGAATATTTTCAGAATAACTCTATTTTTAATTTATTTTTTTTTTAATCCCAGGTTTTAGCAGTATCCTTTGCTGAAATTCTCTTTCCTTGGTTGTTTTTTTCCCCCACAAGATCTTTCAAGTGCACTTTCTGCAGTACTCTGAATCTTGATTGAAATAAAAAAGTCTATAGGGAAAGCAGCATTGTCGCAGCTGAATACAGCTTCTGTATTCAGGCCTTGTGTGATTAGGGATATGTATTATTGTGGGTAAAGATATAAATATATATATTTATACACATGTATTCTTTATATCTATATAATAGAATATATAGTATATAAATATATACTTGTAGAATATATTAAATACATATAAACATATACTATTAATATATTGTATAGCATATTTAATATCATATATAATGTATATTCTTTTATAATATATATTTTTTATAGACTCCTGCAGACTCTTGATAGCAATAGAATCCTCTTGGTTCAACATCTCTTATCTCTACCAACCATGCACCCCCCTTGCTGATTCCTAAGGAGAGGAAGCATATAAAAAAGGAGTGTTTGTCTTCTCCTCGAGCAGGGGGATGTCCCTGGGTCTGGTTGCCTTTTGTCAGCAGTCCATGACATCAAGGAAAAAGCTCAAAACTTTCCAACTAGCAGGCAGCTGGCTGCTGGAGGGGGGATTGGGCTCTCCAGGTAAAAGCCATGTGCAGAATGACTGCTGGGCATGAATCTTCCAGGGGGAGAGAGTCAAATACTGACTCTAGAGTTCATTATTGGAGGGAGGGCAGTCACAGGCAAGACCAGGAGCTGCTTCTGCATGAATCTTTCATTTCAGCACCTGGGAGGGCTGAAAATACAGAGTTATTTTGATTCATAACAGCCTGAGCGTTAATTATGTCCATCAGTTACTAAATCTTCATTCAGCAACATTTTTTCTTTGAAGATTTTAGAGACCCTGGTGTTTGTGAATCCTACAATATAGGGTAATCCCTTGTTATCTGATAGATTTTTTTAGGATATTTAAAACTTCTTGTGTATTGTGTGTGAAACCTGTTATCCAGCATGGTGTGGTGTACACATAACTTCTTTTAAAAGAACAAAAGAAGAGGAGGCATTAAAGCAAGGCTGCAGTGATTAATGCCTTTGTAAAACAGACTGGCCTAAGGCAAAACTGGGAATTGAAATGAATAATTTGAAACCAGCAGCATCCTGAAGTCACAGAGGAGATATTAATTAAAACATCTCCCCTCTGAGCCTGCTGCATCCAATGGGCATTTTCCAGAGTTGGCATTTTGAGAACAGCCATGACTACATGGCAAAAATTTGGCACAGATCTCTTGCCAAGCTGGGTTGGCTTTGGCATGAACATAGAAGATCTCTGTGCCCTGTGCCTTGCTCAGTTGTTAAGGTCCTTTTTAAATAGTCAAAGCTACTTTTTAAAAAGTCAGCTGAGTGACTGTCACCCATGTAATCTTTTCACAGACTAACCATAACACCAGGGTTTTCAGGATAGGACACTCATTTTTCTGGTAAGCTCTGTCCCAGTCTATCCCAGTTTGAACTGGAAAGCGTCAGGGCCATTTCCCAGTGCTGATTGGGGTTCCTGGGTGCATGGATTAGCTGGTTGTGCCAAGGATCCCCCTGGCACCCATACAGAAGAGCCAAGCACTGCCATTCCTGCTCCCACCCTGAGCTGGGACTGAGACTTTGCCCTGGGGACAGCTACATCCCAGCTTTCGTGGTTATGGGGAGGGAGAAGTAGGCACAGAATGGTACCAAGATGACAAGTATCTGTGCTGTTAATTTTTTTTCCTGTGATTTGGGCCCTCTTCATATGCTTCAGTGAGCTGCTGCAGATTTTCTAGAGGCTTGAACAAAAAACCCAAGGCTGGTGCAGGCAGTTAGACCCTCTGAGGAGTGGTAGGAGAGAAGATGATGGTGAAGGGCAGCTCCTTACCACTGACTGATGCATCCTTGGAAAGCCAAGAGGGTTGGTTGAATTTTATTTATTTTTATTTTTTTTTTAAGTTACTGGGTGCTTGCCAGAAGTCCCGAATCACCCACCAGCGAGGGTTAGGAGACCCCAATTCCCCTTTGCAACAATTCCCCTTGCTGCTCAGTGGTTTTTTATTCCTCCAGGCTTCGCCTCCACGATGGGAAGCTGATCAAGGACAGACGTTACCACCTCCGGACCTACCCCAACTGCTTCGTGGCAAAGGAGCTGACAGACTGGCTGATTGACCACAAAGAGGCACCCGACAGAGAGACAGGGATCCGCCTGATGCAGAAGCTGATGGACCACTACATCATCCATCACGGTGTGTGGGGGGTCCCCACTGCCCCCTGGGTCTCCCCAGGGAGGTGGCTGTGGGGCTGGGCACCCCCTGTGTCCATCAGCTCAGGATCTGGAAGTCTGGGCAGGTCCCTGGTGGTGACCTGTCTATGGGTGAGGGCTCTTGGAGGTGATGGGTAGGCAGGAGGTTGTGTGGGGTGGGATCTGGGCACTGGTAAGGAGTATCTGGTGGGGGTCTTATTGGAAAGCAAGTTCAGTATCACCTCTGAAAGCAAGTTCAGTAAGCTGGTGGTGTGTGTTTTTACACAAACTGGTCTGGTCGTGTTTGTGTCATGAAGAAGTAGAAGCTGAAGTGTAACATGTGCTTCGTATCTGCAGGAAAATTCATTTTTTTACCATAAGAACACTCTGTTCCTCAATTTCCCCATCCATGCTGGTGTGGGACAAGTAGGGGTGTGGAGTCCTCATCACTCAAAACAAAAAAATTACCTGGTTCCTGTCAGCCTGGGGCTGAAGCAGCCCCTTGGGAATTATGGGTGTGAAACCCACACAAAACTATTCAGTACAACCTGTTAAAAGACAAAACCCTCCCTTAAAAAGTGGGGAAAATAGCATCTTGGTGCTCAAACCCAGCTCTGAGTCTTCAGGCTTTGTTCTTTTTAAAAATTATTTGGAACTTTCAGGAGTTTTGGACTAACTCAGGTCATGAGCTCTGCTCTTTGTCCTGGGGCTGCAGAGCAATCCCTGAGGTCCTGATATAACAAGTGTTGCAGTTTGGCCAGGAGATTTTTCTTTCCTTGGGATTTTCTGGCCCAAGCAGGAACCAAAATCCTGGGTTACCAACCCTTGCCCTCAGCTGAGCTGCTCACCCTGGGCTGAGCTCTCTTGCTGCCAAGTTGGAGACAGGAGCTGGGTGATGATTTGTCAGAAGAAATCAAATCCCAGTGTGTTCTAGTGAATGTTTGAGTGTCTGGATCCAAACTCAAGCTTTCCCAAGGTCTGCTGTGGCCATCAGGAGCTTCAGCCCTTTGTAATCCCCTCCTTTGGGGACTCAAGGCTGGGATGCTGGTTGCGTGAGGAACCCAGAGAAGGACATGGCCTGAACCCCCTGTCACTTTGAACCCTGAAATAACTCCCTGCTGAGCCTGTGGAGCTCTGCTTGTCCCTTACGACCAGCACTGATGTCCCTGCTCTGGACTCCTCCTTTCAGTCTGTGATGAGCACTCAGACTACAAGGATGCCAAACTTCTGTACCGCTTCCGCAAGGACGATGGGACCTTCCCTCTCAGCAAGGATGTGAAGGTGTTCCTGAGGGGGCAGAGCCTTTATGAGAAGTATGTGAGTCCTTACCCTACAAAGCAGCTCTCAGCAAAGGGTGGTGGGAGCTGGGGCTGCTGCCTGGGCTTGCTGGGGGTGCTTGCTGGGAGCCAGGGCTGCAGTTTCTTCTCTTCCTCCTGCTCAGCACCCTGTGTCCAACCCAAACCATGCTGGGATGCTATGGAATGCTGTTTCCTGAGTCTTCTCACAGCTGTAGGACAACCAGCATCTATGGGGCTGGGATAGGAGCTGTGCTCTGAGCTCCAGGGTGTTTCCAAGGGCTCCAGCCCTCCTGCAGCCTCCCTGAGGGATCTGTTTCCACCAGCACTATTAGGGTTTCTGGCCCACCAGAGTCAGCAGGTACAGGATTTTCAGGACCATCATGGGCCTGGATCCCCCCACCTCATTCAGCCTGTCTGCAAAGTTTCTCATGGAAAGGCTGTTTCTCAGGCAGCAAACCCCTCCCAGCTCCAGTTGTTTAGCTTTCTTTATGTTGATTGATTCTGGTTCTAAGCCCAAACCACCTTCCCAGGGTTCTCATGAGTCCTTTTGTTAGCCTGGGCTCCATCACAAACCACCCTCTGGTTGTTAAAGTTCCCTTTCACAACCCCTTCACCTCTTCTCCACCCTCCATCCCTGGCAGTCGGACTCACAAACTGGGAACAAATCCTTCAGCCAGGCAGGCTGGGATTTCAGGTCTCTGCTCTGCCAAGACCTGAATCACTTGTCCTTTGCTTTTTTGCTCGCAGCGGTGGCCGTGGGACTGGGGAGAGCATCCAGAGCATCTCAGAGCATCTCAGAGCATCTCAGAGCATCTCAGAGCATCTCAGAGCATCCAGAGCATCTCAGAGCATCTCAGAGCTGAGCCCGCTGCACCCTCTCGTGGACACACTGCCTGTAGCTCTGGCATGTGCTGCAAACCCAACCCGGCTTTACTGAGCTGCACCTTTCCCATCCATTTTGGACTCTCTGCCGTTTGTTGCTCTCCTTTGGGCTGCTTGCTTGGCTTTCCCATGTGGCCTTCAGCTTGAGGTCCCAGCAGAACTTCCTTTGCTGAAGTCGCTGGGATGAAGATGTACAAAGCTACCTGGGAGGGAGCAGCTCTGGTTTCCCTTTCCTTTTCCAGCTGCTCCCAAGCAGGAATGGTTGGGGCTGTAACTCTTTGCCCGCTTCTCTGGGACAGCAGCATCAGGGGAGCCTCGTCCCAGGCCCCTTGTCCCTTGTCTCACGGGAACTTTGTCCCACCAGGCTGCTGAGCGTGGAAGGTTCAATTCTGAAGGTGAGGGAGGAGAACTCGGTCAAATACCAGAGAACTTTCCTGGGCTGTGAGCTGATCGATTGGCTCCTTCAGGAAGGAGAAGCAGAGAACCGAAAGGAAGCGGTGGAGCTGGGCCGGGCGCTGCTGGAGCATGGGATCATCCAGCATGGTGAGCCAGGAGGGGAAGGAAGGGATGAGCTGAGCTAAGGACAAATCCCCATTCATGGCACGCAACAAGGGCTGGTGAAGTGCCCAACTTGGAGACACGGCAATGGAGCCTTTTTAGTTCTATCTTTGGAGCTGGGTGACCTTTGAAATCCAAGCCCTCTTCCCACTTGGAGCTGAAATCTGAGCTATGGTTCTTCTGTTCTTCAAAGCCCCCCGAGCCGCAGGGCTGGGTTTGGAAGGCTGGGCTGTGAGGATGTGATCTTCAGCTCCTCTTGGCAGGAGATCAGGGGATCTGCAGGAATTAAACTTTCAGTTCCAAAGGCAAGCAGCCCTCTGAGTGTCCTGGGACAGAGAGTTGTGTTGTGGGGGTGCAGCTCTGCTGGGAGGTGGCATCTCCTGGGGGAGGGGGTGGTCCTGCTGCAGTAGAGCACAGAGGCATTAAAACCTCCTTCCTTTGGGTCCCCCAATATATTTGCTACCTATTTTTTTGCACCCCCCCCTCAGTCTTTCCCTCCTTTCCTGTTCTCTCCTAGTCTCCAACAGGCATCACTTCTTTGACAGTGACATCCTCTACCAGTTCTGGATCAACTTTCGGCGGAGGCGTCGTCTCACAGAGTTACTCAATGAAAATTCTTCCCGTGCCCTCTCTGAGAGCCCAGACAGCCCCTTCTGTCTTCGCAAGCTCAACCCGGACCCAGGCAACACCAGTTTTCTCTCTGGTAACCGTGGAGGGGTGTGAAAGCAAGGATCACAATACCAGATTGCCCCAGAGGTGAGGGTGTTGCTCCAGCAGAGGGTAGGGTGTTCCTCCAGGCATCCCATCAAGTGACCACCCTTCCCCTTTGGGTGTCGTGGGTGTCATGATGCAGTCTCTGACACAAATCCCCATCTCAGGAAAATAGCTCAACTTACCACAGCTCATGATCTTTATTTGAAGCTGGTTTTATTCTTTTGAAGCTCAAGTGCCATCTTCAGTGCATGACTACCTGGCAGATGGGGGTCAGGCTGCTGGTGGAAATTTATTTTAAACTCCTATGTTCCTTCCTGGGGTAATTAAGTATTTTTGCCTCTTTCAGTCCAGACCAACAAGGAGATCAAGGTTGCAGTTCGGAGGAGCAGCATCACTTCCCTTGCTGGAAACTCCAACCCTTACTTCAGCACTACTCCTGCTCTGCTCTTCCCTCCCGTGGCTGAGTGCAACCCCAAATCAGGTTTGGGTTCCTTGCACAGGATCCATCTGTTCCTCCAGGGCATGGGCTAGCTCAAGCCTCAGGTCCAATCCCAGCCACTGTCAGCCACTTGCAGAAGGAGAGGCTCAACCTCACTTTGGGTGGTTTGGTGGGAAAAGTTGTCCAAGTGTTTTGAGAAAGGTTGAGATGAAAGCAAAGATTTCTGTGGGCAGCCACCTTGGCTGGTTCTAACATCTGCTCTCCAGCCCCTGGGAATCCCCAAGCTGCCTCCTTATGTACTTTACTGTAGGAAACCCTTGATTCTGATAGGATCTGTCACCTTCTGCTCTAGTGCTAAAGAGACCTGTCAGCAATGAAGAGCTCCTGTCCCCTGGGGCCCCGTACGTCAAGAAAACTCTCACTGTGAGTGACCAGAGCCTCTGGTGGTGCCAACATTGAGCTGCCTGCCTGCTCTTTGGTAACTTTCTGCTGCTCTGGCCTTGCTGTGTTGAAACTTTGCATGTCCCATCAGCACTGCTCCTCCTTGGCCAGTCTCAGGGGGCCACTGTCTGCAGATTTTCTTCTTGGTGAAAGTGTGCAGCCCCTGCTTTAGTTTGCTGTGTATCAGAGAGGGAGGTCAGGAGAGAGAACGTTTCCTGAGCACAAAACCTCCCTTTTATGTTTCATCCAGTGCAAACTGTAGGATCAGGGAAAGCTGAGGCTTTGACACCCAAGGCCTGTCACAGAGATTTCTGCAGGGCTTTGTGCAGGTTCTTTGCTGCACACCAGATTTTTTGGTGCCATCCATCAGCATCTGGTGGAGCAGCACTCCACTGGGAGCACCCAAGGGCCACCCTTCCCTACGATGGGCTTTTTTTTCACAGCCAGCATCGACGCCCTGCAAAGGCTCCAGGTTGGTGCAGACAACTTGAGTTTGGGGATTTTGCTTTTCTAATTATTTCTGAGGGTGCAGGGTGGGTCCAGGCAGGGTTGGTGGGATGCAAGACAGCTCCTGCCCTGGGGATCCTCTTGTGCTTGTTTATTTTTGTATAGGACATCTCAGGCCTTTCCTGCCCACCTTTGAGAAGGGGAATCTCACCATTTAGGAAGCATGAGGGCTGGCTTGGCACAAGGGAAGGTCCCAGAGGAGCTGTGGATCAGGTTCCCACATTAGCTCCTGTAGAAATTGGTGGGAAGGAGCAAGAAAAACAAAGCTGGTGCTCAGTGTGGCATGTCTGAGGACGTGCTGTTCATTCTCCTCCTGAATGCTCTTGCCCTGCCCTTCAACTCTGCCAGCCTGAGCTTTTCATGGCTCATTTCCTTCTGCTTAGCTGTGCAGTTGCTGTTATTTATTTATATGGGTAATGTGCAAAGTCCTTTGGGAATTCCTTTTCTCCTTTAGTCACATCAGATGGCTGCAGTGTGATAGCAAACTCTCCTGACAGACCCAGAGCAGAGTGGGGGAAAAAAAAAAAAAAAAAGTGGCCACTTCCACCTGGGAAATTCTCTCCTGTGCCAAGCAAAGGCTCCTTGTGCCAGCTCTGCAAATGTTCTCAACGTGCTCTTGGTGCATGGCTTGCACTTCAACTTCATGCTGCCTCTGCTTCACTCTTCTGTACTTGCTGGCAGGGAATGTGAGTTAGGAAGCAGCTTTGCAGATAGCAATTCCCCCATGGTTCTGCATCCACTTGGTGTGAAACCCTCTCTCTTCCTCCCATGCCAGATTAGGACCATGAGCAGAGCTCTCCAGCTTGCCAGGAACTGTTGCATCTCCTCTCTCCAGCCTGTTCCTTGTTTGTTTGTTTTTTTTTTTCTTTTTCTTTTTTTTTTTTTTTTTTTTTTTTTTTCTTTTTTTTTTTTTTTTTTTTTAAACCTTTTTGTTCTGCTTGTAGATTGTGGGGGATGCTGTGGGCTGGGGGTTTGTGGTCCGAGGAGGAAGACCTTGTCACATCCAGGCAGTGGACCCTGGAGGACCTGCTGCTGCTGCAGGGATGAAGGTACTTCTTCCACCTCTGGCTTCACCAGAGGCATCACTTTGAGCTTGTTACAGCATCACATGTCCTCTTTGAGCTTTTAGGGCTGAACACATCCTCTGTGATAATCCCACCTTCTGCAGAGGGATTCAGTTGGGTTGTGTGGGCATGTGGAGCCCAGGGCAGAGGGAAGGATGCTCTCAGCAGGCAAAGTGCACCTGGTGTGGATTTGCCTCTTGCCAGGGCAGCAGAGGGGCTGCAGGCAGCTAAAACTAACAAAAAAACCCTACAACCAACCTCTGTCAAAACTAAGCTGTCCCTGTGGTAGACTTTGGAGCTGTCAAAATTGTTTGAGCTGCTCAAAACAAGGCAGAGAATTCCCAGTTCAGCTCCAGTAACTGTGTGTAACCCCAGTGCAGCAGGGAAGGAGCAGAGCTGGGTCCTGACTCCCCTGCTCTCACAGCTCCTGGGATCTAACACATTCTGCTGGTAACACTCATTCTGTGTGGAACTATTTCCCCACCCTAAAAAAAGCTGATGCCTTGGTTGCTTTCACCAAATACCTTCCAGTGTTCATCAGGAATGAACTGAGGTCTTGAAACAACTATCAGACCCAGGCAGGTTTTGAGCATGGAGTTTTAGGGGTGGATGAAAGAAATGTAGAGTTCCTCCCTTCTCTCTGGAAGGCCCAGCAGTGAGGGAGTAATTTCTAGAAGGTGATGTAAGTGTAATGTCATGTAGATATATGAAATAATGGAGCCTTCAGAGCCAGAGTGTGACTCCTTCTTTGCTTCAGGCAGGAGCAGAAGGGACCAGGTGAATTTGTTTTATTTACTGAAGAACCCAGTTAATTTCTTCTTACCTAATCTTATTTGTTAGCAAATTGCTAGATGTTAACACTGTTCCTTTATCACCATCTGTGAAATGAACCACTGCTCATTGATGAGTCTTGGTTTTTTTTCCTCTGTTAACACAGAGCCTAAACCCCACTGGTCTGTTTTTGTTTTGGTTTGTTTTTTTTTCCTTTTTTTTTTTTTTGGTGATACAGTGATGGTATCACAGTGCCTGTAGGGTCTGTAGGATTTTGTAGCAAGTTATTTGTGTGGCAGCCTCCAGCTCTATTCTGTCAGAGGCAGAAGTTGCCATAAAGCCAGTGGCAGAAGGTAACCCACCCTTCCTCTCCTTGCAGGTCTGCCAGTTTGTTTTCTCAGTCAATGGGATGTATGTTTTGCATCTGGACTATCAAACCATCAGCAGCCTCATCATGACAGGGCCACGAACTCTTGTCATGGAAGTCATGGAAGCCATTGAATGAGCAAAGGAGTCTTTTCCCACCACTGCTGGAAAAGGCAGGACACACAACCAAGTGAGGATGGACTGTGGGGAAGACCAAGCTTGAGCTTTCTCTCTGAAATATTAGCCAGGAATTTGAATATATTTTCAAATAAACCCATTCTGATCGATGGATTTTGATGGTGTTTAAGTATTTGGCTTGCCTTGGTCTTGTAAACATCTCATCTCTTGCAGCTCCTTTTTAATGCCAGTGGGAGAGGTCAGCCCATCATGAAACCAAGCCCTAAAACAAGCTGCTCACCCAGACAAGCTGAAAGGAACCAGCAGGGAGGCAGCAAGAAGTTTGATCCCAAGCAAGTGAATATGTCTGAGCATCCCTGAGCTGTCTGTTCAGCCTGCTGAGAGCACAACATTCTTTCCAGATGGCACATCAACACTGTCAAGAAAATAAGGAAACAAATAGAGTGTTGTGTGCTTCCTGGGAAGAAAGTCCAAGGCTCCTGCTACTCTCAGGCTCACAGCCAGGACGAGTTGCTCTTCCCAGCTGAATGAGACTTCCATGATTGGCCTTTTTTGTCCCCACCACCCCCTAATAATGCTTAAATTCATTAACCAGCTTCACCTCAGCCTGGAGCCAGGCTGTTAGCAACCTTGTGATGGGGGGCAGTGGGGAGAAGCCCTGAGCAGTGTTTGTCCGAAGGGAAATGTGTCATGGGCTGAGTTTGAGGGCACAAAAATGAGTGACAGCCACCAAAACCCAAGCCCCTGGGCCCTGCTGATCCTGGGATGATGGCATTTGCAGGATATTCCTCTGCAGGCTACCCTGAAAGTGAACTGAATGGAGAATAAGAGGTAATAACAAGAAAGTGGGAAGGTTTCTTGCCTTCCCCCTGCTTGTGAGCAGCCTGCAGTGCTGTGCATGCAGCAGGAGGATTTCCAGCTCTCCTACTTAGGGCAGGTCCTTGTCTGCAGCTCTTTTGGCCCCCAACCAAGTCTTGGAGGAAAAACAAAACAAAATCCACAAAACACTCTCTCCCCCCCCTCCCCAATGGTAATTTTGATTTGTGTTGAAGTGGGAGCTGACTTTCCTGGGAAATCTGGCATCAGCATTACTGCTGGCTGCTTTCTTTTCCCTTGGTATGAAGGGATGTGTGTTTCCCCAGGGCTGAGGCAGAGGTAAGAGGATGACTTGGAGCTCAGCATTCCTGGAAAATGGTCCAAGCAAGATGTTTGCATTGAGAATCCACTGGGGACCTTCCAGCCCCTAAGTGAAACCAGACAATCTTTTAAGCCAATTTTTCAAGATATTCCCTTGTTCTCTCTAGCCATTCAGTAGGCAGGCAAGGCAGCACCCAGCTGCTTTGGTGCTTTTTAAGTTCTGGTTCGTGTTGCTGTTCAGGGAGGGGTTTGGGTGGCCCCAAGGCTTAATCCAGTCTTGGGAATGAATGAAAGTCAAAGCCAGGAGACTACAGCTCTGTGTGGGCACCTTGGGAAAGGCCAGAGAGCTACAAGCTGAATGTAAGCACTGGAAGCAGCTCTAGATTTTTCTGATATAAATGGAGGAGGAATTTTAGCTCTGGACCTGAACTGCTTGAAAGGAAATTGCCCTTCCCTTTCTCCCCCCTTAATTTTAAACTAAACTCTAGCAAACCCGAGCAATTACTAAAATCCAGCAGGAATTACAGGAGAGGTAATTTGGTGTGTTTAGATGTCAGGCAGTGACAACCCATAGGCTACCAAATGCTCCATGTTTTGATTTAATAAGATTGAAGTGCTTCACTTTGGTGTCATCCTTTGACTTGTATACTGTGATGCTTTTAAATACTTCCTGGATTACAAAAAGCTGCAATGAGCTACAAAATGTGTATTTATTATGCAAAATATTTGAAAACTATAATTTTTTCCCATTTAACTTGACACTTCATGAGGTTTCCTATGGATCTGCAGTTGTGAGTTTCCTTAGCTGCCTGTTGCAATGGGTTGTGATGACAAATGCCACTTTCAGTCACCCCATTCTTGGGATGATTCTTTTCTGGAAAACTTTTGGTCTGGGGCTGGGGACCACTTGTTGGAGGTCAGGGCTGTATCCCCCAGCAGCATCCTCCAGCTCCAGTTGATGATTCTCTGGCCTCACAAAGCTTACAGATGTGCTTAATTTCCTTTAAAAAAAAAAATTAAATAAAACCAAAAAACCCCCCAAACAAATAAATCAATGCAATTTGCCTTCAGTACAAACCCTTTCATGAGATGTGAGTGGGGCTGGGACTGACTTCATCCCTGGGACCTGACAGTGGGTGGGACCCACAATTTGTTGCCTGCGCTGTCGGAGCTCAGCGTGCAGCGTCCCCAAATAATTTCACATTTAGTTAGCAAAACCCTCTAAAAACTGTTTGCTGGGTTTTTGGTTGTGTTGTTTTTTTTTTTTTTCCCCCAGCAGCTGGCTCTCTGCTTTCAGGACAGGCTTTATTTAGCTGCAGAGAGGCAAAGAGCTGAGAGGGAGGTGGGGGAATCTCTGCCCCTCTCTCCCTCCCCTTCCTTATCCCTCCTGACGTCTGGGGATTGAAACCTCTCAGCATCACGTCGAGGAGCAGACGAAGCTCCGGGGCTGCTTCTCCAAGGATTGAAGAATGTAGCTGGATTGGTTGCAACATTCCCGGCTGACTCCAAGGAAAAACCAAGCTGTGTTCCACAGGAGGTCGGTGGCTCCGTCCCGGTTTGGCTTGCAAGGATGCCAAGGAGAGGCTGAGTTGTTTTGGGGCACACGTGGGTATTGGTGGAGGAAGGAACTTCTGTAGGGTTTTGTAGGTTTTTTCATGTTTGGTGTTCTTTTTTTTTTTTTTTTTTTTTGTGTGGTGTTGTTTTTTTTTTTTTTGTTGGACCTTTTGGAGGGTTTTGCTCTCTGGGAAACTTGGAGCTGGGGCAGCTCAGGGAAATTTGGTGGAGTTGTCTCAAGACTTGGGTTGGTTTGCAGGTCAGCTCTGATTATTGCCAGGACTGCTTTATCAAATGTCCTTCGTTTGTTGTTTTGTGTTGGGCATTTTTATTTTTTGGGGGTTTTTTTTCTTCTCTTTTGAGGTCCATAATATAAAGCCTGTGGTTGTGTCCCTGCCCATGCAGGGATTTGGACCTAGATGATCTTTAAGGTCCCTTCCAACCCAAACCAGTCTGGGACTCTAAATAGCTGCTGGGCAGGACAGTGCTTGGAAAGGTTTGACAGCAAGAACAATTGGCTGGGGGGGCTTTAGATCTTTTTAAATATCCCCAGACTGTGGCTCTGGAGGGAGGATATGGCCCCAAATCCCCACTTTTAATCGTGCTGATTTAACACGTGGCAGTGATTTTTTTTTTTTTCCCCTACAGCATACTCTTTGCCTTTAATTAAAACACCCACTTTTAAAATTTCCTGCACAAATAAGGGGATCTCTGACCACCCTTAACCTCCAAATCTCCTCTGAGCACACAGCTGGGGACAGGAGGAAGTGTGTGTGTGTGTATTTATCCCTCACACCCATTTTCCAGGCTCTGGAAATGCCACATGCTCCATGTGTTGCTGTCTCCAAATTCCTTTCCTGGGTGAGTAACAGGAGAGAGGCATTGGCATGCTGCTCTCCTGCAGGCTGATGTCACCATTGTCCCCTCTGTCCTGGGGGCCACATCTCAGCTGGGCTGGATGGTGGCACCAGTGACACCAGGAAGGGATGGGAAAGGACCAGGGAGATCCATGAGGTAACCCATGGAGGGGGAGATCTGCATGGTGGGGAAGAGAGAGCTCCTCCTCCAGATTTCTCTCCTCCACCCTTCCAAATGGGTGGATTTGTTACTCCTGCTTTACGGGTAGGAAAAGGGAAGTTGGAGAAGAGGGAAAAAATAGGAATTTGTTTGCCTCTGAGCTTGGGAAGAAGGGAAGAAGTCCTTGCTCCTTGTTTTAGGAAAGATCCCCAGCCTGGGACTGAGTAGATCCAGCCTGGGTTAATATTGAGCTCACCTGAGGGTGGAAGACCCTGGCTGCCCAATCCAGGGTTTTTGCCAGAGTCTGGCATCCCATTTGCCAGCAGAGCCCCAGGGAAGCTGTAAGGGAATCAGGAGCAGTTCAGTGGCATTGCAGAATGGCCCAAATGATCTTGGAATTCAGGGTTTTTTTCCAAAGTGCAGGTGCTTCATGGTGGTGTTTGGCAGGTCCACCTCTGCAGCCAGGGCAGGCTTTGTTTTTTCTCGAGGTGACAGTCAGATTCCTGAGACCCACTTGTGAACTGTTGGCTGTTTTTTTATAAGTGATGACTTCATTTTATTAGCTGGGGGGGGGGAAAAAAAACAACCCAAAACAACAAACGAAATGTTTCCCCATGGCTATGGGTTTCAGTTACACTGCAGTTGTTCTGTATAACCTGATCTTCAATCAAAAAAAAAAAAAAGAAATCCTCAGAGACTGAATTAGGGTGGTTACCACCTCCCTGTTATAACTTGCACATTTTCCCATTCATTCTTACAACAATTTAGAACTGATCTAAATCCCAGGAGATCATGGCCGGGTCATTTACTCGTGCATTCATTTTTTTCTTTGAAATTACTAAAAAGTCTGGTGTGTTTAAAGGGAAACAGGCATCAGCCTGAGGTGAGGAGCTTTGCCTGCTTAGGGTGCTCCTCTAAAGGTTTTCCCCCTTCTGATCAGCATGGGAATTGCAGGGACATGAGAAAAGTTCTGTGTGTTTGTGTATCTACAAATATTGATTCAAGATAATTGGGTTTAATTAATTCTGTATGATTTAAAAGTTGCTCTGGAATCTACGTTTGTCCAGTGATTTGGCCAACAATGCTTATTTCCATGACCAGAACCCAGAACATATTGGACCTCTGTCAAGCTTGTCCAACAAAAATGTCAGATAATGCATAGAATTTGCAGGAATATTCATCCCTCCCTCCATCCATCCCTCCCTCCATCCTTCCATCCACCCACCCAGTGCTGCCAATGTTGCACAGAACTCTGGATCTCAGCTTGGAGTTCCTCAGCTGAGGTCTGCAAAAAATCCTGAGTCTTGTCACGGTGCAATGTAATTCTTAATTCTTTTTTCTGATGTTTGCCTCCCTCTAGGCCATGCTGCTTCACACTTGTTTCATTTTTGCCTGCCTGCCTCTGGTGAGCCATGTCTGGGGACGAGGAGGCCAAGGTAAGGACCCCACCTGCAATTCCCTGTGGTCTGGATCTCTCTCTGGATTCCCTGTGGTCTCTGGGTTTTGGCACCTCATTCAAGGAAGATTCCCAATCACAAGGAGGATTTGAGGGGTTGCTGCATTCTGGTCTTTGTTGAGGAAGCTCCAAACAGCCCCATCCCAGACACAAAGAGCAGCAGGGATGTTGGGGACCCAGCCTGGGGCAGGATTTTCATCCCTTCCCACCCTGCAGACCTTGTCCTCATCACTGGCTCCAGGCCAGCCTGCCTCTCCCATGCACTAGGGCTGCATTTCAGCCTGGGTAAGCAATGAAAGGTGCTGGTGTGAGCTGCAAATGGAGCCTGAAAAAGAGGAACAAAAAGTGGTGTTGTCTCCATCAGTCACTGCATCCACTCCGTGCTCTGCAGCTGTTGCTTTGGGTGCATCTGGGGATGGGTGGTGCCACATCTGGATGAGAAAGCATGTGAGGTGCCTTCCTCCTGGACCATGATACTGCTCCCCTCGTACCATAAATGATCAGGAGACACCCACAGCACCTCACCGTGTCTTTTCTGAGGTTGAAGACTGTTCTAGTACATTTGAACCTCCTGTGAAGTGGTCAGCACAAAGGTTTTTGAAGAGGTGATGGCATTGCAGAGTCAGGACAGGTCCCCATGCTGTCTGTCTTCCAGAAAAACCTCTGCAGTTAAACCCTGGGAGCAAGGTTACAGCATCAAACAGGGCACATCCAACCCAGGGCAAGGAAACAGTGAAGCTTTCATGGCACTGGGTTAATTTGCATCCAGCACATAATGGTGCTTTAGAGGATGCTGTCCTTTCTGGTCTGGCTGGGGACATTCTTGTCTTCTTAGCATTTGGGCTTCTGGAGTGATGGCTGAGGAGCTGGACCACACTTGGCCAAGAGAAGACAGCTCCATGTTTAACCTAACTATGAATTCCCCTCATTGTTCCATGATCTTTTACCATTTCTCTTGGGCAGGATTCTGGGATTTGATTTGGGCCCTCATCCCTCTTCCCTGTGTTTTCCTTCCTCCCCTTCAGATTCGCCTGGGGTGAGATGTGAATCTGAGCTTTGTTTCCCCAAAATAGTTATCTGCTTGTTGGGCAGCTTGCAGGAAGCTTCTGCAAGGAAAGGTTAAGGCACAGATGTTGGGCTGAGACAAGCAAGTCCTCACTGCCAGCTCTCATGGCTTTCCTGGGCTGGGAAAAGATGTCAGGAGATGTCTGGATGTCATAGGAGACCAGATTAGGGACTTGAGGAGCCCATGAGTTATCATCCTGACAGGAACTGAACTGTTATTTACACTTTATCAGGCTTTCCTTTCCTTTCCTTTCCTTTCCTTTCCTTTCCTTTCCTTTCCTTTCCTTTCCTTCCCTTCCCTTCCCTTCCCTTCCCTTCCCTTCCCTTTCCCTTTCCCTTTCCCTTTCCCTTTCCCTTTCCCTTTCCCTTTCCCTTTCCCTTTCCCTTTCCCTTTCCCTTTCCCTTTCCCTTTCCTTTCCTCCCCTTCTCTCTTTCTCTTTTTCTCTCTTTCTTTCTCTTCCTCCTTCTCTTTCTTTCTCTTTCTCCTTTCTCTTTCTCTTTTTCTTTCTCCTTCCTCTTTCTTTCTCCTTTCTCTCTCTCTCCTGTCTCCTTTTCCTGGCAGAAGTTGCCAGGCAGCATCAGGGGATGCTGGGGATTCCTATGGGAAGGGGAAGGTTTGCCCTGCAGAGGAACCATTCCCATGTCCATGGAGGAGATGATGGCTCTTGTGGTGCTTTGGGGGGGGGGGGGATTGCATCCCTAACAACCCAGCCATGTCTTCTCCTCCCCAGGCTCAGGCCGGCTGAAACTCACTGTCCTCTCAGAAGACAGGCTGCAAATGAAATGGAAAGAGACTGAAGGGAACCTCCATGGCTACAAAATTCGGGTGAAGCCCATGGCAGGTGTGTGTGGGGGGGGGAAAAACCCAGCAGGGATTTGTGTCTGAGCTCCAACTGAGCTCCACTTTCTGTCTGGTGGACAACAGGACTTCAGTAAAAGCATCATCTAGACCTCAGATATAAGGCACATAAATTGGTTGGGTATTTTCCTAAGCAGTAGTTTTAAATAAATGAAATATTTCATAGTCATTGTCCAGTCTTTACTCTCTGAAGACCAGCAGCAATTTGGGAAGTTGGCAAGTGGTGCTCTAATGCTCAATTTTGGACACGTGTCAGGGATTTAAAAAAAAATAAAAAAAAGCAAACCCAAATGTTCTCAGCTCTGGATTATGAAAAAAGAGTACAAAAAACCAGAGATCCACAGAACTAAAAAAAAAAAAAAGAGAAAAAAGGAGTGGGCTGAGGTCCCTAGGCAGACATTCTCTGCATTTCAGCAGTGCTTTTGTTACTGTCAGCTTAAATTTAAGCTCTAACAGTCTCTGAACTGTGGCTTCATCCCACCCCAGGGGACTCAGAGCAAGAAGTCATGCTGAAAACCAAGACTCCCAAAGCCACAGTGGGGGGGCTGAGCCCTACCAAGGAATACACACTGCAGGTCTACGTGCTCAATGGCTCCCAGGAAGCCCTGTTTGCCAAGAGAAAATTTGTGAGTAAGTAGAATGAGCTCCAATTGACCATTCAGAGAGGTCCTGAAGCTGTTGGAGATGTGGCTCCTCAGAGCTCATCCCCTGGCATGTGTCCTGTAGGATACGTGGCAATCACAGAGCAAGTTACTACTGCTTGGGTTGGAAGGTTAGAAAGCGGGGTGGTGAAGATGGGGATGATGATGAGGGCTGGACTCTGACTCACAAGCCTGTCTAGATTGACTCTGTCTTCCTGATTTTGGTCTTCCTGCAGTAGAGGAGCTCAAAAATGCATCCCAGAGTAGGAATAACAGAAGAAACTCAGGAGCTGCCTCAGGAAAGAATCTCACTTCTTCAGGGAGCTTAGGAAGTGGTCAGAGTGGGGAAGCAGGGGTCACCCCACCACCCCTGAAAACCATCTTGATGCAACCAGGTGGGTGCACTGGCCATCCTGGAGTGATGCTAGGTTGATTTTGAGCCACAGCCCCTGCCCTGCTGCCATGGTTGGAGCATTAAACACAACAGTCCCTAAAAACACTCCCACCCTTCCCCTACAGCCCCTTCTTCACCAGGGGCTTTGATTCAGTGAGCCATGCTAGCCCAGCTCTTCCATGAACCTTTTAACTTCAAAAACACAGGGAACAGCCACAAAATATTTGCCCCTCATGGCAGGTGAAGTGCCCATCCTGACCAGGCAGGTTCTTGGGGCTGACAAGTGTTCAAATTCAGCAGGTACAGTCAAATCCTTCAGCTTGGGAGCAGATCCTATGAGAAGGAGCTGCTCCTGAGGCACTGGGGGTGCTGATGCCTGAGATCCTGGGCTGCAGGTGGTCTACAAGAAAGTGGGATAACACAACAAAGGACAACAGGTTTTTTTCTCTTTGGAGCACAGCAAAGGACAGAGCTGAAAAGAAAAGGCAGAAAGGGACCCAGCCAAAGGACTCAGGAGAAACTATCAGAAACCAGCCCAGCTTGGAGGCCAGCGTGACAGAAGCAACAACCACCAAGTCAGCCCAGCACGTTCCTGCAAGCTCAGAGGGGGATTCTCAAGGGAAAGGAAGACCCAGCAAGGATTCACTGAGACGAGGTGGGAGGTTTCAAACGTGTCTTTCTTCTTCTTTTCCACAGTTTTCCCTAAAGCTTGTTGAATCCATCCCAGTGCCACCAGGATTTTCAAGAATCTGAGTGCTGCTGATTGTTCTTTCAGATGTTTTGAGGAACAGTTAGGGGTCACTGGAGAATTTTGGGGTTGTGCAGAACATTACAGATTTCCAGACAAACTGGACTTAGTTCAAAAATTCCCCTCCAGGATGTTTAATTTATTGACTGGCCACTATACTTTCCATGTTGCTACCTCTCCCTGTCCCTGGCAGATCCATGTAAGAGTTTGTATTCTTCAACACTCTCCTCCAACCTTTCCAAGCTTTCAGAAGGGGAGAGGCACATGGGTGATGTTTGTTACTCAACCTGCTCCACCTCCAGCACTTGTTCTTCATGTTTCATGACAGCTGATCCATGATGATCCTTCAGATTCATCAGCTGAGGCTCTGGAGGGGCAGATGAAGTGATGGGAGTGGGATGGGTCTGAGTGTCCTCACTTGGTCCTTTGAGATCAGTAGGAATCCATGGCTGTGAAAAGAGATAGGAGAGCAACCCCTTTGCAGCCCACTGAATCCTGATGGCATCATCTACCTCCCTCCACCCAAAGATGGGAAATGCCCCACCTGAAAAATATTTGGGGAAGATGCATCTGATCAGCAACATGCCCTGAGCTGCAAGCCTGGGGTGGGGAGACAGGCAAGGCTCCAGTATCTGTGACACCAGCAGGTTTGTTCCAGAGGGATTGGATTTCTTATCAAGCCATGAAATAATTATAGCCCAGAGGGGATCTCCTGATGGAATGGAATGAAGCAGTCACCTGCAATTCAGGGAGACTGAGGCGAGATAAGAGGGAAAAGGAGCTGACAGCTGGCAGAGAACAGGGCTTGGGCCACCCTTCCTGACAGCTTTAACCCCTTCCTGGCACACTCCCCAGAGAGCACATTCCCTGGCATTCAGTTGTGCTCCTCAGTCCCTTGGTACTGAGAGGAGTAACTTTTAGCCATGTGGTTTTCTCAAGATACTGGGATGCTCCAGGCTGGCAGATGGTCTGATTCTCCATCCATCCAGACACCCATCCTCAGACTGCAGATGTGCTTTGTCCTCTTCTCTTCTCTTCTCTTCTCTTCTCTTCTCTTCTCTTCTCTTCTCTTCTCTTCTCTTCTCTTCTCTTCTCTTCTCTTCTCTTCTCTTCTCTTCTCTCTCTTCTCTTCCGCTCTCTCCTCTCCTCTCCTCTCCTCTCCTCTCCTCTCCTCTCCTCTCCTCTCCTCTCCTCTCCTCTCCTCTCCTCTCCTCTCCTCTCCTCTCCTCTCCTCTCCTCTCCTCTCCTCTCCTCTCCTCTCCTCTCCTCTCCTCTCCTCTCCTCTCCTCTCCTCTCCTCTCCTCTCCTCTCCTCTCCTCTCCTCTCCTCTCTCCTCTCCTCTCTCCTCTCTCCCCTTCCCCTTCCCTCTGAAGCAGTTTTTGCTCCTTCCTGATTGCTTTTCTCACTCTCAAGCCATATTTATCCCCCCTTCCCCACAGGTTCCCAGTTCCAGTGTGATACAGCTGCCAGGACTGACATCATCCTGCTTGTGGATGGATCCTGGAGCATCGGACGCAACAATTTCAAGCTGGTTAAGGACTTCCTGAGCAACTTGATTTCCCCGTTCAGTATTGCCCAAGACAAGATACGAGTCGGTAAGGACACTTCCCTCTTTTCCTGACCTTGGTAAGTGCACTTCTGATGGGACCTTGCTCTCTTATGTGCTACTCTGAGAAGCTTTTAGTCCTTCAGGAGCAGCTTTTCCCAGCAAGCTGTGGCCTCTGGTGCCTGCCAGCCATAGCTGCAGGGAGCAGGAACGATGTCTTCTGGGCAGCACCAGCCGTGGTTCTGCTGAGACCCATTTGGGATTTCCTGCTCAGCTTGGCAGAGCTGCAGAGGCAGGTCTGGTGTCAATCCCAGGCTGGAGCTCAGCTGGAAATGGACCTGCTGCCAGTCCTGAGTGATCTGAACTCTGGCCAGGCTGTCCGTAAAATCCTTCCCAGTCCTTGCAGCCACATTGTCCCTCCCTGATTGACACTGAAATCTTAGCAGCCACTTGAGGGCATCACCCCAGGGTTAAGCACCTGGGTTCTGAGCCATCACCCCAAGGACCATGCAGAGAAGTTGAGCTAGAAACCAGATTTACTCCACCTCACTATTTTTTTTTTTCCCCTTTTTTCATTATTTTATGCCACCCTCCCACAACAAGCCTCCCCAAACAAATCTCCTCTTGCAGCTCCTTTGCCTGCACGATGCTGATAGCTCTTGCCTTCCCCAGGGCTCTCCCAGTACAGCAGTGATCCCCGCACAGAATGGGACCTGAGCTCTTACTCGACAAAAGCTCAGGTGCTGGAAGCTGTGAGGAGCCTGCGGTACAAGGGTGGCAACACCTTTACAGGTAACTCCATCTTCCAGGTCCCTGCTACATCATCCCTGTGGCTGTGGTGGGGAAAGCTGCTCCTGGGGGGGATGACATCCCTCTGTGGGGACAGAGGAAGCAGGGGAAAAAGGTGAAGGTGGTGGTGGGGTTGTCTGGGAGGTTGGGGCACACCAACCACCCCTGCCTCCTCCCCAGGCCTGGCGCTCACCCATGTCCTGGAGCAGAATCTGAAACCAGAGGCTGGGGCCCGACTGGAGGCTGAGAAGTTTGTTGTACTCCTGACCGATGGAAAATCCCAGGATGATGCCAACCTGGCTGCTCAGACCTTGAAGAACCTGGGCATCGAGATATTTGCCATTGGTAAGATCACAGCCATTGATAAAAGCACAGGGCAAAGCCAGGCTGCTTTGGGTCTTATGCAGATTGGAAGCTATGGTCCCTCAATTTTGACAGAGGCATCCTGAGGCTGTGGAACTAATGCAGTGGGTGAGACCTCACTAGGTTGTGGTTAAGATTAATATTAATATTAACCTCACCCACGTGGGAGGCTCTGTTTGGACAGGAGGATGATGCTGGACCCATCCTGCCTCTTAAAAAACAAAATAGAAGGAGGCAGAAGCTGCTCCTCTCTGGGGTTTTTTTCTCAGTCACATTCTCTGCTCTGGTTGCAGGGGTGAAGAATGCAGATGAGGCAGAGCTGAAGCAGGTGGCCTCAGAGCCTCTGGAGCTCATGGTCTACAACGTGCTGGATTTCCCACTGCTGAGCTCACTGGTGGCCAGGCTCACCCAGGTCCTCTGCAGCAGGATCAAAGAGAAGAGCACCAAGGAAAATGCAGGTGACATGAAAGGAGGTCTGAGCTCCCTTCTGCTCACCATCCACCTTCATGCCTGCCTCTTTCTCATCCCTTTGCCTCTATGAACTCCACCACTCTTGCCAGCACCACCTCACTCTCCTCCTCCAGAGGTGATCTGCTTGCCCAGCTCTCTTGCTGCCTCCCATGGTCCTTGACAGGTCAGGGTGTTGATCTGTTTGTGATTGTTGTCTTCTACAAGAGATTCTGCTCTCCCACTCTCACTCAACTGCAGCCTCTCTGCTGTCCCTAAGAAGTCCCAGGGAGATGTCACCTCTAGGTGTTTCCATTCTGATGCTCTTGGTTTAGATATCTGCTTTTGGCCTCTCAGCCAACACAGGCAACAGCCATCCTTACCAAGGCTTTGGATAATTCTTGGTGGATATAATCACCCAATAACAGTAACTACTGGTGTAAGGAGGAGGGGGGACTTCTTTTCCCTCATCCCTTAGCATATGGTGTGATAAATGTGTTTTTGAGTTTCTCTTAACTAAGAGGAATCACAGAAAGCAAAAGGGCTTATTTGAGAATATATTAGAGAAAAATAGATGGAGAAAATGTGAAGGTAGGAAGAGGAGATGATAAAGCATCCAAACACACACCTGCTTTGCTTTAAATACTGGATCTTCAAGGAATTTCCAAGCTAAAACCAGACAGCCAATTTCTTTCAGCTTGTACCATCAACAAGAGAGTGAAGAACCACTCCAGAAATCAGCTTAGATCCTCAGGACAAATACCATGGTCATATTTCCATCTCTCTCCACTCCAAGATTGGCCTGAGGAGAATAAGAAAGCCTAACTCAAGTCAAGCAGACTTTTATTTCGGTGCTCTAGAGATCCATAAAAATGAATCGATTCATCCTTATTAATTTGTGCCTGTTTGATATAATTAGACCTTTTTCAAAGGGACAGATTAGGCAACAGAAAGATAGGGCTGCTCAAAAAAGGACCCAAAATATCTTCTGCTTGTTCAGTTTGACAAATTTTCCTGGGTGAGGAAAGCTGGGTCATCTTTTAGTTACAGCCAAAAATTCAGACTTGCATTGAAAAAATATTCCCAGCACACAGCAAAACACACAGCCTGTTCTCTATGGAATATTTATGTCCTCTGTACACCCAGGTTTTAAATATTTATTTCAGAGCAGTTTGGAACAGTTTCTGTAAGGGAGGAGGCTGTCACTTGATTTGAGATATGTCACTTATTTATGAGCTGGAAAGTACCTTTGGCATGAAAGTAAGAAAGTAACTGTGGTTTTCATTCCTAGGCAGCACTGTGAAAGATACCCCTGAGAACAGGGGTCCCCAGCTGAGCCCAGCTGACCTTAAAATATCAGCTGTGACCTCTAAGAGCATGAACTTGAGCTGGAGTCCTCCTCTGAGACCACCAAAGAAATATCGGATTGTGTATTACCCACCTAAAGGTGGTAGCACCAAAGAGGTGAGACTTCTCTCTGGACAAGTGAGTTTGCAGGATCTTCCAGATGGTGGCTGGGAATTTGAGTAGACTTGAGCAGACAAAGAGAGGAAGGGAGAGGTGCAGTTCTTGTGGGAACATCAGGCAGGAACTTAAATGCACGTGGAGTGTAAATGTGATCAGCTGGTAGGATGATGAGGTAGAAGAGGACATCAGGTCATCTTGCTAGATGCTAGCTAAATCTCACCTTGTTAGAAATACTGGAAGATGTGCCAGGGATGACTTTTCTCTTCTGCAAGGTTATCCCCTCCCTGAAGCATCTGTTTTGACTCAAAGAGGATAAATCTTTTGAGTACAAGGAGGTACACGGAGCTGCCCAAGGCTGTGGTACATGGAGGTGCCCAAGGATGCTCATCTGGGGTGGACGTGGCTTGGAAAAGAAAATCCAAATTGCTGATGGGTTTCCATTGATTTCACTGAGAGCATTGCCTTAGAGGACAATTGCTTGTTCCTTGTTGCCTCTTCTCTGGTCTGTGGAGATGCAGGTGGCCCAAAATTCAGAGGACAACTGAGCTTCGTGTTCCTCATCACCCACTTGCCACAAAGAAGGCACCTTTATTAGGGAAGGGCAGTGACTGGCACCTCCCTGTCTTGACAGCCCTGCTTTGTGCTTTCAGGTGGTTTTGGATGGAGCCATCTCCTCTGTGCAGCTCTCCAATCTGACCTCCCACACGGAGTATCTGGTGTCAGTGTTCCCTATTTATGAGACGGGTGTTGGGGATGGGCTGAGAGGCGTCACCTCCACATGTAGGTCGTGAGTAGAGAGAGTTATGCTGTGGCAGGGTTATGAGAGGAGAAAAAAGCTGCTCTTGCCTTCTGACCTTCTCAGACAGGAGCCTGGCCTTGTAATTTCCCCCTGCCTCAAGTTCAACCTGTCTGCAGCTATCTCCATCCCTGGAGATGTTCCGAATTTCACCAGAGAAGACCCTGAGAAACCTGTTGCCATTTGGCCCTGCTTGGACCTGCGGGCTGTACCAGAGACCTTCAAGGGCCCCTTTCCACCTACATCATTCTGCAAAGGAGAACACCATGCTAGAAATATCTTGCAACCCCTTGCCACTGGTTTTATCCCTCCAGATAAAATTAACCCAATTGTCTGTAAAGTGGCAGCTCGTGGGGTGGATTTCCACCAGCTTCTGCAAAGCCAGGGCTGCTCTGGTGTTGGAGCTGCTGGAGACCTCAGACACTGAAGATATCTTCCTGCTTTCTTTTTCCCTTCAGTGCCTTTGTCTTCCCCTCGTGCCCTGCGTGTCTCTGAGCTGACCCACAACAGCATCAGACTGAGCTGGGAAGCAGCCCAGGGAGCCACACAGTACCTGGTGCTCTGCTCTGCAGCCCCTGATGGAGAAGAGGACTATACAAGTGAGGTAGAGTTCATGAGAATAGTAATAATATTGGTTTTTTCCCTCCTCTGTCTGGGATTTTAGTTCTAGCCAACCTTCCTGAATTGGTAT
The DNA here is from genome assembly GCA_023637945.1 of Phaethornis superciliosus. Taxonomy (NCBI): domain Eukaryota; kingdom Metazoa; phylum Chordata; class Aves; order Apodiformes; family Trochilidae; genus Phaethornis; species Phaethornis superciliosus. The sequence goes on from JAJQWJ010000019.1 coordinate 12,703,590, forward strand.
TGTGTTTAAAAAAATAATTTTAAAAGGTGTCATCGTTGTTGCCAGCAACATCTTTCATGGAAGACTTTTTTTTTTTTTTTTTTTTTTCTAGTGGTGTATCTCACAGTGACTTATAGCTGCCAGGTTTCCCCATGGGAAATCAAGGCATAGAGAGAGAACTGACTGCTTCATGGGGCCCTGGAAACCCAGACACTGAACTTGCATCTCTGCAGCTCCAAGTGGAATTGCTGCATCCTTGAGGCTGTACATAAATGTCTTTGCTTTGTTTATCTAAAAATGTTCAGTGAAAATCTGTGAGGGCAGTTTGCACTGATCTCTAAACACAGAGCTGTGACACTGCATAAGAATCAAACAAGACTCAGTGAATGAAAAATCCTTAAAGACCTCTAAGATCCTTTTGCTGTGTGCACATTTTAATGAGATGTTTGGAATAGCTATAGCCTGAGGATATGAATTAATATTTTTTTAAAAGGAGGAGGGGGAACATGTATTTGACACTGACTCGGATTCCACTCCCCCTGAATGCACAGCAACAGGAACAATTGCAGGATGGTTTTCAAAACAGAGCAATTAATGCTTGCATTTTCAGTACATCAACATATTTGCTAAGATTCAAAACTTCTGAAGAGAGACCAACATTTAAAATTGCATTTGAGCATTTTGGAACATTCCTGTGCTTACCCAACCTATGCACAGGAAGAGTGCAGTGCTCTAAAGCTATGGGCTGTCTGCAAAGCCAGGTTTAAAATGTTCCCAATGTTCTAGAAACCCTTTCTCTGCTGTGTGCTCAATTCCATCAGCAGATCCTTGTCAGACTTTTGCTCGTGGAAAAAATAGATAGAGAGACAGGGCACATTGTGGAGCACTGACCCAAGCAGTGAAGTCCTAGAGTGGAAAAGACCCAAAGGGAGCTTGAAATGTGTCTCTGGGAGGTCTGGCTCTGGTACCCCAGAACTTCTCTCTGTTGCCAGGTGAAGGTGGCCCAACCTGAGGTCCTGCTGGATGGGCTGGCACCCAGCACAGAGTACTCAGTGGCAGTGTATGCCATGGATGGGGAGGATGCAAGTGACCCAGCCAGCATCCAGGAAACCACCCGTGAGTGCTGCTGCTCACTGACTTGTTATTAAACATTTAAGGCAGGAGAGATGTGTTCAATGAGGTGCTTCCTGCACCATGCACGTGGCTGGTAAACACACTGCCTCTTCCCAGCCTGATCTTAAGTGAATAATGGTCCCTGAGGGGATCTCTAATTACATGGTGAATTGTGAAAAAAAAAAGAGAGAATTTTTTTTCCCTTGGTAAGAGACCGCCTGAAAAAAATATTCTTTGAGCTCCTCGTTTGGGGAGAAAAAGGGAATTATTTGGCTGTTTCCTCACCTAAAGCTCAAAGGTGTTTTGTGATGTCCCAGAGGTAGTGACCTGGACTTGATGATCACAGAACCATAGAATGGTTTGGGTTGGAAGCAACCTTAAAGATCATACAGATCCAACTCCTCTGCTTGGGCAGGGACACCTCCCACTAGAGCAGGTTGTGTAAAGCTTCATCCAACCTGGCCTTAACCACTTCCAGAGATGTGCCATCCCTAGGCAACCTATTCCAGTGTCTTAATACCTTCAATGATCTTAAAGGTCTTTTCCAACCCAACCAATTCTATGATCCCGCTCTTTGGCAGAAAGACAACATTTCCTTGCCTGCTGAACAAGTCACTTAATTCAAGGTGGGGACACCTGAGAGCAATGGGTGGCATTGCCATGGTGCTGCCCATGGGGGTGCAGTCACTAATAACTGTTGTTGCAGTGGCCTTGAGTCCCCCCAGATACCTGAGCTTCTCCGAGCTCAGCCACGCATCCGTCCGAGTCAGCTGGGAAGCTGCATCCCCTGCTGTGAAATCTCACCACCTCACCTATGTTTCTAGCAGAGGGAGCAACGCTGGGGAGGTGAGTCCTCAAGGGCTTGGTGGGAAGGAGAAGAAATTTAGGAGGGCAAATACTGCCCTCTTCCCCTTCAAGCTCCATGGTTCAGGGAGGGCTCATCTGCTGGCAGGGGTTTAACTGGGAAATGGGCCCTCTGGATGCAGTGGTCCCCTCCCTCCTCACCCCCCATGCCCACTCTGTTCCTCACCAAATGCTCACACAACTCCTCCCCTGCAGGTGGAGGTTCCTGGCACTGCAACATCCACTCTCCTGAGACCTTTGTCCTCCCTCACCCAATACTTCATCAGTGTCCATGCAACCTACGAGGAAGGGGACTCCTTTCCAATCACGGGCAACATCACCACCTGTAAGCAGGGAAGGGAAACTCTCTGGTGGCAAAACTGGTTTGTGTGTGCCTCAGTTGAGATGTTTTAAAGACTGATCCCAGCAGCTCATGGCCAAAACCTTTGCATAAAACCCAGATGAGTCTTTTTGTGTGTGGAATACGTCCAACCACGTCATGTTTAAAATGAGGTGAAAGGAACATAAAGAAGGAAATGAAGAAAAAGCATGATGTATCACTGACCTCCGTGTCCTTGAGAGCCCTCCTAGCCTTCTCCCCTCTACAATGCCAGCATGATAAGTGTCCTCTCCACAAATGGGATAATCCTCCTTAATTAGGGCTTTAAAAATAATTTACCCCTCTCTGTCCTGATGGCTGTTGTCACGTGGGCCTGAAGAAGTGCAAGACAGGCTGGTCCCAGACATCTGCCTGGTTGATGCTTTGCTCCTTGACCATCTGCTTCCCACCTTGGCTCTGGACATGGAGCTGGCAGTGCCCATGCTCCAGCTCCTTTTCCTTCTGCATCCCCCAGTGAAGGTCCCCCCACCCCGTGCTCTGAAGGTCACCGAGCTCCCTGGGAACAGCCTCCGACTGCAGTGGGAAGCTGTGGCTGCCTCTGATGTGGTTGTCTATCAGATCAAATGGAGCACAGTCAGTGGAGAGAAGCCCCAGGAGGTATGGCCCCAGGCACAGCTCTGGGATGGGGGTTTGGGGTCAGCTCTGTGCTTGCTTGATGGCTCTGAACTCACCTGCCAGAGTGACAGTGGGAGGTGCAGAACTATTCAGGTTAATGCACTCGAATTAAAGGGTTTAGCATCCAGCTGAAGAAGCTATGGAAGAAGTCAGGGTCTGTCCTGAGTGTGGCTCAGGTTGCTGGAGTTGTCACCTTGAGTGGTGGAAATAGGAGGGAGAGTGGGAGGGGGGGAGCCCCACAGACTGGGAAGATTGCAGAAGTGTTCTGGAAAATCTCAAGGATGAAACTCAATAGGGACAAGCAGAAAGTATTAAGCTTAGGCAGGAATAATTAACTACAGGTATACAGGATGTAGAACAAATAGCTAAGAAGCAATTCAGTAGAAAAAGATCTGGGGTTGCAGAGAATCACCAGAGAATCACCAGCCCACAATGTCATGTTGCCATGGGAAAGACAAAGATAATACTCAAGGATTTATAGCTGGAGGTATTGCCTCTGAGGCAGGTGGAACAACTTTTTCTTTCCTCAGTGCTAGTAAGCACTGTCTGGTTTGGGGGACACTGCTCTTCAAGAAGGATGAGGTCCAGCTGAGGACCACACAAAGGAAAGTGGCCAGAGACAGAGCTGGGGCAGGAGGAGCAGGGATGGAGCAGGAGGAGCAGGGATGGAGCAGGTGATCTCTCCCACCTCAAGCCCCTTTTTTTCAGTATGAGTGCAAGCAGCAGCTGAAGTGGGTTAAATTCACAAATCTCTCTTTTTTTTTGTTTTTTTTGTTTGACATTTGGGCTGCAATAGGGTCTTACTGGGGCTCCTGTCCCCAGATCATCTGGAAACAAAGGGATTTTGTGCTTAGGGCAGGGTGTCAGAGCACCCCATTGGGATGCTGAAGCAGCTGCTAAATGTAACTGGGCAGCAAGAGATGGGCATTTGCCCTGCATTAATCAGGGCTGGGGATTTGCCTCTGCTTCGATGTGTGCAACCCACAGCAGCAGAGTTTGTCCCCAGTTTGTGCCTCCAGGCAACCTGCAAGACAGACCCTTGGATGGCAGGAACTGGCTTGGGGATGCCTGGGAGCTGGACTGACTCCTGTCTTCCCCTGCTGCAGCTCTCCATCGCTGGGAATGTGGCAACTGCTGTCCTGCCAGGCTTGGAGAAGAACACTGACTATAAAATATCCATCTGGGCCTATTACAAAGATGGTGCTCGAAGTGACACAGTTTCTGTTCAGCACAGGACCAGTAAGTGATTGGTGCTGGGTACCCACAGCCTCGGGATAATGAACAGGGCATGGGGATGCACCCATCACAGACCAGCAGCTCAGATCTGATCGTTTCCAGCTCTGAAAAACCCTAACCTGGATATCTAAAAGTGGCAGGAGAGATTTAGCTTTACATCTTAAAATTCTTCTGAATTTGTCCTGAGGAAAACAGACTTGGCAGACACCAGCAGGCTGGTGCATCCTGCAGACATCTGACCCCCTTGCAAAATGTTTCATGCAGAATATGTTGCTTGCCTCCCCTGTGGAGTTTAGTGATGCAAAGGAACTGGCTTTCTGTGAGGTGTTCAGCTGAAGATGTGACAGAGCTGCCTAATGGATGTCTCCTGTAGTAAAACACTGTGCAGGAGGGTGAGGATTTCTTCAGCTACATCATTGCTGAGCTGTGCTTCTGCTTACAAAAATGAGAGAGGATCCTGCAGGCAGACTCTGCCTGGAAGCATTATCTCAACCTTGCGTTGTACAGACAGGATATGAGGTTAAAAGTGGCACTCCCAGAGGTCTTCTTAATTAATATTGCCCCTATAATGGCTTTGTTGGCAGGGAATGGAATACAATTCACTCAACTGCAGCAGCCTTCTCCTCCTCCATCTCTCAGCTGCTTTTGCAGAAAGAACCCATTTAGGCTGGTGTTGAGCTGATGAAGCTCAGCAAATGGCAATCTTGGAAGCAGAAGGTCAGGTTTTATTAATAATGAATAATAATAACAATGGCATTTGTTTATATAAAGCTCAGGAAAGTACCTTGGAGCTGCATACTGAAAAAAATAAAAATAACTGAAAGCATCCTACAGGTGTCTGATGATAAAGGGACAACTGGAGCTGTGTTGAGGCTTTGGAAAATGAATGGCAATGTTTGAAGCTATGAATTACAAAATGCCAGAGGAGCTGCCTCAGCCCTCAGATGGTGTGCAGTGGTCCCTTTCTTGGAGTATTTGAACAAGACAGCCCTTGCTGGCACTGCCACTCACTGGGATATAGAAAGAAATTTGAGTTCTGCTTATCAGCTGCTGTCCTGTTCAGGGGCAGGGATGCAGTGAACAAAACCAAAAGCTGTGTTAGGGGAGGCTGAGCAACCCCTCTTGCTTTTCTTTGTTGCTTTTCTCTTCTCCTCTCTTGGCAGCATCCCCTCATGCAGGATTAGGACAAGTCATGAAGTTTGTCTTAAAAAAGGCTCTGTGGAATTTGCAAGAAAGTTTAAGGGCAGTGTCTGAGGAAGCAGTGGTAAGACAAGCTTCTCTGCTTGTCCTTCTTCCTCCCCAGAATGATTTCTTCTTTGAAGGTTAAGGGAAAAAAACTTCCACGTCAGAGCAATGTTCTTTGCACCATCCTTTTGTCAAATGAAGCCGTGGTCCTTCCCTGGGGATGAGATGAGAAGACCAAGCTCATTTTATTCAGGACCAATTTCTCCCTCACCCCACCTGAAAAACCCATTTCAAATGGGTTATGCTCAAGGGATCCTACAGACAACAAACAAGTCACCAGGAGCACTCTCCTCTTTTAAAACCCCAAACCATTCATCACTGTGAGGTGTCATTTAATGGGCTTGGGATGAGATTTCTCTTCTTCCTGGTAAAAAATGTAATTACTAAATATGGACTCGGGAAGACTTTCTTCCCAAATTGGGCAACGTTATCCCTCCCCATCTGCTCAGAAAGTGTCTCTTGGAATTGCTGCTGAAGGTGGGCTGAACCACCCTGGCTGGTTTTGTGCTGAAGTAGATTACAAAGTCCTTATGTGCCCTGTTCCTCTAGCTAAGCTGTGCCTGGGGCTAATAAATGTCTTCAGGTTCTTTATCCAGCTCTTTACTGAACTCTTCCTACCACAGCATCCATTGCAAATAAAAGGGTTTGCAATATGGGGAAGAAGCTTCAACCCATGGCAATATGGCTAAAAACATGACCCATCCAATCATTGCAGATGAGTTTTTGGATGGAGCAAACTCCAAATTTTGCTCTTATTTGAAAAATGTGCCTGTGATGCTGAGTGTGAGCAGTTTGAGCTTCCTCTTGGGAAGGAGCAGAGGTTCACCCAAGACCCAGCTGCTCTCTTGGTGTCAGAGATGCTTCTTTCCTCCTGGGCAGCTTCAAGTGGTGATCTTTTTTTTTTTTTTTTTTCCCTGGCTGTCAGATCCATGCCATCAAATTCTGCTTGGCCTGGGGGCTTTCTGGAATAAACCCAACTCAGAAAACTTTCCTTAATTTTTCCCTGTGTTCACTTCAACAAAGTCTCCACTCACCTCAGCTGAAGGAAAATGCTGGTGCAGCCAGCCAGGCTCCAGACACATAGCACAGCACTAATAATAGTGCTGTTGAAGTCACTCTACCTCCCACACTTGTTTTCTTCTCCACTTTGCCTTGGGGTGATGCAGAGCAACAGCCTCCAGCCTGACTCAGCTGCCAGCAAACTTGGTGCAGCTTCTTTTATACAGAAAAGGGGAGGAAGATCAATGAAGACTCAAATGATCTTCCTTCAACCTTTGCTCCAAGGTCAGCCCAGACTTTGCTGGGTGGGCAGAAGAACCTTACAGAATGGAAATCTCAGCCCCAGTGTGTGCCCTTGGCTGTCTTGAGGGCTCACCCATTATTTTCAGTCTCTTCTGAATGAAATGCTTCCTTTTCTCTGGCCAAGACTTCTGTGCCTTCATGGGGCCAAGGACAGACATCTGCACTGCTTGGAAACAAGCTCCAGGGTAGGTGACCCCACACTCTCAAGTCCTTTGTTTGAGCAGTGAATAGATTTATCCCCCTCTCATTTTTTTTCTCTCACTGACTCTCAGCCCCTGCTGGGAGAAATCACTCCAGTATACACCAGCTTCCATCTCTGAGTCCAATTTGCTACACAGCAGGATCCCAGGGAAAGAAATGCATTTACATAATTAAAAATTGCTCAGCTTTGGTCTCTAGCAAGCCCTTTTCTGGCTGATCACAGCTCAGCCCATCACCTCGTGGGATGCATCTGGGCACTGATGTGCAGGGCTGTGTCAGATCAAAGGGAGAGGAGCTCAGTGCTCCCCTCAAAGGTGCTGTGGTTGCTGCAAAACACCAGACAAAACTGTCATTTCCTTTTGCTCTGGGTTTTTTAGAGTAATTTTAAGCAGAAAGAAAAATCTGGAAGATACTAGTAATTATGATGGATTAATGTTGAAGTGTGATCCGGGTTTAACCAGCAACCAAGATACTTGTCCAGTGTGTGCCCAGATGAAGTTCAATTGCAGTTTTGGACTTCATGAAGGTCTGTGATATATACAAAGGCTCTCTTGTGCTTCCAGGGCTCCTCAATCCTTCCAAGATTTTTTTTTTCCAGGTCTTAGGATCTGAACTGTTGAATTTTTTCTGTGCTGTGCTTGGGCAATCTCATCCCTCCAGGATCTCTTTTCCCTCTTGTCTGTTCTCCAGGTTGATTCCTTCTACCCCAAACTGTGGTTGACAGCCCAACAGAGCACAGAAGCATTTGGGAAAGGGCTTAGAAGCAAGTGCTGCTGGCCCTGTTTCTCATTACTATCTGCTTTTTATGCCTTTCTCCTTTAATCCCTGCTGCAGATTCCCGGAGCCCACCCACCAACCTCTTCATCGATTCCGAGACCCCCACCAGCCTCCAGGTCCACTGGACCCCCCCTGAGGGCCGTGTTCAGCACTACAAAATCACCTACAACCCTGTTTCTGATGCTGCTGCTCAGCAAACAGTAAGTGCCCAGCTCCTTTGTTAGGTGCCAGGCAGTGGGACAGGGAGGCTTGGGGACAATTTCAAGCCCAGGACAATTCTGCTCCCTCTGGTTTCCCATAAGGATGGGAAAAACATCTCTTCCTCTGACTTGCTGGTTGGAGCTTTCTGAAGGGGACCTCTTTCTGATTCTGATATTTGTGCCCCTCAAATTTCTCCACTGCTTGAGCTGGGCTGGGGAATTCTCAGAGGCAGAGGGGATAAACCTCCTGCTCCTCTGATTTCGGGACATTATATATAAACCTTTTAAACCCCAGATTTTTCTACTCAAACCCAAAGTGCTTACCACATTATAAGCACTTCTGACCCATTTGCATGAGGAATATTGGGTTCTTTGGACATGGACACATGCAGCCTGGCTCCCTTGCCTTACTCTCATCTTTTCCTGGACCGCACAGAGATGCTGTCCCAGAACGGAGCCTTCAACCCCCTGCATGCAGCTCTGGGGTGGGAGAGCTGTCACGGGCAGCCTGCCCAGATGCTAGACACTTTTTTTCCCAAATTTCTGTAGATCATGGCTCCTGGCAAAAGCAGCAGTGTGACCCTGCAGTCCCTGCTGCCAGATCGAGCCTACAGAGTGACCCTTTCTGCCATCCACTACACGGGAGAGAGCGAGAGCACGGCCAGCACGGGACGGACGGGTGAGTGTGTGGGTCAGAACCTGATTCTTCTCCAGAACCTTCCATCCACCAGCCTGGAGGCAAAGCTCCATCAGGACAGTGATGCCCTTGCTTGCATTGGGTTGTTGCCAGCCTCTGGCCAAGGGCAGACTCCTCAAAAGAGGAAATCCTTCCTCCCATCCTGCACTCCTGAGCTTTATTCGCAATTCCAGGGTGCCCAGGGAAGGCTGGGGAACATTTGCGTGAGGAGCCAGGCATCCCAGTGCTCTAACAGGGCTCACATCTTCCCTGCTTTCTCTTTCAGCACCCGTGTTGTCTAAATTCCCTTCAATAAGAGGATTTGTTCCACCTAAACCAGAAGGTAAGTCCCTTCCTACCCAGTCTTCCCTATTTTGGGGTCAATAAGCAATGGGTCAGGGGGGGCTCTGCAGGGCTGGCAGGAGTGGGGATGTCATTTCTTGGCAGCTGCCTCTGGGGACTGTCCAAGGACAGACAGAGCCCACAAAACTCCTTCAAATCAGACTCACTTAGTAAAGAGACTGATAGTATTTTTAGAGGATTTCTGCCCAACTTGACCAAAGTGGAGCAAAGGGAATGATGGCAAGTTTTACATTAAAGTTCCCCATAAAGTCCCTTATTAAATTTAATGAGCATGTGTTTTCATAGCTGATAGAAAGCAAACTATTGAAAGGGATTAACAAGAAATGTTGAATTAACAGGGTTGTTAAGAAGCAAATACAGATATTGTGGCAGTAATGCCTTTTCCTGGCTACTTGAAAAGATGCCAAACAAAACCTCAGTTTTAAAATGTTTTGAGGGAAACCACAAAGGAAGAATGAAGCAGATTAAATGAGAACATTTTAATTGCTATGCAGCAGATATCAATCTAGAGCAAGTTTTCAAGTAGCTTATTGAGGAACTCTACAAGTGTTCAGACCACAGTGAAAAGTCCTCTGAAGTTTCAAGCAGAAAACAACTGTCTTATGAGGGTGATGGGTGACCTTGTAGAATTTAATAGAGATGTTTGGCTCTGAGAGCTGAAAAGACAATAGGAGAAATATTAAATTCTGTATATTTTATAAAGTAACTCTTTTTAAGAAGTGGAGATGATATGCAATAATGCTGGGAAACTTGTTGGATATGCAGTAAAAGACTCAAATATTGATATGGAACCAAATTACTGAGAGAAGTGGTCTGACACTGCAGGAGTGAATGTTTATTGTACAGTGAAAATCTGCATTTGGGTGAGATTTGGGGAGAAAAAAAAAAAAAAAAAAGGAAAACAAAGAGAAAAACAAACCAGCAGGAATCCTAAGCTGGAAAGCCTAGCTAAAAAAAATCTTCAAAGCAGAAATGGAAACTGCCAGTGCTGAGGGTCCTTTCCCTGCCTCTGATACACACTTCAACTCTGAGCAATGCTTGGCAGCTGGAAAGCTGATTGGGTTCTGGAAGGGGAAGGGAAAAAGTGTGGAGCTTGTAGGGATGAATCAGATCATCCAGGATGAGCTCACCCCACAACCAAGGGTTGGTCAAGTCCAGGGAGGTGGTTTTCAGGCTCCAGTTTCATTAAACAACTTCTTAACTGATTTCTGTGGAGTCCTTCATTAGTTTTATACCCAGTTCTGAAAGAATTATGGGATGTTATGTGTAAAACTATGTATTTAGTTAAGAATGGAGATCCTGGGAATTCATAAGTCTTTGTGTTTTAACTCCTGGCTTCAGCAGTTCCATGTCCCCCAGGGTCACAGGTTTGGGTGCCCTTTCTTTCATGTATGTCTTGAGCATGAAGAATGGCACTGAAAGTCCTATAGACTCAGGAATCTCAGGTGCCTTGGGGGGGGGGGTACCTCATCATCTTTACATCTTTTTTCCACACATTTTGCAAAAGAGAGGTATGGACAATAGGAAATCCTGCTTTCCTGGTGAGGTATGAAGTGGCCTTGATGCAGGAATAGCACTAGCAAGGCTGTAACAAAGCAGCAGTGTAATGAGCTGGTAGATTCTATTGTACTGCTGACCTAGAAAACCATTTCTAGAATAACTCATCCTGTCAAGTGTCCTTGATTTTTCAGGGACATTTCTCCTTTTGTGTCAAGCATTCCCTTTGTCCCAGCTCCATCTGGCAGCCACGGTCAGGGAGTTACATGGCAGCAGATAATTAAGAGCAGCATTTGTGTGCTGCTTTCTAAAACCCCCCCTTACCTGAGCCTTTTCAATGGAGAATGCTCATAACCACAGGGCCTCGTGTTCCAGCCTTTTATCCCCTCTGGTTTTGCTTTCCACCGAGGGAATTTCTGAAAGGCAAACTGCAAAACTTTGTCAGACCTCTTTGTGTTTTCCTAAAGAGCCCAAAAGCCAATATCTCAGGTTGAGAGAGAGATATTTTGCTGTGTGTATTTTGGGTTGCAGGTGCAAAATTTGGCATTGCAGATATCTCTTTGTATTTTACAGCACCAGTCAGGTGCATGTGGCAGTCAAAGCACTGTTTCAAAAAATAAAAAATGGTGTTTTTCTGTCTGTTTTTAAAGTGGAACGTGGGGAACATGATGGCCCCATGTGTTTTGTACTGTGAGGTGCCAGGTGAGTTTACCAAAAGAAAGCCATCAGGAAGATGTTTGATGATAAAAGAGTACTTTTACTTTTGTGGTGGGCAAGCTGAGGAACAACCTTCATGTTTGTATAAAAATAATTTCTATATATATCTACATAAACAAGGTTAAAGACCAGGCTCTGAATTAAGATGTAAAATATTCTAAGTCTTGCTGTGGTTTTCCATTGCTCTGCCTACAGGAACTGTGTGCCTTTTGCTTCCATTGTCATCTGCTGTCTTTTTGTCCCTAATAGCATCTCCCTTCTTTTTTTCTTCTCACAGCCTGTCCCACCATCAGCTCCACCAAGGGCTCCCTACGAGGTACAGAAGCATCTCAACCCCCATCAGTGCTGAGCTGTGAATGTGAAAACATTGCCTGGGCTTGATTTTTGAGAAATATGCAAGAGATGAGCAGGGAGGGGAATGGTTTCCTGTCCTGATGGAAAGGAGAGAAGTCTGAGAACCAAAATAGGGGAATATCCCTTATCAGGATATACATTCAGCACTAGTGAAGCTGATGTCCCACCTGTTCCACCAGCTCCTGCTCTGCTCTTGGTGGTTAATGATGGGATTTTCACTGGCCTGGAGGATGCTGGGCTTCAAAAGGCTGTTGAATTTCAAGGCTCCTCAAGAGAAACTCTAAACCTGTCTCAAGAGCCCCTTTGCATCCCGTAGAGGAGGAGGTGCAGGTCCCCAGAGAGCTCTCAAGCTGTTCAGATTTAGGCAGTGAATTCCCACTTCTCCTCTCCGTGCCATAATCCTCCTTCCAGGCTCTTGGGGCTGCTGTGTGGATTTGCTATTTAGAAAGCAGACAGTCCTGCTTATAAAGTGATATCTCCTCCTGCCCAGGTGAGACTGTTACTCCTTGGATGATCTCTTCATCTTCTCTCAGCTCCCACTCCTCACCCTTCCAGCTCCTGAGGATGAGCATCCCTGCCCAGGATGCTCTCAGCACTCCTGTCCTGTCTACACAGGCAGAAGACAAAGAAATTAAATCAGAAGAATCACAAATTTTGGTCTCTTCTCCTCCTCCTCCTCAGCAAAGGTGGCAGGAGGAGCTCAATTCCTTAGCAGCTTGCTGGCACCATTATGGGGCTGATCCACAATATGGCACTAAGTGTATTACAATATGTTTCTAATCATGCCTCAAGCTTTATTTTCATATTTCCTGCATGTTTTAAGGAAATTCCAGTGCCAGAAGCTCTGTATCAGAGATAAATGGCTCTCAAGTAGGTCATTTCCTTTAGCAAACTCTCTCGTAATGTTGGAAAATTAAAAAAACACAACAAAACCAATCTGGACCATCCCCCAGGCAATATCACAACTTGAGCCAAGAAACTGAAGAAGGTTGTAAATGGTGAAGGGGTGAGGGAACCCAGACTGAAAGGCCCATGTTGTAATGAACTTGTAGCCTTTCCATTTGCTAAAGACTGAGCTGATTCCTTCATCCCAGACTCCTGCAAACTCAGATAAAATAAATAAATAAAAAAAATAATAAAAAAAAGAAGAATCCCATTTGCAAGATCTTGTCTTGCTGAACAGAAAACTAAAATGAGAAAATGGCTCAGAGCTTTCATGAGGAGCTCAGAGAGCTGAGATGAAGCTGCATGAGCCAAGGAGGTGATGTCAGGGATGTCAGGGAGGGATTCTCTGCAGAGCACATGAGGAGTCTCATCAAAATAGAGAGAAATGGAAATGCTCATGTTTTAAAGTCCTTCCCTAAGTTTTGTGTCTTACATATTAAGACAGAGCAGAAATAATTTCAGAGCAGAAATAATTCCCTCCCCCTGCTAGCAATTACTGGAGTGATTCCATGTCTTTTGAAGATAACATTTCTGCATCAAGTTGAGAAGGAGAAATTGTTGGAGTGACTTCTTTCTCATTTGGTTTTAATTCTGGAGCTTTGAAAACACAAGTGGGAAAGTGTCCATCTTTAGTCTGCTCTCTTCTCCAAGAGAAGCAGAGGGTCCAGACCCAAACTCTTTTCCTTGGCTGCCCTTGTGGAGCCCTTTCCAGGTTTCTGCTGATGCCTGGGTTGCTATGGGGTTTTTCTTATTGCCTTCTCCATGCTAAGTAGAAGCTAATTCTACCTGCTCTGTGGTCATACTTTTTTTACACTCTTTTCTAACCACATATTTTTGGTTTTGTTTCATTTTTTGTTTGTCTGTTTGTGTGTGGTTTGTTTTGGGGTTTTTTTTGTGTGTGTGTGGTTTGTTTGTCGTTTTTTTGGGGGGTTGTTTTTTTCGGGGATGGGGTTTTTTTGTCTGTTTCGTTTGTTTGTTTGTTTGTTTTTCTTTTTCCTTTCCCCAGGATTTGATATGATGGAAGCTTTTGGCTTAATAGAGAAGGAATACTCCTCCATCAAAGGGGTGGCTATGGAGCCATTCGTGTTCAGTGGGGCCCGGACCTTCACCCTCTTCAGAGACATCCAGCTCACACTGAGGACCAGGTAGGAGAGGAGCTGTGGTCCCAGTGCCCTCCTCATCATCACTCCCATTAAGAGGTGTTAGCTAGCACAGAAAGGCTTAGCTTGGAAGAAGGGACCTTAGAGGTCATCTTCTCCAATCTCCTTGCCATGGGTAGGGATGCCTCTCATCCAGACCAGGCTACTCAAGCCCTCAAGGTCCCTGGTGAGTGGCTCCAGGATGGAGCCCCACTGGCAACTTCAAAAGGAAATGATAAAGAGGATGAACTAAAGGAAACCAGAGGTAGACAGAAAAAGGAAGTCAAATTATTTTTTTCAAATTATATTATATTAAGAAAATAATCTCTGAGATTCCTCAGAGATGGGGTATGCCGTGCAGAAGTTAAGGGTGAAAAAATAGTACTTGTTATATTTTTTTTGGAGCCTGCTAGGGGTGTTCTGTGAGCTACTGCTGGGCTCAGGTTTGAAAAGCATGAAGCTGTGCCTTGGCATTCCCTGAGGCAGCTCTGGCAGTGATGGACTGACATCCACTCTTCCCCTGGCCCTTCCATGGCACAAGGGGAAGGTCCTGGAGGACCCATCACTCAGCACAGGCTCAGGAGCCTGGGAGGGATGCTCCGGGCAGGGACCAGGCTCATCTCATGCTCAGCTCCAGGGGTGAAGCTTTTCCAGACCCGCCTGGCTAAGAAACACGATGGATGAGCCCTCTCTTTGGGACCTTTCTCATCTCCTCTCCTTCCAGTGATGTTCATCACTTTGCAGTCCCAGCTGAGCACACCATCAGCATCCTCCTGCGCCTCCTGCCCGACACCCCCAAGGAGCCTTTTGCTGTCTGGCAAATCACAGATGAGGACTTCCAGCCCCTTCTTGGAATTAACCTTGACCGTAAGCTTTCTTGTTCAATCCAGGGATTTGCAAACATTTTTTCCAGCAGCAGAGCTCCTTTTGGTGTTACCTTGAAAAGTTTTAATGTTCTAATATCCTTGTTAGGTGTTTTTTTGGAAGCTTTGTCGGTGCTGCCAACTCTGCATTTTAAATACTGCTCAGTGCAATTAAAAGACTAGATCATCATTTTTATCCTCCTTGTAACATATTCTTTAATTTTACAGATTCTTCATTCTTTTCCACTGTTTAGAAGCATTTCATTAGAACACAGAAAGCCATTCACTGTGTGAAGCCTACTTATGTATTATTTTTCAGTCTTCTCTTTTAATTCTAACCTCTTGTTTGTTTTATTTTCCCTGTAGCCAGTAAGAAATCCTTGACTTATTTCAATCATGACTACAAGGCTGATTTGCAGGAGGTCTCCTTTGACCAGCAAGAAGTGAAGAAGATATTCTATGGGAGTTTTCATAAGGTCCTTATCAAGAGAGGGGGAAATGTGGCTCAGGATCTCACTCCAGTCTGAGAGTCTTCTGCCATCACTGTGTATTCTTCAAAGGAAGGAAAGATTATGCAAATATTTTGCATCCAGATTGCTAGGGAATGGGCAAACCTAGTGGAAATGCTGGAGTTCATGGTTGTATAGAATTAAGGTTTATTCCACCTTCAAAACACCACTTCTACATCCTGATTGCCTCCCTTATCTCCCAGCAACTCCAAAGCTAAGGGGTTTTTAAGTGTCAATAATAAGAAAAAAATGAAAAATCAAGAATTTTTTTCTTTAACTTAGGAGGGTTTGATGACCATTTAGTGCTGAAAAAAAAATAGTCTAACCTTGTGATAAATCCACTGTATCACTCATAACAGGGTTTGGGTTTTGGCCATCTATGTCCTCAGAGTAAAAGTATTCCACCCAAATGAAGAATGAGAATGTTCTATCAGTATTCTTTAGAAATTTTCTTATTCAGATACTTCTAAAACTGGAATGATTTCATATTACAACTTCAGAAAGGCTTCTCCTAGGGAGTGGAGAGGGGAAGAGCAGGGAGCAGCAAACACAGCAGAGATGGAAACTTATTCCTAAGCTCCCTCGATCCAGTTGGCCATTAGACCACCAGGAAGAGTTTGGGAACTGGGCAGAAGGTCTTTGAAAACCTTCCCCAGCTCCCTGTAGAGATCCAACCCTCCTTTTCTCATCCACCCCCCAGGTGCACGTGGCCGTGAGCCACTTCAAGATCAAACTTTACCTGGACTGTAAGAAAATAGCTGAGAAACCCATCAGCACCCTTGGCAGCATCTCCAGTGCTGGTTTCATCATGCTGGGAAAGGTGACAAGGACCCGAGGACCCCGGAGTGGCTCTGCAGCAGTGAGTCCCAGCTGGGATGTGCCTTTGGAAAAGAGGGAAAGCTTCCATTTGGAGCTGGCTGGGGTGGGCAGATGGAGAGGAATGCCATCCTCTCCCATCATCCTGGCTCTGAATGCCTCCCAAAGCAGCTGTGATCCCTGTCCTCATCCCCCTCCCTGAGCTCTGTGGGTTTAAGGAGCTTTTCTGGCTCTGTCTTTCTCCCCTTCCCCTCAGCCAAAGGCAGCAGTGTGAGGGGGTCCTGGAGGTGCCTTCAGCTGGTGGCATCCTCCTCCTTCCCAAATCCTTCCTGCTGGCAGATCAACTGAGGAACAAACAGCTCCGTGTCCTCCCTATCCCCATTGCCTTTCCAGCCCAGCAAACTTTCACATTTTCCACAGCTCTGCTGCCTTTCAGTGTCTGATTATTGTGGAACCTTATTTAATTTAAGATATCTTTAAATGCTGCTTTAGGGCTCATCTCTATCTGTGTGCTGCATGGCACTCCCCAGGCTTTGCTCCTTGGGAAAACCATGGAGTGGAAGAAATGGCCTGGGGGTATTTTTCATGTTGTGTTTTTTCTTTGGGGCACAATTAGACTTAGGACCACATGGAAGAATATTCTCAAATCATCCCTGAAGATTATTTTTATCTCTTGAGGTTTGGTGATGAACCCTGTGTACCAGTGCTGCTTTCTTGTCCAAATCTCTTGGGTTTGTTTTTTTTTTTGGTTTTATTTTTGCACAGTTCCAGCTGCAGTCTTTGCAGATCATGTGCAGCAGCATTGGGGCAGAGGAGGACAGATGCTGTGATCTCCCTGCACTGGTAAGACAAGAGGGACCCCTCTGCTGATGGCCCTGATGCTGGGGATGGTGGGACCAGTGACATTTCAGACCATTGGGATAGACTCAAGAGGGAAACAAAATGTCTGTGTGTTTCCTCACTGAACAAAACTGTGTTTTCTTCAAAAGAAAAATCCAAATCTCAGTGCAGTGCAAATCCCTCCTGTCATGACCTCATCTGTCACAGTCCCTGTCACAGTCCTATGGCTTTGCAGCCACCTCAGCCTTGGGGCATAATATCCCCTTGCTCTTCCTTTCAAGTTTCCTTCTCAAATTGTTTTGTGGGGCATATAAATACTCAGGAAGGAGAAAATTATCTTTCAGTATGTGTTATGCAAATTTCAGGCAGGTCTGGTTGATATTGTTTTTTTCTAAAGTTATCATTTGACAGAAAAATAAAGCACTTGATTGGTCACAAAAAAAAAAAAAACTAGAGAAAAATATCTGCTTTTCTCCAACTGACTGAATGTTCAACCACTGAAAATGTCACCTGTGATCCATCCTGCTCTTGCTATGCAGCTGCTCAAGCCACTCTGTCTTGGTTTTGTTTCAGAGGGATGAGGAGACCTGTCCTTCCATAGCTCCTGCCTGCTCTTGTATTTCTGGCCACCCAGGTTTGCCAGGACCTCCCGGGCCCCCAGTAAGTTCACCCTTCCTCCCAGTAAATTGCACACACTGGTCATGCTTCATGTTGTTTGGCCATGAGAATAATGCCCAGGAGGTTCCAGAATTATAGAATTGCTCTGTTAGGAAAAGCACTGCCAAGTCCCTCATCACCCCATGGCCCTCAGCATCACATTTCCACAGCTCTGAAATCCCTCCAGGGATGGGGATTCCACCCCTGCCCTGAGCATCCTGGGCCAAGACCTGACATCCCTTTTGATGAAGAAATTTTTCCTAATCTAAACTTTCCCTGGTGCAACTTGAGGCTGTTTCCTCTTGTCCTGCTTCCAGGATCTTGGATGTTCTCCTTGTGCCCCGTGCCCTTCAGATTTCAGATGCTGATGGAATGGGGAGGGGGGGGACTTGGCAAAGCAAAAGCTGCAGCTGGGAACAAGCTGAGCAGTTCCTGGTGCCACGTTAATCCTCTTAGGAGGAGGGGTCACCCCCAGTTCCTGCAGAGATTCCATGGATTGGAGGCTCTGAAACTGAGAAAAATGAGAAATGAGAAAAAAAGAGAAAAATGAGAAAAAATGAGAGAAAAAAAATGAGGAAAAAAAAAAGAAAAAGGAAAAAAAAAAAAAAAAAGGTAAAAAAAAAAAAAAAAAAAAAAAAAATAAAAAAAGAAGAAAGAAAAAAAAAAACCAACCCCAAACCCTTAGTATCTTGTTTCTGTGTTCAGTGGGAGCCTTGTGAATGTCTGGTTGGGTGGGCAGTGAAAAGAGGAAGGAAAGAGTTTGTAATCCTGTCTGTCCCCAGAGCTCAGTCACTCTACAGTGACTGAACCTGGACAGGGATAAAGGCAAATGCAATATTTTGCCCTCTCCATGAGAGATGCAGAAGAGTCACCACGGGCTTAAGTTGCAGGAGAATGTATTGCACTTAAACACTAGAAAGCAATTATATAAAAAAAATTCTTTTGGAAGTTGAGGAATAAAAGAACATTTTATTTGCACAAGGCAGCTGCCACCTGGCAGCCCATCCAGAGCACCCACTTCAACCACTCCAGGTGCTTTCCTCCTGGAAAAATAACTCTTAAAAAAAAAAATTGGCCTCCTGGCTCAAGTGCAATGGTCCCAGATCACCTCTTGCCTTGCAGGGGTTTGCCTGTGAATTCAGCTCCACACTTTGCCAGGAACTGTGCCTCATTGCAGAGTAATTACGTGCTCGTTCCAGTGGAAGTTTAATTACACAGCACACTTCACTATCACAGTTTGCTTCAATATCCCAAGTGCATAATTATCAGCTTGCCTTGCCCTGTGGTTTCAACATCTCTGCAGTACAACTCTTTAAAGGACTCTCTTAAGCATTAGAGAAAATAAGGTTTTGACACATAACCTTACCCTCACATCACTAAACCCCTGGTAATTTGCTGCAGTTACAAGAGTACTCGTTGCTATTTTAAAACTCCAGTTAGCAAGACTCTGTCCCACCCCCTATTTCTCACTGTCCTTAGTGAATGGTTTTGACCAGGTCCAGCTGACTCCTGAACTGAGATTCTGGGCACTTCTAAAAGCACTTTTCCCAAAACTCTCTGCCTGTGCTGCTTCATTCACACCCACTGGGGTTTTTTTTTTAGATTCAAGAACAGAAACTTTCAGATTAAGATGTCAGAAGCTCCCATGGTACTGGTTCATAGCAGAAGTTTGGGTTCTTCTCTCCATCCAGCAGTTATACAGAACTCAGTCAGGTCTCTCCTGGTGTCTGTCCCAGTCTCAGAGTGTGTCTGTTCTCTTGAGATGTTATTATAAGAACCAGCATGGTTGGATGTAGATGTGAAGACCTCTTCTTTCTCTTCTCAGGCATGTTCCCATGTTCATATGTGATGTTGTCTCAGCATGGATTTGCTGGGGGACTTGGAGGGAAGAGGATGAATGGGTTGAAACTCCATCTCTCCCTGATGGGATGGGTGCAGGGTACCTCCCACCTACCCTGCACCTACTCTCATCTCCCTTTACCCACATTTGCTGGATGTCTTGAATCATTTTCTCCTTGTCTCCACTCACTGCAAGCTCTCTGGGGCTAGAAACATCCATCCCTCTGCCCAGCAAAATCCCCCAGCCTCTGTCCCCACAGCTCCTGGTTACACTCCAATGACGAGGATGATGTTCCTAACAGCAGCTTTGTGTTCCCCTGGCAGGGCAGCCCTGGGAGGAGAGGACCCCAAGGGGAGCAGGGGGAGCCAGGACCCAAGGTGAGTCCTGATCCTCAGCACCAGCTGCAGGATGTGCTCATTCCTGGGCTGCCTCCTTAGGCTGGGCACTGCCTGGCTGCACCAACAGAGCCTTGAGGATTATCAGAGGGAAGAGGATGGGATTGCTTCTTAGTTCTGAAATGCTCACTTGGGCTTTGATGAGCCTGATCGTGCTGAATTAGTGCCTGGTACATGGTCAGCAATGTTCTCTGCAGGCTGCCCTGCTGGGAAGTGGTCTCCTCCTTTGAGTTAACACCTGGGAAAGCAGCCTGGATAGAGGGGAAAGATTTGGGGGAAGGATTGAGGACAGACAAAATGTTCAGCCAAGGGTTGAAGTACATTTCACTTTGCTCCCTGCCCACCTTGAACAGCAGGAAGGACTTTGCAAAGCTCCTTTCCTGCCTTCTCCCATGGAAGAGGCACCAAAGGCAGCAGAGATTCCTAGAGATCCCCTCCCTGTCCTGACTTCATCCTCAATCCTGTAGAAGGTTCATGCTGACCCAGGTCAGCCCATGTGGGGAACCAAGCCCTAATTCCTTTCTTTCCTTATGCTTGATTTCATGTCTTTGGCTTTAGGGTGAACCAGGCCCACCAGGACAAGTAGGGCCAGAGGGTCCCAGCGGCCAACAAGGCTCTCCAGGTTCCCAAGGAATCACAATTCAGGGTCCCGTGGTACGTGATTTCTTCCACAGCCTTCTTTTTTAAAAAAATCACTTGCTTTCTGTTGTGAGAGCTTGGCTCAGAAATGGATGTATCAGTAAAACCCCCCAGATGTGATCTGTGTATTTACATCACCCTTACTAACAGCTGGACAGCTGCACAAGAGAGAGATGATGATTTTTTTTTTTTTTTTGTGCTGACAAAGCCCTGCACTTAGTCATGCTGGCAAGACTGCTTTTGTCCAGACTCTCCCTAATGTGCCTTTAATGAAAATAGCCCAGCAGAGGATTCAGGCATTTTTATTTGCAGTGCTCATCACTGCTTGGCAAGGAAGGGAGGTGGATGTGGAGCTGCTGGATGCTCTTTGCCTTCAAGGATGCTGCAGCATCCCTAACTGTGTGCTTCTGGTTTAATCCAAGGGACCACCAGGAATCAAAGGGGAAAAAGGAGACACTGGAAGTCCTGGCATGCAGGTAAAGGTGGACACCATTCCTTTTAAATTTCATCTCAAAAATTTGCCCATTTTTCCCAGTAACTTCTTTAAACAAGCTTGAAAAGCCATTGAGTTGTTACTGGTGTCTTCTTGGAAATTGCCTTTCATTTTTGAGTGTCATCATTGTCCCAAGGGAAACTGAGTCAGGGGTAGCAAGAAAGATATCTCTATCTGGAAGTTAGATAAAATGGAATTAGAGGTGGGATAACAGCAATTGCTCTGTTTAATGAATAACTTTGTTTCTTCTTTTTCTTCTGTCCCCTGTAACAAGATGAATTAGGGCAATGAAAATCAGATGCAAACTTTACCCAGTAATTCTGATTTACAGGGCATTCCTGGTGTGCAGGGAGCTCCAGGCAGGGATGGTCTTCAAGGTGCAAAGGTAAAATACCTCACCTCTGAGTTTTCATACATGGATGCCTGTAATTCTGCTGTGAGAAGAGACCCAAACCATCCCTCTCCTGATGCACTCCGTGCAGAAGTGATTGGTCTTTTTACAAACCCCGAGTCCTGGGGGGATAGGGGGAAATGGGATCACCCCAGGTTTGGCCAAATTCAACCATTGCCATCCTTCTTGCCTGCTTGGTGGATGCTTTTTTCTCCCCCATTCCCAGCAAGCTTCTGTTAAAAGGAGCCCATTGAGAAACCACCTCGCTGCTTACCCAGGTCTCTTGGAATCTTCCTGTCAATAAATTCCTGGATTTGGTTTTGCAGGGGGTGAGGGGACTAGAAGGCACAGCTGGGCCTCCAGGACCTCCTGGACCAAGGGTGAGTACAGGAGAGCAGAACCTTGAGGTCTGCTCATTGACATCCATCTGCAGCCCCCCCCAAGCCCTGTGAAACTTCACGTGGGAAACTGCACCAAATTTGGGGTTAGATGGGGGGTGCTGGACCTGGCAGTTACTGATTCTCACTGCTGAATTAGCAGGAATCTGGATTCAGTGGGTCCCCCAGTCGTCGTGGTTCAATTCAGGTATTTGTGGGAGCTAAGGACGAATTCTGGTGGTCATTTGGACTTGTTCATCCAGGGAGGATGTGGAGCTGGCAGGGTTCAACCTCAGATTTGGAATACAAGGCTCTGAAAGCTGCTCTGAAGACTTTTGCTGCCTTGAAGACTTTTGCCATTGTCACTGATCAGAGGAGCTGCTAATCTCTATTGAGCTGAAACAGAATAGCCGGAAAATTAGAAAAAAAAAATATTTCTAAGGGTTCTTTTTGGCTTATTCTTTTATTGCCTTAATGGCTCCAAAAGGCACAGAAACTTCACAACAAGAAGATGACCAAAGAAAGCACTTCCCACTCCCTGAAGTGCTGTTACTGTTGTAAAGTATTAAGAGGAAAACACAGATTTTAAAGGGAAAAAAAACCAACAGCATTGTACTAGGAGGCTGAAGAGAAGGCTTATGCTTTAGGCTACGTCTAATCTGAATATATAATAAAAGATCTAAAGCCTGTAGGGTAAAAAAACCCATTGCAGTTTGCTGGCAAACCTCAGCTTTGCTGGCTTAACCATAATTGGGACAGTAATAGGAAATGATCTGAATGTGGCTCATGCATTATAAACTCTTAACACTGTGCTGAATGAGGTACTTACATAAACCTTAAAGCTCCAATGCCCTTGCTGGAGGCCTCTCAACTCCAACTGCTGGTACCCCTGGAGCTGGAGGGGGATGTCAGCCTCCAACAGGAAAAGAAAAATGCTAGGAAGTAAGTGGATTTTTCTCTGTGTCTTGAACTCAATGTCTGCAGGGTTTCCAAGGAGTGATGGGCTCCCGAGGCAGCAGTGGAGAGAAGGGACCTCCAGGTGATGTTGGGCCAACAGTAAGTTTCTGCTTTTGGGTTTTCAAAGGCCAAGATGGGAAATGGGTGAGTGGGAATGAGCTGTTCCCACAGCAGCTCTCCAGCAGAAGCAGAGGAATATTTTAAATCCACACTCATCCTTCCTAAGGAGATGGCTGGGTGTGCAAAATTCAAGCCACTTAATTGTTGATAATGCATTTAAGAAACCCCACCTCCCTTTTCCTAAATGAGAGAAAATCCAACATCCAAACTAATTTCTGGTGTAAGATTCAAAGAAAAAAAGC
The DNA here is from genome assembly GCA_023637945.1 of Phaethornis superciliosus. Lineage (NCBI taxonomy): Eukaryota > Metazoa > Chordata > Aves > Apodiformes > Trochilidae > Phaethornis > Phaethornis superciliosus. The sequence continues at coordinate 12,726,331 of JAJQWJ010000019.1, forward strand.
AAGAGGGTCAGAACCTGAGCAGGGGCAGCCAGCTCTGGGTTTGTAGGAACAACCCCAGATCAGCTGTCACAGCTCTTTCTTGTCAGCTGTTAAAAACTACCTGCTATGGTGGGAAATCTCCTCTAAGATTGGATTTGAAGAATTTCTGCATCTCTCTGAATGGTTCTCTATGCTGTTTGATTATTCTTTTTTCTTCAAAAAGAAATGAAATTATTCCTCTGAGCTTGAAGCTCCTCTGGTCACTGCCATGAGGTCAAGGAACTGATGAGAACGTGGGAAACAAACTCTGTGCTCCCCATCCCACTCATGTCACCCACATCCCCAGGGATTCCTTGGGCCCTTTTTGTTTTCTTCAGCTTTTAATTTTTTCATTTCTCTCCTTGTAGGGGCTGCCAGGTCCTAAAGGAGAAAGAGGAGAAAAAGTGAGTTTTTTGGGGGTGTTCTGGGCAGCCAAGTTGTGTCTGTATTCTTCATTCCAAAGAGTGGATGTGCTCTGCTTGCTTTGCAAGTGATGCTCACACATCCAACCCTCCCTGGTGTTGAATAACTTCCCATACCCAGAGCCTGTTGTTTTCCCATGGATCTGCACTCCTGGGGTGTTAGGACAAGGTGTGGGCATGAAGAAGAAATGTCAACTGCAAATCCATTCTTTGATGAGCTGGAAAAAAATAACACCAAAAAACAACAACATTTGACTGAATTTCCCCCTTTTTTTTGTGCATTAGTGTGTAGGAGGGGACTTGTGTAACAGTCCTGAGATCTGCGCTGCCTTTGAAGGTTATTTTATCCTGAGAGGAAGTTTTTCTCATCCTGGCTTTTGCTTCAAAAGAAAACCTGAGTCTTTCTAGGAGTCTGAGTCTCCTTGCCATGACTGATGTGTGATTTAGGCTTCAGAGAGGAGTGAGATGCTATTGAGCAACTGCTTTTGTCTCAAGTTAATGCTTCAGTATTTAATTTTTAACACTCCATCCATTCTCACCAACTTTTTTCCTTTTCTACACATTTTTTATTTTTTTTCAGTGGAATTTTCCCTTTGCCTTCCCTCGGGTGCTGTGCTGAGCTTTTGTTTAAGTCTGGGTAATCTGCACAGTGATCCAGATGGATATTTTTGGAATGTTTTTGGAAGTGTGCAGTGTGCTAGTAAAGAATTTACACAGACAGAGCCAGTGTTTATTTTTAAGCAGCTTTTTGGATGTTTGTAACTACTCCCTGCTTTACTAAACCTCTCTAAAGAACCCATCAGATCTGATTGATTCAGGGAGCACTAAGAGTAAGAATCAATATTCATAAAAGATTTAGACAGAGATAGGCTGTTGCCATATCTGATCATATAAAATGTTTTGCATATCAGAGAGCACTGAGTTATAGATTTAGCATCTATTTGGATAAAATTGGAGAGTACAATTTACTCTCTTGTTTTGGGTAGCTTTGGTAATTACTGAGATTCAGTCAGACCTTTTTGATGTGTAGGAGGAAAGCAATTATTGATGTTTCCCAATTTCAATTTTATGGCTTCAGAGCTTTGTGCTAAATAAATAAAGCTTCATTTCACACTAATTAATATCTCTGAACCTGAAGCTGGCAAAAAAGAATGGGCAGAAAGCTATCATGCATTATGATATTGATCCTTTTCAAAAGATGTCACTACTTCCTTCTCTTTTTTCCCCCCTTTTTAATTAAAAAACAAAAAAATCTTTCACTTTAGGGGGAACCACAGTCCTTGGCCACAATTTACCAGCTTGTTAGCCAAGCTTGTGAACGGATGATTCAGAGTGAGTATAACCAGCAAGTGGTGAACAAAATCAAAGGGGAAAGGGCATGAAGAGACCTGGGAACTCCTCCATCGTCTGCCATGCTGAGCATCACCCCCAGTGAATGTCCCATCTTGGGGTCTCAGTGTTATGTTGGTTTTGCTGGGTGGCATTAGCACAGAAACCTGTGAATTTTATTTTTCTTTTTTTGTGGCACTTTGCAAAGACTCCTTTCTTCCTTAAATGGAAAAGCTTGAAACTAATTTGAAAGCAATTAATCTTTTTGGTGATTTGTGCTGAGTCCTCCTGAGCTGAGGTGGTTTTGGTAAAGCCCCTGGGTTGTGATGCAGGAAGAGAAGTGGGGGTTTGCCCAAGGTCAGGCAGCAAAGTCCTGACTCTGCTGCACATCTTCCTCTTTGGCTTCTGGATTTCTCAGTTTGGGCTAACATAATTTTAACTGCCTTTATAGACAACACCCTCTGCTTTTATCTCTCTCCTAAATCTCCCAGCCATGGAAGCATTGATTGCTTGTCTTCCCTTCTCAGCTCATGTGTTGAAATTTGACTCCTTCTTTCACGAACACACCAGGAAGCCAGTTCCTCTTTGGGAAGAAAAATTAAAGCCAGGAGAACCAGGACCACCAGGTCCTCCTGGTCCTCCTGGGAGCAATGGGGAAAGAGGACAAACTGGCATCCCTGGTCAGGCAGGAAAAGATGGGTACCCTGGAGAAAGAGGTATGGAGAGAAGCACTGGTAAGCATTTTTAACTGTATCTGACACTTTAATTAAACATTTCAGTGCCTCAGGCAGGAAAGATAAACCATGATACTGGCTCATCTCAGTGCTGGTTTCCTTTTGGACTTCTCTAGGAAGGGTAACCTAGGTTAGAGAGCTCAAAAAGGAGGGGAAGGCAGCTGCAGCCCCCTCTTTGCAATCCCTCTTTAGGGAGGCAGGCCAATTAGGAGATTTTTGAAGGGTTTGATTTTAGGGAGCAGAAAGCATCACCTACAGAAAGGCAAAAGAAACAGCCATGGGGATGATCATGTGGTGGTAGAACAGGGGATCACCTTCAGGCAGAAATTACCAGACTTGGAAAACACTGGAAAAAGGTGTGGGGCAACTGGAGTGATACTGAAAGTGGAAGGAGGTTTCTGGAGCAGTAATTCCAATAACAAAACCTTCACACACGACTGAAGAAATGGATTAATATAATCTCAGAGAGTTGCATCAGTTATTGCACATGAATGAGAGAATGATAGGAATATGTTTTGCTTAGATTTGCAGACAACATTTGTCAGTGGCTCAAGGAACTGTAAAAATAAAATGAAAGAAGTTGGTCTCAGCTGTATCCTAACCCCTCTGAGTAACCAGAGACCTTCTGTTCAAGTCTGAGCTGGGATCTGCAGAGCTTTTCAAAGTATAACTTAAAAGAAAAGGAAAGTAACAACCTGCAGATGTTCCCAGCCTGTTGGGAGGAGTTGGGAGAAGGCAGATCTTACTGGAAAAAAAAAAAAATCTGTTAAGGACAGAGCGATCAAAATATTTTTGTCTTAAAAATATGTAAAATGGTATTTTGACAAAATGCACCTTTTTCACGGAGGTGTGCTGGTTCCACAAGCAATTTTATAAGAAATAAAGTAAGCCAGGCTCACCAGCACCTGGTTCAGAGATGGTTCAGCTTTGTGATGTGTCTGATCCACACAAGGGCCATGGCATGGACCTCACAGTCAGACCAGTGCACTGAGACCAGTGCTATGAGTTCCCCTGTGAAAAATCTCCATTTTCACCCAATATCAGGCTGCAAATCAGTGCAGATTGGAGTCCTCTTGTTCCTGGGCAACTGGTTAGCCTAGAAATGGCAGGAGGTATCCAGGCAGAACTTAAGGCCATGGATATTTCCCTGTGTAGCCAAGGGCTGTGACTCCAACATCTAGGAAGAGCCTGGTGGGGAGACTGCAGGAGCATTAATTCAGGGTGAGATGCAAAATGCAGTGACACTTTTTATCTCTAATTAGGTGCCCCAGGGCCCAAAGGAGAAAAAGGGACACCTGGAGCCAATGAGGAAGGGATCCAAGGACCCAGAGGCAGAACAGGTAGAATGAACACAACCTCTTTGTAGTGGGACCATCCAGAGCTCCCCAGCTGCCAGGCTGAAAGCATCATTCAGCCTTTGGACCACTTGGGGTGGTGGGGGAGAGCAGAATGAGCTCCCCACTGGGAGCAGCAGCCTGGATGGTTCTCTGCTCAGATGTGAGAGGTTGTCCCAGGCAGCTTGTTCCCTCTGGGACCCATTCCCAGGTAAAGGTGTATTCTAAGGACCTGAGACACAGCCAGGGAGTTTGTTTTGCTGCCTTTCTGCATGCAAGACCAGATGCTCAGGGTATGGAAACTCTTTGAAACTTCAGCTCGTGAAGAACAAGGGGGTTTGAGCAATCTGTTAGCATTTGGTGTACTCCTCCTTCCTGATCACTGTTCCCTGGAATCAGTGGGAAGTTTGCCATAGGTGTAGCAAACCAGGCACCATCCAGAGTGTGGTCAAACATATTCTTCTTATTTCATTTTTTTTTTTTTTAGTTGAGATGTAAAGACACAAAACCCAATTACTCTGGGATGGATCCTGGGCTTAAGGCACTTTTCTGCCTTGACACATCAGTGAACTTGGGATTCTCATAACCAGGCTCCATTTTCAGCCAAGCTGAGTACCCTTCAAGTCAAGAATAAGACCTCAATTACTGACATTCAGAAGAGTTTTTCCAGCTGGCAGGTCCAATTCTTCCACAGAAATGAGGAGACACCACTCAGAACATTAACCACCATGTAGGAGGAAGAAAATATAGGAGAGGTACAACACTGAAGCAGCTGAAGGAAATGTGCTGTGACTTACAGAGCTTTTCCTTCTTCAGGCCCACCAGGAGAAGTTGTGCTGGGGAAGCCAGGTCCAAAAGGTTCTCCTGGGAATGCTGGTCCTCAAGGTTTTCCTGGTGTCAGAGGGCAGCCTGGGCAGCCTGGATATCCAGGGGGTTGTGATATCTCTGGATGCTATGGGGGAGGTGGAAGAGGTAAGTCTTGAGTGCAAAAATTGGGATTTTTTGAATGGGTCTCTCTGGTTCCTTCCCTTCAGCTTGGTCCTGCTGCAGGAGCTTCCTTTGCAAAGCACTCAGGAGGGATCCCATGCAGTTCATAGGGACAGAATCCAATGGGATTGACTTCTCCCATCCATCACAGAGCAGCACAGAGCTGCAGCACTGGTTGAACAGGAGGAGTGAGCATGGAGGTGTCTTCAGTTCTTAACATCCCCAGCAATGTTTCCATGGTGGATAGAGAGGAACCCAGCTCAGTTCCTACATTGCATGGAGCCTCACTTGTACAAAGTCCTGGAAAGTGAAAGACCTCACTGGCCCCAAGCAAACAATTTACGAGGGGAAAAAAAATTAATTCTGCACCATTCCTTGGTGTATTTCTTTGCTCAGTGGCCTCATCTCTTTCCACACACAGATTTCATCCCCTGAGGGCTGGCATGGAGGCAGCTGAAGACATTGGTTTGCCCTGGGAAGCTCTGGCTGAAAGCTCCACACACTCCAAGAGAAGCAGCAACCTCAGCACCAAATGTGGTGTTTGTGGGTTCTTTTTTTTTTTTTTTTTTTTAATGTCCCATCATTTCTACATGGCCAAGTCCATCAAACACTGATGCCACTGAACCAGCCTGAGTTCAGAGGGATCATCCCCAGCTCTACATTTCAGCATCAATTGAACTGCAGTGTTCACATTCCCACAGCAGGACAAAGGCAGAGGTGGACAGACTTGTAAAAAAAGTAAAAAAAAAAAAAAAAAAAAAAAAAAAAAAAGGGAAGAAATCATGTATTGAAATGCTCAGAAATAACAGATAATTTTTGCCCATTTTTCTCCTTGTGGTTTCTTGTTGTTGCTTGTTGTTCTGGGTCCCCAGCATGGAGAAGGAGAGCACCTCATTCCCAAAGATGCAAATCCACCTGGAGCAAAGCTGCATTTGTTGGCTGAGAAGGTAACAAAGTCTAACACTACCCTGACTGCTTCTGCTTTTGGCAAAATGCTGATGGCTTCCTTCAGGGCACCAGACAGAGTGACAATCTTCCCAGAAGGTGACAAACCCCACCATTTAGGCTTCTTCTCTGGAGCTGGGTAACTATCAAGGCCAGGCTCAGATCAGATAGGACACAGCCAGAGGAGCTGGAGATTGATCTCCTGGCCTTTTCCATCTCTGCTTCCTGAGTCTGGGGAGTTATTTTATCATATTTAATAGCTCTGAGGTTGACTTTTATCTGGTTGACACAGAAGTAATTGTCATGTTACATCCCCCTCCTTGTATGAGCTGTAGTCTGATATGTACCAACCACAAACCCTCCAGATGCTGATGAAAATGTATCTCCTCCTTTGCAAGCTCTGCTTTAGTTTGTGCTCCTTGGCAGATGCTCTTGCTTCAGGAATAATTGTGTCTGAACTGGGATTCAAACCTGGAGCAACAAAATAATTCTTTTTTTTTTTGTCCTCCAAAGTGGAATGAAGCAGAAACTCTCAGCCCCGATTTTAATTTTCAGAGATGCTAAGAGGCAAAAATAACAGAGCATCATGCATAATTCCTATGGGCTTTTTGTGGATTTCTGCAGCTGTGTGGAGACTCATAGCTGGGCATTCAGACCTCCATAGCCAATCTTGATAAACTTCACAGCAAATACATCCATATTTAGGAACCAGATTGTCACATAAATACCCAAGAGAAAGTGATCTACCTTAAGAAAATTAAGTTGTTTAGACATGGAATGAAAATGATGGTTTTTACCACTATGGAAAAATCGTATGGTATTAAGAAATTTTGCTAAGGGAACATCTGAAGGTATCAGGCTTTTGTGGGAGTTATCCTACAAGAAAAGTCCCATAGAATTATGATTACTGCATCCTGTAACTATTTAAAGTGGTCTGTGGCTTCATGTAAGTTTATTCTCTGTAAATTCCAAAGAAATAATATTTTCAATATCCCTTTGGAATATGCATAAAACCACCACTCTGACAGGTAACATTTCCCTTCACTCTGAAGCTTTCCAGAGTTGCCTGGACATATAAACCAGCAATATTTCCAGTTCAGCTGAAGTGTTGCTGCAGACAAAGCCCCAAGCAGAAGGAAGAGGAGAGGTGAGAGGAGCTGAAGGACACAGAGTTTTGGGAACCAGGGGTTTGGAAGAGATGCTGGGATAGACACCCAGCAAACCTTTTGGGGAGTTAAAGAGTTTATACAGGTCAAAAACTTTTGATCTATGTTTTCCCCTCTTTTCTGAAAAAAATGAAAGCTTTCTCAGAATAATCCTAGCCAAGCCAAAATGGTTCTGCTTTTAGCACAGGGTCTAAAAACTCCAAAACTTGTGGCAGATGCAAAGGAAAGGCAAGGAGGTAACAGAGGTACTTGCACAGAAGAACCTAAAATTGTTGCCAGGAAGCAGCCCAAGGTGCAACATCTGCAGCTGGCAGGTAATTTCCTTCATTTTTTGCTTTAAATTCGAGCAGCTAAATTCCTCCTGCTCACTTTGCTGTCCTGCCCAGTCAAATCTAGCAACTGGAGGTGATTTGGCACACAGCTCTTTTTATTTTGCTTTATTGAGTGCTTCTGGAAGTTACAGCAATTAACTGCTTGCCTTGGGATTTAATCTGCCTGGTAGAATTTCCAGTGGCATTTGCTCTTTGATTGCTTCAGATCCAACAGCCAGGGTCAGACTTTAGCAAAATTGGGTCCCAGAAGGGCTATTGATTAGGAGACTGAAGCTCAAACAGCTTCTCCATTGATGGTCCTAAACTTTGTCCCATGAGGGGTTTTATTGACTTGAAATCATGGATATTTAGTCCCCCTAGTACCACAGTTTATCCCTTTTAATGCAAACTGTAGTTAAGACTGGAAGTTAACTGTGAGTTAAGTCAGTGCAACTTAAAAAAATCCCTTCCTAGGGACTTTGTTCTCCAAGGTTTAACTGCTGCAAATAATAAAGCTGTTGTTTTTCTAGGTTTCAACCCCTTTCTCTGGATAAAACTAAGTACCCCAGTATATAAATTTAACATATCCTTATGAAATGCCACAGGTTCCTCCCATTTATTCATCTTTGCAGAGTAATGCCTGTTTCCCTCCCCTTCTGCTCAGTCCTTATTAAAATCCTTTATCCTGATTTGCTTATTCTTATTTCTCCCTTTAAGTGAGCTGTGTCCTGTGTGTAGTGAGACATCAGTGCCTCAGGTTTTTTTTTTCAAAGCTTCTCTCCTCCACCCCTTAAATTGCAAGAAATTTGGATTTTTAGCCAGGCTGCAGGGTGTGACCCAGCTTGTGCAGCTAAGTTCTGAGGACCTGTCAGAGGCAGATTGGGTAAGAAACAACAGAAAAATTAATAATAATAATTAAATAACTGAGGTTTTTACAGGTTTCTGTGCCTTTGGTCCTCTTCCATTCCAACTTTACTGATTGGGAAAGGATGGAACACCATGGTGAGGACATGGTCCCTCCTCCACAAATGAAAAAGGAAAGCTCAGAATCTGCATCTGCTTTTTGGGATGACTTTGGGGTTTCTGAGCTCTGTTTTGCACTCAAAGGTCCTGCAGGACAGTAACTTTGCTCTAGGCCTCTTACAGGACAGTTCTAAAGGTTCTGTTGTATCCTGGTCTTCCTTCCTCACTCTTCTGATGTCAGCTTGTTCAGTCAGGTCCTGGGAATAATTCTGAGCTGGGAACTCTGCAAATGTTAACAGCCTGGCTGCATACATTTCGTGGAGTCTTTCATATGCTAAAGAGCTCGTTTTGTTCCATGGGTTTGGAATAGCAGCATTATTCATTATTCTACAGCTATGGTGTGGCTCATGTCCCAGTTTTACTCCAGTTTCAGCTCCTATGGAGGGAGAGCACCCTCCTTACCAGTCTCTGTGATGGAAGAGCCTGTCTTGGAAAGTGCAGTAGGTGTTGATTTTTCTTTTCTCCCCTTGGATTTTAGAGGGAGGCACATCAGAAGGTAAGGCTTGATTTAAAATGTAAACTGGGGAAGGAGTCATGCCAGGTGAGGAGAAGTGGAGCTGCCAGAGTCTGGGAAGTGGTGCATCAACAAACCAGAAGCATTATCCCAGCTTCTCCTCTAACACCAGTAACCTCCTTGTAACTGGTTTCAGCTGTCACTTCTCATCTTGATCTGCCAAACCTAAATTCTCCTGCTACCCCCAAATCATTCCCTTCTGCTAAGGCAGGGCCCTGAGTGCAGCTCTTGCTGTAGAGCATCCTTCTTCTCTCTGGGCCACCCCCCTGCTCTGTTTTGACCATCACTACTTGTGCCCACTAGCTTGGAAAGTGCAGGTGGGTTTAGTGCAAGTACCATGCATGTCTGGACAGAGTGTGGGTGCTCCATGGGCTGAGGAGGAGGAGGAAGAGGAGGAAGAGGCTGCAGTGGGAGCTCTGGACAGCCCTGGTGGGCACAATCTGGTGAGAAGATGCCCCTGCCTCAGCACTGCCCAGGCTCAGAAATTGCCCCATCTCCAGGATTACTTTATCAAAAAGCAAAAAACAGGCACTGGAGAGGGTTGAGGAGAGCTGGGTGAGCCCACCCCTGTCTGCAACACAACCCCCAGCCCATCCCCTCTGTGCAGGCTGCAGCTGCCCTGGTACATTTATGCACCAGACCTTGAAGATGTTTGACTGTTTGTTTTCCTTTTCGTTGCCATAAGCAAACTCACTGACTGTGAAAAGGGATAAATTTGCATCTCCAAAGCCCGAGCTTCTCTTTATTATGAAAACAAGCAGAGAGGCAGCAGCAGCCCCTGGTTCCCCCTCCCCTCCTGCCAGCACAGCTCTTTGGGGAGCTGGCCCAAGCCTGGGCTGCTCCAGGTTTTTGGGAGCTGAGAAGATCTGGAGCACTTGGCTGAGGCTGTGAACACAGAGATCCCTTGTAGCTTCTTAGATGAGGCCAAAGAAGCTGATGACAGAGCTGGCTTGGGGCCTCTATTGCTCAGGCTGAGTGCAGGAAATTGCATTCCAAAGAAGTCTCTTTAAAAAAACTTCTTGTTTCCAGCTCAGCATCACTGTCATGAGCTTCTGCAGTTCTCTGCTGCTCACTGAAGGAGGTGAGAGGAGCAAACCTCCTGTGCCAGGCCATGGCACCAAGTGGGGAGACACAGGGCTGGGTGCTGCTCACCTTGCACCCAGCAATGAGGATGGGAATGGTGGGTTTGCTATTTTGCAGCAGCCATAACCTGGGGCTAGGAAAATTCCCTTGGCAGGAGACTTAAGGGCTACCAACATGTTGTGACTCTGAACCCCAAATCCTCCCTTCATCCCCATGGGGTCTGAGGGGTAGTGGCCAAAGTCAACTCCCAACATAAAACCTGGAGCTGTCTTTTGGTTCACTGCTGCTCCCAAAACTGCTTTGAGGAATTCCTTCAGCCTTTCCAACCTCTCCCTCTTGCCCACAGACCACAGCCTACACAGATAGCCCAAATCTGGAACTTTATTTATAAAAATGACTCGTACAGGGACACACAGTCCTGAACTGCTTCAGCTTGATGGGGCAAAATTACCAGGCAGGGCACACGGAGACCTCTGGGGACAACTTCAGCTAATTTGCCAAGGATTGGTTTGTAGATGCTAAGCCTCTTTATGTGCTGCTTTAGGGACCAAGCTCGTGTTCTTACATTGCTGAGTATATGCCAATGAATGCCACCATGCTATGTACAGACTTTAATTAGAATTTCCTCCCCCCCTAAATTAGATGGAGGAGGTGAAAATGGCTCAGCAAAAGGATGCGACCTTGGAAAGTATTCCCAGAGAGCTCTGGGGCAACTCGAGTGTGGACACGTAGTGAATTATTCTGCCTCCATTTCCCTGCTCCTTTCCCTCCAGGTGAGCTAGAATCCATGAAGTGGATGCTTTCTCCCTTCTGGGGAGTTAGATCATCCCTGCCAGCCATGGGGGGAGGAAGAGACCAACAGTTCCCAGCAAACAGACAATGATGAACATCCAGAGGAAGATCCTGTCAATGACCATCGCAACGTACTTCCAGTCTTCCTTCACCTGGGAACAGAAGGTTGAAAGCTCAATTAGGAGCATTTATTTGAGAGGTGCACTTAGCTGAGATATTGCTATTTGAGCTTAAACCCCATGCAGACTCTCAGAGCTTTATTCCAAACCAGGGTGTTTTAAGTGCAGAGACAAGAAGAGAAGGGCACGCTTCATTTTTGTGGTCCTAGAAGTGTGATGTGGGACAGATTCCCAGACTCCACGTGCAGTTGCAAACCCTTTTCACAGCTCCCCAGGGGATGACATACACCCAGGGATAGTTAAGCTCATCTGTGCACACTCCCTATCCCATTTTCCATGAGCAACACCTGACCTGGGGGTTGTAAATAAGGCTGCAATTCCAACTGGGAAGAGTGGGATGGGAGGGGGGGGGGGGGGAAGGAAATCACTTGTTTCCCATGCTCATAAACAGATTTGCCTACAGATTAATGAAGCCAAACACTTTCTGGGAAGGGATTTACAGCTTGGGGTGAGTATGAAGTGAAAATGAACCATCAAATAAAAGAAGCTATTTCCCCACTTTTGTCTGGCTGCGGGAAGATTTTCCAGCAATTCTTCTCTGGGGAGGTCGAGTGCTTATTAATGCCATCAGGCAAGAATTGTAAATGGCAATTTCATTGAGTAAGAAACCACACACACATGAAAAAAACCCTCCTTTACTACATTGCTGCTATTAATTTCTTTCCCAGGAAGAGGACTGATCAGATGGTAAAGTTTTGTTTGCTCTGGCTGTGCCCGTTATTTTTTCCTACAATGCAGGAATTGGAGATTGACAGACCTGAGGGCTGAAATTTGGGACTCTGCCTCTCTCTTTAGGGAGAACACCTCCCCACAGGACAGTACCCATGGGACCCTGGGGGTACAGGCCTTTTCATCCACAGATCCCAGGTTTGCTGTAAAGAATGGTATGGGGGTAACTCAGAGACCTGGCTTGATTTTTATTTTTTTAATTAATATTATTATTTTTAATTGCTGATTATGCTGAAAATTCCTTTTGGTAAGGGAAGCAATCCAAATATCCATAAAACAGCCATTTTCATAGCTATAGAGGCAACTTCAGGTCTTAAAATTCTGTGATCTGTCAAGCACCAAAAAAAAAAAAAAAAGAATAGGAGGTGAAGAAAACTATCTGGATTTTTTATTTTTAGGTGTTTTGGTGTTTTTTTCTCCTAGCATTGTAGCATTTCCCTGCCACCCCAACTCCTGACCTGTGCTTTTCTTTGTTTTTAAGAAGCTCGCTCAGAACTATTTTATGGAAAGGAGCAAGGGGCAGGAACCAGCTGACTCCCTCACTCCCCAAATTTCCCCAAAATATGGGAACCTGCAGCTCTTTCCTGGGCCAGCTCCAGGCAGGTGGGAGCAGAGCATCCTGCCCCAGGCTTTGTGTGGAGGCTTGAGGGACCTTGGGGACATCTGGTGCCCAGAACCCAGAATCTGCAGCAGAGGTTAGAGCCACCCCAGGTGGTTTTGTTGTACTTTGTTAAAAATAATCCAGTGAGATCATCCTTCTTTTCCTCCCCCCTGAGCTATGTTCTCTCCCATTTTATTTTTAAGCTCTCTTCAAAGTCTTTTTATTTAGAGTAATCTGAAGATACACACAGGTAGCAGGCCAACAAGGCTTTGCAGATGATGCTCTGGCTGTCTGGTTGTTTTGGCTGTGTGTGACATGCAACTTGTTTTGCTTTTCTGTCTGTAATTAATTTCTAATTACACTTCTATCACGCTGGGACAACCCTCTCTTGCATTTTCCCTGGTGAACCCTTGTGCTTGTATTGTTTGCAGATACTTTTTTGGTTTTTTTAATAACAAACCACTCCCTCTTGCAGTTCCCATTTTCTCATTGCTGAAGCACTTATTTAATTAAGCTATTTGCTTTTAATTTACAGGCACTGCCACTGTGGCAGTGAGGCTTTAGAAAAAGAGACAAGAACTTGAAAAGAAGGTCTGTTCCCTTTTGGGGAAGGTGCATGTCTGAAAATATTACCCAAGAGACAGTGAGCTGTGTCTCAGGGGCTGCAGCTGCATGGAGGTGCCTGCTGAGAGATTTCTTGAAGCCTCCCATGAAGAAATGCTGCAATTTGATTTTAAGATGAAAGGAAATCTGACTACTGATTTTTAATTTTTTTTTTCCCTCCAGTACATTCTCATTTCACTCAATCTGTTCTGCTCCTTCCAGCAAATTTCACTGCCAGAAGATCATCTTTCTGGCCATTTCCACCTGAAGAAAAAAAAAAAAAGGCTTTGCCACTTGATGTAACTTGAAGCTAGAAAAAGAAAACAGTGTAGCCTCAAACTATCCAGAGGTTTTGGGTCTCTTTCACCATCACAGCTTCTTCCTTCCTACCTACAACAGCTTTACTCCTATTTTCTGCTGGAGATTCCTATTGTTCTAGAACAGCCCTGAGCATGCTCTGGTAGTACCAAGGCTCACATGCCTGCTGGGTGTCTGCAGTGACCAAAGTGCTCAAAAACAACCAAAAAAAACCAACAAAATGACAAGATCAGGAATGGTTGAACCTGGAGAGGAGCCCTCAGGTCTGTTGGGGCTTCCTTAGCAGCTGCTCTTTGACTTACCCCAGGGAGAGCAGTCTGAGTTAGTGAACTTACTGAGAAATCTGCATCTTCTGCTCGGAGGTGGTCTGCAATGTAGTGAACCCCTTCCACTGCCAGCTTCAGGGCTGGGGACATCAAGAGGAGATGTTGTTCTTTGGTGCTGTGGGTCTTGCTCCCCTGAGCTGCTGTGCCAGCTGCCTGGCTCTTTTTGCATTTACACTTGCACTGGGGAGGCTTGTGCTGGGGCTGCTCTTGGTTGAGGTGGCACCTCTGGGATGCTGGCGAGCCAGTGGATTGCCCATTGGTTTGGGAAGAGTCCTCTTGAAGGTAACAATACTGGATGCTCCTGGACCTACAACGGATGGTCCCTTCCTCTGCCTTGGGGGGGTTGTACATCTGCTGAACGCTGAGGGACCTGCCCTTCAGGACAGAAGTGGCCTGGGTGTCACTCAGGGGGTGGTGGGAAGGTTGTGGAGAGGAGCAGGTCACCTCTACAGCCTCTTGGTGCAGCACAGAGTAGTGCCCAGGAGGGGACTTGCAGAGGGGCTGAGGTTTGGCTGGCTCCTCAAGGTGGGCACAGAAGGAAGAGGTGGGGGATGGCTCGTTGCTCTGGGGGCTGGAGGAGGAGGAGGTAGTGAGGTTGGGTTCCACGTTGACCTCAGCCCAAAGCCCGGGGGTGTTGTTGGTTTTGTGCATGGATTCAATGAGCTTCTTGCAGTTGTCCTTCACGGCAGAGGGACGTTTCATGAAGAGGAGGCGTGGGACTATGTCAAGGAAGATTCTCCTCACCCAGGCTGGCATGGTGTGGGTACGGGGGGAACGGTGGTGGACGTTGAGCACGAAGACAGTGATGATGATAGACAAGGTAACAAATATCATGGTGAAGAGAAGATACTCTCCAATCAGAGGGATGACCAAGGAGGTGGATGGGATGATCTCTGTGATGAGCAGTAAGAACACGGTGAGGGACAGCAACACAGAGATGCACAAGGTTATCTTCTCGCCACACTCAGAGGGCAGGTAGAAGACCAGGACGGTCAGGCAGGAGATGAGGAGGCAGGGGATGATCAGATTGATGGTGTAGAACAGTGGCAGCCTCCTGATAATGAAGGAGTAAGTTATATCAGGGTAGATCTCTGTGCAGCATTCGTATTTCTTGCTGTTGTAATTGCCCACAGCATTGATAATGACCCATTCCCCACTCTCCCAGTAGTCCAGCTGGTCCACATGGCTGTGCATGCTCACCAAGTCTATCTTGGCTTTGTCATAGGTCCAGGAGCCAAATTTCATTGTGCAGTTTTGCTGGTCAAAGGGGAAGAAAGTAACATCAATGCTGCAGGAGCTTTTATAGATAGCAGGTGGCATCCATTTAATTCTCCCATCATAGAAGAGGTGGGCCTTGGTCAGGTGGGTGACTGCAAAGTCACCATCAGCACTGTGAAAACACAGAAGATAAGAAAAAAAATACTAAGACTTCTCTGGAAGATCTCAATGTTGATAAAGAAATAGGATATGCAGTGTCTGGCTTCCAAAAAGTCCACTTGGGGCACACCTGAGGGATTCAAGAGACCCATCATGTGCAGACACTGGGTCCATCCACTCTGCCCAGGGGGTTTTGAAGTCTGTTGGAATATACAAGCACTGGATTTGCAAGCAAACATCAGCCCTCACCTGGCAGTCAGGTCCTGGAGGTGCAGGAACACACGTTTTTGTCAAACTTGTCCCCCAAAATGGGAAGGGTTGAGTTTCCTTTAAAGTGATGGAAGGAACCACTTCCAAGTGGCATGGCTGTGAGCTCTGCAGAATTAATTGTGACAGCTGCTATAAATGAAAGTGTTGGGTAACCATTGGCTGTTACAGGAAACCCAGGAAGAACATCCTCTTAACAGGACTAATGAAAGTTAAGCTCAGATTTCCCAGGCAGCTGCCTTTAATGGTGCCTTCTTCCAGGGCCTCTCAGCTGGGCTCTGGGTGCTGCTGGAAGATAAGCAGATAACAAACCAGGATTTTCCAGCTAGGGAAAAACCTATGGCACCAACAGCATTTTCATTGCCTTGGATCTGCTTTTCACACCCCTGTCCCACAGCACTCTGCTGTGACACCAGCTGCTTCCAGCTCCTCATGGGGATGGGGACACAGGCAAAGGAGCTCAGGAAAGGCAGCAGGAGAGACACTGGGGGACAAAAGACCCCCAAGGAATGTCATACTCAAACCATAAAAGTGTTGGGGAAAGGAAAGGGGCTGAGAAACTGTGAATGGGATCTCCAAGCCTGGAGATAACCTTGACCCCCACCTCCTGAGCATCACCAGCTGCAGCTCTGCTCCTTCCTCACACCTTGAACACTCAACCTACTGCTTGCCCCAGGGCATTGAGGCCACAGAAATAAATTATCTCATTTAAAGATTCAATTAGCACAGCAGCTAATTAATGTCCTGCATGGCCATGGCCTGGAGAAGCTCTGATCCTCCTCTGCTCTCAAGCAGGAGGACACATGGACCATGTGTCTGTGAGTCCATGACTGGGACCCAGCCCACAGGTGTCAGCATCCTTCTGCCAGGCTGGGTGTCCAGGAGCTGCAGCCAGCCTGGCTTTACACAGAGAGGCAAAACTGAAACCTTCAGGGCTGCAAAATCATTGTGGTGGAGCTGAGCCCTACATCTGTGCAGTAATGGACTGAAACTTCAGCCCCTCTCTCTCCCTCGGGTTCTACTGACAGCCAGAGAATTTTCACATCCTTGGAAACTCCCAGCCTGGCTCAGCCACCCTGGTTGAAGGAGCCTTAAAAGGTGGGTGAGTTGTGGATGCAGCTGCAGGTTTGATTTTTGGTTTTTTTTTTTTTTCATCGTGAGTGAATGTCTGAAAGGTTGAAATCCCAATAGAAAAAAAAAAAAAAAAAAAGCCCTAAACAAGCAAACGCACAAACAAACAAACCCAAAACAGGTGGAGTCTGTTCATAGAGCAGTGTCCTCAAGCCTAGCTGCAGGAATGGAGAGAAGAGGCTCCAAAAAGCAGGGAGGGCTTTGGGGACCATCTGACACTGGTGGCTGGAGGAGGGGGACAGGGAGGAAGCTGCTGCTTGTGTGATGCTGAGGGAGAAGCTGAGCAGGGGAGGGAAAAGAGCTTCTGCTAAAAACTCGAGCTGAATTATTCAGGCTGATGTAGCCAGCAAGCTCTCTGCTCCTCCCCAGCCCTCCTGCCTGGAGCCCATCCAGCCTGCAGCCTCTCCCCCAGCCATCAGCAATGTCCCTTGTCCCTCTTCTGCTGCTCCAGTGCCCAGATGTGCCCTGACAGCAGCCCTGCAGCAAAGGGGTGCAGGGGGGGGACCTCCTCCCCAGCAGCAAATAAACCCTGCAGGGACCCCTCCAGCTGCTGAAGGCAGAGGAACTTCCCTAAATTTATTTCTTGAGAAAAAGCGACCATGAATTCATATGGAAAAAGGGGGAAAACAAAAAAAACAAACCAAAAAAAAAAAAAAAGAGACTTTCTGATATTTCTTGTTGCCCTGTGAAGCATCCTCAGCAGTCCATGTCCATGCTGGCTTCCAGTGAGCCTGCTGGAAAACTGCTTCATTTGGGAAATAGCAGGAGCTGGTTTGGCTCAGACAGAATTTGGGCAGAGAGGGCAGAGACCCCCAGGCTCACAGCCCTGACCTTGATCTTTTGAGATAATTTTCCAGGTTGATTGAATTAATGGGAAAAAAAAGTTGTCTGGTAGAGAATGGGGGCTTTGGGACTGTTTCTCTGTATTTCTTTAATAAAAAGCCTTTACTCTTTGTGGCAGATTTTGGAAAACCAAAACACCAAAGAACCTAGTGCTTTTTGACCTCTGAACTGAATTTTTTTTTAAGTTTTCCTTTTTTAGGAAAGCTGAAAGCATGTACAAAGCCAGACTGCTATCCACAGGGCATCAAGGCAAAACCACCACGGTGTTTCACTCCAACACAAAAAACCCCATCAATGCCATGGTACCACCCACCCAACCCCTTTCTTACCTCTTCTTAAATCTAATTTATACTCCAGGACCACTTGATTTGGATAAAAAACTTCATAAATTTATTTTCTCCCAGGTTTTGCCTGCACTATAAAGCCAGACTGAGACATGAACATGCATGGAAGTGGCAGTCCAGCATTTGCTGCTCTCTGTGGTTTCCTTTCTAAGCCTCCATGGAAATTTGGAATCCAACTCTGCCTTTAATGAGCTCTCTAAAGTATGATCAAATTGTTCACTAATGGGACAATACCTTTATAATTGCATGCATATTACAGAACAGGAATTATGAGCATCCACTAATGCTTCCTTTCTCAGGTAGAGCAGTATGTTAATGGCTGGGTAAATGGCACAGGGCTGGTTTTCCTTTTGAAAACAATTGGAAAAGGGCATGAAACTTGTGAAAAATGTATCCAGGAGCAACAATAATTCCTGTAATTGTCTTTCATTCCCAGAAAGGTCCTGTCTGGCATTTTTGCCATCTCTGCCTGACTTGCCACACACCTCTGCTACAAGCGAGGATGCAACCAGAGTGATGTTGAATGGCTCATGTGTCAATTATTTCCATAAATTATCTGCTTCTTTGAGAGGAAAATCTTTTTAATTGCTTGCCTAAAAAACCCAGCCTCATCCTGGATCCTCTTTGGATTGCAGATTACTATGACTGACACCATAGAGCCTTTCAAGATGGATTTTGCATGCAGTGCCATGGCAGGAACCAAACCAAGAGCAGGACTTGCATTTGGGAGTCAGAAAGTCATCCTAGCTGTTGATGGTCTTCCAAAACCTTTCTTCAATCTCCTCCAAGGGAAGGAGGATAGAAAACTGCAAATAAAATCTGCTCTTCAAAGATCAGGGCTACCCTGGGATTTTTTTTTTTAATGGAAAAGCCATTCCCAGCCAAGTTGTGTCAATATTCAGTCATGTGAATATTTCCTTAGCCAGGGAGGTGGGAGATCTGATGAAGTGGGATGGAGAAAATCTGCAGGCAGCCCTTTAGAGTGATGGCACATTTTTCTCTTGCTCAGTCTAGACCCCTGTGTTGTGACAGTTGTCATGCAAAACCATTCAGAAGAAGGGGCAAGTGCAAGTCAAACATCACAGCAAGAACTTGAGAGTTAAGACAGTCAGGTTCTCCTGATTGCTCTGACCTGACAGCTCTGAAAATCTGTCGGTAAAAAAATACTGGAGCTTTTATATTTTCATGTCAAATTCAGCAGTGCACACATTAAACAGAGAAGACAGTTGCTTTGCTCCTTTTATTTTTTGCCAAGGGAAAGAGCACTGCTGTGTTCTGCAGCCTTTGCCTCCTCCTTTCCAGAATAAAGGCTGCACTTCTAAAATCTAAGTTTATAAGGGCTCAGGAGTGGCATTATTTTACTGGCAGCCATCAACTGCATTTTATTTAAAAGCTCTGCTGATGGAGAAGCTTTCCATATTTTTTTTATTATTTTTTTCGCCTTCCAGTTTCTATTTTTCCTGCAATTGGGAGATACATCATCTCACAAAATTACATGTTTTCAGAACACATGTAAATGAGGCACGCATTTATTTTGATTTCTGATGATACAATTTAAATCCAAACAGAGCTTTAAAAGCCTGAAAATTAGCTGTATGTATATATGCATATAGCTGGAATGTTCTCATTTAAAGCATTTTTCATCAAACAGCAGTAACCAAGAAAAACTGCAGTTTCAAGACCCCTATAGGAGAATGCACCCTGCATGGTTTTGGCACACATTAAAGAGATGCTTCTTTAATATTCAGATTCAAGTACTTTCCCCAGAAGCAAACCAGAGAATATTTTGATGACAACTACTTTGTGCTACCAAAATGATAACGAAAAATGCACAGGTTGGAAGGGACTTTGGACATGATCAAGTCCAAACTCCCTGCTCAGTCAGGGTCATGATGCATTTTGCTTCAGTTCTTAAGTGTAAAGTGTCAATTTCAGACCTATTATAAGCACAATCTGGTGCAAAGTTACAAGATCCATGCAAATACACACAAATAAAAATGTCAAGAAAGTTTCCAATCTGTAGATTAGGGCATCTTTTGGTATTCCTCCTCCAAAAAGCTTTGGGATGAGTCAGGAATCCAGTGTTACTCCCTAAGTCCCAGTGGTTGCAAACATCCTATTGTAGTGCAAAAGAACTCTTTGCTTTCTCCTGTTTTTTAAAAGCTGAATGCCAGATGATCCTCTAATCCAGACCCATAATCCTGTGTGTATTACCACTGGGTGAATTCCTCCAGATATTTCTTTTTCCTAATTACAGGAATTTGTTTTTGAATTCTCTTCATGTATCATCCTGTCTTTGTTGCTTGGTTTTTTTTTTTTTGTTTTGGGGTTTTTTTTTGTGTGTGTGTAACTATGGGGACAGAAGCAGGGATTACTTTTTAGACCAGCAGAAAATATTGAGAAAAAAAAAAAAAAAGAGAATATTTTGAAGTCTGAATGTTCCCAGTAGCTTCTTCCCAGGTTTTACATCCATCAGGCTAGAGGAGACAAATGCCATGGTATATCATGAATATCCAGATGAAAACTAGCCAGCAAAACTCCCATTTCTAGTTCCCTGCCCATCCTTTAGGCTCAAGACATGGGCTCACATTCCTCTGGGCAGCTTTTAGCTGCCTGCAAAGCTCCACTGGAGTTTGTATATTACAGAGGGTCCAAAGGGCTCAAGACAGTAGTGAAGGAGGGAGGAAAAAAAAAAAATCCAAATGCAACCCCACGAGCTTAGTTCCTATTAGAAAACAAAAAAAAAAAAAAAAAAAAAAAAAAAAATTGTCTTAACTTTAAATATAAAAAAAAGGAAAACAAAAATGTGCTTAAAGTCCATTCATGAATGGGAAGATAAGTCAATGGAAAAGATCAGGTAATTAATTTATCAATAATTTGGTGGTATCTGAAGAGGTTTTCCAGCCTCAGCCAAGGAGCAGAGAAGAGAAGACTTTGTGGCTTCACCCTTAACTCACATCCCTCTGTTACCCATATGCTTTGTCACATCAAATAGAAACTATGCACAGAGTCTTGGAACTTATCTCATGAAGCCTGAAAATCCAACAGCATGTTAATTTCCCTGTAGGATATTAATTTGGTTTTATATTCCTTATGAATGTTAACAACTACATGTACTCTCTAGACCAAACCAGATGAGTTTGCTGACTTAATTTGGGCCTCTGGAGTGGATAAATGCATGTTTTTGACAATAATGAGCTTAGATATGAGAATAATCTCACAATAAAAGGGCTAAGTTTCCTTAAAGATGTAAATCTCAAATCAATTCATATTTTGTTGTTTCTGTCTATACCCCAAGATGAAAACAGAAGAGTCATTTGTATAATTTCCTGCCCAGAAAGATACCATCCCAAACAGAAATACCAGTCCTGCCAGAGCACATGATAAACAATTAATAACTCACATTAAAAAGCCTGAACAATGCCAAAGGCCAGAGGGGTCCCACCAAGACCTCTGCACACATTCTCTTGCTCTTAGGGACCCAGCTTTATGTGCATCTCCTTTCCTTTCCCTCTAAACAATATTTTTAGATTCCACATATTTGTAAAAGATGAGGGAGAACCTTTGTTAGCCTCACCCATGCCTCATCACTGCAAATCCTTTCTTTTTAAACCATTTCTAGCTGAGATGCTCACCAGGAGAACCACTCTCTGGTCGTGCAGCTCATGAGCTACCAAGCAGAAGAGCCCAACCTTGGTGTCCCCTCATCCTACGTGTCCCCTCATCCTACATGTCCCCTCATCCTACGTGTCCCCTCATCCTACGTGTCCCCTCACATCTTGCCTTCTGCTTTTGCCCAACCTCACCCTGCAGCCCCAAAATAACAGGAACCCTGATTGCTGGAGCAGTGCAACCAAGGCATTGGTTGGAGCTTCAGATGTGCTGAATGGGAAATTAGGTAGAAGAGAGAAGCATAACCCAGGGCAGGAGAGTTGAGATGAACATAGGGAAGAGGATGGGCAGATAGAGCTGGAAAGAGGTGTGGAATTGATGGAAAACCCATCCCTGACTGCCTAGTGGCTGGTGCCTGCCCTCATGTTTAATTCATGGATAAAGCATCCAATTAAAAATGCATGAGAGGGTCCTGACAACCAATGTCTGATGATTGATGATAAGTATGGAGAAAGAGTCAGCTTGGGCTTAGGTAGCAAGGGCACCAGGACAGGAGATGGCATTGCCACCTGCCAGACCTCCCTGGACATCAGGCTGAGCCAGGCACCAAGGTGGCCAAGGCTGATAGATCCCATCCAGAAGAGGAATAAGAAAACATTCTGGAATAGCTGAGCAGATAGGAAGCTGCTCCCTGGAGTCCCTGGAGGTGCTCAAGTGACAGCAGCAGTGGGCTAGGACAGGAGGGTAGAGCCAAAGGCTACCCAGCACGGAGGGCTGGTTGCCCATTGCCCTCCAGGGGCTGCTTGCAGCATGAAATCCCAAAGTGTGGAGAGCACAAAAGGAAACTGAGGACCTCCTTGCATGGACCAGACTGTCAGCCATGGGGAGCCAAGGGAGCAGATGACACATCAGTTACCAGCAGCACCAGCAAATGGATGGTTTGAGCCACAAGTGTCCCATGGGTGAAGATTTCTGTACCCCTGTGGTCCAGAAGCTCCAAATACAATAATCCCTGCTCTCATCATTAATTAAGCGCTGAGAAGGATAAGGACATGAATATTTCTTTTTTCCAAAAACCTTTTCTGACTGCAAGGTGAGGCATTTCTAACAGGTATTCACACTCAGAGTGGGTCCCTGTAGGCTAGGAAGGTCCAAGTGCCTGTGAATTATCACTTCTCAGAGATAAAGCCTCTGGAAATGACTATGTGAGAATGCAGTGATTCCCAAGAGGTTTGCAATCACTCCACACCACTGAGGATCAGAGAGAAGCTAATGGGAAAAAATAACAATTCCTGTGGTCTCCAGAGCTTGCAATCCCCTGGACAGATTCCTCCCTCAGCCATTTATTTAAAATAAATAAATAAACAAAAGCAAAAGTAAAATCCTACCAAACTAGAGCCAGACAACTATTTATTAAAAATGAGCTTTGGTTTTTGCTGTGAGGGTTTTCTTTGAGTGTTAGCCACAAAGATGGGGTTGTTTGATGCTTGCAGGAAGTGGGTTTTTTCTGCAGCCTGTGCTGGGGAGGGAGACTGAGATCTCCTA
This sequence comes from Phaethornis superciliosus, assembly GCA_023637945.1. NCBI lineage: Eukaryota > Metazoa > Chordata > Aves > Apodiformes > Trochilidae > Phaethornis > Phaethornis superciliosus. The sequence continues at coordinate 12,748,864 of JAJQWJ010000019.1, forward strand.
CATCACAGGAGGCTGGAGAGCTCTGGTCTGATAAGCCAAGGAGTGGAAAAAAAAAAAATAGTCTTGGCACTTGGACAGTCTTTCTAAGAATACCAACAAGCCTCAAAGGAAAGAAAGAAAACCCACCAGCTGCTCCCTAGGAAGTGTCCATACAAGAGACAGATTTCAAGCATTCAGGATCAGGAACAAATACTTATTTAAGATTAATTCTAGAACTGTATTGGGCTGACCTGAAACCTGTGAGACACACAATTCTGCCATCTTGCAGCATATTTTAAGCCCCTTCTCAGTAATTGGCTTTTCCAGTTGATGGTGATTAATTAGGGGAGAGCTCCTTGGTGAAACAGAATTGAAGCAGGCTGAAAGCTCAAATCCAGCTTAATTGTGTAGCTGACATGTAAAGAGAAAACAATACCTGGCACCCCCCAACAAAACCCTGTCCAGAGAAAGATTCATTAGGAGAACAAAGCCCTGGTCATGAACATTATTTGTGTCATTTAAGGCGTGTCTGCAACAGATATTTTGAGAATTTCCATGGAATCCAACCACAGAGAACAAATGGAGGAGAAGAACTGCAAGAAGCAGCTCAGAGGCAAAAAAAAAATAAATAATAATTTGCAAGGATGGGTTTGGGCAGAGTGCTGACACTCACTTGTTGTAGAGGACAATATCTGGCCTCCAGATCAGCTCCGAGGGGATTCGGATGGATGTGACATTTTCATAGTCCTGGGGGTCCCAGCGTAGCTTGTAGTCGTGCCACTCCTGCCAAAAACAAGGTGGTTAGAAAGCTGGGAAGGTTCAGATTGCAGATCTGAAAAGGACCGTGGAAAAAAGACACATTTTGGGGCACCCACCTGTTTCACCCACACGTTTGTGGTCATCATTTGGTTTTTCTCATCCTGAAATGCAAGAGGAGAGCTTGGTTACAGCAGCAGATGAGAGGCCTTAAAGAATTAATTAAATTTCTCTTTATTTCACTTCATTTCTGTGATTGGAAAACACCTCTGCAGTAATAGATGTTCCACCTTGGAAATAAAAAGCAGATGTTTCTTTTGTTTAGCATGAGACAGGGCACAGCTGCCCAGTACCACTGAACAGCTGAGCCTGCACCTAAGCAATCCTGGGAGCAGATGGACCTGAATTTACTGGGATTTTCCTTGGTGCTGATGGATTCAGTCCAGGATGATGGAGACAGGCAGAGGAAAGGGCTCCCAAGCTTGGCTTTGACATGGGTTCAGCTTCATTTCCAAGTAGTATTTGGTCACTTCTGTGGTGAAATGTTATCTGTGAGCACAGTTCTGGAAACATGAAGCTCAGGAATATTTCTCCTTCTACAAAATATCTGAACTGAGAGTACTATGGATTGGGATTTTCAAATAAATCCAAGTTATTCTACTGGTATGTAACCTTTGGACAGTCTGGTGTACACCCATGTCTCTTGGTAGATTTTTTTCCTCAACTCTAAATACAAATAGTCTGGAAAGGTAGAATTCTATCTATTTTTAAATAATGTAAGGTAAATACAATGCTGGCAGCACTGTAGGAGAATTAATCAGCTTGCTGCTTGCCTTACACATTGGTTACAACCCCTGTGTAAAAAACCAGGATGCACTAGGTGGGGCAGAGCCTAATCCTGCTCTGGTGTAACCATCACATCAGAGCTCATTCATGTGTTTGCTTCTTTGCTGTCTCTCTTTGGTCTGACATCCAAACCCACTGAGTTGACAGGGCTCATTTGGAAACAAGCTGCTCATCATTAACCTTGCTCCTGTGGCAGCTGAAGATTAATTTGGAACATTAAAAGCCAAGAGATGGGTGGCAGGGCTCTGTTTCTCCCTCATTCAACCTCCTCATTGCTGCTGTGGCACCAAGTGTAAAACATGATCAGAGATACCCTCCATCTGGGGATTAGGGACCAGAAGAACACAGAAAGAGGAGGAATGCAATTTCAAAAAATAGCAAATAAGCAACAAAGAAAGGAAAAAACTGCAGCTCTTGCTTTAGCTGAAGGTGAGGGAATCAGGAATGTCACTGGATGAGCTGCCATGCCCCAGTCCTGCAGACATGGGCTTAGGAGCCCAAATGTGGTCCTCAGTAGCTGCTCCAGGACACATCTGACCCCTTACTCTTTTTGGTTTTTTTTTCCTGAGTTCAGAAAACCCTCAGCACAGCAGGGTGAGGTGAGGACACACTGAGATGTCTTGTTCTGAATTTTGTTCCCCCTCCCCCCAGCTTTTGTCATCAGGAGCTGGGGGTGAATACAGAACTGATTTCTCTTTCAGACTCCTCATCACTGGGAGCTGAACATGGAGTCTAACATGGGGTCTGGTGGTTTGCACCAAACCAGTGGCACTGCTGGGAAGGACGAGACAGTCAAAGTGCTGCAGTGGTGGCTTTGGTGTCATTGTCCCCAACCACACCAGTGGGACAGGAAGGGAGGAAAGGTTTCCTCCAACCAAACCCTCCAGCCTGGCCAGAACTGCCTGTAGTTGCACATCTAACTACTGACATGATTTTAAGAAGATTAATTCTTCTTAAGTAAACTGGGGGAAGCACTAGGAGGCAGGTGTATCGATCCCTCCCTTCCCCCCTTCAGCAGCTGCATAATGGAAAGTCTGTCTCATGCCTCCACAGTCACTAATGTCTCATCTTTAGCCTTATCAATTATTCAGATGAGAACCACACAACCTCAACATGAGCACTGCAGACAGCCCTGGGTCCTCCAGGCTGAGCTGAGAGAGGGAGAAAGGAGGGGAAGGGGTGGCCAACCCTGTGCTGCAAAACTGGTGGCTTGGATTGCAAGGAGATGGAAGCCTCCAGGAACTTGTGTCTGTGGTTGCCCACCTCCCACACCACTCCAGCTGCTCTTCCTCTGCATCCCCAAACCTTTAGCTGAAAAGCTAATATGGTGTGGAGACTCACTTGTTATGATTGTCCCACACCAGTCGTGTCTGAGCTGCATTACTCTTTCCTTTGTCATCCCCTTGGTGAAAAAAGGGGATAAAGGACTTGGGGAAAGGAAAAGGGAAAAGAGCCTCACAGTGAGGCCAAGACCTGCTCAAGAGATGTGGCTCTACACCAAGTAGTACATGCAAAGAGGGATGGAAGAGCAAAGCCAGCAGGACCAGGATCTGCACAAAGCAGGCAGCAAATGTGTCTGAGTGTGTGTGTGTATTTGTGTGTGTGTGTGTGTGTTTGTGTGTGTTTGTGTGTGTTTGTGTGTGTGTGTGTGTGTTTGTGTGTGTGTGTGTGCTCAACAGCTGCAGCCCCACTGGGATCTCCTTGGGATTCCCAAGACCCTGGGACAGTGATCCTTCCAACACCACTGCAGAGGGCATTGGTTGGGAGGGTCTGAACACAGCAAATGCACGTGTGGAACTTGGTTTGGAGCAAAATTCAGAAACAATTTTCCTGTTAATATCTGTCAGATTAGTTAAAGACCCTCAAGAAAAAAAGCTCTTCAGACAAGCTACCTTCCAGATCACTATTACCATGTGTAAATTAGTGTTAATAATTACGCCTCGAATTCCAAATCAGCCATTTGGTGTTTTCCTTAGCCAGGGCTTTCTGGTATTTATCCCAGATGAGCCACTGCTCTGTTGTGATCAGTCCCAATAGCTCTGGATAAAGAATTTGGGGTTTCCTATAATAAATGAAGAATAAAGGATGGGCTTTGATGCCCAACCAAACCACTCACATGAATCACCCTCATTCTGCCTGAGAGCTTTTCTCTGCTGACAGCAAAGCCTTCCCAACCCAACCCAACCCTGGATCCCCCAGTAAAACCCATGCACACCAGGAGCCACAACATGGTTCATCTTGGCTGCTTGTTGCACAACTGGGTTGTACTTACAACATCAATGAGCTGGGCAATGGACAAGCCAAAACGGACCAGGACCACATCAGAAATGTTGGCAACTGGGCGGGACCACTTGTTATACCCAGAGAAGAGTTTCTTCAGGAGACGTTCCTCTGCGTGGGCTCGGGTCTCCACGTGGCCAAAGGCTGCAGGGAAAAGGATGAGGCACAGGAGCATGAAACCCAGGCACATCTGGAGCCTTCTCCATGCCACGGAGAGATGATGCCACTTTGGTGACTTGCCTCCCTGCTAACCCAAGCATGGCCATGGATTTCTTACCCTGTTCATCCCCCGTGGCCAAATCCCAATGAAAGGTTTCTAGTGCAGAGCAGGAGTGGTCTGCAGAAAGTGAGGGCATCAGTAAAAGCATTTGAAAAAAAAAAAAAAAAAAATTTATGGCCGCTTTGCAGCAAGTTGCAAGCACTGGAGTCTGTGAGTAGGGAAGAGATGCTGGAAGGGCAGGGCAAAATGGGAAAAAAAACCTTCTGCTGGGAGACAGGGATGTCGGGTTGGATTTACACATAGAAACTGCCTCTAAATGCATCGGGAAAGAAAAAAAAAAAAAAAAGAAAAAAGAAAAAAAAAAAAGGCAGTCTGAAATTCAGCTTCTCAAACTAACCTTCGCAGCTGGTCTTTCACAAAAAGATGGGTGAAGGGAGAGGAGTAGGCAGAGCACATATCAGCCAACAAGAGGGCAATTTTCCTTAAGGAACGACTTCAAAAGTTGGAGGCTGTGAAGCCCAGCCCTGCCCCTGCACGTAGGCTGCAGGAACCCTCGGAGATGCCTGGGGGCTTTTAAAAATTCAAGGCACCCTTTTGGCAGGA